>OX465529.1:3755000-5005000 GCA_950022985.1 Udea ferrugalis | reverse complement strand
GTACAGTCGCCATCAGGTTTATCGAAGCAGACAAGGTGAAAAATACTTCCTACTGATCATTTTCGTTGCCAATAAGTTCAACAGACCAATGATATTATGATAAAAAAGAGGTAGATAGGGTACTTGAGCTAAAAAAGTGGCACCCGAAATCAGGACTTTTAGTGCACCTAAGCAAAGTGTTGACAGTTTGAGACGACACTGCGTTACATTTATCTGTCTCGTTTATGCTCTAGTATATAATCATATTATCTTGGTCACAAGGTACAACACACGGTCAAATTATAGGTACTGACATAACTTATCTACCTCTTTTTATCACCGTTAGTATCCGAACATTCATTACTTCCGTAATAGGGTATTTATAGGGCATCTTCGTGCTTCGGAAGGCACGTTAAGCAGTTGGTCCCGGTTGACGTCGCTAGATGTCAATCGTTAAGCCTAGTCAGAGGCCTTAGGGCGGCTTGATAAAATCTGACAATAAGGTTGCTCACTAACCTTACACCCCTCCAACAACCCGCACTGAGCCCGCGTGTTGGAGTATGGCTTGTTCCACCTCATAGTTGAGGTGAGGCCTGTGCCCAGCAGTGGGACGTATATAGGCCGATTATGTAATAGGGTAAAGTCCCCAGTAGTCAGCCTTTTAACGAAAGTTCTGAGTTTGCACTGCTCTCATTTCATAAGGAAATTACTAATTGAGTGAAATGATGTTTTATGTGATCAATCATTTATTAAACTTTGATGATCTTCAACAACAACACAACATAATTACTCGAACTCTGAGATAATTACGAAATAACAAAAAATGGCACTTTTCCCCAGTAGTCAGCCACACGGAACCTTAAGTCAGCCTTTGTCTCCCCAGTACTCAGCCGCTACGTTGGCTGCTTATAATAAGGTTCTAGAACTCTAAAAAAGGGGTGAAATTAATTAAATTTGTTGCTTGTTGACTTGAGAGGGTTTAGGAGGATATGCTTCTCTCTCTGCTTTTTCTACCGCTTGTACAACGGGTTTTTCCGGAGACCCTATTTGATGTGATGCCCATGTCATTATTTCTCCTTCTTTCTACCTTCGCACCGCCCGCTATCGTCAGGGTTTTCATCTTTATACTTGAGAGGCCCCTCGAAACATTATTTTTGTAAATAAAACACTGCTAGTAATTTGAGAAATCAAACCCCCACAATTACTGACCTTAAAAAACTAAAACAGGGGGCTGAGCTCTAGAGCTTAGGTTCCAAAACCCCTAAACCCCAGAAGTCAGCCGCATCAAAAGTAGTACAGAGGTGCGTACATTAACTTTCACATCGTGGCACCTTATGCCGCTGACATAAGATCCATTTTGCAACGGTTTTGTAAAGGTTGATGTCAGTACCTCTGTACATTATAGCGGCTGACTACTGGGTTTTCTTCATATTTTAGTTCTACGACCAGGCTTTAAATAATTTGTTTAAAAATAACGAATCGGATGGTGTACATATCACTCAAAAACAAAAAAACAACTCAAATCCAGAAGTCAGCCACCCCCGGCTGAGTACTGGCGTTTCTAGCGAAAATCCTGTACCCAATACTCAGCCGTCTCAAAAACTGTGTTCTCTTGGGATAAATATCAGTTATCGTACAAAAATATGCTCTTATTACATTCAATAAGATAAACTAACAAAAATACTTCAGTAAAAATTTAAATTATAGCAGCTGAACGCTAATAACCACGCGACGAAAAGTTGGAAAAAAAATGGCGGACATCGTTTTGTTGTATATTTTCGCCTACTGTTTTGTTTCATATCCTTGACTCAAGACTTACTAAAACTGATTGAGCTTATGGATTTTAATATAGGAAACTGTAGAGTTGATTAATAAACACATGTTCAAGTACAGGTATGTTATACATGCCTTGGTGCCTTGTTGCCTTCAGGCTCACTCCTTGTTCTACATTTCTGGTTGAGGCTTTGCATACACGGAATATGGTAAATAAAAATTATTCAAGTGTGTAATACATCAAGTTCCGGGGTTCCTTCTAAGCGAATGTTAACATACATAGTGGGTGACAGAGACTGATGAAATAATGCTTAATGAAATTTTGACAGCTGGTAAAATTGCTTATTATTGTCTATTTTATTATTGTCATGATAAAAATCAAACCTCAATTAATTATTAAGGCAATTATTTATAGATATCAGAAATACCGTGGACTAGGGTGGGGTGTACGGGTTACACGAAAACCCTGAATTCACCCTATGATAAGACGTAATCATCTATACATTTAAATGAAATATTCACACGTATCCATACGCAAGTAAAAGTTCATTGTCACATTATTACCTACTTTCATTTACGACAACACCTACTTTGTGCTCATATTTATCATATCTTGAAAATAAAGTCGTGAACGTTTGTTGTTGGATTCTAGAGAAACATTAAAAAGCCAACTGAATTTCAAAAGCCAACATACATTTCTTTTCGTTGTTGTACATAGCTAACGTAAGTTACTCAAGTGTGTACCCTCACTTACCGAGGCGCCTCCCTTCTGAGCTCTGAGTAGTGATGCGCCGAATGTGAATACTTTCGAACGCTTGGCCGAATATTTGCTACTAATAAAATATATCTTATCGAATATTCGGCCGAATAGCAGGTCGGCGTGTCACTGTTTGATCCAGGAAATTGGTTATTTCATGGAAACTGAATTTAACTTGCACTGCTACTCGCCCACATTCTTATTTACTGGACTGATGTTTCTTTTATTAACAAAAAACATATCCGTTTTCAGATTAACTATGTAACAAACAACGATTTAACAGGAAATATACTATTATTAATTTTGATTGGAATATGCGGTAAGTATTCAACCAAATAAACCCAATATTCGACTGTATTCGAACCTTCAAAATAAAATAAGCCAAATTTACCGAATATGGCCGAACATTCGTCCCATCCCTACTTCTGAGGCAATAATGAAGACGCGCTGATGAGAGCCGTTTAATTAACTTGAGAATGAGGCTCCAAGCTCCAACTCCACCGAATCTTCCTCAACAATACGGTCTATCCGTCGTTGGCACTGCTATGAACGTGTTTCTCTCTCTGCGGTGACTGCAGCACGCACCAGTCACGAGCTGTTTCGACCAATAAAAAATCAAGGAATGATTTAACCACCATGTTATTGGTCGTTTTAAAATATTGCGCTATTCGTGGCGTATAAAAGACCGAAAAGGCTGACCTTAGGTGCCTGGCTGACTACTGGCGACTTTACCCTATCTGATCATGACACGTGCGTGTGTATAGAAGTTAGTGACAGATGCTAGTCACTAGACAAAATTTGTCACTATATTCTGTTCGCGTTAAGGATGCAGTGATTTTGAAAGGTAATTCTGTTACACACAAAAAAACTCAGATCCACAATTTTTGCGTTCGAAAGTATGCGTTCAACTAGTCACTGTGGACTTGACTTTTTAATTAGGTACGATTTAACTGGGGACGTGCTAGGTCAAAGGAAAAGTATGAAATAACTGCATTCTTAACTCGAACAGACTATAGATATAATTTGTCACTAGGCTAATATCTTTTCAGAAATTAATGAAGGTAGGCATGTTCACTTATTATTGATAACTTTGGTGTATTGAACTTTTTGACTGTGAAACTTATCAGTCACCTTATCTGCTTCGATATATCTGATGGTGACTGTACAACCGAATACATAACTATTGCCTTTGTGCCTTTATTAGACAAGGGGCTAAGGGAATAGCTAACATAACTAATTCTATCAGTTATTAAAACTGGATCCTTAATGAAGAACGTGTCTAAATTGGCTTCAAATAAGCAATAATCCGGGCTGAGCTGGTATCAAGTGTATTAATAAAACAATCTTTGGATGCAATATAAATTAATGTTTGCTTTGGCGAGGTGCCTGTGGCGCAGTTGTGACAGTGATCGGCGACTATCGCTGTTGTAAAGTAACACACGCCGGGACGGAAATGGGATGGGTGACCACCCCGACCGAAATTTAGTGATGTATTTATAGGGCATCTTCGTGCTTCGGAAGGCACGTTAAGCAGTTGGTCCCGGTTGACGTCGCTAGATGTCAGTAGTTAAGCCTAGTCAGAGGCCTTAGGGCGGCTTGATAACACCTGACATTAAGGTTGCTTACTTTACTAACCTTACACCCCTTCAACAATCCACACTAAGCCCGCGTGTTGGAGTGTGGCTCGCTCTACCTCATATTTGAGTTAAGGCTCAGCAGTGGGCCGTTTTTAGGCCGTTTAAGTTAGCGATAAAGTTAACCACTAAAGTGGTTAACAACACAACAACACAGCACTTGTAACTCGAGAACTGGTACTGATTGTCATGTTTGTTAGTCTGTTCGTTTTTTGTCCGCCACGGAACCGATATTAAATAAAACGTTGAAGAAAGAAATTACGTAAAAAAAAACTATTCTCCTAAAATGTTTCGTACCTACTAGGTTTTGTCTGACGGGGTTGACACATTATTTTGTAGTAGGTAGTAGTATTAGTTATTTGTAGTTGTAAGCTTTTTTTACTAAACTATCTGTCGTCGACGTCTGGGGACCTTCGCAGAGTTTAATTTCGGGTATTTCTTTCCTTTAACCTACATTTATAGTAACATAGATTAAGTTTCTCATTTCATGATTTAAGTTTTTGGATATCGAATAGTGTGCGTGGAACGAAACATCCTAACCGTTGTTCTGGTTTTGCAACTATTTTCAATCATTCGCAAGAAGAAGATAAAATCAACAGTGTTGATTGTGTAGCATGTAGCAGAAGAAAGGTCAGCTGAATAAGGTTTTAATTGAATTCTGTCTGAACTGCTTTAAACTTAGGTACTTGTTTTACTAACTTAATTACACATGAAAGACGATTCGTAAGTATACCTACTAACCAAGGAAAAGTATTAAGTAATGAACAATGAACCGCACTGCACAAGTCTAAGACCATAGAGTTTGCACGGGCGCGGTAAGCGAGTGCTAAGTATGACAGCTCAGGTTACGCTGGTATGTGAGGCCCTAGCTGTGGTCGACTGTACGTAGCCTGTCCTTTTCTTAATGACTGGGTTAAATTCACAGCACGATGCTGGTCGCTAGAGAAAGTGCTTCCATGCTTTGTGTTTAGGGCCCTCTTTCACCTGCATTCCAGCTTTAGAATTTCGCGAGAGGGGTCGCAGGTTCGATCCCCGCATAGTACAAATATTTTTATACATGAAACTAAGTATGTTTAAATAAAAACCAAGGCGCAGATGGCGTGACGAGCTGGACGCCTTTGCAGGGGACTGGCCGAAAAAGGCCCAAAATAGACTCGCGTGGAGGAGGGGAAGAGAGGCCTTTGCCCAGCAGTGGGATCCTCATGGCTGATTTAGATTAGATCAGAAGTATGTTTATCCGTTGTTTAGTAACCTGTCTAGTAACCTGTCTAGTGACTATACGACGCTGTCTGAAATGAAGGTTAGCACTAAGTACAAGACGAAGAAAATGTACTTAATATAATGTGTTATAGTTTAGTTCTAATTATATGCTCACACAAATAAGCAATACGTATAATAACAATCCTACTATACTACTAATCCTACTAATCCTACTATCCTACTTATATTATAAAGGCGAAAGTTTGTATGTCTGGATGTGCTGTGTTACTCTTTCACGTAAAAACTACTGAATGGATTTTAATGAAACTCTACAATAATGTTGCTTATACATCTGAATAACGCATAGGCTACAATTTATAAAGAAATTGTGTAAATTGTTGAAAATATCAAGTAAAATATGAAAATGTACACGGCATCACGTGGTATGGCATGACAGTTGATGACAAAGACTGACGGCTGCTGTCATTAGGGTAACTATGGGTGCGTACCGAATTAATGCAAAATATAAAAATAGCGCGTATTTAGAAAGATATTGCTTTTTGTTTCTCAACTGAAGTCAACGCGGACGAAGTCGCGGGCGGCCGCTAGTTTAACCATAATTATAACTCTAATATCGCGTTTCGTGTTGCACGTCATCCCGATAACGTGCTAGGTGGGAACCTAAAGCCTCGGTCAGACTGGGATGTTTATATCAAAGCAAAATAAAATGAATAAACATAGTTTCTATGTTCTACACACATTCATACGCTCACGACTAAATATCCCCGGTAGAAGGAAATCTAAATATTAACGAGACAGATACATGTTGCGCCGTGTTGTCTCAAACTGTCAATGCTTTGCTCAGGTGGTCGAAAGTCCTGATTTCGGGTGCCACTTTTTTAGCGTAACCTACCTATTTAAGTCTTTTCATCATAATGTCATTGTTTTCAGTGGATAAAATTGACCTCAGAACCTGACTGTGGAAGTGCCTCAACGAGGAACGTTTTACTATCTTCCGGTACCGTCTAACATGTGTTCCAATACTTCCAATAGATCAGACAAGACTAGTTTGTGGTTATCTGGTCTCGGTATCAATCTGGTACGAATCTGACTTTGTCTAGCTGGTCGCAGCAAAGGGCCAAGTTCTGTGTTGTCTGTTCTTATTCACTATTCACAAAGATGAAAGAGATGTTCATAAATCAAATCATAATTACGATCAAAGATATGACCTTTTGGCCCTTTAGATAAATGTAATTAACTTTACGGAAGTTTTGTTGAGAAGTACCGTCGACCCAATGATTTAAGAGCCTATTGCCATAATTTTCGATAGATGGATTTTAACAAGTGTTTTGTAAGTTTTATACAACAGCGGTGGCAAAACAACCATGTGGCACGCCTGATGGGAAGGGGTCACTGAAGCCTATTGACCCAGTTCTTATCATCAGGGACATAACTTGCGAACTGCCGGCCCTGTGAGATGGCTTTCAAACTTCTCTTGAAGAACTTCATGCTAAATAGTCATCGAGATAACCTTCACAGGTTTATCTATCATCGGAGCAGCAGATACAAATATTTTAATCACAAGTTAGAAGTACTGGACAGGATCCTCATCAATATTTTGTGACTAGAGCGATGTATTGACTCATATATATTATTTTAAGATTTTCCTAACTTGGCCTCGCTCTACTGTCTCAAACTCCGGATATGAGATTAGATTCACTTTACGAGAGAGAGAGAGAGTTATGCCAATCCTGCCGTAGATGAATATTCTGATCGACTAAATTATTAAGTACTAGCAGCCGCCCGCGACTTCGTCCGCATGGACTTAGCTGTCTGTGAAAAAAGATTTTTTTTATATAGTAGATTGTAAGAAGTTTACATGATGGGTGGTTTGAAATAGCCTGCCTTAATCGTAATTTTACGAATTTTATTAGGTGATGCATCCACCATTACAGTACCGTTACAGTACAGTTAGATTATGAACAATTTTGATCAAAAACCTTTAAGTCCACATAATTTAGATATTGGCGATTTTGTAGACGTATGTTACAGCATCGTGCTTAAAACAATTAGGCAGATTTTTATTCCAGCCAAACTGCTGGGCCATAAACACACTAGAAATAATTAAAATTGAAGGTACTTACAGGCTTAAGCCGCTTCGGTTCCTTGCAATGAATGCAGGCCACTTCTGCCACATTGGGCAGATACGGCCGAGGGTACGACACCGAGTAGTGCCCATTCTGGAGGATGAAGCTGACATTCTTCGTCATATCATACACATGCGGAATCTGGGATCCAAAGTGCTTCCTCAGAACTCCTTGCAGAAGCATCATGGTGAAGGCATGTGCTGTGTTCGCGAATACATGCCATGCTCCGTTAACAGCACGCTCAAGTATGCTCATGTTGTCAGTGAAGCCTTTGGAGAAGAAGGGAGTGACGGAGAAGGGGGTGGGGCTTCCAGAGTTGCTGAACGCGTTAGTGTACCAGCCGACGGTGTTGATGAAGATGAACGGGAGCTTCAGCCGGTAGACCAGGCCCATGGCGCATTCAGGGTAGGCCCCGTCCAGCACGATGAGATCGTAACTCCTTCCTGATCGGAGGAAGGATCTTGTCTCGATGTCGCTGTAGAATGCGTCGCAAGCCTGTAATTAATACCATATATTCAAATAAATCACAGTGTTGCCAGTGCCTGTTGGATGGAGGTAGATGCACCAAGCTGAAGTAAGGGCGATCAATGGGATAGGCCAGATCAACAGTAAGAGAGATTTTTGATAATGCTGTGAGGGTCAGGGCCCAGTAAAAACTAAGAAGATGGGGATTAGGGACTGAAATGTAGTTACCAATGGCCTTTGGCGCTACAAGAAAGTTAGGGCTACCTGGAGTTAACAGATCAAATCAAAAACTAGGGAAATAATTTAATTAGTTTAGTATCAACTACTTAACCCACAACCTTTTATACCTCATATCCATATCTAAGTATGTCCTTTGCTGGCAGCGGCTCCTCGCCTCGCATCCTCGCGCCGACCAGGTCCCAGGACATGTACCCTCGGACGTATCCCACCAGACGCTCTGGGGCGATCTCCTCCACTCCCTCGATGTGGAAGTCAGGGGGAAATGCGCTGAAGAACGTTATGTTGTGGCCCCTGGAATTAAAGATATTGTTGGTACACTGATCCATAAGAAATTGATCGCATTAAATCGAACCCAAACTAAGCAAAACCTGTGCTTGGCCATCGGTCAAATGTTATTACCTTTTACAGTCCGTATCACTTTATGCATGCAATGCATTAAAAGTCATTTTCAAACGGTTATGTTAGGTTTGATAATTTAGGCAAAATGCTGGTAAAATTGTGCTAGCTTCATTGTTACATTATCTGCTCCTAACACCAGTTCGAAGTGTAGGTTGCAATTTTGTAAGTTGACCATAAAAATTGAGGAAAACTGTCTAAAAAGTAATTTGTACGTTCAAATTATAACAGTTACCATAATGGAAACTAAATAAAAAAGGTTCTGTTAATTATCGCCTTTTCGGACAGTTCAAAGTTGTTAGAGCTTAATCAACTTTAGTCAAGTTTCGCGTTGTAAATTAGGTGGAAAAACCTACCTAGTTTGTAAGAAAATACGGAGGTGAGAGTTATAAACTGTTGGCTTAAACTTCTGAATTTGCTTACTTAATGCAAAAGCAGCTTTGCTAAGATGCAGGCTATATACCTAGTTCAGGTTAATATATGACGGAAGTAGCATTTTAACTATAACAGGAATTACTATACAACCCTTAATCTTTATCTGACCTAGGATGGTACAGAACCTTAGTCCTTTGGATTTAAGGCCGATCACTTACACGACGCGGCCGAGCAGTTACTGGCATATATTTTCCAACTCGGAGTGTAAGGCGAAAATTTGTAGTAATGTAAAAAAATGCTTACAGGAGTCTTGAGGCCGATTTTTACAAAAACCGAAACTGTTGGTTTTGAAAAAAACATGTCGCCTAGAAAATTCTTATTCCAGGATGTAATTCCAGGAGGTATTGAAGAGTAAAGGTAAGGTCTAATATTTATGTCTACACGAAAGCTTCGAAAACGTCTCCTACAAATAATGAAACCTACCTCCTCGTCAGTCCTCGTGCCAGTTCCCAGAAGGGCATCTTGTGTGACTTGGTGCCGCCGAGGGTGACCATGAGGATGTCGCTGCCGCACGCCGAGGCGGCCAGCAGGATCGGCAGGCAGAGTATGGGCCATCGCGACCCGTTCTGTTAACAAAAGAAACATAAGTTAAACAGATGAACAAACTGTTGAAGATTTTCGTAGTCGAGTGTGTACGTTGTCGCGGCAGCGCGAATCGATGGCTTTGCCCCCAGTATCAGAAAGCGCAGCGCTTCTGCGATGGCTCGTTAGTACTAACGATATCCTAAGGGTTTTTGTTGACCGATGAGAATCACCCTTCTTACAAAGGTGGGTGAGTAACCATCAACAAATAGAATAAAATTACTTTTAAATTGTATTTTACTAACATTATACATAAGAAAATTGTTACTAAGTCAAATATGAGCTTGACCTGAAATAAATTATTTGAAATTAATAATATTATCTGAGAGACGATTTTGAATAGGTTGACCTTATCAAATATCTATTCAAGAACATAATTGTTGCTTAATAATCTGAAAATACAAGACGGCATGGTCAGCGGTGTTGGCGGTAGCAGTGCGGTCTGTTCCATACTAGCTGCAATTGACCATAGAGCCACTTGTATTGAGATACCTATATCCTACTTGCTGCAGTTGACCATGGAGCTACTAGTATTGAGAGACCTATAACATTTCTACAAAGCCAGGTGGGTTCTCCACAACCAAACAGCTGCCTTCGAAAACAGCTATTGAGCCGTAAGCCACCTATCGATTAGTCTCAAGTCGCACGTTTCCCTGTTCACACGATGTCATCGAGAACGGGTCTTGAGACACTTGTATTGACAGGTTATTTATTTCTCGTAAGACATGAAAACCCGCGCCCGCAAGTCTGCAATTGTGAGGCTATTTAGGCATTTGTGTTGACAAACTATTCATTTCAATCAAACCAAGTCAAGGCTAGCCGGAGGCCTCCTGAATTATCAAAGGTTTATCACTAACTAGCGACCCGCCCCAGCTTCCCACTGGTGCAATGAGATGTAGATTATACACATAAACTTTCCTATTTAATTACTCTATGTATTAAAACAACGCATCAAAATCCGTTGCGTAGTCTTAAAGTTTTTTTTTTTTAAAGATTTAAGCATACATAGTGATATTGGGACAGAGAAAGCGACTTTGTTTTATACCATTAGTGACTTAACGCCCCTCCCACAAAACGCACTGAGCCCGCGTTTTGAGAAATGGTCACGACGCCTGATAGTTGGGGTGAGGCTTATGCCCAACAGTGGACGTGTATTAGGCCCAGACTCCACCAGAGCTGAGTGGAGATGTGCGGCGTCGAGCTGTGTTTTCAACAACCAATAGAATTGCGTTATTCACACATCTCCGCCTCGCACAGCTTCGGTGCAGACCACCGAGCGGAGATGTGTATTTTTGTATGGCGAGCTGTGTGAAGCGAGGTCAAGCGGCGTGCTGTAAGCAGCGCCACCCTGCCTCCTTCCGCCCGCACCCCGCGGTGCCAGCCAGGGTGCCCAACTTAGGGCTTTTACCCAAACTTTGGGGAGTAAATTCACATATTACATACATATTATCTTATATAATTTTTCAGGCATCACAAATGTGTCAGAGAAAAACGTGTTCAAAATGGCAACGTCTATCTATAGATAGCCACAGAGTCAGATACATCCGATCTCCTTTAGACCACTACCGATATCCGTAAACGTAATTATTAACATAACAATGTAATTAATAAAATCCACCACACTACCATGTACATGGTAGAAATCCCGTTTTAACGGTATTAATTTGAGTAACCATGAAAGTTTGAAGGAATAAAATGATATCATTTTCATGCAATAATATAAAACATAAAAAAGGAAACAATAGTATTTCTTATAAAGAACATAACTGAAGAAGATCGTCTTCAGAGGAATCAGTTTCACCAGCTTGTTTAGTTTGTGTAGAATTTCTGTAGTTCCAATTTTTCGTAATACTTACGTTTTGTAATATAAGCAGCAGATCGAGTTGAAATTCCACAAAGTTGGCAACACTGCCGCGCAAACACGCAACTAGGGCTGGCACCCCTACTTTACAATAAACAGTTGTACGGAATTTCAAGAAATTGTACTCTACACTTTAAAAGATAGATGAAGTACAGTCAGCCAAAAATGTGGTCTACCACCCTACGGTTGAGATTCGTTTGAACGTCATGAAACAACAAGGTCAATTTTCCCTGGCAATAAGTTTGTGTCAGTGACTATTGCTCTCTTTGTCATTTATGATAAAACGTCATGCCAAGTGTCAATTTTGAATTATTGATATAATTATCTCATTGACAGAAATACTTGACAGTAGAAATGTCAGTGGTACTTTCCTTTTCAGTAGCAATAAGTTTCTCTTCAAAAAGATCGACATGGTTTTAGTTGAGCAAAATAGATTATCGCATTTAATGAGGTTAAACTAAGTCACCCCATGACGTCAAATGTCAGGCATCTCAGTTAACAGACAAAACGTCATAACATATTGTGCATTGTGTTATACTCTCGTTAGAAAAGTCAACCTTAGCGATCGTTATATCTCGCAGAAACTTATGTCAAAAGTGGTAGACCACTTTCTTGGCTGACTGTACCTACGCAAAATACTTAATTTTGCATGTATAGATTTTATTTTTGGGTTGTGATATTATGTTTCATTGTATATCTTTGAATCTAGTCCCCACTTCTGTTTATGCGTTCGTGTTGACCCATTTTCAACGCAACGCAAAACGCAATCTAGTCTTTGACAAATATTGATAACAAAATTGAAAGTTTGAATTCGAAAAAACTTATGTTCGATGTGGGTGATGTTTATGAAGAAATCAAACAAACCTTATAATCAAATATTCTTCTTAGGGTTTACAGATCAACTGCACAAGAATAAATGACATCTCTGAAGTATTTCTCTAAACATATAATATTAATTTCATTGTTATTGTGTAGCCCCGCCGGGTTGTTCATGACAGAAAAATCTTTTTCGCATAAAAGCGAGAGTTTTTTCTGTCATGAACGGCAAAACAAAGCTTCTTCAGCAAAACAAACTTCTTTGTTTTGTTAATTAAGAAAGAACTATTTGTTTGATAGAATTAGATGTAAATGTAACGACGCTCCGGAATTACAGAAAGGAGAAAATTAAGTTTTTACGTTTTATCTGTCTAAATAAAATAAAAAAGTTCTTTATTTTAAAACTCCGTACTTTTCTACCTTGTTATTCAATGAAAACATAAAAGGCGACAACCCTACTCGCATAGCCAGCCAGCACACAGCACACATTACCGCCTCGCACAGCTTCGGTGGAGTCACCCAAGCTGAAACACATCTCTGTCCCGCACAGCTTCACACAGCTCCGCACATCTCCGCTTTGGTGGAGCCCGGGCCTTAAGGTTGTTGTTTGTTTTTGTTTGTTTGGAGTCATCATCGTCGAAATTATCTAAACTCTAGATTATTGATCATCCTGACTAATGTGATAACATCTTCTATGATTATTATGTTTAATTGCAAACTACCTAAATATGGCATGGTCCAAAAGTGCTCAGACACTTTTACCGCTCACTGCACATTCAGAACGCAGCCTTACTCTAAGTACCAAAAGCGGTCCGAATTTCAGCTGAAATCCTCTCAGTTATGGAACAGAATATTAAACTCGAAGGGGCCTGTTTGCAGTAGATTACAACAGACAGATTGACTGGCTCAGCTGGGATATCATGTTGTCGATAATAGACCGAACTCTTAATGGACTTGCTATCTAGGGAGCGACTGAACTAGAAGATCTTTAGTACAATTAAGCTTAGGTTGTAACTTATTATGTTTCTGATAATTAGCAATCACAAAGCTGTGTTTTATTTCGAGACTACAGTTAGCATTTATTTTACTTTTTCATCTAGCCGTATAGTCAACAACACATCAGGCTAACCAAGACAAAATCGCTCTTGGTTGGCATTCATTTTTTCAGTGTGAGTTCAAAAACACCCTTTTCGAAGTCATTTTATCCAGGCAAGATAACTAAAGTATATATACATTTTGTGAAGCGTTTAGATGATGTTTTTTGTTGTTACCAATATTCAAACTGTAAGGTTGGGTTGCACCATCTGACTTTAACAATAACAAACATCAAAATTTCGGTTAAAGTTAAAGTTAGGCCCAAAAATGACGTCAAATTGTCAAATTTGACAAAAACTTTAACTTTAACCTTAACTTCTACTATGGTGCAACTTACCCTAAGAAGTCGCATCATGTCAGTCAGGCCTTGCGGCTTATTTCGTTTTGAAAACATGTCACCACTATTTATGATTCTTTTCTAATGACTACTAACTAATAAATAAATAAACTGCTACTAGTAAGTTCGTTTATTTATTACTAGCAAAGGCCGCTTAATTCTGAAAGACGTCGAATATCATTTGCAGATTATTTTCTGTAGACAGAATTCGTGGAATATAGACGACAACGAATTATGTCTACAGGTAAGTATAAGAAACTTTTTCATTAATTTCAGTTACAATACAATCAGATACTTGAGAGGTCTCATTTTTCAAAGTTAAACACGTTTCAAAGATATCGAGATCTTAGAGAAACTTAAAAACACTTTTAACACAAACACAATTTTATTCCGCAATTTTACCGAAATTAGTTTTTTTAAGGTAATAATTACAACTACACAATTACTATTTTCTTTCGAACTTACGTAAGTCAATACATCTTTACTTACACAAATTAAACTACATGCTACTTATTATTTATGATTACGACTAACAAACATGAATGAAACCAATACTTAGCGGAACTAATAAGTTTAATTTCAGACACGCAAACATCTTCGTATAAGCACAGGCGATCGCACGTTAAGCGTAACAGCGGAACTGCTATGTAAGGTCTTTTATCATCGGAACTCCATACTTACCAAAACAAAATAATAATATTTATAATAACAAAAGGACAGGTGTGCTTATCTCTCATAAGAAATTTCTTCCAGAAGATCTATACAGGTTACGATACAAAAATGTTAACAGTTTAGGACAGTTGCGTATAAAACCAAAAGCAAAAGTTTCAGAGAATTTACTACTTTCGTTATTTTTATACGCGTGATGTTAGAATCTCACTCAATTTATGAATTATTTAGTTTATTACATTGTCCGATACTTGAAGAATCACCCTGTATTAAGAAACTTGTAAAGAAAATTAAAGAAATGAGTTCGAAATGAAATTGAACTCCCCTTGTCATTCGCAAACGCATATCACAGTTGAGAAGCTGTTCAAGTATAGCTGTCACTTTCAGTTCTATAGACAATTTACGGGACGGCATGAGTTTGAGGGCTGAGCACGCCTTCAAACTCATGTCTTGATTTACGTTTGTGAATTCACTTTCCGAATTGTTCTGAAATTTCGACACATATTCGATACGACCGATTATCCTGAGTCGCAAATCTCACGTCATTATAATAATACAATGACTTTGCCTCAATACCAAAAGGGAACAATTTACAAGAAACCAACTTGAAGAGATTGAAACATACCATATTCTATTCATACTAACATCTGGTCAAGGTTTTCCATTTTCTTTCTTAGAATATTTAGAAGTCTGAATGCGCTTAGCCGCAAAAAGGTAGAGAAATTAAATTATTACAATCTGCATGTGTAATTGAGCGGCTTTTATGTTTCGTGAGACATGTTTTTATAAAATTTCGGTTTTTACGAGGTTACGAGGTTAGGTTTACGAGGTTTCTTTTTCTGCTAGTTGAGTTTATGAAGCTGACACTACATACTCCAGCACAAAAATAGTTTCTTTATTCAAAAATGGGAAGATATCTTAGTAAAGTTTAATAGCTCTTTATATTTCACGGGTAAAATCAAATCTTAATAACAATAAAAAAAATATGCAAGAAAAATTTTAAAAAAATTGATATGGGCAATGGTTCGTAATCGGAATTCCTGACATCAAATGAAGTGGAAATAAATAAAAGCAAAAGAAGCACCGTAGATCTCATAATAAGTAACGTTTCGAAGTAGGAAACCTCTAGATATCCTAAATACGAGTATAACGCAGTCAGAATCGAACTGTGCAGCAGTGCAGTTGATTAGATCTAGTTTATTCATCACATAACTTAAATATTAAACGTGAATACGTAAGACCTACAATAATCAAACTAATCCCACTCATGTCATCGGAATAGCTAAACACAAGGATACGTTAATTATTAAAGAGCAAGCACTTAGGAGTTGAATACCGTGTTGATTGAATTAGAATAGTACTAGGTAGAGCTTGATAGTTAATTTCATATCAGGCATTAAAGGAAAGGTCAGCGTTTGATACTGTTTCTATATAACATACTAGCTGTTGCCAGAGACTTTAGCGACGTCAATTGTAGTGTCCTGATACCGTGTACGGGTATTAGATAGTACATCCACAGCTTCACCTAGCTAGGCACGCACGTCTGCTCGTGCTGGCGGCTGGAACAAGAAAGACGACCCGAGGCGCGGCACACACCACTGACAGATCTGTCACTGTCACTCGCTGTCAGGTCCTGTGTGACCAGCGTATTGTTTATATTGTTTAGATACAAACACTACATTAACTTATAAAAAAAAACCACCACAATATCCTCTTAATATTATAAATGCGAAAGTCTGTATGTGTGGATGTGCCGTGTTGCTATTTCACGTAAAAACTACTGGATGGATTTTAAGGAAAGTTTACAATAATATAGCTTATGCATATGAATTGCACATAGGCTACAATTTATAAAAAAATATTATTTTTCACTAAAGATCTGAAAACCAGAAAAAGACTTTTTGTCATGTTGGCATCAGGCAGGACTCACGGACGATAAGAGGGAGTAGTAGGGGTTTTAGTCGGTAGGGCCACTGGTATACCACCTTTCCAGTGGAGAGTCCGACATAACCCGTCCGTCCCCCGGTGGACGGGTATGCGTAAGGCATTTCCCCTACTTTAAAAAAAAAAAAAAAAAAAAAAAGGACTCGAACCAGCATCTTTCGCAAACCGGGCGACTGCACTAACCAACTATGCTACCGAGACCATTAACAGACCGGCCGAATCTTTCTGGTATATTGAAAATGCTAAAAACAATAATAAAACATATTAATTTTTGTTTTTCAACTTAAGTCCACGCGGACGAAGTCGCGGATCTTTCATAATAGTGTCCCACGTTGGGTGCCCATTGATTCGCCGTTCAAAGTTTATTGTATAACACAGAAGTTTTCATTTTTTTACTCTTTGACAGTTCGCATCATCCTATGCCAAAGCTTTAAATGTCATTTTACAACTGCAGTTATGATGAGATCGACGTATTGCTTACCGTACCTGTTAAATGCTTGAATAAAACATAATTTGATATAGATAGAGTGAGGTTAACACTGTAGAAGTTGAGTTTACATAACTTTGTAATTCTCTCTGAAGTTAAAAGATAAGATAAGATATCTCTGAAGATAAAAAGTGAAAGCCGCCATCATAGGACGTGCTCGGAAAAATCCGAAAATGAGGACGATTCTTCAGATGAAAAATCATTTAGTTTTTGTTTGTGCTAGTAAATATTGAGCCATTTGTAATATATTCCAATCCAGTTCTTACGAACCCTGCGGGATTGGATCTGGTAATATTTGAAGTAAAGAAAAAAAAGTATTCTATTTGGCCTTACAGTGGGAGCATTAACAATCCAACCAGAAAAATTAAAAAGTTAACCTATGTTAAATAACAAAACATTAGAAAAAGACTTTTCATTACTCATACTCTGAAAGTAGGTCATTACAGACCTGAGAAGCGGGCTGAAAGTAGTACTTTTCATCCCTAGGGAGAATCACTTTCAACTGACAGCTGTCAAATTATTAAAAACAAAACTAGTTATTTTTCACATATCAATTGAACCATGTTCCAACTTTCTATACAGCCGCGATGTAAAATTGAAATACTTAAAGTTAATTATGTATTGATTAGAGAATATATATTTTTAAATACCTTTATTATAATTCAGATTCAACAATTTCTATAAAATAACTTAGCTTTAAGCAAAATATTTAGCATTTTTTGAATGATGAGGTGCCCGTGGCGCAGTTGTGACAGTGATCGGCGACGATCGCTGTTGTAAAGTAACACACGCCGGGTCGGAAATGGGATGGGTGACCACCCGACCGAAATTTAGTGATGTGTATTTCGGGCATCTCCGTGCTTCGGAGGGCACGTTAAGCAGTTGGTCCCGGTTGACGTCGCTAGATGCCAGTCGTAGTCAGAGGCCTTAGGGCGGCTTGATAACATCTGACATCAAGGTTGCTCACTAACCTTACACCCCTCCAACAACCCGCACTGAGCCAGCGTGTTGGAGTACGGCTTGTTCCACCTCATAGTTGAGGTGAGGCCTGTGCCCAGCAGTGGGACGTATATAGGCCGTTTATGAATGATGAAAATAAAAAATAATGGCTGAATAGCGGGCCGGCCACAGAAGAAAAAAACAAACAAAATAGGCGGGAAAGCGGCAATTCGATCTTCATTTATTTGTGTCATTTTTTCTTTAGCTAATTCATGTTTTTATTTTTACTTTCCTTGTATTCGTAATGAAAAGCACAGTGTTTACCTCGGGTTAAAGACTTATTTAGTCCCTCGAACTATTGGCGCCCTCACTTCGTTCCGGGCGCCAAACCCCGTCTCGGGACTAAATAAGTTACTTTCACCCCTAGGATAACAATGTACTATTGTTAAGATGACACAAACATATTAATTGATTTTAGTATTATCTGTTCTTTTTTATTTTCATTTTTACTTCATTACCTTCCATCTGAACGGTCTTTTATTTTGTTTATTTTTATAAGTTTGCGATATTCCAAAGTCAGTAAAACTTTTTTTTTCGATACAAATTAACAAATCATATTGTGAGTGTTTTCTGCTTGATTCCTACAATCTACACTTGTCATGATCTACACAATAGGCGTAGTACGTGTGTGATGGTGGTCTGCCTAAGTAAGGTTCTGTTTTATCACCGTCTGTCCGTCGCTACGGGCTCATTTGGATGGTAATCTTGTTTACCAGCAAATACATACTGCTCGATGTTTGTGAGGACTAGTAAGCGCTGTTTGAATGCATATCTGTTTTAATGATGTCGTAGAGAAATTGGGAATAGCTTTTCTCGGAAATGACTATATTACTCTGACCCAAACTTCAAGGTAGGTAGAGATTGTCTAAGCTGCATCTACGCATAGAAGCAAGCAAGCGTATATGCGGTGGAGATGCAAGTCATTTCAGCTTAGACGATCTCTACTAGATATTAAGATCCAAGTGTGAATGCAAACTGATTGCGTGTATTTAGAATAGGATTCTGTCTTTCTATTGATACGTACGAAGGAGGACCCTCTCATGATGAAACTTAAATCATTATTATTGCGCAAGCTGCTGGAGAAGATAATAGGCAGATAGAGGGCTGGAGTCTTTGATAAAAAAAGAGGAAGATACGGCAGCCGCGTACCGAACGTGGCTCTAAAAAATCAGGGGTTCACTTCGAAGTGAGATTGTATTTTAGCCTTTTGTAAAACTCACTAACTACGCGAACGTGATCGTTTGAATAAGAAAAACTAAGCCAAATAACATTTCACAATTATTTCTATACAAATGAGAATACCAATTCGAGGTGAAGCCAATAGACAAATAAAGCTGGCGTTTTTTCCTGATCACGATCAAAGTGAGATTTGGCGTGAGCCAGAATAGCATAACAAGTCCAGCAACTCGTTCACACCTCCTGCACGTCATTCATACGTTATTGTCATGTCTCAGTTTTCTAATTCACGTGAGTATGAACGTAACGTATTTTCCTCTTTTTGTTGTTATCAAAGACTAGAGTAGATTTCGTTTCAACGAACTGAAACAGGCGGCTGAACTGCGTCTGTTTCATCATCAGCCTGTTGCAGTCTACTGCTGGACATAGGCCTCTCCAATTACATGCCACTGATCTCGATCTTCGGCTGCTAGCATCCAGCGACTGTTTCAGCTTGCTGAATTCAAAACTGCTGTGTATGATTTTACTATTGCAAAATCTGATTGGGCATTCTCGCTGCAACATTTTGTACCAACAATAATAACAACGTAGTAACGCTGAAACTGCAACCTATGACTTATAAATAAGTGTGCAATAAACGGATTGATGAACTCTATTATTTCTATTGTGACAAGCACGAAGTTGGCCTGACAAATGCATTAACAGTGAGTAGGTACGGCTATGTATTCATTAATTAACATATTTATTACCTTTTCTAAGATCTATTATACCTAGGACCTAAACAAAGGAATGGCTGTTTAAAAGGCACTTCTTTTTACAGATTCGTCATCATCACCATCATCACTAAGGCGTTCGTAACTGAAGATACGAGAGGTTCAGACCCACGGTTCAGAGTGCGAAAATCTCGTCGATATTTTAGTTTCTTAAATTCTTAGGCGTTTATTACATATTCAAGTATATCCATAGTTAAATATATGTCATCGTAAGTTTACAATCTATTTCGCGATATCATAAACAAACGATGGATCGTGATCTGACATCTATTTACAATGCAACGCATAATTTTTCGATACTTTTAAATCTGTCCTGTGCAACAAATATTGTGTCGGTATCACAATATTTGTTGTGCAAGTCGTCTTTTGAGTTTTCATTTTAGCTATTTTACCTTTTAAGAAGACTCTTGGCTAACCCCGTTGGTGTTAAACATTATCTTACAAAGCAAGTTTACGTTAGAACGTGCAAAATTTGTATCACATCTCCAACTTCAGCTTAGCAGAACTTCCACGCGCTCAAGCAACACTTCAACCACAATGCTAAATTTCCTTCTCTACAGACTTTGAAAGTCAGTATGAAAAACCATCAGCATTCGAATAGTAAAGTTCTCTCGGAAAGCTACCCAGGTGAAACCACAATACTCTGCAGAACCCGCTCGGCGGAAAGTTAGATTTAAACCGGAAAAGTAAATAAATAGCATTACAAAAGTTGCAGAACTGCAATAGTGGGTCAGTTCTGAAAATTATACCTTTAGTCACTTTTTTTTTCAAGTGTGAAAGAATACTTTTTTACTAGATTTGTTATATTGTCTCAAAAGAATTAGTCTATCTTCGTTTATTCGCTGCAGATATTAAAACAATAACTTGGTGGAATAAATCACAGCATTAAAAAAAAACCTCGAGTATCAATCGTCTAGAATAAAAATGGAAAATGATATTGCCTACATCAAACACGACGGGAACTGTCACTTAAACTAAAAGGCGAATCGTTTTTTTTTTGATTAAAATCGGCATGGCAAATAACATCTGGAAAAAGAGAGGAATTGGCATCAAAACTATCTTCTTGTATGGAGTAGAAACGTGGACAATCCTGGCACGAGAACGGCAAAGGATCAACGCATTCGAGATGAGGTGTTGTGGAGACGTAGTATACTTCAGAATGAAGTGGATTGCAATACGCTCCAATATATCGATACTACTGATACTAAACCAGCACCATATGAAAATCCGCTTGTCCAAAACGGGTCAACTCTTCTATTTCGGCCACACAATGCGCAGAGTCGACGACAACTTGGAGAAATTGATAGTGGTTAGGAACAATGAAGGCAAAAAAAAGGTCGCGAGGTCCTTCGCCAAAAAGATGGACCGATCAAATTTATAACACGGTGGCAAAAGACGCGCCGGACAGAAACCGGTTGAGGCAGATCATCCGCTCCTGGTGCAACCCCGATCCTCAGATGAAAACATAATTTACTTGTTCAAGTTGTACTGTAGGTAAAGAGTACTGCTGCACAACACATTTTTCTAAATCTAGTTTAACGACCTTAAGATTGGGGGTGAGAAGCGTTACGAGAAATTCTATTCCTGCATCAGCACGAATAAATATCAGCAAGAGCTAATAAAAAGTTATAGAACTTTTATAAAAGTAGCCACTGGACTGCAGTAGTACGATATAAAGCTATTTTACTGTGTTATACAGGGTGACTTTGCAAGTGCTAGCCATTTTTTTTAAATAAGCTCTGTAGAACAATATAAGGCAACGTCTTCATCGTATTATTTTTCAAACGTAGAGGCGTTTTCAGAAAAAAATACATATTTAAATATTTTAAATAGTAAGTCAATAAATAACTGGGCTTATTTTCGTGCACAAACATGTCTTTTACAGTTGTAGTTGAACTCGTGCAATGATATGTCGACGTGCGCTGGCGTATTTTTCCATGAATGAAGTGAATTAACTTTTTTTTAAAACACACAACACGATAAAAACTCAAAAAATTCAAAACAGATATTTTTTACGGATATCTACTCAATTTCTGATACCTACGATTTTGCTAAATCATCCTGTATAAGGCAGCGGTAACAGCTTATTGTGAGGGAGGTTGCATTCGCGGTCCATAGCTTCTAATAAATCAAGCAACATAGCTGCTATACTACTTACCAAACATGTTGCACAAAAATAACATTGAGTAGATGTAAGACGGAAAACCAGTGATATTTAAGGTTTCCCGCCAAAGTGCCGCAATCGGAAAGCTCATATCCGACCTGTCACATCGCTTCGCGGCAAAAAGTTTCGAGGAAGATACTGTCGTAATCAACGATAAAATATTTCTGCCTAGTGTTGTCGTACAGCTACTCGATATGGTGAACTAGGAAAATCGTAGATATACAGGGTGGCCCAAACGGTGAGGATAAACATTTTTTTTTGGGTTCCTGACATATAGGGGCACCCGAAAATACCCCATGTATGTTTGCCGATTTTTTGTAGTTTTCGAGTTATGTTTTTTTTAAAATAAATTTGAGAATAATCGATCTGACCTCCTAAAATTTTTTTTTTCGGAAAGTATGCATTTTTTATTAATTTATTTTTTTGTAACATAGACCTCATTAGTTTTACTTTTACCCATAAAATTACCAGCTTCATGCCATTAATTAAAGGTACAAATTTACTGACCAAAATAAAAAAAACTGGGGTGAATGCGAGTCACAGTAAAATTTTCAAACTTGAATTAAAAATTAAGAAAAAAGTTCCATGACTTTTAAGTAATTTCAAAAACTGCTCGAAACCCTTAGCTTTAATTATAACTAAAAAAACTTGGTGCTTAATAGGCCTTTTTTAGCCAAAACTTGCCTTCAAGTAAACAAAGGTAGAATTTTTTAAGTTAATAATTTGTTGTTAAAACACCTTTTGTTAATTGCTAGGGTTAATGTGGGTTGGACATAACATGGTCAATAAATATAAAGTGAATTAATTTAGGATTTCTAATTATTCTAGTATCAGCCCAGCGTCATTTCAACAGCACAAGTCAGCCTTCGTCCCATTAATAGTAGATAGTTATGGATACAAGTGCGGAATGTATGTCGTTTTGCACGCACGAGTCCCGAAGTCAGCCCGAGCTGTAAGGCGAGGATCAAAAGTTGGGACGAGTGAAAATGACATACCCGTTCTGTATCGGACAACGATTTTTAATACATTTGCGTTAAAAATCATGATAAAACATGGAAACCTACGTATGATTTACTAAACAAAAACTTGAAGAAAGCGGGCATGAAAAAGCTAGGATAGGATAGGATAGGACAGTTTCCCGGTACAAAAGGTAATTTAATTGGTTAAACATGGATTTCATTCAAATCCCAGAAAATCAATAAATGCCTATTATTTTATCTTTGGTAAAGTTTAACTTATCTCAGAAATTCAATTTGACAGCTGCTAGTGTCATAAGAAATTACACTTAATACAATGCTAAAAGGGTTCAGAGGAAGGCCCATTTGAGATTCCATGAGAAATATTGGCAGACCCTTTCACAAGATCGAGATCTATGAAGAACATGGGGAGAGACCTTTGCCCAGTAGTGGGATGAAATGGGATGGAAAAGGGTTCAAGTGTTATGTCCTTGTCAAAAGTCAAGCCGTCAGCAATTTAACGTTTATTTAAATAGACGTTTTTTTTTCTTCCTTTCAAATATCCTTAATAATATTCGATTTTTATTATTTGATACGGGACAAGTGCAAAACGACATAATACATTCCGCACTTGTATCGCTAACTACTATTCATGGGACAAAGACTGACTTGTGCTGTTGAAATGCCACCGGGCTGATACTAGAATAATAAGAAATCCTAAATTAATTCACTTTATGTTTATTGACCATGTTATGTCCAACCCACATTAACCCTTTTTTTTTTGTTTACGCTGAGGGAAATGCCTTACGCATACCCGCCGCCGGGGGGCGGTCGGGTTATGTCGGACTCTCCTACTGGGAAGGTTGACCCAGTGGCCTACCGACTAAAAACCTCAGCGACTCCCTCTCATCGTCCACGGTGGGGGGGAATGCGGTGACTGGCAAGAAGCCTACTACGCGTCCCCCCGGACGGAGCCCGCCTTACACGGCGGGCAGGAAGCGACCCCTTCCTCGTGGGAAGAGGCCAGTAGGAACAGCCGAGGGCGTCGAGCCGTCCCTACCAGGCAGTGGAGGTGGCCTGTGCAATGCTGGCGCTGGTACCCCCGTACCACGCGCCCGCTGGACTCCTCCACGGAGAGGTTGGAGACGACGGGCAATTGTTCGCCGTCTTCCCCCCCTCCTTGCCCTGCGGAGCGCGTTAGCAGCGGGATCTTGCTCCCGCATGCGCTCCGCGGCCTCCTTTTCGGCCATCACTTCTTCTGAGAAGGTGCCGACTGCCTTCCATGCGTCTTCGTCCGCCAACATGGCTAAACCCACATTAACCCTAGCAATTAACAAAAGGTGTTTATACAACAAATTATTAACTTAAAAAAATCCACCTTTGTTTACTTGAAGGCAAGTTTCGGCTAAAAAAGGCCTATTAAGCACCAAGTTTTTTTTATTATAATTGAAGCTAAGGGTTTTGAGCAGTTTTTGAAATTACTTTAAAGTCATGGAACTTTTTTTTTTTTTTTTTAATTTAAGTTTGAAAATTTTACTGTGTCTCGCATTCACCCCAGTTTTATTTTATTTTGGTCAATAAATTTGTACCTTTAATTAATAGCATGAAGCTGGTAATTATATGGGTAAAAGTAGAACTAATGAGGTCTATGTTACAAAAAAATAAATTATAAAAAAATGCATAATTTCCGAAAAAAAAAGTTTTTTAGGAGGTCAGATCAATTATTCTCAAATTTACTTTAAAAAAATCATAACTCGAAAACTACAAAAAATCGGCAAACATACATGGGGTATTTTCGGGTACCCCTATATGTCAGGAACCCGAAAAAAAAATTTTATCCTCACCGTTTGGGCCACCCTGTATAGACTTCCCCGTTTTTCCGTCAAGATAGCGTTAGTTTCGTTTGTGTTATGCAAAAAGTTAGTTTTTTAGGTTACTCCGATTTTGAGGGGTTGGGGGGCAAAAGCTAAAGGTTTTTGAGTCTTTTTTGAAAATACTTACAAAACCAAATTTCAGCTTTCAAGCTTACATTACAAATATTGTACAGTGCATCCTGTACAGTGCATCCTGCAGGATGCACCTTTTTTTTTAATAATTTTGATGATCATCAGTGTGTGAAAATATACTTTTGAATAGTCTCGCCGGCTAACTGCGCGTTAACTGTCGAGAGACTGGTGACGTTGACATCAACAGATGTTGATGTTAGGCCTGTGCCAAGCAGTGGAACATGCCCATAAAGGCTGTTGTTTGTTTTTATTTGAAGTCAACACAGTTGTTTTTAATGAACTTGACGGTAAAGTTAGTTATTAATAAACCGGAAATGAAACTTTGACAATGAACAGTAGTTGAGTTAGTAGTATCAACGCATTCTAAGCTGTCGACATTCGACATCAGATAAGGAACACTTTACAATACATTTTAATGTTCATTTACAGTTTATACAGTTTGAGGGGTTATATGGGAATATTGTAAAAAAGCCTGATACGGTGATAAAAGCAATCTCTAAAACCCACATACCCACACAACATTTCTTGACTGAGTCATCATATTGTCGATAGTGAAACAACACTAACAACACTACTTCTTCCCTTAATATCTCCGTATCTAATCAATCTTACCGTCTGATAGCCCCTCCCATGCATCTACTAATCAAACGATCTGATGATCATGCGCTTCATAATAATCTCTAACACAACGGGATAAGGTACATTAACGTTGCTTAATGATATCCTAATGAATATTTAGCATCAATCCTCGTAAGGTTGACCCCAATTTGTAAAAAGTTGTAAAAATATTATTCAGGAGCCTCTGCGGAAACAAAGCTTGTTTTTTGGTTCATTTTATCGACTTATTTGTTTTGATTTCAGAGTTGTTGTTTCATTATGTTGAAAGCTTTCGGTTTTGTTGTAATTTGAGCATTTTTCGGTGAAACTTTTTAGTCAGTTTTGGTGGTGCGATTCTGAAACTCTAGTGTAAATTTCCAGGTTTTGAAAACAGCCCCATGTTCATCAAAACTATAATGGTAATTTTAAGTAATATTTTGATAGTAATGAATAAGTAATTTCTTACAACTAATGCAGTGCCCATCCAATTCTACTTTAAATAACTTCATGAAAAAAATAATTTCATGAATTCTTTTGTGACAAAATGTCATTTTGATTAACATCTTTAAATCTGCTGAGTTCTTATTTATTGGTCCGATAAATTTTATCTGACTTTCGAAAAATCGGCCTTTAAACTATAAAATCTGTACCTACCTTAAAAGAGGCATGAACCTACGTGTTTTTACAGATGGTCTGGTAGATTCTTCATAAATTTTAAATATACTCCATAGCGTAAAGGAACTAAGAATACAGCCGTAATATTTTACCAGCGTTTTATAGAGCTGTAAAGCCAAACCCCTCAGGGTTTAAAGACCCCGACAAGCTTCTAATTTTAGTTACACCTAGAAAAATCAACACGGGGTATTTGGTTTCGAAGCTTCACAGAACTTCTTTTAATTCAATAAGATTTGAATTCTTCCTGCTGTCAGTCTATTTATGCTCAGATACTATAACTAACGCTAAGGAGCTAGCCATGATACATGCCGCCCGACGACATGTCATCATCATCATTATCAGCCGCAAGAAGTGCACTGCTGAACTAAGGCTTCCCCATTGATTTTGTTTCTTATAGAAAGTGCTAAAAGAGGATCCAACATTTTTCTATGGGCTCTCGCGGCAAGTCATTAAGCACATGCACAAGCTGTGAGTTTATGATTAACCTTGCTAATTTAAAGGCATTAATTATATCAATAGAACTTCAGCGTTTTCACCACTTTCCTTTATCTCATCTACGAATATTTTTAAAATAGCAATAAAAGTAGTTTTCTTTCTTTTTATTTCGGCTCTCTTTAATTTTAGTTTTTTACTTTATCTTACTTGCTCCTCTTATTTTTCCAGACTCTATCAGCCATCAAAATGAATAATTCATGTCTGAAGAACTAAACTCCGCTGACGTTGTGAAGTCTTTTAAAAACTTCTTAGACCAGTTAGTTTGTATTATTTGTTTAGTAACAATATCCGGAATCCATCTTGAGTCAAGCGCCTGTCTTTTTACTTTTAAGTCAGCTTTTCCTGTTCCTTTCCGTCTGTGGCGCCCCCTTTAGTGAATGTTTGAAACCTTTTTGGCGAGCTGCCGCCATGTTGTCATTATAGCGTGTTCTTCGCTTTATGTCAGTTTAGGGCAATAATATTTAAATTTTTATTTTAAAATAACCGTTCTTTCAAACTATTAGTAAGGTTTAAAATATTGTTATTGCGTTCCTTTTCGAAAATCAAAATGGAAAACAATGATCCCGACCGTGTAAGTGAGGAAAACTTTTCGCCTCGAAAACGGGATCATTCTCCATACTCCATCACCAAGTTCGCCGAGCAGCGATTCGTCCAGCGGTAGTGAGTGACCAAGGATATAAAAAATAAGGAAAGTTGATCGAACCGTGAGCTATGCACATTTTTAATTTTTGTAGTACCTTCAACAACCTACTGAATTTTTAACATTTCTTGTTGCTAAAAATTATGAGATTCCAAATCGAATAAAGAAAACTCAAGGGTGACTTGCGCAGTCCTACTGAAACTGTTACAAAACCGAACCAACTTAGTTTGTCTCAAGTAAGTACTTTGGCCAATAGAACCTATGCCAACGACAAATATGTTAAAAATAATAATAATAGAAATACCTACAACAGTTCAAGTGCGATGATTGGAATGCGGTTCGTTTTGCCGACGCCCTGAAAAAATATTTAGCTACCCCCGGTTTTGTGGAACTAAATGTTAACAGACAGTAACAACTAAGTGTCCTCACATCCATATCACGTGTCCACGTTGCAGCGCCAAATGTTAAACGATGTGAAGCTCCCATGGTACGTGATAATTCGCGTTCTCATTTGTTAGAACGTTCCTATGCTGGTAAATGCTTTGCTTTCGCAAAAGGCAAAGTTACAAAAAATATTGCAAATTTTAGTAGACTGGGCAAACGAATCAAATCAGTCAGTCAATGCTAATGCGTTGTTTGACAAAACTTAGTCTTTATTGTCAAAGGAATCTTCGTACAGTAAACTGACTGATGACTTGTTGCACATAGTGTGTGGCAGACGTGCAGATTTGGAGGAGAGATGCTCTTTTACGTCATAGATATACCAAAGGAATTTTCATCGAATTCTTTTTATAAAATTCTCCTTAGTGTGTAAAATGTATTTAACGACTAGGTATTTAATTCAAATCTGTCTACAAAAATTGGGGGAGCAGATAAATTAGTGAGTACAGCCAACAAAAAATCAGGTTACCCCGTTTCCGTTTCTCTCTCGCTCTTGCCAAAATGACATTTATTAGCAATAGAGCAAGGAGGACTGAGCTGATAGGTGAAGTGATGTGCCGTCCACCGTTCAACACAACCAGTAGGTCGATCGCGCCGAAGAGAAAGTTTTTATCAAAATCAGACCAGTAAACAACTTCAACCAGTAAACAAGCAGACGATTAATCTTTTCGTCCTAAGGCAAATTCGAAACGGCACCACTGTCGAACGTACAACCAATCTGACGAAGAAAAATTGGCAGAAGGCAAGACATCTAAAAATCAGGCTTCTTTTGAAAACAAGTGTCGTCAATGACTGTCAGACTTTTCACGGCGGTTGCCTCAAGCTATTTCAACATGTATCGAGCAACATGGGTGCAACCGAGAAATGCCGTTTAGCAAACGGAGCACTATTTCCGTTCATTCTAAAACCGCCACTGATATTTTCGAATTAAGAGTATTCGAAAGCAAAATAAATAAACAAATTCGTTGTAGCGAAACCATTTCAGCTATTCAGCCACTTTCGTGTACCAACGTTTTTGCAGCGCCAAGATTGGATGGCTAAGATGGACCTATAGGTCTATATCTATATGCCTATGTGCCTCACATTCCTATAGCACAACAGCATCGCCGATTCCTGAGGCTCTCTTGTCACGATCCGAATCAGCACCAGCTGCTCCAGGTGGCCTGCTTTCCTTTAGGTCTAGCATCAGCACCGAGAACGTTCGCTATTGTTACCAACTGGGTAGCGGAGCTGCTGAGAAGTCACGGCCAAAGATGTGTTATTTAGACGATTTTCTTTTCGCAAACCAGTCTATTCAGCAGCTGCGCGAGAATATAGCATCTGGGCTGGATTTTGAATCTCAAAAAGTCTGTTCTAGCTCCGACACAATGCCTCGAGTACCTCGGCATAACATGGGACTCCAAACGCAACGCAATGTCCCTGTCGGAGTCAAAGTGCCTATCGCTACGCAAAGCACTATAGCAACAGCTCAAAACAGGCAAGTGGTCGCTACTGTTACCAACTGGGTAGCCGACCTGCTGAGAAGTCACGGCATAATATATGTTATTTAGACGATTTTCTTTTCGCAAACCAGTCTATTCAGCAGCTGCGCGATAAATATAGCCTTGACATTGAATATCATGCAGCATCTGGGCTGGATTATGAATCTCAAAAAGTCTGTTCTAGCTCCGACACTATGCCTCGAGTACCTCGGCATAACCTGGGACGCCAAACGCAACGCAATGTCCCTGTCGGAGTCGAAGTGCCTATCGCTACGCAAAGCACTTCAGCAACAGCTCAAAACAGGCAAGTGGTCCCTGAAACAGTATCAGACGCTAATAGGGAGATTAAATTTTGCCACTTTTGTAACGAATAAGGGTTCTCTTCACTGTCGAACGCTGCAATTCTTCAGTCTTCAGTTATTGAAAAATACCCCTTATTGCAAGCTGCAAATGCCCCAACCAGTTCAGTCAGACTTAGAATGGTCGTTCAAAACTATTGGAACCACCTTGCCAATACACATGTAAGATGTGACCTACTTATTAGGGCGGCACGAAATCGAAGAAGCTATTGAAACATACTCGACATCTACTTGCTGTTTTAGACACTCAAAACATCCATCTGGTAGCTCAGCACTTTTCAGAGATTCAACGCCGTAGTAGATGCTCTATCACGCCAGAAGATTTGCCCCGAATGGGACCTCACGGAAGTAGCAACATTGTCAAATTTTTCAAATCTGGGGAGTGCCCGAGGTGGATTTGTTTGCATCAAAAACTCCTTACGGGATACCGAGGTATGCCTCGATGGATGAAGAGGACCTTCAAGCACAACAACGCAACACGTTTTGTCACTAGTGGCACTTCAGACTGTCTTGGCTGTTTCCACCTATGTATCCTAGTTCCCAGAGTTCTCAGTCACTTAAACCAAGCCAGCAGCCATTACTTACTGATGGCACCCAAATGAAACAAAGTGTTTCGGCGAGCAGACATACAACGCCGAGCTCTGCTGCCTCCTTTTCTGACTCCAGACCTAGCGGAACTTCTTATCCACACACAGATAGGGATCTACCCGTCGGAGATAAGGGAGCTGCTATTAGAAGCATGGGCATGGCTGATTTTGGGTGGCAAGATATGTCAACAGAGTGGAAGGTCCAAGAGCAAGAGCTACAGATGTCGGGCTAGCGGCCCTCCACTGTCATCACAAATATAGACCAGCGTGAATAAGACGAAAAAAAAAAAAAAGTGGTGTGGGTCACTTTCTATAAGTTTTGAATACCCAATGCTGATCAGGTAGCACGATATCTTGTTTTTCTACATTGTGACATAGGTCTTGCAGTTAAGACTATTTTGGTCCATAAATCTGTATTCTGAACTTTCACGCACGTGAGTTCTAATGTATATCTTTTTGCGATTTTCTTTATAAAACATATGCTACAATGCTATGTTGCTCGTACTAAACCTACCTATTTGAATTACCAAATTTTTATTACACTATTCAAGTTCATGTCGTCCTTATGAAAATAATCTTTATCAAGTAGGATCAAAACATACTGCTAATTTATAGTGGTCAAAGAGTGCACGATCTGACTTTGTTTCGCGTTCACAGCAGCCATTTAATAGATGAACAAACGATTATTGTTCTATAGCCAGTTTTTGGGTCCATAACTGATAGGGTAAATCATCGACAATCCGGTTGGAGGCTTAGAGAACATCCTGATAAAAACTTAAATACTGTTTTCTGGATCCGACAGTTGTTAAAGTGTCAATGTATCGTAGTTGTAATATCAATAACTTGTTTATAACTGCAAGAGGTGATGCTAAACCCGCAACCAGATCCGTTACCGGCGGCTGGGTTAAATCACTTCTAAATGATGCTGATATTGAGACCTCTCCTGGGTCAGAGCGATCTGTTGTGGCGTCCTTAAATTGGGTAGAAAATTTATCTTCAGACAAAATACTTTCAACTAATAATTGGAAATCAGTACATACCTTTCGAAATTACTATCAGAGAGAGTTAATGTTATCTGATACAAATAATGTCTATTTCGTTATCATATTATTTGATGCAGTTAGAGAGCATAAGTTTTTTATTGCGGATAGCATTTTAATGCATTTTTGTTAAGTTTGTGATTGTTGTTTATTATTGAAACATAATGAAGTTACTTTGCAATTTAATATCATTTAATATTTGTTAAATTGCTCCTATAATCCCATTTATACACAATATAGCGTGAATAACTTAATCTAAGTTATTTGCACCAGGAGAAAACAAACACATCACTCAAGATGGATTCCGGATATTGTTACTAAACAAATAATAGAGAGTTTTACCTAAAAATAAAACTTACCTATTATTTTTTATTCAATATCCGGAATCCAGGTAAGTCCTACCTGGTGCATCATGAGTGCTATAATGACAACATGGCGGCAGCTCGCCAAAAAGGTTTCAAACATTCACTAAAGGGGGCGCCACAGACGGAAAGGAACAGGAAAAGCTGACTTAAAAGTAAAAAGACAGGCGCTTGACTCAAGATGGATTCCGGATATTGAATAAAAAATAATAGGTAAGTTTTATTTTTAGGTAAAACTCTCTATTATTATAGAAATAAAAGACGATCCACTAGAAAACTACTGGGATAGTTCGAAGGTAATGTTGTGGGTGTATCTTGTTACCGGGTGAAATTATACAGTGAACAACGCTATTTTGCAGAGAAATTCTTAATAATTATGTGTATAAAAATCACTATGAGGTTCGTTGTAAAATAAGCACTATAGGTAGTCCATTCGCGTTAAGAATGCAGTGATTTCATTCTTGTTCTTCAACACAGCACGCCCCCTAACCAATCAAATCGTTCCTAATTAGAAAGTCAAGTTCACAGTGCCCACATGAACGCATTCTTCAAACGCAAAGGTTTTGTACCTGAGTTTCTCTATGTGTACTATACACTACTATAGTCCCAAAGGTGCAAAATGATGTCATCAATATCCCAATTTACATCGTTATGACGTCCACTACTGGTCATGAACATTGGCTCCCCCATAAATTTCCATATTAACCATACGTAGGTACACAACCTTTGACCATCGAATCCAATGACCTTTGCAAGGTTGTCTATACTGTCAACATGTACATGATGTATTATTATCCAACAAGTGTGAAAAACTTGACATCACAACAGTCCTTAAAAGGCAAAACAGCAATTTTACTTACATGTGCTCAGGAGGTAAGTGATATTAAAAAGCGTAATTTCAATATATTACTGACCAGGGTCGGCAACGAGGTCGCCCAAAGTTCCGTAAACTATAAAAAGGGAAAGATTAATGATAGTAGCTCTTATGAAAGACCTAAAGGTTTTCGGCAAAAAGGTTAAGCGAGTGTCATATCCATCAGCGACTTACTTAACAAGGTGATGTATGGTCAAAAATTAATAAGAAATTAAAGTGAGTATGAACGCTATTATGAAATATTTATTACAATCTTTACTAACAGAGAAGCGCTGTATGTTCGGCCGAACATAATACAATTCGTATGTATCCCGGACATACAGTTACCTGGACCAACTGCTTAACGTGCCTTCCGAAGCACGGAAATGCCCGAAAAATACATAACAAAATTTCGGTTGGAATGGTCACCCATCCCATTTCCGACCCGGCGTGTGTTACTTTACAGCACGGATCGTTGCCGATCCACTGTCACAACTACGCCACCGGCATGTATTCCGCAGTTCCTTAATATTCAACAAGTTTTTTATTCCCAATTTGTGCTTTTGATATGGTATTTAACATAACATAACCTCACGACCATATCCCTAATGGATTAGTCAGAGGCACACTGATTGTTGCCGTCATGGTTAACGGAACATTCAGAAGCCCACATTTCACCGAGGGAATTTGACCCCAACGTAGCAAGGGGCGAGCATACCGCCGTTATCCGGGTTGCTTGGGTTTTATATCGGTTTTTCATCACTGGAGAGTTAGCTGCAAATTGTATAATGAACACAAAGTAGGTGTGTTCCGGCCAGATTTGATCTCGGGACCATCGCGTTCCGAGCCAGAGTGTTTCACCACTGGGCCACGACGCTATATGATATTTGCGCTTAGTAATTATCACTACGACCTACTTATTGTCTCTGAAATAGTGTATCAGATGAAGGCAATTAACTGTGAGCCCGTCTGCCAATACTAGCCTCTGATTGCTATTGTCCAACGGATGCGTCCGGCCAACAGTCTCGCTATTAGAGGACACACATTGTCCGCTAAATGAGGAGAATACAGTCACAGTATAATCTTACAGTAAGCTATCTACATACAAACGTGCCACTCTCGGTTTGAATGTCGTGTCGCGTCGCGCGCCGTGTCGCAATTTCACGCACACGCGATTTCACGCACACGCGATTTCACGCACACGTGATTTCACGCACACGCGATTTCACGCACACGCGATTTCACGCACACGCTAGCATAAAATAAGGAGGCATAGGGAGACGGCAGTACGGACGGGCTGTGCCGCGAGTCTGTGTGCACGCTAGGCTAATAACTCGGCGGGTGGCCTTAGATAGCCTACTGTATGGTTTATACTGTGATACAGTATTGACTGGCTCGCTGGCTCAGTTTGAAATGATCCTAACGACAGGTTAATGGCACAGATATTACAGATAGATTATTCTCTGATTTTAAGTTGGCTACTTAAAGTAGATGTAAACTTATCTTAGGTGCTACTTAGCTTATATGTCATGAACTTGGCTCTTTACAGTTTCATCCCCGAATTCACAAACGTCGATCAACGCTAAACACGCTCTCACGATGAGCGTCCTGTAAAATGAAAATAGTGCTAAAAGGGACAGCTATACTTTTGAGGGAGGTTCAACGTTGATTTGCGTTTGTAAATTCGGGGGTAAGTATTGTAAGTAGATATGACTAATAAAGATCATAATAATTTTTATAATTATTTTTGACATTGCATTTTGACAACAGACATTTTATAAAAAAATTAAAAACATTTTTAGACCTAAGATTGACAATAAATAAAGATAATAATTAATTTCATTTGCGCCATCTAGCCTCAAACTAAGCACTAAATGCTTGTGCAATGGGATACTAGACAACGGATAAACAGACATTTTTTTTGTACGGTGGCCGGCACATCACACGCTACCCATTTCCGGTCAGTCCTCCTTGCTCAATTGCAAAGAAATGACATTTGGTAAGAGCGAGAGTAAAAACGGAAATGGGGTAACCTGATGTGCTGTTGACTGTACATATACACCTCATATGCATAGGAAACCCCCAGACCAGTACAAACAGGCATGTTCATCTTGTATCGGTATTATCAGTAAGTAACTCCCCTTTAAACTCCAACAGTAATCATTTAATGGAGTTCCGTAACCCACATTAAAACTCAGGTACGAAACCGTTGCGTTTGAAAAAATGCGTTCATTTGGGCTCTGTGAACTTGACGCTAGTGCTAGATCGAAGGACAAGAATGAAATGTAATAAAACAATCACTATCTTCCGTAAGAATCACTTTTATTAATCACTCTATTGATTGCTGCACAGTGTTACATTTCATTAATTTACTTCATAACCACCACAATAATTCACTTCTCGTATTTTAACACTTATTTAAATACTACACTGTTCTTCAAACACTCTTAATAAGAAATATAATCCACCAGTATTTTGTGACCAGCAAACTGTGTTCACCGGACGACGGTTGGAATAGAAGTGACCGACGCGCTCGCTTCAACTCAATCGTTGACTCGTTCTAGCCATGACAGGTAGGGGAAGCGGACTTGTCGGCCAATCAGTAAGCCACACGACGACATCCGGTTTGCCAACCAATCAGCAACAGGCACGGCGACAACATCCGGCCGTCCTGCATACGTGGCCGTCCTCGGACATCGTACAGGTCTAATGTGGAAGCTGAAAACAGTTATCAATCTGTAACTTGTACATAAATTGTATTTTATTTTTACTTTCCTTTTTATGAGTCATTGTTTAATGGTTTGATCCTGATAATGTGCTGATTATCTGGATTCATATCACCACTTCCTACTCATGGTTTTCATCACAGATATCCAGGAGTAGGGTATAAACTACTTCACATAAATCGGAACAAAAGTCTTCAAAATTATGTATGTAAGGTGTCTAAGGTTTGAACCAAATGATGTACTGATCATCAAGTTTTGTATCACCACATAACAACAGCTTTCACAATGGATTCCTGTTGATAAGTAACCACCTCACAAACATAACCTTGAAGCTGACACATTAGACATACATTTAATAGGAGATGTACTTTTACCGTAAATAAATTAATCCAACACAAGGTTGTGTGTTTTGATACCTGTTTATTCGACAACATCCGGGGAAATCTCCTCTTCAGGATCCTCAGGTAAGCGAATCCATGGTTTCATATTTTCGGCGCAGGTAACCCCATTGTAACGTCTGGTAGTTCGCTCTGCCCCCCTCATATCTGCCACTTTATATCGATCATGACCTAAGACTTCTAATATCTGGAAAGGACCTTTATATAAAGGCATCAGTTTTGTGCTTTGGCCTTCAGTGGAATGACTCGGAATTTTGATTACTACCAAGTCGCCTGCAGCGTAGTTTGGTGCTGATTTTCTTTTAGAGTCGAAAGCAGCTTTTTGTCTTTCTGCACTTTTCTTTATGTTAAGGTCTACTTTACTTCTCAAGGATGTCACATCCACCGGATTTTCAACATTGTCAGCGATTTTATCATTAGTCATTCGAATTCTGTACCCAAAAAATACTTCACTCGGTACTGCGGTGGTAGTTTTATTTATGGTACTATTTATGCCTTGTTGAATTTTCGTTATGTGCTGATCCCATTTATTGTTATCTTTATCTGCACTTAAACTACGCAACGCGTCTAGGATGGTCCTATTAAAGCGTTCTACTTGGCCATTTGAACGTGGTACAGCAGTAGCAATAACGTGAGCTCTAATATTTAATTCTTTACAAAAACCAGTGAACAACTTTGATGTGAAAGCACTCCCTGCATCACAAATCAATCTTTTCGGATTCCCAAAAACTTTAAATATCTTGTTCAATTCATTAATAACAACTTTACTCTTTGTGTTCCGGACAGGACAGATGAAAACAAACTTAGTGAATGAGTCTACTATGACCAATAGGTAGGTATTTTTTTGGGTGGTTTTTACAAACGGGCCCAGATGATCTAGATGAAGGGTGTGAAAAGGCCTAGCATATTTTGGAATAGGGTGTAATAGTCCCGGCTTTTTACCGTAAGTTGACTTGAAATAAATACAGTTCAAACAGTTATTTATATATTTTGTAACTACTTTCTTCAATCGAGGAAACCAATAATGTGCACGAATTCTTTCAACAGTTTTGTCCACAGCAAAATGCCCAACGTCGTCATGATTGGCTCTTACTATTTGCCATATGCACTGCTTAGGTACAAGCCATCGTCTTCCATATTGTGTTCTGCGGTAAACTTTATTACCCAGAACTTCATAGTCTTGGAACATTTTTTTATTTTGATCGGCCTCACCTGACAACAAAATGTCCCGTATGCTACAAATACTTGGATCCTGCAGTTGTACAGATAAAAGCCAATCTCCTTCAGTTATGGACATTACAGTACTAGTGTCTCCAACATTTTGGTCTATTACTGGATTGCGGCTCAATGCGTCCACGTGTTGCATTTGCGTGCCTGGCCTATGAATTATCTCAAAGGTGAACTCTTGAGTTTGCAAAACCCATCTGCTTATACGTGGAATAATTTCCTTTTTATTCAAAGTATGACGTACAGCGTTGCAATCAGTGATTATTTTGAACGGTTTTCCCAACAAGTAGTGCCTGAATTTTTGTAATCCTACAACAATCGCTAACAACTCTAGTTCAAATGAATGATACTTCTTTTCTTCATTTGTTGTTTGTCGGCTGTAGAAGTATATAGGTTTTTCCCCGTGGTCAGTAGACTGAACTAAGATACAACCAATTCCATCGCGACTTGCGTCCGAATAAAGAACGATAGGCAGATCAGGGTTAAAAATGCTTAACACCGCGTTCTCAATTAATGCGTTCTTTAAAACGTTGACTGTCTGTGTTAGTTGAGGATTCCATTGAAAAGGAACATTTTTTTTTAACAATTGTGTGAGGGGTTTACACAAAATAGCACAATTTTTAATGAACTTCCTGAAGTAATTAATTAGGCCTAGAAATTGCCTTAACTGATGGACCGATTTAGGAATAGGATACATTTGGATTGCTTTAATCTTTTTAGAACTTGGTCGTACACCAGCCTCTGAAATTTCGTATCCCAAAAATGTAATTTGTGTTTGAAAAAAGAAACATTTGTCTAAATTGATTGTCAAACAGTGTTTTTGAAAAATATAGAGTACATTCTCTAAACAAGCAACATTTTCTTCAAGAGTCTCCGTTGCTATCAGCAAGTCATCCATATAACATATAACTTTTCCGAAACGTAACTTCCCTAATACCGTATCCATGAGTCTTTGGAATACGGAAGGTCCGTTACTTAACCCGAATGGCATTCTAACAAATTCAAAATGCCCATCAGGCGTGATAAACGCTGTTTTAGGGATTGACTCCTCTTTGATAGATACCTGATGGTACCCGCTTTTCAAGTCTAGTAAAGTAAAGCATTTACACCCTTGCAGCCTGTCAATAAGATCCTCAATCAACGGCATTGGATATTTTTCTTTTACAGTAATTTTGTTGAGCTGTCTATAGTCAACACATAACCGCTTGTCCCCCGATGCTTTATCGACTAAGAGAGCAGGGCTTGCATAAGCAGAACTGCTGTTCCGAATGATGCCGTTTTTCAATAAGTCATCTGTTATATTTCGCATAACTAAACGTTCCGAATCTGACATTCTGTAAGGTCTTTGAAAAACTGGTTTGTTCGAAGTAAGTTCGAGCTCAAGCTCTACGCAAGTGGTATTACCTAATTCTGATAGATTTTGAGAAATACATTCGGGGTATCTTGCGAATATTCTGTTTAATGTTGTTTCATGTTGACGTGATAGCTCATTATATACACGCACATCAATGTTGAAAACTTTTAATGTTTCCACTGATTGAAAAGTCAACGAACCGCCTACTCTTAAATACATAAGGCTTCTGTCTTCAGTAAAGTTCCTACCTATTAACAGATCGCAGTCAGGTAATTCATCGATCACGTAAAGGGTTATCACCAATTCAACTGTATCAACTTTTAAATTGACAGCCACGGCTTTAGTTACTGTTACGCATGAATCATTCGTAAACCCAACTAAATTAATTGGACAATTTAACACAAAAGGCCTCAGATTGCATTGTTCAACTAACCTAGTTGTTATAAGCGAACAGTCACTACCCATATCGAAAAATGCTTTGCTTTCAAAATCATTTAAAAATACTTGTTTAATGTACTTTTGTTTACTTGATTCTGCTATCATTTTAACTTCAAGGTTTTTCTCAATTTTAGGCTTTTGCCGGCAAACCGCCTCCACGTGTCCTATTTTCTTGCAAAAGGTACATTGGACATTATCTGCTTAATTACAGTTATTTCTTCTATGGCCCACTACACCACAACGAAAACATGTCATATAAGTACTAGATGTACTAGGTTTACTTTCGGCACTATATTTACGGTCTACACTCGGCTGGTCATTTTGCATTGAACGCACACTGGTTTTATTAGGAAATGAACTATTTGCGTCACTGGTTTGTCTTTTTCAGGCTGTAGATAAATTTTGCCATGTAAAAATGATGCTAAATCATCACAGTACTTAAAATTGCCTGCCTCAGCAGCGGTGTTAATATTGGTGTCCCCAATTGACCCCACTATAATCGATACAATATCTTGTTCACGAAATTCCAATTGTAATCTGTCAATTTTTGCCTTTTGTTGAAAATAAAATTCGTAAAGAGACTGATTAGGGAGAGATTTCGCATCTATTAATTGCTTCAATAAACTAAACATATTTCTTTTTATTTGAAATGTATCCGATAGTTTTTCACGCCACTGTTTCCACTTCCAAGTAGTCCACCTAGTCTCATTTTTTTGTAAAGAATCGAGCCATGTTTTTGAAGTATTACGCAATTTCTGCAAAGCCTGATACCTAATCATGTTATCTGACCATCCAAAAGCTCTAGCGTTAGCTTCAACAACGTTAATCCACATATTCACATTATCTATTAAAGGGTCGAATTCGGGAATCACTGATGATAATAATGCATTCTGACTCACAGTTGGCGATCCTTTGCGGCGTCTTTTATTCCTTTTATGTCGATACTCGTCACTGCTGCTGCTTGACCCCAAGTGCTCAGAGGATGAGGATGAACTCGAGCTAGTAGACAAATCTCTACGAGATTTTCGTCCAGATTTCTTCCGGTTACGTGGCATAGCGCCAGCGTAGGTTTCTTTTCACTTCTGATGTAATAAAACAATCACTATCTTCCGTAAGAATCACTTTTATTAATCACTCTATTGATTGCTGCACAGTGTTACATTTCATTAATTTACTTCATAACCACCACAATAATTCACTTCTCGTATTTTAACACTTATTAAAATACTACACTGTTCTTCAAACACTCTTAATAAGAAATATAATCCACCAGTATTTTGTGACCAGCAAACTGTGTTCACCGGACGACGGTTGGAATAGAAGTGACCGACGCGCTCGCTTCAACTCAATCGTTGACTCGTTCTAGCCATGACAGGTAGGGGAAGCGGACTTGTCGGCCAATCAGTAAGCCACACGACGACATCCGGTTTGCCAACCAATCAGCAACAGGCACGGCGACAACAGAAATCAGTGCATTCTTAACGTGAACGGACTATAGAATTATTACGCAATGGCACAAGTTTTGATTAGTTATGGATCAAACGAACACAAAGATGGTACGAAATCAAACTACTACTAGCTTACTTGTTTCAGTAACAAAGGAATAATCCTTAAATTCTGCAGATGTTTTCCCGAACTCTGCGTTTTAAATTAAATTCTTCCAGAGAGAAATGTGCTGTCAATTCTTGTCTCATGCGATTAAAGACCTTTGCAGCTAAAATAAGATAAAACAGTAGAATAATTTCAGATGCAATTGGACCCTATCTTCTAAAATAAAGAGTCTTAAAACTTCGTACATTGAACAATAAAAACTTATATTCTCGTAAGTTCATAGATCAAGCGTTCGGGGCTAAATTTTAGCCAAAATTACTTCAGTGGTTTAAGTGACTTGTTTACGTATGTTTATTAGGTCTATGTTTAAAACATTTTTTTAAAACTAAAGTCTACGTGCGTAGTTGTGGGCAGATGCTAGTTATACAATATAAATCAAGCAACGCAGCGCAACGCAGCGCAACGCAACGCACTAATGAGGTTTCTTCCTTCTTTGCTCGTAAATAATAAAGTTGTTTCAACATTTGATCTGCCTGAGCTTCGTCAATCTATAAATAAAAATGGATTGCTGTTCGTTAGTCTCGCTGAAACTCAGAAACGGCTTGACCGATTTAGCTAATTTTGGTTTTGAAATGTTTGTGAAAGGTCAGGCTTCCCTGACCTTTTTCGTTTCGACCGTTTCGACCGTTTCCTAAAATAATGAAGAAATTCTATGAATATAGCAAGCAACCATTACCACCTGTCACGTGACACTGAATGTTTGACAACAGAACGAAGTCTGTCGGGCCAGCTTGTACGGATATAAATCTAGTTTTCATGAATTTATTTCATGAATAACAGTCAATCAAAATTAGAGAAGCATTGTTTTGATAGCTAACTTCCATCTACAAACAAATTCCAAATTCATAACTATTTTACGTTTAGGTATGCAAAATAAGTCGCTGTTGATCTTGTTTTATTGAATTTGTTAACCGAGAATCGTGTTTCGCACGAAGATGGTAAATGTTGGAGCCTTAGTACAAATAGCTTTCGGTTTGTTGCCATGACTTTTGCTTACATAATTTGCTTTTTTTGGTGTACTAAGTATGTTTGTATAGACGAACGCACGGGCGCATGAGCACTAAGCCGAAAGTCTTTTACAAATTAACAAATTATGTCCTAATTTTGCCATCATCGTATTGACATGGTATTTTTATGACCACTTGCTAACGATTAAGTAGGTATGCTTTTCTTTGGTTCAGAAAAACTAGTTTACATAAACGGCCTATCATATACGTCCTACAGCGGGCGCAGGGCTTCAGCGGGCTTATTGTGAATTGTTCGAGAGGTGTAAGGTTGGTGAGCAACTTTAATGTCAGATGTTTTCAAGGCCTCTGATTAGGCTTCCTTCCTTAGGCCTGAGTCGGAGGCCTTGGGGCGGCTCGATAACTTCTGAAATTATGGTTGCTCACTGACCTTACACCCCTCCAATGATCCGCGCTGAGTATGGCTCGCGCGTATGAGTGGTAAAGTTAACGTGACTGTTTATTATTATACGTCCCACTGCTGGGCACAGGCCTCACCTCAACTATGAGGTGGAATGAGCCATACTCCAACACGCGGGCTCAGTGCGGTTTGTTGGAGGGGTGTAAAGTTAGTGAGCAACCTTAATGTCGGATGTTATCAAGCCGCCCTAAGGCCTCTGACTAAGCTTAACGACTGGCATCTAGCGACGTCAGCCGGGACCAACTGCTTAGCGTGCCTTCCGAAGCACGGAGATGCCCGAAATACACATCACTAAATTTCGCTCGGGGTGGTCACCCATCCCATTTCCGACCCGGCGTGTGTTGTTTTACAACAGCGATCGTCGCCGATCACTGTCACAACACAACGCCACAGGCACCTCCTCTTTTTGTTTATTACAATAAAATTATAATACACAAAAAGATAAATTGAATTTGACTATCAGTTTTGTTGAATTAATATATGGTTTGTTTCCTATTTATTAACATGAACCAGCAAAGTAAGTAACCATTGCAAAATGGGTCTTACGTCAACAGTTTAAGCTGCCCCTATGTAAAGGTTGATGGGAAAGCGTCTGTACATGGACGATCTCAAACTATTAATTTGATTTCCTTAGAGTCTTAGACCAATAAAACCAGAGCACCATTAAAATATCCGTTTACGGGTAAATAAACCAAACATGACACCGTAATTATAACTACAAATTGTTTGGTAAAATAATAATAGGTAGAATAATAAGTTTTCGCCAGCTTAACTTACGAATAAAGAGAGTTAGTTATTATAGCTAAGTTTTAGTTCACATAAGTACTCGTAGAGTTGCTTGGTTTATCTCTAGATACGAATATTAATAAGATCAAAAGAAACACATGGAAAAGTTAATACAAACTCATAAATAAGACGTAAAGTAAAAAAAATAATAATAATAATAATTACGTAATGTAAGTACTTAATAAATCTCAAATTTTAATAATAACTAGGGACCGGCCCCGGCTACGCATAGGTGCAAAGGGATGTTGTTAAATATAAACTTTCCTCTTCAATCACTATATCCTACTTATATTATAAATGCGAAATTTTGTATGTGTGGATGTGCTGTATTGCTTTTTAATGTAAAAAATGCTGAATGGATTTAAATGAAACTTTACAATAATGTTGCTCATACATCTGAATAGCACATAGGCTACAATTTCTAAGAAAAGACGTCATTTTTTATCTTTAGTCCACGCGGACGAATATTATAAAATACCGCATCAAAATCCGTTTTGAAAATTTGAGGGATATAGGGACAAAGAAAGCGACTTTGTTCTATAAATACTACGTAGTGAAGAGTATAATGTTGCACATGCAACGAGATGAAACCACCAGGGTCAACGGGTTTCAGTGTCAACAGGGACAAAAGCCTGATAAAAATCAACATTAAGTAAATATTTCGTAGTTTTATGAACGTCGTGGCCTCGTGGTTAACTCTGGATCAGAGGCCGCGTTCAAATCGCGCCCCGAATTCAAATCCTACCGGAGGACTACTTTGTGTTCATTATAAAAACTTGTGGCTTACTCTCCGGTGATCCCAGAAACACGGATAGATTAGCAGTAGACTCACTTTTTAACATATACCATACCCTCACCACTATATCAAATATGTTAGTCAGAGGCACACTGATTTCTGCCGTTATGGTGAATGGAACATTCAGAATTCCACATTGCGTTAAGGGATTCTTCCTCCACGACACGGCAGTATTGTTATGCTAGGGCGGGCCTTAAGGCGAATCAATGACATCCGAACTGAGCCGGGCGTTGGAGTTTGGCTCGCGCCACCTCATATTTGGGGCCTGTGCCCAGCCGTGGGACATTGAAAGGCTGTTTTCTTGTATGATAAATCTTATAACCATTTAAAGCATTAGGACAAATTCCTGTGGCAGCCCTGCATACTCAAGTATTACGTGGCGAAGGTTGTTCTTACTTCACGCCAGCTTTTCCTAAGTACTTCCGTATGGCCCGTATTTATTCGGTCTTTGAACCCAAGCTGGCTGATGTCCACACGTAACCGACTTGACCTTAGTCGCCCTGTAAACTCTATCAATAGATGTCAAATCCATAAAATAAGAAAATTGTATTATCTGAATTTATGATTGAGAATGTACGGTGGCCGGCACATCACGCTACCCATTTCCGGTCAGTCCTCCTTGCTCTATCGCGAACAAATGTCATTTGGCAAGAGCGAGAGAAAAAACGGAAATGGGGTAACCTGATGTGCTGTTGACTGTACATAGAAACTATCTACTACTAGCGGCCGCCCGCGACTTCGTCCGCGTGAACTTAAGTTAAAAAAAGTGATAATATCTCTATAAATTGTAGCCAATTCAGATGCATAAACTGTTATTACTGTAATGTTTCATTAAAATCCACCAAGTAGTTTTTACGTGAAAGAGCAACACGGCACATCCACACATGCAAACTTTCGCATTTATAATATTAATAGGATTAATTATGTTTAAATAGCGTTTTAAGTAAATAGATTGAAATGTGGAGTGCACAGCTCGTTGGATCTCATTTAGCTTCAAACTCACTTTAGAAGTATAGCGATTCCCGCAAACATCATTTCTGAACTCGATCTCCTTCAGGTGAACACGCTCTACAATCGTCTATCCACTCCACTTTGAATAGGCCTTCTCCCATAATTGTATGGAAATATTTTTAAAATCTCATGCAGCTCAGTTTGTAGTTATTAGTTTTACAGTATGCAAATTTACAATTTTTCTTCGGATTCGCTCGTGCGAGTCGAAGTGCGCGCTGATAATCGCTCTCTTGACTCTTGACTAGAGAAGTGGTTGATTTTTACGCATTGCACATTTTTTTTAATTTATGCCACCGGGTCAGACGGTGGAAGTACCTTTTTCTCATCTATGGGTGGAAGTACTGCGTATCTAAGTGCTCTAAGGTGCTTTCGTATCATCTTCCCTTGGTTGAGGGGGCAGCTTTAAGGTTTTTTGGAGGCATTGGCGTTGCACAAATTTTCTAAGGTTTTCTTTTTTTTGTAGTTGTTCCGAGGCACGTTAAGCAGTTGTTCCCGGTGGACGTCCCTCGATGTCATTGGTTAAGCCTAGTCAGAGGCCTTAGGGCGGCTTGATAACATCTGACATTAAGGTTGCTCACTAACCTTACACCCCTCCACCAATCCGCACTGAGCCCGCGTGTTAAAGTATGGCTCGTTACACCTCATAGTTGAGGTGAGGCCTGTGCCCAGCAGTGAGACGTATTATAGCCCGTTTTTGTTATGTTTATGAATGTTATAGTTCTTAGCTACACGCAGTTAAATAACACAATAAGAAAGCACTCTAAGAACTACTTACTGATACTTACACCTGTGGTGTCAAGGAGTCATCATGATTGACACCTCGCCGCAGAATAACTTATGGCTGAAAGTATTAGCTGACACCCCTCAGGGAGAAAGAAGTCTTATCAGAGAGCCCTGTCACTCGCAAGCGACATGTAGCTTGTTACCCTATATAGAAACAGTGTAACAAAAGAAACTAAAATGTATTTACTTGTTTGTAATCCCAAATCCAACGTCTTGAAATTTTCTTTGTTTAGGTAGCCACATGATTAAAACAGTTCCTGTTTTATTTCTGCAATAATTTACAAATGCAAAACTTAACTAGAAGTTTAAGAGCAACTTAAAAGTAACGACAAGGTTTAAGCAACAGTACGGCCGAACGATCGAACACGATGTCTATTTAAAATTATGTTAAAGACATAATCTTTTGATTATAGCTTATGTCAGAATTAATGTATATCATAAATGTGTCGTCACGCGCATATTTGGCAATATTGTCAATTCGCGCGCACACCTGGCAACATTACGTTTTTTTACACTTAAGTGCATAGAGTAGAGTAATTGACTGCCTTAGTCTCTGGATGACACGGCACTCTTTTCTGATTGGTCGATTTTGGTGGTAAAGTGCAGTGAACACAGTGTGGTGGCGCTAGTATCGATTTAGAAGTTTTGGCGCGCTTTCACGAGGACAGAGTCGAACAATGGATTCCGATACGCTCAATACTTTTGCTTTGTTTATTATCGAACCTGTCATGTTCACCGTACTCTCCTACCGACGTGTGTGATTCCTAAATTTATTAAGAGTGGATAGCTACTTGAGTTTCACTGAGTTGCTTCCCGGCAAGGAAGCCCCCATACAAGATGCCGGTGACGAGTTGCCTACCGCTCGGCCTACCTCGCGCCGACATATGTATATCTTTTGGGCACAAAACAATAACTGTTACATGAATGTTAGTCCATAGTGGGAATGGAACCCATGGCCTGGAGATTACTGCCTGCCAACAAGTCAGCCAGAACCTGAAAAAGGTAAAACTTGTCGAAATTGCGAAACTTCTTTATGAACTGACTGAGTAATCAAAACCTTGAAATATTCAGAGTTAGTTTGTGGTCGATTGTGAAAGGTAAAAATCTTGTATTTTCGTTATCTCAAGATTCTTACCATAATTCGTCGCCATGACAACCTTCCTTTTAAAATTCTCGTTTTACTGCTAATCTATCATTGTCATCGAAACTTTCCTGAGATCCATTAGAACAGTCTGCTTCTTTTCAAATTTAATATTCCTGAAGCTTGAATTTCAATGTCTCTGCATCTTTTTGTTCGTGGTTCTCTAAATTCTTACTTAACTGGATAAGCCTTTGAATGCAGCCAGTGGTAACAATGCTTCATTTGTCTTTTGATGGCAGAGATAACTTAAATTAAATTAAAATCGTAGATGTGAATGTTGTGTTAAAGGTTTTGATGTTAGTGAACATTAAAGTTTAAAGAGTTAAACAGACAATACCTTTTTAGGTCAAGTCAGCGAAACACCTTCGTAGTTCTGGGTTTCCATAACGCAAGGAAAATGTCTTATCTAACTTTCATCGAGGATACTATGTGTTTTTTTGTCGTTGAGTTTGTTAGAAATGATCAAAGTAATTTACTATTAGAAATCAATAACCTGAAGTAACCTGACGACAAGAAAGATCTCACATCATAATAAACGTGCATTTCAGATAGCAATCCATAGTTCCCACAATAGCAAAATAATAATGAAACAAAATCACACAAAATTAAAATAAAATAAAATGAATTATAAGGCTGAAGAGTTTGTTTGGTTGAAAATGCCAATCTCAGTAGCTACTGGTTCGAATTGAAAAAAACATTGTTATTATTGGATTGCCCATTTATTGTGGAAGGCTTATAGGCTACATAATATCACACTGTGACCCAAAGCAGCGGAGCTGTAATAAAAAATAATGGAAAAACCGGGATAAATATTCCTTTTGAGAGCTTGCGCAAACTAGATACCAACCTACGGTGAAGAAAAAGCTAGTTAACTTTTAAAATTACCAAAAAAGTATTCGTAGCTCTAATTAATTTTGCTAACTAATGTCTGAACTCAATGAATATTCAACTTTTAAGGAAAAGATACCATTTTGAACAGCACCAACTTATTTAAAGGGACACAAGAACTGGAATAGTTAAGTATTATGAGATAGTCATGGCTACAGAATTTATTATTTATTTAGCATTGAAAAAGTCTGTTTCTTTCTGCTGTTGAAAGGTCGACCGGATGACTACTTTTTAAGTTGCTACGAGGAAGTGTTTATGCAAAAATGCAGCATTCGGTCAATTTTGGCAAAGTGTGGGTGCTTATGAATTAAATGTGTTAAAACCACGATAAAACTCAGGGTTGCTAGAAACAAACATATCATAAACACCTCATCATCATCCTCACGACCATATCCCTAATGCGTTAGTCAGAGGCACACTGATTGCTGCCGTCATGGTTACGGAACATTCAGTAGTCAACATTTCGAATTCGGGAATTTCGGGAATTAGAACCCAACGTGGTATGGGTCGATCACTCACTATACAAATCATTTCTGAAACTTATATAGAAAAATAAAATATTTAGTGACATCATCATCAGCCTGTGGCAGTCCACTGCTGGACATAAGCCTCTCCCATTACATGCCACTGAACTCGATCTTCGGCTGCTCGAATTTAGTGACATAAGACAGAAAAATACAATGCGGATAGTGTATTGTGTTGTTGAATTCAGGTCAAATTGTTGAAACAGAGAAAAACAATACAAACATTAAATACCTCCATCTGGAATAAGCTGGAAAATGACCTATTATTTAAAACAAACATCTTGTCCATATTTTTATGATTCCAATCTTGCAATTCCAAGTTATTGCTTCTTTCAAACATTCTCTAGAAGGTTGATGTTCAGGTTTGTTACGCGCAACATCACAAAGTTCAGCATTGAGAATACTATGGTGGAAGACGCAAAGACGAAAAAAAATGTTTTAAGTGAAGAAGACAAAACACAGGTTTAATAAAGCCTAAATTATCCAACAAAACAGGAAAAATTGACACAGAGAGAATAATAGCTCACGTTATACGTTGTCAAAGTGTACAAACCGCGTGTTGTCAAAAAATAAATGGACCTACCTCACTGCAACCATGGCTGTGAGAACATATTTCAGCGCACCGACATTCTCACATACACCGCTCGACGGGCAGGCACAATTGAAAAAGACAATTGACGCTCGTGTATTTTCAAACGCAATTTTAGTCCGCACCCTAAAAAACGTTATCAACGTCGACTATTCATTCACTGAGAGTACAATACGAGTACAATAGATGGTTTATTTCGACCACATTTTTGTATGAGAATAGAAACTGCATTTAAAATGCAATTTCATCATTTTATTCAAGAAAGAATCAAATATTTGACTTAAAAGATTTCAAAATAGCCATAGTATACGTAAACTTTGCTACAGTGAATTAATTAAAACTACATTGTTATGGTGGTTTCAAGTAAGGTGTTTCAAGGTTATTGACACACAGGTGTTAAGGAGACGAGGAACTATCAAAGTGCTACAAACGCACAAAACAAATAATTAATATCCGGCACATATCATACCAAGACCATCTGACCTCAAACTATGCAGAGCTTGTACTATGGATGTCAGAGATTTACAAACATACTTACATAATTCCTAAATACATACTTAGATAGAAAATGAAACCCTAAAAATTGTTCGTAGCAGGAGTGTCTATCTTGGGCGGGGGGGAGGAGCCCTATACCTACTTTTATGTCTATGCCTTTTTCTTTTTATTTGATTGTTTGCTTTGGCAAGAACTCTACCCATTGCACCATTAGGCCAGTCATACCTTCACATATAGGCACAAACCTTTCCTTCAGTTGCGTAAGCGACAGAAGTTGACTGACCAATTTAGTTCACAATCTAATAACTTTTTTTTCTCAATTTAAATCTATGATTAAGGTCATTTATTTCGCTTCCAACCCATAATGGGCTAGTCTGCTCACGTGCAATCACAATTGGTCACTTACGCTTGCATAAATAACTATTTGTTGTACGGAAAAGCTATATTACGCGGTGCGTGTGCGCATTGGCCTTTCTTCGTACGTTCTCGCCGCAAGTGATGAGCTTTTGACGTCAAAGAGATATTATGAATTCTCAAGATTTTCATTTTATGTACTTTTCTCTTTTTCTGTTCATATCTTTACTTAATAAAGTCTTTAGTTAGCTTAACTAATTAAGTTTTACTATTATTTTTAGGTAAATTTGTTGTATAAGCAAAACACAACAAATTTCATGTAAGTATGTGCAAATACACTCCATCTTTTCGACACGCAAAGAAGAACGTAACCTTAAAATCATCTAGACCTAAATAAAGTGTGTTTTAGACTCAAACTGAAATATCAGATTTGTTTTCAGAGACTTAGGATATAACTTAAAACAGCTAACTGTCTAATATGGACTTAATTGATAACAAACAACTGCTCGCCACCTCGTTCGCGTGAACGAAAGTAAAAAAAGTGTTTTTTTTTAATAAATTGTAGCCTATGTCCTATTCAGGTGTATAAGCTAAATTATTGTAAAGTGTCATTAAAATCTATTCAGTAGTTTTTACGTGAAAGAGCAACACGGCACATCCATCCATCCAGACATACAAACTTTAGCATTTATAATATTAGTAGGATAAAGACGCTCCCGTTTCTTAAACAAGTTATTATCTCAGTGTTGGCTACAATATTAAATATCGTTAGCTACAGCGTAAATAATGATGTCTCCCAAATCGTGGACGCTTTTATGTACCAAGAGGCAACTGCATTGAGCGGCGCCTTCATAAAAGTTTACTTACAATTCATCCAGTGTAAATGCCACGAAGTTGTGGCTGTAAAATAAAGCTTATCTCAGCCTCAGTTCATAATCTGTAAGCGTTCAATTAGGGATGTCTCTAACCATTTTTTTTCGTTAACTTGATATAGAGCAACACGGCTTTAAAACACTGGCTCTTAAGGCCAGAAACCCAGTTAAACAATAGCAGATGTAAAGACTACTGTCTAGTAGGTTGAATAAATGTTTTTTTTCATGGCTATGACGGAATTCATTTGTTACATATTTTCTAATTGAAAGAAGTTAACAAACAGAAGATTGTTCATGTCAACAGAAAATATAGTTCCACAATCAGTCCACTCTTCCAACTACTTTGAGGACTGATTCATAAGACAAATTCTAATGCGTGTTTGGCAAGCTAAATTTCCGCTACCGCTTATGTTTCGCACCACAGTCAATGATATTCCGATAAAATCTACCTACATACCCGCTAATACACAAACCGCGAGTCTCTGTCACGTAATAGCCGTATGACATACTTATATCTTACAATACAGAAGCTACCGGCTTTGATCAAGCGTTGCCGAACTATCGGTTGTTTTACATGAAAACAGCTGTAACCTAGATATAAGATAAGATAAGATATACTTTGTTGCCCAAAGAAAACAATGCTTACAGAGATTTAGTAGTACAATGTAGGTGGCCTTATCGCTAAAAGCGATCTCTTCCAGACAACCTTCCGGTAGAGAAAAAGGAAAGGAAAATAGATGTGGTGGTGCAAGATGGTTATTGAGAGATAATCATTGCTATAATTAGTTACTTTAAATATTGACGGAACACGATACTATTCTGATGTACTTTTAACCGATAGTAACATCCTATCACTAATCTTATGACGGCTTGGACATAGTCACCCTTATGCGCATTCCTAACTCTACTAGAGGAGGAAATTAATATTTTGATGACAATAGCTGAAATGAACAAATTGCCTTTTTTCAAATTTTTATAACATAAACATTTTTTGATTATTATTGTCAGGCAACACTCAACATTGATATCAAGCGAACCTGGTAAGTTATTAACATAATCATTCTTCTAAACTCCCTCTGAAAAATCAATTGACTCATTAATGATAATCATAACTAGCTGAAATTATGTTTTCATGTAATTTCAGTTGGTAACCTACCAGTTACAAGTATGTGCCGCAACAGTAGACAGTCAATGTCATCAATGATCTTGATGTAAGATGTTCCAGATATACTCGTACATAACACACTATACAGCACCAATTACAAATACAGAAATAAATCTAGAGGATTGAGTGATTCTTGTATTCAGTCATTAATTATGTTGTTTAATAGTAGCAAAAGCGGTCCGAATACAAGATGGATTATATTTTCACTGGGCACGATAATTCGGAAAAATAAACCTTTCAGAGAACAAAAATTGGGACGGCTAAAAAAAGGGACACTAAAGCTTTTTAGCGAAATAAATCGACTTTCCATCCCGCGCCCACTTACCTAAAAGTGTTACATTCCCTTTGCATTTTCCATTATTTAATCTGTCTACACGTGCCATGCCACACAAACAGGGTGTCCTTAAAGGGGGGATCAAATCAATTATCAGTTGCGGGGCTTTCAAAACTGTTGACTATGAATGTTGGTTGACTTTTTAAAAGTTTATGAATTCACCAGGAAAAAATACTGTCAAATATGTTAGTGTTTTTTTTTATACTAAATATTAACACTGTCTTTTATTATGGATAGCCTACAACGTCCAAAAAGTTGGTCTTAAGTGTCTCAACTAAAGCTGTAGTGAACCGTAGTACTTATTCGTTACTAAGTGACGATTTCCTATTTGTCGTATGTCAGTTGGATCCTTCATATTGAACGAATGAAAATTGATCTCAATTCGAAAGTAAGAATAGAATAGTTTAAAATACATCAATGGTAAATAATGCCTCACGATGTATGTTCATTGGATTTTTACTATAGTAGTATACTATCAATTTCTTAACGCGAACGGACTATAAATTCAAACGAATTCCTGACCCTCGCGACGCAACTTTATGCCTTGCCACATGCTGATTGTTTAAGTAACAGATACACATCTTCTCGTTACTTTTACGGCTCTTCACCTACCGTAGACCTCTTCAAAGAAAAATCTCCTTCTGCTGTCATCAAATAATCCATTTTTCAAAGAACGTTGTTGTAAGGCTTGCGAACAAGTGATTGTTAAAAAACATATAGATAAACGAAAGATTCGCACAATACTTTGAAATCCATTTCCAAGAAACTGAAATCTGTAAAAAAATAAATATTTATAGAGCGAAAGTTCGCGGAATGATTTCCACCATTTTTTTATTCGATTTGATTCTAACCAAGGACACGCTGTATAATAAAACCTAGGCAACTACTGTGTTGCCCTTAAAATCAAATATTTACCAGTTACCAAACAGACTTCGTTTATTTTCAACGCTTTTCCTAAACCTGGTTTAACCACTGGCCTTGTCTTTAATATTTAATAGGATGTATAAGTTAATGCTACTATGGATTGCTAGAGGTCTGCCTTCAGCCTTTTCAGTACGAAAAGTCGTGAGTTTGATTCCTACAATAGACAAAAAGCCTGTGTAAATTATTGTATGGTATTGCTGAAAAAGTTACAAATACATTACAATCTAATCTATCTAATCTAAATCAGCCATGAGGATCCCACTGCTGGGCAAAGGCCTCTCTGAAACTGACCTCTTCCAGATAACCTTCATCTGCAATTATTCCACACAGCGCCATCTAGCCACAAACTAAGCAAAGCCATAGTGTAACCAGACAACGGATAATTGACGTTTTTCTTTTTTTGTTAATACATAAACATTATTATGTACTCGTATCTATTGTACACCAATACAAACAGGCATGTTCAGGCACGAATGTTTTTACTTTGCGATAATCGAACCTGCGACCCCGGTGTAATAGACAACCTTTTAACCACTACACCAAATAAGTCGTTTATCAAATAGTCCATTCAGGTTTCACTTCATCATTAAAAGATCTTTACCGACGAGGATGTTTATGTTCCCGTTAGACAAGTTTGTATGTAATTAAGTGAAGAATTATATTTTTATCTAAGCTCTTCCAAACCAGGTAAGCCTTGACCTTGGCGTTAAAAATGCCATTTTTGAGGCACTTAGCAAACTGGTAGAAATGTTCAAGACACGTGCGAGCTGGGGTCTCACGTGGCTTACCGCTTAGCAAACTGACGTGAACATTCTTACTGTGATTAATTCAATTTCAGCAATAGGTTATTTTTATTTTAGCATTAGAGATAGTGCATCATCATCTTACTAAAGATAGGAAACCTAGAAAAAAACATTCGGTCTTGGGCTCAGGCGGTACTCGAACCTGCGTCTTCCGCATTCTGGGCGGCTAATACTCGTATCAGCAATCTTGTGTTACTGGTGGTACCCAAAGAGTTTACTTGAGCTTGAACTGAGCTGTTAGAGATTTACTCATTCTATTAGTGACATCATCATAAGTCTTGCTGGATTCTCAAAATGTATCCTGAATCTTACAGGTCAGCAATGTGCGAGTGTGAAATCTTCTAAGAGTACCGAGTGTGGTGACGGCTTACTATCACTCGTTCTACATAGACCGACGTTTAGTGTGGTAGCTCGATAGTTCACTACCGATAAGTTGCATAGGTCGGCGAACGTTTAATATGATTAGAGATCGTCCTTAAGCTAAATCTGAAATCCTGCATCTACGCATACAAGCAAACACTCTAGTTTGCGCAGATGCGGGGGAGGGGCGCGTCATTTCAGCTTAGAAAATATCTACCATGATATTGAAACTAGTTGTCAGGTTTGCTGGAAGTTGAGGACAGCGTCCATATTTTCTTTTGCATGTTCCCTTCTAACACAAATACCCTTACTGACTGATTGTCACAGGCATGTTGTAAATGACAATATGTGAGTGTCTAATCAGTCATCCGCTGGGTGAAAGCACTAAATTACTGACAAGTAACCTATGAAGCATCACTTAATTTCCAACGACGTGATTGATGGCATGTTTCTTTAGTCCTGTTAGTGATATGAATCTTTTTCCGAGCCTGCGTGGAAAGGAACGTTTTGCGCAATCATCATTTATTACGAGTGAGCGATTTCCTCCCTGTTTGCCCTCTCAGAGAATTCTCTAAACGATGGTAAATACCACATCAAACAACCACTTGGGTAATTTTGAATATCGTTGCAAACAAATGAAATAAAGTTTATTACAACATTTATAATTAAAACCTACATTTCACCATTATATAATGAATGATCTTTGAATGAATGATTAGTACTCCAAACATTTCAGAAGCAAGGGTTTTCATGAAACTTTACAAAGTCTTTTTTTAAAGTTTAAAGTACGATAAAAGTGGGGCTGATAGAGAAAATGATCATTCCTTTGGGTTTAATTTTTGTGCGTCTTCAATAGTTCTGTTTGAGCGCTACTATGGATTTTAGTGGGTAGATAGGTTTAAAAAACAGGAGTTCGCGTCATGATTGGTAAAAGTCGTTACGCTTCCATAGTCGCCAATATCAAGAAATACTTGTCGGCCTCTGCCAATTTTTGAAATCTCAAGACTGCCAACAGCAAATGTTACGATCTCACATTAATCTTAGACGAGGTAAGGACAGCCATTTACATAAATCAAAAAAGGGGTTCTCCCGTGCGAATGGAGAGCGATTTGTTTTAAATCAAATTGTAGAGTTGATAAATCTCAGTTGGTGTAGCAATAATAACATCACACCTGAGGCTGTGCCGTTTTACTATTAGCAGACCTCATAATCCGGGACTAGTACATTTTATTGAATAATAACACTTAGAAATTCTAAAAAAATGCAATGAAGCGCAATGCTTTTCGCTTGAGTACATGCGAACAAAAATATAATAAAAGCGCCTCAAGATCCAAAATTAAGAAAGCAATGAGCTAAAATGGGCAGGTCTAACCATGTGCTTAACCTTACTATGGAAAAGTTAGTATAGTTACTACGGTAACTATGGAATTGATTTAATTGATGAGGTTGTCGCACTTAGTCGTACTTCCCCCTCACGGGTTCTCGCCTCGGCGTGGCGAGGGGGCCTAGTACCGGTGGTAGGGGCACCACCGGGAAGCGAAGAGAACCCAGGCGTGGCAGCGTGGTGGACTGGACACCCGCCCGCTGCGGCCCGCAAGGGCGACGGGCTGCGGGGCCAGTGGGGCCTGCAGGCGCCTTTGAGGCGCGTGGTTGGGGCCGCGGCGCACAACCGGTTGGTGGGGGCCAGTGAGGCTGATCCCCCCTGTGCGTCGCGGCCCGGCGGGGCCGTACCGTCGGTTACGGCAGCGGAGCCGTCCTTTGGGTGGCTCGTGGTTGCGGGCCCAGTAGGGTCGCTGCGGCCCGTAAGGGCGACGTGGGGCTGCGGGGCCAGTGGGGCCTGCAGGCGCCTTGAGGCGCGTGGTTGGGGCCGCGGCGCACAACCGGTTGGTGGGGGCCAGTGATCCGAGGCTGATCCCCCCTGTGCGTCGCGGCCCGGCGGGGCCGTACCGAAGGTTACGGCAGCGGAGCCGCCCTTTGGGTGGCTCGTGGTTGCGGGCCCAGTAGGGCCTGCGTACGGTGGCCAGCTGGCGCGTGGTACGGGGGTGCCGCCGCCAGCATTGCACGGGTCACCGCTGCCTGGTAGGGACGGCTTGACATCCTCGGCTGTCCCTTCTGGCCTCCCCTCACGATGGGGGGGGGTCGCTTCCGGCCCGCTGTCCAGGCGGGCTCCGTCCGGGGAAACGCGTAACAGGCTTCGCGCTACTCACCGTGTTCCCCCACTATACGGACGATAAGAGGGAGTAGTAGGGGTTTTAGTCGGTAGGGCCACTGGTATACCACCTTTCCAGTGGAGAGTCCGACATAACCCGTCCGTCCCCCGGTGGACGGGTATGCGTAAGGCATTTCCCCTACTTTAAAAAAAAAAAATAAAAAAAAAAAAAAAAAAAATAAAAAACTTAGTCGTACTTAGTATTAACAAAGTATACTTTGGCTTTACGCAGAGATTTTGCGCTCTTCAACTGTGCGATTCACGCGTCACTTTTTACCGCGTACTGCTAAAATGTGGAACGGTCTTCCAGCGGCAGTGTTTCCGGAAGGGTGTGACATTCGGGGGCTTCAAGAAAAGAGCACATTCTTTCTCCATTCTTCATTTTTAAGGCGAGAAACGGATCTCGTGACACCTCTGGTTCTGCAGTTTTCCATGGGCAGAGGTGATTACTCTTCCTCATATGACCCTCTAGCTCGTTTGCTCCCTATTTGGCTAAAAATAAGCTGCTGGACTAAATAACATGTCTAACGCTTATTTCAATAAATTAGATGTCATATCGTACGACAGCCGGCGGCTAATAAAATGCTATATATATTTATTAAAATGAAGCCCTATATGCTAATTCGGAACACCTGTGGTATTAATTTGACCAATAGGTAGTTACTCATCTTGAAGCTAAGCGTCTTCGTTTTATTATTATTCTATAGCTATAAAATAAAATTTACCAGACCGGTTGGAGTCAAGGAGTAATAAATATTCAAATTACCTTTTGATTTAATAAAAAATCATATTGTTTCCACGTGTTTTATCTTTTTTCGGCATAACGTTTTTTTATAACAAGGAAAGATTAGGGTAAAAAGCCATGATAAAAAATCCCCTCTTATTTATTACATCAATTATGGTGTTTTGGGTATATTTATCCTTATTGTTGCTGTAGACGCCATATTGGATTTATTTTCGGTTTTCTTGTTTTGGATTTTCCGAACAAGTAATTCCTTGTTAAAAAATCCCAATCTTTGTCTGGACATCATAATAATTACCTGTCTCGATGGCTGTCTCATTAAAATCTGATTTACATCGCCATATTCTGTTGTTGCTCCATGTTCCAGAGGCTTAATTAAAGTCTTTTATCTGTCTAGATAGTTTCTGTCACAAGCCCCTTTTGGGCTGCATATTTACTGCTTTTACGTAACGTTTGGTGATTTTTATAATTTGCACTATTATGCTTGATATTACTCAAAAATTTAAATGTTGTAAATTGATTTGTACAAATATTTCTGAAAATTTTAGTAGATACCATAACCAATAAATTTCATTCAGAAACTATTCTGCCCCACGGATCACAAGTTTTTCACAATACTTATAAGCAGTTTGACTCATTTGCTCATTGGGTTACTGTGATTTTTTGAAAAAACTTAGAACATTTTTATCAACATATTTTACCGAGCAAATAGTTTAACTTTGCTCCTACCTCTACCATCACCAACTCAAAGATTAGGCCACAACAACAAATCTAAATACTAGTAAAACCAGCAGTTATCTAAGATGAAAATGTTGTAATATGTTTTCAGATCGTCTTTCATAAGTTGGCATCCAGTAGGCTACGGGGTCACAGGCCGGCCTTGACACCTGGTGAATGACCAGGCCTGGCCACAATCACGTGTGTGCCGTGACCACATTATTATGTTCGCCTGTAGCACAGTAAACATAACAGTAGGTTATCTAAGGCCGCCCGCCGAGTTATTAGCCTAGCGTGCTCACAGACACGCGGTACAGCCCGTACATACTGCCGCCACCTTATTCTCCTATATTTTATGCTAGCGTGTGCGTGAAATCGCGTGACGCTCACGCACACATTCAAAACGAGAGCGGCACGTTTGTATGTAGATATTTTACTGTTCTCTGTTTACTGTGCTCGTAGTCGGGACGTAACATATTTACATGCGATCGCCGTTTTGGCGATAACGTAACCAAATTTGCAGAAGCGATAATTAAGTGGACATCGGTTATGTGGATACCTTAGAATTATGGGAATTTTGACGTGGATTTTTGCAATTTAGATACGCAATTAAGTGAGAGGTAATTTACGAAAAGATTAATTAAACTTTCTGCAGTTGACAAGATGGCATTGGTGTTTAAATTCGCAATAATTAAGTTAGATATCATAATTAAGTATCAGCCACGATACGTCCTCTGCAGAATATAGGCCTCATTATTAATTCCAGTTACAGGTAGTTACATCCACCGGAACCTTGCTACCCTTATCAGGTCAACCGTACGCCTTGTGGTTGGGCGTCCCCACTGAGCTTCCAATCAATTAGCCTTCTTCCATAATTTTGTGCCTCAAAGCAAGGAACCTTAACCTTTTTCACAAACTTATATGTAATGCGATAAAAAACTCTCAGTTTTAATTGTTTATACTGAATAACTTTCGTAGATGGATAACTAAAATCTTGTAAAGACGAAACCTGACTTCACTAGCGTTTATTGAAATCAAGAAGAAGGAAAAAGTAATATAATATAACCAGTTAAAAAACACGTCGGCAACAAAATCAATAATTACCCGAATTAAAACAAAAATAACTCATCGGAAAAAACTAGGTACTTATACCAAGCATTCCACGATTGAAAACAAAATGAGTTTTAAAATAAACAATGATAATAAGCAAAGAACTATTCAATCAAACAATTATTGATTCTTCATGGTTATTTTTATAGAAATCGGTTTTTAGATCCGCCTAGTTATGCTCTTCATTTGTCTAATTTTGCATTCAACATTTTCCTTACACTACTTAAATTTTATCAATTAACCAACCAGTTAAACTGCTTGAAAAAAACAATTGATATTCGGGCAGCAAATTGCGGGTAGTAGCAAAAGTAAAACCTATTCCACAGCTTTCTTCCAAGTAAACCTCCTCTAGATTACCTAATGACAGTAACTAAGATATCCTTAAGATAGAGTAGTCGGCGCCGACAAAGGCCATTTTACTGGCAGTTAACGCCTTGAAGAGAACTTACAAACACATAAAGTTACGCACGCAGTCATTAGAGATTTCCGCGGCATTTCGGTCGTAATCGTGAGAGGCGTGAGCCATTCTTTTCCACAATAGCTATAATATAACTTGTGTGTAGTTTGAGGGCGCGTGTAAATTAGGCGAGATTTGCCGCATTGCGATGTACTAGCAATGCGGGTGTTACGGCCTGCACACAATAAGACGATACGACGCCGCATCGTGCTACGACGCGGCATTGCTGCACGGTGCGACATCGTGTCGTGGGAATCCAGTACGAGCAAGCGATATGACAGAGTCTTCTCTTGACTCGTTATTCATGATGGGAGGTATCCAGTATATTTTGTGTATCTGTGTATGCTGAATATTGAGAAGGTATAAAGAAGAGTCTTTATTTTTCAGCCTAATATCAGCATAAGGAGAACACACATATTTTTCAACGTAGTCGTACCGTCACGGTAATACTATCGCGCTACGATGCCGCGTCGTAGCACGATGCGTCGTATGGTCTTATTGTGCACGAGCCGTCAGACTGTCGTCTGTCGTCGTTGTATTGAAAGTTTGAGGTTCGATGGTTGGCCTTGAAATTCAGCTACACTATTCAATAGGCACATAATTGAAAAAAAATCGGTATTAATAGGAATAGTACCCGTTGATTGACTCCAAATTGGTTTATTGAGGGCATAATATCAGTCTTTTCCTTCGCCGAATAGCCGCTCCGTTATGGCCAGGTTTGAAGACAAACTCTTTTCCGAGGCACGTGGGATAAGACGTTCTCATTTACAGGGTGCCCCCGAACGAGTGGATCAAATAAAGATTGGAGATAGCTTTTCTAATGTCCTATTTTGTACAAAAAAAAGGAAAAAAAACACAAGTTTCAATTACCGAATAGGTTTTTCATTAAGATTGAAAAAAAAAGACTTTCTGCCAGCTCTACATAAGAAAAATAACGGAAGTCCATTTTCAACAGTGGACGATCATTGAAACTGGCATCGTAAAACTTGTGTCGCATTTATGGTCGCACTCAAGCAAATGCAAGTCCTGATCAAAGTAAACAATGGGTCCCGTTCTCAGGTCCTAATGGCGACGGCCACGCGCCGGCGCGACCGTGACCGAAGTAACAGTGAGAGTAAAAAATGCGCACGCGCACTCGAGCTCAAACACTTTCGCCAATTGCTTAACTTCCGAACTAACTGCACAAACTAATCCACACTCAAACACCATCAACATAAAGCTGAATATTCTATGCGAAATTCTGCAGTGATGAATTCTAGCGCTCATCAGAAAATCAACTGTAATGTGATGAAGTAAGCACTGGTTTGCAATGACGAGATTTGCATTGTGTAACCGATCCAATTGCTCGACGATCTTATATTAAAATTATTATGTTATGATACTAAAGTTATGTCATGCTGGCGCCGAAGGGTCATAGAGTTGCTCAGAAGAAGAGTTAAGAATGTTTTTATCTCCGGATAACTTTTCTTTTAACTAAGACCAAACATTTTTCTTTGTTTTACTTAGATGCTGAGTGCTCCAGGGTGGGGAATATTCAAGTTCGTTTTTACAATATTCCGATGTTTCTTGCGTTTTGGACTAATAGCGCAATTGATCATCCAGTCTATTCAATGACACCGGAGGCAATAGGTTCGTTCGTTTTCTACTTAGGATAAGTGTTCAACCAAAATGTTAGGGCAGCGGGTAGAGCTCCAGTTTAAACCATAAAAGATGTCAGGTTCTTTTCCCATCCAGAAAAAACTTAGTTTCGGTGCGTGGGTCATTCTACATCAAACATTGCGTTTGTATTGTGTTGAAAAAGCCTCTAAAAATTGTAGTACAAAACTTGGCAACATTTCGGCGAAATGTCCTTCGTGTGATACTCCATATCTTTTTTTGTATCCCCAACCTGCCATCTGGCAAACGCAGTAATTATGCCGAGCCCCATAATTACTACGATGACATAATTCCAACGAAATGAACCTTTTTCCGGCAGGCTTAGTGGAACATTAAAAAATCGGATATGCTCCTTATAAGAAGGAAACAGAACGCACAACAGGCAAAGGCGTTGTTCAGAGCTCGTCTCAAAATTAAAGGAAGTATTCGTCTTGTGTTATTATGAAAATAAATTATCAGCTGTAGAAAGGACTCCCAAATTCACAAACATCAATCAAAGTTAAGCAGGACTCCAAACTCCTATAAATTGCCTATAGAACTAAAGTGACAGCTAGACTTGTGAACCTGTTCAACTTTGCGTTTATGAATTCGGGCAGAAAGAGTACCAAGCCCATATGTTTATTTATATTTGAACAAAAATAATTAAGCGGCATTGGATCGTCAGTCAGCTCAAATAACCTCTTTTGTTTAATAAAACAAGTGGTTTTGGTTGCAGTTAATCCCTTGCAAGCTAGAACAGTAATAATTTTATGATTATTAGGCCTATACACTTAAAAGCTTTCGTAGCCCCTAGGTGTCAGCTCTGCCACCAAAGTGAAAAGTTATGTTTATTAAATGTGATTTGTACAGACCCAAAAAAATATGAGACTTTCGTGTCGATTTCGATACAAAACGAAACAAACGAAAATTTAAGTTAGCTTTGTGCAATGAACACAAGGATTTATCAAAATAATGGTCTATTATCTTTCTGTTACGCAGGTACCAGCTGTTAAATACCATTTTGCAGTACAGGGTTCACCTAATCTTTCTTCTGGAATTTTGGTGTTATTCCAAACCACCGTTCGCTTGAAAATCCTTCCACGAAATTCGAGTGGTCAGCGTACCCACGCTACTGGGTACCCACCTATCCTATATAAATATTCTGGATTAATTCGTGAAATTTACTAGACGTAAATAACGTTGAAATAATACAGTGAATAACATGAATAGGCATGATGACTGTATTTTTTTTTTGTTTATTATCGAAAGACCTTACATTTATGTAAACAATCCTCAAAGAATCACTTCATCTGGATCAATACCACCAGAGATATCACAATTTGAAATGCACAATTTTTGGACTTGCCCAAAAACGCTCCATACAAAAGCGACAGTGACGTCACTATCGCTGTCACTTTTGTATGGAGCGTTTTTGGGCAAGTCCAAAAATGTGCATTTCAAATTGTGATATCTCTGGTGGTATTGATCCAGATGAAGTGATTCTTTGAGGATTGTTTACATAAATGTAAGGTCTTTCGATAATAAACAAAAAAAAAATACAGTCATCATGCCTATTTCATGCTGTTGGGTATTCATTTGAACCCCTTTTGTTTCACAGAACAATCGAGAGCTTTCATGAATACTGAATGCAGGATAAAATAATGAAGAAATCAAGGAGTCAGGATTTTAAAACTACTTACACACAGATGAAAACACGCAACTAATTTCTCCTTGCAGTAATCGTAAAGCTACTAACTGCCACGTTAATGGTTCATTAGAGTCAAAATACCATTTTTCAAAAGAGACTTTATAACAAATTGAATAAAGAACTTTTAGGAATGTAAAATTTTGACTCTAATGAACCGTTAACGTTAGTTGACGTCTCTGAGTGCGGCAATAAGACGTACTAAGCACTAAAATATGCTATGCTAAGAACGACTTTTTTTTCATCTGGTGAAATGCTTTTACCCCAGACGGAGGGTGGGGATACCCACTAAAACACCGGGGCAGCCTTCTTGCGTGACCATGGTTCACCGAGATCTCTTCTGTAGAGAAGGAACACTACCGGTTGAACACCTGGCGCACAATTCTGTTCCCACAGCCTATCTCGTAGCGCTGTCCTCCTCGGGGCCACTTGAAGTGGAGGCACACAGCTCCTGCCACGTGCATTCCCAGCGACCCTGAAGGCCCCCGTTTAGTCAACAACTTAGAGTTAAATACAAAACTTAAGAAAAGACGACATCTGTTTATTGAGGATAGAAAGTAAAGTGATAGCATATCCATTTATACATATACATTTAATAACTATCTAACCATTATCTATCTATAGGTAATGTATTCTTGAAAATCTAAATGCCTCGAAAGGCGCGTTAAGCAGTTGGTGCCAGCTGATGTTGCTAGATGTTTGTCGTTAAGCCCAAGCTGAGGCCTTAGGGCGGCTTAACAACATCTGTCAGCAAAGTTTCTCCTCCCAACAATCCACATTGAACCTCGTGTCACCTAATGTCAATGCCCAGCAGCGGGATACTTTTGTTTGTAACGTCATAACCAGAAGCGGAAGTTATTATAACAGGGATATACAAAATAATGACGTCATTATATGAAAGTGGAGAATGAAGGAGGAAATTATTTACGACGACATGCATTTCAAAATAAGTTATCTAGTACATATTCCGTTTGTGTAAGAGATAAGCTAAGATGAATAATCTACTTCCTAAACCATCGCACTGTTTAAGATAATTGTCGTTGTGTAACATAACATAACATACCCGTGAACTCTCAGACATCACTCAAAGTCAAGCTGCTCTTATACTTTAGCTCAGCTGTCACTTTCCGATCAGTTGACGTAACATTGCGGGTCAGATTCAGACCTTACAGCATTCGGGAGTAAACCCCGAATTCTCATACGTCTCAACGCTAAGTACACGCTCACGCTCATGATGTCCCTTAAAATCAATGGAACTGAAAGGGACAGCTATGGTTTTGAGAGATGCCCAACGTTGATTTGCGTTTGTGAATTCGGGGGTTAGACACCGAATTCAATTTTAGGCATCTCATCTCAGTCGAAAATTAGTACAAATTCCTTTAATATTGGTATAAGTGGTAATTGGTGTAAATAGCGAGCCCGACAAAACGGGTTTGTATATTAGTTACGCAAACTAAAATTAACCTTGGCCACGAAGGATCGACATTTTTCTACGAGTGAGATTCAAGGCCTCGCTATCTAAACTTTTATTCTATTTATTTCAAATTTCGTGCGATTGATAACTTATTTATTAAGTCTTATTATTAATTTTTCCATGATGTTCAAAGAACACTGAAAAATTAACAGCCGGGGACCATTTAAGTCCAGGAAGATTTGATTATTTGAAGAGCTTTTTGTTAATCTTCATACCTATTCAACAAAAGACATAACTGGGTTTGACGTCTGTCTTCCTCTGTGGAAGAAGTAGACCGGAAAGCAGTTCCGGTTCTTCGTTTACAATTTAAAAAAACAGTTTCTAAAGCGCGTTTGAGATGTTGCCTGTTGATTTTTTTCTTTCAATAATAAATATTTTCGAAACAATGCAATCATACAAAATACTGTTAAGGTTTTTTAACATCACCTTTATTTATTTTTAGTATTTGGGCTTTCGAAGCTCAAGTCATAATACTCGTTTAGGTCGTATCTAACTGTTGCCAAGGATGGCAAATCTTGTAGAAATAAGGCACGTATACCACTGCAAGCGGAATTTTATTTTGGACGCAATACTTTTTGAGCATCCTTGGTTTGAAGAACTCAAATATTAGTGTCGTTTGTGGTTTTTGTATAACTATCAATTGAAGTACATAAATAGGTATATTTAATATCATTTAAAAAACTATCGTAATCACACGTTTTTTTTATTGATTATCACACGCTAACTACACCCTGTGTGGAATTCGTCCAACATGTAATTTTATGTACCCGGATTTCCCTTTGTTACGGTTGTAGATAGTGAAGTGCCCGTGGCTCAGTGCAGTCAGCCAAACAGCAAGCAGACCTGAATGATCCAGACCGAAATTTTGTGACTTTTCTCGGGCATAAGTATCAGTGCTTTAAAAGGCTCGTTAAGTAATTGATCACGGCTGATGTCAATAGATGAGAGTCGTTCTTCCTAGCCGAAGACCTTAGGACGAAATTGAATTTTCTAACAATAGTATTTACACGTCTCCGACAACCCATACTTACTAAGCTCTCGTATGATTTGTACCACCTCAAGTAGAGTTACCAAGAATAAAGTTATGAAGGCTGCCGTAAATTCAGTTACAAAATTGTAAGTACTCGCATTGAGCTTTCTTTTTTTTAAATAGTTAAGTGGAAAGTATTTTTGTTATTTGTTGTAAGTTTAATTTAGTTCGTTTATTTGTTTATTGTTTTAAACTGTGTCCTTATTCTCTTAATACGTGTATCTAACAGTCGAATAAAGTTTCTTTCTTTCCATCTCTCTCTGCTGGCACTGTAAATCGGTGTTTACCGGCCCTCGGGTGTGTCTACAGCGGTCACAGAGTTAATGTGCGTCGTTAGTTTGACACCCACGGGATCATTCTGTTTGCTGCCGTATTGTGCGTAGATTATGTTGTTCTTCCCACTTAACACCTATTAACTAGTTATTAAACAAGCGGGATATAATGGTATTATGGATATACAGTTGACTCCACCTTAAGTTTTGATTTTAGTACTTTTCGTGACGCATGTTTCTTAAAAAAGGCCTAATTGAAATCAAAAGACTTAACCCGGCACTAAAAGCTCTTGTAAAATTTCAAAGTTAGCTTCACAGCTAATACATGAAGCTACGATAACACCTTTACATATTATTTTGAAAATATTTTTTACTTACTACAAAAATATATCTATTAAAAAATATCAGAAACGAACGTTTCAACTTGAATTACGTTACTGAGATCACAGATACACAATAAAATAAACATTTAGCCAACATAACTTATGTCACAGAACATCGCACCATCTGGATTACAAGTTACGTGGCAAAAATTCAGAAAGTTGTCTTACTTCCGTGAGTCGAACATTAAGCATTCTGACCCTCGCCCTCGCACAGCGGATCATTACAACCGACCTTGCGCCCTTGAAAACAGTATTCAAAACAAGTCTATCCCATTATCGTCGTCTCTCGCAGTTAAGTCGTCATTATCACTGTTCGTTATTGTGGAGCCACAATGGGTACTTGAGGCTTCTTTTAGAAATCGGAATGTCACTTTTCGGCCCTTCTATGGAGGTTTGTAATGGCCGATTATGCGGAAGTTCTCGTCTAGTGGTTGATTACGTGGACAGGTATCGGAGTATTTTTTTGATAATTTGCGGGGTTGTTTACTGAGATAGTGCTATAAATTCCAAAAATGTTGTAATTTTTTTATGGTTTGTTTAATCCAAACCAGTGACCACAAAAAATTCTATGAAATATGATATTTTTTTCTCCTATGGAATAGGCCAACAAAATTTCGAGATATCTAATTCACCTATCTCCATTAGTAGGGTTAATTGTATTTTTTGCAATTATGTATCACTACTGGTTGCGATTTAAGGAACCCTCTGCCCTGTTTATCCCTACTTAATTACCTAAGTACTTACCTCTTACAGCATTGGTAGAGGTGATTGATTCTAAAATAAACTTAAGAGTAAGGTGCTACCTATGGCGTGTTTATGCTTTTTTATGTTTTAAAATGTTGAATTTCATTGCCATAAATTCAAATGCCTAAAAGGCAATGAATTTCAAAATTACCATATCAAAATTGTTTTTAAAAGTGTACACAAGTACAAGCAGTTCCGGAGAGCAAAAGCCCACCAGCACAACTGGAAATCTTTTCGATGACAAATTATGTGCGAATCGCTAGCCGGTAACAACATCTAATTTTATAGCAGGATTGAATAATTTAGTTTTTACATAATTATACCACTAAAATATGCAAATACATACGAAGCAACATGTGTGAATTGATAAAGCCTCATTTGCAATAAAACAGCTTTTTAAAAGAGAAATATTAAAATAGGTTTGTTTACGAGTAAACTTGTTTACCTGCACAATTTGTTATTCGTGTAATTCTCGAAGAGGATCACAATAGTATAATTTAATCAGAAGATAAACAGACTGGAACGCTTTCCTGAAGTTTGTACCAAGTTTTGAAACTACTTCGCAATACCTGGCGGCAATTCTGTGTTTACAAGTCTCTAATTAAAACGACTATTTTTTGCTCTCTCTCTCCTTAGTGATTGACATGAGACAGACTATTAAATGTAGAATTGCCAAACTAGAGTTAGTGTAACCTACACAGGTTGCACTAACTAACTTAATTAGTTAATTGCTATATTTTTTGATGTCCTCTAAGATTATCGCTGAAGATATTCGCTTTAGGTATTTAAGTTTCGACCTCTAGACTTCTTTAGAGTTTACACATTGCTAACTCCCCCCTCATAATTAACAGAAGTTGAACTATTTATTTATTTAAATGCTCATAAAATCTCAAAAGGCGGACTTTACACGGAAAGCGAAGATAATGCTTTTCAGTCTAAAAGAATAAATAAGGCAAAGAACAAATGAGATGAGATTAAAAAGATTATTGAATTTGACTTATTAAAACAGAATAAACTATACCTACTAGACTTCCTAGGTGTTGCAGAATTATCTGATTTGTTAGCACTACTAACAAATCAGACTTATACTGTCGGCAAAAACTATATACATTGGCAAAAGGGTGGATTGGTGGCTGGGTGCTAAAAATAGATACTCAAAAAGAAACTGAGATATTTGAAAAAAGAACGAAATTAATAACTGATGCTTTATAATATACTGATCAGTTAGGACGACCGATTTGGGGTAATTGTTGAGAAGTCGGGTACTACACCAAAAGTCGCGGCTTCGATCCCCGCACAGTACAAACATTTGTGTGCATGAACTTGTTTGTTTATATTGGTCTGGGTGTTTCCTATAAATATTAAGTACCTATGTGAGTATTCACAAAAGAAAAAGTATTTAAGTATGTTTATCCGATGTTAATGTTAATAATTAATTAATATCCCAAAAACGGGCTTTAATTAGCTCATCTTTTGGCTAAATGGTGCTGAGTGGAATAATGTCCAGGATTTTTTTAAGCTTTATTTAGAGTGCTCAAGCGCAGCACTTTCAACTTAACACCCTATTCCAAAAAAAAAATTGACCAACAAAAACCAACCATTTCAATTATAACAAGGCTTGTACGGTGGACGGCACATCACTCTACTCATTTCCGGTCAGTCCTCCTTGCTCTATTGCAAAGAAATTACATTTGGCAATAGCGAGAAAGAAAACGGAAATGGGGTAACCTGATATGCTGTTGACTGTACACGCCAAGGGCTACACTCGTATAAGCAGAACATGTATGTCACTCTTTTCAGATTCAAGGAAGTTCCCTGTTTGAACGTCGATGTAGGGTAAATTGAAAAACAAACCGATCCTAAGGGATGTGGTAAGTTTTATTTGATTCCATTCTGCGAATTGGGTTGGAGAGGGATTGGATTAAATTTAAACTTAGTCCTCGCAGTTTGCCAATATTTCGTGGCACAAATTCCAATTCCAATAGTTGACAAGGAGACTTGACTTGAAGGGTTCCTACCCTTCTGCATAGGACTTCCGAAGGGCATTAATTAAGCCGGTTTGTCATAAATAAACATATTATTTTATTATTGAACTGGATGAACCACAATCGGCCTTGAGAATAAAAATTTGCTCTGAGCAAGTAGCCTGTTCACTCTTTATCTGAAAGAAACAGGTGTTACATTTCCTCCCATTTTGCCATAAGTGGCTCTACATTTTTCCTGGTTTTTTTCTAGCATTCTGTTGCTGCTGTCAGTTGCTTCGATTCTGATATTACTCTGGATAATCCATTATTTTTATATCAATCGCCGGATTTTGTATTGTATTCGTATATTTGAGTACGTTTATGATTTTTATGAAAACTATTTATGCAGTACCTACCACTTTACAATTTGTAGGTACTTAATTAGGTAATTTCTTAATTTCCTTACTAAAAACACTTCCCAATCCTATAGTAATTGCACTTGCTTACCCTTCCTTTCTTTTACCCGTAGGTTCCTTTTAGAATTAAGATCACCTTATTAATTGTTCATTAATAAATCGTAAATGTATTATTTACTTTGTAAATTTGGTGTGCAATAAAATGTTTCTGATCTTATTTTAACCGGAATTGCACACAAAACAATAATAATAATACCAGACATTACATTATTAACATGTCTATGTACAAACTGCGACGCAATCTCTTCCAAACCACCTATTATCCTATGAATGACAATATTAGAGAAAACGAATTGAAAACGCAAGTTGATTGAATATTTCGCAACGTATCTCTCGAGATATTTGCAAGGGAACAGTCAACCTTCAGCATACCAGCGTAAGTTGAGCTTACATTATTATGAACTCACGTAGTACACACGTCGAAGTCCTTTTGTATTGAGTTTAAGGTTTGGTTGACTGTACAATATTGCTATTGTATGTTCTGTGGAATGCCGTAACGGTATTTATGTAATTATTTTACTGACTTTACACGTAACATAGTGTTTCGTTTCGTGTCGAGAGGTTAAGTTAAGATCGGTTTTTAAATAACTAGGTATTCAATATTCAGATTAGACAATATAACTAGTAATTATTTTGATTGTTTGGGTGTCCGGTCTTTTGGAATTTTTGTTATATACATTTATTTCTTAGTAATAAATTATAATTGATGTGATGTAATAGTTATTAAAAAATCGTATACTCTAGCTCTCATATTGACAATGAGAGAAAGTATTTTTTATTTGGGTTAGACAGTTATTTTGATCGCAATCGCACTTATAGTTGAAACAATCTAAGAAGTGCATTTTGACAGCTTCCTGTGTCATTGGAAATTGCACTTTATTTTTTTTCCAAAATGGTTCAAGTATTCTGACAGGCTTAAAAGTAAAGGCACTGCTTATGAGTATTTCTATCGAATTGAGATAATACAATTTCCAATGACACAGGCTGTCAAAATGTACTTCTAAAATTAATTCAACTATAGGGGCAAGTGAAATTGTATTTGAGGTAAGTAATGATGGTATGTGAATTTGAAGCTATACAAATTAGTCATACAAAAACAAATAGATGTATTTAATATTCTTTGTGTATACCAACCTGACAAAATTCAAATCCTAATAATGTAAACCTTTTCGCCTGTCTTTAACATAATTAACGAGAATGAAAGGCCACTTAATTAACCAGTGGACGTTAATTGTCCACTCAGACGATGACTCACAAAACAAAAGCAGCGTGCTACAGCAACCACGACTTCTAGACTACATCTATTCTCTAGTAATTAAAGACTAGCTCTAATTAAAGCTATAAATTACTTGGAAGCTTTAGGGTTAAGGGACCGGTACTGACAAAAGTCGCCGGCAGGTCCGAACGTCCCCTTAAAACTTGGTGTGGTTAAAAAAACAGAGTGTTTACACCCTGGGTCAGACTCAGGTGGTTCTGAACTCTCCCGTGATGGAAAACACTGATAAAAAACCCAAGCAACACGGTCAACGGCGGTAGGCATCCTTACCACGTTGGCTTCAAATCTCTCGGCGAAATAAGGGCTGTTCAATGTCCCGTTGACCATGACCACGAAAATCTGTGTGCCTCTGACCATTCTGCTTGGGTTATAGTAAATATGGAAGTTGTGGCCCAAGAAGGATTTCTACATAAGCAATTTAAAAGCTTTAGTAGATACCTACGGTTAACTACTACCACAGGTCACAGGAATGTTTGTTTTGGGTGAGGATCGAACCAGCGAGCTTTGTCGCCATGAGCAGGATCTCTACCCATTGCCTCAACGAACCAGTCAAAAATAAATATTTGAGATGTTCTAAAAAAAGCTTCTAAATATTACCAGTATGATTCATCACTACTTACATTTAAAATCTAAAAGTGTCGTTATTAATGTTCAATTTTTTTACACAACCACCTTTCGACCTAATGCAAATAAGGCTAATATTAACATACCTACCTGTCTAGATTCAATAAAACGAGTAGGTAGGTAACAATTTCTTAACAACATTAGCACTTGGCTTGCAAATTACTGTCTAGTCGAAAGTTAAAGGACGTATTGTCAATGTCATACGTTCTATAGTTTAATCTATCAAAAGTAAATTGGAGCAATAATTATGTAAGGTTATAGAGGTATATTATACATGTGGGTTCGCGAACTGAGGAAAATTAAAACCTTCATGGTTTGTTTATGTGTCAATTTTTCAGCTGCATAGATACTCCTTTGTTTAATTTCTAGTGTCTTTTAGGAACTGACAGTAATCTTAATTATTTATACAGTAGTCTGTAGTGGTCTAGATGATAGGTTTGCGGTATAAATTGGAGATATTTGGATATAATCAATTATTATTAGGTAGTAAGTTACAACTATTACCAATACATTGTATGAAACAAAGTCACTTTTTTAAATTGATAGAGTGATTTATGAGGTAGGTTTACGAGTATACGATTATATGGGACAATAATTCAATCCCATTGCACCCGTGCGAAGTCGGGGCGGGTCGTAATCACTACATAGTATAAAACAAAGTCGCTTTCTCTGTCCCTATGTCCCTTTGTATGCTTAAATCTTTGAGACTACGCAACGGATTTTGATGCGGTTTTTTTAAATAGATAGAGTAATGCAAGAGGAAGGTTAATATGTATAATAACATCCTATTGCACCCGTGCGAAGCGGTGGCGGGTCGACATTTTTATAATAAATGCAGTATTGTCCCTGCGTTGTGCTGTTACCCAGTACCTCATCCCTCGTCCTGTGTGTTACAATGAACACTTGTAGGACAAGGACAAAATATTAAAACACTATAAGTAATTTAGTTTTTTTATAAGTATAAGTAATTTATACTACTACTACTACAGATACTGCATGAAAAATGCTAAAACAATAATAAAATATAAGTTATTTAGTTTACAATCCGGCGTGCGTAATGAAATCCGCACGATATTAAAACACCAAAAATGCACGAATGTCAAAAAACACACGAAAAAGTTAACGAGGTTTGTTTTGAACGCTATACTCTCAAAGTATACGTCAACATCAACTATGAGATAGGTGCTAATTCGTGTCTTATTATTCACACTTCCATTCATTCCATTCTATTTCCATTATTTACACATACGCCACCAACCAACTTTATTGCAATAAGCATCCTTATTGTCTTTACGAAACGCACATTACTTCCTCTTGCTAGGATAAGAATAATTTTATTCCTTTTTTTCCTCCTTATCTTTTCAAATATCAGACGTTTCATTTTCAACCAACAACTGTCTCCGTCTCTTCACTCCACCCTCTGTTATGGTTTTGTTTTGATTTTCATCAAAGCAGTGTTTTACATCCCTCATTTCTTATGATAATTCAGTTGGTAGGTATATGGAGAAGCTATATTTTTATTTTCCAAACGTTGCATAACCCTCTTCTATGTTTAATAGATCATGCTTTGAAGAATAAGAATGGCTTATTTGTGAATATAATATGTATAACAAAGATGTTTTATAATCGCTAGGCCCTACAATTTAGCGTACAAATTCACGTAACTATTAAAATAGTTGTATTTAATTATTATAAGCACACTAAACAAAAATGAAATAGGTATTATTAAAACACTTAAAGCACATCCCTACCAACAATTCTCGAAACGATTTTTCATATTCAATAGCTGAGTTCAACAGTAAGTAGGTATTATCCGCTGAATCTGTCTTCATTAATTTATTTTTTTTTGTTCATAAGGCTAGGCTACTTTCTAGATACATTTTAATTTGCATTTTGATGAATAATTCACCAGTTACATTTTCGTTTTTGTATCTTCATAAATTTCAAATTCACAATAAAACTTTCGGCTGTCCGTTTAAAAGTTACTTATTTGTAAAAAAGTTACCACTCTACACACACGTCACAAAGCAAAGTTTCGAAAGCCTTTAACAGTTCTTAAAAAAAAAACAGAAGAAAAACTCACCATTTTCAGCCAGCTATCCAAGCTCCAAGAAGTCCCAATACAAATAACCACAGCACTACACTTAGCACACCGAATCACTGTGAGTTGAACCACTAAACTGCTTCTCGATGCAACTGCGCGGACGCTGCAAAGAAAAAAAATGCGTTAGTGAAAGTAAATTGGTGTTCACCGCCGTTTGCGACGGTGAGATGATTTCGGCAACATTATACAATTTTGGCAAAATGATTGATGTTACGCTTCAATAGAAATCACAGCAAATTATCTTTGCTTTGATTTTAAGCCGGGGTCCAGATTCTGGCTCATTAGGATATGCAATAAGTATCACTTTACATAAAATATAATCGCGGAAGCTGTCCTTTGATGGTTCTTTGTGTAATATAATTTTACCAATTTAAACAACTGTAGTGAATTTTGGACTAACAGTTGAAAATATTAAAGTTCAGAAATGTCGTTTGTTGAAATTTTAAAAATATTTGGCATTTGCTAATACCTATTAATCAGATAACTAACAGGATCGACTGGCTCGGTGACTCAATCGGTAGTGATCTTGTCTAGTTAGCGGCGGCCTGCGGTTCGATCCCCACCTTGGTCCGCCCAAATGTTTGGCTGACTCGTTTATGATGCGAACGGTTATGGACTGAAACTCACTTCACGCACGTTAATTTTTGTCGCCATACAAAATCCCAATGACCCCGAGAAGGAGGATACTTGATACTGTAGTATTACCTAGCAGAAGTGCGGAGGGCGGCTTCATAACAACTGTCAGAAAAGACGACGACCGATTTGATGGTATTGTTGAGAAGTCAGCTAACACACCAAAGGTCGCAGGTTCGATCCCGCATAGTACAAACATTTGTGTTTCATGCACACAAATATTTTGTACTGTGCGGGGATCGATTTGTATTGGTCTGGGTGTTTCCAAAAAAGTATTTAAGAATGTTTTTCCGTTATCTAGTATCCCATACAAACGGGCTATAATTAGGTCATCTTGGGGCTAGATGGCGCTGTCAGCAATAATGTCCACGGATATTTACTTATTATTAAAACCACCTTTAAACCATTATACGAAATCGGTTGTACTGTTGATGAGCTTCGTGGGTTCGATCCTAGCGCAGTATAAATAGTTTTGTCCATGAACACGACTGTTTGTATTGGTCAGTGTGTTGTTATGTAAATCATTATCTATGTATTTACAAAAATAAAAATAAATTGAATACATTTTTTTATCGGTTGTCTAAGTCGGTGGAATTCACAAAAGCAAATTAAATAGTTGAGCGTTTAACAAATACTTGAACAACGCTCAAACTGTTTTTTCGCATTCACAAAGGTTCATCAATTGCTCCTCCTCTCACGTGATTAAACTAAGTTGATTAAGCACTCAAACCAGAAAATCGTATTCATGAAAGACAATCAGCGTGCCACAGATAATAAAATGCCATAAAATGTGACAAATAGCATGCTCAAATATTTAAAAAGTTGAGAGCGGTCGCGACCTATCTTAAATATTTGATTTGGAAGTATTTCAGCTTTAACGCCCGTTTTAAGGACTTTGGTAGAAGAAGTACCCCTTGTTAGAAGTCTGTGTAATGTGTAATACCTAAAAACACTACAGAAATATGTCAAAACGCAATTTCAAATGCTACTAAGAATTGCAGTTTCCGACAAAAGAAATTAGTCAGCACGTCCCCAAATTGGAAGAAAAGCAATCAAGCAACACAGCCAATATACGGAATACTCCTCGCTCTCCATCATTATGCCAAGGGCAGTTATCAAAGACCCACAATCAGAACAGGATAGGTACTACCATTTCCAAAAGACTCTTCCAGACTCCAATGTTTGCTAAACTGTAGCTTGGATGCCAACGCCAGTTATCAAAAATCCTGGGTCAAAAGAATAGTTAGTACCATTATCAAAAAAAGTCCAGTGTGCGCCATTCTAGAGTGTAGTGAACTTGGTGATTCAAAGTGTAGCTACCCATGTTTCTATCTCAATTTTAAGAATAGTTGCTGGACAAACACATTATTGCTTCATTAAAGGCTATGGACCACAATAAAGAGACTGTTTGGTATTCTCAAAAGAAGATTTTCTTGTCCTTATTTATATCAATTATTGGGAATGGTCTATGTTGGTTTAGTTATAATCCCACCAACAACAGTGGAATGTGCAGTGTACTGTGGGCTCTGTTAGGGACACATGAAGTTAAGTCGTTGGTGTTGTGTAGAAGGCACCTAACATGATGTAATAGTGTAGTGAACACGAACTGCATAAATAAACACCGTCAAATCAATAATTGTTTTATTTAACAACTAATTATTACATCATATTGATTAGTTCTAAAACACAAGTTCTTTTCCTAATCTATCCACCCATCATGTCTCACTGCAGGGAAAAAAGCCATCACTCCCAGTTTTTAAGTTATTGAAGTAAAAAAAGTGTGCACCTACTTAAGGTTGTATGTTTGTTTCCCACTATACACCTAAAATTGTGTAATGAATATTTGTGTCTATCCTGTGTTTGGGTGTTATATCTATTTACTAAAGTACCTATGTATTAAGAAACAATATTGTTTGTTCAGTCTTCATGATCTATGCTAAATTTTGGGAGCAGTGACCCCGGTGTGGATCTCGAATATAAATTATGAATTTCATGATAATTAATGAAAACACAAAATAAAAATGAATAATTTATTTTATATAATTCAAAAATAACAAATAAACTATAGGTTCACACAGTTGAAATAGAACATTGCAATGTGAAATACAACAAGATAACAATTTGTTAAGATGAGGAACACTTTATTGCACGCACACTAAATTATTAGCAAAATTATTGTTATGAAAGTAATACATTTTCACCATAAAATACAAGTTAGGCAGTCTTATTGCTAAAAACAATCTCTTTCAGACAACCTACAGGCAGAGGAATAATGATAGAAAAGGTTAGCAAGTCAAGCTAGTTTGTTGCTGAAATACCCAGCAGAACGGTACTGTCTTTTTAAAAAAAGGCTATTATTTTAAACATTATATTTATATCGTATTATATATTCAGTGTCCACTATTGATTTGATGCAAGTGGTTAAAGATTCAAACAGCTATGAAATACATATTTTGCTGTAATGCCTGCCAAATTAAAGTTTATAGTAAGTTATGTGTTTTACAAACAATACAAATACATACAATACATTAAATGCTCCTCAGTGTCAATATTCTATTGAACAAATAGAGTCTACTACCAATAAAATTGATTGTTTTGGCATAAATATAATTCTTCTTCTCTTGCACCTTCTAGGTCTCCTTCTCCATATAAAGTTAGTCACTATAGCGGTCACAGTTGGCAAATAATATGCAATATCATCATATTTTATGTTCAACTCTTGTGGTAGTACTGCCTTATTAATTATTTCCTTCATTTTGGTTATCTGCTACTCCATGAAGAGCTGGAAAGTAAAATACTTGTTAATTACATTTGTTTTTCAGCAAATAAAGAAAGGTAGGTAATGGCTAAATTTACACAGTGGAACTTTTAACATCAAACAAAAAACTGTTTTGATTTCAACTGACTGTATTGAAGATTGTAAACTAAATAGAGTTATTTACTTACCTAATAATCCATTTCCAAACTATCCATTTTCAGCTTGGCTTATTTTATTTGAGTTATTGTCTTTGAAGGCACTTTATCTGCAGTCAAGATCTGATAAGATCAAGTGCAAGATCTTACACTGACTGTAACGATGATCCTCCAGGAACCCAGATAATTACTTGGAAACGTAGTTACATAAATAAACAAATTTAAAATTTAATTTAATACGTAATTCTAACCTAAATTCTCAAATTGACTAATTGACACATATTTGACATTTGGTTGCGTTCCGTTTTTACATAAATATTGTTTTAAAAATGAAAAAGTATTGTTTTGTTTATTCCATTTATTTTTTTGTTCAAACATGCGTAAATTTCGAATTATTCACCAAGCTATGTTACAGTCATCTTAAATTGAGATAGATCTGCAAAAAAACCCAAGAATTGTTCATTTCCAGCAATAATTTCGCCAAACAACGAAACGAATCGAGGCACAAAACCATAGTTCCATCAAATGGTTAGCGAGAACGAATGATTCTTTTTGCAATGTTGGCATTTCGGTTTGTTTGAAAGATGCTCAGCTGATCACGGTAGAAAACTGCTTAATGAACGTTTGTGAATAGCATTTAAGTTAAGCGTGCGATTAAACTAATGGCTTAATTAGCTGAGTGAGCGATCTGATTTGCCTTTGTGAATTCCACCGTAAGTATCTCAAAGTAAAAGATTTGCTTTGGTGGAGGCTAGACGGCGTTATAGGGAATAATGTCCAATGATAATAATAATGATATTTTTGTGTACTGCAACAGGCTGATGATGATGATGATGATAACAAAAAACCTATGTCGTAGCTCCTGTGCTGGGTGCCCAACAGGGCACTTTAGTACTAGTATCGATAAAATTGTAACTCCTTATCATTTACATTATGGTTTTGCAATAAATTATTGAGTTGATATTGTAAACCATGTCTCCAACAATCGGCATCAAAAGTGTGCCCAGCGGTGGGACGCCAATGTTAGTTTATTTCTTAGCATTTGTACCAATTTGCTTGATATGGGCGGCTTTATTTTTTATATTAACATAAAATTGTGATATTTCATATTTATCCAATAAGATACTTAGTATGCAGGTCGTTCAACTATAACTACTAACGACTGTTTTGACGAGGGACACAAGTTGCCGCTTTGTATTGAACTAAAAGAATGTTCATGGTCATTATGGTTAGTATGTCTATGGTTATTGAATAATACAACGAATTGTAGAGGTTATTATGAATTATCAGAACCAGCTTATGGGTCCCGAGTGAATTTTTCACTGAGTGTGGTGATTGTCCATTTCCTAAACTTAGAACAAAAACTGCTACTAGTAAGATTTTGAAAATATTTTTCTCTAGTGGGGATTTGAACCAAGTGGTTTTCCCTCGAAAAGTGTCTCTAATCCCTACGTGAATCTTTTTATATGTATATAATAAGCACACGACACAGAGATACTTCGTTTTAAATTCTAAGAAATCATCTACGGCAAACTGAAGGCATGAGTACTTGGCTGAATCGAATAGATCAATCGAAATGACGTATGGTGAAACAACGCTGAAAAACCATTCAAAAATGGAACATGTTGATCGGATAAACAAATGAAATACGATTGTAGCTTGATATTGGAGAGGCCTGTGTTTCAAACGAGCCAGACTTTTGGGAGCCCGATTCTGTTATAAAAACTAAGTTCCGAACTCCCGCGAACTGGCCAGTGGCAATCTAGATACTTGTAAGTTTTTTGTCGGCTCGGAAAAAACAAAACAGAGTCGCCGAAGGTTTTTACTTTATGACAAAAGTTAGTACGCGGCCCTTCTACGAAGTTGAAGTTGCGTAAATCGTTAAGCGGTAAAAAACTATACTTATAGTTCCTTCATTTCTATTTTTGGGTACAGTATTCATCATATTTTATTGTGCTCAAAATGAACTTTGCTAATAACTTATACTTTGTGTTCACTGTACAATTAGCGGTTTACTCTCCGGTGATGGATCCCGATCGAGATATAGAGCGTATGTTATGTTTAATGTTTAAGTTCATTAAACCTTTAGAAAGAAAGAAAGAAAGAAAAAACGTTTATTGCTTTTGGACATCGTACACATACAGATATAAACAAACAAAACAAAACGGTTTGAGAAAAAATTAATAATAAAAATTACAAAAGAAAAAATAAACATAAATTTTCACCAGACCAGCAGTGTCACGATGTCCAAAATTAAATGGACCCCACTCAGCTAATGCCTGGACCTGGTAGGCTCAGACGCTGATGCTTTAAGCAAAAGCATCACACTGGTTTTACTTGGCTTATCAACCTTTCAAATTTGCATGATGCTCCGTACATGTTGCACTGAAGTAAGCGCACGGCTCTACCGCAGGAGGGTCGCACCTTGTCGGACAATACTTGATAGTCACTTTCCAAACTTTCAATATTAGAGACATTTTCTGACATACCTACATGTCTATCGCATTGGTTCATGCTTTCATAATGGTCGTTAGCTTCTTTTAAATAAACAATAATCTTCATTTAAATCTATTATCTAAGACCATGTCTTAGAATGCCCTAAAAGTACATAATGAGGCGCAAATAGGTTACGTAATTCAGATTAGGTACTCTTAAAAAGGCGAAAACAATAAACGATCAACATTTTAAAACTCAATTTACAATCACATTATTTAAAAAGGAGTCTTGTATAATGTCGTTTACGAAGACTATAAAAATTAATACGGTCAAGGAGCGATCTGCAGGATTATCAAGATGACCTCTCATTGGCCGCTTTCCTGAGAAACCTGTATACTTCAGTAATATTGCATCATTATCAATTTTTGCACCGATAAAAAAATACTGGTTGGTACTGATACCTGATAATTATCGCGTAATTTCACGGAACATTTCTCGCGCTCTCAAATTATTTCTTAGTCAATCGGCTTTAGAACATTTGTACTAATCGTTGTTACCTACATTATTATTATTATTTGAATTGATTCAAAATGGCGCGGTGATACAGGGCAAGTATTTTTTCTCAAAACGAACATAGTGGATTCTTCAGTTTTGGTCAAAATCAGCCTCTAAACTATGGGCAGTTTTGTAAATTTCTCATTTGGCCTAGCACTCCCATTTCCCATAATTCAGGGTTTGGCCTACCACTTCCACTTCAAATATTCACTCTGTATATTTTACGGGTAGTTAAAATATAGGGTTAATAAATATTTTATCAAATATCCCAAGTCGTTTCAGTAAGGTCCAGATAACATTTGAAATCATTTTCATTCCGGAACTCTTCTGTTTATCCGTATAGGTATACCCAGCACTCATACACGTTGCCAGTTCGTATCACTTTATGTCAATGCACTTGAAGTTCCTGTCAACTGTTACGCTCTTGACGCGTGGACCTCTCTACATTCAAAATATCCACCTATTTTCATTACTTTTATCAAATTCACAAACTATTTCCTCGCTATCATTCCTATTGCAGTTATCTTTTGCAAGATAGTGACAGAACAGTGCATTAGCTGAAGCAGTCTTATGGAACTGCATATGTGTTTACTAATAAAATAACTATTTTATTACTTTAGTTTTGTTTGGGCAACGCGCCAAGAACTCTAGCCCGGTTTTGGTGAGGATTTCGTCGTTTTGAACATCCTAAGCTCCCTGACTTGCTGCAATGAGTTTAATTAAGAAACAGATTTTATACAGGGTGGGGCTTTCACAGTGGTCCAAAACATTTGCGTGTTTTGTTTCGGTGGTGTCACTATTCACTATTCAAATTTAGGGATTTTGAGAATTGTTTTATTCCTTACTCCATAGACCGTTCACGTTAAGAATGCAGTACTTTCATACTTATGACTTAACATGTCCCCTTAGCAATGAAATTGTTCCTAATTAGAAATTCAAGTCCACAGTGATCAGTTGAACGCATACTTTCGAACGCAAAGGTTGTGGATCTGAGACTTTTTGTGTGCAACAGAAATAAATTTAAAAATCACTGCATTCTTAACGCGAACGGACTATAGTGATCACATTGTACTCCAAAACCTAAAAAATACCCGAATATGTTATACCTTGCAGTTGTTGATCAATGCGACAATTGAAACTCTAACGCCAATTTAAGATTTTGGGTGTGGAATAAATTATTGAAACAACATTATTTTTTAATGTCAAGGGACTGAAGTGCGTTACCGAGTTTTCCACGGCTTGTCCGCACTTCTCGCGTGTTAAACAATGCATAGCCTTGGGTGCATAATTGCATAGTTTCTTGTAAACAGTGTACTGAGAATATTATCCACTTCTAAATACGGCTCTTTTTAATTCGTCTTTTTTGTTGAAGGCTGGGAGAGATTCTAGAATACGAAGGGTGACTTTCCACTACTGAACGCAAACCTAAGGCTGTTGGTAAGTTGAGAGGTCGCTGAAATTATATTAGGGAGGCATTTGCCATGCCCAGCAGTAAAACAGTACAGGCTAAGTAAAAAAGTTATGTTTCAATAGGGGAGTTAAAGAAAAAACTCTTGTTATTTTCTTGTTATACGATATTAAGTAAATGACCGTCTGAAGGATTATTGAAATAATTACGCACAAGTTGTGCTTGTTTCTTTGATATCCTGCGTATTTTGCCGGCAGTCATCAGTCCACCTTGCGGTTGTGCGCCACACACTGCGTTTACTTTCGAATGGTTTTCATTTCAGCACTTTTTGCCCCAGCAACCATCAATGCATATTGAAAATTTAGATATTCACGGTAAATGGCATGACCGACTACTGATTTTCATCCTTGCTCTATAGCAAGTAAATAACATTTGACAACGGAAATGGGTATCCGGATGTGCCGTTGACTGTACATGTATGCCAGCATCAATTGAGAGGATTAGGTCAGTCTAGGCTAGAATGGCCTAATTTGTTAAGGCTAAAGGGGCGTCAAGATAGCAAATACTAACATGACATGTAAATGTAGGTAGACTACTGCAATGATATTATAATAAAAAGACGTAGATAGGGGGAGGATATTTGTGCTGAAAAAGTGGCACCCGAAATCAGGACTTTCGACCACCTGATCAAAGCATTGACAGTTTGAGACATGTATCTGTCTCGTTTACGCTCTAGTAAATAATCATGCTACCTATCTTGTACACACGGTCAAATTATAGGTACGTACGCCAGGGGTCAATTTTTGACTTCGTGTCAGTACTGACATAACCTATCTACTTCTTTGTCATCTCATTGGACTACTGTAATGAAGGGTGTAAATCACGCCTTGCAAATGGTTTACGTAATTTGCAGAAAGTCAGGGACTTGAGTCGTATCTGATGTAATAAAATACACGCCGAGGATTTATTAGGCGGAGGACATCAGTGGCACAAATACTAGCTATGATTTAGAGGTTAGAGGTCCGCCATTTAAATCTTGTTTGGGAAGTTACTTGGTTACAAGTTACAAAGGGGTCGCCTGTTAGAAAATTTAATTAAACACGTTTAATTGTAAAGGATAAGACTATTAGCACTGAATGTAAGATAAAATACTATCTATGAATAAATAGGTAGTTATGTATTTTTGTTGTATTATATTTTTTTGTATTTGTCGTTTTTAATAGGCGTACACAGCTGTGAGTCTATTCTTGCTTGCTTTTTCTATATTTCTCTTGTCATCATGGTCTGCTGGATGAAATCTATTTTTAGAGATAAGTTCACCTGTACTTGTTGTGTCTTAAATGTTGTACAATGTAAATATCTGCTTGTGTACGAATAAATAAATAAAATGTATCTATCCGATAACTAAAAGGGCCAATCACCTATCCGACTAGTTTCGCTAGATCACTAGCGCGCGTAACTAAAAACGAAAATTGTTTCCGATCTCCTCATTAACACGCCTAAAGCACATTGATGTAAAGTCTATTTTTTAAAGAAAAGGCAAATAATGTTAACAAATAACGTCTGCTACAAAACAACGGATTGAGCTTTATTCAAACACAAAACAAAGCCATCTCCTATCTTCTCGTAAAACGTGCACTAAATTCCATTGTTCTTGTTACTTTCCCAGATTTATTCACTTATTTTTTTTCATGTTCTCCACCCTCCATTGTCAAGGACGTTCGGCGTTTGGATGTAAGCATTAAAGTACTTCTGTATATTTTAATTCTTAGTAGAGTTTTTTGTGTACGGTGGCCGGCACTTCACGCTACCCATTTCCGGTCAGTCCTCCTTGCTCTATTGCAAAGAAATGTCATTTGGCAAGAGCGAGAGAAAAAACGGAAATGGGGTAACCTGATGTGCTGTTGACTGTACATTCAGGCAGCTGCGATTTCTAACACTGTAGGTTTTTTTTAAATTTTGACATAACCTTAAAAACATTCACCTGCTAACGACGCCATTTTGCTTGCCAAATTGCCATCTCTTAAAAAATTGACTTAGATACGACTCTCTTCAAACTTAAAGCTATCTAAGCTTTGTTTTTGTAATAAAACTGTCTATCTGATTGCTATTATTAGTTACGTCACGTGGCTGGCAACATTCTCGGAGACATCTGCAGACGACCCGCGGCTCGCAGATAGGGATGGCGATTCTTTTCGATCTTTAGGTTCTAAAGATCGATTTTTAAATCGATTCGAATCGTGACCTAATGAATCGATTCACAAAAAAATCGGGGTCTAAAAGATCAATTTCCGAAAAAAAGATATTTTTTTCAAGTTTTCGTTTATAATGTAATATTTTATAAAAAACAAGGTACATATTTTTAACGATCTCTTACCAGTAAAATCTGGTAATTCGATAGTAAAAAATATTTTTATTACCATGTCAAACCCACAGATAAAGTATAAAATAAGACGTTTACTTTCTACATTTAGAAATTTTACAGAGTTAGAAATGGTTAAGAAAAATCATTTACTAAGCTATTAGACAATGTAGCTTATAATACGGATACATTCAATTAATTGTGATTTTTTTATGATTTATACCAAAAAAAAACGGAAGTGGATTTTCAAGGGTGAAATATCGATTCACCGAATCGATTCAGTACTTCATATCGATTCAAAAAATCGATCTTGTTGGCTCCAAAAATCGATTCTTCGATTAATCGATTTCAGATCGCCATCCCTACTCGCAGAATCAACGACTTGCGTACGATGACGCAACCGTACTTATGAAACCAGTCCGCTACGTTTCCTGCGTTTTCTAGGGTAGTGGAGTGGCAGAACGGGTTGTGATTCACTTACTTAACGCCATGTGATATACGGATATTTGTAATATTGATGTGTCAATAGGCTGATTAAGAAAAATGCTAAAGATTTTTTTTTTTGATATATAACAAAATGTGCACTTACGACTTTATCCCAAACAGTTAGAGGCACACCGAATCTTGGTGGCCTAGTGAACGGAATATTCAGAAGCCCACTTTTCGCCAAACTAATTTTGATGTGGCTATGTATTGTTGTTTAACATCCATACCGGTATTTTAAAAAAAGAGATCCCTCTGGTAGCTTCCTAGTGGAAAATCAACTTAGTCTAGGTGTCAAGCGAGATTCAAACCTGCCTCTATCGCAATTCGGGTGACTAACCTTGCAATTAAACTACGCGTTGCGACGCAGCGCAACATCGACCGCTGGGGCGTTTTACATATAAGTATTTTTGATGACAATGGCCACATTTTCCGTAGCGTTGTCGCATGTAATGCAAATCGAGCAATGCATCGCAACGCAACGCACTAAAGAGGGTTCAGATTGCAAATTAAGATATTACCTACGGTGCAGTGGTTAAATCAGTGCGGTCACCCAACCTGAAATAGAGCAGGCTGGTATTTCTATGTTAATAAAGGTTTTGTTACAAAGATGTAGGAGCTAAGGAGCAAAGCAAGTAGAGCTATTTGGAAAACTACCTATTTCTACGACCTTAGCGGTCTTCGCAATGAGAGTTAAAGCGCTCCTGTGACATTGACAACGGTTGCGACCAAAACCACATAATGTCGTGAAAATCAGATCTTTTTTGAAGCGACGTATTTTGTAAACTATTGGAGAAGCGTTTATCCATACTATCGAGCAAAAGTATGGAATAACTTACTTGAACCAATTTGAAGTAAATTATTCCAAACTTTTGCTTACGAGTATGTATGATGATTCCTGTCACCGGTGTTACTGTAGGTACAGAACACACTACACTGTAGGGTGAAAAAAAATTGTTCATGTTTTCTTAAATAAATAAATACGCTTCACTTTGAATTGTATTTTCCTTCATTTTGTATGTATATAAATTAAAAATATTATTTACTTAGTTCTTTTCCCTCAAACGATCACAGTCGCAAAGAAATTGAATTAATAACACACCACAACCGAGATGAGATTTAGCATTAACAGGAATAGCATGAGGTGCCCGTGGCGCAGTTGTGACAGTATTCGGCGACGATCGCTGTTGTAAAGCAACACACGCCGGGTCGGAAATGGGATGGGTGACCATCCCGACCGAAATTTAGTGATGTGTATTTCGGCCACCTCCGTGCTTCGGAAGGCACGTTAAGCAGATGGTCCCGGCTGACGTCGTTAGATGTCAGTCGTTAAGCCAAGTCGGAGGCCTAAGAGCGGTTTGATAATATCTGTCATTAAGGTTGCTCACTAATCTTACACCCCTCCAACAATCTGCACTGACCCCGCGTGTTGGAGTATGACTCAATCCACCTCATAGTTGAGGTGAGTCTTGTGTCCAGCAGTGGGACGTATACGTACGACGTATAGGCCGTTTATGTTAAGAATGGCCATAGCTGTAACCCCTGTGAGCCTAACATGCGCACCGACTATACAAATCGGTCGAGATAACGCCTGACAGAATATTACAACCTGGCCTTATCTTTTGCATGTTTTCATTATCAGTGGTAAGATGTCTCCGCTATTCAAATATTAATTCAATTTTAATGCTCACTGGACTGTAATAAAATGAATTTGATATTATAAAATGTAGATAAGCTATTTTTCTACGGGATTTGTCTTAACCTAGGTACTGAGAAGGATGGAATAGCTTATTCGACATACGCCCGAAGTTCCTTCTATTAAATAAACATTGTTTAAATGTTCGGTTTTAACATAATGTTGTTACTATTTAACAGAAGAATGATTTTGCCGAAAGTGTGTTTTTATTAGCGCTCTGTTTAATAGCTAGTTAACTCCGTTATTATTAATTTAAATAAAAATAAAATTAACAATAATTACAACTGCAATGCATTCTTTTAATGTTAAATACAGACATTTATTTCTGAATTTACTATCCTAATTATAATTTATGCATTTAAATCTGTTACATTATATCGTAGTAATATTTTCCTCAAATTAAAAAAAACAATATCATCGTGATAATGACAAATTTAAAGGGTGACAAATTTAAACATTGTAATTAATAATTATATTATTACAATTGTACATTCATGTGAACATGTATTCCTTACAAATGTGTTATTTTGTGTGCAATAAAGTAGTCATCTATCTATTATATGAAATATGTTCCTCATCTCATCATCACCTATGTTGACTGGACAAGTGTACAGTCAGCCGCTAAGTATAGTGTAACACGTTTGTCTTAAGTTGAGCGCTCATCGCTTTTATGAGTTCGCATACTGCGCGCGGATGGCACGAAGGCCTCAGTTTATAATTCGCGGTTTACTGTATGCGATATGTTTTTTTTAGTTAATGGCTTTTGAACAGGATTTTTTATTTGTACATTTCGAGTGCATTTGCCAGAAATACTGGTATCATCAATTATATTACAAAAAAACAGACGTATACATATAGGTTATGTCAGTACAGACGCGAAGTCAAAAATTGTCCCCTGGCGTACGTACCTATAATTTGACCGTGTGCACAAGATAGTACCATTTACTAGAGCGTAAACGAGACAAACACATGTTGCGCAGTGTCGTCTCAAACTGGCAATGCTTTGCTCTGGTGGATGGTGATGATTTCGGATGCCACTTTCTTAGCACAAGTAACCTATCTACGTGTTTTTACTATAATATCATTGGGAATCATTGTATAAATTGAATGTTCCGTGTAGTATCTTGCGGTTACTCACTGGGCCTGCAATTTCTTAACGTGAGGTCGTGAGGATTCATCCGAGGGCAAGCCACGTGCCAAGAAAGACGGACGTCACCTTGCCTAATCATGAGTGAAGCATATTATCAGCTGCCAGTTTAGGTGTGTGCGTGACTAGCACATATTATTGGCGCTGTCACACGAAGTAAAATGGCGTAGTTTGTAGCACCTAGTGTGTATGTGTGAGTGTAGCAGGTCGTGTATAACGAACGAAATCGTGGCACCTTGCATGCTTCACATTTTTTTAGTGTGATGTTCCGTCCGTCTTTCTTTTACGTCCGTGTCTCTGTATGGTTGGTTTTGTTCACAGGGCGTGATACCAGCTGTCAAAATAAAACGAAATGTCATAACAAGCTGCAAGTTATGAACGTGTTAGAATAGAAAGTTAACTATGTAAATAAGTGTGTTTACTGTTAGCATAATGTTGACCCTAGAGATTGTTATTATGATAATGAGCACTTGAGCAAGAGGTCGATGCACACGGAGTTTACCTTTGACTTTAGTCAGGCGCATAGAAGCTCAAAGGAATTTGATCGAAGGACCAAAACAAAAAAAATATATAGAGATTATTATTTATTAGAGATTTATGGAGATAAAATAAGATCACTACATTATTAACTGCACATACGAAGTGTCCACTGCAATAATGATGAAAGTCCAAAAATATTAAAACCTTAGTGACTACTGATGAATAATGACTTTTTGCACTTTCATCATTATTGCAGTGGACCCTTCTCACATGAACATTTCTAATAGGTAATTATTGCAAAAGATATAGCCAGACTTTTTTTCGTAAGCTGTTTTTATCTTAGACTGCTGACCCAGTGTTACTGACCTTGAAAACTGATTGGATTGGATAGGGTAATTGTGAATGTTGGCTTTTTAATTAATAAAAAGAAATGCTTTTTGCAAATTTATATAGGATAGTAGCCTAGTAGTTACGCTCAGTAGTCAGAAGCAAATTGATTGCTTACTTATTTTTTATTTAAACTTTATTGCACAAATAGGGTACAATAGGCGAACTTAATGCCATATGGCATTCTCTACCAGTCAACCTTTGGGTCGTGCAGAGATTATTTAGTTCACTTAATTTACTTCATGGAAGACGGAATATTCAGGAAGCTCATCGGCACGCAGTGTCAATTAAACTAACGTAGCGAGGGATGAGCCTGCCGCCGTGATCAGGGTTGTTAGGCTTTATTATCGAGTGTTTGCACCACCGGAGACTTACCACAATGAGCACAAAAGCACTTTGGACTTCGGCCAGATTAAAACTCGAAGAGACCCCACAGGCTCTGAGCCATAGTGTTGAACTTACATCATAATATGATCTCAAAACATAATCAGCCCATAAATACCCTCTAACTAAGTAGGTAACTAACATACATATACACACACAAATAAACCATTAAATTATTAGCAATCCCCTTTTAAATGGCTCGCATCGCTCTATCATTAAAAGTTATTACCATGTTTTAGTAAGTAATAACTATTACGGCATATTCACTCGTTAAATTTGCACAATAATCTTACACTTTATAAGAAAGACCCACTTTTTCTCGTTGCCCAACGGTCTGATGCCACAGTGAGATATGCACATTCTTATTTATATCTTTTTTACTGGAACGTAATATCTTAATCCACTAGAGTAATGTGATACTTAAAAGATAACTCTGACTTAGCAAAAGTTTCGAAAGATAAATTAAGTCAGTGGCTAACACGTTGAATGGTCAGTGAGTTTGCCTATAGTGCCCGTGGCGCATAGGTGCCCGTGGCGCATAGGTGCCCGTGGCGCAGCTGCGACAGTGATCGGCGACGATCGCTGTTGTAAAGTAGCACACGCTTGGTCGGTAATGGGATGGGTGACCATCCCGACTGAAATTTAGTGATGTGTATTTCGGGCATCTCCGTGCTTCAGAAGGCACGTTAAGCATGTCAGTCGTTAAGTGAGAGGGCCTTAGGGTGGCTTGATACCATCTGACATTTAGGTTGCTCACTAACCTTACCCCCCTCCAACAATCCGCACTGAGCCCGCGTGTTGGAGTATGGCTCGTTCTACCTCATAGTTGAGGTGAGGCCTGTGCCCAACTGTGGGACGTATGTAGGCCGTTTATGTTTATGTATGTGTGTTTGTCTATTTGATAGTTGTAGCACTATTGGCCTTAAATTCTAGTAAGAAATAAACGAGTATCGTGGACATGTTCCGCTCTTGTTTCTTGTTAAATTGCGAATTCCAGAACAATTTAGTTTTCCTAGAGAATGGTTGCGACAACTCAAGAAGGCAAAGCTGTCCTAGTTAATTTCGTCTTACAACAATTCTGGGTTACAATAAACATTTCTCGGCAAAGAAACATTGAATTAAGGTTTTTATTTGTGTTTTAAGGTAGTTTATCTAGACTGGTTTGTCTTTGTCCGTCAGATCAATGTCAGATCCAGTCTTTTTTTTTTGGTTAACGTAGCTGGTGGTATAAGTTGGCAGTTTATGGGTGGGACACCAACCTGCAAGATGTACGGATAACTTGATAAATACCAGTGCGATCTGATACCGGCGCCATCAAAATAAAATACCGGGAGGCACAACATTTTCGCCTTGTTCTACTAACCGTATGTGTAGGTATTATTTTATTTTTAAGTATTGTGTTTGTTCCAGGCTTACTTGAATCGTTAATACACTTGTCATTTTGTATGTAAAAAAATAAAAAAATATATTTGGCGAAGTTCTTTTCTCTCAAACGGACACAGTCGCAAAGAAATTGAATTTTTAAGATAACTCACCACAAGCGAAGTGACTTTGGAAAATGTTTGAGAATCACTAATAATAATATGATCGATCAAAACTTAGCGTCGGAGACGACTCGCTGCAAAAACGCAGGATAAACTTAACAGGTAGGTATGTATACGGCTTTATTTATGGACAATTTTTTTTTAATTCAACCTATACTGTCCCACTGCTGGGCCAAGGTCTTCTCCAAATTCTAGCAAATGGACTAGTTACGTGGAAAAATCTTTTATTAACTAAACACATAAATTCTGATTATAACATGTCAGTTTCGTCATCCCAAATGTTTGCCATTGGCTAACTCAGCGAAGGTTATTGACAGTTTCAAAAGTAAACTGTATTTCAAAAATCCGCTTTAACTGGAATTCACGCGCTGGTAACTTGTTTCAAAGTAGGTACGATGTTTTAAATATTAACAAATCATAATTATAAAAATCATCAAATTAAAAACTAATTTTGCAGATCGGTTTTTATAAATGACGGAGTTTTTTAAATGAAGAAACATTCATAAAAAGATTACTAATACTCAGAAACTTCTCTTTCATTTGGATTCTATTTAATAAATCTCTCTCTACTTTTCTGTAACAAAGAATACAAATAAAGTTTTAAAATAGCTGCATTTAAAATTTAATTGATTTCATTGGTTGAGCTTCGCCCAGCATTGAGGCAGTGTAGAGACCTCTCTTATTCACAAAGATTAACTCAACGCTAAATCATATTTTAAGCAATTGACGTGTTTTGTCACTTACTCGCAAATGGCGGCAGGAACAAGAATGACAGTGACAAAGCGATACAAAAGTTGTGTTGTTGAAGCGTTGTTTAAGTTTTCATGAATAAGGGGGTAACTCATTCACATTACGAATTTAGGCCTTCACTTAGAAATCCTACTGATTTACCTACGAGTATTCTTTCTTTGGAAGCAACACAGGGCTTTATCTAAAAGGATAAAAAGCTCTATAAGGTAAAGCTCCACATAACTTATCGGAGATACTGGACTTGAAATATGGAAAACGGCCTTAGATAGTTTATCTCAAAGACGTCGATGTATTTATCAAGCTCCGACAGAATCGAGGAACTCTATAATATAAAGACGAGCGTTTTTTCGCAGCAGATGTTCCTGCATAAAATATTTGTTTTTGTTGGGAACATTTTCTTCCATACCAGACCATCTATTACTAGTTTCATAAAAAACAACAAAAGATCAGAAAAACACAAAATAAGAACAGAAAATCGGCCTTACTAACATACTTAATGATTTCTCACCATTTTATCTCCTTAGAAAAACCTACATTACGAATCATAAGGTAAGGAAATTTTCGATGAAGTCATGTTTCAAGCGGAAAAAATATTGCAAATTCGGTTTACCCGTTTGGGAACTACAATACATACATACACGCAGACAGATGCACATACGTCAGGTAACTAGGTACAGGCACTTTAAATTAGTGAGAACAGTTCGTGCCGGAGTAAATTAGGGGACATATCGCTAAATTGAATTTTAATTGGACTCCACGATGTAAAACTTATTTCAAATTAGAATTCACTCGTCAGTGAACTTACTACTTGCTTCATTTACATACCTACGCTTAGTGTTGAAATGTCACTTAACTTATAAATCATTCAGTGTAGTTTTCCATTATTCGAGATATACAAAATAATTCAACATTTAATTCGTACCTATTTGAATTAGAAAATGCACAAGTAAAAATCTATATTAACGGCAGGTTTTCCTTGAAAATTATCTCCATACAACTAAACTAATAAAGCTGACCAAGAAGTGCCGTCTGCGCATTTTGTAGATTTTAATAAGTGAGTTATGAAAATAACAACAACTTCCACCCCCGAAATAAGTGTCGGAATAAGTTGAATGTAAGTAAGTTGAATGTAAGTAAGTTTGAGCAGGGCACTGAAAAATATTTTAAAAATAACTTGGGCTTGTTTTCTAAAGAGTAAAATGGGTGAAATTCGTAAGATTGTGCAGCGAAAATGCATCTGTTACCCCCGATTTGACGATCGTCAATCAACGCTAAGCGCACGCACTCAAGCTCATGCTGTCCCGTAAAATGACAATAGAACTAAAAGGGACAGCTATACTTCTGAGGGATGCTCAACCTTGATTTGCGGTTATGCATTCGGGGGTTAGACCCTGAACTAAAACATTTTTTTTTTCATTTCAATAGTTTTTAGTAGACATTTTACTAAAAAACTTGCCGGTAAACCAGTCTCTTCTTATTAAAGAAATGGATCTCTACTTACTGCTGACCCGAGTCTTTTCTGTTTGAAGCGTCTCGCTGTTTCGTTATTACTCGGTTCAATATCGCAAATTCGCAACAAAGGGACAATAGGGTGTCGGGAGATAAGTAATAACAGGAAGTCTACTCTCATCGGAATGGTGCCCTATTCAGGTTTAAAGCTCACGACTATGCAGCTTAGGGTAGTCAGAGGCACACTGATTGTTGCCGTCTGGGTAGCGGAACATACGAAATATGTTGTGTACAATGAACACAAAGTACATATGTGTCCCTGAGAGGTTTGATATCTGGACCACGTAGAATCTGATCGTTTATTAACAGGTTTGATAACATCTGGCGGCACGTTTTATCACTAACCTTTCCAAAAATCCGCACTAAGCTCGCGTTTTGCAGTATAGCTGGCGCCATCTCATTGTTGAGGTGAGGCCTGTGCCCAGCAATGAGACGCATAAGGCTATGGTTTGAAATCACGATTTTCAAACTCAACATTATTATTATTAAAAGCCTAATGTGAGCGTGCCTCAGTTGTTAAGCACTCTGGCTCGGAACCCGCGGAGGTGCCGTGTTCAAGACTGGCTGGAACAGATATTCGTGTTCGTTGTTCAACTTTAGGGTAATGGCCAACACCGATAAAAAGCCCAAAAAACCCGAATATCGGCAGTAGGCTCGCTCCTTACCACACGTTAGGTTCAAATTTGCTCAGTGACATGTGGGCTTTTGAAGGGTTCACCATAGTGTATAGAAACAGTTATATGACAGTCGGCAGTAGTCATAGGACTAATTACCCCGTTTGGGATATATATGTATAGGTGACTTGAGGGTATGAAATGAGATATTAAACACTTTATTGCAAACAAAAAGAGTAGCATTTTAGTGTCAAACAATAACAATTTAGGAGCTATTTGATTTTATTTAGTACCTATGTACTTATGTATGTAATGTCTTACGATACTTCGTGTTCGGAGGTAGGGAGTAGACCCCCAGAATATCACAGCGCTATTGCTTTGACTTGTATTTTAATATCACGGCGATTTTCGACTGCTCTACTTCGAAATATCGGATAAATGCAGGCAAAGCTGGACTTTAAACGAGTTCTTTTGGAACTGTTTTCAATTTTCAAAGGAATATTTGACTTTCAAATAGGATTTGGAATAGAGTGCTGCATTTCAATGAAGTCAAGATTCTAGACTTATTTCAAAAAAGTTGTTGGTGACGGATACTTTTTTCAAGCCCTGGCACAAAATAGTGTGATGTTCTTACCGTATGAATTTGCTATGAGGAATACTAAAATTGCATTTTCCAAAATGAAGTAAATATTGTTCGTAAAAAGTCCTGATTGCACTCACTGAACGTAAAAGTTGTTGTTATTAAAACCTTTCATTATTATTTATTTATTACTCACCGCACACCATGAATTTTGTCAACCGTATGGCTAAACAGAAAAGGATCATAATTTTCAACTTAAATTTCGATTACAAAATAATTCCATCGTCAGGCGAAGTTGTTTTTTTCCAACTAATTTATTCAAACTGTTTAACAGTTTGTGATTTTAGCTCCAACCTGTCAAGATAGTTGGGGCCGGTTACAAAAATATTACTCGTCCAGTCTTCCAGTCTAGCACCAAAGACGTTGTGACATAACATAAACGGCCCATATACGTCCCACTGTTGGGCACAGGCCTCACCTCAACTATGAGGTCCATTGAGCCGTACTCCAACCGCGGGCTCAGTGTGGATTGTTGGCGGGGTGTAAGGTTAGTAAGCAACCTTAATGTCCGATGTTATCAAGCCGCCCTAAGGCCTCCGACTAGGCTTAACGACTGACATCTAATGACGTCAGTCGAGACCAACCGCGGTGTGTGTTGCTTTACAACAGCGATCGTCAGCGATCACTGTCACAACTGCGCCACGGGCACCTCCGTTGTGACATAAATGATTCATTATTATAAAAGCACTTTCCCAACCCTATCCCCGGGCATAAACAAGCACTTCACAATCTAATTTAATTTATTACACAGATAATTATGGCTAGGAACTCCACTAGAAACTAGTTAAAATCAACTGCCTTGCATAACCGATATTTCTTTTGATTAACTTGATCAATACTTAATGATAAGTTAATTTACGGGCTGAGAAAATGAGAGCATACATACTTACCAAAATAACTTGAATGTTGTCGCAACACTATCGTAAGGTATTGCCTAAAAAGCCAACTTTGGTGTAGATATGGTCACTCACAGTATAACACTGTCATAATATCGTAGAGCAATTCTGTAATTTTATTTCTAACTGTGCCTGTTACCGCCGAATTCACAAACGTCAATCAACACTAAGCACGCGCTCACGTTCATGCTGCCCCGTAAAATGTCAATAGAACTGAAGGGACAGCTATACTTCAGAGGGATGTTCAACGTGGATTTGCGTTTCTGAATTCGGGGGCTAGGGTCTAATTCTTGCCTTTTTGGTCACTAATTTTCATCGCGTATTCTTTTAAGTCTGAAATGGATTTGCGTTTGACCTCAGCCGCACGTTTTAATATGTTAAAATCACACTCAACTTACGAATTACTTTACGCATTCCGTTGTAGATGTCGTAAGACGCTTATTGTTAAGTCTCTGTCAAATAAATCCCGGTTCGAGTTCGAAATGAGTTTACAAAAACATAACTAACTCACCAAATAAACTCGGAAGTTACGAACCAGTGTTACGCTCGACCTGTGTTTGACTGTATCACCAAACGCAAACCAACCTACAAATATTAACTAACCATTTTGATTGCTATCTTAGGCAAGAAATGTCTTAACAAGTTAGTGCTTACTTTTTACTGACTTTTTGTTACTAAATGTTAAGTCTAGTTTTCATTTAGTTTCTTGGTAAACACTTCCAAATTGATTTACGAAGTCACGTTACTTTTATCTTCATTTTTAGAACGCTTTTTGTCAAATCTTGCAATTTACCCCTTGCTAACGTAATCCAATCTTTCAGTGTTCAAAACTTTTTAAACAAATCCAAATTTTTAAACGTAACTTTCAATGTAACTGCTCACCTAGAATAAAAACTGAAACTTTTAAAAAAGGAACTCACAATATTTCACAGCGCGATATCCGTTAAGTTCGAACGTTCGATTTTCGAATTGATTGGAATCACGACGGTGCGCGCGCGGCGCGTGCTTGCTACTAATGCCGCCCTACCACTTCCTTCTCTTACCACCGGCTCCCATATGACTGGTGAGGTAACATGCGTTGGCGGACGGGGCTTCACAACAAGCGGTATTTCAATAATTATTATTCAAATAAGTTAGTAAAGGTGTTCAAATTAGGTACCTGCGGTGTCATTCTCAATCAAATGCACAGTTCAACACACGCTACGCTTCACTTTGATTTTGCCTGATCGCTGTGTGAAATCAGTGTCTTCTCAAACCAGTCTTTGAATTGAATAAAGATAAATTTGGTTTTGATTTTCTTGCGAGAGCCGAAATGTGATGAAATATAAGGCCGTTGCATTAGAATCTAGATTCATTCTCTGTAGACCTAAGCATTTATACCCCAAGGCGGCGCGGGCTCTAAGTGATCTCGCAGACAGACAGACAACTGATCAAAAGTGTGACCTGACATTAAAACAACCTAGACTAAGTATGGCGGGCTTGCATTATATTTTGACATAAATAAAACCATACTTTCTTCCATAAGTATACAAAACCTATCAGGTTTCGCAGAGGCTGACCAACTTTTTTGAACAGTACTTTTTGCTATCTCCTAGATAATCAAATAGTAAGGAAGTATAATAGGGAGGCAAGGAGGTTGCCGTAACCGAAATCGGTTCCTCTGAAAAAGGCATTCTCTACCAGACAACCACACCTTCAGACCGCGATGCTAAGGCGGTGCACATAATTTAGTTTAAGATAGTAAAAGGGAAGCTCAGAAAAACGCATTAAACCATTTAAATTACAATTTATTCACAAACTAAAACAAATGCAAGTTGTACAAGAAAAAGAGTGAGTGAGATAGCTATACAAACGTCAAATAATGGCGGGGAATACTGCTCTTGACAAGTTGCGTTCGGAAATGCCTAACAGTCGGCCTTCCTGTACCACTGCTCGCCCCGAGCAGTATTCTCCATGTAAAGCAACGTAAAAGTAAAACTAAGCTAAGTAATATTGACATACCCAGGTGACTTCTTAATGCCACCACAACTGACTTCTTAATGCCAGTTCAGCTGACTTCTCAATGCCAGCACAACTAACTTCTTAATGCTAGTTCAGGTGACTTCTTAATGCCACCACAACTGACTTCTTAATGCCAGTTCAGCTGACTTCTTAATGCCAGCACAACTAACTTCTTAATGCTAGTTCAGGTGACTTCTTAATGCCACCACAACTGACTTCTTAATGCCAGTTCAGGAAGTACACCTTCCAAGTCGCGACTTATACAACACCTCTTAAGGCAAATCTCGAGATTTAAACAGTCAGTCAAATAACAAACAGTCTGAAACGTTCTTAATCGTTTCCAGTTATTTAACAAGTCTGAAGCGTTCTTAATCGCCTCCAGTCAAATAACTTACAGTCTGAAGCGTTCTTAATCGCCTACAGTCAAGTAACAAACAGTCTGAAACGTTCTTAATCGTTTCCAGTTATTTAACAAGTATGAAGCGTTCTTAATCGCCTCCAGTCAAATAACTTACAGTCTGAAGCGTTCTCAATCGCCTACAGTCAAGTAACAAACAGTCTGAAACGTTCTTAATCGTTTCCAGTTATTTAACAAGTATGAAGCGTTCTTAATCGCCTCCAGTCAAATAACTTACAGTCTGAAGCGTTCTCAATCGCCTACAGTCAAGTAACAACAATGAGCGAACAATTATCGCCTTCTTAATGGCAGCTCACTGAGTAATATTACAAACAATCACAAACAAATAATATAAATCAGATAATGTAACAAAATGAGCGAACAATTATCGCCTTCTTAATGGCAGCTCATTGAGTAATATTACAAACAATCACAAACAAACAATATAAATCAGATAATGCAACAAAATGAGCGAACAAATATCGCCTTCTTAATGGCAGCTCACTGAGTAATATTACAAACAATCACAAACAAACAATATAAATCATATAATGTAACAAAATGAGCGAACAAATATCGCCTTCTTAATGGCAGCTCACTGAGTAATATTACAAACAATCACAAACAAACAATATAAATCAGATAATGTAACGAATGAGCGAACAAATATCGCCTTCTTAATGGCAGCTCACTGAGTAATATTACAAACAATCACAAACAAACAATATAAATCAGATGATGTAGCAAATGAGCGAACAAATAACGCCTTCTTAATGGCAGCTCACTGAGTCATATTACAAACAATTTAAATTAGATAATGCAACAAAATGAGCGAACAAATATCGCCTTCTTAATGGCAGCTCACTGAGTAATATTACAAACAATCACAAACAAACAATATAAATCAGATAATGCAACAAAATGAGCGAACAAATATCGCCTTCTTAATGGCAGCTCACTGAGTAATATTACAAACAAACAATATAAATCTTAAGAATACAAGAAGTAATGTTTCATTCTTATTAAGAATAATCAGAATGGACTATATGATTTAAAACGATTCAGTTTGTCACGAGCTATCACATTACAGTATGCTTGACGGCGACTATGTGTATAGTCTTAATCACATTACGGCTTACACTTTTACAATCCTGAATTTGACTATCTAAACTTGGTGCAAGCCTGTCACTTCGTTACCCCTTGCACATGATATTACGTTCACCAATAACCATGTCACATACCTCAACAGATCTTAACTTAACACATGTGAAGCATAAAACGCAGAACGACTTAAAAACTTTGTCTAACATCGTAAAACAAAATAAATCATCCAAGTCAGATCACCAAGCATTACCAATCACATTCAACATCACCAACGCAAGATCACCAAAGCGCCCAAGATGGTTTGCCATTAAAATAGGTAGGTAAGTAGTAGACTTGCTCCTTTGCGCGCGGATTGACAGCAGTCAAAATGAATTTTATTTGTTTCTTGTAGACCACAGTGATCCTTAAAATACTTACAAATAAAAGCTATGTTTCGGTCGCATACAACTCCGAATATCTGTAATACTATAATAACACGAACAGCTTCTAACTACAAGAGCTAGAGTGAATAAATGTCGTAAATCAAACACCAAGGTGGTCCACGTATAGATACTATGTGTAACGGCACCGGCATCTTTCATAAAGGATACAACAACACTGCTTGACACCCTGTTTATTTTTCTCGCATAGTGTTAAGTGCAGCCATGTAAATTTTTTTTTTGTTTCTAAATACAGCGCCGTATTTGCCAAACCAGTTCTAAAATACACCACCTAGATAAAAGTAAGCAAGTTCTGTCAAATAGTCACTTTTAATTTTACCTTACAATTATTGGTCTACACTTGAACCAATTGAAGTCTCCCTGTTGCATTGCTTCTACAAAAGTAGGTAGGTACTAAACATGTATCATTTATTCACTTAACGGAAATAACATTGTTTCGGCTAAACCCATCCAGGTGGCCCGTTGACTTACCAGCACGGTATTCGACCTTAAAAAAAGTCTCCAATCAGTACAATCGGTAACTATTTAACTTAATACCTGTAACATACACCTTAAATTTAAACTAACTTACAACAACAGCAAGGGTCTCATAATCAATGCTTTGACTTCTGCTAGGCTGTAAGTGATTCACCAGTCATAAACATTCGTAAAAACGTGTTGACTCAAAACGATGTAGGTACTGCCGCGATCTTTCATCCGCTCGGCCATCGACAAAGTACAATATCTATAATATGAGCGCTTTGAATCTGTAAGCTACGCACTTTTTGTAGAACATTTATCAATCTTACAATTACAGAAAAAAAACAATTCGAAAACTCATCTGATACTCATCAAGACTATTTCAGCAGGTAAGCTTTCGCCGATCTATGTCTTCAGACAACGATGTATGCAATGCACGACGCTCACTGATCCTAAGATAATGTGACCAACGTGCGGATGTCAATTAGTTAAGGTATTACACACTGCTCTAGACACTCCGTATATATTGTAAACCCTGAAATATATGATTGTGTGCCTAATATAATTGCACTTGCTGTGGCGCAACGCCACAACACACCAATGTGAATATGATTATCACATTTGAACAAAACTGATAGCCTTTCTTTTGTCTTGTCACGACACACCCCGTCACAGCAATATTATGTTGGTCTGTATAATTCGTGTACTAATATCCGTATTAGGGTCCTTCCTACAACGGTTTGGTTGTCACGAATCTAAATAACGCATAATAATAAATATGAGCCTCGCTCTGTGAAACCAGGAACAACGAAGGTACCACAGACAACCAGATTCAGCACAAACACTTGTTTCATCAACAAACCCCGCACTGTGCGGAAATCGAACACGCGACCCCTCGATGCTCAACCGTTGAACCACTGCGCTAAACGGGTCATCAACGACTCAAAACAAACGAAATATCAACATCAAAATAACAAGTTCGAATCTAATCGACAGGCAATTATTTAACACCTTGTACGACTGCACTTACATTTGGCAGTTCGATTAATTAATTTTGTAAATACGAAACATCTACTACGTTTTTTAAATAACACAAATCACCATGACAATACTCAAACGCTTAGTTGGTAACAGGCTGACTAATATTAACCTCTGTTTTGGGCACAGTTTGGCCTCATCAGCCACCTCCTTGAAGGATTTATTTTCGAATTTATGACATACCTCAAATGCCCAATGGTTGACTGGCAGATATTGCGCTCAGCATGAAGCCCGCCATACCGTACTATTATGTGCAATGAAGATGAAATAAATAATTAAATATTAAAAATTTTAATTGAACAACTAGACTTGCATGGATTGAATATTCAACTGTAACTGTAACCTCTGGGCTCTGTATAACTCTGTAATTATTATTATTTTACGCAAGACAAGACAACTGAAATCAATAAAAATGACAACTAATAATTTGCAGCTACAGTAATATCTGTAAATAATTAGACATAAGTTTGTCTGAAGTAACAGTTTACTTCAGGACATTCATTCTTATCATGGCCTGTACGATGATAACAGTGTGATGAACACCTTTTCTACCTAATTGTTTTCATCATCATGACAGACACAGCCACAGAATGCACAAGTTTTATGAATTTTGTAATGTTGGTGCAATGTGACCACAATGCTTACAACTGCATAATTTAATTATTAAATCAGTAACACTTGACTTACTTCAACGATGAAAATTAATATCTTAACATGCTGGACGTGTCCTGATAACCAGCAGAAATAGCATCAACTTACTGGTACGGAAGGTACCTACCTGTTATTGCTTCTGTAACCTGCATCGGGTAACCCACAAGCATAACCTTAAATAGATCTTGTCACATTAAAATTTATAAATAATATTCAGAACATTACACCATAAGCATTAACTTAGTCACACATCTGACTAACTTACTGATTGGAAAGAAAGGCAGTTAATAAACATTAGAGTTATGTAAGGTTGAGATATTAGTTTAGGTTTAGATAGTTGTTAGTATCAATGTTCGGCATACTTCTTTTTTTAAATTTAAAAGTCCAAATAAGTTTCAGAAATAGTTTTCTCATCACCAGTCATACATCCACAGAATACAAAATACCTTTATCTTTTCAGATTAACTTACTTACTCAATAATAATTAACAGATCAGATAGGATCAGAATCAGAAAATGTATCATTAAGACCAGCATAGACTTGAACTAAATCAGCTGTAGGTTGCCAATGGCACAGATGAAATGGTGGGGTACTACTGAAGTGGGGTAAAAACAGACCACTACTGTGGCTACTGGTTTCCATTATTCAAAGTACTAGGCATAGTAGATACCTAGCACTTTAACTAGGAGTAGTTTGACGAATGAAACTTGTTCAGGTTCGCAAGAACCAGCTGCTTAATCACTCTCCCATCAGGAGCATGATGAACACTCCGCAATAAGAGAGCGATTAAGGCAGAGGTCAGTGACCGCGCACACGGTCCGGTGCCGCGGTCACGGTAAAGGAAACTGTGCCGCGGTGCTCCAGCGGACTCCGCTCGGGACCGCCAAAACGCTGCCGATTTGAGACACTATTCAAAAGTTCACGAGGCAACGTATCATATGGGTACACCGTCCGTCACTACTACACATTTCAAAGATGACAATCCGATATCATGGAAAAGTTCACGTCCACTTATTGTTATTGGCTTGAAAGTTACTTTTATCACAAATTCACAACAATCCCCAATACACTCGATTCGACAATTCACTCACAGTACCCGTGCGGCAACAGGTACGAACCGGTTTTTGTTTTCTGCAAGGCGTCCCGGTCGGCGCGGCCGCGCTTAGCAAATTTTGGAAAACGATACAGAAGTTACTTCCACTTATTGTTTCGTCAAGAAAACGTTTTTGTAGGCGCTCGGTACACTAATCCCGCTTCTGAGCTAAAAGGGAAGCTCAGAAAAACGCATTAAACCATTTAAATTACAATTTATTCACAAACTAAAACAAATGCAAGTTGTACAAGAAAAAGAGTGAGTGAGATAGCTATACAAACGTCAAATAATGGCGGGGAATACTGCTCTTGACAAGTTGCGTTCGGAAATGCCTAACAATAGATAGATAGTATACACTTTATTGCACACAAAATAACACATTTTTAGGAATACATGTTCATATGAATTCATGTACAATTTAGGCGGTGTTATTGCTAGAAGCAATGTCTTCCAGACAACCTACAGGCAGAGGAAATATGATTAAAAAGCTGGTGGATGAACGTTGAGGATGATTTTGCTACTATATTTATTTATGATGCGCATAGTCCCTTTTCATTATGTTAACTCGTTTTTATTTGTAACTACTTAGCAGGCATTTTTATTAAACGGAAACTTTGCGGCTTTGCCTAGATTAGAGTCGAAACCCTTTTATTTATTTAAATCGCCCGTCTACCCTCTTTTGACTAGGAGTAATTTGCCAAATCTGTGTGGTTTTCTAAGAACAAATGTAATCTCTAAAAGGGACTTGCCTATTTTGATTCACGGGGCTGTAAGTCCGCCCCATAACATATTTTCATTTAATCCACACAGTGCCATATAACGTCATACTAAGCAAAGCCATGGGCACTAGACTTTTGCATAATATTGTTTGTTGTTGTCTTATTTATTTATTTATTCTCTTTATTGCACATTAAAAAAAAAGTACAAATGGCGGACTGAATGCCAAGAGGCATTCTCTACCAGTCAACCACATGGTCAAACACGTCAATTGCTTAAACAATGCTTTAGCGTTGCGTTCGTTTTTAGGAATAAAGACACCTCCTTATTCCTAAAAACGAACGCAACATTATTTTATTAAACATCGCATTCAATAGGAATGTCGTAACTAGAAGACGTGTTAATTATGTGTCATACTGTATTTCCTCTTTTTACTAATTCCTCCGACAGTATACAAGGAAAAAAAACAGATTCTCTTAGTATTTTACTATGAACGAAGCAACATTCTATGTTGCTTGCAACTTCCAAATGTAGAAAAACTACAGTTCATTATCTTATCCTACATCAATAACATGAAACTGATTTATTTAACTCTAGTGAGGTAAACGAGATAATAAGCAAAAAATTAATAACATTGTGGTTTTATCGACGAAAATATAATATCCTCTCGTGATATAATTTTACCAAATATACTCTCAATAAGTTATTTAAATACCACTCCACCCTGGGTGCATGTAATTAAATTAGGTACATAAGTGCATAATTTATCAATTTAACCATAACGGACATCAGTAGATTTAAATACAAGCAGCCGCCCGCGACTTCGTCCGCGTTTTTTTTATATTTGTTGCCTATGAATAATTGTAGTTTCATTTAATCCATTTTGGATAGGACATAGACTACAATTTATAAAAAAAAACTTGTTATTAAAATAAAAACCAAATTTCACGCGGGCAAAGTCGCGGGCGGCCACTAGTCTATCATGCTCTTTCCGAATTCCTCTAAGTACCTATAACTTTTCTCATGTCTTCCTTAGGTTTACTGGCATCCTTTCACTAAGTCACCTTGAACTTGAATTGCTAATCTGAGTACTTATCTTCCAATCTCCAATCTTTATCGTAAAAATCTATATTAGTGTTAGTTTTTGTTCACGTCACGCAGGCAATTAAACCTATCCAAGGAATTCAGTGAGCAAGAAATAAAGAATATTGGTCATATTAGCGATGTTCCCTCATCATCAGCCTATACTGGCACTGCTGGATGTAGGCCGGCATCGAGCCCTATCCTCAGTTAGACGCATCCACCTTCTGCCAGCAGTTCCACCTAGCCGGATTGTATCCCACGCTAAGTTAGTCACAACTGAGGCGAGATACCTACTTTAGGGTGACACTTTAGAACGCATACCATTTATTGTCATAATTTCATTTGCCATACATCAATTGGCATAAACATCAGAAAGCATAATTTTTATTGGCAAATATTTTGAATCGCATAATCATTATAATGCAGAATAGTAATAAGGCATAATATCAAAAGACATAATCATCAAAAAGCATACTTTCATTCACCATAACTTCAATAAGCATACTTTAAAACGCATAATGTCAGTACGCATAACTATCAAAAGACATAATGACACTATGCATAACTATTAATATTCATAATTTTGTTTGACATAATATTAAAAAGCATAATTCATATAAGAGCATTTTTTCTACTTTAGGGCAAATCCGACTCAGCCAACCCCTACACCACGTGGTACTTGTTTTGCCCTACCCCAAGAGTGTAATTCAAACCCGCGTAGGCATGAAGAGGCGAGGTGGCCCGCGGGCTGAGAAGCAGGTGGCTATGAGCGAGGCTCCGCGGCTGAGGATGGCCGGCGAAGCCGGCCAACAAGCCGAAGCTGAGGTGCTGAGCGAAAGCCATCTGTGATGATTAGCACGCGTGGGACCGCCGGAGCCCCGCAATGCCGGAGCCGTGACAGAATTCCTTTCCTGTCCAGATTCCACTCTGAGCAAACTGCATGCGAGAATTAGTTACATCAATTAATAATTAAGATTTTTATTATTAAACTAAATGAAGCCGGTTTTCGGTCAAGTGATCTTTGGATTTTTTTACATTTACATAACATGCTGTTTGCGTTGAACCTGTAATATTTGTGAGCTTACGAAATGTATGCTTATTGAAATTATGGGAAATGAGTATTATGCCTTATGAAAATATGGATTTTGATACTTATGTTTATCAAAAGTAATATTATCTCTTTCAAATGTTATGGCAAATAAAAATTATGCCTTTTGATACTTATGCTTTATGAAATTATGCCTTTCGATGAGTATGCCTTACGAATTTCGGCCATGTTATGGTATGCGTTATGAAGTTATGCTTTTAGAAATTATGGCAAGTGATGATTATGGCTATCAACATTATGCATTGTGATTTTATGACGAAAAATGTTATGCGTTTCATTAGGTAACCCTACTTTAGAACTCTACTTAATACTTGCGAATCTAAAACTTTTTAATATTTAACTACAAACAAATTAATTTTGAACTTGTTAAAACTTTTGCGACTAAACTGAGCTCCTTCTCATGCTTTTAAGCCAATGGGGTTTAGGTATGCATAAACCTTCAACACCTTTCAAACTTACTTAAAACCAAAGTGACCTATTCCATTTAATAACCATTCTAAGTTCCAAGTCCGCAGTTCCATAAAAACTAACTGAAGTTGGATATACTTACCGCGGAGAACATTCTCGAAAGTGCTTTTTCTTAGAAAGGACAAAATTGGCTATTACTTCATACAAAACACGATCGCGGATGAACCGTCCGATTCTATAGCCGCCGTTTGTACGATTTGTAAGCTCACTTTTAGAGAATCCGATCCCCGGTCAAAGGAAAAGAGGATTAGTACCTACTTTTCAGGAAAGTCTGAGTCGGTTTTATTTACTGAGCGGTCGCTCTAACTAGAATCTCCTACTCGCAATGAAACTGAATTGGTACTCGCTCAGCATTTGAAAGCTCCTGAAACAATGATGCCAATAATTTTATTTCATCTGAAAACTGTATGACTCAGCTGGTTTAACTGAACTGGACTGAACAGTTTGAACTGAAAAAAGGCTTTTTTAAAAAAAGTGTAACAGCTAAGTTTCATAACGGCCTGTACGAAAAACTTTCCGACGCCGGTGGTGGTAGAGCCACATCATGTTATGGATTGTATGTATCTTATAATAATATGTATCTGTGTTTATTAAAGTAGTCGAAAAAAAATTTTTTCACCATTTGAGAGTACTGTGTAATGGTCTACTTGAATTTTAATTTAATGATGTAGTAGGTATTTGACGTCAAGAAACCTATTGCTCTAGCAAAATTACTGTAACTCATATTATTGCCATTTCAATAGGTAAAGGTGACGAAACGTGGCCTTAGCATAAAATTGACTTCCATCATTAACTTTTCATGGGCCATTATATCAAAAACTTTCGTAATATTTTTGCGAATTTATTCTTAAAAACATTACAGGTAAAGGACGTGAAGTTTTCCTGTCAATTTGTTTTAACTGCTCTCGCTAAACGGCTTTGGCTAACAACAAGCCATTTCAGAAGCCTGAATAGGCGCAATTCGGAGCGGTTGGTCCTGAAAGCAAAACGTCCTCTTGTATGAAACGACCATAACGCAGAAAGTCATGGGAGCAAATGGTCCGCAATTGAAAAAGCTTTCGAAGTAAATCGTCACTAATTGAAAATGTCATGCAAGCAAGACGTCCTTAACGCTTATGAACCTTTTTTTAGCTGTAGCGGTAAATAAAACCTATTCGGAAGAAAAATGAGTTTTAAAAACAAACCGTCTGCAATTGACATTTTGATTACATGAAATCTATACATAACACAAAAGTATGAAGTGAAAGAGTTTGTTTGTTTATTTGAACTTATCTCAGGAACTACTCGTTTATTATTAGTAGAGCAAGGATAACAAATATATAAATATTTTTTTTTAACTTTAACCGCGTGCACTGGCTGTGTACTTGAAAGGTGATAGTTACGCAAAAATTTGTAACTCAAAATTGTTCCCTTAAAAAACTAGAAAAAGTTAATTACTCTACAGTAATAGTTTTTTTACGAAGGTTTTTCAATAAATATGATATGAATCCTTATCCAAATGGTTCCAAACTGCACAGCCACTCATTTTTGAACAAAATTGCCGTTGACAGTATTTTAATTCAACCAATATATTAGGAATGATTAATAGTTATAACAAAATATGCTAAAATACAACATCAACTGCCAGACCTGGGCGTTGCTGCGACTGCGAGTCCCCGAAACATCGCTCTAGCTAGAGCCTCAAAACCAATCTCAAAACTGCGCAATCAAGTGGTTGTCTGTTAAAATTACGATCGGCGCTGCAGAACATACCAGGAAGGAAGAACACAATGTTTCCTAAGTCGTATTAAAGATGATTAAGCAAGTTTTTTTGCGAAATATTATTATAGGCAAAATTTTTTTTTTTGTTATGTGTACGAAACTATGAGTATGTTTGATAATTATAGATTTTTAGTTTTTATTTCAACATGACGTAAAAATGCACCAAACATGAAAAAACAATTCGCGGGGATCGAACCCGTCGAATATTTCCATTCGTTTCATTAGAAGTATTAATATTCAAATGGTGATGATGGTTTATCACACTCTTGGTTATAATTGTTGTGATCATTAAGATATTACTGATAATTTCCATGTAATTGTGTATTTATCAGTAGGTACTCTGTTGCCCCCGTCAGTTCTCTGGAAGAAAAAAAAGGAAAATTCGAAACAATTCGATCAATGAAAATTTCTAAGCTACTAAATAAACTGTCTGTCTTGGACTACGACACTATATTATATTTATTGGATTATCTATCCTATATAACTGAATCCGTAGCATTCCTTAATATAAAATATCCACAAAAATTTGTCCAAGTTTTGTAGAACCACTGTACTGTTGTATTAAGTAAGTTAATATACTACTAAATATTCTGTGAAAATTGTAAGACTCTACCTGTTACCGTTATTAATTTACAGTAAAAATACCAAGAAAAAAAACCGTTTATTGTATGGGGACGCACCTTTTTAATTGCGGACGTTTTGCTCCCTTGACCATTTCAATTACTGTCATTTGATACTAAGGACGTATTGCTCTATTGACAGATGCCATTTTGAATTACGGACGTTTTGCTCCTATGACATTTTGCTTTCAGGACCACCCGCTCCGAATTGAATAGGCGGCATGGGAGACACTGACTCCGGGCTGCAAGATACATGATAAAATGTTAAACTTAAAAGTTTAACATCCGGAATACGTGACTTTTCTGAGCGACCATAATATTTATACTTATTAACTGTTTCAGTAGTTCGCACCTTTTGCTTTAATTTTGCAGGCAGAATTCTTCAAGTGGATGTGGTAGGCCAGGTCCTAATCTCTAAGGAATAAAGGAAAATGCTGAAAGGAGTCTCGAGGCTGATTTTGACAAAAACTAGCGTACAAGACGGATCGAACCTACTGGCTGTGACAAGAATCTCGTAGTTTTGCTGAAAAGGATCAAATTCGAGGAAGTAACAACATAGGTATAGCAAGCTTAAGGAAAGGTCTAACTTGTGATAAAAACGCCCACAAACAGTGACAAGAGGCATTTTCGAAACCCTTCACCTTGCGCTTTCATCGGCGAATCCCACTCTTAATATCTACAATAGTTATAATCCCATTGCGATTTGCGATACTGCCTGCACCGTCAAGGCCTCTTGGTGAGTTTTCAATACCAGACCGATAACTTCAGACCTTTTCTAGGCCATGGGCTAACGAAGGACTTCAATATAAATCTGTCTACAACTATACGTGGGGAGACACATTAAGCCTCTCATTGGAAATCCACGTTGACAATATTAATGGCCCCACTTGTTTGAATCACTGCCTGATCTTGGCATGTAGGATAAGGGAAGGTTAAGCACTATTCGTGCCAATTACTAAAGCAAAATGTTAGGTAAGCCCTGAGCAGTTGAGTAACAATAGGATGGCAAATAGGACATAATGCAATGGGCCCCTGCTGAGGACCACGAAGGGCCCCTCCATCGGCCTCAAAGACAAGTGCTGTTTTTTGCGGATGGAAAATCTTCATATTCTTGTAGTACTATCTACTCGTACCTATCTTAGTAATCCTACTATTATTATAAACGTGAAAGTTTGTATGTGTGGATGGATGTGCCGTGTTACTCTTTCACGTGAAAACTACAGAATAGATTTTAATGAAACTTTACGTTAATGTTGCTTATAGGTACATCTGTATAGGATAAAGGCTACAGTTTGATCATCATATTTGGTAGGTTTTTCCATTCCTATCGCAACGCAACTACTCATGTCTAAAACTGTGGTTTTCCACATGTGCGTTAAAAAGTAAAACTGGCATGTCGTTGGCTGATTGCCCAATCGCCGAAGCCTAAATATCTTTTTAAAAAAACTAACATCTGTCAGTTAGGGATGTCCTTCTTCCGGTTTTAGAATCGATTCAAATCGGACACTGACAAATTGAACAAAAAAAAATCGAGGTTTTAGAAATCTTTTTTTCTTCTAAGCTTACATTTACAGAAACGTTTTAATACATTTTGCTAAAAACAAAAATTAAGTGATTAAAGATAATTGATCTCTCTTAAGGAAAATCCAAAGTATCAAATTAAATTCGATATTTTTTTTCTCAATGTATTTGTTACATTAAAAAAGTGTTTAAAATAAATATAGCATAGCCTTAAGTTCGCAATTCCTAAGCTTTTTAACAACATTCAACCAAGTCTAACGTGATGTAAAAGTAGCACAGAGCAGCCGTGCTATTCCGGCGGTGCACATCGGACATCACTTCACATCTCGGTGCTTCACGCTTACCTCAATCATCAATACGCTTTACTTTGAAATAGCATTTTCTCTCATTTTGTATTTAAATAATTAAAAAATGTTATTTGGCTTAGTTTTTTTTCTCTGTAACGACCACAGTTGAAAAGAAATTGAATTTTAAAGTTCACTCACACGAGCGAAGGGAGTTTTGGCGTCCGGCGGAATAGCCATAGCAACTATATTAACGTTCATAAGTACCCACTTAATGTTTTACCCAGCAATACTGTAATTATTGCACTCGTATAAATCACATTTCACTGGTGAGATTTCATATATTGTACAATTAATTGTAAATAATTTAATGAATTCAACCAAAATATTAAAAAATCTCATGCCGATGTTGAGAGTGGAAAATATCAGTTCACAGAATCGATTCAGTATAACAATCGATTTTTGTGACCCGATTAATCGATTGATTGATGACGCGATCTCAGGTGGCCACATCCCTACTGACTGTCAGTGATGTCAGTCAGTCCGTCCAGTCAGTCAGTCAGTTTAGTTTGTCAACAAAACATGAAAACATTGTGCGTTCAGATTTTTCTCGAACTTTAGTTTGCAAGTGTGTGAATTGATTGTAAAGAAAAAATGAATTCCATCACAAAAATTCAACGTGTGGACAGTTGTAGAACTTGTCTAAATAGTTCATCTGATATCATGTACGATGTGTTCAGCATTGAAGCGTACTCAAGTGTAGCAGAAATCTTGTCGCTTTGCACGTCTTTGAAGGTATTTCACGTGGTATTTTAAATAAATGATAAGTTATTGCATTAATATCTACATAGAAGGCCAATAGGTAACTTAGATTGCAGTGTTAGTTTGTCCAATTTAATTTAGGTCTTGGTGAAAAGTTTGTGTCCTAAATCCTAACTGAACCTTATTTGAATGGTTCTGTCTTATGAAGACTAAATTAAGCAGTTTTATGAAACAAATATGAAGTGTTATTTTTGCATGCCAATAAAAGTCATATAAATAATGTGAACTTTCACAAGTGTTTAGGAAAAGTCAGCAAACAAATAACAGAAAAAAAATACCACATGCAAATCCACCACCATATTAGATATTGTTTCTTCCAAAAAGAATAAGAGCAAGAAACTCAAACTGTATATAAACTATTTACAATTGTTTAAGTTACAGGGGATAACCACAACTTTCTTGCTTTATCAAAATAAAATTCCTTTTTGTAATTTATAATTTAACTAAAATTTCAGGTGGAACGGGAGGATAACCTACCCAAGAAACTGTGCAGCCACTGTTACAACTGTCTTATGAGTTTCTATGACTTCAGAAAACAGGCAGAGAAAATAGATCAAGAATTGAGAAGCCAGACACAAATACCAGTCCTCGAAAAAAGTGATTGGGAAGTTAAAATAGAAGATAGTCCAGGGCATGATAATGAACTGGCATTAGTTCAAGATTACAATGATAATGATCTAAACGCAGAAAAAGAACAGCCTAATCCAACCAAAAGCGAAAATCCAAATTTGAAGAAATATACCTGCAAAATTTGCCCAGAAGATTTTAATTCAAAGATTGAATTGAAGAAACATTCAAAGACTCATAAAGAAGCCAAACACAAATGTGATATATGTGACAAATCATTTCGCAAAGAAGCAAGGTTTGAACAGCATGTGGCTCGGCACAACAAGAAAACATACACTTGTGCTTATTGCCCCCAAACGTTTGGACTTAAGCACAATCTTCGTGAACATTCACGTCAACATGATCAGAATAAACTCACAGCAACATATGAAACAGCACCAGATATTAAGTGTGCTTTTTGCTCAGCTAATTTCAAGTCCATTAATTCCTTGTCAGCTCATATGAGAGTTCATATTGATAAAGACAGAGTTTTAGCTTGCTCTTTCTGCGGAAAACCGTTCAAGAAACTAAGTCACTTGAAAAGGCATGAATTAGTCCATGATGCGAACCGTCCATTCAAGTGTGGTATTTGTCCCAAATCGTTTGTGTCTGACGCTGGTTTGAAGGAGCATCTCAATGTGCATAGTGGAATTAAGCCTTACTCTTGTCCAATATGCATTAAGTCATTTTCTTTCGTAGCAACATTGACTAACCATTTGAAAGTGCATTCAAAGGAGCAGTTGTACATGTGCTCTGTCTGCGGAAAGAAGTTTGACTGCAACACTAACTTAAACCAACATATGAGGAGGCACATAGGCATCAAGTCATTTGCCTGTGATTTGTGCCCAAAGAGCTTTGTCAGCAAAGGTAAATTTGAACTTGTTTTATTTTGCATTAGGTAATAAACCAGCTCTATTTATAGTTGCAATTGGTAATCAACTCAACCATGATTCACCAATTTATTAATTTAGCCCTTTGAACTGGTGAGAGTGTGTGCCTGTTGGCAAAGGCCTACTACTCCAGTTGTTTCCACTGTTTGCGGTCTTGGGCAACTCTTCACCATTTGGCTCCAGCAGTAACTAAGCTCATCCTCCTAGCGCATTTGTTGTCGTCCTCGACTTCTTTTGCCCTCTCTGGGATACCAATTATAATAATTCATATTAAAGTAATCTAAAATAAATTTGTTTCAGGTGAGCTCAAGTCCCACAAAATCACACACACTGGAGTAAAGTCTTACTCGTGCGACCAGTGCAACGCCACATTTACGAAGGGCAGCTCTCTCACCAAACATAAGCTGGGTCACTTGGGCATCAAACCTCACAAGTGTGAAACCTGCCCTATGAGGTATGTAACATGTCTTATTTACCTTCACTTAGAAGGTACATTGATGAAATGAAATGTAATGAACATTCCAAACAATGGTTATTTTTTGTGATTGCAATTGTTTTTTTTATATCTTAAGTGTATACTGGTTGAATTTTTCAATGTTGCATCTAGACCAAATACTAAAATTTAGGAGTTCACGAAAAGGATGTAAGGATTACTATTGACATTATGACAATAGACTTTTGAACAGCGCCTCTGGAGGATGATACTGGAACTAACAAAATTCCACACAAATAATAATAATAAATATCTTTGGACATTATTCCACACAGCGCCATCTAGTCCCAAGTGGGCTAATTATAGTCCGTTATTATGGATACTAGACAACGGATAAACATACTTAAATACTTTTTCTTTTGTAAATACATACTTAATGTACATAGGAAACACCCAGACCAATACAAACAGACATGTTCATGCACACAAATGTTTGTACTGATCGAACCCGCGACCCTTGATGTAGTAGCCGACATCTCAACAATTACACCAAGACATAAAAAAAAAAGTATTAAATAGTTTTCAGTCTGCGCAAAGACAGTTAGCATAAAGGAGTTTTTTTTTTCAGGTTTGTAAGCAAAGACCACCTAAAGCGCCACATCCGCATCCACACAGGCGAGAAGCCCTATAAGTGCGACATGTGTGACCGTGCCTTCTCGCAGAGCAACGACTTGGCGAAACATCGCCGGGCACATTTGGGCGACAAGACTTACAGGTACATATCAAACAAGAGGAACAGAGAACAATTCTCTCATCGGACCTATTCTTAATTGGACTATAATTATACTTAATTGGACTATAATTGGACTATAATTATAACATTCAAAACTTAACCAAAAAGCAGACAAAAGTATTTTTGGTTAAATAAAAGTATTTGCTCCATTCAGCTCCATCGAAAGGGATTGATTCTGAAATCCCGACCAATTTTATCTTAACTTTGAATGTTATTGTGTTTTTTGTCTTTTTTAAAATTGGTTGTAGGTAGTTTACGCAATCAATCTCTGCTTTGAACATTGTTAAAGAACTTTGCCCAAAAGTAGTCTTTATGTTAAATTAAAAATGTGGTTTCAGATGCAGCGAGTGCTCAGAAAGTTTCCGTCTGAAGACTGAGTTACGCCACCACATTTCCGAACACTTCATATCGTCTCGTCTTCAGGCCCTGAACGTGTCGAAACCGGTAGAAAATCAGAATGGAGTGACTGGAGGCAACATTAGGCAGGCTGATGGTTCAGCCAACGAAATTAGTACTAATATTGTTAAGATAGAGAGTTTAGAATTAATAAAGAGAGAATTAGCACAGTAGAATCTGTTTCAGTCACAAGTTTCCTTCAGCGTCCACTATACTTCACTAACGGAGGGCGTTATTGTTCGTACATATTTTAATATTTATTATTCTGTTTAAAAATACCATATACTTCTGGACAAATAGCTTGTTCAGCCGAAGCGCTCTATTTTTTACTAACATTAAAAAATGAAGTGCTATTTCCTAAAATTACCAAATCGCACGATAACGCGGTTCTGACTGTTCCCCCTGGTAGAAGCTTGAGGATATTACATTTTTTCTTATCCTATCCTTCAGTCGGATCACGAAGAACTTCCATTGTAGGTTGTCCGAAAACAGGCCCTTTTATAATTTAACTAGCACCCGCCCGCGACTTCGTCCGCGTGGACGTAGCTGTATGTGAAAAAAGGTTTTCCCGCTTTTTTGTTTCAATTTTCCTGAATTTTCTTGGTTATAAACCTCACGGAGCCCGAGACCTTTCCAACGAATGCAAAACCGTGGAAATCGGTTCGTGCGTTCTGGACTTATAGCGTCAGGAAGGAAAACCCGACTTATTTTTATATAGTAGATAACCTACGGTGTTTCCAATTTTGAAGTCCCGAACAAACACCGCAAAATCATTGGTAAAATATCCTATAACTTCCTTCGAGCGAACTCTGGCGCTGGCGGAATTGCAAGTGTCTGGGAAGAAAACTTAATTATAAGTAATTTCTCTTTTGTTGTGAAAACTAAAGTCCTCTTACTCTGATTTTCATTGCATGTATGTACAAATTAAAGACTGGAAAAATAAACACGCAAAATGGGGGGTAGTGTAATTTATTTCATACTATTTATTTAGATACTTATATCTAACCAAATATTCGCTATGATAAAAACTACATAGCCACTTAATACGTAGTAGGAATCATATTTTTAACTAAGTTTGGAAGATTATGTTAATTGTACTAATTAAGTCATCAATATGATTAAAGGTATATTTGTGAATTAAAAAGGTCATTTCCAGGTATATAAAGAATTACATAAATCAGGCTCCCAATTCATTCACATAATGTTACCTATATTGTTTTGTTACGTACACAATAAATATATTTTCTCAATAGCGTGACCCTCTGTACGTAGATTATCCTACCCCAACAAATTATGATTCGGCCGCGCCTGGCACGGCGTTCCTTTCAAATTTTCCCCATATTTCGGAGTTACCTATTTATTTATGGCCAGAACTTCAACTTGTTGAAATATAAATAATATTAATTCCTATTCAGAAGTTCTTAACCTAAGCTTTACAGAGATCTTATAACATTTCATCAATAGCAACTGAGTGCCACGTGGGAGGTTGTTAGACCAAAGGCGGATTTCCATAGAAAAAAACAGTTACGTCTACCCGCCGCTAGAGGCCGCGACCACGATGCCGCAGTAATCTGCGTTTACTTTCTTCCCGCGTTTGGGGAAGCAAACTCGCACAATCAAACAAGATTAAAATATTCGAGTTTAACTTTACCTATAAACTAATTAAATAAATGCTATTAATAAAATTGTCTACATATTTTAAGTATCTAAGTATAAATGACGTAGGTACATACGTAATAGGCATGACGACAGTATCAAATAATCAACGATTTGAATATCTTAGGGGAAAATACATATTAAAAGGATTTAAAAGACACATTTAGTTTTATTTTAAAATCTGAGATTAATCAGATTTTCGATAAAGTAAAAGGATAAAATACTGCTATTCGCCATTTTGACTCAAACGTCAATCACGCACTATGACGTCACTCTTATGAAAATCAACAAATGTCACTGTCATATTTCATACAAGTGAGTTTGACAGACACGTGATAATACATAAAAGTTACGTCACACGGACGCCATGACACCTGCGAGCTTTTTCGAGCGCTGTTGATAAAATACTAGAAGAATGTCCTCAAACTTGGTTAAACTGACGTTTGAAACCGAAATAAAGTTTTTTTAGTATACAATACATGTGTACCTTTATCACGAAAGAAGATTTCAAAATTGTTCGTCATGCCTATTCTCATTCATGTTTTATATTTTCCATCTCTAATCCGGGCAACCACGCATCACGCTACCCATTTCCGGTTAGTCCTCCTTGCTCTACCTATTGCAAAGAAATGTCATTTGGCTAGAGCAGGGTAAAAACGGAAAAGGGTAGCCCGCTGTGCTGTTGACTGTACTAGGGGTGGAATGTACTATGATGACACATTCACTCCTTTAATGAAATGGAAAAAGTACTTAACTTAAATTTCTAGCGATTTTTTGACTGACTACTAAAGTCGCTATTTATTCAAGATTATCTCCAAGTCCTATTTCATTTACTAATAAATATTGGATAAGTTAAATCTTATTCTTACTAGGAAAGCCACAATTAATGCTATAAATAAATACTATAAATTCTAAAGTGAATTTGTTCTGCACGGAAAAAGCCGTGATTTCAGCGCGTATTACCTTTGCAAATACAACACATTCTTCAGACATTTTCCATCAATACAAACGAGTGTTCGATCACAGTATACACAGTGCCTCATCTTCCATACAAACGCAGCGAGAGTGGCTTGTTTGTGAGCGCAGCCGAGCCGTCTTGTACGTACGCGTCGCCGCACGCACACATTGTCGATTTTCTTCATTTTAACGATACTCCAGTCGCGGAACTCGCGGCCGAGCCGTACGTCAGTTGAGGCATTGCAGCCTAAACAAACAAGGTCAGAGGATCGGCATTGCTGAGTTGCCAACCTGTATATTCTAGAAGTTGACGAGACTCCTATCCACGTCCTCTGCGACTATACTGCAATATCACACACACTGCTGAGGTCGCGCACTGGGATAGCACCTACTTGCCCCTTTGACGCCATGAACATCACTACCAGGAACATTATAGCATAGGCATAGGCTATATGTTCAATAAATATCGAGATAAATATATTACTGATGTATCTTGAGCCGGATCAGAGCACACCCTACACCATCAATACGGATCGCGTCCGTATCTCGCTGCGTTCTAACGCAAATATTGACAAGCGAAACCACACGCAAAATAAATATCACGATGCAGACGCTACCCTACACGTCGATAAATATCTTGATCCGTCAGTATAATATTGACGGATGACAATATGGATCTTGCGTGTAGCATTCGCCATAGTTCATAAACTTTTTTTGTTCTATTGTTTGTTATTCATTGGTTTTGTTGCATTGTTTTATGTTGGTTTCTTTCTTTTATTTCATATTTTGTGGGTTGCGGTGTCCCAATTAATAAATGTATTTTCTTCCTTACTTTCTTTCTATCAAAGTTGAAAGCCTGGAGTGAGATCACAATAGGGCCACAGCAGATCTGCAATGGTTGCAGTGGTCAATTGCTCATACGAAATCCCTCATCTAGGAGCTACAGGTTCATTTTCAGGTTTTCGTTTTTCATTGCATTGCTAATTTTGATATCATCTACTGGCAGTAAGTTTCATATTCTACTTCATAAAGTATAACGGCCAGTTGTTGACCTGGCAGTTAGAATAATGGTTTAAACATTATATTCTGGCATTTCATCCTCATCTATTATCTCTGTTTTAATGAAAATAGTATGATTCATTTCTATGGTTCCACTTTCAGCCGAGCTGCATGTTCCAGTGAAGCCATTGTGATCGTCTCTTGGCTCGGTCTCATTCTGAGTCTCTCCGGGATCAGTTTCATTCTGAGTCTCTCCGGGATCAGTATCATTCTGAGACTCTCCCGGATCAGTTTCATTCTGAGTCTCTCCCGGATCAGTTTCAGTCTGACTCTCCCCCGGATCAGATTCATCCTGAGTCTCTCCTGGGCCGGTTGCAGTCAGGGTCTCTCCTGGCTTGGTTTCGTCCGGGTTCTGAAGACGAGAGGTGTAGTGCTCAGCCACGTGTTGGCGTAGCTCAATCCGGAAACGGAAAGTTGCCGAGCACTCGCTACATCTGTAAAAACAAATGGTTATATGAAAACGAGTGATTAATGAATGTTATTGGACACTAATCCGCAGAGCGCCGTCTAGATTCAAATGAGCAAAGCTCGATTGAAGGACAGATAAACATACCATGCAAACATATGAACCCTGACCAATACAAATAGACATATTCATGCACACAAATGTTTTTACTTAGTTTACTTAGTATCGAACCCGCGACCTCTGATGTAAGTAGCTATTTTCTTAATTACTACACCAAATGGGTCGCCTAAAAGTAAGCTGCGGGAATCGCACCGTGCAACACTTGATTCTTATCCGGCGCATGCTGGTCCGCTGGTGGAAGTTACAAAGTTCCCGTTTTAAACGTACAGAAAATTAAGTTCAAAGCAACTATAAACAAAAACCATTATCGAAGAATCTGTAGCATAACGTCGTTATGTTCTAACACCACATAATATGTAATTTTATGGCGGTTTTGACATTTTGATGCCATTCGCTAAAGCATCTCAAGACGCATCGTTTAGTGCAATCAGTCCAGGTACGACCAATAGAATCCCTCAAAATAACGAAAAAGCACCAGCATGACAGCCACCATCCTATGGAAACAGTACGTAAGTCAATTCGGTTTTATTGCTCTCCTGAAAAGTTGCTAAAAATGACATACGTGGTGTTAGAACTTAAACGACGATAATAACATACTTGTAGGTCTTGGCGCCCAAATGTGCCCGGCTGTGTTTCACCAAGTCATTGCTCTGAGCGAAGGTGCGGTCACAAGTGTCGCATTTGTACGGCTTCTCGCCGGTGTGGGTGCGCACGTGGCGGTTCAATTGGTCCTTACTTATGAACCTGAAATAATATATAAAATATCTTTAGGCTTTATTTCACACCGCGGTGTCTAGACTCAAAGTAAGAACGAACAGACATGTTCATGCACACAAATGTTTGTACGGTGCGGGGAAACCCGCGTCACCGCTGGTGTCGTTGCCAACGTCTCTTTAACTATTACAGCATAAGAGTTGTTCACATTTGCAGAGAAAGAAAAAATCACGGGCATTAATACTTTCTGTGAATGGATTGGAATGAAACTTTACAATAATATAGCTTATACATCAGAATAGGACATATGCAACAATTTATAAAAAATATTATAACTTTCTTTTTCACACTTAAGTCCACGCGGACGAAGTCGCGGGTGGCCACTAATAGTACATAACTAAATATTGATTGGGGGTGGTTATCCATTTCCGATCCCGTGTGTTGTTTTATAATAGCAATTGTTACGACTGAGCCGACAGACACGATGAACAAGATAGAGCTTACCTCATAGGGCATGTTCCACACTGATGGGGTTTGATGCCCAAATGGGCGAGCTTATGTTTCCTGAGCGAGCTGCCCTTGGTGAACCCAGCAGTGCATTGATCACATTTGTAAGACTTTTCTCCAGTGTGCGTGACTTGGTGTGATTTTAATTCACCTGTTACACAAGAAATAATTCTACTTCATAATAGCAAATAAAAGTCCAAAATCATTGCTTATTACAAACTATTATTTATTATTTTCGGTTGGGGACGCTGGCATTGGGCCGGGTGATCGGTCCGCTTGTTGTGGGCCATTTCACCCATCATTATTACAAACCAAGAGACAGCTAAAATTTCATTCTCGTTATTGATTTAGGACATTTTTTTTTAACTTGTGGCTCAATTCATTCCTGTTATAAACTTTATAATTATTCCATCAAAAAAGTCACAGGTATTTCAACAGTCAGAGCCTATCAACCTTGAACATCTCTCTTAGGAAAATTGTGCAGTTTATGAAAGCTGCTGGCCTGGAGAGTGATCTTTAAAGGGATGATAACCAGAAAAGACCAGCAATGGTTGCAGTGGCCTATCGTTGAGATGACATCCCCCCTCCCCATAACAAATCCTTCAGAAGTATTGCTGTCCCTTTTAGTTCTATTGACATTTTGCAGAACAGTATGAGCCTGTGGGCGTGTTGAGTTGACGTTTGTGAATTTGGGGGTTAGTCTTACAAATCAAGGTTGACAAATCAGGGTTGCTAGGTGGGTTAACAGTGTTCAGTTGTTTATTTATTTATTTAGCCTTCTAACCTATACATGAAACTTATCTATATAACTACAACATAAATATTTGTTAGTTTCATTAGTATCTATCCTTAAAACTAAGTTAGTTGTATTTGTTTCTTCTGTTAATTTTTTTGTATAGTCCCTTTTCGGATATAGGCCTCCTCCAATTCTCTCCACCTTTTCTTGTCCTGTTAAGTTGTTGGAAGAGTTTATTTCATAAAGAAATCAAACATTAGGCATGAGATTGATATGCTACAAATATTAACTTACCTTTGCTAACAAAGCTCTTTGGGCATAAATCACAGGTAAATGACTTGGCGCCTATATGCCTCCTAACATGCTGTTTTAAGTTTTTGCTGCTGTCAAACTTCTTGGGGCAGATAGTGCATGCAAACATCTTCTCCCTCGAATGTACTTTCAAGTGCTTTGTCAATTTCGAGAAGTAAACAAATGACTTTGAACAGTTTGGACAAGGATGAGGCTTCACTCTAGTATGCACGTAGAGGTGCTCCCTCAAACTGTTCTCAGACAGAAACACCTTTGGACACATCTCACATTTGATTCGTTTGCGGTTTACATCATGAACTAATTCATGCCTCTTCAGGTGACTCAATTTCGAAAACTCCTTTTCACAAATAAAGCAAGTTAAGACTTTATCTTTATCAACATGTATTCTCATATGAGTTGCCAATGACTTCAAGGAGGTAAACTCCGTCATGCAATAAGAACAGGTCAAATTAATATCTGTTTCTATTGGTGTGGGTATTGCCTGGTCATGTTGACGCAGATGTTCAATGAGTTTGCTCTTCAGCTGAAATGATTCAGGGCAATTATCACAAGAGTATGATTCCCCAGAGTGCCTATGCAGGTCAAGGTCTGGTAAAATGCCATGATCTTTTTTATGAATCCTAGAATGTTGTTTTAATCCTAGTTCTGTCTCAAAGTCTTGTTGGCAAACTTTGCATGTATATTTAATAACATTTTCAGATTTGATTGGGTCAAGCTGTTCTGGTTCTGTCTTTATTTTGCATTCCAAGTAATCCTGCGGTGAGACTTGTTCCTCATCTTCTATTTGTACTTCCCAAACCCTGGCTTCCAGTTTTACAGGAGCTTGCAATTGATTTCTTAGATCTTCATCTATTTTTTCAGCCTTTTTTCTAAAGTCATAAAAATTTATAAGACAATTATAGCAGTAACTGCAAAGTTTCTTTGGAAGATTATCTTCTGCTTCAACCTGAAATTTCATCAGAAAGGAAGTAATATTACAGTCTTAGTATATCATAATTGATAATGTTTTTACACCCCGGTTGTCGGCAATCTACTACTAATAACTTAGTGAAGTAATTATTGAATTTTTAAATACTTGAGGACATTTAAATACCTTCAGAGACGTACAGAACGACAAAATATTGGCCACACTCAAGTTCGCTCGAAGTTTGAATACATCATACATTTCACCTGAAGATTTATTTAGACAAGTTCGACAACTATCTACGAGCTGAGTTTTTAGAGTTGAATCCATTTTTGTTTCATACACTCCTAAGCTTGGAATTAATAGTTATAGATTGTTATCACAAAACAAATCTTCAATAAAGTACAAAATGACGGAAAACAAGACGTCTTCTTCTGTCAAACGGTCAAACCAAGCTTATTATTTTAACGTTTAGTGCCTCATAGCATAATACTATTAGGGTCTGTTCCAAAACGAGCAAAAGTCACTCGGGTGGTGCGAAAATCACTCTGACGCGTTCCTAAAGCAACCCGAGTGAAACCGAGAGTAACCGTCCCTTTACTCTGACAGTTTCGCATGCAATTTGGAACGGGTTGGGTGAGAGTGATTTTCACACTGACAAGTGCGATTTCTACCGACGTCTGGGGACCGGTAGAATTCACCTGACAGCTGTCAGGTAGAAGTTTTGCTACTTTCCGTGGATAACTTTGGTCAGACAAACTGAACATTAATCATGAAGTTTTAGTGAATGAATTCAGGTAGTATTTTTGTTTTTTAGAACATTTGAAACTTATCGTTGTTTGCTAAATTTGCTTGAAAATTTGACAGTGACATATTTACCCGAAACCGTTCAAAAATGATCTTTCGTTAAAAACCACTCGATAGCGTTCCTAAAAGAAATTTATCGCTCTGGTCTTTTCTCTTTCTAATTTATAGTTCTGTCTCCTTCTTTTCACCGAGGGTAAGAATCACTCTACACTACTCGTTTTGGAACGTACCCTTACCGTGGCAGTGCGCTGCCCTTAGACAGGACCACGGAACAGAAAACGATTACTTGTTTTAAATCGGTAAATAAGTCACCGAAAGTTATCAAGATTCGCAAGTTTATTTTCCTAAGTAAGGTCGTCTGATTTGCATTTCCTGCGAGAGTAACACTGGGAAAGAAAATATGCAAATACTTTTTAAAAAAGATATATTATTTTTAAATACATGGCGTTCGTCTTACAGTAAATACGAATCCCCAGCCGTTCAGGCTGAAGAACGTGAAAACATTTCATGCACTAGAGCAATCTTGGTGGGTATGGGCAAGAAATTCCTTAGTCTACTGAGTGAAATAGCTGATGCAAACATTCTCCTACTTACTCGTTCCTCGCCAATCTGCTTATCCCAGTTTAATGAACAGTCCATAAATTTATGAAAATAGCGAAGAGAAGAGGAGACAAGACACCACCTTGTGGAACACCGGCAGGAATATCACGCCAAGCAGACGACGAATCATTGGCACGAACACGTTGCCGGCGTCCACACAAGTAACTGCGAAACCCGTCAAGTACCGCTAGAGATACGTTAAGAGAATGAAGCACACCAATGAGGATTTCAAAGTCGACTGTATTGAAAGCATTACTGAAGTCTAGCAACGCTAACACCGTCAGACGTCGATCATCCATTCCAAGGCGAATGTCGTCAGCGATTTTAACCAAAGTAGTAGTCGTACTACCGGGGCGGTAGCCAGATTGTAAAGGATTCAGGAGATTGTTTTTGGATAGGAAAAAGCCGAGCTGATGGTGCACAACACGCTCAAGGACTTTTGACAGGAAAGGTAGAATGGAAATTGGCGATAATCGGAAAGAGATTAAAGGTTGGATTTAGGGGGATACCCATTTGTAAGACTCTAAACGGTTCGACCAATTACAGAGGAGCTCTTAATTTAACAATCTTATAAAATACGGAAAATTATTTTAGAATCCTACGAAAGTATATAAATTACCTAGAAAAATTAAAAATTTGTGGTTCATGTTATTTTTCGGTGTCGTAGCTGACGGTGATGAAGTCAAAAAAAGATCTCTATGTATATATCTCTATTTCCCTTTCGTGTGGTCTCCGTTTAAGCAAAGCTTCTCTTTCCCTCATTTGACCAGTGTGAAACATGGACGTCAAGCTCTATGGATTGAAGCTTTATCACACAGGTGATTGAATGATGTTCATTCAATTGAACATGTCTGAATCTATTTTATCCAATGCCTAAAAAAAAAGTATACCAACGCTGCCCAATGCAATCCAAGGCGATGTAAAAAGAAAATGTCATCAACTTGTCAAATTTACTTTTTTTAAACTCTCAAAAAGTTCGACTTGTGTAATCGTCGGGTTTGTAAAACGTGTTTGTTATTTCTTTATTTACGAAACAAAATACGATCGCTGACTTCGTTACAGTTCTAAAGCTGATTATCTTGTAAATAAGGTAAGAAATAATCCGTTGCTTGTAAGTCATTGATAACAACAAATATTATGTACTGCATAATACTTATAAGATTTTCCTTTTCGCTTGTACGGTGGAAATAAAAGAGACGTAAATCGTTTTGTCTTAGAATAAATACGTAGAATAAGTCTTTTTTACGTTTTTTCCACTCCATGATGGGCTTTTGTTTATCTACCCAACTAGAGTCTTTCTCTATAAATAATTTCATTTTAGTTAACCAAATTATCTGTAGTTTAAATTTTATACTATTTATTTTGCACTGACGTATTGCTGCTTGCTGACAGTAGTCCTTAATTTATTTTTCATAAAATCTGGGTCTGAAATCGGACGAATAAGTATGTCTAGATTTATTTGAAGATATTATTAAAAATATCATAATATTCTGGTTTCAATTCAATTTAAACATTAATTTTCTATTTTTTTAAATAATGTATGATATGGAGCAGTCTACTTTTTGTGTCTACAAGACTTAGGGTCAACCAGGGTAATTGTAAACAATTTTAAAGAGGGGTGATTTGTAAACGAACCCAACAAATATTCCTGTTTAAATTTTAATGTTTTTTAACTTACTTCTTTAAAATCAACCCTGTTTACGATTACCCTGGTTGTCACTTGACTTGTACAGTTTTTTTCAGATTATTAGTCAATTATGAAATTCAGAATTTAAAAATCTATTGTATGTAGTGTATATACTATTTGTATTAAATTCAGTAATAATAAATAAAATCTGGAATTTAGACCTCCAATTATAAAAAAAAACTCCTTTTAATAGCCTGATAACTTGAATTTGATATTTCAAGGAGGAGATGCCAAAAAATTACATGTTTTTATTCAATAATAGCAGCCGCCCGCGACTTCGTCCGCGTGGACTTAGCTGTATGTGAAAAAAGATTCTCCTGCTTTTCGGTTGAAATTTTCCTGAATTTTCTTTGCTATAAACCTCACGGAGCCTGAGACCTTTCCAACGAATGCAAAACCGTGGAAATCGGTACGTGCGTTCTGGAGTTATATCGTCAGGAAGGAAAACCCGACTTATTTTTATATAGTAGATAAAAAAAAGTAAAAACTAAAACTTGGTCCAATCCTCCGTTCAGTCTTTACGCTTGGTTCAAATTGATGTTTCATTAAACTTAAAAATGATAATATGAAGAAAAGAAAACAAATAAAAATTAAAAAACAAAAGAATAAAACTGAACTGATACTGAAAGATAAACTGTTTTTTTATTTAAAGAAGTTGTTATTATTTTTTTGATTCACTTCATTTTCTTTCGTTTTTCGATAATCTTTTGTTTTTTATTTTCTTTGGTTTTCTTAGTAGATTCTTAGGTCACTTTCCTTATTTCGAGAAATTCGGCAAACACATAAAATTAGGTAGATCATTAAAAACGTCAGCAAGGTTTTAACTTTCCAAATCCATCATTTGAAATGGCTAAATGCTATGTAACAATATCAAGGATAGCAAACCTTATACCAATGGCAAATTGGACTAACTGTTAGCAATTGGATTTCAGGTGAACTGTTTACTGAAATGTGTTTCTAGCAGTAATTACCCTAGGTATGGTAATTTTAGATAATAGACTTAGCCTCGAGTACTTTATCGAACACGCAATAAATAGACGCGCCTCGAGCCTCTACAGGTGACTTTGCAAGTTCTTTCCAATTTTTCAAAAGAGGCTCTATAGAACTAGATAAACCTTCGTCTTGATCGTATTTTCTAAACATAGGTACAACAAGAAAAAAAAGTTTCAAAATTTCCTAAAAAGTTTGTCAATAAAAGATTGAGCTTACTTTTCCGATAATATCGTCACGCAATTTGCATTTTGCATTTACGTGCAATATTACCCTATATACAGGGTGATCAAAAATTTGTTTGACTAAATCTTCAGAAAATTCGATTATTGAGACTTCAGTATAATTTTGACCTAATACTTAGTATTTTTAATTCAGACCGCACTAATAATTATTGAATACTTTCCTACCTATTCAAATTTAAAACCAAACTGAACAAGGTAATAAGGTAAATATCTAATTAAATCATCTGAAAGTAACAAAAGCGTAATAGTTAGCGATCCTACCCACTGCGCTAAGGGCGCTAGAAGTCTAGGTTTCGACCTCACTTATCGCAAACATTCATTGAGACTTCATTGTGTTAATTATTTTTACAGTTTATCCTGGGATTGGGTGTCTTTATACTCGTTATTTACGCATTTATTAAATGTAAATACAAGATCTGTCTGTTAATTAGAAGTTTCTACGATCCCAAAGTCCTAGAGACATTTTATGCACCTGAGCATTATGAACCCAAATTCCACATTATAAAATAAGTTGGTGAGTCGGGTCGGAGTTATATAACAGTAACAACAGCTGTTTTTACTAAAGCAAACTAAGAGTAGAATACATCGATTTCGAAAAAAGAAAATCTAGCCGGAAATCAAATCATTTGGTTTTTAATAAAATATTGGCATCCGATAGTATCGCTCACAGTGATTATAGTAATTTCAAAATGTTGCACCAGAATTTTAAAATACGAGTAATCAGCTCCAGAGAAGTAACCAATGTAAACTTGGAGGGTTTCAAGCAATTTAGAATAAAAGATCTAGCTAGACCTTTTCGCCTGCAAATGTATGGCTGGCCGACCATGATTTGTCCATTAATGAGCCATGATAGTATCATAAATGCCGGCATATGTCGTTTTTTGACGACCTCAATTACGCAAGAGATAGGGTTAGCTTGCCATTGAACCTCCTGATAAGCCTTGTAGAGGTCGCTCTGACCTGTTTTGTGTACGGCACATAGATATCCCAGTACCGTGCCGGCCGCCGTGGAGTGCACACGTTTGTTTCGACTAAATATCTGTTTTCGTATGCCGAATTGTTTTCACTGGTACGTCATTGTTTCTTTATATTACAAAGTTAAGAAGTTTTTTTTAGTGAATTAAAAATAAAGAACTTTGTTAAATGGTGCTTTTATCAATGTCAGTCTGTGACAACATTGTTTTGACCTTTAGCTAAGCATCTTTCTAAAGATAAGTGCTGTACTTAGATGACTTTAAGTATGTCCTTAATTTAGGTTGTGAGCTAATTAACGTAAATTGTCTTGTTATAATTTATACCATTTTATACAATCAAGGCATAAAGATAAAAAGTTACTCTAACTAAACCTTGAACAAAGTCAAATAGTACCTACTTAGTCCAAAGTTCATGAATATTTGATAGAAATGGAAACGTAGTAGGCGTACAGACTTTTGGCATGTCAATTTTCTTCCGAATTCGGCAAAAAATACCTACACCAGAAACTTAGATCCTTTAATTTTTTGTGTAGGTATTTTACCTGTGTTAAAAGAATTTTGTTAAAAAAAACCTTTTCGCGTTATAAACTCAGCTTGTTTCTCTTAATTGCAGGCGTGTTTACAAATAACTAACGAAATCTCAGGCTATTCACCTCCAAAACCAAAGTTGTACCTTGTTGATTAGCATACGCATATCAACAAACAGGTACCGAGGTTCAACGCCCGGCATTGGCCCTCATCGGTGTTGCGAAACCGTCGTACCCGCTGGTTTCTTAAATCGGTTTTATCGTTAAGCCTTCATGCCTCTACATTTGTTTATACAGGCATTTTGACGGTTTATCTAGATTATAAAATGATGGCATTAATATCTCATCATTATTATCAAATGTAGTTCCTAGACAAAGATCCTAAATTTTATTTCATTTGGTAGGTTGGTGAAGCTCCACAGATAAGAGTTTAAAAAAATATGCTCCAACAAGTTTGCTTCTCGATCTCTGCTTCCTATTTCTTAAGTATTATACAGGCCACCCTGTATAATGATTTAAAATTGTACTGTACCGGGTCCCCGAGACTGAGCGTTCAAAAAGGTAGGTAGGCAATTGGATTAGGTGCGTGCGTTTCACCAAATAACGAATTAGGTAGTCAACTTAAGTTATCTTTACCTAACGAAAAAAATAATCTCATGCCCATTAGAGCACGTTTTATGCCTCAAGTGTCAGTTTACGCGATACCCTGACAATAATTGTATGAAATGAGAGTGTTCCTAACATAGCAAGTCACTGCCAGTTTAGGCGTTACTTAAGTTTGGGGGCGTAAACCTTTGACGTTAACCCATAGTTACTTCGGAAAAAAAAGATACCTTTTTAAACTATTAAATTGCCATTAACTTTAACTTAGCCTCTTTGAAGATGAGTAAAGAATCGTAGCTGGTGGTAAATAGGTGTTGCAATCAGTCCTATCTCTACATAGTTTGGTGACTAAGACGCATCTTGGGGCATAATGAGCCTTATTGCTGTTGTTATGCTTTTAACCTACTAACAAATTTCGATTGTAACAGGAAAAATAGAAATAGAATGAGGATTTATGATAATTCTGTTGCTTGTTTGTCGGGAGTACAGACTTATTGGTTTCCTAGTAAGTTTGTTCGTTCGTTATCGCGAAGTACTGACTTGCGTCTTAAATTGCATCACAATATTTTGGTTGACATATTGTTATCTCTTGCAGTTGCGTTTATACCGGGATTCGAGATCCGAAATCTTGATGTAAACTCGTTCGTGGACCGGTTCGCATAAAAATAACTATGTTTTTGGCTGACTTTCCTGAAGTCATGGACGTCTTGATAGAATCATAATTATTAAGCGTAGACTTGTAAATACGGTAGTTTTGTTATCTTCGCCTGAGAGAAGAGAGGTCGTAAACAAATAACTATAGGCTTATTTACTACTAAACTTTATGTAGATCAAGGACTGTACAAGGAAATTCTGAATGGAAACAATTATCTGTAATACATAGCTATCATTTGATTATTCAATTGATGCAGTCATACAAGTACAGACGGGCACAGTTTCAGCGCAGACAATTAAGGGAAGCCTGTAAACGAACAATGGTTACTTTGATTAAACTTTTCCAATAATACCACATAACTGCTTGTTTGCGCAAACGCACTTGCTGATACTCTGAATAGTCATTATTATGGAATTAACACTTTTGTGGAAAGATTTAGACTATGACCGTCTTATCTTACAAGTTACAACAAAGATTGTATACCTACGTTCTTACTAGTTATTTCATACTTATATGACTGAGTCTAATTAGTGAAGTTACCGATGGTGATTACTCTACGTTGCGTAAATAAATAATTTACCGATGTCAAGGTTTTCTTTATCAATTACTAAAATACTAGTATCGTGTTATGTTAGTGCTTCTGGAGGTTACTGTAGCTATTATTATCTAATTCAACTAACATACAATTGGCTTATTTAGTATTTGTTAACGACAAAACACATACAACTTATTTATTTCAAAATTCGCTTAACTGACACTTATTCAGACTTTTAAACAATAGGTACTGTAAATATAAATATTGTTAAATATACAGTACCTACATAGAAAACAACAATATCAATTAAAAGCTATAACTTCTAGCTCGATCATGGATTATGTCAAAATGGGCGATTCCGAAAATCAGTCACTTTGATGAAGTTTAATGTTGCTTAATTCCGTATTTGTAACTTACTTCTTAACTTACTCAGGCAGCAATCAGGTGAATCAGGTGAATGTGTGAGCAAGTTCTCGTTCACACATTCACCTCTACGGCTGTGGATTAAGGTGAAGGTGGTCTACTTAGGGCCCCATTTCGAGCAGGCTTGTGTGTTTGCTCATGCTAAAATCGATATAAATCGAAGAATAAAAACAAATGAATGAACGTTACACTTGAGCGTACGAAAAATCGAAAATCTAATTATGTTGTATGAGTAAGTAGGTTTCAAACTCATTACCTACTGAAATTTATTTGCCAACTGTATTGTTACGCTGTGTAGTCTGTACTACGATTTTTTTCTACCAAAAATGTCTGTGTCATCCCACGTAACGTCGAATAATATTATGTTCGACGCCTTTTTCTACACGTTATATTCCTTTACTGTGACGTTGTGGAGTTCAAACTGATAAGACTGATAACAATTGGATTGATAGTAACGCCTGATTGTTTATTCTTATAAATCAAAAATAATATTATGTAACATTTCTTTCGAGGTGCCCGTGGCGCAGTTGTGACAGTGATCGGTGACGATCGCTGTTGTAAAGCAACACACGCTGGGTCGGAAATGGGATGGGTGACCAGCCCAACCGAAATTTAGTGATGTATTTTTCGGGCATCTCCGTGCTTCGGAAGGCACGTTAAGCAGTTGGTCCCGGTTGACGTCACTAGATGTCAGTCGTTAAGCCTAGTCAGAGGCCTTAGGGCGGCTTGATAACATCTGACATTAAGGTTGCTCACTAGCCTTACACCCCTCCAACAACCCGCACTAAGCCAGCGTGTTGGAGTATGGCTCGCACCACCTCATAGTTGAGGTGAGGCCTGTGCTCAGCAGTGGGACGTATATAGGCCGCTTATGTTATGTTATGTAACATTTCTTTGTATAAATTATGTAATACTAGCGGCCGCCCGCGACTTCGTCCGCGTGAGAATAAAAAGTCATACCTATTTTTTTATAAATTGTAGCCGATGTCCTATTCAGATGTATAAGCTATATTATTGTAAAGTTTCATTGAAATCCATTCAATAGTTTTTACGTGAAAGAGCAACACGGCACATCCACACAAACTTTAACATTTATAATATTAGTAAGATTTTTAATATAGATTATGATCCAAAATATTTAAATATAATACATACATGAAAGAAAGAACGACGAAAGTACTACTAACACCCAGACCTAGCATAAATATCTGTTTACAACAAACATAAAATTTGTGCAGGAATTGAACCTCGTAACCACTTCTTTAAGCGAATCGTCACATAAATATAACTGAATCATTAGTTAACATATTATTGTAATAATGTTTGTCTCATTATTATCTCTAGCAGCGCGACATTCACGCATCTACTTTAGTTTTTTAATTATTTACCATGGCGTTTGAAGGATGTTCCCTACGTGACAGAATAAAATGTCTTATTATCGTTTACTTGTGTTACTCTCTAGTTAGAGCCATTTTGTGAACTCCTTCCGATCTTGAATGAAACTTCACCTGTCGTAGAACGCGATACTTTTGCCATTTTCATACCTGTGATGTTATAATAATTACATGCCGATGCTACCTACTGTAGAAAATCAGATTCATCATATTAATAAAATAAATCAAAAACAAAGTGGCAAACGATCACGGCTATCCTATCCGGCTGGTGGAGACTTCTTTTTTGTTTCGTACTTTTTAGGGCGTGTTTTTAGTAGTCGGGTTTAAGTTTTTAAACTTTTTTAACGGTATGTCACTGGTTCACCCTTGTTTGATCGAACAACGTTTCGTCGAAAATCAGTTGGTCGAATTTCAGTTCGGAGAATTATTCATTTGACCGAATATTTAATTGGTAAATTTTTATTTGATGTAATTATTTGTTTGAACGAATTTCATTTGAACTAATTTCATATTATCGAATTTTCAGATGCACTAATTTTACTTGAACGAATGTTTCATTACACTAATAATGGTTTAGTCGAAACATCGTATCAAATATTTAATTATTTATTTTTTCGTCACTGCCCTATAGTTTGGGCGGAACCGACTCGGTTAGATTAGGTTAGAAGGTTTAAGGCGGGAGCGAAGCGGAGCGTAGCTCCCGCCTTAAGCCTTCGTGGTTATTTTTTTTTTAAACCCAAAAAAGGACTTGCCGCATTACATGCTGCTTGGCATGTTATACCATCTGAAAATTACATCAAATGAACATTCTACCTTTTGATCATTAGTGCAAACGTTGTTATAGCAAATAAACATTCGACGAACTGAAAATTCGATTAAATGATATTATACAAAGTGATGATTTTCTCAAACGTTGTTCGATTTAGTAATATTATATCAAACGTTGTTTGATCAAACAAGGGTAAACCTATGTCACTTGCGTTGGCATACCACACATTATGCGATGCGTCGTCGCACACAACTTTCAACGGATCGAGTGACGCTGCACTGCGTCACTCGATCCGTTGACGCTGCACGCATGACGCTAGTGAGGGCTCACCCACGGGTGGACATTGAGAAGTATATTTATTACCTATATAAGAACAAGTGGTACGCAAGCAAGATGATGTTATTACTGAAATTGTGATGATAATTAGGTGCTGAAACAATGCTTACAAATTATTATTTGCAAAGCATGAATTCATTCGAGTTCTTCAACAAATCCAAGCTTCAGTTTATAACCCCAATTACCTGAAGTCTCGTCATAAAACGAAAAAGCCTGAGAAGAAAAGGAGCGAATGACCAAATTCAAGGCTACACTTAATTTTATTCTGAACGCGAGACTAATGCGTGCTCTGGCCTGTACAGTCACCCACAAACAAAACCCTGCCGTCGTAATCTGAGCTCTCATTCCCTTAAACTCACATACTACTCTCGGACTGTGCAAAGTCTTCAATGTTACGCTGTGGTATCTAGACTTTTTGTAAGTGAATGCCGACTGGTGTAGAAGCGTAACAGTTTAGCAAACACTTGGCACTTGTTTTGTATCTTTGTTATCGCCTTATTTACTTTGATTATCGCCAAAAGTATTGCAGTTTCCACTGGAATTTCTAGGTGAGAGGTACTAACAGCATTATCGGTGGTGTGAAGATTGAATATTCAAATCGTTAATTATATAGAAGTTTTATAGCGTAATTTGTCTGACTCCCGAATTCACAAACGTCAATCAACGCTTAGCACGCGCTCACGCTCATGCTGTCCCGTGAAATGTAAATAGAAAGAACTGGAAGGGACAGCATGCTTATAAGGGAAGCTCAACGTTGATTAGAGTCTGTGAATTTGGGGGTTAGTCAGATAAAGGTAAGGTTGTTTTTCCCTGTGGAGCAATTGGTGACGGTCCTCCCGAAGACTGTTTCAAAGTTAAATGCATGAAGGCGTAGGTAGACCTTACTTTATTTTGGTATGTAATTTTAGTCAGTAACCCAATCACCCACAGTATAAGCTCTGCTTAGCTTTTGGTCAGATGATCATAGTATAAAAAATCCGCTAAGTGTATGTAATTTTAGTCAGTAACCCAATCACCCACAGTATAAGCTCTGCTTAGCTTTTGGTCAGATGATCATAGTATAAAAAATCCGCTAAGTATTTATCATACAAAACAGAAAAGAGTACAAGTTCCTGTATGGTTTGCATTACATTATAAATGACTGTTTCATTCTAAATGAACCTAGTCCTGCTCAATTACTGGCCAGTGTAGCGTAACTATGATGCACTACAACTCGTGTTTCAATAAATTATTTGCAATCCTCCTGAGCTATACTTTGTACCCACCTATTCCTATCATACCTAACTATTTACTGCGCAGTATGAATTAAGACTGAATAAGTACTAGGGTAGGCCAATCAAGGCATTTGCTAATTCTTTGTACATTTACGTTTACAATTCTTAGTTAAAAAAATAATAACAGGCTGGGCAATTCATCCGAAACAATCATCATCATCATCAGCCTGTTGTAGTCCACTGCTGAACGTAGGCCTCTCCTTTTGCACGCCACTGTACTCGATCTTCGGCTGCTCGCATCCAGCTCCTGCCAATCATATTCTTGACTATAAAATTGATCCTTTTTCGATTTAGCATTGGCTTCATTCAGCGTTTTTTGTGTTATAATTTGGCGTTCTGAATCATTGTATTAGTGTTAGTCTTGTTGATGACCTAAAAAATTAATAAATTAATTTGGCATTAAATAGCAACTACTGCAATATCATAAACTTGTAAAATTAACGTTTCAGTCTTGTTGCAACGCTAAGGGCCGCCTAAACTAGATGTGATGTGTATCTATCGAAAACTTTTGTTACATAAGATATCTCTATGGAAGAACTTTCTCGAAATACTTTAGCTCACCTTTACTTCAGTTTTCCTTAAACTTGTCTATTTTATTTGTCAGTTTGTGTACGAATAAACTACTAATTCAGCTTTAAGGAGTGATCCAAATATTTTATACACTAGTTTCATTGAATTCATTCATAGTAATTGACATTCAAGAACGCCCCCGCACTCAAATATTCAAACTCGCTTACTAATGAGCGGTAAGACATATACAGCAAGTTACGTGGGTAAAAGAGATAGCTATCTGTTAATGATTGCTTTTCAGACATTTTGAATTGCAGTCAGTTGGCAGGTTATCAAGCGACACGTGGCGCCCATTAATAACGTATTTGCAGGGTTCCTGCAGATATATTAGCCTGCTAGTATTTCAAAGTGTCAATATCTCTTTGACTTTTTTAGAAATTAAGTTTATACTTACTATATTTTCTTACTAGGTATTATTACCTACTAGCTCACCCGGCGAACTTTGTTCCGCCTTAAGGGCAATAAATAAAAAAAAGTAAAAAAAAAGATATAAAAAAAAAGTATCCTATGTCCTTCTCCTGGCTCTAAACTACCTCCATGCCAATTTTCAGCTTAATCGGTTCAGCCGTTCTTGAGTTATAAGTGGAGTAACTAACACGACTTTCTTTTATATATGTCACCGTAAAATAACAAAAACCGTAAATTTAAAAATTTCCTAGGAAATTTATAAACTTTCGTAAGATTCTAAACGGTAGATAAAATGTATTATTTTACGGCTACATTTCCGGAAATTTATAAATTTGCGACGACTCGTAGTAAATTTTTAAACTAACGAATATCTATTCGTAAAATTCTAAACGGTTCGACTAATCACAGAAGAGCTTTTAATTTTACGCTTTTATAAATTACGGAAAATAACACACTGCTCTCTGATTGGTCGATGTTGACAGTAGCAATGCTTGTGTTCATAGATTATGATACAATCAAACTTGCCAAACTGTACATTTACCAGTTTTGATTACCTAACTGACTGGAATTTTACTTTAAAACTGGTTAGGTTTAACGGGTTACATAAACATACTTGACATAAACGGCCTATATATGTCCCACTGCTCCAACAATCCAACAAGCGGGCTCAGTGCGGATTGTTGGCTCCCGCCAACGTAAGGTTAGTGAGCAACCTTAATGTCAGATGTTATCAAGCCGCCCTAAGGCCTCTGACTAAGCTTAACGACTGATATCTAACGACGTCAACCGGGACCAACTGCTTAACGCGCCTTCCGAAGCACGGAGATGCCCGAAACACACACACATCACTAAATTTCGGTCGGGTGGTCACCCATCCCATTTCCGACCCGGCGTGTGTTGCTTTACAACAGCAATCGTCGCCGATCACTGTCACAACTGCGCCACGGGCACCTCTTGGGTTAACGGGTTAATTTTTACAATATAATAGGCTGATAACCCCTACTTCATCAAAATAAAACAGCAAAAATCGTGTTTTACGATATCAAAAAGTTTATAAAAAAATTAAATACACTTATAAAATATAACATACAAAAAATAGCATACCCTCACGATCATATCCCGAATGAGGTAGGCAGAGGCACACTGAGTTGCCGTCACGGTGAACGAACGGAACATTCAGAAACCCACATTCACCGAGGGAATTAGAACCCATCGTGGTAAGGGGCGAGCATACCGCCGTTATTTAGGTTGCTTAGGTTTTTTATCGGTGTTTCTCATAGCCAGAGAGTTAGCCGCCAATTATACAATGAACACGAAGACGAATTGTTCTTTTAAAATTTGAAACATTAAAACCGGCCTTCTGCCAAAATGAAATGGCGGAGGAGAGGAAGGAGAAAGAACACGTGACTTATTCGACCAATCAGAGCGCACATGGCGTTTGGTTACTGCCCACTTATTATTTTACGGATGCGTTCCGAAAGTTTATAAATTTCCGGAAATCAGGGCGTAAAATAATACAATTTATCTCTCGTTTAGAATCCTACGAAAGTTTATAAATTTCCTAGGAAATTTATAAATTTACGGTTCTTGTTATTTTCCGGTGACATATATATAGATTATTTATAAACGTGAATTTTAAAAAAACTGCCAACCTTTTCGAGTTGATAACCTTTAGATGGTTTCATGAATCAAAATTAAGATAGCTCTTAACTTAAGTACGAGTAGTAGAAGTCATATAACCGTTGAAACAAATAAAACTAAATCAAAATCAGTTCTTCTGTTTTGCAGCTAGAAGCTGTAGGTAAGTATATGTATAATAGGTATACAGGGTAAGTTTTTCAAGTAGGCGTAGTAGGTCAAATCCTTAACTATCAGGAACTTAAAAAAAAATCACTAGGAGAAAAATCTGCAAAAGTTCACGTTTATTCAATTTCGTAATAGCAGCCAGCCCTATTGCAGTTGTGTCATTATGTCGTCGTGGAGAGTATTGTACTCTTGAATGTGTTTTATCGTTTTACGTTAGTAAGATTGCGCGTTTGAAAAAAGTGTTCAGGCTGAAGTCTAGATAAAGAGCACCCCTGGCTCATTAATCCACAGTAATAGTATTCCTTTACCGTGATTAATCCTTCTCCCTTCCTCCCAAACTGACAAGACAATGAAAAAAAACTACGTCTTGTCACCAAAGAGGAAGATACATGGTCGTAATTGTGGTATTAATAAAAACTGTACGCATATTGCACAAAGTTAAATTTTAAAAAAAAAAATAACTAATACAAAATATACACAATTAGTGAATTAACGGTCTCATAGACGTCTAGTAATCGCCTGAATTCAAGTTTAATTATTCTAAGTCTGGTCTCTTCTAGTACAATATTGGCATTAATTTGCAAATAATGGTCTCAGATAGTTGCATCTCGCACGTCACTCCACCCAGCTCTTATTAAAGTAAAGTAGTAAGTAACTCACTGGACTTCGTTCAGAACTCGAATAAATAGTGATGATAGCTCAACTTATGCTGGGTGTGGCTCACTGAGAGCGTGGTTGACTGTACTTTTAGCAGTATCGTGACAAATCTACTCCTCAGCAAGCTATTTGACATGCAAAGCAAAGTAAACGTTCTATTATTACTCTTGTAGCAGTCAATTATGTATATGTATACGTTGATTTTATGTATCTACAGACGTACTGAAAATAGTCTCGCAGTGTAATTTCGTCTGCGAATTTATATATCGTTGTTGCATTACTTGGCAGTCCTATTTTCGTTAATTTATTATTTTAATTATACTCACATTGAGCACTTTACCACTGTTTCTTCAAACTTCAAAACTTTATCGCGCACTAAGTGGATACATGGTGTTGTAATAATTTAAGCACTTTTGACTTAGTGACCCTTTGCGGGTACTGCAATGGTCTCTAGGACAATTTACTTAACAACTAGATATTGCGTAGATACAATTTTACTTAAAAACAAAGTATTGCTGTTCTTTCTTATGTTTTACAAATTCTTCTCTACAAACGTCATTAATTGTTTTTTAAAGACTTCTGATTCAACTAGGTATGAAGATAATTCGGTGACTGGAACAATGACTTTTTATATCCTAATTAGTATGATCTGATTTCAATTTAGCCAATCAATACTTGTGATCTTTGCTTCGATGATGAGGTAATGATATGCTAACAAGATAATAATTTGACCTGATGTAGGTATCTATTTGTGTTTAACTGTGAACATAGTTTTACATCAGTGGGGGATTACCTCTCTAAAACAATAGAGCAGTACTCTACTGTATTGTTTATTGGTAATGGAATATACTACTGTACATTCCATTACCGTGAAGTAGGTACATACTAAAAACTACTAAAAAGGTTATTTATTTCACACATTTTTTTCACTTACGGATATAAGTTAACATGCCAGCTATACGAAACTAAACAACTCATATGAGTTTCTTTGAACACATTCACAAATTCTCAATGTCTGAACAAGCAAAATAAAGTTCCTTGTGAAACGACATTGTGAAATACAGGCAGGTTCAGAAAATCGTCAAACCTTCTCACGTGATGAATAGGCCCACCCTTTAACGGTTTCTATTCTCTGAGTGTTATAGTTCCAGAGTTACTTTATGGCAAAAATTTGCTGACAGACAACTGACATCAGTTGTTGTGCAAAGGGTCTGAAGCGGTTGCTGACCTCTGTTAATTTGTTCCATCACAACAATTGATCTTGAATTTGCTCGCTAACTTCAACCTAAACAAACACAACTACTTAGCATGTTACCAACTGTGATCGGTCTATGTTTCTCTAGTCTAGGCATCACTTACCTATTTGTAATTTTTGACTGGAGCCTAACCTTTCAGCAGTAATAAAAGGGCTGCTCAATTGGCAATATCGTTTATTTTGAGTTCTTTGCGTAGGGTGTGGCTTAAAAGAAACGAACTACATCACATAGCACCTATAAAAATTATTTTGTCTTTGAGCTTTCTTTAGATAACTAAAAAAAGAAAAACAAGTAGTTATATGGATCCCCATACAATTGTGTATGCCTAATTTTACACATTTAAGGAAAACTGTAAGCAAACAAACCCTCATTCGTATTTATAATATGAGTGAGTATGGATAAATCGTGACGTAATTGACGAGCCGATATTAATTCTATTAAAATTGTTTGTTATAGATTAGCACTAATACTAGTTACAGCACAACTTGTGAATGCCAGAGGTGATGTGGATGTAACATCCTATCGCAATGTCATTCCGGTCGTTTCGGACGAACTTATAACTAACTAAAAAGCATATATTTTCATTTTATTTTCACGAATCATAAAACAATGAGGCTTGTATTTCTCTTTCTTCAGTTTTCTATTACTTAAAATCTTGTTAATCATAAAATACTGCGTTTGAAAATAATGAGATTTTTTAAAATACTTAAATACTAGTGCCCAAACCAAAATACGTTCATAATCAATATACCGGACCTAACTCGAAAACCTAACCCGGTTGTGAGCTAAATTAGGAAATTCATTCTGTTCTTTTCCAAACCAACAAGTGAGTTAGTTATTTCACACAAAAAAGTTACAAAATGTATTGAATCTATTATAATTTACAGCATAATTAATTAACTTTTAATTAATTACAGCATTGGAAGTTATTTTATGAAAGGGATTAGTTTGAAATAAAAGTACAAGGACGATTTTCTACCATTTCTAACAACACCCACGCCTAGGCTAAGCTCGGAATAAACGTAAAAGACTTGAGCACAATATGTTTTTGTAGTTCTTACCATTGCTTTGTAGATATCAGTCATAATAAAATTTAAAGTCTTGTTTTGCTGGGACAACACTGACAAGATTCAAATTTTCTAGATTTCTCTTAGCCAGAAACTTAGTGAAACTTCTTAGCTAAGATGTTTCACTTAGCGTTTTATTTGCATAATGTTAACATTTACGGCGACTTTTGTAGCGATGCAGTAGCGATATTGTCGCGCGTCTGCATCGATACAGTCGCGAAACAGCCACGGGGCGCTCGGATTGAATCGCTATGCTGTCAAAAAGTCAACGTGGGCGAGCGCCTAGATTTTATAAATAAGTACTATATCATGTCATGTGCGTCACACATTAATAAGCAAGTCATAAATTGCTATCAATTTCATATAAATGAAGTAATAATTAAAAACAAGTAATTCAAGAGGCGTGTCCTGTTATCTTTCAATGATGTTCAGAAATTAAGTGAATACTGTCCATATCGCGCTTATCCAAGAAGCTTACTTTTTAAACTTCTTAATTAGCTGCCAGCCTGCTTTACTAATTTCTGTTACTACTGATATTTACTGTACTGAATCTATTAACTTATACTTAACTGTGGTTAGACTTTTTAAGTGTTGTTGTAACGAGTGGGCTAACAAGTGGGTACTTAAAACTAAGTGTGGACTTTGTCTCGTTACTGCTCTCGGTGAACTTGTTCGTACTTCCTTACCACTTTCATACGATAGATTGGAAATAGAAAATGAAGGGCGACAATAAATAAAATAATAAGTATACTATTGGGCCGTTTTTGGTATTAGAAAGGTAGGATCGATGAACGTACCTATCAATCTCTCTACTTACCACATCGATCTTTCATACTATTATCTGAATAAACAGACAAGAACATAGGGTAATGACCGTACTTATACAAACATTGACCGCATCTAAGGTAAAGGTCGCAGGGTTTCGGTGAATGCAGGCCGCCTACAACCGGCCGCTCTGGAAATCTATGAGGGAGGCCTATGTTCAGCAGTGGACATCATGTGGCTGCTGATGATGATGATGAGCCGCATCCCGTACATTGTTACGAGTCCCAGTTTTAATAAACGCTAATTAAACAAATATCCCTCTATCAACTACCCCTAAACTATAGCCCTAAAAAAATTGATGAACTAATAAAACTTATCTTTGTTTCAGATAAACAAACCGCGCCGAATGCACTACTCGAAACGAACTTAAAAATCTAGTCAAACTGTTTTATATTTAATAAACTTTACAAAAATGAAATAATTTAAGCACAGTACCTTATTTTTAATATTATTTTATAAAATATTAATTGTTATCGTACTTATTTAGTGTTTAAGTAAGCGTTACAATGCAGATACTAAAAGCGCGTTTCGCTCTCCGGGCGACAGCTTCGCAGTTCCAGACTTGGAGCACCGCCAGAAGTCGAACGGCGGCTACAGTGAGTATAATTTATTGTATTGTCTAAATGCAAACAAACAACGTGCAAACAACTGTCACGTAATATTAAGGTACGCGGTATTATCAACAGATTAGTATAAGCTCTTGGGTTATGTGAACCGATAAACGATAATGCGGTCAGGCAAAATACCAGACTTGGTCTTCGTAGCGTCTGCGCGTGGTATGCGAGTTCATTGCAATAAATGAACTCGAACAGATTATTATAAAACACACGAAGAACAGGTATGCGAGACCATTGCAATAAATGAAATGAACTCGAACATATTATTATAAAACACACGAACAACATCATGAAGTTATGAGCGTAGCACTGTTTGTATGTGCTGTAAAAATGTTTGCGAACTAAAATACTCGTTGTTTACCTTTAATATTTACTGATTAAATATCTAGGAATGTTTTTTACTTTAATAAGTTATCGAAGGTAGATTCAAAGACGAGCTAGGAACACATACCAATGAACAGAAAAAAACGACTTACTCTGGACAGTCTATTGACAGATAAAGAAAGTTTCAGTGTGCACGTCTTCGCAATGTTTTGTATGCAAGTAAAGTAAAGTTTTTGTTTTGTAAACGTCTGAATTAGCTTGCAAAATTGACCGATTGGGAAACATACTTTTTGAATGTATTTATTATCATTTAAGCATGTTAGCAGAGCTCACGGTGACCGATTGCATTTTAATACTCTACACACCTCCTACAGATAAATAATGACAAATAAATGTGACTAGATTACTTCATCGTTTCTTTTGATCGATATTCCGCTTATCTAGTTTCGTCTGATAGCGATCTGTTTTACTACAATGGAGTGGTGTATAATGGGTTTATCGTTGTTTAAATTCAAATAATGACGACAGTTGTCAAGAGGACGATCATTATTAGCAGTATCACGTACCATCGCCACTGAGTCAGTCATTCATGACTTGCATGGCAGTGACGAACTACGCATACGCAGTTTTTGTCAGCAGCTCTACCATACTTAAAGACTATGACGAACAATTTATTGGTTTGTTAACTATCCATAGGTGAATTGTGGTCATGAATGATGATGCTTTAAGTACGTTTACGTTTTAATTGCTCGAATTGAGGTATAAGCTACCTCCTTCAAAACCGCCTTGTTTAAGTCCTCTACCGAAGGTTGTCTGGAAAAGATAGCTTTTTAGCGATTAGACCTGCATTGTACTAAAGCATGTCCTTTTACCGAAACTCTGTAAAATATTTTTTTGTGGCATAAAGATTGTTTATCTTATCTCCTTTGTTGACTTTCTATCCACATCCTACGTCACCCGCGCACTACAATGTTCCTCGTGCCTTATTTTGAGGAGCCCACGACTATAACTTTTCTGGTTGTGCTTCAATTAAGCTCAGCGACGAACCAGCAAGAATAACTCTTCAAACCAGCAGTCCACTTGTGCTTAGAACCTTTTTCCCACTTGTTAGGTGTCGGCCCGGATTAAAAACTGGGTGTTTCAGTGGCAGAGCATTGAAGCATGTAGTATTCACACTAGTCGAACACCGATTTTGAAATCTATCTCGACAACCGCTTAACCTGACATGTGGAACCCAGGCTTGCATTGTGTGGCATTCGATCACTTGGTACACATCATAAAATTGTCGCCTCGTGTAACTTCTATTATCAAAATAACCAAGACAGGTTGCTGGCAACTGTACAAACTTTATGACGTCGAAATTAATTAAATCACAAGTCACTGGCCCTCGTGTTATTCGGACTGAGTTGATTATTTGCGGTGGGTGAAGCGAGGTGATAAGAATGATAACAGTGGTTGTGTAAGATACAGAGCGGATTGTGTGGCTAGACATTTCGTCAAACAGGTCAGAAGTGCTTTGTATCCGTATTTACAAGGCTAGTGTAATTTGGGGGCACGGCTGACTCCGTCCGAATTCGGTCCTTGTTCTAAAATCTTAAAGCAAATATGTCCATATTAAGGACATATTTGCTTATAAGTAGGGTAGGCAAATCATACTTAAATACAAATATTGACTTTTAAACTTTCAAATCATGGTGCACCATAGAACAATAATACCTACAAACACGAAGTAATAGCATAAACAACTTGAATACTTTTCAATAAAAGTTATTTTTAATGCACGCTTCACTTCACTTTGATTTTAGCATTCTGTAAAACTCAATAACTTCGCAATTGTCATCGTTCGAGTGAAAAAAACTGAGCTGCATGAGATTTTAAAATTATTTTCATACAAATGAGAATACTAATTCAAGGTAAAGCAAACAAACGATTAAATTGAGCGTGCTGCATCGAGATGTGAAATGATGTTACTGAGAATCGCTAGGTTGAAATCGATTCAAACTCAAGCTTCAGATTCAAGCCCGTCATTAGTTGGGTTTTAATATTCAGACCAAACACTGGTCGACTGTACTCAATTATATTTGTTTGCAAACAATAAAACGACGTAGTTATACACATGAGATAAAAATCGGCACAAAGGTTGTAGTAATAAAAAATACATTTCCCACAATAAATGTTTTATGAGAAGATAAACGGGCTTCATATTTTATTACTGTTACCTAATACTTTTATTACAGTTATGTAATAAACACAAATAACATCACTGTGAATATTATAAAGAATGTAACGAAGAAAATTATTGCAACTTTTTTTATTAGCCTAAGTGATCATTGCAAGTTGTATAGTTGCAAGTTGTATAGTTATATAGTTCTAGTGTCCCAATTCCTTCAATATCTCTTTGTCTTATTCCAAGCTATGCCAATCTTCCTATACTGATGGTCACTCCACCTCGTTCTGAGCCTTCTTCATTAACAGCAGATTATTTATTACATAAAGTTGGAAAAGGCCGGAAAGAACACTGTCCTGTGGACTTTTGTACAAAGTGAATATATGCTTTCAGGATTCAAAGTCGGTGGAGTACAAACCCATAAGGAGCGTGTTGGTGGCGAACAGAGGCGAGATCGCCATCAGGGTGTTCCGAGCATGCACAGAACTGGGGATCCGGTCCGTCGCTATCTACAGCGAGCAGGACAAGCTACAAATGCACAGGTAAGACGTTATTGCCTTCTTCTTCTTTCGGTTCAATGGCAATTTAATTGAACCCGACCAGAACATTGAACTGGGGGTCTAAAATGAAGCATCTAAGTGACGTTTCATCTAGAGCGCGGTCCGTTTCGAGTCAAAAGTGATGATAGCGCGCTCACACGCGTCCCGAATTGATAAATTGTATGAGCGTCACTACATATCACTTTTGACTCAAAACGGACCGCGCTCTAGATGAAAAGTCACTTAGATGTTTCATTTATGAAACATCTAAAATGTTGCCTTTTAGACCTCCAGGTTGAAGTACGACCAGTGTCTGCCAGGAGTTTTCGGTTACGAATTCTCTAGAGCGTCTGCGTCAATCATTGACTTTTGTCTAGGTTCTCATACATAGCCTCTAGTGGACAATACACTGCAAATAATTTAAGCTGGCGCTAACGCCGGCGTGGAAAACTCATGGTAGACCCTCAGTCTCAACATGCGCAATGAGACAAAGTTATCTCGCGCTTTTTCTCGTGCGTGCAGATCGCACAGGATAACGCGTGACAAAATTCCAGCTGAACCGTGTTACTGAGTAATTTTAACTGAAACGGAAAATATATGTATCAAACTTAATTTGTTTTTAAAATGTTACTACTCAAGCCTCTTCTAAAGGAGATATGCATTTGTTAAGTTGGCATATATCGCTGTTATCAAAACAAAATCTTAAACAATTTCGTCTTCTATAAAATATCTATTGTTTGTTCATTATAGTTTCTAAGTTCACCAAAAGTATCGATAGCGTAACACGCGTAAAATAATCAAATGGATTTGTTTTTAATGCACACAACATAGTCATAAATATTACTTAATCTGCTGGGCTTAAAAATAATAACCACATCATCACAATCTTGCGATAATATAAATTAGATCCTTATTATTTTTTTAACTATGTTAATATTATATAATAAGTTATCGAAGACTGATAGTCAATTCATGAACTTCTCATTTTTTTATTTATTTATTTATGAAAGGTATACAGGCAGATTGTAGTCACTTCATGTTCACAATATTTAGAAATATCTGAAGATAAAAAAAGAGCAAAAAAAGACTAAAAGATTTCATAAATAAACCTAAACTCTTATTTTTACAGACAAAAAGCCGACGAGTCATACATAGTCGGCAAGGGACTTCCCCCGGTTGAGGCGTACCTCAGTATCCCTGAAATCATCAGGGTAGCGAAGGAAAATGACGTGGATGCCGTCCATCCTGGATACGGACTCCTCTCTGAAAGGTAATATGCAAAAAATACTTTATGAGGATAAGATACAATGTCTTTTTCTGGTTATCAGATCTTTAGTAAAGATACTGCATGGGAAATGCTAAAAGCAATAATAACCATAAGATAAGCGATGTTATTTTTTTCAAACTTACATATCTGAAGTTTAAACATATCATAATACCTTATTGCGCCGGGAAAACAGTATTTACAGACATTTAGGACGTAAAATTTAGGCGGCCTTGTCGCTAAACGCAATCACTTCCAGACTATCTGCAGGAAAAGAAGAGTAGATTCAATGGTGACTCATCGCAAAATTTTCTATTTGTATTTCAGTCGAGATGACGTGAACTATAAATAGGTAGCAAAGAAACGTCGAGATAGCAAGTATTCTATGCATGCACCATGCAGTCTTAATTAGACTCAATTGTTTCTATTCCTGGTTTAGTTATTTCAAGAAGTACTCTGAGCAATGAGTAAAGTTAACTAAATGCTTTGGCTCTAGTGTTTACAGTGTGTCTGTTTGTATCTTACTGGGTGTCCGGAGTCCCTATGTATGATAACTAGATAACTATATGAGGCATATATGTAGAATATATGACTATTGGACTTATAGGCACTTAGCTGCCTTTGATTATATATGCCTCATATGCCGTAAACTTGGATAAATTGTGCAAAATATTTTTTGTCGTGTTTCTTTACCGACAGTGTCGCTCCGCGCAATTTTCTCTGCGGCAAACCAGGGTGATCCTGGTTTGTTTGAGCAAATGTTCATGGGCGCAAATGTCCATGGCTCCATGCGTGCAAAAGCCTAAGTGCAGATATCTTTGGCACAAGTGTCCCAAATCCCTATTTAGAATGAATTTATGATTAAATGAATGTTTCAATTACCACGGTACCCTCCTTTCGGACTGATTGTAACACTGCACTGGCCCTCCTTTCGGACTGAGTGTAAGATTGCGCTAGCCCTCCTTTCGAACTGAGTGTAACACAATCGCTCCTATTCCAGGGCAGACTTCGCGCAGGCGATCATCAACGCAGGCCTGCGGTTCATCGGACCCTCACCCTTCGTGGTGCAGCAGATGGGAGACAAGGTCGCCGCTAGGAAAGCTGCCATTGATGCTAGTATGACCTTTTTTATACCTACTCAATTTCATTTCATTACCTTTTAGTCCAACTAAAATAAGAAATACGATTTTGACGGGTGCGCCAAAGTTCACCTAAAATTGTAACTCCTAAAATCGGAACTCCGAAAATTTACTTCCTAAAATTTTCCATCCTAACAATCCCAATTTCTAACTTCTCTTTTCCTAATGTTTTAGTTCCGAATCATTCAACTTCATAATTTCGATAGCCATAAACTCTTATATCCTAATTTTTGTCAACCTAACCGTCTTTGACCCTAATTCTACACTGGGAAAATGAATCTGTTCTCTATAAAAAACTATGAATTATTTGTTATAACAACTAATCGGTATACTTGTCTGCCCTATACTAGAGTCGGGGCGAAACCGACACGGATAGATTAGGTTAGGTTAGGCTCCTAAAACAACTTGCCTGATTAGCTTGCTGCTTGCGTTTACCCCACCAATTTTCATGATATTTAGCAATGTGCATTTATTAATGTGTGTATTCATTATATGGTTATGAAAAACAACATTAGGAGATAAAATATTATGAATTGAAGTTTTAGGAAACATGAGCGTTATGAACATCGTCATTAGAACTACAAAAAGTATGAAAGAAAACTTTAGGACTAAAAATTTTAGGAAGAGTGATCATTCGGATCACAAATCGTTAGGAAGAACAATTTCGGAGAAACAACTTTAGGTGAGTCAATATGGACCCGATTTTGACAGCTGCCATTAGAAATTGAACTTTATGCAATGCTGAAAGTGTTCAAGTGTTCTTCTAGGCTCAAAAGTCAAGCCACAGCTAATGAATCGTATTTCTATTGCATTGAAGTTAAATTTCCAATGACACTGGCAGCTGTCAAAATTTATTTCTTAGATCAGTGGGACTGTAGTTAAATAATTTTGGCTTGAACAAAGGGTTAAATAATAGTCATTTATATACCAGTCAAGCCATTATTACGTTGATTGCTATTTAATTCACTATTACAGAGGAAATTAAGGATTTATCATCTAACTAACTGGAAACTTTTTTACAGAGGTCCCAATAGTACCCGGTACTGATGGTCCAATCACTACCAAGGAAGAGGCTCTTGAGTTTTGCACACAACATGGTCTTCCTGTGATTTTCAAGGTATGTATGTCGTTTAGTCTATCGTTGAATTGGACCGATCAAGATCTGCCTGGGTAGTTACCGATCTGCCTTGGGTAGATCACGATTTGTCAGCATTTTGTGATTTGCCTGCCTGTTTAAAATCGCATTTGACATTTGGCAAAAATCGTTTCCATTCTATGACAGTCAATAAATTTATAACGCTTGTAACTAATGAAGCATTTTTTTTGTCCTCAACTCTTGATGTGACCGATTACACAAATCGACTAACAGGTGGCGCTCATTGATCTGGCCAATTTCGGACATAGAAATAAATGCTACCCCAATACAACGACCGGCTTCTAGGAATATTTGTTCAATACACCTGCCTAAGATGCGCATCGCGAAAAAAATTTGTCAGGTCTTTTCTTTTTTTACATGTGTCACAGATTAGAATACAGGCAGGTGACGTCATCCAACCCATTGCAGCGCCATATTGTCAGTCAATGTAGCGTTTAAATTTTGAAGTTTAATTACCGCACTCGGAGACGTCAATTAACGTTAATGGTTCATTAGAGTCAAAATTCCATTTTTCAAAAGAGACATTATAACAAATTGAATAAAAACATTTAAGAATGTACAATTTTGACTCTAATGAACCATTAACGCTAATTGACGTCTCTGAGTGCGGCAATTAAACTTCATAATTTAAACGCTACATTGACAGACAATATTAGGAAAAAACACTTTTTCTGAATTCCTAAAACTCTACTTCATAATACCGAATGGATTTGAAGAACCTGTCAAATAGTCGATTGGATGGTATAATCACGAAAAAATACGCACAAGATTGTGTCACGTTATTTAGCCTGTATTTCATCTACCTACCTTACAAATATCTAAAGCCATTTTGTTTCACAGGCCGCGTTCGGCGGCGGCGGTCGCGGAATGCGGGTAGTTCGCGAGATGAGCGAGGTGGAGTCCTCATTCGAGCGCGCCTCGTCGGAGGCGCTGGGCGCGTTCGGCAACGGGTCCATGTTCATTGAGAGGTTCATCGAGCGGCCCAGACACATTGAAGTGCAGTTATTAGGTAAACTAATCAACTACATAATATATTTGACGACCGATTTGGTGTAACTGCTGAGAAGTCGGCTACTACACCAAAGGTCGCGGGTTCGATCCCCGCACAGTACAAACATTTGTGTGCATGAGCATGTCTGTTTGTATTGGTCTGGGTGTTTCCTATGTATAATAAGTATTCACAAAAGAAAAAGTATTTAAGTATGTTTATCCGTTTTCTAGTATCCCATAGAAACGGGCTTAAATTAGCTCACTTGGGGCTAGATGGCAATGCGTGGAATAATATCCAAGAATATTTAGTATATTTATATCAAGTATTAATTATTCATTTGCTAACAAAGTGTTCCTCGTAATACATAGTATCTACCATACTGCTACTTGACCTTGTATTTGTTGTTGTGTATTTGTCTGAAAAAGATCGCTGCCTAGCGATAAGGCCGCCTGAATTGTACACTGGTCTCTGTAATTTAAGAAAACTAATGTTTTTAATTGGTTATTTTTAGCATTAGGGATAATGCATGTAATATGTAATATCTACTATGTTGACCTGCCTGTTCGAGCAATGGGTCTTGTCTGGAGCTCATGTAGATAGATAGATAGATATTCTTTATTGCACACAAAAACAACAGAAATCAATAGTAAAGAAACACAGATTAACGATAATGTATAATTTGGGTGGCTTTATCGCTAAAAAGCGATCTCTTCCAAACAAAAATGTATGGTAATGGTAAATGTATGGAGATTTGGGGACCCAAGAGTCCAAGGTTTATGTTACGTGATTTCGTGTTTTTTTTGTAAATAGGACATTACTTTGGGGATGGGTGGCGCTGTGTAAGCAAAGCTCACATTATTGTAACTAGACAACGGCTAAACATGCTCAAATGCTTCATGGCTAGCCCTCAAATCTCATCTATCAGCTGTATGGTGTCCATGAGAGGTAACATTGTATGTGTGTGTTGCAGGTGTTGATATGAACTATCAGAGTTACTGTTGATCCTCGAGTCTATAAACATGCCGACCAGAGTTGTAGGATTTATTTCCGAGTGATAAGGTCGACTATCAAATACAGGGTTACCGGGAAATTAGATCCATGCTTTCGAAGCAGTTATAATAAAGGTTTAATTAAATTATTTTGATTAGATTTAGGTAAAGGCCGCGGGAAGCCGCTGGATGCTGATAGAGGACCGATTGTTGTGGAGATCTTTAGGGGGCCTATGCCCAGCGGTGGGCGTCGTTCGGCTGACATGTTGATGATGATGATAGTAAAGTTATTTGCGATGATTACTTTCATCAGCATTTAGTCCGCCTGTTGTATTATAAGCTGTATGGTGTCCATGGGAGTTGACATTGTATGTGTGTTTGCAGGAGACAAGGCGGGCAACGTGGTACATCTATACGAGCGGGACTGCTCGGTGCAGCGGCGCCATCAGAAGGTCGTGGAGATCGCGCCCGCGCCCATGTTGGACCCAGAGGTTAGTTAACACTCCCAGGTCGTGGGTTCCATTCCTGTACAGTGCAACGTTTGTTGATGAAACTTAGATTTCTAATGTGTCTGAGTGTTTGAATTACACTTCGTTGTTTGTGGTTTCCATAACCCGAATAAAATCTTTACTTTATTTACTGTTTGACTAGAGAACCTGCAATCTCAAAAATCTAGCGTATGATACTTATTTTTCTGCCGCATCGAGCAGCAGAAAAATAAGCAACATACGCTAGAAAATTGGTAGACAACATATTTTTAATATATTATATATTTCAAATTTAAATGCGAATTTAACGTAGGTAGAATACAAATCAAAAACTATGTTTTCATCATCTGCATTATTATGCTTTAATCAATACTCAAAAACATTGGAAAAACTATAACTAGTTCTACTTAACATTGGAAAAACTATGGAAAAACATTGGAAAAACTATAACTAGTTCTACTTTTTAATTTACTTTTAAAAGTATATTTTTTTTTGTTGTTAACAGGTTCGCCAAAAGATGGTAGACTGCGCGGTCCACCTGGCCCGAAGTGTGGGCTACGAAAACGCCGGTACTGTAGAATTCTTACTCGACGACAAAGGCAACTTCTACTTCATCGAAGTAAACGCTAGGTTGGTTTTCAATGTCTATAATTATCATTCTGAACTTTGGGAAAACTTGCACTATCTCCCTAATGTTAGCAATTCTGTTGTAAAGTGGATTACACTCAAGCGTTAAGTGACCTCAATTTGACCTCTAATGCATTGGTATAAGGTGGTATAAACTGTCAGAGCTACTGCTGATTCACGCGTCTTTTAAACATGCCGACGTGAGTTGTAGGATTTATTTTCGAGTGATGAGGTCGACTATCAAATACAGGGTTACCGGGAAGCCGCTGGATGCTGATAGCGCAGGACTGATTGTCGTGGAGATCTTTGGGGGGCCTATGCCCAGCAGTGGGTTTCGTTCGGCTGACAATCTTTGGGGGGCCTATGCCCTGCAGTGGGTGTCGTTCGGCTGACAATCTTTGGGGGGCCTATGCCCAGCAGTGGGTGTCGTTCGGCTGACAATCTCTGGGGGGCCTATGCCCAGCTGTGGGCGTCGTTCGGCTGTCATGCTGATGATGATGATAGTAAAGTTATTTGCGAAGTTTACTTCCATCAGTATTTAGTCCGCTTGTTGTACTATTTTATGCAATAAAGATTGACCCCCTTATTCATATCAACCGCCTCACAGCACCACTTCAACTACTACAAACAATGATATTACAGTAAAGAAGACGTAGAAAGGTTATGTCAGTACTGACACGAAGTCAAAAGTTGTTCACGGGGTACGACCGTAGTTAATTTGACCGTGTTATAACGTTTGAACAAGACAGTACGATTATTTACTAGAGCGTAAACCAGACGGATACATGTTGCGGAGTGTCGTCTCAGACTGTCAACACAGTCAATGCTTTGTTCAGGTTTACGAATCGTTCTGATTTCTTGTGCCTATTTTTTAGCACAAGTAACCTATCTACCTATTTTTATTATAAAATCATTGACTTTGCAAGTTTTATCTCTTCTTATTGCAGTCAACTTTCACGAATAAGTGACAGGACAAATCATCAAATACTAATCAAATTCTCAAACCACAGGTTACAAGTAGAGCACACAATAACAGAAGAAGTGACTGGCATTGATCTAGTCCAGTCCCAAATCCGCGTGGCCGAAGGAATGACCCTCCCAGAAATGGGGCTGACGCAGGACCGAATCCAGGCTCAGGGGTACGCCATACAGTGTCGAGTCACCACTGAGGACCCGGCGAATAACTTCCAGCCTAGTACTGGCAGGATTGAGGTGTTCAGGTGAGGATTTACTCGTTAGGCAAAAGGCTGTTTTATCAATAGCGAGAAAATAGTATGGATATGTATGCCTTTTTTTAGAAACTAAGATTAGGTGCACCTTCGGATTCAAACGCTATTCTTTCTTTTATATTGCTTAAACCACAGTTGACAACCGGTATAATTCATATAACTATAATTGAGACAAAGAGGGTAAAAACATAAAAGAACATAAATGAAGTTTACAATGATTTTTGTATTATTTCTAATAGTAATGATTTCAAAACACACCTAAATTAACAATTATTAACTATTCAATATAATAACTTTGAAGACTCATTCATTTTGATTTTCGAAAAGTGCATCCATATTATATTTTTTTCATTTTTTCGCGGAAGTGGAAGCACCTATGCTATACGCGTTATATCATCTTACAGGTCAGGCGAAGGAATGGGAATTCGTCTCGACTCAGCATCTACGTACGCTGGCGCTGTGATCTCACCATACTACGACTCCCTCTTAGTTAAGGTATGTATTTACTAGTATTGTGTTAGTAGTGTGTTTTGGTTGTTTGCACATAGGAATCAGATTTATGAAGGGGAACAGATAGGATAAGAGGTGAAGAGACCCCTTTGTTAGGTATTTGTCTGAAGGCAAAAACAAACTCAAGATGTTCTTTAAAAAGTTCAGATTTATAGTAACCAAACCCTGTGTAAAGAGTAGCTACGAAAAGCTCTCATCTTTCATCTTTCTTATCCAGGTGAAGAGAACAGATAGGATATTATATTTCTGTTACTTAGCATGATCGTGTATCTATTCTTATCTGAAAATAGAAATAACAAAAGAATAAACAGCGGGGGCCAACACAGATTTGAACCTGCATCTATCGCAAGCCAGTAGGCTAGTTTTGATAAAGTGTTTTTCTGATGTTTCAAAAGATGCTTTCGTCCAATTCCTTAGGTAATCTCTCACGCAGCGGACTTGCCCGCTTCGGCGGCAAAGATGAACCGCGCACTGCGAGAGTTCCGTATCAGAGGCGTGAAGACCAACATTCCCTTCCTACTCAATGTGCTGGAAAACCAAAAGTTCCTCAACGGTAAGTAAACCATAAAGCATCAATAATAGATCAGATTAGGGCAACTGTAATTTATTTTTTTAATGTTTACTTCAAAGTGGAATGGTATGTAAAACAATGTCTTAAAAATAAATCAGAGTATTCTGATATCACGCTTAAAACGAGATTCGAACTCAAGCATAGATTGCTTATGAATGTTACAATCGGTTCCGAAAAGCGATTTAATTGTAATGTTATATCATAATGAACGACGAACATAACCATTCCAACATAATTCTTAATTAATAAAACAAACTGAATGTTGCGTGTGCTCCTATGAGATGACGGGATTCTGCTTTGTTTCTGGTAGTGATGCGTAGAAAAGTTGCTCCCATTATGTTCGGTAAACCTAATAACATAGAAATGGGTTTAAATACTAGCTAGGCGGAACAGTTATCTGATAAAGCATTGGATACTCACCTCTATAAATCCTAACGCGTACCATATTTATTTCGTAAACTCTTACGCGTTTGTCAGTAATGAATGGATCATGTCATCTAAAGAAATACCTTCATTATGACTCCCCCAGGCTCTGTAGACACGTACTTCATCGACGAACACCCTCAGCTGTTCATGTTCAAGGCGTCTCAGAACCGCGCACAGAAGATCCTAAACTACCTCGGGCAAGTGCTGGTGAATGGCCCCGCCACGCCCCTTGCTACTGGCATCCCGCCTTCTGACGTCACGCCTTATGTGCCGCCCGTACCGCTGGGTAAGAAAAGCAACTCATTCTATTGCATTTTTATGGGAATTCAGTTTTATGTCAGGTTTTACCGTTCATTAAAACAAAAAGATCAAGATATGGCACCCGCTTATCGGAGGTGGTTCTGCAAAATCAGGTCCAATGGACCTGTTTCACGACAGTGAATTGTATAAGTGCACGTCATTCATACGTCATTATGAGTATTGTCATAATGACGGTGATATTGTGCCAGATTTAGAATTCGTGAAGTAAAACCTTAAGGTATCTTAGTCTTTTTGATTTAATCAAAGGGTTCCACCATATTCAACTTTTTTGTTTACAATAGAAAATCAATTTCTGAGTTTTAGATAGGGTTAAGAATTTAATTAAGCGACTAACTGCTAAGTTCTTGGAAAAATCGGTCAGTTATAGGTACACACTGGTAAAGTACAGTCTGCATTCAAATGATGTGTACCATGTACAGACAGAGTAGTCAAATGTATCTGAAGTATTTAGAGCAACCTTATCTTCCTAAGATGAAAATCGACTTTCACCAGTTTTAGAATTTACGCCTGTGTGATTTCGTCAAATAGTCAACGGACCATTTGGCAACTATTGGCACACATAATTTTTGTACCTTAACTGACCGATTTTACCTATTACTTTTATAAGACTATTCTTTGGAAGTGCCGTTTTAATTGTGGGTTAATAAATTGATGTCAATTATTTTTCGTAATTATTATTATTGACAAAATAATTTAGCCTCTTGTATTTTGTGTCTTATTCTCTGTTATTTTAAACTAGAGCTAGGAACTATTTCGTCTATATGATTTTAGAAACTTCTACTTCTTCTAACGTTCTAATTAATGAAACAAGTTAAATAATGTAAGCATGCTTTAACAAATGGATGCATACATCTTAATGGACCATGGATTATGCACAACAATATAGACATCTTCTCATTTTTAAACCACTAAAATCCATTCGATTTTATCTAGGATTTTAACATTCTCTTTCCATTGACATTTTAATAGTACAATAACAGGCATTAAATGGGTTTATTTAGGTATTTGAAGCAGATATACAACACTAACAAAGACACTGTTATTAGAAACAAATTTCAAAAATTACATTTTCTTACAGGACCCTCTGGGTATGGTAGGTTAAAAAAAAACAAAGTTTGGCAAAATATGTATTTATATCGTAATCAATATTTTAAATATCGCTTCTGTTTATCACTAAGAAATTATTATTGTATGAGATTTAAAATTAAGTGGTAGTATTTACTAATGTGTGAAGTTATATCTGCTTATTAATATTACCACTAATTTTACTTCTATTTGTCACTAAACCTTTTAGCACTGGACAGGGTGTATAATTAATAATGAGTTTTAGTAATGAGGGTTTCCATTTTGTTCTAAAACAGGTGGCAGATTTGATGTGGAAGGTACTTTGTTGTTAAATATCATGCACTTTATTGTGATTTCATTGTATTTCAAGAAAAGTGGCATGTAATGATAGATGTTGTTTACGCACTCATTATGATATATAGTTCGATAAACTGAGATGACATAGTACCATAGCTGAGGGACAATTGCCAACTTTTCTGATATAATATCGCGTATGATTAATATCACGAGAACTATCGAATTAGGATTTGCTTGTGCTCATTTTCAATTGTGTAAGTAATGCCTACACATCCGACAGTGGAACTTACTAAGTCCCTATTATATCTCAAATGGGGTAGTCAGAAGGACGTTGCCTATTGTTGTTGTGGCGAACTTACAACGTAACATTCTGGAAGCCTATTGCTTTGTTTGTTAGAGTTTTTCGTTACTGGAGACCTAGTCAGACTAAATTGTACAGAGTAGTCAAATACCTAGAAAGTGGAAGGCCACTCGCTGCGGTTCAATACTTGTACACACCTTCAACTCTAACTACTAAATCTATTGGTTTTGTTTCCAACTAACATTTTTAATTAAGCTACTTTGAATTAAGAAAAATACTTTGAGAGTTCTTCAGAGTTTATTTGATGAGATATCAACATAGTAATATGTATATCATAACATTCAATAAAATCGCCAAGCAAATATCTACAGAAGTCAGCAAGATCATACATTGGTCAGTTCTCGTTATATTTATCCCCTGAGACATTGTATTAAATGCGCGCAAATTTGGACCCTGTAATAAGAATTTACCAGATGTCTTCGTTGCTCGGCAACCTAGATTAATATGATTTTGTTACTAGAATCACAATGTAACCTGTGACACAGGTTCACAGGTTACAATTAAATTAAATTTTTGGCTTAAATTTTTGGCCTAGAAATAAATTCCTAATAACACATTCGTAATTACTAATCTTAAATTGATCTTTGGTTTCAAAAAAGGCGTGGTTTTTTCTACACTATATTACTTACTTTCTAGGATGTTACTTTGTCTCGATACTACTCCAGAAACATAAGCACCTATTCACGTTCACAAGTTGTTAAAATATTTTGTATCTAATATATAGCAGCGCCATCTATTATCAAATGAGAGCCTTCATTACAGTGTTGTGTTAATCGGTATTTGTTCGGGACTCATCCGCATAAACCCGTGCACACCATGAACATGATGCACATAACCATTACTTTACTAATCATGTTTTTCAGACCTTTCTCCCGCGGCCATTAAAAGGCAGGAACTAACAGGCGAAAACACAGGTAAACCATTTCTCACATTATATGTTGTACTGTTGCTCATTAATCCTCCATGTTACTTTTAAGTTTAATAAAACTACTTTTCTAATAGAATTGTGTCATAAAAACATATCTAAAGCCAATGAGGTAAGTAGAAAGAAACAGGTATGTTAACAAGTCCACAATTTGGGTCGAAAAGTGGCCACAATGGCAAGTTTTCACTGAGGCACATTCTAATTTCATTCTTTATTGCACAAAAGTAAAGTAAAAACGAATGGTAGACTTAATGCAAAGAGGCATTCTCTACCAGTAAGTCACCAATTTCGAGAGAAATTGAGTGTGTTTTTGAGTACATATGTCTCTGGACATTGCCTTTCAACTTGCTGAGACAGTGACCTAGTAACTGCAAAATTTAAAAAATATATCTAAGTTTTTTTACATGAATAGCCTTAGCCTCAGCTTTCTAAAACTTTATCATATTTTTTACCGCTCTCCAGCCTAAAAATGCAAGATTTTTATCCTTCTTTTTTGCAATTAATTTGTGAATCCAGTTTTTGACCTACTAGTTTGAAATACTAAACCTGTATCTCATACAAATAAATAAAACCTCAACAGCCGTCCAGCCTCCCAAGGGCTACAAGCAGATCCTAAACGAAGGCGGCCCCGAAGCCTTCGCGAAGGCGGTCCGCCAGCACAAAGGGCTTCTCCTCATGGACACCACTTACAGAGACGCCCACCAGTCGTTGTTGGCGACTAGAGTGAGGACCCACGACTTGTTGGCCGTCTCGCCTTACGTCGCGCATAACTTTAGCAATCTGTACTCGCTGGAGAACTGGGGCGGCGCTACCTTCGATGTAGCTCTTAGGTGAGTCAACCAATTAACTAGTAGCGATAGTCTAATAGTACCCACTAAGCTGATCTGACATCAAATATAAATTGGTTCGTCGAAAAAAAACTACCACACAGCTCCGCTTCGCTCAGCTCGTGTGTAAACAGATCTTAGTTGGTTTTGACATTAAACTCGGAGTTATTCCATCTAGTCCCGACAATCACTACCGACAAGTGCCGGATCGCTTTCTTCCCAAACATTATGTCAGATTGCCCTCTCCAAGAAACGCCCTAAACCAAGATCCGTCTTCCCCATTGGGGCGCCCTCACGTTAGTTTAAATATTAGGGGTACGATTAAATGAATCATGAATTATATGCCCTTTGCGTTTACCCTACATTCTGGTAAAGCTGTCGAAGTTTTCAGTAGCTACACACACAGCAATATAGTTGTTTGGAAAATAATAAAAAACCTTCTTACATCTTTAATTTCTTCTACTTGCGTCTGTGAAATTAATTATTTCGTTTTCGGATCACAAAGTAAAAAAAAGGTTCGGGTCATACGGAACCCATTCAGGCTCGCGCTCGGGGCTCAACATTTAGCCATTCTTGCGACCCTTCCGACAAGTCCCTGTGTCTGGTGTACTTTAATGTATTTCATCCCGTGCAGGTTCCTCCACGAGTGCCCGTGGGAGCGTCTGCGCGACATGCGCCAGCAGATCCCCAACATCCCCTTCCAGATGTTGCTCCGCGGCGCCAACGCCGTCGGCTACACCAACTACCCCGATAACGCCGTCTTCAAGTTCTGCGATATGGCTGTGAGTACTCCCTTCCTGCTTATTTATTTCTCGTATTACTATAGGCATTTTCTACGCAAATTTAAGAGCACTCCCTCGTGGGTCATTTGCTATTTTATCATGCATCTAATTACTTATTTTAGAAACAACTCACCAGATATTTATTCTGTCCCTTGACATTCGACGTTTTATTTGAAGTACCATTAATTGGAGTATAACCCCTAACAGTGTATAAACAAAAAAATACTAATACTATCAGCAAACTTGTTCAACTAAGCAATTTTTAAATTGGAATTATGTTGCTGTTGTTGTGCTGTCAACGGCATGACAGGTTGCCTATTTCCGGTCAGTACTCCTTGCTCTATTGCAATGAAATGTCGTTTGGCAAGAGCAAGGTCAAAAACAGAAATGGGTAGCCTGATATGTTGACTGTATGTACATGCGTGTTCTATGATACAAGTATAAGTTATATCTCCCGTTTTGTACTCGACGCCCACACATCTGTTCACAAGCTACATGTTCACCAGGTCCAATGCGGCATGGACATCTTCCGAGTATTCGACTCCCTAAACTACCTTCCCAACCTGATCCTGGGTATGGAAGCAGCAGGCAAAGCCGGAGGTGTGGTCGAGGCAGCCATCTCCTACACTGGGGACGTGTCTGACCCCAACAAGAAGAAGTACGACCTGAAGTACTACGTCAACTTGGCTGACGAGCTGGTCAAGGCCGGGACACACGTGTTGGCGATCAAGGATATGGCTGGATTACTGAAACCGAAAGCAGCTGAGTAAGTGCAACTATCATTTCATATAAAACAAATATCTAAAACAACATATAACATGTCCAAAATCATGCTGGAAATCTAAGTTTAATCTAAATTTTACCAATAGAACCTCTCTATTTACGTAGATTCGCTCAATGAAGCGATTCTATTGGTTCTTAAAACACATCTCTGGTGGAAACACAGCCAAAACCGCTGCCACCTGCATATTCTCTGTAATTTTTTCGTACATTTTATTATAAGGTTTCGTCGCCTCACGACTCACGCTACAAATTATAGGAATATAACAGATGGTGGCGTTTTGTGGCGCGTGGCGAGAATCATCAAAATCATTTTGTTCAGTTTTTTCACCAAATTCAGCGAAGATTTCGGGTGATGATTAACAAACAATAATCATCTACTCCTGTCACCAACTTTTGCGTTCGTAATATTAGTAATTTTGCCAATTCGAATTATGACAGCTGTTGATTCTATGAAATACAAATATTTATGTACCTATATTTAATGTATTTTTGGGAAGAAACTCAGAAATAGACTAATTCAGACTACAACAATAATTTAATTGTTATTAAAATGAAAAGGTAATAAGTTCCCAAAACCAAGAAAATCGGGGTTCACCCGCAATGCAAACAATATTTTCAAAAGCTTATTTTGTGGTGGAGATTCCAACCAAAAGTGCGCGCCTAAATTTATGTGATTGACAGCACGCATCGATCTATGGTCGTCGTCTATGGTTCCAGTCACGGAATAGAAAAAACAGTGGAAGTACGAAGTGGGCGTGGCACGCGTGCCACAATTAAGAGTAGCTACCCTTACTTGGTCCCAGTCGTGTTCTAACATCGCATCGAGTTGCTCGTCTCGCGACAACTTCATATTTCCGTAGTTATGCCGTAATGCTCCATTTTGGAGTGCAAAAATGATAGTGGGATAAAAAAACTTGAAAATGTAGGTCTTTCCTACCATCGCTAGGTACTATTTTATTTGTTTTCTAATATAATCTTGTTAATTTCAATAGACAGATAGATATCGACCTATAACGCAAATTTCAATCTTAATGCTTGTACAATTAAATGTATAATTGCTCCCAATAGAGAATCCCGCCATCTATGGTCGATCAACGGAATTAACTCGTCAATCATAACTAAATTGACATTAGATTAGAAATAGTCGTAAATACTGTCAGCAGTAAAGCACAACAAATATTATCTGTAGAGTGTGAAGGTTGATTTCCGGATGTACGATCTGTGAATTAAGCTAATTTGGACTAGAATTGAAACGACCAATCAAACGGCTTTTTTCTTTGTAGTGCATTATATGACTTTCAATATATTTGTGTGAGTTTGGCGACAGCGGTTCCTTCACTAATATGGTTGCATTGCACTTCCACTTGTTTTTTCTATTCTGTGGTTCCAGTAGTGTAAATCCTCTGTAGTGTAGTGGCCCTCTACGTCTGCCAAGGAGGTTCTGCTAACAGTATGGTAATTTTCCTCAGCCTCCTAATAAAAGCAATCCGCGACCGTCACCCCGACGTGCCCATCCACGTGCACACGCACGACACATCCGGCGCGGGAGTGGCCTCCATGCTCGCGTGCGCGGCCGCCGGCGCCGACGTGGTCGACGTGGCCGTGGACTCCATGAGTGGGCTCACCAGCCAGCCCAGCATGGGCGCCGTCGTCGCCTCGCTGCAGGCCACGCCGCTCGACACCAGTGAGTCTCTCTAGCCCACGCGTGGACTCCATGAGTGGGCTCACCAGCCAGCCCAGCATGGGCGCCGTCGTCGCCTCGCTGCAGGCCACGCCGCTCGATACCAGTGAGTATTGGCTAGTCTAGCCCACGCGTAGACTCCATGAGTGGGCTCACCAGCCAGCCCAGCATGGGCGCCGTCGTCGCCTCGCTGCAGGCCACGCCGCTCGACACCCGTCGGTTTGATTAATCTTACATTTTCAGGCAGTTTTTACTTGTCAACAGTTTATTCTTGTAACCATATTCTTTGAAATAAATTGTTTTAACTTAGCTCAGCTAAAATATAGAACAGTATCTCAGCGGCGGTGTTTCGAAAAGATATGACATTGGGACCTTCTAAACTGCGTTATTTGCAAGACACTGCTGGTGGTTTTGCAATTGTTTAGTAGCAGAGGTGACCATTTGCCTTCAGTTGATCCTCAATCTTGTTTGTTCCCTCGCTCTTAATAAAAGGATACGTACCAGTAATAAATTAAACACGAAGTCTCACCCAGCCTAAAGCTTCGTCCCATAAAATGAACTAATACAAACCGTACTAGGTATGTACGTACCGTAGGCTTTTATTTTCTCAGGTATTCGCAAGGTTGTAAGGTTTTTCGCACCGACACAAATATCTGCAACTTGTAAAATAGGAAGTCACACAAAGTTTAATCCGACGGACTAAACTGATGAAATACTAATCGTGTAACCTTTCTCAAAACTTAATTTTAACATTATAACATCTCCTACCCAGATATCAGCCTACAAAACGTATCCGAATACTCCGCGTACTGGGAGCAAGCTCGCACACTATACGGCCCGTTCGAGGCCACGGCGACCATGAAGTCGGGCAACGCTGATGTGTACATCAACGAGATCCCTGGTGGACAGTACACCAATCTGCAGTTCCAGGCGTTCTCGCTCGGCTTGGGAAGTCAGTTTGAGGAGGTCAAGAAGGCGTATAGGTATGTTAAAGTGTTAATTACTAATTATGGTATATGATGCGTTTTATTTCGCTGTGCATTCAATAAACATCTATGAGAAACAATTATGAGATGAACCATAGAGATCACGGGTTTTTTTAAGAAATTATATTTATGTGTAGCCCTAGTTACAGCTATTTTCACTAATGTGACTTCACGATATTCAAATGTAGAAATCGTTTAAGCTGAAAAGAACGCGCCCCACCGCCACATTTACGCACCCAAGCCAATTTCAAATATGTACGCAATACACTTAAACATGCAATAATTATGATTGGTTGTTCAGTCCCTCCACTGCATCTACGTACACAAGCAAATTTCAAATATGGACGCAATACACATAAATATGCCATTCTAATTGGTCGTTCAGTTGCCGGTATGCGTTTGAGCCTAACCGTCAACTGAACAACCAATCATAACTCCATGTTTATGTGTATTACATACATATTTGAATTTGCTTGTGTGCGTGGATGAGGTGGAGCGGCGCCTTGTTTCAGCTAAGACGATCTCTACCTGCTCGTAGAAAGGCAGGCATAGAAATAATCCCAGGTGGCCCAGGTGTTTCGTATTCGTTATTTACTAATTTGATACTCATTGCCAATATGGGATCCATATGGGATCCATCCTATATGGGATGAAATTGTTTAAACCAGATTGAAGAGATGCTCTTTTAAAAAAATCCCTTACCATCATGTCGTCAGTTTTGAATCACAATATTAATTTGTCTAAGATAGTGTTCCTCATATGCAAAACGTATCATTCCAGAGAAGCGAACCTCCTCCTCGGCGACATAATAAAGGTGACCCCATCCTCCAAAGTGGTGGGTGATCTAGCCCAGTTCATGGTGCAGAACAAGCTGAGCGCGGCAGAAGTGGAGGCGCGCGCTGAAGAGCTCTCCTTCCCCAAGTCTGTGGTCGAGTACCTGCAGGGGGCCATCGGCACGCCGCATGGGGGCTTCCCTGAACCACTCAGGTAAATAATAATTAGTTCTTCAAGTGTCGAAGATATACAAGCTGTCATCAGGCGCGTTATCGCTGAATCTTACTAAAATGACGGTTGCACGTCATTATTTGGCACCAAAATGGCCCAAATGCCAAAAAATACAAAAATGCCAAAATGCCAATGGCCAAAACGGTATTTTTTTTAGCTCGAAAGACATAATTATACTAGGCCTAATTTTTCCGCTTGGAACTGCTCCAATTTCTTGATGAGCTGAATCAGCTCCTCCGACACTCCAAGGGTTAAGAGAGGTGCGTGGCGCAGTTGTGTTGTAAAGCAACACACGCCGGGTCGGAAATGGGATGGGTGACCACCCCGACCGAAATTCAGTGATGTGTATTTCAGGCATCTCCGTGCTACGGAAGGCACGATTAGCAGTTGGTCCCGGTTGACGGTTGATGTCAGTCGTTAAGCCTAGTCAGAGGCCTTAGGGCGGCTTGATAAGATCTGACATTGAGGTTGCTCACTAACCTTACACCCCTCCAACAATCCGCATTGAGCCCGCGTGTTGGAGTATGGCTCGTTCCACCTTATAGTTAAGGTGAGGGCTGTGCCCAGCAGTGGGACGACTTGAAGGGCGCCATCGGCACGCCGCATGGAGGCTTCCCGGAACCACTCAGGTAACTAACAATAAAGGTGACCCCATCCTCCAAAGTGGTGGGTGACCTAGCCCAGTTCATGGTGCAGAACAAGCTGAGCGCGGGGGAGGTGGAGGCGCGCGCTGAAGAGCTCTCCTTCCCCAAGTCTGTGGTCGAGTACCTGCAGGGGGCCATCGGCACGCCGCATGGGGGCTTCCCGGAACCACTAAGGTAAATTATAATTAGTTCTTCAAGTGTCGGATACATACAAGCTGTCAGGCGCGTTATCGCTGAATCTTACTAAAATGACGGTTGCACGTCATTATTTGGCACCAAAATGGCCGAAATGCCAAAAAATACAAAAATGCCAAAATGGTTAATTTTTTAGCGCGAAAGACATAATTTTGAAATATTGTGATGTGTATGTCAGGCATCTCCCTGCTTCGGAAGGCACGGTTAGCAGTTGTTCCCATTGGTTAAGCCTAGTCAGAGGCCTTAGGGTGGCTTGATAAGATCTGACATTAAGGTTGCTTACTAAACTTACACCCCTCCAACAATCCGCACTGAGCCCGCGTGTTGGAGTATGGTTCGTTCCACCTCATAGTTGAGGTGAGGCCTGTGCCCAGCAGTGGGACGACCTGCAGGGGGCCATCGGCACGCCGCATGGGGGATTCCCTGAACCACTCAGGTAAATAATTATTGATTCTTCAAGTGTCGGAGACATACAAGCTGTCAGGCGCGTTATCGCCGCTACTAAAATGACGGTAGATCATTGCGCGTCATTATTTGGCACCGAAATGGCCCAAATGCCAAAATGCCGATGGCCAAAATGGTAATTTTTTTAGCGCGAAAGACATAATTTATACTAGGCCTCATTTTTCCGCTTGGAACTGCTTTAATTTCCTGATGAGCTGAATCTGCTCCGCCGGCACTCCAGGGGTTTAGAGAGGTGCCCGTGGCGCAGTTGTGTTGTAAAGCAACACACGCCGGGTCGGAAATGGAATGGGTGACCACCCCGACCGAAATTCAGTCATGTGTATTTCAGGCATCTCCCTGCTTCGGAAGGCACGGTTAGCAGTTGTTCCAATTGGTTAAGCCTAGTCAGAGGCCTTAGGGCGGCTTGATAAGATCTGACATTAAGGTTGCTCACTTACCTTTACTCCCCTCCAACAATCCGCACTGAGCCCGCGTGTTGGAGTATGGCTCGTTCCACCTCATAGTTGAGGTGAATCCTATGCCCAACAATGGGATGACCTGCAGGGCGCCATAGGCATCGGCATGGGGGCTTCCCTGAACCACTCAGGTAGCTAATAATCAAGGTGACCCCCTCCTCCAAGGTGGTGGGTGACCTAGCCCAGTTCATGGTGCAGAACAAGCTGAGCGCGGGGGAGGTGGAGGCGCGCGCTGAAGAGCTCTCCTTCCCCAAGTCTGTGGTCGAGTACCTGCAGGGGGCCATCGGCACGCCGCATGGGGGCTTCCCGGAACCACTCAGGTAAATATTCATTAATTCTTCAAGTGTCGGATACATACAAGCTGTCAGGCGCGTTATCGCTGAATCTTACTAAAATGACGGTTGCGCATCATTATTTGGCACCAAAATGGCCCAAATGGCGAAAGACATAATTGTACTGGGCCTAATTTTTCCGCTTGGAACTGCTCCAATTTCCTGATGAGCTGAATCAGCTCCTCCGGCACTCCAGGGGTTAAGAGAGGTGCGTGGCGCAGTTGAGTTGTAAAGCAACACATGCCGGGTCGGAAATGGGATGGGTGACCACCCCGACCGAAATTTTGTGATGTGTATTTCAGGCATCTCCGTGCTTCGGAAGGCACGGTTAGCAGTTGTTCCCATTGGTTAATCCTAGTCAGAGGCCTTAGGGCGGCTTGATAAGATCTGACATTAACCCATATAGCCCAGCCGTGCCCAAACGAGGACGCCCCATCAAATACCCTCAGTTTATTGGCATTTCGATGTTTGTGATTTTTTATTGCGAATATGTAATAAGTGTGAACCTGTCAGCCTATTATTACACCAAAAACTATATAAAATTAGTTGAGAGTGATTTTACTGTGCGTTTTGTGGAGGTGTTTCAAGAATCAGAGATGGCCAAGATTCAGTAATTTTTATTTGTCATTTTTACAGCTAAAACTGCTGGTTATTTTTCATAAATAACCGGAATATAATGTAAACTTTCAATATAAAAATAAATGGCAATGAGTAATTGAGTATTGATGATAGTATAAGTTTTTTTACAACGGTGTCCCCATTCGAGGTCGGTGGGCACATTAGAGGTAAATTATTCGTATTTTTTTGCAGGTCATTTTTCCTTGAAAAATGGCAAAACAAACTTTTTGCAGTGTCAAGGAGTACTGCGGAGTTGAAAAAGCCCTATATTATGCTGTTATGCGTGAAGATGATGGATGCACGGATAGATTGAGTTACTTTTCCTCCAGAGCCTAGTGTGTTGACGGACGAAAAAATGACGACGAGGATAATAAACAAGGCAATGCACTTCCACGTGACGTACCAGGAATCGAAATAAAGAAGAACAAGATAGGATACTTCTGGAAATCTCCAGGTGCCAATCGTACAGAGCCGTACTGGGCACAAGAATAGTGAAGCAATGGCTCAACAAACTTGGCACCAGCCATAGAGACCATGTTGTCTTCGTTGATAATTTTTTCACCAGTTTTGATTTGCTAAGACTTACGGAAAGTAGCTTTTGTGGAACGGGTACTGTCCGTGAAAGCATAAGCATAAATAGACCATTAGTTGTGGTGAAGTAAATAAAGACGAAAAACTGTACTGATTTTGACCACTGTTTGAAAAAAGTCAATCAAATTCTATTCGTAAGTTGATCGGACAATCGCGTCGGCATCATGGGTTCAACCACGTCTTGCCTCTAGGATAAGAAACTGCTGGCTGGAGCGCTGCAGAAGAAAAAAGTAGACCTTGGTATCCCAGATCTTCACCAAAATCGGAACAAGCGGATGGGCGGTATTGATCAAGCGGACCAGTCTATTTCACTATACCACCCTGCTATTCATGGGAATAAAATGGTGGTGGGTACTGATTACGTCCACATGTTGGATCTGGCAGTTGCAAATGCATAGCACAACCACAATCTGACCCATGAATAGCCTAGACCAGGTTCAATTTCGTCGTCACAATGCTCGTCATTATTTTTTTCCTTCGGACATTCTGTAGTACCAAGTTTCCACCATGATGGTAATGGTCACTTTCCACAAAAAATAGCTCCACTTTACTAAAAAAGCACGTTGACAATGCAAAAAGCGCGTAAAGACATAATGTATTGAAAGAGGATGCTTCGAAAAATTTCACCCCCCATGGACCCAGCGTCCTCATTTAAGGACGGCTTTTTTTTTCAAAGAAGGAATTTCAAAAAAAACTTTTTTTTCGTGGTTTTCTTATAATAACGATTATTTCAACCAATTAATGATAAAAAAATATAATTTGCACTGCTGGGTTTCATTTGGGTCCAAATGGGTTAAGGTTGCTCACTAACCTTACACCCCTCCAACAATCCGCACTGAGCCCGCATGTTGGTGTATGGCTCGTTCCACCTCATAGTTGAGGTGAGGGCTGTACCCAACAGTGGGACAACCTGCAGGGGGCCATCGGCACGCCGCATGGGGGCTTCCCTGAACCACTCAGGTAACTAGTAATCAAGGTGACCCCCTCCTCTAAAGTAAAAGGAGCTCTCCTTCCCCAAGTCTGTGGTCGAGTACCTGCAGGGGGCCATCGGCACGCCGCATGGGGGCTTCCCTGAACCACTCAGGTAAATTATAAATGCGAAAGTTTGTATGTGTGGATGTGCCGTGTTGCTCTTTCACGTTAAAACTACTGAATATATTGGAATGAAACTTTACAATAATATAGCTTATACGTCTGAATAACACATAGGCTACAATTTATTAAAAAATATTTTGGTTTCCCGTAATGGTCCAACCCTAGATAGATCAATCAAGTGATCCTAAAAAAACCTACAACTATTTAAGTAAGTAAGTTGTAAGTTTTTGAAATTTCCTTAGTGCTGCCATAAGAAAAAAACCTGTCTAAAAATGGTTAAAAAGCAATGAACTTGAATAAAACAAAGATACTCACACTTTTACTCACTGTGGATGAGATAGATCTGAGCTAGAGAAATTATACAGATGATGAGATGAAACACCATTTTTTATTTGTATCAAACAGCCTAGTCTTCATGTCATATATTCTAACTGGAACAATGGTTTTACAGATCAAAGGTTCTCAAGGATATGCCTAGAATAGATGGCCGCCCAGGCGAAGATATGCCTCCATTGGACTTCGCCAAACTCAAGAACGACTTGCAGGAGACTTACCCCGATGTAAGTTGAATTAATTGGATACGTTTCACTTCTAGCAATAATTCAAAAATTAAAATATCGTTATCTGTCAAATCGTAGACATCGAGCGAACAAAGTAGTTGAAAAATTCTCTTTGATGCATTGGTAGTTTGTTACACATTTTGTAATGCTCCAAGGAGCAAACTAACTCTGGTATTTGGAGTAAACATCTGGATCATTTGACGAGATACATAGTTAATAATATTACAAACCCTGTTCCCGTTAATAGAGTTGAACCACGTGCATGGAAAGTGTTGTTAGAGTTTTAGTAACCGTTAGATTATTAATGAATTATCATTAAATTATAACGATAAGGGAACAAGGGAAAGGAATCTAATCACGTTTCTTTGTCTCCGTGACGGGGACAACGGTAATAATTCAATTTCAATTCTTTATTGTATACCAAGTGTTACATTAAGATGTATAATAACAGGGTAGTACTTAAAACTACTTAATACTCGGGTTCCATAACAGACTCTACCACAAGTTTCTCTAACGCAGCTCTTTGACATTATAGCAATGGAAATAACGAATGCTCATACAAATATTTTAGGCAGACGCTAGCTGAGAGTCATTATTGACCATTTGGCGTAGTTTTGTAGCATCTGGATTATAACTGGTTCACTTTTATTTATTAGGTTCTTTAATATTGTTTCTTCATAGTTATGAACGAGATAATGTCATTTAACCTTTTTGTGCTGATTTGTAGCTAACGGACGAAGATGTGATGTCGGCGGCTATGTACCCTCAAGTGGCCAACGACTTCTTCCGCATTCGCGACAAGTACGGCCCCGTCAAGCACCTCGACACCAAGACCTTCCTCGTCGGACCTACGGTGAGTTATATTACAGAAAAAACAGCTTGCTTTAGCACTTGTAAAAATATGGCGATCTGCCAGTTTTTATTTCTCTAGGAATTATATTTTTTTTGAATAATCCATATTAACATAGTAATTATTTTTAGTCTTTTTTTGTAAACAATTCACAAAGTGAACAATTTGTCTAAAGCAATGAGCCGTGCTATTCCGGCGGTGCACATCGGACATCACTTCACATCTCGGTGCTTCACGCTTACCTCAATCATCAATACGCTTTACTTTGAATTAGTATTTTCTCTCATTTTGTATGTAAAAAATTAAAAAATGTTATTTGGCTTAGTTGTTTTCTCTCAAGCGACCACAGTTGCAAAGAAATTGAATTTTAAAGTTCAGTCACACGAGCGAAGGTAGTTTTGGCGTCCGCCGGAATAGCATAGCTGGTACCAAACAAAAATGTAGGTAAAAATATTTAATCACATGGTAAAGGTAATACATGATATTGCATGATACAATTGGAAATCGCTGTTCAGATAAATTTGATATTTCTTTCATTGAATTCTGGGTCCAGCAAAAGATAAGATAAGTACGGCATAGGTATTTCCCAATCAATATTTGAAAACATGACGTTTCCTCAGGTCGGTGAGACGATAGAAGTGAAGATCGAGCGCGGGAAGACCCTCGACATCAAGACCCTGGCCATCTCCGACGAGATGACAGCCGCCGGAGAACGCGAAGTGTTCTTCGAGCTCAACGGGCAGCTGCGGTCTGTCTTCATCCGGGACGAGAACGCTAGCAAGGTGGGTCATCTTACTCTGTGACACTCACCCCTGAATTACCACAGGCGCTTTATGTTTGTGTATTAAATTAAGTCTATCAAGGGGCGGTAGAAGCACAGGAAGCAGAAGTTTTGGCAGACCAGCTGCCAGATGGTCGGACGATATATAAAAGACGGCAGGACCGACCTGGACAAGACTCGCCGCATCAAGATCTTCTTGGAGAGCCAAGCAAGAGGCATATGTCCAGCAGTGGACGCACAAATGCTGAGAAGAAGAAGAAGCGGCGGTAGGCAGCGTTACCAATCAATCAGTAACGTTTATCCAAGTGACAAATCTGATTGATGGTAGATTTAATGATCAGACGTATAAGTCTGATTTGTTGGCAGACTCCACTCGCCCGTTATTCAGGTTCCAGTGGAGTATGAGTATGTTTGTTTTGATATCAAACCTCCCCTTGACCGTTCTAAAATGGTGGTTTCAAACAAATCCTAATGGTATGCACATCACATTATGTTAAATACAAAGAGACCTATTGGTGTTGAGAAAAACTGGGTTTCTAATTCACTATGACATTTACAGGAAATGAAGATCCATCCTAAGGCAGTGAAGGGCAACAAGAACCAAGTCGGTGCACCAATGCCTGGCACAGTACTGAGTAAGTTTCTAAAGCATTTTCGTTCAATCATTCAAAAGTCTATGGATCTAATAACCACTAATATTCTGTTACCTAAAAACTTGAAACCGGAAAGACGTGTTAGATAAGTGTCTATAATATTTTTGATTTATCAGTCTCTGAGAACCATATTACAAGGTCTGCTCTGATCTTGATGTAAGATCTCAGATGTATTTATTTTAAATTGCCCCATTAATTTTTTTCAGCCATCAAAGTGAAAGAAGGTGACAAGGTAGAAAAGGGCCACCCGATCGCCGTTCTCTCAGCCATGAAGATGGAGATGATAGTACAAGCGCCGATGGCCGGAACTGTGAAGACGGTCTCCATCACCAACGGACAGAAGTTGGAGGGAGACGACCTCATCTGCACCATAGAGTAACCAGGCCCATCCATAGACTAGACCAGCTAGCCCAAACCAGAAAGAATACAACGCAAAAAATTGGGCACTCTGTTTTTTTCAACTACAAAATTAATTATTACAAGAAATGTGAAACTTGAGTAAAAGAGAGAAAATCTTAAGACTGAAACAATACTTTGTTAGATTTTCAAAGCATTTTAAGTTTTTTCACTATTCAATTTGGTACTTTTGCTATTAAGAAAACTGTCATCAAGCACTAGAATCTTTTTTAAATGTTAGCTTCCTCTCAGAAAATTGCTTAAAAATATAGTTAACGTTACACTTTACAGTATAATTTGGGTTGGCTGGAAGATGTGATTTCTAAAAATATCTTTACAAATTTTATCGTATTGTTAAAAGTGCAGCTTGATTGGCTAGAATAGATGCTATGTAAATTTGATTCTTATGTTGCTGTACTTACGATTATTTTATGTAAATATTATTTGCTCATTGTTTATGAACAGCTGTTATTCAGTGTGTAAAAAGTTCTGGTAAAAGACATAGTTCACGTGTTACGATGTAAGTGCAAGTGGTATGTATGAAATGTTTCTAGCTTATTTATTATACTACATACAAAAATACCTGTGATAATGTCACTAATACTTAGTGACAATTAAATTGAAATAGTTAATGAAGATTACTTACTACATCACAGTACAAGTTATGTATAAATTAGATCTATTTCTATGAAATCTGGAATTTAATAACATGTAGTTTAGTCATTCCATCCTTTAAAGAATTTATTAATAATAGAGTTAAATATTGAGGAAAACAATTTTGAATTGTTTTAGTGTTAGAATGAATTTTATAATGATTGTTAATACTGTTCAATAACAATTTGTGTATGCTGGTGCTCATTGTTATTGTTTTATTGTTATTTTTCACGTATTTTTTATTTAATAAAATATTTGCGGTATTAATTTTTGACGTTTCATTTTAAAGGTAATCATTCAGAATAGATTCAAATGCAGGATCTTAATTTATGAATAAAAGATGGTAGTGTATAATTCAAAGTATATTTCTTGTGTTCTAGTTAAAATGTTATACAATATGCCATCCCAATCGTAACATGATTCTTAAACATACTTATAAATAAACAAATGTTAGCCTTAAGATCACCTTTTCAATCATCAAAATTGAGATCATTTACAATTTAATAATGTTGTAATTATGTTATTTTTTTTGTTTCTTATAAATACAAACATAAAAAGAAATTTTTCTTTCCAATTTGTTTGGTTCGAAACGTTTTTGATTACTGAAAAGCGGATCCCAAATTACGAAGAAATTGTTAGACAATTAAAAGACATATTTTTACAACTACGATAGTCTTTAAAATTCGATAAACTATGCTTGGGATAGCTAACAAGAAGCGCCCAAAATAGTAACATCTAATAGGCGAATACGTTACAGTATGAGTGATATTCATAAAAACATAACGTACAAGACTCACATACAAACGATTAAAAATTGATAAACATTACATACCTATATGGCATCGAGAAGATAAGCTTTAACAGTACAAAATATACAGCAGATCAAGTATACCACAAACTGACGAATCCCTTTATTAGATGTTCACTTTATAATGGTACAAGACAGATTGAGGAAGTTTGACAGTTGGTGGTAACATGAATAGCTGGCCTCTGTACAACAGTCTACCGGTGACTTAAGATCGAAATGAATGTATATTTTTATACCTTCAGGTAACTTTGTCAAAATGGAATGAATACATACCTCGTGCCGTTGGATATCAATAAGATTAAAAGACGCTACAGACGTAACACTAAAAAATATGTTTTTTTCTTGCTTACAACATTAGCCCTCGAATTTTAAAACGGTCATTTATTAGGAGTCCCTACATTAGTGTGCTCAGATGTCGGCAAAACCAACCACGAGCTGTTGAACTTATATGTAGGTATAATGGGAACCCGTCACTTGTCCGAAATTTACTAGTCCGAATTTCATTTGACCGAAAACTATTGACCAACATTTCATTTGCCAGATGTATTGTTTGACATATTTTTAACCCGCCGAAGTATCTTTTGACATAAGTGTCGTTATACCGAACTACGTTAAGCCGAATTTCAGAATAAACTTTTTACTATTGCCCGAAGTCTTTTTTCAACTTTTTTCATTTACCAGATGACTTATTTGGCATATGATCACTTTGCCTAAATCACATTTTACCGAATATTACTAGGCCACAACTACTGTATGATAACGTTCAACGTATTATAAATTTCAACTTCAGGGCGAATCCGACTCAGTCAACCCCGACACCACCTGGTACTTGTTTTGCCCTACCCCAAGAGTGTTATTTAAAAGCGCGTAGGCATGAAGGGGCGAGGCGGCCCGCGGGCAGAGGAGCAGGTGGCTATGAGTGAGGCGCCGCGGCCGAGGCTGGCCGGCGAAGCCGGCCAAGAAGCCGAAGCTGTGGTGCTGAGCGAAAGCCATCTGCGACGATTAGCACGCGAGGAACCGCCGGAGCCCCGTAATGCCGGAGCCGTGACAGAATTCTTGTGCTTTCCTTAAACTTGCATGTTGAATACTTGCATGCTGTTTGACTGCAGAGATGTTATAAATTTCTTATTTTAATTTAAATCCAAAAATTCCTTGTCGGCTTTTATGATGCTTGCATTAAACCCGTAACCTTTTTCATGATCATTCGGTAAACTAAAAATATGGCAATCAAAACAGTGGTCTAATGATTGTTCTGGAAAACAATACTTCGGACAAGTGTCATTTCGGCTAATCGTCACTTCGGTAAAACGTTTTGTGTTCTAATGAAACGTCTGGCAAACGAAAAAAATCCAATTGATAATTGGTCAACTGATACAGTGGCAAACGTCATTTCGGGAAAATGAAAAAATGCCGAACGAAAAAAAACGAACCGTTTTCGGGAAAATGAAATTCGGGAAAAGAAAATTCGGTTTAATGATAGGTAACCAGGTATAATGTAAACGAATGTTTGTAGTAACTTTTTTCGTATTACATAATACTACAAAAATTACTTCAAACATTTGCGCAAGCCTAGTTTTATAATCATTATTAATTAGTACATACATTTTACATCAAGTAGTCAGCTGTTCATTACGTTCAGATTAAAATGTTGATTAATTTGATAATTAATTTAACTACAAATACACAAGTTACAAGCCAGTGTGATGTATTTATAATTCAGATGATCATGGTGTAGGGTATTCCAGTCATGTAAGTAACATAGCTTGGTGTTTGTTCTAGTGTCTCCTACTCGTAGACATACAGTGCGCAATATAAGCGAAAATCAATAATTGGACAAGCTATCATCATGACAATTAATATAATCATTATGACTTATGCCACGCATGTTATGGCATACGACTTCAGCAATGACTGTTGAGTTTATTGTCAGTCGCTTAGGGAAGGTATTTCTTGAATAACATCTCCTTACAAATAACACGCGGCTGGCCCAATGACGCCATTTCGATATGTGATTTATAAAAATAACGCTACAACTACTACGCTACTTCTTAGCGATTGTCTAAAGAAAAAATATGTATTTTAGCATTGGCACAAAAATAGGCTTAGGGCTTACTTTAGGCTTTTTTTCTATCAAGCGAAGTTCGGCATAACGTGTAACTGCAAGCGAATATGCATATTGCATCTGTTAGGCCTTCTGCTAGGTAGTTATTCATGGCCGCGCGCATTTAGTTTTTGGAAAGCACGTTAAGCACGTGTAGGTGTCGTTATACCGCCCGCGGTGGCAATATTGTGGAAACACAGATATTGCCACCAAAAAAAATAAAAGAAGAATTTCTACAATTACAAGTGTATGCATTCGTATCACCTTAAGACGGAGCGCTATAGATCAGTTTCAACGTGCCCACACACAAGCCACACGTCACAAGACGCCGCCACGGGCAGATTTCATGTAGTTTTGATAGATTTTAATGGACTCGCTGCACACCATAACTCCGGTGGGGCCACCCGCCACACGCTACAAACTATAGGAATATGCCGGTGGCGGCGTTTTGTGGCCCGTGTGCGGAGACCCTCAGGGTTCAATTTTGACCATGTTGGTTAATGAAGAATTAGCAATATTTTGATAGGCCATAATAATGTTTGTTTAATCGATGAATAAGATAATTAAATTAAGCATACACTTAATATACAAGATAGGCGAAAATCGAAGTAAGTACATTTTCTGAAAAAGATTCTACAAGCAATTCCCGACCAGCAGGAAACAACATATGCAAAAAATAATAATTTTAAATCCCAAACAAGGTATTTTTGCTAAAACATAAAAAAACTCACATTAATAATATTCGCCAAGTATTTTGAGTACAAGTACATAACTTAAGACAAGAATTACACAAAATAAACCGATTTGGTCCCTAAAACTAACACAATGAATAGCATATAAGCACTCTTGCTTGACTTAAATAAAATTGAAAGAAATTTCACAAACTAGATCTGTTACAACATTGAATTACTTGTTTAATCCTTCGTCCGTTAAATTTAACTTAACTTATAGAAAGTTAATGATCATTGCCCATAGGCCTGAGGTAAAAGCTTTTGCATAACTAGAAAGCTTACGTTGAGCTTTAGAAATGAGCAAAACAAAGAGAAACAGTTAGTTGTACTGTGATATGCACAGTACAACCCATGTTATGGCGAACTAAGTAGTTTGTAACAAAGCCACCTGAGGTGAAGAACGAAAGTGTCTACATCAAAATAATAAACCAACCTAAACTACATATTATAGCAATAGTCCGTTCGCGTTAAGAAGGCAGTAATTTCACTTTGTCCTTCGATCTAGCACGCCCCCTTACCAAAGTTGGCAAAGTTGTCTACAAAGCATGCGTTCAACTGGTCACTGAGGACTTGACTTTCTAATTAGGAACGATTCGATTGGGTAGGGAGCGCGGTAGATCGAGGGACAAGTATGAAAATACTGCATTCTTAACGCGATCGGACTGTAGTATTTAGTGGGTTTTTATTACAGAATCCGAGACCATCGGCGTTATTAAACTATGATTTACAGAAAATAATTGGATAATGGCGGAAGGAAAGTTAGTTGAATATACTAGGTACTCTATGAATTGATTCGAAACAGGCTTGTAGGGTATTGATTCGAGGTTCTGCCGGTAGAGCCAAATGTGCGTTCGATTCTCATTGGGAACAGACAATAATATGATGAACATGTGTTCGTAAGAGATTGAGGTTCAGGTGAGAGATATCCCAGAAGTGAACACACTGACTTAAATCTTATTCTTTCTTACTTCTGCTTGATGAAAGACAGCGCATTACTTTAGTCTCCTGTATTTCATTGGTATTCACAGAAAGGAATGTAAGTCGTACTTGCCTTTATTTAGTATGGCACAAACATTACCTGATTAATATTTTAAAATGAAAAATGCCGCCAGATTACAACCACTAACCGCGGTGCCTTACAACCACTTAGCTTCCTGACCGTACATTTTGGTCCTCCGAGCCGGATTGGAAGTAGGTCGCTGCTGACGGCTGCTACATGTGCGAGCTAGCTCGTACACTAATGGTTGACTATACTAACCTTAAAATTCAAGTGAAGCTCACTAATGCGGTCTCGTAACACGTCTGTAGAACTGACAGTGAGCTTTAATTCTGAGAGCTACTTAGCTTTGAGAGACGTTCAAAAATCGGTGGCTAGGGTATACGGTTCAAAATCAACATTGTAATTGGTTTCACAAGTATCTTAGCAGAAGGTTTCAATTTCAGTCCAGTCATCATAGTAAGTTCACCTCGGAATTCGAGATACCCAGCTGAAAAGTCTCGATCATCTTCGACATGCATTACGTCAAGTCTACAAAACTTAATGAACCTGTGCAGCTTTCAAATACTCCACCGTATGAACAATTTTGTCAAACAAAATTTGAAGAGAATTTTGTATTCTACAATATTGATCATAAACACAAATAGCAAAAAACCCGTAGGAAATAAGATATTTACAAAAAGAGCGCAAAAAACCGATTTTTATGACCTTTGACCTTGAAATTTAATAGTTGCGTACACCCTACCATATGTAGGTTTTGAGACAACTTTTAGGGTGTCAATATTCAAGTATTTACAGACTTTAAGCCTAGTCGGAGGCCTTAGGGCGGCTTGATAAGATCTGACATCAAGGTTGCTCACTTACTTTACACCCCTCCAACAATTAGCACTGAGCCCGCGAGTTGGAGTATGGCTCATTCCACCTCATAGTTGAGGAGAGGGCTGTACCCAGCAGTGGGATGACCTGCAGACCTTAGGTAACTAACAATCAAGGTGACCCCCTCGTCCAAAGTGGTGGGTGACCTAGCCCAGTTCATGGTGCAGAACAAGCTGAGCGCGGGGGAGGTGGAGGCGCGCGCTGAAGAGCTCTCCTTCCCCAAGTCTGTGGTCGAGTACCTGCAGGGGGCCATCGGCACGCCGCATGGGGGCTTCCCTGAACCACTCAGGTAAATAATAATTAGTTCTTCAAGTGTCGGATACATACAAGCTGTCAGGCGCGTTATCGCCGAATCTTACTGAAATGACGGTAGATCGTTGCGCGTCATTATTTGGCACCGAAATGGCCCAAATGCCAAAATGCCGATGGCCAAAAGGTAAATTTTTTAGCGCGAAAGACAATTATACTAAGCCTAATTTTTCCGCTTGGAACTGCTCTAATTTCCTGATGAGCTGAATCAGCTCCTCCGACACTCTAGGGGTTAGAAGAGGTGTCCGTGGCGCAGTTGTGTTGTAAAGCAACACACGCCGGGTTGGAAATGGGATGGGTGACCACCCCGACCGAAATTCAGTGATTTGTATTTCAGGCATCTCCGTGCTTCGGAAGGCACGGTTAGCAGTTGTTCCCATTGGTTAAGCCTAGTCAGAGGCCTTAGGGTGGCTTGATAAGATCTCTCATTAAGGTTGCTCACTGACCTTACACCCCTCCAACAATCTGCACTGAGCCCGCATGTTGATGTGTGGCTCGTTCCACCTTATAGTTAAGGTGAGGGCTGTACCCAGCAGTAGGACGACCTGCAGGGCGCCATCGGTATTGGCATGGGAGCTTCCCGGAACCACTCAGGTAACTATCAATCAAGGTGACCCCATCCTCCAAAGTGGTGGGTGACCTAGCCCAGTTCATGGTGCAGAACAAGCTGAGCGCGGGGGAGGTGGAGGCGCGCGCTGAAGAGCTCTCCTTCCCCAAGTCTGTGGTCGAGTACCTGCAGGGGGCCATCGGCACGCCGCATGGGGGCTTCCCTGAATCACTCAGGTAACTTTATTTGTTGTATACTAGCTAACCTAACCGACGCTGTTCCGTCAAACACAGGTAAATGTAAAAAAAAGAAATATGAAATGAAATTGTTTATTTCAGAATACAAAATTCCATACATGTTGTTAGTACAAAACTTAAATGCTCAGAGACTAGTGTGTTAGTAAAACTTAATAATGATGAGCAAGGATTGGGCTATCTATCCTCGCTGGAACTACCTTCAGGAGAGTGTTGTTGCTGCCCCGCACTCGATCCCACAGAGAAGCGACTCGCTTCCTAAAAATACTCGCTCGCGTTTTATAAAATAGTCTTGAGGTTTTCTAAAATATATATCTTATTTTTTTTCATTTTTGAGAACCTTCTAATAAAAAACACATTAAAAAAAGAGTTAGTGAAATCGGTCCAGCCGTGGATTGGCATGACCTAGGAAAATAGGGATGTATTTGGTGAGACTGAGTGTCCGGTAGTGAATGCCCTAACCGTTAACGTATCGTACAACTAATAATAACAGTTTCTGGTATTTCCTTAGTGTTGCCAAAAAAAGGTTTATTTTTTAAAATTTTCCTGTCTTAATATGGTTGAAAAGCAATGAACTTGGATAGAAACAAAGATAGTGTCACGCTTTTACTCACACACCAAAGGCAGAGAGGTGTGGATGAGATAGACCTGAGATAGAGAAATTATACAGATGATGAGATGAAACACCATTTTTTATTTGTATTAAACAGCTTGTACATGTACATGTAAATGTCTTTATGTCTTGTATTTTAACTAGAACAATGGTTTTACAGATCCAAGGTTCTCAAGGATATGCCTAGAATAGATGGCCGGCCAGGCGAAGATATGCCTCCATTGGACTTCGCCAAACTCAAAAACGACTTGCAGGAGACTTACCCCGATGTAAGTTGAATTAATTCGATGTTTCACTTCTAGCAATAATGAGATGAAAAGCGTGAGAATGAGTGTAAAATTGTATAAGCATTATTATAATTACGTAGTAACTGTAAAAACTGTGCGTGCACACACTCTGTGTACAGTCAACAGCACATCAGGTAACCTTATTTCCGTTTTTTCACTCCCTCTTGCCAAATGTCATTCCTTTGCAATCAAACAAGGAGGACTGATCAGAAATGGGAGGAGTGGCGTAGATTAGGGTTGCTAGTCAGCAGATTATTAATGTATGTATTATCAATAAATTATTTTTACGTTAAGTGTACAGCGAAAAACTAATTTAATCACGTTCCGCTGTCCCCGTGACGGAGACACAACGAACGGGGACGGAATATACGTGTTCAAGATGCAGACATAGAGGTCTACCACAAGTTTTCTATAACGCAAACGGTCTTTATCATACATTTTTTGCATTTCATACAGCGTCTATCGAATAGCAAGGGAAGTAACCAACGCCTATTTGAATAATTAACGCAGACGCTAGCTAAAACTCATTGTAGACTGCCTGGCCAAGCATCTGGCAAATAACTGACTTACAATTCTGATTTCATAATTTCGAACAAGATAATGTTATTAATTGTCATTTGTTCTGATTTGTAGCTAACGGACGAAGATGTGATGTCGGCTGCCATGTACCCTCAAGTGGCCAACGACTTCTTCCGCATTCGCGACAAGTACGGCCCCGTCAAGCACCTCGACACCAAGACCTTCCTCGTCGGACCTACGGTGAGTTGTATTACAGAAAAAATAGCTTGCTTTAGCAGTTGTGAAAATATGGTGATCGGCCAGTTTTCATTTCTCTAGGATTTTATATTTTTATTGAATAATCCATATTAACAAAGTAATTATTTAGTCTTTTTTTGTAAACAATTTACAAAATGAACTATTTGTCAAAAGGAAGGTAAATACAGTATAGTTCGCCCGCTTCAAGAATGCAGTAATTTCATTCTTGTCCTTCGACCTAGCACGCCCCCTAACTAATCAAATCGTTCCTAATTAGAAAGTCAAGTGCTCAGTTGAACGCACTCTTTCGAACGCAACGGTTTTGTACCTGAGTTTTCCTCCGTGTAACGAAATTAAATTAAAAGATACTGCATTCTTAACGCGAACATACTATAAACACATTTTATCACATGGTATCTGTTCAGGCGGTTGTTCAGATAATTTTGATATTTCTTTCATTGAAGTCTGGGTTGAGCGAAATATAAGTTATACTTATATTAGTTATATAAGTCTAACTTATATTTTATAAGGGCATGAGAGCATTTATATTGTATGAGAGCGAAATATAAGTTATATAAGTATAACTTATATTTCGCTGGACCCAGAATTCAAACAAACTGCATAGATATTTCCCAATCAATATTTGAAAACATGTCTTCCTCAGGTCGGTGAAACGATAGAAGTGAAGATCGAGCGCGGGAAGACCCTCGACATCAAGACCCTGGCCATTTCCGACGAGATGACAGCCGCCGGAGAACGCGAAGTGTTCTTCGAGCTCAACGGGCAGCTGCGGTCTGTCTTCATCCGGGACGAGAACGCTAGCAAGGTGGGTCATCTTACTCTGTGACACTCACCCCTGAATTACCACAGGCGCTTTATGTTTGTGTATTAAATTAAGTCTATCAAGGGGCGGTAGAAGCACAGGAAGCAGAAGTTTTGGCAGACCAGCTGCCAGATGGTCGGACGATATATAAAAGACGGCAGGACCGACCTGGACAAGACTCGCCGCATCAAGATCTTCTTGGAGAGCCAAGCAAGAGGCATATGTCCAGCAGTGGACGCACAAATGCTGAGAAGAAGAAGAAGCGGCGGTAGGCAGCGTTACCAATCAATCAGTAACGTTTATCCAAGTGACAAATCTGATTGATGGTAGATTTAATGATCAGACGTATAAGTCTGATTTGTTGGCAGACTCCACTCGCCCGTTATTCAGGTTCCAGTGGAGTATGAGTATGTTTGTTTTGATATCAAACCTCCCCTTGACCGTTCTAAAATGGTGGTTTCAAACAAATCCTAATGGTATGCACATCACATTATGTTAAATACAAAGAGACCTATTGGTGTTGAGAAAAACTGGGTTTCTAATTCACTATGACATTTACAGGAAATGAAGATCCATCCTAAGGCAGTGAAGGGCAACAAGAACCAAGTCGGTGCACCAATGCCTGGCACAGTACTGAGTAAGTTTCTAAAGCATTTTCGTTCAATCATTCAAAAGTCTATGGATCTAATAACCACTAATATTCTGTTACCTAAAAACTTGAAACCGGAAAGACGTGTTAGATAAGTGTCTATAATATTTTTGATTTATCAGTCTCTGAGAACCATATTACAAGGTCTGCTCTGATCTTGATGTAAGATCTCAGATGTATTTATTTTAAATTGCCCCATTAATTTTTTTCAGCCATCAAAGTGAAAGAAGGTGACAAGGTAGAAAAGGGCCACCCGATCGCCGTTCTCTCAGCCATGAAAATGGAGATGATAGTACAAGCGCCGATGGCCGGAACTGTGAAGACGGTCTCCATCACCAACGGACAGAAGTTGGAGGGAGACGACCTCATCTGCACCATAGAGTAACCAGGCCCATCCATAGACTAGACCAGCTAGCCCAAACCAGAAAGAATACAACGCAAAAAATTGGGCACTCTGTTTTTTTCAACTACAAAATTAATTATTACAAGAAATGTGAAACTTGAGTAAAAGAGAGAAAATCTTAAGACTGAAACAATACTTTGTTAGATTTTCAAAGCATTTTAAGTTTTTTCACTATTCAATTTGGTACTTTTGCTATTAAGAAAACTGTCATCAAGCACTAGAATCTTTTTTAAATGTTAGCTTCCTCTCAGAAAATTGCTTAAAAATATAGTTAACGTTACACTTTACAGTATAATTTGGGTTGGCTGGAAGATGTGATTTCTAAAAATATCTTTACAAATTTTATCGTATTGTTAAAAGTGCAGCTTGATTGGCTAGAATAGATGCTATGTAAATTTGATTCTTATGTTGCTGTACTTACGATTATTTTATGTAAATATTATTTGCTCATTGTTTATGAACAGCTGTTATTCAGTGTGTAAAAAGTTCTGGTAAAAGACATAGTTCACGTGTTACGATGTAAGTGCAAGTGGTATGTATGAAATGTTTCTAGCTTATTTATTATACTACATACAAAAATACCTGTGATAATGTCACTAATACTTAGTGACAATTAAATTGAAATAGTTAATGAAGATTACTTACTACATCACAGTACAAGTTATGTATAAATTAGATCTATTTCTATGAAATCTGGAATTTAATAACATGTAGTTTAGTCATTCCATCCTTTAAAGAATTTATTAATAATAGAGTTAAATATTGAGGAAAACAGTTTTGAATTGTTTTAGTGTTAGAATGAATTTTATAATGATTGTTAATACTGTTCAATAACAATTTGTGTATGCTGGTGCTCATTGTTATTGTTTTATTGTTATTTTTCACGTATTTTTTATTTAATAAAATATTTGCGGTATTAATTTTTGACGTTTCATTTTAAAGGTAATCATTCAGAATAGATTCAAATGCAGGATCTTAATTTATGAATAAAAGATGGTAGTGTATAATTCAAAGTATATTTCTTGTGTTCTAGTTAAAATGTTATACAATATGCCATCCCAATCGTAACATGATTCTTAAACATACTTATAAATAAACAAATGTTAGCCTTAAGATCACCTTTTCAATCATCAAAATTGAGATCATTTACAATTTAATAATGTTGTAATTATGTTATTTTTTTTGTTTCTTATAAATACAAACATAAAAAGAAATTTTTCTTTCCAATTTGTTTGGTTCGAAACGTTTTTGATTACTGAAAAGCGGATCCCAAATTACGAAGAAATTGTTAGACAATTAAAAGACATATTTTTACAACTACGATAGTCTTTAAAATTCGATAAACTATGCTTGGGATAGCTAACAAGAAGCGCCCAAAATAGTAACATCTAATAGGCGAATACGTTACAGTATGAGTGATATTCATAAAAACATAACGTACAAGACTCACATACAAACGATTAAAAATTGATAAACATTACATACCTATATGGCATCGAGAAGATAAGCTTTAACAGTACAAAATATACAGCAGATCAAGTATACCACAAACTGACGAATCCCTTTATTAGATGTTCACTTTATAATGGTACAAGACAGATTGAGGAAGTTTGACAGTTGGTGGTAACATGAATAGCTGGCCTCTGTACAACAGTCTACCGGTGACTTAAGATCGAAATGAATGTATATTTTTATACCTTCAGGTAACTTTGTCAAAATGGAATGAATACATACCTCGTGCCGTTGGATATCAATAAGATTAAAAGACGCTACAGACGTAACACTAAAAAATATGTTTTTTTCTTGCTTACAACATTAGCCCTCGAATTTTAAAACGGTCATTTATTAGGAGTCCCTACATTAGTGTGCTCAGATGTCGGCAAAACCAACCACGAGCTGTTGAACTTATATGTAGGTATAATGGGAACCCGTCACTTGTCCGAAATTTACTAGTCCGAATTTCATTTGACCGAAAACTATTGACCAACATTTCATTTGCCAGATGTATTGTTTGACATATTTTTAACCCGCCGAAGTATCTTTTGACATAAGTGTCGTTATACCGAACTACGTTAAGCCGAATTTCAGAATAAACTTTTTACTATTGCCCGAAGTCTTTTTTCAACTTTTTTCATTTACCAGATGACTTATTTGGCATATGATCACTTTGCCTAAATCACATTTTACCGAATATTACTAGGCCACAACTACTGTATGATAACGTTCAACGTATTATAAATTTCAACTTCAGGGCGAATCCGACTCAGTCAACCCCGACACCACCTGGTACTTGTTTTGCCCTACCCCAAGAGTGTTATTTAAAAGCGCGTAGGCATGAAGGGGCGAGGCGGCCCGCGGGCAGAGGAGCAGGTGGCTATGAGTGAGGCGCCGCGGCCGAGGCTGGCCGGCGAAGCCGGCCAAGAAGCCGAAGCTGTGGTGCTGAGCGAAAGCCATCTGCGACGATTAGCACGCGAGGAACCGCCGGAGCCCCGTAATGCCGGAGCCGTGACAGAATTCTTGTGCTTTCCTTAAACTTGCATGTTGAATACTTGCATGCTGTTTGACTGCAGAGATGTTATAAATTTCTTATTTTAATTTAAATCCAAAAATTCCTTGTCGGCTTTTATGATGCTTGCATTAAACCCGTAACCTTTTTCATGATCATTCGGTAAACTAAAAATATGGCAATCAAAACAGTGGTCTAATGATTGTTCTGGAAAACAATACTTCGGACAAGTGTCATTTCGGCTAATCGTCACTTCGGTAAAACGTTTTGTGTTCTAATGAAACGTCTGGCAAACGAAAAAAATCCAATTGATAATTGGTCAACTGATACAGTGGCAAACGTCATTTCGGGAAAATGAAAAAATGCCGAACGAAAAAAAACGAACCGTTTTCGGGAAAATGAAATTCGGGAAAAGAAAATTCGGTTTAATGATAGGTAACCAGGTATAATGTAAACGAATGTTTGTAGTAACTTTTTTCGTATTACATAATACTACAAAAATTACTTCAAACATTTGCGCAAGCCTAGTTTTATAATCATTATTAATTAGTACATACATTTTACATCAAGTAGTCAGCTGTTCATTACGTTCAGATTAAAATGTTGATTAATTTGATAATTAATTTAACTACAAATACACAAGTTACAAGCCAGTGTGATGTATTTATAATTCAGATGATCATGGTGTAGGGTATTCCAGTCATGTAAGTAACATAGCTTGGTGTTTGTTCTAGTGTCTCCTACTCGTAGACATACAGTGCGCAATATAAGCGAAAATCAATAATTGGACAAGCTATCATCATGACAATTAATATAATCATTATGACTTATGCCACGCATGTTATGGCATACGACTTCAGCAATGACTGTTGAGTTTATTGTCAGTCGCTTAGGGAAGGTATTTCTTGAATAACATCTCCTTACAAATAACACGCGGCTGGCCCAATGACGCCATTTCGATATGTGATTTATAAAAATAACGCTACAACTACTACGCTACTTCTTAGCGATTGTCTAAAGAAAAAATATGTATTTTAGCATTGGCACAAAAATAGGCTTAGGGCTTACTTTAGGCTTTTTTTCTATCAAGCGAAGTTCGGCATAACGTGTAACTGCAAGCGAATATGCATATTGCATCTGTTAGGCCTTCTGCTAGGTAGTTATTCATGGCCGCGCGCATTTAGTTTTTGGAAAGCACGTTAAGCACGTGTAGGTGTCGTTATACCGCCCGCGGTGGCAATATTGTGGAAACACAGATATTGCCACCAAAAAAAATAAAAGAAGAATTTCTACAATTACAAGTGTATGCATTCGTATCACCTTAAGACGGAGCGCTATAGATCAGTTTCAACGTGCCCACACACAAGCCACACGTCACAAGACGCCGCCACGGGCAGATTTCATGTAGTTTTGATAGATTTTAATGGACTCGCTGCACACCATAACTCCGGTGGGGCCACCCGCCACACGCTACAAACTATAGGAATATGCCGGTGGCGGCGTTTTGTGGCCCGTGTGCGGAGACCCTCAGGGTTCAATTTTGACCATGTTGGTTAATGAAGAATTAGCAATATTTTGATAGGCCATAATAATGTTTGTTTAATCGATGAATAAGATAATTAAATTAAGCATACACTTAATATACAAGATAGGCGAAAATCGAAGTAAGTACATTTTCTGAAAAAGATTCTACAAGCAATTCCCGACCAGCAGGAAACAACATATGCAAAAAATAATAATTTTAAATCCCAAACAAGGTATTTTTGCTAAAACATAAAAAAACTCACATTAATAATATTCGCCAAGTATTTTGAGTACAAGTACATAACTTAAGACAAGAATTACACAAAATAAACCGATTTGGTCCCTAAAACTAACACAATGAATAGCATATAAGCACTCTTGCTTGACTTAAATAAAATTGAAAGAAATTTCACAAACTAGATCTGTTACAACATTGAATTACTTGTTTAATCCTTCGTCCGTTAAATTTAACTTAACTTATAGAAAGTTAATGATCATTGCCCATAGGCCTGAGGTAAAAGCTTTTGCATAACTAGAAAGCTTACGTTGAGCTTTAGAAATGAGCAAAACAAAGAGAAACAGTTAGTTGTACTGTGATATGCACAGTACAACCCATGTTATGGCGAACTAAGTAGTTTGTAACAAAGCCACCTGAGGTGAAGAACGAAAGTGTCTACATCAAAATAATAAACCAACCTAAACTACATATTATAGCAATAGTCCGTTCGCGTTAAGAAGGCAGTAATTTCACTTTGTCCTTCGATCTAGCACGCCCCCTTACCAAAGTTGGCAAAGTTGTCTACAAAGCATGCGTTCAACTGGTCACTGAGGACTTGACTTTCTAATTAGGAACGATTCGATTGGGTAGGGAGCGCGGTAGATCGAGGGACAAGTATGAAAATACTGCATTCTTAACGCGATCGGACTGTAGTATTTAGTGGGTTTTTATTACAGAATCCGAGACCATCGGCGTTATTAAACTATGATTTACAGAAAATAATTGGATAATGGCGGAAGGAAAGTTAGTTGAATATACTAGGTACTCTATGAATTGATTCGAAACAGGCTTGTAGGGTATTGATTCGAGGTTCTGCCGGTAGAGCCAAATGTGCGTTCGATTCTCATTGGGAACAGACAATAATATGATGAACATGTGTTCGTAAGAGATTGAGGTTCAGGTGAGAGATATCCCAGAAGTGAACACACTGACTTAAATCTTATTCTTTCTTACTTCTGCTTGATGAAAGACAGCGCATTACTTTAGTCTCCTGTATTTCATTGGTATTCACAGAAAGGAATGTAAGTCGTACTTGCCTTTATTTAGTATGGCACAAACATTACCTGATTAATATTTTAAAATGAAAAATGCCGCCAGATTACAACCACTAACCGCGGTGCCTTACAACCACTTAGCTTCCTGACCGTACATTTTGGTCCTCCGAGCCGGATTGGAAGTAGGTCGCTGCTGACGGCTGCTACATGTGCGAGCTAGCTCGTACACTAATGGTTGACTATACTAACCTTAAAATTCAAGTGAAGCTCACTAATGCGGTCTCGTAACACGTCTGTAGAACTGACAGTGAGCTTTAATTCTGAGAGCTACTTAGCTTTGAGAGACGTTCAAAAATCGGTGGCTAGGGTATACGGTTCAAAATCAACATTGTAATTGGTTTCACAAGTATCTTAGCAGAAGGTTTCAATTTCAGTCCAGTCATCATAGTAAGTTCACCTCGGAATTCGAGATACCCAGCTGTAAGTCTGTAAATACTTGAATATTGACACCCTAAAAGTTGTCTCAAAACCTACATATGGTAGGGTGTACGCAACTATTAAATTTCAAGGTCAAAGGTCATAAAAATCGGTTTTTTGCGCTCTTTTTGTAAATATCTTATTTCCTACGGGTTTTTTGCTATTTGTGTTTATGATCAATATTGTAGAATACAAAATTCTCTTCAAATTTTGTTTGACAAAATTGTTCATACGGTGGAGTATTTGAAAGCTGCACAGGTTCATTAAGTTTTGTAGACTTGACGTAATGCATGTCGAAGATGATCGAGACTTTTCACAGATTTCAGAGCATTATAGACTGCCAATAAGGTTATATGGCGCGTTTTTGACCGGAGACACCGGTTGACCTGAAGTGATGCTGTGACCGCGCGCTCTCCGCCCTCTATCTAGAAAACGTTTCACCGTATGAAAAATTTTGTCAAACAAAATTTGTAGAGAATTTTGTATTCTACAATATTGATCATAAATACAAATAGCAAAAAACCCGTAGGAAATGAGATATTTACAAAAAAACGATTTTTGTGACTTTTGACCTTGAATAGTTGCGTACACCCTACCATATGTAGGTTTTGAGACAACTTTTAGGGTGTCAATATACATATATTTACAGACTTACAGCTGGGTATCTCGAATTCCGAGATTCTTACCTAAATTAAGCTTAAATGACTGGACTATATATATTCAAAAACGGACAGAAATGTCCTGGAGTAAGCAAAATAAGATGGCAGACTATGATACACTGTAAAAATCTAGCGGAAGAAAACATTGTGTAAGTATGACTAAACAGCCATAGATTTTTATCTATGGTACGTACCATTTTTGAGTTGCTTTTCAATGGAACAGGTTTTGTTAGGAAACGTAATGTGAATTTGTTCGAGGGTGCTTAATCAATAATAATTGCCACATTAACAGAACTAATGCAACATACTCGACTCCTAAGGAATCCACTATCATAAAAACCTACGCAAGGGACTCCTCAAATTCAATGAAAGGTTGGTCCTAACTTGAGTAAGCACACGAGGATAAAATAAGACGTAATCTGTCAATGAGTAAAATATTTAGTACAGAAGGCCATAGGCCAAGTGATTAGAGCGGTTTTATTTGATCAAACGTGTTGAGAAAGCTAACTGCATACATACATTCGTAGTGGCGCCTCTGGTGGCGGGTGGACGTAACCTTTTTTATGTAAGTTAAGCTAAGAAAAAACTTTATTGCACATACAAAGGGGAGTAGTTCAAAATAAAGAAACCGTGAAGAGTCAATGTACAATTTGGGCGGTCTTATTGCTAAAAGCAATTTATCTCAGACAACCCATGTAAGTATGTAAGTATAGCCCCAATAGAACACATTTACGGAGTCGTGATCAAATAGTGAGTCAAGCTTGCACTAAGCTCAGTGCGGTGAAGGTATTCAACTGCTATGATACACTTGTCCTATGGCCCTCTGTACCTTCATAAATGTGTATCTAAAATGCTTAAATTTAATATAAATTCACAAGGAACGCTCGAGTGAGTCCTCTATGAGGTCTCCTTGAGATTTGTCTCCATGTCATACATATACTCAACTATATCCCAAACTGGCACACTGATTGTTGTGATTGTGACACCACAACGGTGTGGTGAACGGAACATTCAGAATCCACAGCTCTATAGTCCAGTCACGTTAAGAATGCAGTAATTTTTAAACTTAACTGTCACATACAAAAAAACTTAGATCCACAACCTTCACGTTCGAAAGTCTGCGTTTAGCTGGTCCCTATGGACTTTGCTTTCTAATTAGGAACGATTTGATTGGTAAGGTGTGCTAGGTCGAAGGACAATTATGAAATCATGCATTGTTAACGCGAACGGACTATAGCCCACTCTAAAAAACGTTAATCAACTTCACCTGGATCGAGCACAGATTTAGCCACGTGTGTATGCGAGAAGGAGTCCACTAACTCCTGGGCTACTAAGTCGCAGGCTGCGTTTCTCTCTTGGAGTTCAGCGTCGTCGAGGTCGTTGATGGAGTTGACGGAATTGTCGCTAAGGCTGAGGCTCGAGTCGGCTTCTTCGCCGTAGCAGCGGCGTTTGTGGTCTGTCGGCAAGTTGTGGTAGGAATGTTCCACGCGGATGGCTTGCATTGTGTTGCTAGAAAGAAACTGTTTTTGTAATCATTTTCAGGCTTGTACGAGTGAGTTAGGTGACTGAGATGGCTCAAGTTAGACAAGAGTAAGTAAGAAATGTAAATATTTTATTGCACGCGAAACAACCACCCAAATCTCTCTCTCTTTGCACGACTCAAAGTTGACTCGTAGAGAACGACAACACAGCTTGAGCGGCTTCATCACAGGTGGGAGGAAGGTGACAAGGGTTGGTCAGAGTTGGAAAGTTTAAGGCCCATATTCTACAACTCAGAACTTGATTCAAACTCAAGCATAATAATATAGTATTTATTCTGCCTCTTAAATAAGAAATCATTAATCTAAATAAGGTTAATGAACTTTGACAAGAAATATTTGGATTTTTATCAACTCACCTAGTTTTTCTTAAAATAGGCCTGCCCATTTCAACTTGCAGTTTCAAGGAGTACAACTTAGCAAGGGATTCCAATTTCTCTTTTTCTTCTGGGTCATTAAAACTTGGCAGCTTCAGTTCCATTTGGCACGAATCTTGGAGAAATTTTGAGAGTTGCTCATTAGCGGCGCTCAAGATGAGAAACCCCGGTCTTTCCTCGCGTATCCTCCGACATCCAGCCCTTATTTCTCTTACCTCAGTCACCGCATTACCCATGGAGTGTTCACTATAATAATGATCGCTTTGAGGAGACTTCTCGCTCACATTAAGGTCGCTTGACGAGGTCTTCTGTAACGAGAAGTTGGTGCGCGGCGTTTGGCTAAAAGTCTCGTCCTGCTGAGCCGACTTCTCCTGAAAGGCCTGAAAGGACTGGAAAAATGACTCGTTTGCATTCTGACCAGACACGCCAGCGTTCTTTATATCGCTGAAACTTGAGAATGACGAATGAGGCTGCAGTATGTCCCTGTTCTCTTTAGAAAATGCCTCGTCTTCTACATCAACAACTGTCTTCGAATCCGACATCATTGCGTCATCATCGTTTCCTGAGTCGACTTCTCTCCTTTTTTTCTTGAATCTATTCTTGCAGCTGGCCCAGCCGGTTTTTACTAGCAATTTGTCTTTCTTCAACCTTTTCGGAGGAGGCATGTTTACGGAACTAGTGGAGTTATTGTTGTTATTGTTCACAGTTTTTGATGACTTGAACGTGAGACTTTTGTTGAATACTTTGAGTTCTTCAATGCCGGGCCAGTCTGTCAATTCGTCGTCGCCTTCTCTGTCACTGTCGTTAGTAACTACACCATCCGAATCACTGCTGCTGAGTGAACTGGATTCATTCCCTGCACAGTCCATTCCACTGTTTGAATCGTCGAAATGTAATGGATTCCTCAAACTGTTTTGTGGGTGAGTTTTGTTCAGGTTTTTGAATTTTCTCTGATACTTTCCGGAACTAGTGGTAGGATTAAACACCGGAGGCAGATCAGTCGTAATTTTGTAGCCAGTTATTTTCGAAAGGATAGGTGTGCCATTCTTACTAGTATTTTTGTAGACAAAGTTAAAGCTGGAACTACCGGGCAAGGATGGAGTGTTAGTGAAAGCTGATACCGGTAATATGCCCTCCATGTTGTGCGACTTCAAGACAATTTTCCCGGGCTGTAGGACAGATTCTTTCCGTTTCTTATCCGTGTCATATTTCTTACATTTAAAATCATTTCTGAAGAATGATGATTTAGATGAGCAACCACCACTGAAGGATCTTTCTCTCATCTCACATCCGTCGCCTTTATCCCTATGTGACCACTTTCTCTTGCCACAGAAGGCATTTCTGGAAATAATAATAATTATAAATTATTGGTATCAAATGATTTTTTAGTTATTTCCAAACTATTCCTGATCCACCATACCCTAACTAATCATACAAGTTGGGTTTGTTTTGCAACTTTTTACAAACTACTCAATCAACAGTAAACCAACAGTAGTAGAGATCGTCTAAGCTGAAATGACGCGCCCCTCCACCGCATCTACGCACCAAAAAGTGCTTGCTTGTACGCGTAGATGCAGAGGAGGGGCGCGTCATTTTAGCTTAGACGATCTCTGTCTTATTCATGTTTTCGTGACATTTACCAATATAAAATAAAGGTTTTTGGCTGTCGTTGGAGGAATTAACTGTAGTAAAATAAATGTTGTTAGCAAATAGCCATTTGCCATAGCAAACTCAATAGATTGACAACCTTATTTGGGCCTTGTGAATGTGAGTATGTAAGTAGAACATTTTACTAGATAAAATATAATCGTGGCCTTATTTTTAATTCAAATACGAGCAGTGTGTTCTATTGGTGTCTTTGTTACATTACTTGTGAATTACTTAAAATAGTCAAAAACTCACCTTTCATGCTTATGTTTGTGCGTGTGTGGAATTGATGTAAGACCTTGCGTCTGCATTATAATGGTGGCCGGTACAGAATTCGGCTGAAATATTTTAAATTTTTAGTTAAAGTATAATTAAAGCATTATATCCTTTTACAGTTGATTACATTTCAGAAAGCTCAACTTAAGAAAGATTATTCACCATAGGAAACTAATAAACATAATACCTAACTAGTAAATACTAACTTTTGAATTATTATTAGCCTAAACGAATGTGTTGTAATGAATGTTTGTTACACCTGTACAAGGTAACTAAGTTGAAAGTGCCTATTTTAAAATTTAAGATCCTGTGTAACACTTGGTTTTGCAAATATTTTTTCTATTTCTATTATCTGGTAAGTAATCAAATAAAACAACTGCAGTGTTATGTAGGCCCTGTAATCTGCCCTTGACCTGATATTTTGATGAGATTTAGAACTAACTTTTACACTAAGATGTTTAATGAATTACCTCCATAGTAGTCACACTCAAAATCTCAACAGTAGGTGACCGTTTTCCATCAGGATACTCCACTGGCATTTTCTTATACTTCCGCTTCCTCCTTGCATTTGCCGGTCTAGTTGGTGAGAAGTTTTCATTAAATGAGTCCGATTCAAAGTTGCCAATTTGACAATATTGTCTGGATTTGAGGCTGCTTGACTTGTGCAAGTTGAGATGAGGGTCATCGGAGTCCGACAATGGTTGGGTGATGAGAGGGGCCTGTGGGGGACTGCTTGAGCTTCCATCTTCCACCAGACTCACTGCCACAGCGGCCGCTATAAATAATGTGCAATAATAAGTGAGCTTTATCTGGAGAAAGTAATCCTTTTTTAGAATCTGATGAACAAAAACATCTTGTAGAGTTTATTCATTACATAAGATAAATTCAATTATTTTTTTGCTATTTAGTACATTTATTTATTTTTATTTAAACTTTATAGCACAATTAGGGTCAGAAGGCGAACTTAATGCCATATGGCCTTCTCTACCAGCTAACCTTTGGGTTGTGCAGATATTGATAAGTTCAGGTGCAGTGAAACATATTAAAAACAACAGGAGACTAAATCAACAGTACAAACATAAACATTTAATTGTCATGGAATTATTTAATTTTAGCATTTTATCTCTCATATTCATACACCTGGTTCTTCCAAACTACCCATAATTGAGTAATATTAAAATTTGTGATGATTCTAATAGTCACTTATAAGCCAGCACTGAGAGACATAATAATATAATTTTCAGATAGATCTACATTCAGTATAAATGCATTAACATTAACTCACTGTGTAGAACACAGCAAGCTTAATGCACTAAAATGTAAATGCATTTCACTCAAAAAGTTAAAGTACTAAATTTAACAATTGTTTTATAATTAGTAAAGTAACTAGTAACCTGAATTGGTGGTGGTGTTCAATAATTTGGTAAATAATAACAAATTATGTTTTAGATATACTTGCTATCTACAAAAACTGTACTTGGTATCTGTGACAATTCAAACCAACTACTCCAGATTTGCTGCCTCACACTTATGTGGTAGGTGTACCTCTAATGATAAGTGATAATACAATAATTCACATGTTAAGTAATGTTCACTGTCAACATTCGTCATAAATAAATCATACAATATTGTAGCTTGGGACCGCAAGGAATGGTAGGGAGGCCTTTGCCTTGCATTGGGACAGCATAGGCTCAAAATAAAATGAATAATAATATTGTAAGGTGAATTTATAGAAACATTCCTAAGCTGTTGCATAGCTAGTATTTTCTTCATCTATTTTATGAGTTCTGTTCAGGCTTTATTTAAATAAATTTGATAGTATTTCGAATATACTCATACTTACGCAAGTTTCCTGCGGATCTAGTGCGTCGTCGGAGCCCTAGCTTCCGCCTCTCCTGCCGGCCGCAGTTACTCTCCTCTAGCGCCAGGTTTAGGTCATGCGACAACCTTTCCATTCTCCTAGGCGCTAGGCGACACGACATAGGCTTACTATACCCATTGTAACATCTAGAACATACTATTCCCACCGGCTGTAATTTTGTCGTTTACACTACATATGTTTAGATTTAACCTCCTTTCAACTGCTTCAAAACAATTTCACAAACATCGTCAACATATAGAACCAAAGTTCATCACAGACAGAGCTCGTAAAACTACCTACAGGAATAATTGCCAAAATTTAGTACTTGCTAACACAAACAAAAGACTTCTATTCTGCAACAAGTAGCAATTCCGTCTAACAAGTTGATTAGAAAGTTCATTTCTAATCCCACGATTTGAAAAAAAAATACACTGAAAGTGTCTTGGTCAGCACTTTATGAAAAAATATTATTCTTTCCATTCACCAGTTTTATTACAAAAATTAGTAAAGCTGGAAAATCTAGAAACTATTGCCTTGAAAAGATGACAAAATGACAGGTGACATGACAATACATTCCACAGATAACATTTTTTTTTCGAATAAATCGACTGATCGGGCTGATGTTGGTTTAATTGAATGGTCAACATTGAAAGCACTTCACTCATTTAGCAGGGCCAGCAACATAAGAAAAATATATTTTTTTCTGTCAGTGCAACGACCGTTGACATCGCTGTGCGTTGTTACGCATCTGTCTGCTGTCAGTTTTTCCGCCAAAATTGTACCTATGTTTTGGTAAATAGCATTTCTGAATTAAATATTAAATAGGTCTTAGTGCTTGTGAAATTGTGGTCAAAGGGGAAGATAAATTATCGATTTGTCTGTCAGCAGAAATTACTCAAGGGCTAAAAGAAAAGCAAGTCCGGATTTTAGGTAAGCTTATCACTCCGTGCTTTTTGTTTAGTAAAAAGGAAAATTACAGATTTTATGCCTATTTTGTAATAAACACGATATCTCTGATGTAAATGGTTTCCCTCAATACTATTTCCTGGATTTGTTTATAGGTGTTAATTCGTTTTTTGTTAGTATGTTAACTAAAAGCATGGTTTATAAATCCTCCAAGTTTGTTCTAACATTTTAGGGTCCATAAATCTAAAAAATATGGTCAGAATGTCAATCTAGGGAAACTAGTACATTAAGCAGTATTGAGACTCAATTACCCATAGAAAAGGAGTCACAATATACTGGATGCACCTTCCTTTAGATAATGGTATTGTTGCCCTGCAAAAAAGATAGATGCCTCGCCCCTTAATACTTTTACCAATACATTACTAGCATAGTTTATTGCTTATTTTGTGCATATATAATTCATTGTCTATTCTATTTTATTATATTATGTTAAGTCTGTTTGACTCTGTTAGTTAGTTGAACAGTAAAAACACACTTTTTTAAAATGAGATGAGCTCCTGCTGGGTTGTTTTATTTGGTTTTTTATCATTGTTGCCTGTCTTCTCAGTAGCGACAACCTCCTGGCACCAGTGGTAAAATCCCATAATTTACATGTATTTTTTTACAGCTTATCACCCTATTGTATTGTTATAGTATACATATATGAACAAACAAATAAAATGTGGTAAAAATATTTGTTTTTTTTACTATTTGAAAGGATTGTGTATTGTAATGATGGTCTATGTGGAAAGAATCTTTTAATTAAGTATTTCGTAATATCATCAGTATGTGGCACACAGCTCTAACTTGTTTGGTGTATAAATAATTTGGGTTAAAGTTGTCCTAAACATTTTAAGATATATCACCTAAAGGTATTTGATTTGTTATTTATATTTCTTTAAAGTGCTAAACATAATTTAATTAATATTTTTTTATTACTATCTATCAATATTTTTTTAACATGAAATAAAAGCAGCAATTCTTTTACCTTATTTTTATTTTTGCTCTCTCATGACTACACATTTCATTAAAATCTTTGCCTTAGCTTAGTCTAGGAAATAGATATCTAGTAAAAACACCATAGAATATCTTTATTAATTTTTTTATTTGCAGTAACCAGATCCAGGGTACAAAATATAACTTCTCACTGCATGAAAGCCTTCCCAATCTTTTATTATGACACCCTTGAACTGTATAATTGACTTGCATCACATACATTTCATTCTCATAAATCTTTCTCCCACTATTATCTTCCATTTCCTTTCCATTCCTACATCCTTTAAATTCCTATGTGTAATTGATCGGATTTTGTAACTCATCAATGGCATATTTTCTAATTATGTTCTTCTTGAGCTTGCAATTAGCGAATACTTAGATAATTGCTTATTTTGGTTTTAACATGGGATTGCCATGTTAAACCGCCTAAATTGTTCATTCATATGAACATGTATTACTTACAAATGTGTTATTTTGGGTGCAATAGTTTTCATCCATCTATCTATCATGGGAAGGAGAAACAACACAAGTTGAATCGATAAACGCTGTCAATGCAGACTTAAGCCCCACTAAACGTGGGGGTGCAGGGCAACTCTCCTTTCACGCCTTACCCAGATACATTGTAAAATCTATCTCAGACGAGTCCTACTTTTCATCTGCCCACCTCCAGATATTTATTTATTTTGATTAATTTGATTCCAGCTGTGAATGATGGAAGGTGCGGTGACCCCTGAAGGCGGTCGTCGCACGCGCATGGCGCTGGCCGAGATCCCGGCGCGGCTCGACCGCCTGCGCGTGACGCCGCTCGCGCCGCTCACGAACACTCGCGAGCGCTCGCCAGCGCTGCCCTCCGGGTACCTCAGCCCGGCGCCTTCGCCGGACGAGATGCTGATTCTGCAGAGAGGTTAGTATTGCGTTAAGAAGATGCAGATGCTCGCAATTGCAAACTTTTAACAAAATGGCCGCGAGATAATGGTACGAGTGCACTCGCGCCGAATAAATTGAATTGAAGGAGAAAACTGTAATGAAATACGAATGTAATGTCGAAAGGCGAGGTTTAAGTCGGCTGTCGCTAGATGGCCTTAACTGTCGTTTGAATAGCGCAAGCATTTTGCTTTACAAATAACTATACCCGATATTGATCTTAGGCGGCGTTTATCGCCGTAGTCAGGAGTCCACAGCCTGAGTCGATCTAAAGGCAACTGGACGACGCGCCGCCGCGCCGCTCTGTTGAAAAACAGGCAACAAATACAAGTGCATCAGCTTTGCTGTCAATTTTATTTCTCTACTATAGGTCTCCGTGTTGCCAGTTTACTAAAGGCCATAAATATGCATTTTTTTTTAAACTGCTGTCCTAATTTCATTTTGACATTCCGAGGCCCAATACCAAAAGCTACTAAAATAAATTTGGTAAAAAATTCACAAAAATTGCAACACCTGAATTAATTACTTAATTTGTTAGAAATGCACAAACATTGCAACACTTGAATTAACTCCTAAATTTGGTAGAAATTCACAAACATTGCAACACTTGAATTAATTACTGAATTTGGTAGAAATTCACAAACATTGCAACACTTGAATAAACTACTGAATTTGGTAGAAATTGACACACAGTCGCTACACACTTGCAAAAACGCTCAAGTGTTGCCAACTAAAGGATACATTGTTACAAAAATGGTCAATTCATATTATGTATATTATGGGTAGTAACTAAAGATTCAAGGCAACATTCAACTCTAAAAAGTTGCCTTCTAAATTACTAAGTCAGCCACATCAATGCGCATCTAAACTTTTGTCAGCCAATATTTATTTATCTTCTATGTAATTCACTCTAAATATAACTCAGCATGGTGGTTATTATTTAGCATCTGAATTTGTGGTCAGCATTCAAGCAAGAAACTTCAAAAATATTAATGTACGGCACCAAAATTATACAAGCAGACAAAATACAATACTCAATTTATAAAAATCAACTTGTACACTAAAACCTACTAAAAGTTATGGCATTTTATGTATGTACGTAGTTATGGTGTTAAGTTATTCATTTTACCAATTTACAAATAATATTTATTAGCATTATGCTAAATGGTTGAAAAGCTGCCGTTTTGTAAACACTCCAGTCCACCTTTGGGGATATTAATTGAAGCTGTAAAATGTTAAATGATGATGGGTTGTAAAAGGAGAACAACCAGGTCTCGAACAAAATATACCCAAGAATGAAAGTGCCGACCAGACAAAGGGTTAATTGTAGACGGTTGCTGTCCTAGTAAGAAATCTACAGGGCGTCATTTCCAATAAGAATCCAGTATTATTTTTATCTGGTCGGCACTTTCTAATATAGAAATATTGCCACGCCAACTGCTATTGCTAACTGAACACACTCAAACCTAGTAAAAGTTATGGCATTTCAATAAACAAGTAGATTTTTGTAAATAAAATATTTTATTTGGTCAGTTTGTATAATTTTGGTGCCTCATATCTTTTCGAAGTTTATTGCTTGAATGCATACCACAAATTCACATGTTAAATAATAACCACCATGCTGAGTTATTTTTGCAGTGGCTTACAGAGAAGATAAATATTAGCTAAGATTATATTATTTAGATTCATTGATGTAGCTACCTTAATTATTTCGAAGGCAAATTTTTAGAGTCGAATATTGCCGTTCCGTTTAATTAGTAGTAATAAGGTCTGTCCATTGAGTAACGTTATACTTTAATCTATACTTATAATAAATCTGAAGAGAGGCCAATTCTGTACATTATATATATTAAAAAAATAACTATGAAGGCGTGATTAGGGATCGCTACTGATGCCAAAAATCCAGTCAGTTAAATTTTTGTCTGTCTGTCTGTCCGCTGTATGTTCGTTATAGAAACAAAAACTACTCGACGGATTTTAACGAAATTTGGCAAAATTATTCTTCATATTCTTCTGTTACAGTATACTTTTCATTACGCTACGATCTACGATACGAAGCAGAGCAGTGAAGGGAAATGTTGGGAAAACGGGAGAAGTTAGGTCTGTCAACAACTGGTTATCAATTGTTTTATTGTGTAGACAGACAACCTGATAAGATAGAAACTTTCAACTAATTGTATCCTACTTTATTATAGATGCGAAGTTTGTATGTGTGTATGGATGTATGTGCCGTGTTGCCCTTTCACGTAAAAACTACTGGATGGTTTTTAATGAAACTTTACAACTATACAGCTTCTGCATCGGAATAGGACATAGGCTACAATTTATAAATATGAATTACATTTTTTAACCTAAGTTCACGCAGACAAAGTCGCGGGCGGCCGCTAGTTTATAATATGATTTTTCACCTTTAGTTTTAGCGCTAACCGGAATTGCATACTCGTAGCTGTATGTAACTTCAAACCCTCAAAAATAAAAATATCTAAAGCTATATGAACAAAACATCAGCTCTAAAATTATTTAAATATTGGAAAACTGTCAATTTCGCATGATTGCTATTGTTTCTCAGGAGATAAGCGCGCTGCTTGGACTCATTGTTTTAATATTATTTAGGTTTTACCGACTGTTTATCTAATTCTATTGTGTGTCAGTTGACTAAAAAAGTAAAGGTTTTAGAAATATTTAAATACCACGTGAGATGAGTAATAATTTGTTGCCCATATAATACTATCTTTGTAAAGTCTTACATGATATATTGTTAGTTTTAGAGACACTGATGTGTGTGACACAATTACCGAAATTATTAAGTTACTGAAAAATTGTTTACTATAATCGTAAACATACATTAGAGTGCTTAATACAGTAAGATTCACGAGAGTTGACCACTGCGCAGAAAGCATTTTTTAGGTCCCCTTTGAGGTGCGTGTGAGGCGCGGGGGGCATGCGTCAAGAGCGGAGCGACGCCATTGGTGCGCGCGCGTCACGTCATAGACTGCAGCAGGCCGCTCTGTCGCTATTCGTCTATCGCGGTTTTGACACGCTGTCTCTGCTGTCGAGTGTAATTGAAAAGAAAAGTGTTTCGCTGTTTTAGTTATTTGTTTCACATTGTTTTTGTTACTTGTTAGTATTGTTATTACTTTTGTTCGTTGTTTTTGTTAAGTTTTTTGTTTTGACTTGAGTGGACAAATATGCCCCGAGGAAAAGGCAGTGCCCTAAATAGACAGTCGAGAAGGATGGTGTACGACGTGTTTAAATATTTTTCACGGGACTCTAAGACACTCGAAGCTTATAAAAAAACGGCAGCTGCAACAAACACGTCTGTATCGACAATGGAAAGAATTATAAAAGAAAGTAAATCTTCGCCTTCGTGGTGGTTTTTAGAACCCCTGGAAAAAAAAGACCGCGCGGTAACCCTGTCACAGACGCTGACGATTTTGACAAAGGAGTAATTAAGAGATGCATACATAACTTTCATATAACTGAAAAAGAATTGCCGACTTTAGAAAAGTTACGAAAGAAATTGAGTGACGATATCAACTTTAAAGGATCCAAAACTAGTTTGGGTCGATTGATAAAAAAAATTGGATGCAAATGGAAAAGAACGGAAAATAACCAAAAAGTTTTAATAGAAACATCCGCTATTCGGTTGTTACGGATCAATTACCTGCAAAAGCTTAAAGAATATCGAAGAAATAATAGACCGACCATTTATACGGACGAATCATACGTCCATGCCACACATACTAAGCCCATGGGCTGGGCTGACAGTTCTACAGCAGGTCTGAAAAAGCCTATCTCAAAAGGCCAACGAGTCGTGATTATTCATGCCGGGTCAGAGGCTGGATTTGTGCCCAATGCATTATTAACTTTCAAGTCGGGCACTAAATCGGGAGATTATCACGACGACATGAATTATGAAAATTACAAAAAATGGATTCAAACTAAATTGATACCCAATCTCCCACCGAACTCCGCTGTTGTGGTAGACAACGCCTCATACCACAACAAACAATATGACATGGCCCCGACATCTAATTCGCGTAAATCAGATATGCAAGCGTGGCTTACCAAAAATGGAATTAGCTTTGATCCCAATATGTTTAAACCTCAATTGTACGAGTTAATAAAAAAAAACAAAGATCGTTTTGAAAACTTTTCAATTGATAAAATTTTGATGGAACATGGTCACGATGTTCTCCGTCTTCCACCATACCACCCGGATTTAAATCCCATAGGAATGGCTTGGGCCTCTATAAAAGGTTACGTGAGTAGCAAGAACGTAAAGTGGAATATTGGCTGCGTCGTGGATTTAATTAAAGAAAAAGTGAATCTGATGGGACCGGAGGAGTGGAAAAAAATATGTGAGAAAGTAAAATCAGTAGAAGCAAGTTATATGCAAAGTGACCACGTCGTGGATGACCTTACGGATGAGTTGATTATTCGTGTAGGAGAATCTGATGAAAGCGAAGATCTGACAGATGTGGATTTTTTGGAATCATCTGAAGATGAAAAAAATAATACGGAACCCGGCCCTAGTTCCTCAAGGTCCACGAATCCCTCAAGTTCCATGATAGAGGGAATCATGGAACTTGATAGCGATAGCGACTAAATGTGTTTTATTTTTGCACAGTATTTTAATTCATTTTATTTCAATAAACATTTTAAATTAGGGACTTACGTTTAATTTATTTTCATAACCACCAGTTACAATATTATTAGGTACCTACATATAACAATGAAATATTATTTTGTGTTAAGTCTTTTCTTCATGAATGTACATATGCGCGACGGCCGCCATTTGTGGTCAAGATCCGTGAATCGACCTGTACAATTTCTTAACTCAAGTATGAATATCCTATAGCTTAATTTAATAACTGACGAGGTTTACTGTTGGTGTTCCAAAATAAATAAATGCCCAGTACTCAGTACCCATAAATGATGACATCGATTTGACTTGTGAGAAGTAGGTATGTTTTTGATAGTATTCGTTTAAAAATATACGAAAGCAGAAGTGTGTCGTCTGTTGTGTTTGTTGCAATAATTATTGTTATGATAATTATTTGTGTTTATGGCAAACTTAACTAGCCGACAACCAGTTATAAAAAATAAAACGTATAGTAATTGAAACCAGACTGTATCAGTTGGCGAAAGTCCAATTGAAAATATAATAAAATGATTCGACCATAAATGTTCAAAGAGAAACATACTAAGTAGCAATAAGTAATGATTTGATACACATTCGTCCCACTTCATCGCGAAACATTCCAAATAATTATGCGTTCGCCGCATTTACAAAATATTTCCTTTTTCACTTCATATTGCAAAAAGGGTACTTCTTGTAGAGTTCTTAAGCAAAACTATCATGAATCAAAAAATCAGGGATTTTGTGGCTAAAGTTGCAAATTAACTTTACTATAACTTACAAGGAATGGGTCCTCTATTGTTAATAAAAAGAGTAAACATACACTACATACATAGGTACTTAACTCTTGTTTTTACAATCAGTGTAGGAGACTTGATTTACTGAAGAGATGATATAATGTTTGTACTTGCTTAATTTAAAACATAGCGTACATCGGAGCAAACCCATTCACAATTCCAATATCCGAAAGCCACACACAACATAACATATAGCATGGTTCTAGTCAACCATGGTAATTATACAATTATTTTAGGGAAGCCAACATCATACAGTGTCACTCACAATCCCAGAAAACATTTAGTGAGCATGACTACTACACTAATAGTTGACAGTTTAAACTCATTTTTTGCATAGTGTCTTATATTAATTAGTAAAAAGGCTGTTAGATAATTGGCAATACAATTAAATTGGTGGCCTTATTAGATGCTAGCATAGAGCAGGGCCTATTTCTACACATAATTATAATTAAGTTACTCATTAGTTGAATATAGTAGTACTTTTTATTCATTAAGGTGTTTTTAATGATAACTGGCCTGCATCATTTTCCCTTAATCTGGGGTTCAATCAAATGAACCTAGCCGAAGTCTGGTGTTCATGGGCAGCCACAGGTGGAAACCTGTGCAGCTGCAGATGATGATTTCACGGACAAGTGTCCATAACAAAACAACCCTTTTTTCGTAAGAAGATAATACTATTATCTACAGATAGTACATAATCTTATCATCTTTACAAAAGGCTCCTTCTTTTGTTTAAAGTCATTAATCTTTTTAGGAACCATCAATGAGGTATTGTCATCTCATCAGCGTTAGTTAGCACGTTCGCTACTTGCACTCTCGTTTTGGGAAACGATTGATGCGTTCAATGATTTTCAATAAGTTCCTACCTATCTTTTAATTATCTGGAAGGATAGCAGTAAAAATCATGTTTTTGGCTGGTCGTTTATCAATTGCTTTAGGCCCTACGCTTCTGGGCTACATCTAATAAAATGTATGTATAGTACCGTTTTTAATTCAATGCACGAAATTAACTATCTGTAGGTATTGATAAAAGGGTAGTAATTAAACAGACTTCTTTTAAATGACGCTATCCGACTCTAAAAATCTAAGTTGCCTCCTAAATTACTAAGTCAGCCACATCAACGCGCATCTAAATAATATTATTTTAGGCAATATATCTTCTATATTGTAAACCATTATAAATATAACTCAACATGGTGGTTATTATTTAACATCTGAATTCGTGGTAAGCATTCAAGCAATAAACTTCAAAAAATATACGTCACCAAAATTCTACAAACAAACAAATTAAGATACTTTGTTTATAAAAATCTACTTGTTTATTGAAATGCCATAACTATTACAAGGTTTTAGTGTGTTCAGGTATCCATTTTACTAATTTCTAAATACGCTAAATAGTTAAAAAGCTGCCGTTTTGTAGGCATTTTAGGTTCAGAGTTTTTTCAAACACTGCACTTTTTGAGGAGCTTGCATTGAAGCTGTAATATGTTAAATGATGAGTTGTAAGATTTGTAGCTGATTTAGTAAAATACAATGGCAATTTAGAAATCATACTGACAAGTAACCATAATCGTCGAATTTTACTTCACACTTTTTTACAACGTGACGTTTGTTTAGACTGGTTTGTTGGTTGTTTTAGAAGACGAGTTTGTTTATAACTATTCGTTTTAAAAGGAACTCTTCCAAAAATACTATGTTTTAGATTTTATTGGTGGCTCTCTCATACTGAGGTCGGAACCCTTCTTGGCTGGGCTCGTGGAATGTAGCCTTATCAGTTGCAATGTAACACCAGTGGTTAAAAACAACCGTTCATAAATTAATATTGTTAATAAAACAATAGTATGTTCATAATTCAGCGGCACAATATTAACAAAACAAATGTGCCGCTGAATTCCTTTTAAAAATAAGCAGCGCACTTGTCTTGAAAGAAGCTGTCATCGCCAGAAAACTTTTATTTAAAGTCGCAAGTGTTTCAATTTTTTTTTAACAACCTTAGCTAAATTACCACGAATAAAGTTCATAAAACAGTTCATGTTGTCAACATTTTCGGGAGCGGCGATGACGCTTCATTGTTTTTAGTGATCAGGGGATTAGCGCGCTGCTTGCACTCATTGTGCGAAGATTATTTTTGTAATTGCCGCCTGGTAAAATAAGTCTATCTTTGAAACGCTGAATGATTTATTATTTTTTAACAATAAACGTTTTTAGGAATATTTAAATACCACGTGGGTAGAGTTCTTATTTGTGGACACTATTTTTCTTTTGTGGTCCAGTATGGGTGTAATTTTTGCCTCAATTTCTGTACCTACTGCTTTAGCAGACTGAGTAATGTAACTCGAGTAGTTTTATTCGACCATAAATATACATAGAGAAACATACTGAGTAGCAATCTAAACTTATAATAAATCTGTAGAGAGGCCAATTCTGGACATGAAATATATTTAAAAAATAACTATCAAGGGGGGATTAGGGATCGCTACTGATGCCAAAAATGCAATCAGTAAATTTTTTGTCTCTCTGTCTGTCTGTCTGTCCGCTGTATATGCGTTATAGAAACAAAAACTACTCTACGGATTTTAACGAAAGGAGAACAACCATTTCGTACCCAGAAACGAAAGTGCCGGCCAGACAAAAATAATACTGGCATCCTATTGAAAATGACGCCCTGAAAGTTTCTTTATAGCACAAGAACCGTCTACAATTAACCCTTAGACTGCTACTTGAGTTTCAAATTAAATAAATATTATTGTTTCCCAGGATTAATGGATGAACGGATTTCACCTTGTGAGGTGTCGTTAGATTCGTCTTTACTGTCAGAGTAACACTGGGTATATCAAAATAAAAAAAAAACAAAATGGCGGATTTTTTGGCGCAAAATTCAATGTTTTTACGCTCTGCAGCCTGAACGGCATGGTGGATTTTAGCTGTAGAGGTGTCGTCTGATTTGGATTTACTGTAAGAATAACACTGGGTACATAAAACTAAGAAAATATATAAATTAAAGAAATTGAAAAAAGGTATTATTTTTACATACCTGGAGTCACTCTCACAGTAAATTCGAATCTAACCCCTCCAGCCAAAATCCGCCTAGTCGTTCAGGCTGCAGAGCGTGAAAACATTGACTTTAGCGCCGAAAATCCGCCATTTTGTTTTTTTATTTTGATATACCCAGTGTTACTCTCACAGTAAAGACGAATCTAACGACACCTCACAAGCTGAAATCCATTCATTTATTTATTCAGAGAATTAATGTTATTTTTAGAATTTCAAACTGAAATAGCAGTCTAAGGGTTAATTGTAGATGGTTGCTGTCCTAGTAAAAAATCCTCAGGGCGTCATTTTCAATAAGAATCCAGTATAATTTTTGTCTGGCCGGCACTTTCATTTTTGGGTATATTTTGTACGAGACGTGGTTGTTCTCCTTTGGCACACTTATTCTTCATACTCTTGGGCCGGTTATAGTATACTTTTCATTACGCTACGATTAATAGGAACAGAGCATTAAAGGGTAATATTGGGGAAACGGGAAAAATTACTCCATTTTTACACGTAAAAACTACTAGATGGATTTAAATGAAACTACAGTAATATAGCTTATGCATCTGAATAAGACATAGGCTACAATTTATAAAGATATTTTTTAACTTTTTTTAACTCAAGTCCACGCAGACGTAGTCGCGGGCGGCCGCTAGTAACTAATAAATAATGATTTAATTTTAATACACATTCGTCTCACTTCATCGCGAAACATTCCCAATAATTGTGCGTTCGCCGCATTTACAAAATATTTCCTTTTTCACTTCATATTGCAAAAAGGGTACTTCTTGTAGAGTTCTTAAGTAAAACTATCAGGAATCAAAAAATCGTTGATTTTGTGGCTAAAGTTGCAAGTGAACTTTACTATAACTTACAAGGAATGGGTCTTCTATTTGTGAATAAAAAGAGTAAACATACAGTACCTACATAGGTACTTAATTCTTGTTTTTACAATCAGTGTACATTCACAATTCCAATATCCGAAAGCCACACACAACATAACATATAGCATGGTTCTAGTCAACCATGGTAATTATACAATTATTTTAGGGAAGCCAACATCATACAGTGTCACTCACAATCCCAGAAACCATTTAGTGAGCATGACTACTCCACTAATAGTTGATAGTTTATACTCATTTTTTTGCATAGTGTCTTATATTAATTAGTAAAAAGGCTGTTAGATAATTGGCAATACAATTAAATTGGTGGCCTGATTAGATTCTCGCATAGAGCAGGGCCTATTTCTACACATAATTATAATTAAGTTACTCATTAGTTGAATAGTAGTACCTTTTATTCATTAAGGTGTTTTTAATGATAACTGGCATGCATCATTTTCCCTTAATCTGGGGTTCAATCAAATGAACCTAGCCTAGGTCTGGTGTTCGTGGGCAGCCACAGGTGGAAACCTGTGCAGCTGCAGATGACGATTTCACGGACAAGTGTCCATAACAAAACAACCCTTTTTTCGTAAGAAGATAATACTATTATCTACAGATAGTACATAATCTTATCATCTTTACAAAAGGCTCCTTCTTTTGTTTAAAGTCATTAATCTTTTTAGGAACCATCAATGAGGTATTGTCATCTCATCAGCGTTAGTTAGCACGTTCGCTACTTGCACTCTCGTTTTGGGAAACGATTGATGCGTTCAATGATTTTCAATAAGTTCCTACCTATCTTTTAATTATCTGGAAGGATAGCAGTAAAAATCATTTTTTTGGCTGGTCGTTTATCAATTGCTTTAGGCCCTACGCTTCTGGGCTACATCTAATAAAATGTATGTATAGTACCGTTTTTAATTCAATGCACGAAATGGACTATCTGTAGGTATTGATAAAAGGGTAGTAATTAAACAGACTTCTTTTAAATGACGCTATCCGACTCTAAAAATCTAAGTTGCCTCCTAAATTACTAAGTCAGCCACATCAACGCGCATCTAAATAATATTATTTTAGGCAATATATCTTCTATATTGTAAACCATTATAAATATAACTCAACATGGTGGTTATTATTTAACATCTGAATTCGTGGTAAGCATTCAAGCAATAAACTTCAAAAAAATATACGTCACCAAAATTCTACAAACAAACAAATTAAGATACTTTGTTTATAAAAACCTACTTGTTTATTGAAATGCCATAACTTTTACAAGGTTTTAGTGTGTTCAGGTATCCATTTTACTAATTTCTAAATACGCTAAATAGTTATAATGCTGCCGTTTTGTAGGCATTTTAGGTTCAGAGTTTTTTTTCAAACACTGCACTTTTTGAGGAGCTTGCATTGAAGCTGTAAAATGTTAAATGATGATGAGTTGTAAGATTTGTAGCTGATTTATTAAAATACGTGGCAATTTAGAAATCAGACGGACAAGTAACCATAATCGTCGAATTTTACTTCACACTTTTTTACAAACAAAGGTCAACTAAATATTATAAATAATATAATATTTAGTTGACGTTTGTTTAGACTGGTTTGTTGGTTGTTTTAGAAGACGAGTTTGTTTATCAGAGTTTATCTAATAATGTTGCCTAGTTATAAAATAAGAAGTTTAATCAAATGGCCAATTAAAAATTCTGAGGCTGGGTTTATTATTCCCCTTAATAAAATTAGCATACACGTTTCATAGACGCGTTTCAGTGTTACTTGATTTAGACTTTCATAACGTATGAAAATGTAAAATAACATAGAATTTTGTCTAATACTACATATATTACAACAAAAATGTACATAATAATAAGGAAATGCTTGATACCTTAAAAACGGTAGCGTGGCAAATAAATAACTATTAGGTTTAAATGGAACTCTTCCAAAAATACTATGTTTTAGATCTTATTGGTGGCTCTCTCATACTGAGGTCGGAACCCTTCTTGGCTGGGCTCGTGGAATGTAGCTTTATCAGTTGCAATGTAACACCAGTGGTTAAAAAACAACCGTTCATAAATAATATTGTTAATAAAACAATAGTATGTTCATAATTCAGCATCACAATATTAACAAAACAAATGTGGCGCTTAATTCCTTCTCAAAATAAGCAGCGCACTTGTCTTGAAAGAAGCTGTCATCGCCAGTAAACTTTTATTTAAAGTCGCAAGTGTTTTTCAAAATATTTTTCAACAACCATAGCTAAATTACCACGAGTAAAGTTCATAAAACAGTTCATGTTGTCAACATTTTCGGGAGGCGGCGATGACGCTTCATTGTTTTTAGTGATCAGGGGATTAGCGCGCTGCTTGCACTTATTGTGCGAAGATTGTTTTTGTAATTGCCGCCTGGTAAAATAAGTTTATCTTTGAAATGCTGAATGATTTATTATTTTTAAAAATAAACGTTTTTAGGAATATTTAAATACCACGTGGGTAGAGTTCTTATTTGTGGACGCTATTTTTCTTTTGTGGCCCAGTATGGATGTAATTTTTGCCTCAATTTCTGTACCCACTGCTTTAGCAGACTGAGTAATGTAACTCAAGTAGTTTTATTAAACATGAACATAATCAACAAGTATTTCGAAATTACGATCTTCATTATCATGATGTTTATTAAAGTGATCGGGTCGTGTATTTTTGAAACTTTTTGGAAAACTTCAATGTCTCATTTTCACTGAGTCTTGCATTCTTTCACTCTTGTTATACTTGGACTAATAGTCGAAAATATGTCAGAATGGGTCGATACGACATGAAGATGGCTGTATCCAACCAGAAGAAATGGGATGGTTGAATACCAATTTGACCATACATGTGTAGATGTATTTCTTCCGAACAAATCATAAACGCAATAGGGCAAAGCTTAATGCCTGTGATTTATAAGATTTACTAGCGGCCGCCCGCGACTTTGTCCGCGTGGTTTTGAGTTAAAAAAATGTGATATCTTTATAAATTGTAATGTCTTATTCAGATGCATAAACTATATTACTGAAGAGTTTCATTTAAATCCATCTAGTAGTTTTTACGTGTAAAAAATGGAGTAACTTTTCTCGTTTTCCCAATATTACCCTTCACTGCACTGCTTCTACTGATCGTAGCGTAATGAAAAGTATACTATAACCTGCCAATTGTGCCAAATTTCATTAAAATCCGTCGAGTAGTTTTTGTTTCTATAACGAACATACAGAAGACAGACAGACAGACAGAAGGACAGAATTGACCTCTCTACAGATTTATTATAAGTATATAGATATAGATAAGGTCGAGTGGTGCCATTTTGCTGTAACAGCGTCCAAACCCATTTTTTTAAGTTCAATATGATCGGTCAAACAAATATTAATACAACTATACCTCTAGATGACTGACTGCCGAATCGAGGAACAGGTTTCAGAAGTTTAAAAATGTGAACTGTTTCTATCGTTACTTTTACTCGAAATTTTTTTATTGCTTGTTTTTCCTTTATTTTGTCATACTAAAGCATCGAATAAACTGAAAAAATATCATTGATGTTCTTCATTAAACAAGGTATTTTTTTCAAGAGGGCAAATTCTAAACTATGAGGAATATATAAAAATATTGATTTTGTCAAAGGACAATACCGGATTTATAAGGTCGAGTGGTGCCTTTGTTTCGCTGTTACATCGTCCAAACCAATATTTTTAGTAGGCAAAGGCCTCACTGCGTTTATGATTTGGACGGCAGATACATGAACATTAAAGGCTTGGACAGCAGGAATAAGTAAAAATAAATGACAGGGTTCTCGATAACATAACATAACACCCACGTTCGGACGGATGCCCAAGTGCGAGTAGCATGCTGAGAATAAATTTTCACCCTAAAAATATACCTTCAACATAACTCCAAAAATATTGTAAATTTTAATTCACTCTGTACGATTTGCAAATGAGTACGCTCAACGAAACATTTGCTATAATTCACAAAAGAAAAATATGCTATTGTACTTTAAAAAAAGATAACTAAACGAATATGTTAAATAAAATAAAAGCTTGTTGGCAAAATAAACACAGAACTGAACAAAGTTATCAGTTTCAAAAAAGAGTATGCTATCATATCAAGTTAGTCGCTATTTTGGCGAGCCCTAAATGAAGCCTCATTGTTATTAGTTAACAGAGGATTAGCGCGCTGGTGGCGCTTATTGTTCTAAGAATTGTTTATGTAATCGCTGCCTGGCTAAATAATGGCTTCTCGGCAGCCGGCTTATTGACCAGAAATTATATTTTTCACTTAATAAGAATTTTAAAAATCTGGAACTACCAGATTACTTTTAATGGTAAAATATTTGATATTTATACATTTTTATTAAGATCCACGTCAGCTAAAGCGCGCAGTTGCTGCTTTCATTACTGCCCGGAGTTATAATGTAGGTAATACCTATTATTTTCGAATACTCTTTTCTTTTGATGATAGGGACGACACTGGACGGGCATTGTTTGTTACGAGTAGCTTATGTTTAAAAAATATTTGTTAAAGTAGCCTACTTTATTTTAATTTATTTGACTGCATGGCCGCAGTGAAACCTAAGGCTGAGCTAGGAAATAATGATGCTTGATATTTAAGAGGGAAGTAGGTGTCGTACGTAGGTAGGGGAAAGTCGTAGATACGTCAGTGACATAATTTAATCTAAACAATATTTACGTTACTACTCATACGATATAGAGAAGATCAATGCTTTTGCACAGTACCAAACTTGCCTCAATTGTAAGGTGTTGAGGTGACCCCGCTATCTTATACATGAATGTTAGAAAATAGCATAGTTTGGAAAAACTGAAAATTTGAAGCTTGACTCAGCTTCGAGTATATTCTTTAATTTAATTTTCTCATATATATATTTTTCAAGTCTGAGAATAGGTCGTAATCTATTTTTTAAACTAAAGCCGACGCGGGCGAAGTCGCGGGCGGCCGCTAGTAGGTATAATTCTGTATATTTCGACTTCCGTTACGAATAAAACTGTAATTATAGATAACATACGAGTAAACTCGAAAATACGAGTGAAAACAACTGTCGAAAAATAAAAACACTTGCCACTGTACAAACAAGCGTTCTCAACTATACTATTAGCTATTCCTTACAAAATATGTAATGACAATTGTGACAACATAGTAAAATAAATAAAGCTTCACTTTAAATGAATGTTCACGGTGTTAAGTTTGTCACAATATTGGTTAGCCATCAATGACACCAAATTTTTATTAATGATTAGAGAGAACTGTTTTAGTAATTGCTGACTGGTTAATTACCAGTACCTGGTACCGAGGTCTCATGGTCTTCCTAATGGAATTTAAAAAAATAATTAATTCGTACAATTTGTAGTACTAAAGACGATGTTAATAACACTCATGTTTCCTAGAATTTTTAGTTAATAATATCACTTCAGCAAATTATTTGACCTCCTTATATTTTTTTCATAAAACTTTTATTCCTAAATATAATTTTCATTAAATTTATACAAAAAATATAATGATTAAGTGGGACTGGGCTGGACACATCTGCCGCATGCCAGCTGAGCTTTGGGCCAAGAGGGCTACTGACTGGGAGCCGAGCAACAAGAGACGTCCCGGTAGACCAAGGCGACGGTGGAGAGACGAACTGGATGGCTACTTGAAGGACTGGTCATCACTAGCTCTCGATCGCAGTCAGTGGAAGAAGAGTAGGGAGGCCTTTGCCCTGCAGTGGGACACATAGGGCTAATAATAATAATAATTCATACAAATATTTATTAAGAAGGATCATTTTTATTTCCCCAGTTCTTAAAATATATTAATTGTTAAAAAACATAAAGAACTCGGTTTCGCCCTTCTAGTAAAAAAGGAAATAGAAAATCGATTTAGCGTTATATGCCTTTCATGTCATGTGAAGAATAATGTAAAAGTTTGATTATTATGAATGAAAACTATTCTAAATAAGACTTTCAATAAAAATAGGGTACTTAAAAGAAGGTTATGTTGAAAAAAATTAGGATAACAAATATTAGTTTAAAAGTTGTTTATGGCTACCGACATTATGAAGTGCAATGCTTCTTAACTAAAACAGTAGGCAAAGTACTCTTTACCTGCTGTTTTAGTAGTAAAATCCCAATTCCTAACAGTAGTTAGGAATTGGGATTTTTAACAGTAGTTTTTTTCCTAACAGTAGTTAGGAATTGGGATTTTTAGGATGAACCAGCCGCAGATTTTTTATTTGGTTTCGTGATCAAACTTATTATTTCATAAGTATACAAGTAGATTTTCATAAATCAAGTATTTTATTTTGTCTGCTTGTAAAATTTTGGTTCCGTATATCAATATTTCAGAAGTATATTGCTTGAATGCTGACCACAAATTCAGATGCTAAATAATAACCAACATGCTGAGTTATATTAAGAGTGGCTTACATATAAGATAAATATTGGTTAAAATAATATAGTTAAGATGCGCGTTGATGTGGCTCACTTGATAATTTTGAAGGCAACTTCGAGTTTCAGTGTCAAATATTACCATTTAAAAGAAGTCGGTTCAATTACTACCCGTTGATAATGACTTGATCATTTTTATACTTGACTAGCGGCCGCCTGCGACTTCGTCCGCGTGGACTTAAGTTGAAAAACAAACAGTATATTTCTTTATATATTGTACCCTATGTGCGATGCAGGTGTATAAGCTACATTATTGTAAAGTTTACCACATCCTCACATAAAAACTTTCGCATTTATAATTTAGTACGATTCGTGAATTGCGATACCTTAGAATTATATGAATACCAAAAACCTTTTTAAATTACTAAATGAAATGTAATGTACAGTCAACGTAACATCATGCTACATATTTCTGTTTTTAATCTTTGAAATTTCTGATCAGATACAGGTAGCATGTCATGCCCTTGACCATACCTACTTAACATCATATAAATGTACGAGTAACTAGTAGTGTATTAATGTACTTATACTCCTACTAATACATTTTTAAAAAATACCACTTAAATCTACAACATATCTCGTATTATGTTAAAATTGACAAGTAAATTCCTAAAAATCAACTGGCGAAATATCAAACCACCTTGCCGACATTCAAACGAAAGTTTCCAACCAAACAATTTCTCATTTTCTCAGTGTAAAAACAATTGCATTTACGACATAGATAAATTAACAAAGTTATCAGTTCTAAAAAAGCTTAGTTTGTTAAGTTTGTCACTATATTTTTGGGGAGCCGTCAATGACGCGTCATTGTTATCAGTCATTAGGGGATTAGCGCGCTACTTGCGCTCATTGTTCTAGGAATTGTTTATGTAATCGCCGGCTGGTTAAATACCTGTACCTGGTACGCATTTTCCGTTGACCGCCTAATTGTATTTAAAAAGGTGAAATTTATTACCTCTGAGGGTTTTAGAAAGTTGTAAAAATCGAAAGGACTATTCGATTATATGACCAGCAAAACACTCTTTTCGTTTGGCGGTCTAAAAGAATAAATTCTAAAGTTGAGATGAATGTCAGCCTGCTTAGCGCAGCGTAGGCTAGTCTATCTTTGAATGTAGTAGTAATTTGAAAGATTATTTGTTCCCTTAAATTAATTCGAGAACTTGTCACATTTTCAGGTCGCAAGCGTTTGCCGACAACGTGGTCGCCAGACATCGATCTGAAAAGAAATTCTTCATTCCATTCTATGATACGTACTCCCCCTAAAAACTCAGGCCGTTTCTCGCCCCCCAAGCTTGGAGTCACCTTACGTTCTACACCACGAAAGCGTCTCTTGTTAGGAGACGTTGAGAGAATACCTCTCACGCCGGAGAAGATAGATTTTACCGATATCAGTACGCCGCAGAAGTTTAAAATAACCAGTCCTATAAAGGGCACTCCGCCCCTGAAAAGATCAAGAGTAGAAAAGCTGACAGAGTTCAAAGGGCCTATCGATGTAGCCTTAAAAGGGTTAAGTCCGACTCAGTTGATCAACATGATCAAAACGATCACTTATAAACATCCTGATGTAGAGCAGGAGATTCGGAATGAAATGCCTGTTCCAGATTTGTCCCCTCTAGAGGAGAGGCTTAATTATCTGAAGTCGAATATTTTCAAAAGCCTTCCCACATCGCGTCTTACTTCCAAAACGGATTCACCTGCTTATTCCAGAGTGGCGACACACTTGGCTGCATTTAAAAAGTGTGTTATCGAACAAGGGAAGGTTTTAGTTGAATCGCAGCATTGGGAATCAGTGGTTGAGTACGTACTTCTCGCATGGAGTTACGTGAGAGCAACTCCGGTGTGGGACAACCAACCACACAACGCCCAGCGTAAGCAATGCTTCAGGGCGTTGACTAACTTCTGCATGACAGCTCTGAAGAAGGGCGGCATGTGCCAGGATGTCCTCGTAGACGTCCAGGACAAACTGCAGGGAATGGTGGCCGATAGCGAGGAGATACAGTCCTGCCTAAAGTTCATTCAAGGACAACTGCAATTCATCTAGAAATATACTCCCAGTTTAGCACACTGCATCAAAAGTAACTTAAATGGATTTTAATTGAAAATCAAAAATTAAATGTAAGGCAAAGCTCAATAATCTTGTCGTATCAGAAAAAGACAAGCGATTTTTTAGTGTTATTTGAGTTTCTAATCTATCTCTAAGGATTTATAATATTTTCATATTTTCTGAACCATTTATGAGTAAAGTGGTAAGTATTGCCATATTTTTACACTTCAGATTATTGTAAAATATTATAACAGAGCAGTAGTATGCCAACTTAGTATAATACAGCTTAAATAAGATAACATTTTGTAGACTGATCTTGAAAGGAATCAAATTGTATTAAAAACTATTATTCTATGAACTCTTAACTTATCGGATTAAAGCTTAAACGACAGGAATTGGCTTAAAATCGTTTAGATTTGGTTCTTTTCAATGCTGTGAGAATACCAAAATACTTCTTAGTATTAAGTTTATGTACTGACAATAAATAGTTTTAATCCTATTGTTTTGTATTTTTACGGCTTTTAATTTTGAAGAAAGTTCTTATGTTGTTGTTGATTTAATCCATGCTACCTGATTTTTATACTTGCATTTACATGTACAGACCACAGATCTACTGATTTCATTATTTTAGTTTTTAAAAGGTTTATTTCCATCTGTACTTTCGTTTTTTGTACTTTTTGTCTATTTTGTGTTTAAAGGTTATTCTTAAGCTAAGGTAACACGATATGAATATGTTATTGGAAAAATATTAATATGTGAAGCAGCTTCTTGTTAATAACGATTTAAATTGATATGAAAATTCAGTTTATTGTTACGGAAGAAACTGAAAGAAATTAGTGAATTAAAGAAATGTGCCTTAAAATAACGCTAAGTGCTTTGCCTTAGGAAATTTTAAATGACTTAATATCTTCCGATATTGTAATGTTCCATTGTTTTGTGTAGTATTTAAGCATATTTTACGCTTAATAAATCGTATTTTTGATTATTACCAATGAGTTTTTTTAGTAAGTTGATAATATAGCTTTTATATTGAAAGTTTATTAATTTGTCATAAACCCTGCTTATGTAATGCCAGTTTCTTTACCTTAAAACTTATACCTACTTGTTGTTACCATTCATTTATACTTGAATACTATAATACTACTATAATAGATAATACTTATAATAATAATAACAAAAGATCTGTTTTGTATTCCCACAAAAATGATTTTAAACGCTAAGTTACCTTCTTCTGCTTCTTCTTCTTTTTATTTATATGAAACCATTAAAAAAAAAAACCAAAAATAAAATAATTATAATATGTTTGTTTAGTATTCCTATTTATTAATAAAAAATAATCTGTTATTGGTACAACTATAATGATAAGGCCACTGCAAATATTTAAATAACATTTAAGTCCCATGACTACACATAATGTGATTTTTCGAAAAGCCACAATTATTATTTTTTAAAACCAAAATCCTTATCTTAGAAATATATCTAAGTACTAGCCGGCTGCTATTGTTCCCGCGCGTCGCTCTCACCTCATTCAGGTAATGGATTAGTGCGATAATAATTATTTAATGAATCGCTTAGTCGCGCAGGTAGGCCTTCCCGGGACCCTATAAGAGGCCTACGGGGATCCGTCCTGAGTCAGTTACAGTCCGGTTATCGTACAGACAACATGTTCAGCAACAGCACTTTGTACTATAAAGTTTACAAAATGAAAATGCATCAGCATCTGATGTACGTGTACCCACTGTGCTTCCAGCATAACGCGCTGTCGGTAGCTTACGGGGACGACTCTCGTAAGTACTAGTCTTTTATTTATTTTTCGTTAGTTTTAATAAATTATTGTGTGCATAAGTGTAATTCTAGGATTTGGCTTTGCAGATGATCGGACTATGGTGACTACCCAGCCATTGTGCTACCAACCCGAATTATACACTGTGCCAGTTGTGTGCAATCATACTACATGTAAGTTTTTTACTTAATTTTGTCATAATTAATATTTTATTTAGATCGTTGATTATACTGTCTAAAAACGATTTTAATATAATATTTGTTATTTATGTACGGTTTTTTTTTTATTTTTAGATGAAGAAGAAGACCTGTCGCATATCGAATCAGTCATACTGGGTACACCAGCTGCCTATGAGGATTGTAGAGGTCAGTACAAGCTTGTAAAATATTTTTTATTGTTAGTGCATTGACAATTTTTTTTGTCTTCATATATTTTCTTAATTTTATTTTGTGTAGTGACTGACTGATGGATTTTATTTTATCTAGGTGAGCAAGGTGGAAGCACACCCGAGCAAATATATTTTCATCAGTCAGCGATGGTTACACCGACCTCGAGCAAAAATTCAACTTGTGAGTATTTACATACATTTTTTCGCATAATTGGTTGATATATTAGGTTAAATATAATTAGTTAATTATAAGTTAGTATTTTGTTTTAAATATTTTTGTACCAAATAAGTAGCTCAACGTTTATTTCATTTATGTATTTCCAGCTGAAATTTTAACATATATTTTCATCTTCCAAGCTGCGTGGCAGTTTGTCGGCTGTAGATCATTTTCATGTTTAACGTATTGAAGTGCATTGAAATAACACTAACATGTTGTATTTGATCAATGTACTTACTAAATGTATTTATTTCTAGATGAGCAAGGTATGAAGACTCCAGATGAATCCCATTATCAGAGGATTACGCCGCCTTCATACAGTAATTATACCGGTGAGTACATACTTAGCTAGATATAATTGGATTGAAATTTCTAATACCTAATTTTTATCGGACTTCTAAGTATAACGTACATTAATGTGAGTATTTTTTTAGACGAAAAAGCTGGGAGGACACCTTATCCATCGTACCGTCAGGCAGAAATCGTGACACGGGCATCATATGAAAATTTAACGGGTGAGTACTTTCATACTTTTTATTGCACATAATTGAGGTTCAATTCCCATCCTGATTAAACAATCATGGAATTGACATTTTATTACTGTTGTGATTAGGTAAAATTTCATTTGAACCAGTATTTTGAAGATAAGATGTAGAAATTAAAAGTTCTATTTTTTTCTAGATGAGGTAGCCAGTAGGACCCCGTACCCATCGCACCATGAATCAAAAATGGTAACGCCGGCAACGTTTCAACGAGAGTATTATTCGGGTAAGTACTCTCACTTCTTATTAGATCTGTGTCTTAATATTCATATTGATATTTTGTATATTTTATTTAACCAGTATTTTCCAGATTATATTCAATAACTGACAGATGCATTTGTTTTTATTTCTAGACGAGGTAACTGTAGCTGGTACGACCCCGTACCCATCGCACCATGAATCAGAAATGGTAGCGCCGGCAGCTTATCGAGAGTATTATTCGGGTAAGTACTCACAGTTCTTTGCGTTGGACCTGTGCTTGGTTATTGATATTGTAATACACATTGTAATTAAGCCAGTTTTTTACAGATTAGATGCAATAACTGATAGATGTATACATGTTTATTTCCAGGTGAACTAGCTAATAGGACCCCGTACCCGGTGCACTGTGAATCAGAGATGGCAGCGCATCAAGGATATTATTCATGTGAGTACTTACACTTCTTTGTGTTAGATCTGTGCTTGGGTATTCATATTGTTATTAATACGCCAGTATTTTACAGTATAGAAGCATTAACTAATATCCTATGTATATTTTTTATTTCTAGTTGAGGTTGTTAATGGGACCACTTACCCAGTGTACCATAAATCCCAGATGGTAACGCCGGCAGCGCATCATGAGTATTATTCGGGTGAGTACTTACACTTCTTTGTGTTTGATATGTGCCGGTATAAATATTGCTATTTGGTACATTTTAATTACAGATGTATACATGTTTGTTTCTAGGTGTGGCAGCTGGTAGAACCCCGTACCTAGTGCACCATGAATCAGAAATGGTAACGCCGGTAGCGTACCAAGATTATTATTCAGGTAAGTTCTTACACTTTTGCAATTGTTTAATCATTTAGGTGACAAAATATGTTTTGTTTAGTTGCTTTTAAAGTTTATTTATTTGAGTCATGCCGTCATAGGTATATGTATGATGGAAATAACTGCAATTAATCAGAATTACTAAAAAGAGGTATCAAGGTATTCTTTTTCTAAATAATGAATACGTCTTCATTTTACAGATGATGTTGGTGAAATGGTGGAAAACAACACAGGCTGTTCACAAGAAGTGGTCCCATCGCCAGCAGCATACGAAGACATTGAAGGTATTTTCATTGGTCATAATAATCGATTTATACGTACGTTATTAACCCGAAGAAGGCGCCACCATTATTTAGTTGAATAAAAAAGTGACAGGCAAAAAAGGGTCAATATATTTTCAGCGATATCATTATTTTAAAATATTTCCTGATATGTTATCTTTTGTTTTAGATGACGAAGATGTTGTGACTACAACAGAGCCGCAGCAGTACTATCCTTCTGAACTTTTCAGGTTTACTGCTAAACCTTCAGAAATTGTACAAGGTAAATAATCTCTTAATTATTTTCCTTAAAATTACCAAGTGTTGATGGCTAAATTAAATTTGGAGTTTTAAAAATGTGTTATTTATTTATTTTCTGTTTTTCTATTTGCAGGGGAGCAAGTTACATCAACTTATTATGAGTCTGAAGATGAATTTGAAATCGAGAGACCCACTGCATATTATAGGGGTATGTATAATTTTGGGCATATTTTGTTTTTATAATGCTAGTTTGCGTCTAAATATTTATTTTTATTCAGTTATACGATTATGGCTTACATTTTGGATTTTCTATTGGCAGATGAAAACAACAAAATGAGGTCGCTCCAATCGAGGCACTATGAGGATATATCAGGTTTGTCCAGGTCTGTTCATTATCAATTAGCTTGTATTTTTTTTGAATGTACAATAAATCCGAAAAGTCTCATGTCAGTGATAATAAAGTAGAATAGTATTGAATTAAATATTTAGGCATTTCAGACTTTTAAATAGGTGCAGCGAATTCACAGAAAATTACAGATTAATCAAGTTAATTGTCATTTTACTGGACCTGTATATCATGCAGAAGAGAGTGACTAAATCGGCAACGGTTTATCTTGTGCTGACTAATACATTTTTTTTTTCCTTTCATTACAAACGTAGAAGTGCGAGTGTACAACTAACATCGTGTTCAATTTCCAGATGCGGAAGAAGATGAGTGTATGTCTCTCCCTCCTCCCCGCTCCCCCTCCCCCTCCCCCGCCGTCGCCCCCGCCCGCGCCCCCCCCGCGCGGCCGCTGGGCTCCACGCCGCGGCGGCAGACACGGAGGAAACTCCTCATCATCCCGAACTGTAAGAGGATCGACTTTGAGTTACCCGAGCCGATGGATTGGAGAAATTAACTTTCCCATCAAAATACTTGTATTGTAGAATAATGTATAGAAGGCCATACGTCGACAAGAGTTGCGCCGTTAGAAAATGACTGGCGCATTGACAGTGAAGAGACCTGTCAAGGTGCTCAACTTGACCTGTGGCCTTCTGTATAACCATTTGACTTATGTTTTTATGTACCTATTGATAATTGTTTTAATTGTAAAAAGTAGATTAATATTTTATTTATTGATGATGAATGTAACTAGGATGTTTTAATTAGTTTTATTTTATTGTAATTGTAGTTAAGTAGTTTAAGTAGTATTAAGTAGACTAGTCAAACATTTAAATAAAAATGTTTTCTTTTAAACACAGTGGTTTAACTTTACTTCCTACTCATACACACACTACCTTTTAATTAACACAAACACAGTCACATTTACAGAAAGAGTTCTTAAGAGGTTCTTAGTCCAGTATCACTTAATTTTTCAGTAGAATAGCGATCTCACGACTGCGGAACTAGCTTTCGCTAGTTCCGCAGTTTCGCGTTCTGCGATTTTTTAAGATGTAAAAGCGAGTGGGTTCTATTTATGATCAAATTAATGCAGACACCACATATCATTAAAACTGAAAAATAGGAGTATTTTCTAGGCTACGTTAGACAACATATTTTGTATAATGTTAAAAGTAACATAAACTCGTACACGTAAATTCCTGAAAATCAACTGGTGAAATATGAAACCGCCTTGCTGACATTCAAACAAAAGGTACTAACCAAACAATCTGTCATTTTCTCAGTGTGCTTAAAAACAATTGCATTATAATCAGTTCTAAAAAAGGTTATTTTGTTGTCACTAAATTGTTGGGGAGCCGTCAATGACGCGTCATTGTTAACAGTCATTAGGGGATTAGCGCGCTACTTGCGCTCATTGTTCTAGGAATTGTTTATGTAATCGCCGGCTGGTTAAATACCTGTACCTGGTACTCATTTTCCGTTGACCGCCTAATTGTATTCAAAAAAGTGAAATTTATTACCTCTGAGGGTTTTAGAAAGTTGGTAAAATCGAAAGGATTATTCGATCACATGACCAGCAGCACAGTTTTCGTTTGGTGTAGACCGCCAAAATAATAGTTGAAATGAATTTCTGCCTAGGTATTTATCGCATTTTGTATTTTTTTTAATTTTGAAGAAAGTTCGTACCTATGTTGTTATTGATTTAATCCGTGCTACCTGATTTGTATGCTTGTTGTTACGTAGAAAATCGTGAGGTCGATTTTCTTTTTACTTATTTCAACTGGAGTCTGTCGATTTGTGTTTTTTTATAATCTCTCGATTTCAGAAATTGAAATGAGACAACACTAGCAGCTTTGTCTTGTTCGCATCACTAGAGGTCACGAGGGATGTCAACTTCTGAAGACTCGAGACTACTAAATATTACTATTTTTATGTTTTTTAATTAATTTCAGCGCTTTTGCTATCCTAAAACAAGGTAGTTCTCATATAGGTATTTTTCTAAGCCTAATTTTATATATTCATTGAAAGGCATGGCCTTTTTCACCTTTTTCAATATTAACATTTTCGGAGGATTTTTGTCTTTGCTTTGGCAACACAACACACCGGCTCGATAATACTCGATATCCATTTTGCATAGGTCATTGCAATATTGCATTGCGCCCTGCCTGCCATTTTACTTTTCAAAACCGGCGTACGCGCTGTATTTCTAAATATCTTAAACCCCTGATACCGGTAAGTTGCAGCTCGAAGACCAGGATTAGGAGAATCCATCGTGTTTGGGGTGTGTTGATTAATCAGTGTCGCTTTTTTCCAGCTCGTGATGTGCTTGGTGTAGACGTGACCGATGACGTGGTCTACGTGAAAGTGTTCGTTTTTTCTCAACCCGGAACAATGCCCCGGTGTTGAATTGCTGGAGAAAGCATTAAGCGTCAGCATTAACCTCCAATAGGTATGTTAAATTGCTTATTTGGTCGGAGTGCAGCAAAGGGTGTGCAAGGCGTTTGGGACTTAGAATAAATTTCGTCAAAAATATTAAACTTTAGGAAATTCAAATGTTTGTGTTTTTTGAATTTCATGAAGATTAATATTTTTTGGCGAAAAATTTTCAGAGTCCCAAAACCTACACCTTTAAGATCGCATTTTACCGAAAGGCCTCTTTGTACAATAAAACAAACATTTGAATTTCATAACATTTGGTATTTTTGACGAAAGTCCCAAACGCCTTGCACACCCTTTGCTACACTCCAACTGCTTATTTTGATTAGGGATTCCATGCATCGCACGTTCACGTGGCACGGCTAGGTTAAGTTCACTTCACGCCGCTATTTCTGAGCACCTAGGCCATAAGCACGTCTAATTACTGCATCTGCTGCTTGCTTATGCCACGGCACCCTGGCCTTGCCTCTGCAACTGTGGTTTCCTGCATTTTTCTGCATCTTGGGACCCCTTCTCTTCGTCTCAGTCCCAGACACGTGTGTCTTGTGTTAACGCTGGTGCCTGTAACGCTTACAGGAGGTGTCAAGTACGGGCGAAGGCTGCCCGTAGGTGTTAAGTACGGGCGACTCAGAACTACCTGAAGGTGCTGCCCTATCCGTGCCAGTGTCCTGACTGTCTCCGTGGAGTGGCCGAAAACATTCCACGGGCTTTCCGGACCTGCATGCTGCGGTCTCAGTGCTGTGTCCACCTGATCCTGCAGGGTATCGAAGTAGGATCTTTCCTTTTATATTTTTCCACGCAATTAGAGCGTGGTGGCGCCCCTCATGTTAATTATTTTGAACATTATGATAACACAAACGCTCGTTACCCTTCGTCACCCAAACCCAAAGGCTCCTGAGTCTAGCCGGCTCCAGTAGGGCTTCAGTTTCTGTGCCTAGTCTACTTTTAGGCTTAAGATTAAAAGGACAATAAAGTAAATTTATTTCAACCTAAATTTGCTTTAATTTCAGTATTGTAAAACCCAGCTTCCCATTTTTTTAGGTAACATTGCATTTACTTGTACAGACCACAGATCTACTGATTAGTTTTCAAAGGTTTTATTTCCATCTGTACTTTCGTTTATTTGTCCTTATTGTCTATTTTGTGTTTAACCCGGCGTCATGGGGGTTGGGTCTGATATACCCAGCCGTTTTAAGAATTTCTATAATTTTTATACTATTCATCCGACATTGTTGTTTTTTCCTATAGCTGGGGTTATTGAATGACTCTATACGTTTGTGCCCTGAAATAAGACAGAAAACGCCTGAGTTTGGAGCTATTAGTGCCGTAACCTGAAAATGGGTAATTTAGACCCATGCCTGTACTCAGTGTAAAAAATTCACTCCATTTTTTCCATACAAAATGTGTTTTTTATATTTTGTAGTTATTTCTATTACTTCTTCCTTATTGTAGTTTTAACCTTTTTTATTTAGTTTGTTAGTGCAAAAGACATGTCTGAGCGGTTTTTATAGAATTTTACATGGATATTAAAGGATCGCTATCGCGTTTGTTCAAGGTTTTAAAGAGGATGAGGACTATTTATGATGATGATGTAAGTGTAGTCAGCCTAACAACACAAAGCATAATATTTCGGATTCTGATATTGTTATCAGCTTGAAGAGTTAGAAGTTTTGTCGCTATTTAGATGTAGAGTAGTTACAGTCGGATGAGGAATACTTAACTGCTGCTGTAGAAGGAGCATGCCTTAACTAGATTACAATGTTTACGTATTATAATGTAAAAATATGTGTAGTGGGTACCTCCAGCAAAAAAAACCGATGCTCACGAGAAGTTTCAGGTGTGTCTTGGAAGCAAATATCGCAAAACTACACACATGATGTGTGGATGCAAGTAGCATTTTTGTCCTCAACATATAAAACCTTTCATTTCCAGTTTCATTAAAAAGTACGGTCTTAATAAAAGTTTTCTTAAAGCTTCCTATTAGTAGACATATTGAAATACCTATTACAAAACTAGAAACCCATAATTATCATGATTAACTTAGGTTTTGCTAGACAAAGAAAAAAAATTGTGATTTTATGTATTTTTTTTTCAAAGTCTCGTCACCATGATAAAAATTATACAGGGTGGCCGGGAAGTTGACGTCTAAAGCTGAAATTTAGATTCCTCATATCAAGGTGTACCCAAATCACCCCCATATATGTTCTACGATTTTGCTTAGTTTAGGAGCTAGAATTACTTTTATGATTTTTTTCTACAATCTTCACCTATCATCGGTTTTTATTTTTTTTCTCAATCTGGGGAGTAGGTACTTGGTGGTCAAATTATTAGTGATAATAAATAACAACACTTACAAGTAGCACCCTAAAAATTTCGATCTGCCTAGGTATTGCGAAACTTCTTAAAAATTTAGTCGCAAGTACAAAATTGCGGTCCGATCTTGGTAAATGCACATCTTTAATGTATGAAAAAGAAATGTTTTAGGGAGGACTGTAGATTTAAAGTATTCTTAAAAACTGCCTAGGACATTAGGCTATAAAATGACGTCAAATAAAGCTTTTGTTAACGGGGGTTTTTTTCCTGGAACTGACCTTTGAAGTCAGATGAAGAACTTTTTCGGGGTAAAAATACTACTTTATTTTATTGCAATAGTTATGATGTTTTTTTGTCGCGTTTTCTGAACTTGACACCAAGAATGCAGATAAAAAAATCACCTCCCCCATGAGTTCTCGCCTTGTAGTCATCATTATGGTTACTTACCTCATTCAGGTAATTCATTAGTGCGATAATAATTATTTAATGAATCGCTTAGTCGCGCAGGTAGGCCTTCCCGGGACCCTATAAGAGGCCTACGGGGATCCGTCCTGAGTCAGGATCGCCATCGTTTCGCTCAGTTCGGACACCACTTTGTGAACCCAGCACCGCGTCGTCTCTGTAGGATTTGTCTGTCACTTCCCGGCCTCCCACCAGCGGGTCTCACCGGGAAGGGCAACGGAAAATACGGGGGCCCGTCGAGCTCAAGCTCAAGTGTCGCTCCGAAACGAATTTCGAAAATCTCTGCATCCTCTAACTGTGTTATCCGTCTCGCTCTCGCGGATCTTGCATCTCGCTCGGCCGCGCGCTGCGAGGAGGGTAGGTCAGCAAAGAAAACCACAGTGCAGCTATCTCGCTCTAACGACTTCAAAGTACCCACAATAAGTGTTGTTTTCCTTCTTGCTGACGGTGGCTTGCGTTGCCTTTGCGATGCGGTAAGCGCACCGCTGAGACTCCACAGGTCGCTGTTCTGCTTGAGGAAATGCCGCACTCACCACGCACCGGCGTTCGGAAGCCGGACAAGATCCGTTTCAAGACCTTTTCCGGACCCGCCCTCATGTTGACGACAACATAAGGAGGATCCTGGGAACAGCGTCGCAGCTCGACTGTGCGCTGGCTATCACTCGCTCCCGTGAACTCCAAGAGCAGGAAAGGGACATCCTTCTCTTAGAAGAACCCTCAGCCTCCGCGCAACCCGAGTCTGCGCCCGCCGCGTTCGCTGCGCAGGTACCGACCTCGCGCTCCGCCGCGTCCGTCGCGCAGGCTGCATCAACAGTCCGGGGCAGTGGTCCAACTGCTCTGTCCAACCAGTTGGACCATAGGTCTATACTAGGGGCAGTTGTCCAACTTTAAAAATAGTTGGACCACACCACCTTCTAAGAGTTCCGTGGTCCAATTCATTTTAAAAATATCTGGCTAACCCTAAAAGCCTCAAACTGCATCTTTATGTGTGTAGATATAGTACTGGCAAGTACTGGTTTAATGTCATATTGAACCTCGTTGCAGTTAATGGGTAGGGGGAACGCGTCACTTGTCCGAAATTCACTAGTACGCAGGCAAACAGCATGCAAGTATTCAACATGAAAGTTCAAGGAAAACACAAGAATTCTGTCACGGCTCCGGCATTACGGGTCTCCGGCGGTTCCTCGCGTGCTGATCGTCGCAGATGGCTTTCGCTCAACCTGCTCCTCAGCTCGCGGGCCGCCTCGCCCCTCCATGCCTACGCAGCGCTTTTAAATAACACTCTTGGGGTAGGGCAAAACAAGTACCACATGATGTCGGGGTTTGCAGAGTCGGATTCGCCCTGAAGTTGAAATTACTGAAAATCGATGTTAACGAGACGTTGAACGTTATCATACAGTAGTTATATTCGGTAAAATGTGGTTTAGGTAAAGTGATCATATGCCAAATAAGTCATCTGGTAAATAAAGAAAGAAGAAAATACTTCGGCCAATAGTAAATAGTTTATTTTGAAATTCGGTTTAACGTAGTTTGGTAAAACGACACTTATGTCAAAAGATACTTCGACGAGTTAAGAATATGTCAAACAATACATCTGGCAAATGACATGTTGGTCAATAGTTTTCCGTCAAATGAAATTAGGACTAGTGAATTTCGGACAAGTGACGGGTTCCCCCCTACCCATTAACTGCAACGAGGTTCAATATAACATTAAACCAGTACTTGCGAGTACTATATCTACACATATAAAGATGCAGGCTTTTAGGGTTAGCCAGATATTTTTAAAATGAATTGGACCACGGAACTCTTAAAAGGTGGTGTGGTCCAACTATTTTTAAAGTTGGACAACTGCCCCTAGGATAGACCCATGGTCCAACTGGTTGGACAGAGCAGTTGGACCACTGCCCCGGACTGGAACTCGCGTTCCGCCGCGCCCGCCGCGCCCGCTGCGCAGGCACCGATCCCGCGCTCCACCGCGCCCGTCCCGCAGGCGTCGACCTCGCGTCCCGCCGTGTCCGCCGCGCCCGCCGCGTCCGCCGCGCCCGCTGCGCAGGCGTCGACCTCGCGAGCCGCCTTGTCCGCCGTGCCCGCTGCGCGCGCGTCGACATCGCAGGCCCAGGTCCCGTCGCCGCGCACTATCGCGTCCTCTCCACCTGACTCCTCCGCGCAGCGTCAGTATAATGTGCCAGCTGCCCGCACGCCAACCGCCCGCCGCTTCGAAGCGCGCCCCGGCCGTGCCGGCTGTTCAGAAGCGCGCAATTGCAGACCAACCCGCTCCGCTACCTCAGCGGAACCCGCGCATACGACAACGTCAACGCCCGCTAAAACTGACGTTCAGCCAACGGCCATGCCATCTCCAATATTGAGCCCGCCGACACCGCAGACAGCGGAAGGGGTTCGAATAAAGTCGCCGGCGCGATTTACCCCGCCGACTAATCTGCCCTTACCGTTCGCTGCGGTCGCCGCGAAAAGAGCACAAAGCTCCTTGTCGCCCCCGAATAATCAACCGGAACGCTCAATAGCCCGCCTGGACCTGTCCCCCATGGACACGGCTCATGTCCTGACAACGCCACCCAGACGCTGGCTAGCCCACCACCGGCAAGCCAACCGTCGACGAACCCGACGAAGAAGCCATCCAGGCTTATCCAGGCAGGGAGGTATCCCTTAGTGGTTGAGCACCTACCAAACTGGGCCCACCACTTTCGAGTCCTCAAGGAAAAACTAGGAAGACCGCCGAGTGCCAGACCGTATGGCAAAGGCATTCGGTTCATACCAACTGAGGAGCATGAATTCCGTCTCATACAGCATTACCTGAACGACTTAGAGAAAATCGAAAAGATCTCTTGGTTTTCGTATTCGCTGCCAGCTGAGAGAAGGCTCAAGGTGGCTATCAGAGGACTCCCGCGCGATACCGAACCAAGCGAGATTGAGGAAGATCTTCGCGCATTGGGCTACGAGCCGGAGTTTGTGCGCCCCATCAATGCGCGCCAAGGAAGGCCAGGGTGCATTTTCTTTGCCCAAATGAAAAGGAATTCAGACACCATCACGAAAATTTACGCAGAAAAGGAACTGCTGTGTATGCCGGGAATAAAAATTGAATCCTGGAGGGGCAAGAAAGGGCCTGCGCAGTGCCATCGGTGCCAGCTACACTCGTCGCATAACTGTCACCGGACCCAGGCCTGTGTCAGGTGCGGTGAGGAGCATGCCGCATACCAGTGCCCTAGACCCCTTGACCAACCGCCCACCTGCGCAAACTGTGGAGGCCCCCATCCCGCGAACAGCGTCAAATGCTCCGCGATGCAACGCGAGATGCGCAATAATAAGGCTGGCACGGTAGCGCTAACATCGGCGCCCCGTGTGGCTACTGGACCGCCGGAAAACGCACCGGCCCACACTGGTTCCGATTGGCAAAATATGGGACATTCGCATCAAAGTCAATATTTTAAGTTCATTTTTTTTTTACGTACCTCTCTTTTGATTACAAATCACTTTTACAAATTGCAATTTTTCGAATAAACTCATAATATTCGAGAAAAAAAATATGTAATATTTTTTTGTATGGAAGAAAAGTGATTGACTTATATTACTTCGAAATGAGGAGGGGATTTGCGTTGAAACTTGGTGGGTTTAAAGATCTCATTATTCTCTATGAAAAATGTAAGCAACTTTTTTTTGTATACTTGCAGTTTTCGAGGCTACAGGCGCTTAAACATTTGAAATAAAACTGTATTTTTTATATGAAGAATGATTTTAAAATCGCCCAGAATTCTTAAATTTACACTAATATATGCGTTGCAGTATACAACATTCATTAATATTATTATTACTTAATGTATTTTTTATCAATAGCACCTAACTAAAGTCTACCTGATCTTAAAAATACAGGTAGTATTTAGTAATTTCGAAGCAGTGCTTACCTGTGTTTAGCCCAAACCGGTTTTGGTATGCGCGAACCTGGCGCGCTGTGTTTGCGATAAGTTGTCCTTTTCTCTCATTCGCTATCTCACTTGCACACAGGCAATGATACTATGCAACAGCATACAGTCTCTGATAGTTTGTGCTTCAGTGTTGACGTGCTTTCTATTCTGCGACTGCGCTAGCTATCTTTTCTGACTTTTCCGTATCGTTATTCGATTTTGTTTAATTTTTTGTTTCTTTTGGTTGTCTTGTTATTGCGTACGTGTTTGTTATTTATATTCTCGTTCTTGTCTCTTTGTGACTCGAATTTGTTGATTTTTGTTTGTTGCTCGTTTTTGTTGATTTTTGTTTGTTGCTCGTTTTTGTTGATTTTTGTTTCTTACTCGTTTTTGTTGATTTTTTTTGTTACTCGTTTTTGTTGATTTTTGTTTTGTTCTTTGGGTCTGAATTTATTTAAAATGTCTCAATATGTTACATATTTAGACTTTTATATGGCATTGCAAAATTGTTCAGATAATAAAAAATCTGATTATCTTTTTAATTTGCTTTCAAGTTGTTTTCCATCAGAGGTTTCCGAAGAAGACATTAAAACTATCAAAAAATTTATCAAAAATTTTATGTCAAATTTTCAAAGAAAATGGATAAAAGCACATAGACATGCCAAAACATTTATGAAACAAAATTTGTCTTGGTTGAACTCTAATATTCGTTGGCCTTCTTGTTCGTCTATTGATTTGGTTTCGGTATTTAGTCGAGAAACTATGGACACACAAGAAAATTTAAGTTTGTCGAGTCAATCAATGGAAGCTGGTCCATCTCATTGTAATATCAGTACAAATACACCTAGTAGCAATCGTCGAAAGGCCTTTGCTGATTTGACAAATAAACAAAAGAAAAGACGTTCTGGGTCGCTGCTTGATCATGACGAGGAAGAAATAATATTTGCTTTGGTTTCTAAATTAAAAGAGAGGGGAAATAAACAGCTTGCTGATGTTATTCATTGTTTGTCTACTGATGCGGTTAAAACGCAGAAAACTCATGATTTCTTGTTTAAAAATATACCTAAGAAAACCTTGCCAGAAACTGAAACCATAGCTCTTGTTAATGCATTAAATATCTCAAAATGGCAGTACTATGTATTAAGAAAAACCTTAATTGATAAAGAAATTTCCCAATTGCCATCATATCAAAAAAATTTAGATTTTAAACAGTGGGCTGCTCGAGGGGAGCATAAGTTGCTAAAGAATAGAAAAAAAGATTTAACTCAACGAGAACTTTTTCAGCGGATGGGTCTTCTGGTGGATATTGTGAAGCAAGGTTTTGGCACCACTAACGATGGTAATACAGCCAGAAGATTTTTCTGAGACTACAAGAAGTCTGCAGAAATAACAAAGGTAGACGAAAATCTTATTAAAAGATTTGCTGTCATATTACAATGCATTTCTTCTGGGAAAAATATTAATATAAATAAATTTAAAGACTATTGTCGGGATACGGCTCAACTTTACATTTCTTTGTATCCGTGGTATTACATGCCATCGAGTATACACAAACTTTTAATTCATGGTGCTGATATATGTCAACATTTTTCTTTCATTCCTATAGGCAAGTTATCAGAAGAGGCATCTGAAGCCCGTAACAAAGATTTTAGATATACTCGAGAAAAACATACGCGAAAAATATGTCGACAAAATACAAACGAAGATATTATACATTACTTTTTAATAAGCTCTGATCCATACATCACACATCTGAAACCCATAACATGGGTTTCAGATGTGTGATTTCATGGTAACATTTGGACTTTTAAAAAGACATTTAAAGCACATATTTTGAAAATTCAAAACACAAAATAAAGGCTGTGTGGTATGGTTTAATTGTATGTATTCTAAAGTATGTTATTATATTTAAATTATTAATAGTATGTATTATATTGTATTGGTTCCATTATGTTGGTTCTTTTGGCTGTTTTTTTGTTTATTTATATTATATTGGTAATTGTAGCAAAGTCGTGCACGGTGGCGACCTCTACCTCAACAGGTGTCCACGGAAGACCAGCGACGAGGTGCCAACCTGGTACCCCGTCAATATGCTGAGTGGGGACCCTTTCAGTTCCACAATAATCTTAGAGATAATAAGTTAGTTTTTAAGAAATGTATTTTTACTTATTGTTGTGGTTCCTGAATAAATATTTTTTCTTTCTTTCTTTCTTTCTTTCTTTCTTCCATATATAAAAAAACCCAAATTATTCTTATTCCTGAGGCCAATGATTTACTCCTAGAAGAGATAGAAAGTAAAGATCATGTAACCTCGGAAGATGAGGATGAAGTCTGTATAGATTTAGAAATAAACTTAGGCGCAGACAATTTAAGTTTTTAAAATAAGATTAATCACAAGATTGAACATTGTCCCATTAACATTGTTTCCTCTTAGTGTTTAGGCTTGGAATTTGGCGCCTAGTGTTAAAAATACAGACAGTAATATTTAATTGGGTGCTGTAAGGTATTTATTATTATGTTAAAAGCTTTTTTTAGATTTAAAAAATATTGTTTTATATTAAGTGTTTAAGCGCCTGTAGCTTCGAAGACTGCAAGGATACAAAAAAAAGTTGCTTACATTTTTCATAGAGAATGATGAGATCTTTAAACCCACCAAGTTTCAACGCAAATCCCCTCCTCATTTCGGAGTTATATACGTCAATCACTTTTCCTCCATACAAAAAAATATTAGATTTTTTTTTCTCGAAAATTATGAGTTTATTCGAAAAATTGCAATTTGTAAAAGTGGTTTGTAATCAAAAGAGAGGCACATAAAAAAAATATGAACTTAAAATATTGACTTTGATGCGAATGTCCCATATTTTGCCAATCGGAACCAGTGTGCGCGGCCGAGGAGAATCTGCCCCAGTCCTTGATGGCGAAGGCAAACGACCGTAGGGTCGTTTGGCCGTAGGGCCAGAAAGAGCACCACCAAGGGCAAGAGGAAAAAGAAGCGGAAGGGGAAAGGGAAGAAGGCTCCCCAGACCACAGACGCCCCTGAGACTCAGCCTGAGCCACTGACAGCAGCTGCATATAACACTCCTGCTGACGCAAGGTGTGTTCCGGATGTTATCAGGCAACAAAGTTTAGTTCCCTGAGAATTCTTCACTGGAATGCCTGTGGCCTCAGAAAAGACAAGGTCATACTACTGCGCAACCTGCTGATGCAGCAGAAGATAGATGTTGCCTTGGTCTCGGAGACTCATTTAACAGGATCCGACCGCGTCAAGATGCCTCAGTTCCATGTGTATCGTCAGGACGAGACATCTCCAACAGGCCGAGCCTTCAGAGGCCTTATGATGCTGGTCCGCCGAAATGTGGTGCACCAACCCATCCTCTACGCTCGCTGGATGCAATGGGTATAGAGCTGCATTCCAACGGACAGCCCCTGCGTATCTTTGCAGCCTATCGCCCTCCAGACAGAAAGAGGCACCTGGAAGACGACATACGTGTTCTTATGGACTCTCCACACCGCACAGTGGTTGCTGGAGATTTCAACTCAAAACACATCGCCTGGAACTCCTCCTACACATGCCCAGTTGGCCGCCGTCTCTTCGACACCACCGAGGCGAAGGGTTATACGACGCTGGGCCCAGAGGTGCCCACCCGGTTACCCCTTTGTCCAGGAGCATGCTCCCGACGTCATCGACTTTGCGATTCTGAGTGGTTTTCAAACTGAAGTACTGGATGAGCACATGCTGTCGGATCACCAGCCAGAACTGGTAGTGCTCAATAGCCAACCCACAAAGGCGCACTTGCCGTTCCGACGCCATCACATCGTTTGGTCGCGATTCCAGGAGTACCTCGACCGTCACATCACCACAAGACCTGTGGACACCCCGGAAGATGTAGACGTGCTCGCCAGAGAAACGACCGACACGATTCAGAAAGCCTTGGAGACTGCCGGACAAGAGGGCTCGCCAAACCATCCCAATAGATGTGAACTCCCAAGGCATATCAAAGAGATGCTGGAAGACAAAAGACGCCTGCGTAGGGTGTGGCAGCGCGTCCGTTGTCCGACTTTGAAAACCCAGCTCAACAGACTAGCCAACCGGATCACCAACGAGCTCAGGAAGATAGCCTCCAGCGCCTGGGAGCAGCGCATCAGTGAGGCGGAAGACGACTGGCCCTCCATCCACCGACTCTGCAGATCTCTAGCGGGGAAGCCGGCACTGGTCAGACCGCTCTTGGCTGAGGACGGAACCCCGTGTTATCGCGCAGAGGACAGGGCGGAAATCTTTGCAAGTCATCTCAGGCAACAGTTCCGCCCAAACCCCGCTGAAGATCTTCAACACTCGGAAATGGTGCAGAGGCACCTAGAAGAATACTTCGCTGCGCCTTTGACGCCAAATGAGGATCCGGTTGTCTTCTCTCCGGGACAAGTGCACCGTGTCGTACTCCGCGCCCCTCTTCGGAAGGCCGCGGGAGTAGATCGCATTTCTAACGAAGCCCTACGTAAGCTCACACCTAAGGCCATCTCCACCTTAACACGCCTTCTCAATAGTATCATGAGGACCAGCCATTTCCCGACCATCTGGAAACTCGGAAGGGTCATCATGATACCAAAGCAGGGAAAGAATATCCTGAAACCCGAAAGCTACAGGCCAATCACTTTGCTCCCAACTCTCTCTAAGGTCTTTGAAAAGTTGTTACTCCAACACCTGATGCCCCATATCACCCCACGGGAAGAGCAGTTCGGGTTTAGAGCGGAACACTCAACCACGCTCCAACTAACCAGAGTCCTCCACGACATGACTGTTGCGTGGAATAAAAAGGAGTACACAGTTGCAGTAATGCTGGACATGGAGAAAGCTTTTGACCGGGTATGGCATCCCGGTCTTCTCTACAAGCTAGCCACCACCACCACTCCTCGTCGTATCGTCATGACAGTTGCCAATTTCCTCCGTGACCGCAAATTCCAAGTGGCAGAGGAAGATGCTACCTCGGAAGAACAGCCCATTGAAGCCGGAGTGCCCCAAGGAAGCTGCCTATCACCCGCTTGCTATGCCAAATACACCGACGACTTCCCTGCCGGTGGGGCCAAGTTGGCGCTGTATGCGGATGGTGCGGCCCTCTACATCTCTTCTATGAACCGCGATCACGCCGCCAGAAGAATGCAGACCACACTTGATGTCCTCCCGGTATGGTTGAAGAAATGGCGCCTGGCGGTTAGCGTCCAGAAGACCCAAGCGGTTGTGGTAGGCCGACACGTGGAAAAGCCGAAGAACCTGCGCCTCCTCGACCAGGAGTTGAATTGGATGCCCCACGTCAAGTACTTGGGGATTACAATCAGCTCCAGGCTATCCATGCAAGTGCAAGTCCGAAAAGCGGTAGCTTCCGCACGGGCTGCAAGAGCTGCTCTCCGTCCTGTTCTGTCTTCACGTCTACCACTCCGCGTGAAGACGAACATATACAAGACTTACATCAGATCGCGCCTAGCCTACGCTGCACCAACGTGGTACGCTCTGGTGTCTGCCTCAAACCGACAAGACCTGGAAGCAGACAGCGACCTTACGAACAATCGTAAATGCTCCCCGATACGTCAGGAACAGAAATATCCTGCGGGACCTTCGGATTGACACTCTGAAAGTAAACGTCACCCAGCTCGCAACCAACATGTTCCGCAGAGCAGCCGTGTCAGGTCACGCTCATATACGAGACCTGGCACCGTTACATGCAAGACTACCGGACTGGAAACCGCTACCCCGCACTCTCTACGAGTCGGGGTCAGACGAAGACACATCGGACTAGACACCTCGGATTAGACGAAAACACTGGAGCTTCTCATTAGAGGTCGCTTGTTGAGAATCTCAACATGAGAGCTTGACCTCATGAGAGGCTCTCAACCCCCAGGACGCATTTGTATTCACAAATGTCGAAAGAAGACCACATGAATCGGGCACTAGATGCTCAGGTCGTGTTTCCTCGGCCCCCAACAGGGCTGCAGAAGACCCGCGCAGTCCTGAGTCAGTTACAGTCCGGTTATCGTACAGACAACATGTTCAGCAACAGCACTTTGTACTATAAAGCTTACAAAATGAAAATGCATCAGCATCTGATGTACGTGTACCCACTGTGCTTCCAGCATAACGCGCTGTCGGTAGCTTACGGGGACGACTCTCGTAAGTACTAGTCTTTTATTTATTTTTCTTTACTTTTAATAAATTATTGTGTTCGGAAGTGTAATTCTAGGTTTTGGCTTTGCAGATGATCGGACTATGGTCACTACCCAGCCATTGTACTACCAACCCGAATTATACACTGCCAGTTGTGTGTAATCATACTACATGTAAGTTTTTTACTTAATTTTGTCATAGTAAATATTTTACTTAGATATTTATTTATTAATTCTTCATTGCACAACGTGATTGTTACAAAGGGCGGACTTAATGCCGAAAAAGGCATTCTCTACCAGTCAACCATAGGGCTAAGCAGAAAAATATAGTAGGCGGTGCAGCAGTGTTTTAAAAAAAAAACGACAATATACAAAATATTTAAATAAAAACAATAAAACATAAAAATATAGATTAACTAGAACTTAATTTAAACTTATGATGATTTTAAATGATAAACTCGAATAACTATATAAACATATACTATAAATGATAAAATACATATACTAACCTAAACCATATAAATTGATATATGTATTTTTGGGAAATAATTCAGAAATGCACTCTTTCATAGTAAAACAATTATTGATTTGTTACTAAATCGAAACAAAATAGTTCCCAAAACCAAGAAAATAGGAGTTCACCCGCAATGCACACAATATTTTTACAAGCTTATTTCGTGATGGATATTCCAACCAAAAGTGCGCGCCTAAATTTATGTGATTGACAGAACGCATCGATCTATGGTCGTTGTCTATGGTTCGGGTAGTGTAAATCCTCTGTAGTGTAGTGGCCCTCTACTTCTGCCAAGGAGGTTCTGCTAACACGGCCTCTCCTGACACCGAGACGTCCACGTCTTGTTCGGAAGTATTAGGTACAGGTACAGCTGCATCCTTCGAGCAGCCCAGTTGTTGCACAGCATCCTTTGAGAAACTTGGATGTGACTCAGCGTCATCTACAGTTTCTAAAATTCACGTATGAGTATAACTTATAACATCAAAATATTTAAGCAAGCAAGCAAAAGTGTTTACTTGCTTTTACTATTTCACAGTGACACAAACAAGTTGGCATGTTACAAACAATTAGCAGAGGCGCTTATAAGTTAGCATGCTTATACAACACTCCAGTAGTAGAGGCACACACAAGTTAGTTTGCTACGAGCAACACCAGTAGCAGAGGCGCAGACAAGTTAGCATGCTACAACAACAACAGCAGAGGCACACACAAGTTAGCTTGCTAAGTAATCAACACCAGTAGCAGAGGCGCAGACAAGTTAGCATGCTACAAACAACAACAGCAGAGGCACACACAAGTGAGCTTGCTAAGTAATCAACACCAGTAGCAGAGGCGCAGACAAGTTAGCATGCTACAAACAACAACAGCAGAGGCACACACAAGTTAGCTTGCTAAGTAATCAACACCAGTAGCAGAGGCGCAGACAAGTTAGCATGCTACAAACAACAACAGCAGAGGCACACACAAGTTAGCTTTCTAAGTAATCAAAACCAGTAGCAGAGGCGCAGACAAGTTAGCATGCTACAAACAACAACAGCAGAGGCACACACAAGTTAGCTTTCTAAGTAATCAAAACCAGTAGCAGAGGCGCAGACAAGTTAGCATGCTAAAACAACGCTCCAGTAGCAGAGGCACACACAAGTTAGCTTCCCACGAGCAACACCAGGAGCAGAGGCGCAGACAAGTTAGCATGCTCAAACAACGCTCCAGTAGCAGAGGCACACACAAGTTAGCATGCCACGAGCAACACCAGTAGCAGAGGCGCAAACAAGTTAGCTTGCTACAAACAATTAGCAGAGGCACACACAAGTTAGCATGCCACGAGCAACACCAGGAGCAGAGGCGCAGACAAGTTAGCATGCTCAAACAACGCTCCAGTAGCAGAGGCACACACAAGTTAGCATGCCACGAGCAACACCAGTAGCAGAGGCGCAAACAAGTTAGCTTGCTACAAACAATTAGCAGAGGCGCTCACAAGTTAGCATGCTAAAACAACGCTCCAGTAGCAGAGGCACACAATATTATGACAGAGGCACCCCCACGTTAGCATGTCATGAAACTACACCGGGGTTGACTGTAGCATGACCAAAAATATATTGGCAAACAAAATACAAAATGTCTCACCCTCAAAGAAAGTCGCATTCTTCCGAGGCCCGCTCTAGACTTCCTCAATTACTTTCAATACGAACCATGTTCAGGTCCTAAAATCTTACGAACTGGCTTTTTATTTCATGGCTAGGAGCTTTGACTAAGGATTTTACTTTATGTCGGCTCGGTCTAACCTGACCTTAGCTAATAATACGTCCAAGATACTCAATTTCAGTTGTAAGGGAGGCATATTGGCGCTATCAATAGTCCGCAGACACAGTGATTTGAATCCAATTTGGCAATAACCACGGCTTTGCGTCTACTTAAATACAATTTCCAACTCGAGAAAGACACTCTCCGTCATCCCAACGATCGAAGGCCCTAGCGCCGTCGACGTCATCACACCAAGCATCAATGTTGTTAAAATGGGAATCAAAATTTGAAATATAATAAGTAGTGGTTGGACCTCACCGGATTCATAGCGTTTATTGCCTCCACAATCCTGTCTGTTGAGCCACGCGGAGTCCCCTGCGAAGGCCTCTCTAAAGCGCTAATCTCCATCATACTCGTAGGTCGGTCGATCTGCTTCGACTTCTACTACGTCGACGACGATGCTTTTCATGCGGTTTGTTATGCATCTTGAATTAATTCACTTAAAACCAGATTTTCCATTTAGTTGTAAATAAAAAAAACTCAACGGGAAAACTATCAATTTCCAACTATACGGAAATTCAAAAAGATATCAAGCTAAGCGGTAAGGCAAACGAATCCCACTTCTGATTTTGGGAAATAATTCAGAAATGCACTCTTTCATAGTAAAACAATTATTGATTTGTTACTAAATCAAAACAAAATAGTTCTCAAAACCAAGAAAATAGGAGTTCACCCGCAATGCACACAATATTTTTACAAGCTTATTTCGTGATGGATATTCCAACCAAAAGTGCGCGCCTAAATTTATGTGATTGACAGAACGCATCGATCTATGGTCGTCGTTTATGGTTCGGGTAGTGTAAATCCTCTGTAGTGTAGTGGCCCTCTACTTCTGCCAAGGAGGTTCTGCTAACAGTATACATGTCACCGGAAAATAATGAAAACCGTAAATTTATAAATTTCCTAGGATATTTATCAACTTTCGTAGGATTCTAAACGAGAGATAAATTATATTATTTTCCGCCCACATTTCCGGAAATTTATAAATTTGCGACGACTCGCAGTAAATTTATCAACTTACGGATATCTATTCGTAAAATTCTAAACGATTCGACTAATCACAGAAGAGCTTTTAATTTTACGCTTTTATAAATTACGGAAAATAACACACTGCTCTCTGATTGGTCGATGTTGACAGTAGCAATGCTTGTGTTTGTAGAATATAGTGCAATCAGACTGTTACTTTAAAACGGAGTAGGTTTAATGGGTTACTTTTTACAAGTAATAGGCTGATAACCCCTACTTAATCAAAATAAAACAGCAGAAATCGTGTTTTACGATATCAAAAAGTTTATAAAAAAATTGACATACACTTATTAAATATAACATACAAAACATGGCATACCATCTCGATCATATCCTAAATGGGGTAGTCAGAGGCACGGTAAACGAACGGAACATTCAGAAGCCCACATTTTACCGAGGGAATTTGAACCCATCGTGGTGAGAAGCGAGGATACCGCCGTTATCTGGGTTGCTCAGATTTTTTATCGGTGTTCCTCATAGCCGGAGAGTTAGCCGCAAATTATACAATAAACACGAAGATGAATTGTTCTTACAAAATATAAAATATTAAAACCAGCCTTCTACCAAAATCAAATGGCGGGGGAGAGGAATGACACGTGACTTATTCGACCAATCAGAGCGCACATGGCGTTTGGTTACCGCCCACTTATTATTTTATGGATGCGTTCCGGAAGTTTATCAATTTCCGGAAATGAGGGCGTAAAATAATACAATTTAACTCTCGTTTAGAATCCTACGAAAGTTTATAAATTTCCTAGGAAATTTATAAATTTACGGTTCTTGTTATTTTCCGGTGACATACATACTATTAAATATATAAAAATACATATATGAAAATACACACATCAAAAGTGTCTAGGGATATCTCAAGCATTTTCATACAAAGTATAGCTATTGGGGAGGCTGTAAAAATTAAAATATTGATAACAACGTAGAAATTTTTAGGACACAGAAACTGCTATATCTGCCCTTTGAGATTTTAAGAAGAAATTCATTGTGGTAGCATTATTGTACAATCGTAAGGACGTTAAAAAAAAGACAGATTTTTCTTTTAAAAGGTTTCAAAAATTTAGCAAAATCAAAGATATTAGATAATGCTCAGCATTATCGGCATAAGATAAAGGTTAAGAATATTACAAAAAAAACGTTTGATTTTGCTAAAATTTTGAAACCTTTTAAAAGAAAAATCTGTCTTTTTTTTAACGTCCTTACGATTGTACAATAATGCTACCACAATGAATTTCTTTATACAATCTGAAAGGGCAGATATAGCAGTTTCAGTGTCCTAAAAATTTCTACGTTGGTATCAATATTTTAATTTTTACAGCCTCCCCAATAGCTATACTTTGTATGAAAATGCTTGAGATATCCCTAGACACTTTTGATGTGTGTAAAATACGATAATGAATTGGATAATTATGAGTTGGAGCCAGTCGACAACGACGCTAGCCTGATTCTGAACAGTTTCAGTATGAGTTAGATAGTTGATTATATTTAGTTATAGTGTCTAAAAACGATTTTAATAAAAATTAAGTGGTTTAATGCAATATGACGTGACCTAAAAATGCACGTTCATATAGTTAAGATTTCTAATAGGCTTTTTTTTAAAATTAAGTGTTTTATTTCATTGTGATAATATTTGTTATTTATGTATGGTTTTTTATTTTCAGATGATGAAGAAGGACTGTTGCATACCCAATCAGTCATTCTGGGTACACCAGCTGCCTATGAGGATTGTAGAGGTTAGTACAAGTTTGCAACATATTTTTTATTGTTAGTGCATTGACAATTTTTTTTTCTTCATTTTTTTCTTCATTTTATTCTGTGTAGTGACTGAATGATGCATTTCATTTTATATAGGTGAGCAAGGTGGAGGCACACCCGAGCAAATTTATTATCATCAGTCAGCGATGGTTACACCGACCTCGAGCAAAATTTCAACTTGTGAGTATTTACATGTAATTAAATATAATATAATTACAATATAAATATAATTGGATTGAAATTTCTAATACCTAATTGTTATCGGACTTCTAATTATAACGTACATTAATGTGAGTTTTTTTTTAGACGAAAAAGCTGGGAGGACACCTTATCCATCGTACCGTCAGGCAGAAATTGTGACACGGGGAGCATATGAAAATTTAACGGGTGAGTACTTTCATACTTTTTATTGCACATAATTGTATCTGCTCTAATAGGGCTGAGGTTCAATTCCCATCCTGAATAAACAATCATGGAATAGGCATGATGACTGTAATTTTTTTTTGTTTATTATCGAAAGACCTTACATTTATGTAAACAATCCTCAAAGAATCACTTCATCTGGATCAATACCACCAGAGATATCACAATTTGAAATGCACATTTTTGGACTTGCCCAAAAACGCTCCATACAAAAGTGACAACGAACGTGACGTCACATTCGCTGTTTTTGTAAGGAGCGCGCAATAACTTTGTTCGACAGCTATATTAAATATTGCGTTTATGATAATGGTCTCCTAACATGATTCCTTCATAATAGTTTGGGTTACAAAAAAGTGATATTGTTTTACAAAAATTTAACACATATGAAATGGACTTGCCCACCCAAGTTTGCAGGCCTATTGCAGCCTCATTTTGAAACGAATTTCGATTGTGGTTTTACAATAACATTTGAAATCAATTATTATTTTTGGGGAACATAAAAAAACATGCAAAATCACTCATAGTCATCTACCCTATTGTCATTCTATTAATGTTGTGATTAGGTAAAATTTTATTTGAACCACTATTTTGAAGAGAAGATGCAGAAATTAAAAGTTCTATTTTTTTCTAGATGAGGTAGCTGGTAGGACCCATCGCACCATGAATCAGAAATGGTAACGCCGGCAACGTATCAACAAAAGTATTATTCGGGTAAGTACTATCACTTCTTATTAGATCTGTGTCTGAATATTCATATTGCAATTTTGTATATTTTATTTAACCAGTATTTTCCAGATTATATTCAATAACTGACAGATGCATATGTTTGAATTTGTGGACGAGGTAACTGTAGCTGTTACGACTCCGTACCCATCGCACCATGAATCAGAAATGGTAGCGCCGGCAGCTTATCAAGAGGATTATTCAGGTAAGTAATTACGCTTCTCTTTATTAGATCCGTGCCTGAATAATAATATTGCAATATCGTACATTCTTTGAGCCAGTATACTGATAATATTCAATAATAACTGACAGATGTATATGTTTTTATTTTTAGATGAGGTAGCCGGTAGGACCCCGTACCCATCGCATCATGAATCAGTAATCGTTACGCCGGCAGCGTACCAAGAGTATTATACGGGTAAGCATTTACATTTCTGTTTCTGACCTTTGTGCCTGAATATTGATATTGTAATATTGTACGTTTGAACTGAACCAGTTTTTTACAGATTAGATGCAACAACTGATAGATGTATACATGTTTATTTCCAGGTGAAGTAGCTAATAGGACCCCGTACCCGGTGCACTATGAATCAGAGATGGCCACGCCGGCAGCGCATCAAGAATATTATTCATGTGAGTACTTACACTTCTTTGTGTTAGAACGGTGCTTGGGTATTCATATTGTTATTGATAAGCCAGTATTTTACAGTATAGAAGCATTAACTAATATCCCATATATATTTTTTTATTTCCAGTTGAGGTAGTTAATGGGACCACTTACCCAGTGTACTATGAATCCCAGATGGTAACGCCGGCAGCGCATCAAGAGTATTATTCAGGTAAGTTCTTACAACATTTGTGGTTGTGTTATTAAAATACGTGCAATTAAGAAATCAGAAAGACAAGTAACAATAATTGTCGAACTTTACTTCAAGTTTTCTTTCAAATATTAAGTTGACGTTGTAAAAGGGACGAGTTCATTTATTTCAGGCTATCTAATTATCACGTTGCTTAGTTGTAAAATAAGAAGTTTGATCACGTAGCCAATGAAAAAATTTTTATTCCTCATTTAAATAAACCATAATGGGTGTAAGTCTCATCAGAATGAGGGAATTTCTATTTAGAATATACATAAAAGGCGAGTATAAACTTGAGTATTTCCTCGAGCGTTTCGGTGTTATGTAACTTTTTTACGAATAGTACAAGACAGGCAAAACCTCCAGTTAGCTTAAGCATTTCCAAATAAAATCATCATGAGGTGAGAGAACATCGAGTCTCGTGTTAGAAGAGCGGTTTGAGTTGAATTTGAAATGCCGAATGCTCGATTTTCTGATCCAAGTAAACCTCACCTCACACACCTCTTGACTGAAAATCTTTAACATAATCGTCACATTTGCTAAATTAGATAACAATTTTTGCCTATGTTGACATTTTTTTTTCCTCCTGAAATTCGACATTGGGCGGAACAGTTCATAATCCCCACTATTTACAAATAAATATAGGGGAATAATAAACCCAGTCACAGAACTTTTACTTGGCCACGTTCGACAATTATTGCAACTCGTCCTTCTGATTTCTATATTAAAGGTGGAGTACTTATAAAACAGCAGCTTTTTAACCCTTGAGCATATTTAGAAATGGGAAAATGAATAACTTAACACACTAAAACCTACTAAAAGTTATGGCATTTTAATTTTACAAGTAGATTTTTATAAATAAGTACTTTATTTTGTCTGCTTGTATAATTTTGGTGCCGTATATCAATATTGTTGAAGTTTCTTGCTTGAATGCTGACCACAAATTCACATGTTAAATAATAACCACCATGCTGAGTTATATTTACAGTGGCTTACAGAGAAGATAAATATTAGCTAAAATAATATTATTTAGATGCACATTGATGTGGCTACCTTAATCATTTTAGAAGGCAATTTGATTTTTAGAGTCGAATATTGCCATTTAGAAGAAGTCCGTTTAATTAGTAGTAATTAGTAGTATTAAGGCTAGCCTTTAAACAGTAAATACTTAGTAGTCAGTCCATTGAGTACAAATATACTTCAATTTATAATATGATTTTTCACCTTTAGTTTTAGCGCTAACCGGGATAGCATACTCGTAGCTGTATGTAACTTCAATCCCTCAAAAATATCTATAGCCATATGAACAAAATTATCAGCTCTAAAATTGTTTAAATATTGGAATCAGAATCAGAATCAGAAATATCTTTATTTAAATAGACCTGTTACAAGTGCTTTCAAATCGTCAAAAACTTAATCAAAGAAACAAAAATACACTTAATAATAGACTTAAATACTATAATAGAAATAATAAATAAATACACAGTAAACAAACATAATGTGACTCAACCACCGGTGTCGGAAAGTTGTTTCTGTACTGAGAAGAACCGGCAAGAAACTCAGCAGTTACTCTTTTCAATATGTTCTGTACAATAATCCTTTAGTAAATTACAATTTATTATTAAGTACACATACAGTTATACAATTTCAAGAAAATGGTTAGTGCACAAAATAATGGTAAATTATTAAAAGCAATTAACAACATTGTTTAGAAAAGACTACTGGTTAACATTATAAAAAAGGAGTTTTGAGGTTCACATCCAGTTATACAATTCAAAGAAAAAAATGTTTGGTTGGTTCACATTATTATGTTGAATCCGTATAATTATTACAAAATGGCTAATTGGAGTCCGCATCGAGCTGAGAGCTTACTCCCAGGCGTTCCTATCCATAAGGTAGTCGGCTGTGGTATAATATCCTTTTTTTAATAAGACAGTTTTAATATGATGTTTAAACCTATGTGATGGTAACTTACAAATTGCTTCTGGAATTTTGTTGTAGTAGTGTATACCTTGCCCCATAAAGGAACCTAAAACCTTTTGTAACCTGAATAATGGAAGCGCAATTTTATTCCTATTCCTCGTATTTTTGTCATGTATGTCACTATGTTTAGTGAAGAGATTAATATTTTCTCGCACCAATATAATACAATTATAAACGTATTGAGAAGCCACAGTAAGAATCCCAACTTCCTTAAAAATATCTCTAAGCGAGGTCCGTGCACGAAGCTTGTAGATGGATCTGATGGCTCGCTTCTGAAGAATAAATATGGTTTGTATATCTGCTGCCTGGCCCCAAAGTATTATACCATATGACATAATACTGTGGAAATAGCTGAAATAAACCGATCGAGCTGTGTCTACATCTGTCAAAGATCTTATTTTTCTTATAGCAAAAGCAGCTGAGCTAAGTCTGCCTGAAAGCTTGTCTATGTGAGGGCTCCACTGTAATTTTGAGTCTATCGTCATTCCAAGAAAAACTGTTGAATCTACAAGCTCCATATCATTACTATTTATTTTCAAATCAATGTGGTTATTTCTAACATTAGGCAACTTGAAATTAATACATTTAGTTTTGTTTGCATTTAACTGAAGGTTGTTGGTTGTAAACCATTGCAAAACCTTAGAAATTGCATTGTTTACGTCATCAAAATTATCTTTATTTCTATCGACATTAAAAACTAATGAGGTATCATCTGCAAATAAAACTATGTCACAAAGGTCTCTAACGTAAAAAGGTAGGTCATTTATATATATCAAAAATAAAAAGGGGCCCAAAATTGATCCCTGTGGAACCCCCATTTTGAGCAGTGATCCGGAAGATGAAGTGCCATTCACGTCGACTTTTTGAGTTCTGAAACTAAGATATGAAGTAATTAAGTCCAACGCTGTGTCTTTAACACCATAAAAATCGAGCTTACGTATGAGAGTGAGGTGGTCGACGCAATCGAATGCTTTGGATAAGTCACAGAAGATACCAAGAGCATTCTGAGCACTCTCCCAAGCCCTGAAGATGTGTTTCACGAGCGCAATACCAGCATCTGTAGTAGAACGACCTCTAGTGAATCCGTACTGTTCCCTGTGTAGAAGTTTATTCTCATGAAAATGACTCAAAAGTTGTTCTAGTATGATCTTTTCAAAAATCTTGCTTAAAGCTGGCAAGATAGATATGGGCCTAAAGTTACCAGGGTCCTGTTTACTGCCTGATTTAAAAAGAGGTATCACTTTACTGTGTTTCATTAAATCTGGAAACACTCCTTCATCAACACAGTCATTAAAAATTATGGCTAGGTACGGAGCAAGAACATCTACTATATGACTAATAATATTTACTGAAATACCCCAAAGATCGGTGGTATTCTTTTTATTAATTAATTTAAATGATTTTAAAACATCAAGTGAATCTATGTGTTTAAACCTAAATACATCAGCCTTACAGGATACACTGTCCTTCAACAACTGTTCTGCTTTAGCTGGGCATGAATTCAGAGAAGCTGTAGTGACCACGGGTATATTAGAAAAGTAGTCTTCAAAAGCTTCAGCTATGTTTGCATCTGATTTAATAATTCTACTGTTAATATTCAAAGAAAATGTGGTATCATGATGCTTCGTTTTACCCGTTTCGTGATTAATCACGTCCCAAGTGGTTTTTATTTTGTTTTGGGACTTAGATATTTTATCACGTATGTGTAATGCCTTTGCCATTGCACATACTTTCCTAAAAGCTTTAGAGTACTTTCTAACATACTCAATAAAAACTGGATCAACGCTGTATTTTTTCAAGCCATACAACTCGTACATTTTATTTCTACTTTTATAAATTCCGGGTGTGGCCCATTCAGAAAACTTTGACTGAGCTTTACGAGTCACCTTTCTTAGAGGGAAACTAGCATCAAACTCACCTTTAACACACTCAAAAAAAATCTTGTAAAGGTTTCCTGAGTCACCTGGCTTATAAACAATGCAAGGTAGCTTACACTTTAAACGGTCCCTAAAACGATTTATGCGATGTCCTGTCTTTGGTCTACAAATGATTTTCGCAGGATTAGACTTGGTGAGAGCCTTATCTAAAAATGTTATCTTTTGTCCGCAATGATCTGATGTTACAACGGACACAATAGATTTATTTATCGGAGTACAATCACAAAATATATTATCCAGACAAGTAGCCGTGGTGGCTGTAACTCTAGTAGGTTCCTGAAATTGATAATCTAATCCAAAAGATTTAAATAAAGACACTAATCTGTTGCGCTCAGTTGAGGTACCTAATAAATCCACATTAAAATCACCACACACAATAATAGACTTAGCCTTAGAGTTTAACTTTCCTAAAACTTCCTCCATGACTGACTCGAATTTGTCAAAGTTTGTTCTAGGGGGCCGGTACACACTAACCACAACATAGCCCTCAAGCTCCACACAAGACAACTCGACGATACGCTCTACTGACAGGCCTACTATGTCTTTGCGCTCTTTACATTTCAAGCTATTTACTGTATAAATTATTGAGCCACCATGAATAGCGGTCTTCCTAAAAAAGGCGCTTGACAATTTAAAATTATTTATTACAAAAGACTGATGGTTGGCTTCAGTTAGCCAATGTTCAGTTATACATAAAATATCTATACCCTGATTTTCTAGAAATAGTTCTATTTCTAAATCTTTGCCAGACAAGCTTTGAATATTCTGATGAAAAACATTCAGATGTTTGGGCTTGGCTGTTGTCTTGGGTCCTAGTTTAAACAGGGCCCTGCTGTAGAAATATTATGTAAAACCGGTAAATTAGTACTAGTACTAATGTCAAAATAAGAATAAAAAGTACTGCCAAAAGCGGCATCGTTGATGTTATAAGCTAACAAGGTAGCCAGTTTTTTCTTAGTCCTAATTGGAAGATACATTGTATCTTCAGTTAACCTAAAGTAAGATACAAATGAGTTTGTATCAAATAAAGTTATGTCACTGTGACGACACGTCAGGTTATATAAAGTTATATTAAGGTCATGTATGGCCTTGTTCTGACTAAGTGATGAAGTACTTGAGTATGGGAAAGCACACAAAATAAATTTACACTTGTACTCTGCCTGTATATCAAATATTGATTCAATGCTTTTTACTAACTTGGAACTCTCCAACTTGGAAAACTCTCAATGGCGCATGATTGCTATTGTTGCTTAGGAGATAAGCGCGCTGCTTGTGCTCATTGTTTTAATATTATTTATGTTTTACCGACTGTTTATCTAATTCTATTGTGTGTCAGTTGACTAAAAAAGTAATGGTTTTAGAAATATTTAAATACCATGTGAGATGAGTAATAATTTGTTGTACATATAATTCTATCTTCATATTGTATAGAGTCCGACCGAAACTGGTTTTCCGACCGAAACCGAAACTGAAACCGAAACTCACGTGGTAAAGTATAAAATACCTACAATTACTAAATTCAGAAAAAATTTACTCATTATTCTGCTAATAACAACAAAACTATGTTACAGACAAATTTTTTTTTCAACACAAGATCCCACCGCTGGGCAAAGGTCTCCCCCAATTTTTTTGATTTACCACTGTCTTTTGCTCAAGTCAGCCATTCAATTCAATTCAATTCTTTATTGCAAACCATAATGTACATAAGTTGTTATGATAATAATTGGTTTCAACTATGGACCCTGTAGGGCACCGCAAATATAAGTAGTAGAGGGGCTAACACTGACTAAAATCGTTATTATTAAACATGCATTAACATTAGACAAATCTAAAATTCGAATTGGGAACATTACACTCGAAGTTGTTGACCACTTACCTGGGACAGGCAGTCCAGTTAGGTAAGTCCAACTTCGAGAAAGAGATCTCTCGTCGAATCCAGCTCGGATGGGCAGCGTTCGGGAAGCTCCGGCATATATTCGCGTCCGAAATACCTCAGTGTCTCAAGACGAAAGTCTTTGACCAGTGTGTGTTGCCAGTAATGACATATGGGAGTGAGACGTGGTCGTTTACTATGGGTCTCATAAGAAGGCTCAAAGTCACCCAGCGAGCAATGGAGAGAGCGATGCTTGGTATTTCCCTGCTTGATCGAATCAGAAATGATGAGATCCGCAGGAGAACTAAGACAACCGACATCGCTCGAAGGATTGCATCGCTGAAGTGGCAGTGGGCGGGACACATAGCGCGGAGAACCGATGGCCGTTGGGGCGGAAAGGTTCTCGAATGGCGACCGCGTACCGGACGACGTTCCGTGGGCAGGCCCTCCACAAGGTGGACCGACGATCTGGTCAAGGTCGCGGGAAGCCGCTGTATGCGGACAGCGCAGGACCGATCGTTGTGGAGATCTTTGGGGGAGGCCTATGCCCAGCAGTGGGCGTCGTTCGGCTGATATGATGATGATGATGAAAATTCGAATTATTGTACACACATCACATTTCAATATAACAAAATAAAATTAGTCACAACATAATAAGAACAAATTTAAATAATAATAACTTTCAAATAATATTAGCAATAATAAACATTCAAAATAGTTTATCTTTTAGGTATTCATCCACATTATAATAACATTTCTTTAGCAGTAATTCTTTTAAGCGTCTCTCGAAGGTATTATTAATAGTTTCACACGCAATTTGCTTAGGTAATTTATTGTATATTTTAATTGACATAATGTATGTATTGGAACAGGCAAGTTCAAGGCGACAAGACGGAAGCACTAATTTGGTTTTATGCCTTATTCGCCATAGTAATGTACCAGGTGGTCGCACCATCGTTTTTTAGGCCTCGTTTTTCAATGATATCAGTCTTTGAGGAGCCATTGGGTTGTCATTCGGGCCGGATGCATCTTACAGACTGCTCAGTGCTCGGCCTACGTCTTGAACATCAGTTTTGGCACGGATCGTGGTTACCATTTTCTGTCTGTGTGTTTAATGCCTTACACACTCCACTCCATTACCCAGCTCCCGCCGTGTGCACTCCCAGTAACCCCAAGGCCCCCTTTTAGTCGCCTCTTACGACAGGCGGGGGTAACCGTGCCAGAATTCTAACGCCCCATACCACAAGGCGAAAGGAGACAATCTGGCTTAAGTCAATATACTCATCAAAGTTGCACTGTCTGCCGTCTACCACTTCCTTACTTCGTGTGCCCATTGTCGTCAGTTTGTTTTTTGTCTGGTTCATCACCAGTCCAATGCGATAGCCCGCTACACTTAGTTCTTTGAACATTGTCTGCCCTGGCACTCGGCGAATGTGTTGGCGAAAAGCACGATGTCGTCGGCATAACGATCGGTCGATTTCCATAATTCTACATCGAGTCCTTCATTAGACTAGGGTCTTGCCAACTGCCTAAAAACCTCCTCCAATGCGACAGTAAATAATCTGAGTGTTCCAATATTGAACTATTTACATCATTCAAGTACAGAAACGAAGCGAAAACTTCATCAACAACCACACGCACGACGTCCAATACTGAAAATCAGGACTACCCCTTAGATTTCCAGACTGGCTGGTAATGGGCGGCCCACATAAACCCAAACCCTGCGATCTCTATCTGGTCATTCTGCTTCTTTGCTGGTGGGAGTCCCACGCTGAGTTTGGCTTCAAACGATATGCCCTCCAGAATTTGTCGACTCCAAACTGATGGCCCAGTTTCTCGTGCAATGTGCCCTGCCAACTAACACTTCAACCTACTTTCTTTAGTGCCCAGCCGTGTTGGATGTAACAATTAACCTCTTTCTCGAAGTGGTGGACCTGCCTACTTGAATCTTTTGGTCAAGACATACTCGTCGACAACTTCGAGAATCGATCTCCCAACAGTCTTAACGAAAACTTACCTACATGTACTCAGTTCCATCAAAACATTGCCTCTAAAGAAGTTTTGCGTCTGGCGACTACGCACTGACCAATTTTTGTGTTGCTACGGAGCCATCCGAATGTTCCACGACAATTCTCGAAGATTGTGGAGGTCGCCAGGCTTTGCCATAACGTTGCCACGAGAAACGAAGTTATACGAGCGCGCACGACATCTTCCGAAGTGAGTTTCGGTTTCGGCCAAAGTTTCGGCCGGTTTTCGGCCGAAACCGAAACTGTGGCCGAAACTCGATTTTTTGGCCGAAACTGGCCGAAACCGAAAGTTCGGTCGGACACTAATATTGTAGTCTTATATGATATATTTTTAGTTTTAGAGACACTGATGTGTGTGACACAATTGCCGAAATTATTTAGTTACTGAAAAATTGTTTACTATAATCGTAAACATACATTAGGGTGCTTAATACAATTTCTTAACTCAACTATGAATATCCTGTAGCTTAATTTAATAACTGACGAGGTTTACTGTTGGTGTTTCAAAATAAAGAAATGCCCAGTACTCAGTACCCATAAATGATGACATCGATTTGACTTGCGAGAAGTAGGTATGTTTTTAATCGTTTAAAAATATACGAAAGCAGAAGTGTCTGTTGAGTTTGTTGCAATAATTATTATTAATAATGAATGATTATGATTATTATTTGTGTTTATGCCAAACTTAACTAGCCGACAACCAGTTATGAAAAATAAAACGTATAGTAATTGAAATTAAACTGTATCAGTTGGCGAAAGTCCAATTGAAAATATAATAAAATTCGACCATGAATGTGCATAGAGAAACATACTAAGTAGCAATAAGTAATAAATAGTGATTTGATACACATTCGTCTCACTTCATCGCGAAACATTCCAAATAATTATGCGTTCATAATCATATTGCAAAAAGGGTACTTCGTGTAGAGTTCTTAAGTAAAACTATCATGAATCAAAAAAACAGGGATTTTGTGGCTAAAGTTGCAAGTTAACTTTACTATAACTTACAAGGAATGAGTCCTCTATTTGTGAATAAAAAGAGTAAACATACACTACATACATAGGTACTTGACTCTTGTTTTTACAACCAGTGTAGGAGACTTGATTTACTGAAGAGATGAGATGATTGTACTTGTTTAATTTAAATGTCAACCATGGTAATTATACAATTATTTTAGGAAAGTAACATCATACAGGGTCACAATCCCAAAACCATTTAGTGAGCATGACTACTCCACTAATAGTTGATAGTTTCAACTCAATTTTTTGCATAGTGTCTTATAATAATTAGTAAAAAGGCTGTTAGATAATTGGCAATACAATTAAAATGGTGGCCTGATTAGATGCATGCATAAAGCAGGGCCTATTTCTACACATTCATAATTATAATTAAGTTACTCATTAGTTGTATAGTAGTACTCTTTATTCATTAAGGTGTTTTTAGTGATAACTGGCATGCATCATTTTCCCTTAATCTGGGGTTCAAGCAAATGAACCTAGCCTAGGTCTGGTGTTCGTGGGCAGCCACAGGTGGAAACCGGTGCAGCTGCAGATGACGATTTCACGGACAAGTGTCCATAGCAAAACAACCCTTTTTTTCGTAAGAAGATAATACTATTACACATAGTACATAATCCTATCATCTTTACAAAAGGTTCCTTCTTCTGTTTAAAGTCATTGATCTTTTTAGGAACCATCAATGAGGTATTGTCATCTCATTAGTGTTAGCACGTTCGCTACTTGCACTCTCGTATGGTAAACGATTGATGCCTTTAATGATTTTCAATAAGTTCCTACCTATCTTTTAGTTATCTGTAAAATATTTTTACTGCTATCCAGTAAAAATATTTCTTTTTGGCTGGTTGTTTATTAATTACTTTAGGCCCTACGCTTCTAGGCTACATCTAATAAAATGTATGTATAGTAAGTACCGTTTTTAATTCAATGCACGTAATGAACTATCTGTAGGTATTGATAAAAGGGTAGTATTTAAGCAGACTTCTTTTAAATGACAATATACAACTCTCAAAATCTAAGCTGCCTCCTAAATTAGAAAGTCAGCCACATCTAAATAATATTGTTTTAGGCAGTATTTATCTTCTATATTGTAAACTGATTACGCCCATCACTAGTGATCGGCGCATCACTAGTGTTTGGGGCAGCGCGCGTGCGCGCTGGCTTTTTCACACGAACTTTGCACGGAGCGTTGCCTTTAATTTGTTTTATTTGAATTACATATTGGACAAACAATATATTCTGTTTTAAGTCAACGAACGTGCTTGTTTCCTTAAACACCCTCAACATCCTTAACATGGCGACCGTCTAAATAAAGAAAACTGCAATCTTGGATTTTTTACTATTGGATTGGATCAGATGGAGCGCAGGCCTGTTTGAAGCAAGCTAAGAAATAATCTTTCTCTGGAATCAGATAAGGAAGGCATTGCATGTTAGAGGTCGATCCAAAGGAAGTGATCGTTCCCCATTTTTCCCTTTCCTTCTTTTATTTGTGCAAACGGTGTGTTCTCCCATCGAGGGTTGTGGTTGTGTAAAGTCAATAAAATACGAACGAATGTCAAAAGGATACAGAGAAGTGACGCCATTTATGTTCATTTTGCTAAGTGTCATTTCTCTTGTCATTCGTATAAATTTTCTAAGATAATTATTGAACAATTTGAAATAATAAATAGGTACTTAAATTATATTTGTGCCGTATTTTAGGACAAGAAATTATTTAATCGTAGGTCTGGTATGTTTTTATTGTTTTTATGAAATTTTGTCTTAACACGTAATTTTTCCTTTTTCCTTATTATATTTTCGACAATTATATCACTATTTTGAGAAACCTTTGAGCACGTACCAAGTGTGATTGCAAGTACGTTTAACCCTACGTTATCCACTGTTATGTTACAACTTATCAATCCTGTGTCCATTTCTTTTACACTCTCATGGACATTTTGACAATTCACATCGATATCTACAAAATGAACCCTTGTGGTGGGAAGGACCCTTCTTAAGAAGGGATCGTAGCCAATGTCCGAAACAAAAACAAAATAATTGCAAGGGCAAGGATAGGCTATGTGGTAGATTAATTGTTGATGGCACCAATTTTGTAGGTGCAAACAATGAACTCGGCAAGGTTTTGCGCTCCGCTCGTGAATCTGTTGATAATTACATCAGTTCCGAAGGTATTAGCTTTAAATTCATTCCTGCATATTCACCTCATTTAGGAGGATTATGGAAAGCAGATGTAAAGGCCGCTTAATACCATTTTACAGGAGTAGTAGGAAACGCTTCCTAAATCTTCGAAGAGTTGGGCACACTGTTTGCTCAAATAGAAACTATCCTAAATTCACGTCCTCTCTCACCCTTATTTTCCGATCCTCTTGATCTCACTCTGTTAACTCCTGGTCACTTTTTAATTGGACGGCCTCTGATGTCGGTGCCTTCTTTTCTAGTGGATGGCGTGAAACCACACGGCTCAGTGATAAGGAAACTACGTGGTGAATTCTGGCGAAGATGGAAACGGGAATTTATCGCAGATCTTCAATAGCGGAATGAATGGAAGAAGCGCACTGAGAATCTAGCTCGAGGATGGCGTCTTGGACGAATTACTGAGATTTATAAGGGGACAGACGAAGAATGCAGAGTGGTAGACGTTTATGCATCATGAGGTACCATAAGAAGAGCAATGCATAACCTTGTACCCACAGAGGAAAAACAAGTTCTTGAAAGTCAACCCTTTCAAGCGGGGGAGGATGATTACGCCCATCACTAGTGATCGGCGCATCACTAGTGTTTGGGGCAGCGCGCGTGCGCGCTGGCTTTTTCACACGAACTTTGCACGGAGCGTTGCCTTTAATTTGTTTTATTTGAATTACATATTGGACAAACAATATATTCTGTTTTAAGTCAACGAACGTGCTTGTTTCCTTAAACACCCTCAACATCCTTAACATAAACCATTGTAAATATAACTCAACATGGTGGTTATTATTTAACATCTGAATTCGTGGTAAGCATTCAAGCAATAAACTTCAAAATAATATACGTCACCAAAATTCTACAAACAGACAAATTGAAATACTTTGTTTATAAAAATCTACTTGTTTATTGGAATGCCATAACTTTTACACGGTTTTAGTGTGCTTAGGTTTCCATTTTCAAATTTCTAAATACGCTAAATAGTTAAAAAGCTGCCGTTTTGTGGGCATTTTAGGTTCAGAGTTTTTTTTCAAACACTGCACTTTTTGAGGAGCTTGCATTGAAGCTGTAAAATGTTAAATGATGATGAGTTGTAAGATTTGTAGCTGATTTAGTAAAATACGTGGCAATTTAGAAATCAGACGGACAAGTAACTATAATCGTCAAATTTTACTTCACACTTTTTTACAACGTGACGTTTGTTTAGACTGGTTTGTTGGTTGTTTTAGAAGACGAGTTTGTTCATTTGAGTTTATCTAATAATGCCGTTGCTTAGTTATAAAATAAGAACTTTAATCAAATGGCCATTTAAAAATCTGTGGCTGGGTTTATTATTCCCCTTAATAAAATTAGCATACACGTTTCATAGACGCGTTTTAGTGTTACTTGATTTAAACTTTCATAGCGTATGAAAATGTAAAATAACATAGGATTTTGTCTAATACCACATATATAACATATAAAATGTACATAATAATAAGGAAATGCTTAATACCTTAAAAACGGTAGCGTGGCAAATAAATAACTATTAGGTTTAAATGGAACTCTTCCAAAAATACTCTGTTTTAGATCTTATTGGTGGCTCTCTCATACTGAGGTCGGAACCCTTCTTGGCTGGGCTCGTGGAATGTAGCCTTATCAGTTGCAATGTAACACCAGTGGTTAAAAAACAACCGTTCATAAATTAATATTGTTGATAAAACAATAGTATGTTCATAATTCAGCAGCACAATATTAACAAAACAAATGTGCCGCTGAATTCTTTCTAAAAATAAGCAGCGCACTTGTCTTGAAAGAAGCTGTCATCGCCAGTAAACTTTTATTTAAAGTCGCAAGTGTTTTTCAAAATATTTTTTAACAACCTTAGCTAAATTACCACGAGTAAAGTTCATAAAACAGTTCATGTTGTCAACATTTTCGGGAGCGGCGATGACGCTTCATTGTTTTTAGTGATCAGGGGATTGCACTGATCCCCTAAGGTTGTTAAAAAATATTTTGAAAAACACTTGCGACTTTAAATAAAAGTTTACTGGCGATGACAGCTTCTTTCAAGACAAGTGCGCTGCTTATTTTTAGAAAGAATTCAGCGGCACATTTGTTTTGTTAATATTGTGCTGCTGAATTATGAACATACTATTGTTTTATCAACAATATTAATTTATGAACGGTTGTTTTTTAACCACTGGTGTTACATTGCAACTGATAAGGCTACATTCCACGAGCCCAGCCAAGAAGGGTTCCGACCTCAGTACTAGAGAGCCACCAATAAGATCTAAAACAGAGTATTTTTGGAAGAGTTCCATTTAAACCTAATAGTTATTTATTTGCCACGCTACCGTTTTTAAGGTATTAAGCATTTCCTTATTATTATGTACATTTTATATGTTATATATGTGGTATTAGACAAAATCCTATGTTATTTTACATTTTCATACGCTATGAAAGTTTAAATCAAGTAACACTAAAACGCGTCTATGAAACGTGTATGCTAATTTTATTAAGGGGAATAATAACCTGGACGGCAGATACATGAACATTATGTATAAACATAAACATAAACATTTGCTATAATTCACAAAAGAAAAATATGCTATTGTACTTTAAAAAAAGATAACTAAACGAATATGTTAAAGAAAATAAAAGCTTGTTGGCAAAATAAACACAGAACTGAACAAAGTTATCAGTTTCAAAAAAGAGTATGCTATCATTATCAAGATAGTCGCTATTTTGGCGAGCCCTAAATGAAGCGTCATTGTTATTAGTTAACAGAGGATTAGCGCGCTGGTGGCGCTTATTGTTCTAAGAATTGTTTATGTAATCGCTGCCTGGCTAAATAATGGCTTCTCGGCAGCCGGCTTATTGACCAGAAATTATATTTTTCACTTAATAAGAATCTTAAAAAACTGGAACTACCAGATTACTTTTAATGGTAAAATATTTGATATTTATACATTTTTATTAAGATCCACGTCAGCTAAAGCGCGCAGTTGCTGCTTTCATTACTGCCCGGAGTTATAATGTAGGTAATACCTATTATTTTCGAATACTCTTTTCTTTTGATGATAGGGACGACACTGGACGTGCATTGTTTGTTACGAGTAGCTTATGTTTAAAGAAATATTTGTTAAAGTAGCCTACTTTATTATAATTTATTTGACTGCATGGCCGCAGTGAAACCTAGGGCTGAGCTAGGAAATAATGATGCTTGATATTTAAGAGGGAAGTAGGTGTCGTACGTAGGTAGGGGAAAGTCGTAGATACGTCAGTGACATAATTTAATCTAAACAATACTTACGTTACTACTCATACGATATAGAGAAGATCAATGCTTTTGCACAGTACCAAACTTGCCTCAATTGTAAGGTGTTGAGGTGACCCCGCTATCTTATACATGAATGTTAGAAAATAGCATAGTTTGGAAAAACTGAAAATTTGAAGCTTGACTCAGCTTCGAGTATATTCTTTAATTTAATTTTCTCATATGTATATTTGTCAAGTCTGAGAATAGGTACTAAAGCCGACGCGGGCGAAGTCGCGGGCGGCCGCTAGTAGGTATAATTCTGTATACTTCGACTTCCGTTACGAATAAAACTGTAATTATAGATAACATACGAGTAACAGAAAAGGCAAATCTCATATGAAAAAGAGACTTTTGATTTAGAAAACAAGATAACCAGGTTGGAGAACTCTCTCAGGGACATGAAAAACAGATATGATATCGCCCAGAAAGAGATTAAGGAACACATCTTAGCTGCCACCCAATTAGTGGAAATGTCAACCTATAATGCAGAGAGGTTTGACTCACTGATTAACAAAGGCAACCCTTGCAACCAATGTTCTGAAAGAATTGAGCTGGATTCTGGGTTGTTACATGTGGGACCGACCTCAGCTGTCCTTTGTGAGCCGACAGATGTGGTTACCTGTTCTACACCACCGGCTGCTACTAGCACTACTAGCAATGCTAAGAAAACAATATTATTTTCTGACAAGATAGGTCAAGGATTAGGAATATTGCTGTCAAATGACACCAAGCAACAGGTAAAAAACTTGTGCTACCCAGGGCTGTCCTACTCCGACTTGATAGGTAACATTTCTAAAGAGGAGCTAGGGGAGAATACCACTGTGGTAGTTTTCCATGGGGACAGCCGATCAATAACAAAAAGGGGACTAGTAAAAAGCATTGAATCAATATTTGATATACAGGCAGAGTACAAGTGTAAATTTATTTTGTGTGCTTTCCCATACTCAAGTACTTCATCACTTAGTCAGAACAAGGCCATACATGACCTTAATATAACTTTATATAACCTGACGTGTCGTCACAGTGACATAACTTTATTTGATACAAACTCATTTGTATCTTACTTTAGGTTAACTGAAGATACAATGTATCTTCCAATTAGGACTAAGAAAAAACTGGCTACCTTGTTAGCTTATAACATCAACGATGCCGCTTTTGGCAGTACTTTTTATTCTTATTTTGACATTAGTACTAGTACTAATTTACCGGTTTTACATAATATTTCTACAGCAGGGCCCTGTTTAAACTAGGACCCAAGACAACAGCCAAGCCCAAACATCTGAATGTTTTTCATCAGAATATTCAAAGCTTGTCTGGCAAAGATTTAGAAATAGAACTATTTCTAGAAAATCAGGGTATAGATATTTTATGTATAACTGAACATTGGCTAACTGAAGCCAACCATCAGTCTTTTGTAATAAATAATTTTAAATTGTCAAGCGCCTTTTTTAGGAAGACCGCTATTCATGGTGGCTCAATAATTTATACAGTAAATAGCTTGAAATGTAAAGAGCGCAAAGACATAGTAGGCCTGTCAGTAGAGCGTATCGTCGAGTTGTCTTGTGTGGAGCTTGAGGGCTATGTTGTGGTTAGTGTGTACCGGCCCCCTAGAACAAACTTTGACAAATTCGAGTCAGTCATGGAGGAAGTTTTAGGAAAGTTAAACTCTAAGGCTAAGTCTATTATTGTGTGTGGTGATTTTAATGTGGATTTATTAGGTACCTCAACTGAGCGCAACAGATTAGTGTCTTTATTTAAATCTTTTGGATTAGATTATCAATTTCAGGAACCTACTAGAGTTACAGCCACCACGGCTACTTGTCTGGATAATATATTTTGTGATTGTACTCCGATAAATAAATCTATTGTGTCCGTATTAACATCAGATCATTGCGGACAAAAGATAACATTTTTAGATAAGGCTCTCACCAAGTCTAATCCTGCGAAAATCATTTGTAGACCAAAGACAGGACATCACATAAATCGTTTTAGGGACCGTTTAAAGTGTAAGCTACCTTGCATTGTTTATAAGCCAGGTGACTCGGGAAACCTTTACAAGAATTTTTTTGAGTGTGTTAAAGGTGAGTTTGATGCTAGTTTCCCTCTAAGAAAGGTGACTCGTAAAGCTCAGTCAAAGTTTTCTGAATGGGCCACACCCGGAATTTATAAAAGTAGGAATAAAATGTACGAGTTGTATGGCTTGAAAAAATACAGCGTTGATCCAGTTTTTATTGAGTATGTTAGAAAGTACTCTAAAGCTTTTAGGAAAGTATGTGCAATGGCCAAGGCATTACACATACGTGATAAAATATCTAAGTCCCAAAACAAAATAAAAACCACTTGGGACGTGATTAATCACGAAACGGGTAAAACGAAGCATCATGATACCACATTTTCTTTGAATATTAACAGTAGAATTATTAAATCAGATGCAAACATAGCTGAAGCTTTTGAAGACTACTTTTCTAATATACCTGTGGTCACTACAGCTTCTCTGAATTCATGCCCAGCTAAAGCAGAACAGTTGTTGAAGGACAGTGTATCCTGTAAGGCTGATGTATTTAGGTTTAAACACACAGATTCACTTGATGTTTTAAAATCATTTAAATTAATTAATAAAAAGAATACCACCGATCTTTGGGGTATTTCAGTAAATATTATTAGTCATATAGTAGATGTTCTTGCTCCGTATCTAGCCATAATTTTTAATGACTGTGTTGATGAAGGAGTGTTTCCAGATTTAATGAAACACAGTAAAGTGATACCTCTTTTTAAATCAGGCAGTAAACAGGACCCTGGTAACTTTAGGCCCATATCTATCTTGCCAGCTTTAAGCAAGATTTTTGAAAAGATCATACTAGAACAACTTTTGAGTCATTTTCATGAGAATAAACTTCTACACAGGGAACAGTACGGATTCACTAGAGGTCGTTCTACTACAGATGCTGGTATTGCGCTCGTGAAACACATCTTCAGGGCTTGGGAGAGTGCTCAGAATGCTCTTGGTATCTTCTGTGACTTATCCAAAGCATTCGATTGCGTCGACCACCTCACTCTCATACGTAAGCTCGATTTTTATGGTGTTAAAGACACAGCGTTGGACTTAATTACTTCATATCTTAGTTTCAGAACTCAAAAAGTCGACGTGAATGGCACTTCATCTTCCGGATCACTGCTCAAAATGGGGGTTCCACAGGGATCAATTTTGGGCCCCTTTTTATTTTTGATTTATATAAATGACCTACCTTTTTACGTTAGAGACCTTTGTGACATAGTTTTATTTGCAGATGATACATCATTAGTTTTTAATGTCGATAGAAATAAAGATAATTTTGATGACGTAAACAATGCAATTTCTAAGGTTTTGCAATGGTTTACAACCAACAACCTTCAGTTAAATGCAAACAAAACTAAATGTATTAATTTCAAGTTGCCTAATGTTAGAAATAACCACATTGATTTGAAAATAAATAGTAATGATATGGAGCTTGTAGATTCAACAGTTTTTCTTGGAATGACGATAGACTCAAAATTACAGTGGAGCCCTCACATAGATAAGCTTTCAGGCAGACTTAGCTCAGCTGCTTATGCTATAAGAAAAATAAGATCTTTGACAGATGTAGACACAGCTCGATCGGTTTATTTCAGCTATTTCCACAGTATTATGTCATATGGTATAATACTTTGGGGCCAGGCAGCAGATATACAAACCATATTTATTCTTCAGAAGCGAGCCATCAGATCCATCTACAAGCTTCGTGCACGGACCTCGCTTAGGGATATTTTTAAGGAAGTTGGGATTCTTACTGTGGCTTCTCAATACGTTTATAATTGTATTATATTGGTGCGAGAAAATATTAATCTCTTCACTAAACATAGTGACATACATGACAAAAATACGAGGAATAGGAATAAAATTGCGCTTCCATTATTCAGGTTACAAAAGGTTTTAGGTTCCTTTATGGGGCAAGGTATACACTACTACAACAAAATTCCAGAAGCAATTTGTAAGTTACCATCACATAGGTTTAAACATCATATTAAAACTGTCTTATTAAAAAAAGGATATTATACCACAGCCGACTACCTTATGGATAGGAACGCCTGGGAGTAAGCTCTCAGCTCGACGCGGACTCCAATTAGCCATTTTGTAATAATTATACGGATTCAACATAATAATGTGAACCAACCAAACATTTTTTTTCTTTGAATTGTATAACTGGATGTGAACCTCAAAACTCCTTTTTTATAATGTTAACCAGTAGTCTTTTCTAAACAATGTTGTTAATTGCTTTTAATAATTTACCATTATTTTGTGCACTAACCATTTTCTTGAAATTGTATAACTGTATGTGTACTTAATAATAAATTGTAATTTACTAACGGATTATTGTACAGAACATATTGAAAAGAGTAACTGCTGAGTTTCTTGCCGGTTCTTCTCAGTACAGAAACAACTTTCCGACACCGGTGGTTGAGTCACATTATGTTTGTATACTGTGTATTTATTTATTATTTCTATTATAGTATTTAAGTCTATTATTAAGTGTATTTTTGTTTCTTTGATTAAGTTTTTGACGATTTGAAAGCACTTGTAACAGGTCTATTTAAATAAAGATATTTCTGATTCTGATTCTGATAAACTCGAAAATACGAGTGAAAACAACTGTCGAAAAATAAAAACACTTGCCACTGTACAAACAAGCGTTCTCAACTATACTATTAGCTATTCCTTACAAAATATGTAATGACAATTGTGACAACATAGTAAAATAAATAAAGCTTCACTTTAAATGAATGTTCACGGTGTTAAGTTTGTCACAATATTGGTTAGCCATCAATGACACCTAATTTTTATTAATGATTAGAGAGAACTGTTTTAGTAATTGCTGACTGGTTAATTACCAGTACCTGGTACCGAGGTCTCATGGTCTTCCTAATGGAATTTAAAAAAATAATTAATTCGTACAATTTGTAGTACTAAAGACGATGTTAATAACACTCATATTCCTAGAATTTTTAGTTAATAATATCACTTCAGCCGTGCTATTCCCGCGGTGCACATCGCACGTGCGAGCATCGATGTCGAAATGAGATTACCTCTATCATCAATACGCTTTACTTTGCAATAGTATTTTCTCTCATTTTGTATGTAAATAATTTAAAAATGTTATTTGGCTTAGTCCTTTTTATTCAAACGACCACAGTCGCGAAGGAATTGAATTTCAAAGTTACCTCGCACGAGCGAAGTGAGTGTCGACGACCACCGGAATAGCATAGCAGCAAATTATTTGAACTCCTTATATTTTTTTCATAAAACTTTTATTCCTAAACATAATTTTCATTATATTTATACAAATATTTATTAAGAAGGATCATTTTTATTTCCCCAGTACTTAAAAGATATTAATTGTTAAAAAACATAAAGAACTCGGTTTCGCCCTTCTAGTAAAAAAGGAAATAGAAAATCGATTTAGCGTTATTTGCCTTTCATGTCATGTGAAGAATAATGTAAAAGTTACGCAAAATCAATGTTCAATCAAAAAGTTGATTATTATGAATGAAAACTATTCTAAATAAGACTTTTTAATAAAAAATTAGGATAACAAATATTAGTTTAAAAGTTGTTTATGGCTACCGACATTATGAAGTGCAATGCTTCTTAACTAAAACAGTAGGTAAAGTACTCTTTACCTACTGTTTTAGTAGGTTCCTATTCGAGGTTCCTATAGTAGGTTCCTATTCGATTTTTAACAGTAGTTTTTTTCCTAACAGTAGTTAGGAATTGGGATTTTTAGGATTAACCAGCCGCAGATTTTTTATTTGGCTTCGTGATCAAACTTATTATTTCATAAGTATACAAGTAGATTTTCATAAATCAAGTATTTTATTTTGTCTGCTTGTATAATTTTGGTTCCGTATATCAATATTTCAGAAGTATATTGCTTGAATACTGACCACAAATTCAGATGCTAAATAATAACCAACATGCTGAGTTATATTAAGAGTGGCTTACATATAAGATAAATATTGGTTAAAATAATATAGTTAAGATGCGAGTTGATGTGGCTCACTTAGTAATTTTGAAGGCAACTTCGAGTTTCAGTGTCAAATATTACCATTTAAAAGAAGTATGTTTAATTACTACCCGTTGATAATGACTTGATCATTTTTATACTTGACTAGCGGCCGCCCGCGACTTCGTCCGCGTGGACTTAAGTTGAAAAACAAACAGTATATTTCTTTATATATTGTACCCTATGTGCGATGCAGGTGTATAAGCTACATTATTGTAAAGTTTCATTAAAATCCATTCAGTCGTTTTTACGTGAAAGAGCAACATGGCACATCCTCACAAAAAAACTTTCGCATTTATAATTTAGTACGATTCGTGAATTAATCCTAATCATCCTAATCATAATCCTACATATCCTACATATGAATACAAAAAACCTTTTTAAATTACTAAATGAAATGTAATGTACAGTCAACGTAACATCATGCTACATATTTCCGTTTTTAATCTTTGAAATTTCTGATCAGATACAGGTAGCATGTCATGCCCTTGACCATACCTACTTAACATCATATAAATGTACGAGTAACTAGTAGTGTATTAATGTACTTATACTCCTACTAAAACATTTTCAAAAAATACCACTTAAATCTACAACATGTCTTGTATTATGTTAAAATTGACAAGTAAATTCCTAAAAATCAACTGGCGAAATATCAAACCACCTTGCCGACATTCAAACGAAAGGTTCCAACCAAATAATCTCTCATTTTCTCAGTGTAAAAACAATTGCATTTACGACATAGATAAATTAACAAAGTTATCAGTTCTAAAAAAGCTTATTTTGTTAAGTTTGTCACTATATTTTTGGGGAGCCGTCAATGACGCGTCATTGTTATCAGTCATTAGGGGATTAGCTCGCTACTTGCGCTCATTGTTCTAGGAATTGTTTATGTAATCGCCGGCTGGTTAAATACCTGTACCTGGTACGCATTTTCCGTTGACCGCCTAATTGTATTTAAAAAAGTGAAATTTATTACCTCTGAGGGTTTTAGAAAGTTGTAAAAATCGAAAGGACTATTCGATTATATGACCAGCAAAACACTCTTTTCGTTTGGCGGTCTAAAAGAATAAATTCTTAAGTTGAGATGAATGTCAGCCTGCTTAGCGCAGCGTAGGCTAGTCTATCTTTGAATGTAGTAGTAATTTGAAAGATTATTTGTTCCCTTAAATTAATTCGAGAACTTGTCACATTTTCAGGTCGCAAGCGTTTGCCGACAACGTGGTCGCCAGACATCGATCTGAAAAGAAATTCTTCATTCCATTCTATGATACGTACCCCCCCTAAAAACTCAGGCCGTTTCTCGCCCCCCAAGCTTGGAGTCACCTTACGTTCTACACCACGAAAGCGTCTCTTGTTAGGAGACGTTGAGAGAATACCTCTCACGCCAGAGAAGATAGATTTTACCGATATCAGTACGCCGCAGAAGTTTAAAATAACCAGTCCTATAAAGGGCACCCCGCCCCTGAAAAGATCAAGGGTAGAAAAGCTGACAGAGTTCAAAGGGCCTATCGATGTAGCCTTAAAAGGGTTAAGTCCAACTCAGTTGATCAACATGATCAAAACGATCACTTATAAACATCCTGATGTAGAACAAGAGATTCGGAATGAAATGCCTGTTCCAGATTTGTCGCCTCTAGAGGAGAGGCTTAATTATTTGAAGTCGAATATTTTCAAAAGCCTTCCCACATCGCGTCTTACTTCCAAAACGGATTCACCAGCTTATTCCAGAGTGGCGACTCACTTGGCTGCATTTAAAAAGTGTGTTATCGAACAAGGGAAGGTTTTAGTTGAATCGCAGCATTGGGAATCGGTGGTTGAGTACGTACTTCTCGCATGGAGTTACGTGAGAGCAACTCCGGTGTGGGACAACCAACCACACAACGCCCAGCGTAAGCAATGCTTCAGGGCGTTGACTAACTTCTGCATGACAGCTCTGAAGAAGGGCGGCATGTGCCAGGATGTCCTCGTAGACGTCCAGGACAAACTGCAGGGAATGGTGGCCGATAGCGAGGAGATACAGTCCTGCCTAAAGTTCATTCAAGGACAACTGCAATTCATCTAGAAATGTACTCCCAGTTTATCGCACTGCATCAAAAATAACTTGAATGGATTTTAATTGAGAATCAAAAATTAAATGTAAGGCAAAGCTCAATAATCTTGTCGTATCAGAAAAAGACAAGCGATTTTTAGTGTTATTTGAGTTTCTAATCTATCTCTAAGGATTTATAATATTTTCATATTTTCTGAATCATTTGTGAGTAAAGTGGTAAGTATTGCCATATTTTTACACTTCAGATTATTGTAAAATATTATAACAGAGCAGTAGTATGCCATCTTAGTATAATACAGCTTAAATAAGATAACATTTTGTAGACTGATCTTGAAAGGAATCAAATTGTATTAAAAACTATTATTCTATGAACTCTTAACTTATCGGATTAAAGCTTAAACGACAGGAATTGGCTTAAAATCGTTTAGATTTGGTTCTTTTCAATGCTGTGAGAATACCAAAATACTTCTTAGTATTAAGTTTATGTACTGACAATAAATAGTTTTAATCCTATTGTTTTGTATTTTTACGGCTTTTAATTTTGAAGAAAGTTCTTATGTTGTTGTTGATTTAATCCATGCTACCTGATTTTTATACTTGCATTTACATGTACAGACCACAGATCTACTGATTTCATTATTTTAGTTTTTAAAAGGTTTATTTCCATCTGTACTTTCGTTTTTTGTACTTTTTGTCTATTTTGTGTTTAAAGGTTATTCTTAAGCTAAGGTAACACGATATGAATATGTTATTGGAAAAATATTAATATGTGAAGTAGCTTCTTGTTAATAACGATTTAAATTGATATGATAAATTCAGTTTATTGTTACGGAAGAAACTGAAAGAAATTAGTGAATTAAAGAAATGTGCCTTAAAATAACGCAAAGTGCTTTGCCTTAGGAAATTTTAAATGACTTAATATCTTCTGATATTGTAATGTTCCATTGTTTTGTGTAGTATTTAAGCATATTTTACGCTTAATAAATCGTATTTTTGATTATTACCAATGAGTTTTTTTAGTAAGTTGATAATATAGCTTTTATATTGAAAGTTTATTAATTTGTCATAAACCCTGCTTATGTAATGCCAGTTTCTTTACCTTAAAACTTATACCTACTTGTTGTTACCATTCATTTATACTTGAATACTATAATACTACTATAATAGATAATACTTATAATAATAATAACAAAAGATCTGTTTTGTATTCCCACAAAAAAGATTTTAAACGCTAAGTTACCTTCTTCTGCCAATTACCTATAATTTATTTAAGTTTTTTTTATTTATATGAAACCATTAAAAAAACAGACCAAAAATAAAATAATTATAAAATGTTTGTTTAGTATTCCTATTTATTAATAAAAAATAATCTGTTATTGGTACAACTATAATGATAAGGCCACTGCAAATATTTGAATAACATTTAAGTCCCATGACTACACATAATGTGATTTTTCGAAAAGCCACAATTATTATTTTTTAAAACCAAAATCCTTATCTTAGAAATATATCTAAGTACTAGCCGGCTGCTATTGTTCCCGCGCGTCGCTCTCACCTCATTCAGGTAATGGATTAGTGCGATAATAATTATTTAATGAATCGCTTAGTCGCGCAGGTAGGCCTTCCCGGGACCCTATAAGAGGCCTACGGGGATCCGTCCTGAGTCAGTTACAGTCCGGTTATCGTACAGACAACATGTTCAGCAACAGCACTTTGTACTATAAAGTTTACAAAATGAAAATGCATCAGCATCTGATGTACGTGTACCCACTGTGCTTCCAGCATAACGCGCTGTCGGTAGCTTACGGGGACGACTCTCGTGAGTACTAGTCTTTTATTTATTTTTCGTTAGTTTTAATAAATTATTGTGTGCATAAGTGTAATTCTAGGATTTGGCTTTGCAGATGATCGGACTATGGTGACTACCCAGCCATTGTGCTACCAACCCGAATTGTACACTGTGCCAGTTGTGTGCAATCATACTACATGTAAGTTTTTTACTTAATTTTGTCATAATTAATATTTTATTTAGATCGTTGATTATACTGTCTAAAAACGATTTTAATATAATATTTGTTATTTATGTACGGTTTTTTTTTATTTTTAGATGAAGAAGAAGACCTGTCGCATACCGAATCAGTCATACTGGGTACACCAGCTGCCTATGAGGATTGTAGAGGTCAGTACAAGCTTGTAACATATTTTTTATTGTTAGTGCATTGACAATTTTTTTTGTCTTCATATATTTTCTTAATTTTATTTTGTGTAGTGACTGACTGATGGATTTTATTTTATCTAGGTGAGCAAAGTGGAAGCACACCCGAGCAAATATATTATCATCAGTCAGCGATGGTTACACCGACCTCGAGCAAAAATTCAACTTGTGAGTATTTACATACATTTTTTCGCATAATTGGTTGATATATTAGGTTAAATATAATTAGTTAAGTATAAGTTAGTATTTTGTTTTAAATATTTTTGTACCAAATAAGTAGCTCAACGTTTATTTCATTTATTTATTTCCAGCTGAAATTTTAACATATATTTTCATCTTCCAAGCTGCGTGGCAGTTTGTCGGCTGTAGATCATTTTCATGTTTAACGTATTGAAGTGCATTGAAATAACACTAACATGTTGTATTTGATCAATGTAATTACTAAATGTATTTATTTCTAGATGAGCAAGGTATGAAGACTCCAGATGAAACCCATTATCAGAGGATTACGCCGCCTTCATACAGTAATTATACCGGTGAGTACATACTTAGCTAGATATAATTGGATTGAAATTTCTAATACCTAATTGTTATCGGACTTCTATTTATAACGTACATTAATGTGAGTATTTTTTTAGACGAAAAATCTGGGAGGACACCTTATCCATCGTACCGTCAGGCAGAAATCGTGACACGGGCATCATATGAAAATTTAACGGGTGAGTACTTTCATACTTTTTATTGCACATAATTGAGGTTCAATTCCCATCCTGATTAAACAATCATGGAATTGACATTTTATTACTGTTGTGATTAGGTAAAATTTCATTTGAACCAGTATTTTGAAGATAAGATGTAGAAATTAAAAGTTCTATTTTTTTCAAGATGAGGTAGCCAGTAGGACCCCGTACCCATCGCACCATGAATCAAAAATGGTAACGCCGGCAACGTTTCAACGAGAGTATTATTCGGGTAAGTACTCTCACTTCTTATTAGATCTGTGTCTTAATATTCATATTGATATTTTGTATATTTTATTTAACCAGTATTTTCCAGATTATATTCAATAACTGACAGATGCATTTGTTTTTATTTCTAGACGAGGTAACTGTAGCTGGTACGACCCCGTACCCATCGCACCATGAATCAGAAATGGTAGCGCCAGCAGCTTATCGAGTGTATTATTCGGGTAAGTACTAACAGTTCTTTGCGGTGGACCTGTGCTTGGTTATTGATATTGTAATACACATTGTAATTAAGCCAGTTTTTTACAGATTAGATGCAATAACTGATAGATGTATACATGTTTATTTCCAGGTGAACTAGCTAATAGGACCCCGTACCCGGTGCACTATGAATCAGAGATGGCAGCGCATCAAGGATATTATTCATGTGAGTACTTACACTTCTTTGTGTTAGATCTGTGCTTGGGTATTCATATTGTTATTAATACGCCAGTATTTTACAGTATAGAAGCATTAACTAATATCCTATGTATATTTTTTATTTCTAGTTGAGGTTGTTAATGGGACCACTTACCCAGTGTACCATAAATCCCAGATGGTAACGCCGGCAGCGCATCATGAGTATTATTCGGGTGAGTACTTACACTTCTTTGTGTTTGATATGTGCCGGTATAAATATTGCTATTTGGTACATTTTAATTACAGATGTATACATGTTTGTTTCTAGGTGTGGCAGCTGGTAGAACCCCGTACCTAGTGCACCATGAATCAGAAATGGTAACGCCGGTAGCGTACCAAGATTATTATTCAGGTAAGTTCTTACACTTTTGCAATTGTTTAATCATTTAGGTGACAAAATATGTTTTGTTTAGTTGCTTTTAAAGTTTATTTATTTGAGTCATGCCGTCATAGGTATATGTATGATGGAAATAACTGCAATTAATCAGAATTACTAAAAAGAGGTATCAAGGTATTCTTTTTCTAAATAATGTAAACGTCTTCATTTTACAGATGATGTTGGTGAAATGGTGGAAAACAACACAGGCTGTTCACAAGAAGTGGTCCCATCGCCAGCAGCATACGAAGACATTGAAGGTATTTTCATTGGTCATAATAATCGATTTATACGTACGTTATTAACCCGAAGAAGGCGCCACCATTATTTAGTTGAATAAAAAAGTGACAGGCAAAAAAGGGTCAATATATTTTCAGCAATATCATTATTTTAAAATATTTCCTGATATGTTATCTTTTGTTTTAGATGACGAAGACGTTGTGACTACAACAGAGCCGCAGCAGTACTATCCTTCTGAACTTTTCAGGTTTACTGCTGAACCTTCAGAAATTGTACAAGGTAAATAATCTCTTAATTATTTTCCTTAAAATTACCAAGTGTTGATGGCTAAATTAAATTTGGAGTTTTAAAAATGTGTTATTTATTTATTTTCTGTTTTTCTATTTGCAGGGGAGCAAGTTACATCAACTTATTATGAGTCTGAAGATGAATTTGAAATCGAGAGACCCACTGCATATTATAGGGGTATGTATAATTTTGGGCATATTTTGTTTTATAATGCTAGTTTGCGTCTAAATATTTATTTTTATTCAGTTATACGATTATGGCTTACATTTTGGATTTTCTATTGGCAGATGAAAACAACAAAATGAGGTCGCTCCAATCGAGGCACTATGAGGATATATCAGGTTTGTCCAGGTCTGTTCATCATCAATTAGCTTGTATTTTTTTTGAATGTACAATAAATCCGAAAAGTCTCATGTCAGTGATAATAAAGTAGAATAGTATTGAATTAAATATTTAGGCATTTCAGACTTTTAAATAGGTGCAGCGAATTCACAGAAAATTACAGATTATTCAAGTTGATTGTCATTTTACGGGACCTGTATATCATGCAGAAGAGAGTGGCTAAATTGGCAACGGTTTATCTTGTGCTGACTAATACATTTTTTTTCTTCCTTTCATTACAAACGTAGAAGTGCGAGTGTACAATTAACATCGTGTTCAATTTCCAGATGCGGAAGAAGATGAGTGTATGTCTCTCCCTCCTCCCCGCGCGCCCCTCCCTCCTCCCCGCTCCCCCTCCCCCTCCCCCGCCGTCGCCCCCGCCCGCGCCCCCCCCGCGCGGCCGCTGGGCTCCACGCCGCGGCGGCAGACACGGAGGAAACTCCTCATCATCCCGAACTGTAAGAGGATCGACTTTGAGTTACCCGAGCCGATGGATTGGAGAAATTAACTTTCCCATCAAAATACTTGTATTGTAGAATAATGTATAGAAGGCCATACGTCGACAAGAGTTGCGCCGTTAGAAAATGACTGGCGCATTGACAGTGAAGAGACCTGTCAAGGTGCTCAACTTGACCTGTGGCCTTCTGTATAACCATTTGACTTATGTTTTTATGTACCTATTGATAATTGTTTTAATTGTAAAAAGTAGATTAATATTTTATTTATTGATGATGAATGTAACTAGGATGTTTTAATTAGTTTTATTTTATTGTAATTGTAGTTAAGTAGTTTAAGTAGTATTAAGTAGACTAGTCAAACATTTAAATAAAAATGTTTTCTTTTAAACACAGTGGTTTAACTTTACTTCCTACTCATACACACACTACCTTTTAATTAACACAAACACAGTCACATTTCGAAGCTAGCGAAAGCGTACTGCGAAATTTTAAAGATGTAAAAGCCAATGGGTTCTATTTATGATCAAATTAATGCAGAGACCACATATCATTAAAACTGAATAATAGGAGTATTTTAATAAAAGGAGTCTTCGCAATAGTGCTGTCTAGGCCACGTTTGCCAACATATCTTGTATAATATTAACAATTACTTATAGGTACTCGTACACGTGAATTCCTAAAAATCAACTGGCGAAATATCCATCTACCTTGCCGACATTCAAACAAAAGGTACTAATCAAATAATCTGACATTTTCACAATGTAAAAACAATAGCATTTTCAACATAGATGAATAAAGGAAGTAATCAGTTCTAAAAAAGGTAATTTTGTTGTCCCTAAATTGTTGGGGAGCCGTCAATGACGCGTCATTGTTATCAGTCATTAGGGGATTAGCGCGCTACTTGCGCTCATTGTTCTAGGAATTGTTTATGTAATCGCCGGCTGGTTACTGTTGAAGGTTGAACGCAAAACTGGCAACACTGCTATGTGTCAAAATCTGTCAAGTCATATTTAACGTGTGCTCTGGTTGTAATTACGTTATTTAATTATTATAAACCTATTTAAAGCAGCCAAGTCTCTTATTTCATCAGGTTATGGGCCGCCCCATGCCTCAAAATTTAAAGTGAACGTTTTGAAAAAAGTATCTTGTTAAAATTGCAAAAATTGAAAATAACGTATTTGAAAAGTAACCTTAGTGAAAAAAATTGTTGAGTCACGTCGCGATTTCAAATAGTTTGCAAAGGCTAGGCGTTCTATTTCAGCTTTTTCAGCTAAGATGAGTTCGAATATGTTCTCCATACCTAAATTGATAGGCAGAGAAAATTTTTCTAGCTGGAAATTTGCAATGGAGGCCTACCTTCAACACGAGGAATTGTGGTCCATAGTGTAACTATGGACCACAATTCCCCGTGTTGAAGCCGTGTTTAAATAAAAATGTTTTCTTTTAAACACAGTGGTTTAACTTTACTTCCTACTCATACACACACTACCTTTTAATTAACACAAACACAGTCACATTTCGAAGCTAGCGAAAGCGTACTGCGAAATTTTAAAGATGTAAAAGCCAATGGGTTCTATTTATGATCAAATTAATGCAGAGACCACATATCATTAAAACTGAATAATAGGAGTATTTTAATAAAAGGAGTCTTCGCAATAGTGCTGTCTAGGCCACGTTTGCCAACATATCTTGTATAATATTAACAATTACTTATAGGTACTCGTACACGTGAATTCCTAAAAATCAACTGGCGAAATATCCATCTACCTTGCCGACATTCAAACAAAAGGTACTAATCAAATAATCTGACATTTTCACAATGTAAAAACAATAGCATTTTCAACATAGATGAATAAAGGAAGTAATCAGTTCTAAAAAAGGTAATTTTGTTGTCCCTAAATTGTTGGGGAGCCGTCAATGACGCGTCATTGTTATCAGTCATTAGGGGATTAGCGCGCTACTTGCGCTCATTGTTCTAGGAATTGTTTATGTAATCGCCGGCTGGTTACTGTTGAAGGTTGAACGCAAAACTGGCAACACTGCTATGTGTCAAAATCTGTCAAGTCATATTTAACGTGTGCTCTGGTTGTAATTACGTTATTTAATTATTATAAACCTATTTAAAGCAGCCAAGTCTCTTATTTCATCAGGTTATGGGCCGCCCCATGCCTCAAAATTTAAAGTGAACGTTTTGAAAAAAGTATCTTGTTAAAATTGCAAAAATTGAAAATAACGTATTTGAAAAGTAACCTTAGTGAAAAAAATTGTTGAGTCACGTCGCGATTTCAAATAGTTTGCAAAGGCTAGGCGTTCTATTTCAGCTTTTTCAGCTAAGATGAGTTCGAATATGTTCTCCATACCTAAATTGATAGGCAGAGAAAATTTTTCTAGCTGGAAATTTGCAATGGAGGCCTACCTTCAACACGAGGAATTGTGGTCCATAGTGTCAAGGGAAGATACTGATGATATAGTAAAGACGTGAAAGCTAAGGCTAAAATAATATTGCTGATTGATCCCCAATTGTATGTTCTTGTACAAAATGCAAAAACATCACATGAGGTATGGCAAAATTTAATACAAGCATTTGAGGACTCCGGGCTGCTAAGGAAAGTCGGGTTGTTAAAAGCTTTAATAAATACAACCCTGGAAACAAGCATGGAAGAATATGTAAATAAAATTATGTCATCAGCTCACAAACTTAGAGATATTAATTTCAATGTAGATGATGAGTGGCTCGGGACACTAATGTTAGCTGGTTTGCCGGATGAATACAGACCTATGATTATGGGAATAGAGAGTTCTGGTGTCAAGATAACTGCAGATTTAATCAAAACTAAATTGCTACAAGAAGTGATAAAGACTAATAACCCAACAACTGCATTTTTTACAAATTCAAAAAATACCCTCGATAAAAAACATAACTGGCAACCACCTAAATCCAAAGGCCCACGGTGCTTTAACTGTAATAAGCATGGGCACCTCAGTAATAATTGTTGGTTTAACAAAAATAAAGAAAGTAACTCTCAAGACAAAGGATTTGTAGCAGCATTTTCAGCAGCATCAAACAATGATTCCACAAGTTGGTATGTGGACTCAGGGGCATCCATGCATTTAACAATGCACAGGGACTGGCTCAAAGAAGAGATGGCTTCACCTGTCAAGAGTGTACGTATTAGTGACGACAAGAGATTATCTGTTGAAAGCTGCGGAAGTGTATCAATCAGTATACCTTCAGGAAATGGATATTATGAAGAAATCCAACTAAAAAATGTTCTTTATGTGCCTCAACTATCAACCAACCTATTATCTGTGAGTACAATTTTCAAAAATGGTTATAAAGTTGAGTTTTTTGATACTGGATGCAGCATTTTGAATGCAAAAAGAGAAAAGGTGGCTGATGCAGACCTCATTCACGGTATGTACAGATTAAATACCAAAAATGAAGTATGTGCTATGTCAGCTAAAAGTCAAACTGATTCATACATGTGGCATCAACGTATGGGGCACCTAAACTTCACAGATTTGAAGAAATTACCACTCTGTGCTGCTGGCGTGAAAATATTTCAGGATGATGAAGATTATATCTGTATTCCATGTATTGAAGGAAAGCAGACAAGGCTACCGTTTCCAACTGAAGGCTCCCGGGCAACTGGTTTACTAGAGCGGATTCACTCTGATGTTTGTGGACCGATGCAGACGTCATCCATTGGAGGGGCCAGGTATTTTGTCACATTCATTGACGATTTTTCACGCAAAGTATTTGTGTATTTCATAAAAAGTAAATCTGAAGTAATTGAAAAATTTATTGAATTCAAGAATAGAGTAGAAAATCAGTTAAATACAAAAATTAAGGTTTTGAGAACTGATAATGGAACTGAGTACATAAACAAGAATTTTAATGAGTATTTAAAACAACATGGAATTTTGCATCAAACATCTAATCCATACACTCCTGAACAAAATGGCCTCAGTGAACGAATGAACCGCACACTAATTGAACGAGCTAAATGCATGATTTTCAATGCTAATTTGCAGAAAGACTTCTGGGCGGAAGCTGTAGCCACAGCATCTCATATAGTCAACCGCTCACCTAGCCGCGTTCTATCTGACAAGACACCAATGGAAATATGGACTGGAGAAAAGCCAGACTTGAGCTACATGAGAACATTTGGATGTAAGGCCATGGTTCACGTGCCGAAAGAACGACGTCAGAAGCTAGATTCTAAATCACGTGAGTTAATATTTGTTGGGTATAGTGATGCTACCAAAGGCTACCGTTTTGTTGATCTACAAACAAGACGAATTTTGATGAGCAGAGATGTTGTATTTCTCGAATCCACTGTAATGAGAAATGTAGTATCATCAAAACCTGAAACAAAAAATAAAATATTAGAAAAGAAAATAAATGAAAAGGAAAACATAAGAAACCAAGAACCTATAAAAGAAATACATGAAAATGAAATGAATGAACACACAGTAAACTTACCTCTGACAAAGTATGCACACAAAGATGATTCTGAGAGTGATCTGAAAAGCAACGGAGATTCTTCAACTACCTGTTCTGACGCTGGTACCGAACTAGATCTCAATGACAACGAAAGATCAACAGTGTCCAATAATCAATCTTTCCCATCAAGCACTTATGAAGACCCTTTAGACGAAACATACCTACCTGATGACGATGATAGTAGCAACGACAGTTATTCAGATGGAAATATCAGTAAAAATCTTAGATCCAAACGGCGTGAAGAATTTATAAACATAGATACATTATTTGTGTGCATGAATGGTGAATCAACATCTAGTATTCTTGATAATGATCCGCAAAGTGTTGATGAAGCTTTGAGTGGTGATAACGCAAGAAACTGGAGGCAAGCCATGGATGATGAACACTCATCTCTATTAAAAAACAACACATGGTCTCTAGTTGACTTACCAAAAAATAAAAAATCAATACCATGTATGTGGGTTTTCAAGACCAAGACTGATGAAAATGGAAGCGTTGTTCGCTATAAAGCAAGACTTGTGATAAAAGGATACAAACAAACAAAAGGAATAGATTACCATGAGATATATGCTCCGGTGGTCCGCTATTCTTCATTAAGATACCTGTTTGGTTTAACAGCGAAGCATGGATTAAAGATATGTCAAATGGATGCAGTTACAGCCTTTTTGCAAGGAGATATAGATGAAGATATATATATGTCACAGCCACCAAATTATGTTCTTGGAAATAAAGTATGTAAATTAAATAAATCAATTTATGGATTGAAGCAGGCCAGTAGGCAGTGGAACCGGAAATTGAATACTGCACTTATTGAGATAGGAATGACGCGTTCCAAGATTGATCCTTGCATTTACTATCGTATTCATTCTGATCAAGAAATCCTGTTTATCACAGTTTATGTTGACGACCTACTCTGTTTTTATAAAAGTGAAGAAACAGCAAAAATGATCAAAGATAAATTAAAAGCAAAATTCGACATGAAGGACTTGGGTCAAGCAAAACATTGTATTGGATTCAAGATAACACAGAGTGAAAATGGAATTTCGTTGGATCAGTCTGTCTATATAAAGAAAATACTTACTCGCTTCGGAATGGAAGACTGTAAACCTGTCTGGACGCCTTGTGATCCGAATGTAAAATTTGAAAAAGCTAAACATGAAAGTGAAATATTAAGAGATGCACCTTACCAAGAAGCTATAGGTTGTCTTTTGTACCTATCACAGGGGACTAGACCAGACATTTCATTCATCGTGAATTCATTAAGCCGATTTAATAATCAGCCCACTGCTATCCACTGGGCTGCTGTAAAAAGAATATTTCGATATCTTAAAGCAACTACAAACACCAAACTAAGTTTCAGACGGAATGAAGATAATATTATTGGCTATACTGATGCAGACTGGGCAAGTGACCCAGAAGACAGAAGATCCTGCACGGGATATATATTTCTCTTTCAGGGTGCACCAATAAGCTGGGCTTCTAAAAAGCAACCAACTATAGCCCTGTCTAGCACAGAAGCGGAATATATGGCGCTTGCTTTCTCTGTGCAAGAAGCTTTATGGCTCAGACAGCTGGAAGCTGATTTCTTTCCTGATTTGTCAGGTACTCCTCTCTTACTTTATTGCGATAATCAAAGTGCAATCAGTATTTCAGGTAACGAGGCGTTTCACCCACGCAGCAAACATATAGACGTTCGTTACCATTTTCTGAGAGAGAAGATTGCTGCCAATCAAATAGCAGTGCGCTATAAGAAGACTGAGGACATGATCGCAGACGCATTAACCAAGGGATTACATCGTGAGAAGAATCAAGAATTCGTTCTAGCCATGGGTTTGCGTCCAGGGGAGCGTGTTGAAGGTTGAACGCAAAACTGGCAACACTGCTATGTGTCAAAATCTGTCAAGTCATATTTAACGTGTGCTCTGGTTGTAATTACGTTATTTAATTATTATAAACCTATTTAAAGCAGCCAAGTCTCTTATTTCATCAGTTACATACCTGTACCTGGTACTAATTTCCCGTTGACCGCCTAATTGAATTTAGACGGGCAGGAATTTGGAGGGTTTTAGAAAGTTGTAAAAATCGAAAGGATTATTCGATCACATGACTTACGGTTAATGTTATGACGTCATTTATCTATTTGTCAACTGATACAAGTCATTTTTGGCCTAACTAAAATTTGGATGTTTGTTATTGTTAAAGTCAGATGGTGCAACCCACACTTGGTAATTTAGAAGGCAACTTCGAGTTTCAGTGACAAAAATTGCCATTTAAAAGGAGTCGGTTTAATTACTACCCTCTGATAATGACTTGATCATTTTTATACTTGACTAGCGGCCGCCCGCGACTTCGTCCGCGTGGACTTAAGTTGAAAAAAAAACAGTAAATTTCCTTATATATTGTAGCCTATGTGCGTTGCAGATGTATAAGCTACATAATTGTAAAGTTTCAACCCATTGACCGCCATCACATTTTATTTTAATGTCTTTTGGACGCTTTAAAACGTCTATGGCGGTCAATGGGCTAAAATCCATTCAGTAGTTTTTACGTGAAAGAGCAAAACGGCACATCCTCACATACAAACTTTCGCATTTATAATCTAGTAGGATTCGCGAATTGCGATACCTTAGAGTCCTACATATGAATACAAAAAACCTTTTTGAATTACTAAATGAAATGTAATGTACAGTCAACGTAACATCATGCTACATATTTCCGTTTTTAATCTTTGATTTCTGATCAGATACAGGTAGCATGTCATGCCCTTGGCCATACCTACTTAACCCTTTACTGCATACGAAACCACATATGGTTTGACATGTTAACAGTTAATTTAATGTACAAATAACACTAAATTATACTAAACATACCGCAATATGGTTTATATGTTAAACCATATTGCGGTATGTTTGTTAAGTCATCAGCTAAAACAAAACGCAACTATTTAGTTTATAGTCAATTGTCATTTGGATATAAACTCACTTTTCTAGACGTTGTCCGTGAAAGTTTACACATGCGTGCACTCTCAACTTTGAAAAAGAGAAAAATTTAAAGATAAGTTATTTTCCAGGTCCAGGCATTAGCTGAGTGGGGTCCATTTAATTTTGGACATCGTGACACTGCTGGTCTGGTGAAAATTTGTGTTTATTTTTTCTTTTGTAATGCTTATTATTCATTTTTTCTCAAACCGTTTTGTTTTGTTTGTTTATATCTGTATGTGTACGATGTCCAAAAGCAATAAACGTTTTTTCTTTCTTTCTTTCTATTTGAGCAAAAAAAAATTTTTTCCTATGTGTAAACTTCCCTCCCTCTAATAACCTCTAGTTTCTCTGCACTGCAATGGTTTTCAGTTTCTAATCAATTTTCACTCATTTTCTACACCAATTGTTTCGAAACCATATATGGGTTCGTATGCATTCATCGTTTTTCTAGTTTGGACATATGTGGATTCGTATGCACTCAGATATGAATATATGGATTATAATTTATGCACTGGGATGTGATTCCGTTTCAATTTTCTTTACCTTTTTCTTTATGCCAATCTATCGTTTTCTTTTCTGGTGGTAGAATACACCCTAGGCAAGCCCATGCCTTTCATGTCCATAAAAATCTTATGGACATAAGAGGCAAACCAAGCCAATCCCTGAGCATGGCTTGAGCGTTGATGATTTGGCTTCCGATTCTGACACTGACATGCCTACAACATCTTTACCATTTAGACGCTTCGCTATTGTACCCAAAACGGACCGTGAATTCTCAGACGAAGACGGCGTTCCTTTAGAAAATTTACCCTCAACATACAATATATTTCCAAGAGATTTAAAGCTTTGATGCATACGAACCCACATATGGTCGCTGAAAAAAAACCTGTAAATGAGGTACTTTTTCAAAATAAAAAAAATATAGTAAATCTTGAAGCCTTAAATAAACTTTTCATTGAAAAAGATATATTTTATTTCACTAAATTAATAAATCATGCAGAAAGGGTTAACATCATATAAATGTACGAGTAACTAGTAGTATATTAATGTACTTATACTCCTACTAATATATTTTTTAAAAATACCACTTAAATCTACAACATCTTGTATAATGTTAAAATTGACCTATACAAGTAAATTCCTAAAAATCAACTGGTGAAATAGTAAACCACCTTGCCGACATTCAAACGAAAGGTGCCAACCAAACAATGTCTCATTTTCTCAGTGTAAAAACAATTGCATTTACGACATTGATAAATGAACAAAGTTATCAGTTCTAAAAAAGCTTATTTTGTTAAGTTCGTCACTATATTTTTGGGGAGCCGTGAATGACGCGTCATTGTTATCAGTCATTAGGGGATTAGCGCGCTACTTGCGCTCATTGTTCTAGGAATTGTTTATGTAATCGCCGGCTGGTTAAATACCTGTACCTGGTACCTACTCATTTTCCGTTGACCGCCTAATTGTAAAGGTTTTATTTCCATCTGTACTTTCGTTTATTTGTTCTTTTTTGTCTATTTTGTGTTTAAGGGTTATTCTTAAGCTAAGGTAACACGATATGAATATGCTATTGAGAAAAGAATATTATGTTGAGCAGCTACTTAATAACGATTTCAATTAATGTAAAGATTCAGTTTATTGTTATGGAAAAAACTGAATGAAATTAGTGAATTAGGAAATTTTTAATGACTAAGGCTAATATTGTAATGTTCCACTGTTTTTTGTAATATTTTACGCTCAATAAATCTTATTTTTTTATTATTATCAATGAGTTTTTTTAGTTCATTGATAATTAAGTTTTAATATGGAAAGTTGATTAATTTGTCGCCTTCCGGTGTGTAGGTGTTTCAAAAAAGTTCTACACATTAACCCTGCTAAGGTAATGTCGGTTCACCTTAAAACTTATACTTACTTGTTGTATGTATCCATCTATTTATACTTGGGCTACTATAATAGATACTTCTATCTATAATAATAATAAGCAAAAGATCTGTATTGTGTTATAACAAAAAAAAACAGACGCTAAGTTACCTACTTGTGCCAATTACCTATAATTTATTTCAAGTTATTTTGTTTATATGACGCCTTATACTGACCCAGTGCTACTATTATTAAAAACTAAACTAGACAGCAGTTTCTCACTATTTAGTTATCTATCTTTCTTTTGGTTTCCTATTTAATAATAAAAAAATCAGTCTGTGCTCAAATCTTATAATTATAGTGGTACAACTATAATTATTAGGGCACTGCAAATATTCAAATAACATTCAAATGTATAACATAATGTGAATTTTCGAAAATCCACAAATATATTTTTTTAAACCAAATCCTTATCTTGGAAATATACAAGTATCTAAGTACTAGCCGGCTGCTATTGTTCCCGCGCGTCGCTGTCACCTCATTCAGGTAATTGATTAGTGCGATAATAATTATTTAATGAATCGCTTAGTCGCGCAGGTAGGCCTTCCCGGGACCCTATAAGAGGCCTACGGGGATCCGTCCTGAGTCAGTTACAGTCCGGTTATCGTACAAACAACATGTTCAGCAACAGCACTTTGTACTATAAAGTTTACAAAATGAAAATGCATCAGCATCTGATTTACGTGTACCCACTGTGCTTCCAGCATAACGCGCTGTCGGTAGCTTACGGGGACCACTCTCGTAAGTACTAGTCTTTTATTTATTTTTCGTTAGTTTTAATAAATTATTGTGTGCATAAGTGTAATTCTAGGATTTGGCTTTGCAGATGATGGGACTATGGTGACTACCCAGCCATTGTGCTACCAACCCGAATTATACACTGTGCCAGTTGTGTGTAATCATACTACATGTAAGTTTTTTACTTAATTTTGTCATAGTAAATATTTTATTTAGATCGTTGATTATACTGTCTAAAAACGATTTTAATATAATATTTGTTATTTATGTACGGTTTTTTTTATTTTTAGATGAAGAAGAAGGACTGTCGCATACCCAATCAGTCATACTGGGTACACCAGCTGCCTATGAGGATTGTAGAGGTCAGTACAAGCTTGTAACATATTTTTTATTGTTAGTGCATTGACAATTTTTTTTTGTCTTCATATATTTTCTTAATTTTATTTTGTGTAGTGACTGACTTATGGATTTTATTTTATCTAGGTGAGCAAGGTGGAAGCACACCCGAGCGAATATATTATCATCAGTCAGCGATGGTTACACCGACCTCGAGCAAAAATTCAACTTGTGAGTATTTACATACATTTTCTCGCATAATTGGTTGATGTAATAGGTTAAATATAATTAGTTAAGTATAAGTTAGTATTTTGTTTTGAATATGTTTGTACCAAATAAGTAGCTCAACGTTTTTTTCATTTATTTATTTTTCATTCCAGCAGATAGTTTAACAAATATTTTCATCTTCAAAGCTGCGTGGCAGTTTGTCGGCTGTAGATCATTTTCATGTTTAACGTATTGAAGTGCATTGAAATAACACTAACATGTTGTATTTGATCAATGTACTTATTAAATGTATTTATTTCTAGATGAGCAAGGTATGAAGACTCCAGATGAATCCCATTATCAGAGGATTACGCCGCCTTCATACAGTAATTATACCGGTGAGTACATACTTAGCTAGATATAATTGGATTGAAATTTCTAATACCTAATTTTTATCGGACTTCTAAGTATAACGTACATTAATGTGAGTATTTTTTTAGACGAAAAAGCTGGGAGGACACCTTATCCATCGTACCGTCAGGCAGAAATTGTGACACGGGCATCATATGAAAATTTAACGGGTGAGTACTTTCATACTTTTCATTGCACATAATTGTATCTGCTCTAATAGGGCTGAGGTTCAATTCCCATCCTGATTAAACAATCATAGAATTGACATTTTATTACTGTTGTGATTAGGTAAAATTTCATTTGAACCAGTATTTTGAAGATAAGATGCAGAAATTAAGTTCTATTTTTTTCTAGATGAGGTAGCTAGTAGGACCCCGTACCCATCGCACCATGAATCAAAAATGGTAACGCCGGCAACGTTTCAACAAGAGTATTATTCGGGTAAGTACTCTCACTTCTTATTAGTTCTGTGTCTTAATATTCATATTGATATTTTGTATATTTTATTTAACCAGTATTTTCCAGATTATATTCAATAACTGACAGATGCATTTGTTTTTATTTCTAGACGAGGTAACTGTAGCTGGTACGACCCCGTACCCATCGCACCATGAATCAGAAATGGTAGCGCCGGCAGCTTATCGAGAGTATTATTCGGGTAAGTAATTACGCTTCTTTTTATTAGATCTGTGCCTGAATAATAATATTGTAATATCGTACATTCTTTGAGCTAGTATTCTGATTATATTCAATAATAACTGACAGATGTATATGTTTTTATTTCTAGATGTGGTAGCTGGTAGGACTCCATATCCATCGCACCATGAACCAGAGATGGCAACGCCGGCAGCGTATCAGGAATATTATTCGGGTAAGTACTCACAGTTCTTTGCGGTGGACCTGTGCTTGGTTATTGATATTGTAATACACATTGTAATTAAGCCAGTTTTTTACAGATTAGATGCAATAACTGATAGATGTATACATGTTTATTTCCAGGTGAACTATTTAATAGGACCCCGTACCCGGTGCACTATGAATCAGAGATGGCAACGCCGGCAGCGCATCAAGGATATTATTCATGTGAGTACTTACACTTCTTTGTGTTAGATCTGTGCTTGGGTATTCATATTGTTATTAATACGCCAGTATTTTACAGTATAGAAGCATTAACTAATATCCTATGTATATTTTTTATTTCTAGTTGAGGTTGTTAATGGGACCACTTACCCAGTGTACCATAAATCCCAGATGGTAACGCCGGCAGCGCATCAAGAATATTATTCGGGTGAGTACTTACACTTCTTTGTGTTTGATATGTGCCGGTATAAATATTGCTATTTGGTACATTTTAATTAGCCAGTAATTTACAGATTAGATGCATTAACTAACAGATGTATACATGTGTGTTTCTAGGTGTGGCAGCTGGTAGAACCCCGTACATAGTGCACCATGAATCAGAAATGGTAACGCCGGCAGCGTATCAAGATTATTATTCAGGTAAGTTCTTACACTTTTGCAATTGTTTAATCATTTAGGTGACAAAATATGTTTTGTTTAGTTGTTTTAAAGTTTATTTATTTGAGTCATGCCGTCATAGGTATATGTATGATGGAAATAACTGCAATTAATCAGAATTACCAAAAAGAGGTATCAAGGTATTCTTTTTCTTAATAATGAATACGTCTTCATTTTACAGATGATGTTGGTGAAATGGTGGAAAACAACACAGGCTGTTCACAAGAAGTGGTCCCATCGCCAGCAGCTTACGAAGACATTGAAGGTATTTTCATTGGTCATAATAATCGATTTATACGTACGTTATTAACCCGAAGAAGGCGCCACCATTATTTAGTTGAATAAATAAGTGACAGGCAAAAAAGGGTCAATATATTTTCAGCGATATCATTATTTTAAAATATTTCCTGATATGTTATCTTTTGTTTTAGATGACGAAGACGTTGTGACTACAACAGAGCCGCAGCAGTACTATCCTTCTGAACTTTTCAGGTTTACTGCTAAACCTTCAGAAATTGTACAAGGTAAATAATCTCTTAATTATTTTCCTTAAAATTACCAAGTGTTGATGGCTAAATTAAATTTGGAGTTTTAAAAATGTGTTATTTATTAATTGTTTGTTTTTCTATTTGCAGAAGAGCAAGTTACATCAACTTGCCCAGCTCATTATGAGTCTGAAGATGAATTTGAAATCGAGAGACCCACAGCATATTTTGGGGGTATGTATAATTTAAGGCATATTTTGTTTTTATAATGCTAGTTTGCGTCTAAATATTTATTTTTATTCAGTTATACGATTATGGCTTACATTTTGGATTTTCTATTGGCAGATGAAAACAACAAAATGAGGTCACTCCAATCAAGGCACTATGAGGATATATCAGGTTTGTCCAGGTCTGTTCATAATTAATTAACTTGTATTTTTTTTGAATGTACAATAAATCCGAAAAGTCTCATGTCAGTGATAATAAAGTAGAATAGTATTGAATTGAATATTGAGGTATTTCAGACTTTTAAATAGGTGCAGCGAATTCACAGAAAATTACAGATTATTCAAGTTAATTGTCATTTTACTGGACCTGTATATCATGCAGAAGAGAGTGGCTAAACTGGCACCTGTCGAACCATTATCTCGTGTGGACTGATACATTTTTTTTTTCCTTTCATTACAAACGTAGAAGTGCGAGTGTACAACTAACATCGTGTTCAATTTCCAGATGCGGAAGAAGATGAGTGTATGTCTCTCCCTCCTCCCCGCGCGCCCCTCCCTCCTCCCCGCTCCCCCTCCCCCTCCCCCGCCGTCGCCCCCGCCCGCGCCCCCCCCGCGCGGCCGCTGGGCTCCACGCCGCGGCGGCAGACACGGAGGAAACTCCTCATCATCCCGAACTGTAAGAGGATCGACTTTGAGTTACCCGAGCCGATGGATTGGAGAAATTAACTTTCCCATCAAAATACTTGTATTGTAGAATAATGTATAGAAGGCTATACGTCGACAAGAGTTGCGCCGTTAGAAAATGACTGGCGCATTGACAGTGAAGAGACCTGTCAAAGTGCTCAACTTGACCTGTGGCCTTCTGTATAACCATTTGACTTATGTTTTTATGTACCTATTCATGATTGTTTAAATTGTAAAAAGTAGATTAATATTTTATTTATTGATGATTTATGTAACTAGCATGTTTTAATTAGTTTTATTTCATTGTAATTGTAGTTGTAGTTTAAGTAGTATTAAGTAGACTAGTCAAACATCTAAATAAAAATGATTTCTTTGGAACACAGTGGTTTAACTTTACTTCCTACTCATACACACACTACCTTTTAATTAACACAAACACAGTCACATTTCGAAGCTAGCGAAAGCGTACTGCGAAATTTTAAAGATGAAAAAGCCAATGGGTTCTATTTATGATCAAATTAATGCAGAGACCACATCGCTGGCTTAGTGGAATACTGACCTAATAGCTTTTAGGTCAGAATCGAGTTAACAACAGATTTAGCATCACGTTAACGCCATCTATCATCTTTATTTGACACTTTTTTTGAAACAAGGCTTTGTTGCCTCTCCAGCGACTTATTGGTCTCTTTCATTTTTATGGAATTTTGAATCGTGCTTCCGAGAACAGTGACTCATAGCCGAGTGAGTCAGACATTGTAATTATTATTTAATCGTACGAAGACGCAATACTTATACGGTGTTTTTACGTCAAAAATCAGATGTGAATTTCATATTTTTTTAAAGTTTGACATTGACGGATTCAATTTTAAGTCTGTTTACCAAAAAAATGAGACGCATATTAGGCGCAGTTTTAAGTTTTAAGTCAGTTTATGTTAAAATGTTGTTTACTTTTTTATGACGGATTATGATTTAGGTCACTTTATTTTTACAGACAACTTGTTTTTGAAGCGACACTTTGTATTAGTTAGACTTAAGTCTATTTATTACTAAAAAATATTCGGATTACTCGCCACAAACACTATTGAGTCTTTGTTCGAACGAAAAATTACCATAGATGGTATTTCTTATGTGGCTCAACTAGGAAGCTTCATTTTCAAAAACAAAATAAAATACAAATAAATCAAATCTTGCTGTTTTATGTATTTAGGTCTCATCGACGATTAATAATGTACAAAAAAAACAAGCAGTCATGTCAAACTCATAATAAGTAAATTTTTTATGAGGCAATACATCAATCAAACCCTGAATTGCAAATCGTTTTTTGCCATTTCCCAAAAAACTACTTTTTAGACTTACGCCACTATTCCACTGAGCCAGCGACATATCATTAAAACTGAATAATAGGAGTATTTTAATAAAAGGAGTCTTCGCAATAGTGCTGTCTAGGCCACGTTTGCCAACATATCTTGTATAATATTAACAATTACTTATAGGTACTCGTACACGTGAATTCCTAAAAATCAACTGGCGAAATATCCATCTACCTTGCCGACATTCAAACCAAAGGTACTAATCAAATAATCTGACATTTTCACAGTGTAAAAACAATAGCATTTACAACATAGATGAATAAAGGAAGTAATCAGTTCTAAAAAAGGTAATTTTGCTGTCCCTAAATTGTTGGGGAGCCGTCAATGACGCGTCATTGTTATCAGTCATTAGGGGATTAGCACGCTACTTGCGCTCATTGTTCTAGGAATTGTTTATGTAATCGCCGGCTGGTTACATACCTGTACCTGGTACTAATTTCCCGTTGACCGCCTAATTGAATTTAGACGGGCAGGAATTGGGAGGGTTTTAGAAAGTTGTAAAAATCGAAAGGATTATTCGATCACATGACTTACGGTTAATGTTATGACGTCATTTATCTATTTGTCAACTGATGCAAGTCATTTTTGGCCTAACCGGTACTTTAACTGAAATTTGGATGTTTGTTATTGTTAAAGTCAGATGGTGCAACCCACACTTGGTAATTTAGAAGGCAACTTCGAGTTTCAGTGACAAAAATTGCCATTTAAAAGAAGTCGGTTTAATTACTACCCTTTGATAATGACTTGATCATTTTTATACTTGACTAGCGGCTAAGTTGAAAAACAAACAGTAAATTTCTTTATACAGGGTGGCCCAAACGGTGAGGATAAAAATTTTTTTTTGGGCTCCTGACTTTTAGGGGTACCCGAAAATACCCCATGTATGTTTGCCGATTTTTTGTAGTTTTCGAGTTATGATTTTTTTAAAGTAAATTTGAGAATTATCGAACTGACCTCCTAAAAAAATTTTTTTTTCGAAAAGTATGCATTTTTCATTAATTTATTTTTTTGTGACATAGACCTCATTAGTTGTACTTTTACCCATAAAATTGCCAGCTTCATGCCTTTAATTAAAGATACAAATTTATTGACCAAAATAAAAAAAATGAGGTGAATGCGAGTCACAGTAAAATTTTCAAAGTTGAATTAAAAATTAAAAAAAAAGTTCCATGACTTTTAAGTATTTTCAAAAACTGCTCAAAACCCTTAGCTTCAATTATAATAAAAAAAAACTTGGTGCTTAATAGGCCTTTTTTAGCCGAAACTTGCCTTCAAGTAAACAAAGGTGGAATTTTCTGTGTAAATAGTTTGTTGTAAAAACGCCTTTTGTTAATTTCTGGGGTTTATGTGGGTTGGACATAACATAGTTAATAAATTTAAAGTAAATTAATTTTGGATTTATTATAATTCTACTATCAGCCCGGTGGCATTTCAAGAGCACAAGTCAGTCTTTGTCCCATGAATAGTCGTTAGCGATACAAGTGCGGAATGTATTATGTCGTTTTGCACTTGTCCCGAAGTATCAATTAATAAAAATTTAATATTATTAAGGATATTTGAAAGGAAGAAAAAAAAACGTCTATTTAAATAAACGTTAAATTTCTGACGGCTTGACTTTTGACAAGGACATAACACTTGAACCCTTTTCCATCCCATTTCATCCCACTACTAGGCAAAGGTCTCTCCCCATGTTCTTCATAGATCTCGATCTTGTGCCAGGGTCTGCCAATATTTCTCATGGAATCTCAAATCGTCACTCCACCTTTTGTGGGTCTTCCTCTAAACCCTGTTAGCATTGCATAAAGTTTAATTTCTAATGACACTAGCAGCTGTCAAAATGAATTTCTGAGATTAGTTGAACTTTACCAAAAATAAAATAATAGGCATCTATTGATTTTCTGGGATTTGAATGAAATCCATGTTTAAATGTAATTACCAATTAAATTACCGTTTGTACCGGGAAACTGTCAATCCTAGCTTTTTCATGCCCGCTTTCTTCAAGATTTAATTTAGGAAATCATACGAAGGTTTCCATGTTTTATCATGATTTTTAACGCAAATGTATTAAAAATCGTTGTCCGATACACGAACGGGTGTGTCATTTTCACTCGTCCCAACTTTTGATCCTCGCCTTACATCTCGGGCCGACTTCGGGACTCGTGCGTGCAAAACGACATACATTCCGCACTTGTATCCATAACTACCTACTATTCATGGGACGAAGACTGACTTGTGCTGTTGAAATGACACTAGAATACTACTAGGCTGATACTAGAATAATAAAAAATCCTAAATTAATACACTTTATGTTTATTGACCATGTTATGTCCAACCCACATTAACCCTAGCAATTAACAAAAGGTGTATTTACAACAAATTATTAACTTAGAAAATTCCACCTTTGTTTACTTGAAGGCAAGTTTCGGCTAAAAAAGGCCTATTAAGCACCAAGTTTTTTTTATTATAATTAAAGCTAAGGGTTTTGAGCAGTTTTTGGAATTACTTAAAAGTCATGGAACTTTTTTTTTAATTTTTAATTTAACTTTGAAAATTTTACTGTGACTCGCATTCACCCCATTTTTTTTATTTTGGTCAATAAATTTGTATCTTTAATTAATGGCATGAAGCTGGCAATTTTATGGGTAAAAGTACAACTAATGAGGTCTATGTCACAAAAAAATAAATTAATAAAAATGCATACTTTTCGAAAAAAAAATTTTTTTAGGAGGTCAGTTCGATAATTCTCAAATTTACTTTAAAAAAAACATAACTCGAAAACTACAAAAAATCGGCAAACATACATGGGGTATTTTCGGGTACCCCTATATGCCAGGAACCCAAAAAATATTTTTTATCCTCACCGTTTGGGCCACCCTGTATATTGTAGCCTATGTGCGTTGCAGATGTATAAGCTACATAATTGTAAAGTTTCAACCCATTGACCGCCATCACATTTTATTTTAATGTCTTTTGGACGCTTTAAAACGTCTATGGCGGTCAATGGGCTAAAATCCATTCAGTAGTTTTTACGTGAAAGAGCAACACGGCACATCCTCACATACAAACTTTCGCATTTATAATCTAGTAGGATTCGCGAATTGCGATACCTTAGAGTCCTACATATGAATACAAAAAACCTTTTTGAATTACTAAATGAAATGTAATGTACAGTCAACGTAACATCATGCTACATATTTCCGTTTTTAATCTTTGATTTCTGATCAGATACAGGTAGCATGTCATGCCCTTGGCCATACCTACTTAACCCTTTACTGCATACGAAACCACATATGGTTTGACATGTTAACAGTTAATTTAATGTAAAAATAACACTAAATTATACCAAACATACCGCAATATGGTTTATATGTTAAACCATATTGCGGTATGTTTGTTAAGTCATCAGCTAAAACAAAACGCAACTATTTAGTTTATAGTCAACTGTCATTTGGATATAAACTCACTTTTCTAGACGTTGTCCGTGAAAGTTTACACATGCGTGCACTCTCAACTTTGAAAAAAAGAAAAATAAAAAGATAAGTTATTTGAGCAAAAAAAAATTTTTTCCTATGTGTAAACTTCCCTCCCTCTAATAACCTCTAGTTTCTGTGCACTGCAATGGTTTTCAGTTTCTAATCAATTTTCACTCATTTTCTACACCAATTGTTTCGAAACCATATATGGGTTCGTATGCATTCATCGTTTTTCTAGTTTGGACATATGTGGTTTCGTATGCACTCAGATATGAATATATGGATTATAATTTATGCACTGGGATGTGATTCCGTTTCAATTTTCTTTACCTTTTTCTTTATGCCAATCTATCGTTTTCTTTTCTGGTGGTAGAATACACCCTAGGCAAGCCCATGCCTATCATGTCCATAAAAATCTTATGGACATAAGAGGCAAACCAAGCCAATCCCTGAGCATGGCTTGAGCGTTGATGATTTGGCTTCCGATTCTGACACTGACATGCCTACAACATCTTTACCATTTAGACGCTTCGCTATTGTACCCAAAAGGGACCGTAAATTCTCAGACGAAGACGGCGTTCCTTTAGAAAATTTACCCTCAACATACAATATATTTCCAAGAGATTTAAAGCTTTGATACATACGAACCCACATATGGTTGCTGAAAAAAAAACCTGTAAATGAGGTACTTTTTCAAAATAAAAAAAATATAGTAAATCTTGAAGCCTTAAATAAACTTTTCATTGTAAAAGATTTATTTTATTTCACTTAATTAATAAATCATGCAGTAAAGGGTTAACATCATATAAATGTACGAGTAACTAGTAGTATATTAATGTACTTATACTCCTACTAATATTTTTTTTAAAATACCACTTAAATCTACAACATCTTGTATAATGTTAAAATTGACCTACACAAGTCAATTCCTAAAAATCAACTGGTAAAATATCAAACCACCTTGCCGACATTCAAACGAAAGGTGCCAACCAAACAATGTCTCATTTTCTCAGTGTAAAAACAATTGCATTTACGACATAGATAAATTAACAAAGTTATCAGTTCTAAAAAAGCTTATTTTGTTAAGTTCGTCACTATATTTTTGGGGAGCCGTGAATGACGCGTCATTGTTATCAGTCATTAGGGGATTAGCGCGCTACTTGCGCTCATTGTTCTAGGAATTGTTTATGTAATCGCCGGCTGGTTAAATACCTGTACCTGGTACTCATTTTCCGTTGACCGCCTAATTGTAAAGGTTTTATTTCCATCTGTACTTTCGTTTATTTGTTCTTTTTGTCTATTTTGTGTTTAAGGGTTATTCTTAAGCTAAGGTAACACGATATGAATATGCTATTGAGAAAAGAATATTATGTTGAGCAGCTACTTAATAACGATTTCAATTAATGTAAAGATTCAGTTTATTGTTATGGAAAAAACTGAATGAAATTAGTAAATTAGGAAATTTTTAATGACTAAGGCTAATATTGTAATGTTCCACTATTTTTTGTAATATTTTACGCTTAATAAATCTTATTTTTTTATTATTATCAATGAGTTTTTTTAGTTCATTGATAATTAAGTTTTAATATGGAAAGTTGATTAATTTGTCGCCTTCCGGTGTGTAGGTGTTTCAAAAAAGTTCTACACATAAACCCTGCTAAGGTAATGCAGGTTTACCTTAAAACTTATACTTACTTGTTGTATGTATCCATTTATTTATACTTGGGCTACTATAATAGATACTTCTATCTATAATAATAATAAACAAAAGATCTGTATTGTGTAACAAAAAAAACAGACGCTAAGTTACCTACTTGTGCCAATTACCTATAATTTAATTCAAGTTATTTTGTTTATATGACGGCTTATGCTGACCCAGTGCTACTATTATTAAAAACTAAACTAGACAGCAGTTTCTCACTATTTAGTTATCTATCTTTCTTCTGGTTTCCTATTTAGTAATAAAAAAATCAGTCTGTGCTCAAATCTTATAATTATAGTGGTACAACTATAATTATTAGGGCACTGCAAATATTCAAATAACATTCAAATGTATAACATAATGTGAATTTTCGAAAATCCACAAATATATTTTTATAAACCAAATCCTTATCTTGGAAATATACAAGTATCTAAGTACTAGCCGGCTGCTATTGTTCCCGCGCGTCGCTTTCACCTCATTCAGGTAATTGATTAGTGCGATAATAATTATTTAATGAATCGCTTAGTCGCGCAGGTAGGCCTTCCCGGGACCCTATAAGAGGCCTACGGGGATCCGTCCTGAGTCAGTTACAGTCCGGTTATCGTACAAACAACATGTTCAGCAACAGCACTTTGTACTATAAAGTTTACAGAATGAAAATGCATCAGCATCTGATGTACGTGTACCCACTGTGCTTCCAGCATAACGCGCTGTCGGTAGCTTACGGGGACGACTCTCGTAAGTACTAGTCTTTTATTTATTTTTCGTTAGTTTGAATAAATTATTGTGTGCATAAGTGTAATTCTAGGATTTGGCTTTGCAGATGATCGGACTAAGGTGACTACCCAGCCATTGTGCTACCAACCCGAATTATACACTGTGCCAGTTGTGTGTAATCATACTACATGTAGGTTTTTTACTTAATTTTGTCATAGTAAATATTTTATTTAGATCGTTGATTATACTGTCTAAAAACGATTTTAATATAATATTTGTTATTTATGTACGTTTTTTTTATTTTTAGATGAAGAAGAAGGACTGTCGCATACCCAATCAGTCATACTGGGTACACCAGCTGCCTATGAGGATTGTAGAGGTTAGTACAAGCTTGTAACATATTTTTATTGTTATTGCATTGACAATTTTTTTTTGTCTTCATATATTTTCCTAATTTTATTTTGTGTAGTGACTGACTGATGGATTTTATTTTATGTAGGTGAGCAAGGTGGAAGCACACCCGAGCGAATATATTATCATCAGTCAGCGATGGTTACACCGACCTCGAGCAAAAATTCAACTGGTGAGTATTTACATACATTTTTTCGCATAATTAGTTGATATAATAGGTTAAATATAATTAGTTAAGTAAAAGTTAGTATTTTGTTTTAAATATTTTTGTACAAAATAAGTAGCTCAACGTTTTTTTCATTTATTTATTTCCAACAGAAATTTTAACAAATATTTTCATCTTCCAAGCTGCGTGGCGTTTGTCGGCTGTAGATCATTTTCATGTTTAACGTATTGAAGTGCATTGAAATAACACTAACATGTTGTATTTGATCAATGTACTTATTAAATGTATTTATTTCTAGATGAGCAAGGTATGAAGACTCCAGATGAATCCCATTATCAGAGGATTACGCCGCCTTCATACAGTAATTATACCGGTGAGTACATACTTAGCTAGATATAATTGGATTGAAATTTCTAATACCTAATTGTTATCGGACTTCTAATTATAACGTACATTAATGTGAGTATTTTTTTAGACGAAAAAGTTGGGAGGACACCTTATCCATCGTACCGCCAGGCAGAAATTGTGACACGGGCATCATATGAAAATTTAACGGGTGAGTACTTTCATACTTTTTATTGCACATAATTGTATCTGCTCTAATAGGGCTGAGGTTCAATTCCCATCCTGAATAAACAATCATGGAATTGACATTTTATTACTGTTGTGATTAGGTAAAATTTCATGTGAACCAGTATTTTGAAGATAAGATGCAGAAATTAAAAGTTCTATTTTTTTCTAGATGTGGTAGCTGGTACCCCGTACCCATCGCACCATGAATCAAAAATGGTAACGCCGGCAACGTTTCAACAAGAGTATTATTCGGGTTAGTACTCTCACTTCTTATTAGATCTGTGTCTTAATATTCATATTGATATTTTGTATATTTTATTTAACCAGTATTTTCCAGATTATATTCAATAACTGACAGATGCATTTGTTTTTATTTCTAGACGAGGTAACTGTAGCTGGTACGACCCCGTACCCATCGCACCATGAATCAGAAATGGTAGCGCCGGCAGCTTATCAAGAGTATTATTCGGGTAAGTACTCACAGTTCTTTGCGTTGGACCTGTGCTTGGTTATTGATATTGTAATACACATTGTAATTAAGCCAGTTTTTTACAGATTAAATGCAATAACTGATAGATGTATACATGTTTATTTCCAGGTGAACTAGCTAATAGGACCCCGTACCCGGTGCACTATGAATCAGAGATGGCGCCGGCAGCGCATCGAGGATATTATTCATGTGAGTACTTACACTTCTTTGTGTTAGATCTGTGCTTGGGTATTCATATTGTTATTAATACGCCAGTATTTTACAGTATAGAAGCATTAACTAATATCCTATGTATATTTTTTATTTCTAGTTGAGGTTGTTAATGGGACCACTTACCCAGTGTACCATAAATCCCAGATGGTAACGCCGATGGTAACAGGGTATTATTCGGGTGAGTACTTACACTTCTTTGTGTTTGATATGTGCCGGTATAAATATTGCTATTTGGTACATTTTAATTGAGCCAGTAATTTACAGATTAGATGCATTAACTAACGATATACATGTTTGTTTCTAGGTGTGGCAGCTGGTAGAACCCCGTATCTAGTGCACCATGAATCAGAAATGGTAACGCCGTATCAAGATTATTATTCAGGTAAGTTCTTCCACTTTTGCAATTGTTTAATCATTTAGGTGACAAAATATGTTTTGTTTAGTTGCTTTTAAAGTTTATTTATTTGAGTCATGCCGTCATAGGTATATGTATGATGGAAATAACTGCAATTAATCAGAATTACCAAAAAGAAGTATCAAGGTATTCTTTTTCTAAATAATGAATACGTCTTCATTTTACAGATGATGTTGGTGAAATGGTGGAAAACAACACAGGCTGTTCACAAGAAGTGGTCCCATCGCCAGCAGCTTACGAAGACATTGAAGGTATTTTCATTGGTCATAATAATCGATTTATACGTACGTTATTATCCCGAAGATGGCGCCACCAATATTTAGTTGAATAAAATAGTAGCAGGCAAAAAAGGGTCAATATGTTTTCAGCGATATCATTATTTTAAAATATTTCCTGATATGTTATCTTTTGTTTTAGATGACGAAGACGTTGTGACTACAACTGAGCCGCAGCAGTGCTACCCTTCTGTAGTTTTCAGGTTTACAGCTAAACCTTCAGAAATTGTACAAGGTAAATTATCTCTTAATTATTTTCCTTAAAATTACCAAGTGTTGATGGCTAATTTAAATTTGGAGTTTTAAAAATGTGTTATTTATTAATTTTTTGTTTTTCTATTTGCAGAGGAGCAAGTTACATCAACTTGCCCAGCTCATTATGAGTCTGAAGATGAATTTGAAATCGAGAGACCCACAGCATATTATAGGGGTATGTATAATTTTGGGCATATTTTGTTTTTATAATGCTAGTTTGCGTCTAAATATTTATTTTTATTCAGTTATACGATTATGGCTTACATTTTGGATTTTCTATTGGCAGATGAAAACAACACAATGAGGTCACTCCAATCAAGGCACTATGAGGATATATCAGGTTTGTCCAGGTCTGTTCATAATCAATTAACTTGTATTTTTTTTGAATGTACAATAAATCCGAAAAGTCTCATGTCAGTGATAATAAAGTAGAATAGTATTGAATTAAATATTGAGGCATTTCAGACTTTTAAATAGGTGCAGCGAATCCACAGAAAATTACAGATTATTCAAGTTAATTGTCATTTTACTGGACCTGTGTATATCATGCAGAAGGAAGTGGCTAAATTGGCAACTGTTTATCTTGTGTGGGCTAATACATTTTTTTTTCTTCCTTTCATTACAAACGTAGAAGTGCGAGTGTACAACTAACATCGTGTTCAATTTCCAGATGCGGAAGAAGATGAGTGTATGTCTCTCCCTCCTCCCCGCGCGCCCCTCCCTCCTCCCCGCTCCCCCTCCCCCTCCCCCGCCGTCGCCCCCGCCCGCGCCCCCCCCGCGCGGCCGCTGGGCTCCACGCCGCGGCGGCAGACACGGAGGAAACTCCTCATCATCCCGAACTGTAAGAGGATCGACTTTGAGTTACCCGAGCCGATGGATTGGAGAAATTAACTTTCCCATCAAAATACTTGTATTGTAGAATAATGTATAGAAGGCTATACGTCGACAAGAGTTGCGCCGTTAGAAAATGACTGGCGCATTGACAGTGAAGAGACCTGTCAAAGTGCTCAACTTGACCTGTGGCCTTCTGTATAACCATTTGACTTATGTTTTTATGTACCTATTCATGATTGTTTAAATTGTAAAAAGTAGATTAATATTTTATTTATTGATGATTTATGTAACTAGCATGTTTTAATTAGTTTTATTTCATTGTAATTGTAGTTGTAGTTTAAGTAGTATTAAGTAGACTAGTCAAACATCTAAATAAAAATGATTTCTTTGGAACACAGTGGTTTAACTTTACTTCCTACTCATACACACACTACCTTTTAATTAACACAAACACAGTCACATTTCGAAGCTAGCGAAAGCGTACTGCGAAATTTTAAAGATGAAAAAGCCAATGGGTTCTATTTATGATCAAATTAATGCAGAGACCACATATCATTAAAACTGAATAATAGGAGTATTTTAATAAAAGGAGTCTTCGCAATAGTGCTGTCTAGGCCACGTTTGCCAACATATCTTGTATAATATTAACAATTACTTATAGGTACTCGTACACGTGAATTCCTAAAAATCAACTGGCGAAATATCCATCTACCTTGCCGACATTCAAACCAAAGGTACTAATCAAATAATCTGACATTTTCACAGTGTAAAAACAATAGCATTTACAACATAGATGAATAAAGGAAGTAATCAGTTCTAAAAAAGGTAATTTTGCTGTCCCTAAATTGTTGGGGAGCCGTCAATGACGCGTCATTGTTATCAGTCATTAGGGGATTAGCACGCTACTTGCGCTCATTGTTCTAGGAATTGTTTATGTAATCGCCGGCTGGTTACATACCTGTACCTGGTACTAATTTCCCGTTGACCGCCTAATTGAATTTAGACGGGCAGGAATTGGGAGGGTTTTAGAAAGTTGTAAAAATCGAAAGGATTATTCGATCACATGACTTACGGTTAATGTTATGACGTCATTTATCTATTTGTCAACTGATGCAAGTCATTTTTGGCCTAACCGGTACTTTAACTGAAATTTGGATGTTTGTTATTGTTAAAGTCAGATGGTGCAACCCACACTTGGTAATTTAGAAGGCAACTTCGAGTTTCAGTGACAAAAATTGCCATTTAAAAGAAGTCGGTTTAATTACTACCCTTTGATAATGACTTGATCATTTTTATACTTGACTAGCGGCTAAGTTGAAAAACAAACAGTAAATTTCTTTATATATTGTAGCCTATGTGCGTTGCAGATGTATAAGCTACATAATTGTAAAGTTTCAACCCATTGACCGCCATCACATTTTATTTTAATGTCTTTTGGACGCTTTAAAACGTCTATGGCGGTCAATGGGCTAAAATCCATTCAGTAGTTTTTACGTGAAAGAGCAACACGGCACATCCTCACATACAAACTTTCGCATTTATAATCTAGTAGGATTCGCGAATTGCGATACCTTAGAGTCCTACATATGAATACAAAAAACCTTTTTGAATTACTAAATGAAATGTAATGTACAGTCAACGTAACATCATGCTACATATTTCCGTTTTTAATCTTTGATTTCTGATCAGATACAGGTAGCATGTCATGCCCTTGGCCATACCTACTTAACCCTTTACTGCATACGAAACCACATATGGTTTGACATGTTAACAGTTAATTTAATGTAAAAATAACACTAAATTATACCAAACATACCGCAATATGGTTTATATGTTAAACCATATTGCGGTATGTTTGTTAAGTCATCAGCTAAAACAAAACGCAACTATTTAGTTTATAGTCAACTGTCATTTGGATATAAACTCACTTTTCTAGACGTTGTCCGTGAAAGTTTACACATGCGTGCACTCTCAACTTTGAAAAAAAGAAAAATGAAAAGATAAGTTATTTGAGCAAAAAAAAATTTTTTCCTATGTGTAAACTTCCCTCCCTCTAATAACCTCTAGTTTCTGTGCACTGCAATGGTTTTCAGTTTCTAATCAATTTTCACTCATTTTCTACACCAATTGTTTCGAAACCATATATGGGTTCGTATGCATTCATCGTTTTTCTAGTTTGGACATATGTGGTTTCGTATGCACTCAGATATGAATATATGGATTATAATTTATGCACTGGGATGTGATTCCGTTTCAATTTTCTTTACCTTTTTCTTTATGCCAATCTATCGTTTTCTTTTCTGGTGGTAGAATACACCCTAGGCAAGCCCATGCCTATCATGTCCATAAAAATCTTATGGACATAAGAGGCAAACCAAGCCAATCCCTGAGCATGGCTTGAGCGTTGATGATTTGGCTTCCGATTCTGACACTGACATGCCTACAACATCTTTACCATTTAGACGCTTCGCTATTGTACCCAAAAGGGACCGTAAATTCTCAGACGAAGACGGCGTTCCTTTAGAAAATTTACCCTCAACATACAATATATTTCCAAGAGATTTAAAGCTTTGATACATACGAACCCACATATGGTTGCTGAAAAAAAAACCTGTAAATGAGGTACTTTTTCAAAATAAAAAAAATATAGTAAATCTTGAAGCCTTAAATAAACTTTTCATTGTAAAAGATTTATTTTATTTCACTTAATTAATAAATCATGCAGTAAAGGGTTAACATCATATAAATGTACGAGTAACTAGTAGTATATTAATGTACTTATACTCCTACTAATATTTTTTTTTAAATACCACTTAAATCTACAACATCTTGTATAATGTTAAAATTGACCTACACAAGTCAATTCCTAAAAATCAACTGGTAAAATATCAAACCACCTTGCCGACATTCAAACGAAAGGTGCCAACCAAACAATGTCTCATTTTCTCAGTGTAAAAACAATTGCATTTACGACATAGATAAATTAACAAAGTTATCAGTTCTAAAAAAGCTTATTTTGTTAAGTTCGTCACTATATTTTTGGGGAGCCGTGAATGACGCGTCATTGTTATCAGTCATTAGGGGATTAGCGCGCTACTTGCGCTCATTGTTCTAGGAATTGTTTATGTAATCGCCGGCTGGTTAAATACCTGTACCTGGTACTCATTTTCCGTTGACCGCCTAATTGTAAAGGTTTTATTTCCATCTGTACTTTCGTTTATTTGTTCTTTTTGTCTATTTTGTGTTTAAGGGTTATTCTTAAGCTAAGGTAACACGATATGAATATGCTATTGAGAAAAGAATATTATGTTGAGCAGCTACTTAATAACGATTTCAATTAATGTAAAGATTCAGTTTATTGTTATGGAAAAAACTGAATGAAATTAGTAAATTAGGAAATTTTTAATGACTAAGGCTAATATTGTAATGTTCCACTATTTTTTGTAATATTTTACGCTTAATAAATCTTATTTTTTTATTATTATCAATGAGTTTTTTTAGTTCATTGATAATTAAGTTTTAATATGGAAAGTTGATTAATTTGTCGCCTTCCGGTGTGTAGGTGTTTCAAAAAAGTTCTACACATAAACCCTGCTAAGGTAATGCAGGTTTACCTTAAAACTTATACTTACTTGTTGTATGTATCCATTTATTTATACTTGGGCTACTATAATAGATACTTCTATCTATAATAATAATAAACAAAAGATCTGTATTGTGTAACAAAAAAAACAGACGCTAAGTTACCTACTTGTGCCAATTACCTATAATTTAATTCAAGTTATTTTGTTTATATGACGGCTTATGCTGACCCAGTGCTACTATTATTAAAAACTAAACTAGACAGCAGTTTCTCACTATTTAGTTATCTATCTTTCTTCTGGTTTCCTATTTAGTAATAAAAAAATCAGTCTGTGCTCAAATCTTATAATTATAGTGGTACAACTATAATTATTAGGGCACTGCAAATATTCAAATAACATTCAAATGTATAACATAATGTGAATTTTCGAAAATCCACAAATATATTTTTATAAACCAAATCCTTATCTTGGAAATATACAAGTATCTAAGTACTAGCCGGCTGCTATTGTTCCCGCGCGTCGCTCTCACCTCATTCAGGTAATTGATTAGTGCGATAATAATTATTTAATGAATCGCTTAGTCGCGCAGGTAGGCCTTCCCGGGACCCTATAAGAGGCCTACGGGGATCCGTCCTGAGTCAGTTACAGTCCGGTTATCGTACAAACAACATGTTCAGCAACAGCACTTTGTACTATAAAGTTTACAAAATGAAAATGCATCAGCATCTGATGTACGTGTACCCACTGTGCTTCCAGCATAACGCGCTGTCGGTAGCTTACGGGGACGACTCTCGTAAGTACTAGTCTTTTATTTATTTTTCGTTAGTTTGAATAAATTATTGTGTGCATAAGTGTAATTCTAGGATTTGGCTTTGCAGATGATCGGACTAAGGTGACTACCCAGCCATTGTGCTACCAACCCGAATTATACACTGTGCCAGTTGTGTGTAATCATACTACATGTAGGTTTTTTACTTAATTTTGTCATAGTAAATATTTTATTTAGATCGTTGATTATACTGTCTAAAAACGATTTTAATATAATATTTGTTATTTATGTACGTTTTTTTTATTTTTAGATGAAGAAGAAGGACTGTCGCATACCCAATCAGTCATACTGGGTACACCAGCTGCCTATGAGGATTGTAGAGGTTAGTACAAGCTTGTAACATATTTTTATTGTTATTGCATTGACAATTTTTTTTTGTCTTCATATATTTTCCTAATTTTATTTTGTGTAGTGACTGACTGATGGATTTTATTTTATGTAGGTGAGCAAGGTGGAAGCACACCCGAGCGAATATATTATCATCAGTCAGCGATGGTTACACCGACCTCGAGCAAAAATTCAACTGGTGAGTATTTACATACATTTTTTCGCATAATTAGTTGATATAATAGGTTAAATATAATTAGTTAAGTAAAAGTTAGTATTTTGTTTTAAATATTTTTGTACAAAATAAGTAGCTCAACGTTTTTTTCATTTATTTATTTCCAACAGAAATTTTAACAAATATTTTCATCTTCCAAGCTGCGTGGCGTTTGTCGGCTGTAGATCATTTTCATGTTTAACGTATTGAAGTGCATTGAAATAACACTAACATGTTGTATTTGATCAATGTACTTATTAAATGTATTTATTTCTAGATGAGCAAGGTATGAAGACTCCAGATGAATCCCATTATCAGAGGATTACGCCGCCTTCATACAGTAATTATACCGGTGAGTACATACTTAGCTAGATATAATTGGATTGAAATTTCTAATACCTAATTGTTATCGGACTTCTAATTATAACGTACATTAATGTGAGTATTTTTTTAGACGAAAAAGTTGGGAGGACACCTTATCCATCGTACCGCCAGGCAGAAATTGTGACACGGGCATCATATGAAAATTTAACGGGTGAGTACTTTCATACTTTTTATTGCACATAATTGTATCTGCTCTAATAGGGCTGAGGTTCAATTCCCATCCTGAATAAACAATCATGGAATTGACATTTTATTACTGTTGTGATTAGGTAAAATTTCATGTGAACCAGTATTTTGAAGATAAGATGCAGAAATTAAAAGTTCTATTTTTTTCTAGATGAGGTAGCTGGTAGGACCCCGTACCCATCGCACCATGAATCAAAAATGGTAACGCCGGCAACGTTTCAACAAGAGTATTATTCGGGTTAGTACTCTCACTTCTTATTAGATCTGTGTCTTAATATTCATATTGATATTTTGTATATTTTATTTAACCAGTATTTTCCAGATTATATTCAATAACTGACAGATGCATTTGTTTTTATTTCTAGACGAGGTAACTGTAGCTGGTACGACCCCGTACCCATCGCACCATGAATCAGAAATGGTAGCGCCGGCAGCTTATCAAGAGTATTATTCGGGTAAGTACTCACAGTTCTTTGCGTTGGACCTGTGCTTGGTTATTGATATTGTAATACACATTGTAATTAAGCCAGTTTTTTACAGATTAAATGCAATAACTGATAGATGTATACATGTTTATTTCCAGGTGAACTAGCTAATAGGACCCCGTACCCGGTGCACTATGAATCAGAGATGGCGCCGGCAGCGCATCGAGGATATTATTCATGTGAGTACTTACACTTCTTTGTGTTAGATCTGTGCTTGGGTATTCATATTGTTATTAATACGCCAGTATTTTACAGTATAGAAGCATTAACTAATATCCTATGTATATTTTTTATTTCTAGTTGAGGTTGTTAATGGGACCACTTACCCAGTGTACCATAAATCCCAGATGGTAACGCCGATGGTAACAGGGTATTATTCGGGTGAGTACTTACACTTCTTTGTGTTTGATATGTGCCGGTATAAATATTGCTATTTGGTACATTTTAATTGAGCCAGTAATTTACAGATTAGATGCATTAACTAACGATATACATGTTTGTTTCTAGGTGTGGCAGCTGGTAGAACCCCGTATCTAGTGCACCATGAATCAGAAATGGTAACGCCGTATCAAGATTATTATTCAGGTAAGTTCTTCCACTTTTGCAATTGTTTAATCATTTAGGTGACAAAATATGTTTTGTTTAGTTGCTTTTAAAGTTTATTTATTTGAGTCATGCCGTCATAGGTATATGTATGATGGAAATAACTGCAATTAATCAGAATTACCAAAAAGAAGTATCAAGGTATTCTTTTTCTAAATAATGAATACGTCTTCATTTTACAGATGATGTTGGTGAAATGGTGGAAAACAACACAGGCTGTTCACAAGAAGTGGTCCCATCGCCAGCAGCTTACGAAGACATTGAAGGTATTTTCATTGGTCATAATAATCGATTTATACGTACGTTATTATCCCGAAGATGGCGCCACCAATATTTAGTTGAATAAAATAGTAGCAGGCAAAAAAGGGTCAATATGTTTTCAGCGATATCATTATTTTAAAATATTTCCTGATATGTTATCTTTTGTTTTAGATGACGAAGACGTTGTGACTACAACTGAGCCGCAGCAGTGCTACCCTTCTGTAGTTTTCAGGTTTACAGCTAAACCTTCAGAAATTGTACAAGGTAAATTATCTCTTAATTATTTTCCTTAAAATTACCAAGTGTTGATGGCTAATTTAAATTTGGAGTTTTAAAAATGTGTTATTTATTAATTTTTTGTTTTTCTATTTGCAGAGGAGCAAGTTACATCAACTTGCCCAGCTCATTATGAGTCTGAAGATGAATTTGAAATCGAGAGACCCACAGCATATTATAGGGGTATGTATAATTTTGGGCATATTTTGTTTTTATAATGCTAGTTTGCGTCTAAATATTTATTTTTATTCAGTTATACGATTATGGCTTACATTTTGGATTTTCTATTGGCAGATGAAAACAACACAATGAGGTCACTCCAATCAAGGCACTATGAGGATATATCAGGTTTGTCCAGGTCTGTTCATAATCAATTAACTTGTATTTTTTTTGAATGTACAATAAATCCGAAAAGTCTCATGTCAGTGATAATAAAGTAGAATAGTATTGAATTAAATATTGAGGCATTTCAGACTTTTAAATAGGTGCAGCGAATCCACAGAAAATTACAGATTATTCAAGTTAATTGTCATTTTACTGGACCTGTGTATATCATGCAGAAGGAAGTGGCTAAATTGGCAACTGTTTATCTTGTGTGGGCTAATACATTTTTTTTTCTTCCTTTCATTACAAACGTAGAAGTGCGAGTGTACAACTAACATCGTGTTCAATTTCCAGATGCGGAAGAAGATGAGTGTATGTCTCTCCCTCCTCCCCGCGCGCCCCTCCCTCCTCCCCGCTCCCCCTCCCCCTCCCCCGCCGTCGCCCCCGCCCGCGCCCCCCCCGCGCGGCCGCTGGGCTCCACGCCGCGGCGGCAGACACGGAGGAAACTCCTCATCATCCCGAACTGTAAGAGGATCGACTTTGAGTTACCCGAGCCGATGGATTGGAGAAATTAACTTTCCCATCAAAATACTTGTATTGTAGAATAATGTATAGAAGGCTATACGTCGACAAGAGTTGCGCCGTTAGAAAATGACTGGCGCATTGACAGTGAAGAGACCTGTCAAAGTGCTCAACTTGACCTGTGGCCTTCTGTATAACCATTTGACTTATGTTTTTATGTACCTATTCATGATGATGAATAGGTGATCCTTAGCCCGTGCGCTTCTTTGAGAGTGGACGTGTTGACGAACCTGTGACTTAGATAATAAATAACCGTACGCTAATATATTAGTTACGCGCAGCTGAACTAAGTGTCATTATCGTGTGTGGTAAAATATAGTGCAACTCAAAACAAATAATATCTAATAATTGCCGTCCTTCTCTGGCACCGCATCTCGTGATCGTGTCAGCGGGGAGCCTTTCCTCACCCCCTGGAGACTAAGGGACAGCATCATATTTTTCACCTCCGTCACACCTGTTAACAAGTGCAGTAAAAATGTTCGGCTCCCACCGCTCACCGCCGAAGTATACCTCGAATCCCGATCTACAAAGCGCAGGAGGGGCGGCCGACGGCGATGACTCATTTATAAACATGCGCAAGCGCAAGCAGCCGCACGATGACTTAGAAATGCGTATGATACTACTAGAAAAAAAACTGGAGAAACAAATAACTACGTTGGGCCAAACTATAGACCAAACAATCGGTAATACAATTTCTACCGCCTTAACATCGGCAATAACCAGCGAGTTTTCCAAATTTACGACATCGCTTGATTCCATAAATTCCTGTGTGAAAACGCTACTCACTGACAACGCGAGCTTCAAGAATTCCTTCAATGATTTAAACGGGCGACTGGCCGAAATGGAGAAGTCCCTTACCGCATCTGACATTCGACAGGACAGCTTTGATAGCAAATTGAAAAATGTCGAAAGCCAAATCTGTCTCACTGCAAATTTACCTAGCCAGTTTCGTAAGCTCGAAAACAAGTTAGCAACAATTGAACAGCAAGCAAGGGACTGTAACATCGAAATTGTGAACCTTCCTGAACGGCGTAACGAAAACCTAGTCAGCATCGTAACGAACCTTGGAATAACTGTCAAACAAGAGATACTCCCGACGGAAATCGTGGCCGTACACCGAGTACCACATGCAGACTCGAAGGATACCCGTCCCAAGAATATTGTTGTGAAGTTCAACACAAGAGTTCTCCGTGATAACGTTCTGGCGGCTGGCAGGTCTGCGAGGGGGCTTAACACCGAGCAGCTTGGTATCGCTGGGACATTGCAAAGAGTATATGTCAATGAGCATCTGACGCTTCATAACAAGTATTTGTTTCGGGAGTGCCGCGAGAAGGCCAAGCAGCACAACTATAAATACGTGTGGTTCAAACATGGTGTTGTTCTCGTGCGTAAGGACGACGCGTCTCCTGTACTGGCTGTACGGTCGGAACAGGATATCGTTAAGATTAAGTGATTGTCCATACAACAGGTACTGTAAGCAGGAAATAATCAAAGTCTTTTTACTCAGCAACTCACATTTGTACTTCATTAGCAAAGTTGCATGTAAATTATGTAATGCATTTGCACCAAAGCGTAACAGCATCTGCGTAAATACTATTTTTATTATATCCACATACTTGTTAAACAAATATATTTATAATCAACATCCAAGGCAGTGTAATCTTAAAATATCTTTGGTTTTTTACTACAAAATACAAATAAGTACGATAAACGTACTGTTATTTCTCTCGAACTATTTTTCGATATTTAATTACTGTCAACGAAATATCAGCAGAATAGATGGCACGCATATTATTATAATATATTCTTCATTGTGTAATCACCATAACTTTAAGTATAAAATTACGAAATTACAATTGTTATCGATGTGGGTTCTTAGGCCTAGTTTCTACATCTCTGGCAAATTAAAAAAAGTATTATCATTTTACATAACACTGCTTATTAACAGTTATAGAATTCAGTAGTCTAAATAACGTGATTTCCATTTATTACCAGAACTGCCGTGGGTTAAGGACAAAGCTGAAGTCTACTTATATGAATATCCTGAACCATAACTATGATGTTCTTATCCTAACTGAGACGTGGTTGCACGCAGGTATAGCAGACGAGGAATTCATTGATCCCCGATATATTGTTTACCGCGGAGACCGAGATTGTGCGGCGGTCGCGCGGAGCTGCGGAGGCGGAGTGCTGGTGGCAATCTTGCGCTCGCACAACTCCGCGCTCTGGGCGTCGGCGCGCTCCCCGAGCCCCTCCGCTGACTCTTCACCCCTCGAGCTCCCACCCATAATAGATAACTTACTCGTAGAATTGAGTTCTGGTGACTCACGGTATCTAATAGGTGCAGTTTACATCCCGCCACAACAAAAGAGTGAAGTTTACTTAGCTTACTTTAATTATATGCGCCATTTTATACAGGGGAATGAGGTGACCCAATTTCTCATTGCAGGTGACTTTAATTTACCGGATCTCGAATGGTACATTGATGGTTCCTATGCAAAGCCCGAACAACCCATTGATCAATTGCCCCCCAACACACATCTTCTAAATTTTATGACACTTTTCGACTGTGTGCAAACAAACGTATTTAAAAACAACTTAAACCGAATATTAGACCTAGGAATTACTAATATCTATGATAGTAAAGCATACTCTGTACCAACAGGCATAGTTAAAATTGATTTATACCATCCACCATATTATTTACTTATAACACCTAACAGAACTGAAAAGTACATACTACGAAGGCCACAGACTAAGTACTGTTTTAGAAGGGCAGATTACGAGATCATTAATAAAGACATTAATAATATAGATTGGTGTGTCTTGTTTCAAAATACACCCGCAGATACTTGTGTAAAAAAATTCTATGAATCAATAAATAACATAATCCGCAATCGTATTCCCTACAAAAGCATTACAAATTCTCATTTCCCTGTTTGGTTTAGTAGTTCTCTCAGTCATATTTTCAAAAATAAGAACAAAGCATGGATAAAATGGAAGAAATATAAAAACCAATCTGATTATGAAGTATTTTCCATGTTTAGAGATAGATTTAAACGAGAGTCAAAAATATGTTATAATAGGTATATTAACAGAGTTGAAGACAGTATTAAGCATAATGTTAAATATTTTTGGGCTTACATTAACAATCGCAAAACTCAATCTAATATTCCTAGTAGTGTTCAGTATTTAGACTTGAAAGCCAATAACCCGAATGATGTGTGTGATCTGTTCTCGGTCTTTTTTCAGTCAGTTTTTCAGCCAACGTGCGTGAGTGACTCGTTCAATGTTGACGACATCGACAGCCTAGACTTAAAAACACGTGCTGAAAATATCATTACCGATCTAGTTTTCACGGCCGACGATGTGTTAAGAGAGCTGAAAAACCTAGATGCTACCAAGGGATCGGGAACAGATAACATTCCTCCTTTATTTCTTAAGAATACCGCTCATACGATCTGTAAACCACTACACCAGTTGTTCAACCGATGCTTGGAAGAGGGTGTGTGCCCAGGGGTGTGGAAGTCCGCTAGAATAGTACCCGTACATAAAGAGGGATCTAAGAAAGACGTGTCTAACTACCGCCCAATTTCCATTCTCCCAGCTCTGTCGAAGCTCTTTGAGAGGCTCATACATAACAGCATATACCCCCTTCTCCATAACATCATTCTACCAGAGCAGCATGGATTTGTTCGTAAGCGATCCACTGTTACTAATCTCCCAGTTTATACTACTCATTTATTTGAAAAGATGGATGCCAATGAGCAGACTGACAGCGTATATACTGACTTTAAGAAAGCATTTGACAGAGTAGACCATAAAATACTGCTAGAAAAGATTGCTTTCAATGGTATTCGAGGTAATTTGTGGAGATGGTTTAAATCATACGTAACTAATCGGACTCAAAGGATAGTCATCAATGGACATGAGTCTGACATTATTCCCATTACTTCTGGTGTGCCACAAGGCTCAATATTAGGACCCCTTTTGTTTATTTTATTTGTAAATGACATGGACGACTGCTTTGAGCATTGCCATTTCCTGATGTATGCAGATGACCTTAAAATTTACCGCACCATTAGGGACTTCTCCGATCATCGGCTTCTCCAACAAGACCTAGATAAATTTACCATGTACTGTAATAAAAACAAACTTGAACTTAATCTAAACAAATGCAAATGTATAACTTTCACGAAGAAAAAAACGAGCAGTAATTATGACTATTCATTAAACGGTATAAATATTGGAAAAGTAGGAAAAATTAGAGACTTGGGAGTTATATTAGATTCTAAGCTAACATTGGATGCCCACGTCGAGAACATTTGTAACAAAGCTTTCAAAATGTACGGTGTAGTAATGCGTGCCAGTATAGACTTTAAGCGACCTGCAACTTACATTCACCTATTTAAAACCCTTATACGCTCGCAATTAGAATATGGTGCTTGTATTTGGGACCCACTGTATAAAATTTACTGTAATAATCTAGAGAGAGTTCAAAGGAAATTCCTGCGTTGTATGCATTTCAAATGCTGCCGAGGAAATCGTACATCTTACGATAAATTATTGATTAAATATAACTTACCCTATCTAAAATCAAGAAGACTGCAACTGCAAGCAGTAATATTGTATGATTTATTACATAATAAATATGACTGTAGTAACTTAATAAATAGAATTATATACAAAGTGCCACTTAGGCCACGTATGCGCTCTTGTCGTAATAAGGACTTGTTTTCTACCTCAGCCATTCACACTAATGCCGGCCAGCGTTCGCCTATGTATCGGCTGACTGATATTTATAATAAGTACTTTAGTGCAATAGATATATTCGCTTCTAACCCAAGAACATTTAAAAAAACAGTTTTGAATAAAGTTAGTGAAATAGATACCTCGATATAAATTTAGTTGCCTAGTGATTATAGAATCATTTATTGTAAACATCTTACGGAATTATTTAACCAATGTAGGTAACTAAGAGAAATGTTGTCTTCTGAACCGTCACCTCTCAAGAATACTCATGTAACAACCTGTGGTTAACGGTGTTGGTATCACAATTATGTAAACTGGTTTCTTTCAATTGTATTGTAATAGTATTGTGATATTGTTTGTTGACCTCAATAAAATAAAATAAAATAAAAAAAATAAAATGATTGTTTAAATTGTAAAAAGTAGATTAATATTTTATTTATTGATGATTTATGTAACTAGCATGTTTTAATTAGTTTTATTTCATTGTAATTGTAGTTGTAGTTTAAGTAGTATTAAGTAGACTAGTCAAACATCTAAATAAAAATGATTTCTTTGGAACACAGTGGTTTAACTTTACTTCCTACTCATACACACACTACCTTTTAATTAACACAAACACAGTCACATTTCGAAGCTAGCGAAAGCGTACTGCGAAATTTTAAAGATGAAAAAGCCAATGGGTTCTATTTATGATCAAATTAATGCAGAGACCACATATCATTAAAACTGAATAATAGGAGTATTTTAATAAAAGGAGTCTTCGCAATAGTGCTGTCTAGGCCACGTTTGCCAACATATCTTGTATAATATTAACAATTACTTATAGGTACTCGTACACGTGAATTCCTAAAAATCAACTGGCGAAATATCCATCTACCTTGCCGACATTCAAACCAAAGGTACTAATCAAATAATCTGACATTTTCACAGTGTAAAAACAATAGCATTTACAACATAGATGAATAAAGGAAGTAATCAGTTCTAAAAAAGGTAATTTTGCTGTCCCTAAATTGTTGGGGAGCCGTCAATGACGCGTCATTGTTATCAGTCATTAGGGGATTAGCACGCTACTTGCGCTCATTGTTCTAGGAATTGTTTATGTAATCGCCGGCTGGTTACATACCTGTACCTGGTACTAATTTCCCGTTGACCGCCTAATTGAATTTAGACGGGCAGGAATTGGGAGGGTTTTAGAAAGTTGTAAAAATCGAAAGGATTATTCGATCACATGACTTACGGTTAATGTTATGACGTCATTTATCTATTTGTCAACTGATGCAAGTCATTTTTGGCCTAACCGGTACTTTAACTGAAATTTGGATGTTTGTTATTGTTAAAGTCAGATGGTGCAACCCACACTTGGTAATTTAGAAGGCAACTTCGAGTTTCAGTGACAAAAATTGCCATTTAAAAGAAGTCGGTTTAATTACTACCCTTTGATAATGACTTGATCATTTTTATACTTGACTAGCGGCTAAGTTGAAAAACAAACAGTAAATTTCTTTATATATTGTAGCCTATGTGCGTTGCAGATGTATAAGCTACATAATTGTAAAGTTTCAACCCATTGACCGCCATCACATTTTATTTTAATGTCTTTTGGACGCTTTAAAACGTCTATGGCGGTCAATGGGCTAAAATCCATTCAGTAGTTTTTACGTGAAAGAGCAACACGGCACATCCTCACATACAAACTTTCGCATTTATAATCTAGTAGGATTCGCGAATTGCGATACCTTAGAGTCCTACATATGAATACAAAAAACCTTTTTGAATTACTAAATGAAATGTAATGTACAGTCAACGTAACATCATGCTACATATTTCCGTTTTTAATCTTTGATTTCTGATCAGATACAGGTAGCATGTCATGCCCTTGGCCATACCTACTTAACCCTTTACTGCATACGAAACCACATATGGTTTGACATGTTAACAGTTAATTTAATGTAAAAATAACACTAAATTATACCAAACATACCGCAATATGGTTTATATGTTAAACCATATTGCGGTATGTTTGTTAAGTCATCAGCTAAAACAAAACGCAACTATTTAGTTTATAGTCAACTGTCATTTGGATATAAACTCACTTTTCTAGACGTTGTCCGTGAAAGTTTACACATGCGTGCACTCTCAACTTTGAAAAAAAGAAAAATGAAAAGATAAGTTATTTGAGCAAAAAAAAATTTTTTCCTATGTGTAAACTTCCCTCCCTCTAATAACCTCTAGTTTCTGTGCACTGCAATGGTTTTCAGTTTCTAATCAATTTTCACTCATTTTCTACACCAATTGTTTCGAAACCATATATGGGTTCGTATGCATTCATCGTTTTTCTAGTTTGGACATAATATGTGGTTTCGTATGCACTCAGATATGAATATATGGATTATAATTTATGCACTGGGATGTGATTCCGTTTCAATTTTCTTTACCTTTTTCTTTATGCCAATCTATCGTTTTCTTTTCTGGTGGTAGAATACACCCTAGGCAAGCCCATGCCTATCATGTCCATAAAAATCTTATGGACATAAGAGGCAAACCAAGCCAATCCCTGAGCATGGCTTGAGCGTTGATGATTTGGCTTCCGATTCTGACACTGACATGCCTACAACATCTTTACCATTTAGACGCTTCGCTATTGTACCCAAAAGGGACCGTAAATTCTCAGACGAAGACGGCGTTCCTTTAGAAAATTTACCCTCAACATACAATATATTTCCAAGAGATTTAAAGCTTTGATACATACGAACCCACATATGGTTGCTGAAAAAAAAACCTGTAAATGAGGTACTTTTTCAAAATAAAAAAAATATAGTAAATCTTGAAGCCTTAAATAAACTTTTCATTGTAAAAGATTTATTTTATTTCACTTAATTAATAAATCATGCAGTAAAGGGTTAACATCATATAAATGTACGAGTAACTAGTAGTATATTAATGTACTTATACTCCTACTAATATTTTTTTTAAAATACCACTTAAATCTACAACATCTTGTATAATGTTAAAATTGACCTACACAAGTCAATTCCTAAAAATCAACTGGTAAAATATCAAACCACCTTGCCGACATTCAAACGAAAGGTGCCAACCAAACAATGTCTCATTTTCTCAGTGTAAAAACAATTGCATTTACGACATAGATAAATTAACAAAGTTATCAGTTCTAAAAAAGCTTATTTTGTTAAGTTCGTCACTATATTTTTGGGGAGCCGTGAATGACGCGTCATTGTTATCAGTCATTAGGGGATTAGCGCGCTACTTGCGCTCATTGTTCTAGGAATTGTTTATGTAATCGCCGGCTGGTTAAATACCTGTACCTGGTACTCATTTTCCGTTGACCGCCTAATTGTAAAGGTTTTATTTCCATCTGTACTTTCGTTTATTTGTTCTTTTTGTCTATTTTGTGTTTAAGGGTTATTCTTAAGCTAAGGTAACACGATATGAATATGCTATTGAGAAAAGAATATTATGTTGAGCAGCTACTTAATAACGATTTCAATTAATGTAAAGATTCAGTTTATTGTTATGGAAAAAACTGAATGAAATTAGTAAATTAGGAAATTTTTAATGACTAAGGCTAATATTGTAATGTTCCACTATTTTTTGTAATATTTTACGCTTAATAAATCTTATTTTTTTATTATTATCAATGAGTTTTTTTAGTTCATTGATAATTAAGTTTTAATATGGAAAGTTGATTAATTTGTCGCCTTCCGGTGTGTAGGTGTTTCAAAAAAGTTCTACACATAAACCCTGCTAAGGTAATGCAGGTTTACCTTAAAACTTATACTTACTTGTTGTATGTATCCATTTATTTATACTTGGGCTACTATAATAGATACTTCTATCTATAATAATAATAAACAAAAGATCTGTATTGTGTAACAAAAAAAACAGACGCTAAGTTACCTACTTGTGCCAATTACCTATAATTTAATTCAAGTTATTTTGTTTATATGACGGCTTATGCTGACCCAGTGCTACTATTATTAAAAACTAAACTAGACAGCAGTTTCTCACTATTTAGTTATCTATCTTTCTTCTGGTTTCCTATTTAGTAATAAAAAAATCAGTCTGTGCTCAAATCTTATAATTATAGTGGTACAACTATAATTATTAGGGCACTGCAAATATTCAAATAACATTCAAATGTATAACATAATGTGAATTTTCGAAAATCCACAAATATATTTTTATAAACCAAATCCTTATCTTGGAAATATACAAGTATCTAAGTACTAGCCGGCTGCTATTGTTCCCGCGCGTCGCTCTCACCTCATTCAGGTAATTGATTAGTGCGATAATAATTATTTAATGAATCGCTTAGTCGCGCAGGTAGGCCTTCCCGGGACCCTATAAGAGGCCTACGGGGATCCGTCCTGAGTCAGTTACAGTCCGGTTATCGTACAAACAACATGTTCAGCAACAGCACTTTGTACTATAAAGTTTACAAAATGAAAATGCATCAGCATCTGATGTACGTGTACCCACTGTGCTTCCAGCATAACGCGCTGTCGGTAGCTTACGGGGACGACTCTCGTAAGTACTAGTCTTTTATTTATTTTTCGTTAGTTTGAATAAATTATTGTGTGCATAAGTGTAATTCTAGGATTTGGCTTTGCAGATGATCGGACTAAGGTGACTACCCAGCCATTGTGCTACCAACCCGAATTATACACTGTGCCAGTTGTGTGTAATCATACTACATGTAGGTTTTTTACTTAATTTTGTCATAGTAAATATTTTATTTAGATCGTTGATTATACTGTCTAAAAACGATTTTAATATAATATTTGTTATTTATGTACGTTTTTTTTATTTTTAGATGAAGAAGAAGGACTGTCGCATACCCAATCAGTCATACTGGGTACACCAGCTGCCTATGAGGATTGTAGAGGTTAGTACAAGCTTGTAACATATTTTTATTGTTATTGCATTGACAATTTTTTTTTGTCTTCATATATTTTCCTAATTTTATTTTGTGTAGTGACTGACTGATGGATTTTATTTTATGTAGGTGAGCAAGGTGGAAGCACACCCGAGCGAATATATTATCATCAGTCAGCGATGGTTACACCGACCTCGAGCAAAAATTCAACTGGTGAGTATTTACATACATTTTTTCGCATAATTAGTTGATATAATAGGTTAAATATAATTAGTTAAGTAAAAGTTAGTATTTTGTTTTAAATATTTTTGTACAAAATAAGTAGCTCAACGTTTTTTTCATTTATTTATTTCCAACAGAAATTTTAACAAATATTTTCATCTTCCAAGCTGCGTGGCGTTTGTCGGCTGTAGATCATTTTCATGTTTAACGTATTGAAGTGCATTGAAATAACACTAACATGTTGTATTTGATCAATGTACTTATTAAATGTATTTATTTCTAGATGAGCAAGGTATGAAGACTCCAGATGAATCCCATTATCAGAGGATTACGCCGCCTTCATACAGTAATTATACCGGTGAGTACATACTTAGCTAGATATAATTGGATTGAAATTTCTAATACCTAATTGTTATCGGACTTCTAATTATAACGTACATTAATGTGAGTATTTTTTTAGACGAAAAAGTTGGGAGGACACCTTATCCATCGTACCGCCAGGCAGAAATTGTGACACGGGCATCATATGAAAATTTAACGGGTGAGTACTTTCATACTTTTTATTGCACATAATTGTATCTGCTCTAATAGGGCTGAGGTTCAATTCCCATCCTGAATAAACAATCATGGAATTGACATTTTATTACTGTTGTGATTAGGTAAAATTTCATGTGAACCAGTATTTTGAAGATAAGATGCAGAAATTAAAAGTTCTATTTTTTTCTAGATGAGGTAGCTGGTAGGACCCCGTACCCATCGCACCATGAATCAAAAATGGTAACGCCGGCAACGTTTCAACAAGAGTATTATTCGGGTTAGTACTCTCACTTCTTATTAGATCTGTGTCTTAATATTCATATTGATATTTTGTATATTTTATTTAACCAGTATTTTCCAGATTATATTCAATAACTGACAGATGCATTTGTTTTTATTTCTAGACGAGGTAACTGTAGCTGGTACGACCCCGTACCCATCGCACCATGAATCAGAAATGGTAGCGCCGGCAGCTTATCAAGAGTATTATTCGGGTAAGTACTCACAGTTCTTTGCGTTGGACCTGTGCTTGGTTATTGATATTGTAATACACATTGTAATTAAGCCAGTTTTTTACAGATTAAATGCAATAACTGATAGATGTATACATGTTTATTTCCAGGTGAACTAGCTAATAGGACCCCGTACCCGGTGCACTATGAATCAGAGATGGCGCCGGCAGCGCATCGAGGATATTATTCATGTGAGTACTTACACTTCTTTGTGTTAGATCTGTGCTTGGGTATTCATATTGTTATTAATACGCCAGTATTTTACAGTATAGAAGCATTAACTAATATCCTATGTATATTTTTTATTTCTAGTTGAGGTTGTTAATGGGACCACTTACCCAGTGTACCATAAATCCCAGATGGTAACGCCGATGGTAACAGGGTATTATTCGGGTGAGTACTTACACTTCTTTGTGTTTGATATGTGCCGGTATAAATATTGCTATTTGGTACATTTTAATTGAGCCAGTAATTTACAGATTAGATGCATTAACTAACGATATACATGTTTGTTTCTAGGTGTGGCAGCTGGTAGAACCCCGTATCTAGTGCACCATGAATCAGAAATGGTAACGCCGTATCAAGATTATTATTCAGGTAAGTTCTTCCACTTTTGCAATTGTTTAATCATTTAGGTGACAAAATATGTTTTGTTTAGTTGCTTTTAAAGTTTATTTATTTGAGTCATGCCGTCATAGGTATATGTATGATGGAAATAACTGCAATTAATCAGAATTACCAAAAAGAAGTATCAAGGTATTCTTTTTCTAAATAATGAATACGTCTTCATTTTACAGATGATGTTGGTGAAATGGTGGAAAACAACACAGGCTGTTCACAAGAAGTGGTCCCATCGCCAGCAGCTTACGAAGACATTGAAGGTATTTTCATTGGTCATAATAATCGATTTATACGTACGTTATTATCCCGAAGATGGCGCCACCAATATTTAGTTGAATAAAATAGTAGCAGGCAAAAAAGGGTCAATATGTTTTCAGCGATATCATTATTTTAAAATATTTCCTGATATGTTATCTTTTGTTTTAGATGACGAAGACGTTGTGACTACAACTGAGCCGCAGCAGTGCTACCCTTCTGTAGTTTTCAGGTTTACAGCTAAACCTTCAGAAATTGTACAAGGTAAATTATCTCTTAATTATTTTCCTTAAAATTACCAAGTGTTGATGGCTAATTTAAATTTGGAGTTTTAAAAATGTGTTATTTATTAATTTTTTGTTTTTCTATTTGCAGAGGAGCAAGTTACATCAACTTGCCCAGCTCATTATGAGTCTGAAGATGAATTTGAAATCGAGAGACCCACAGCATATTATAGGGGTATGTATAATTTTGGGCATATTTTGTTTTTATAATGCTAGTTTGCGTCTAAATATTTATTTTTATTCAGTTATACGATTATGGCTTACATTTTGGATTTTCTATTGGCAGATGAAAACAACACAATGAGGTCACTCCAATCAAGGCACTATGAGGATATATCAGGTTTGTCCAGGTCTGTTCATAATCAATTAACTTGTATTTTTTTTGAATGTACAATAAATCCGAAAAGTCTCATGTCAGTGATAATAAAGTAGAATAGTATTGAATTAAATATTGAGGCATTTCAGACTTTTAAATAGGTGCAGCGAATCCACAGAAAATTACAGATTATTCAAGTTAATTGTCATTTTACTGGACCTGTGTATATCATGCAGAAGGAAGTGGCTAAATTGGCAACTGTTTATCTTGTGTGGGCTAATACATTTTTTTTTCTTCCTTTCATTACAAACGTAGAAGTGCGAGTGTACAACTAACATCGTGTTCAATTTCCAGATGCGGAAGAAGATGAGTGTATGTCTCTCCCTCCTCCCCGCGCGCCCCTCCCTCCTCCCCGCTCCCCCTCCCCCTCCCCCGCCGTCGCCCCCGCCCGCGCCCCCCCCGCGCGGCCGCTGGGCTCCACGCCGCGGCGGCAGACACGGAGGAAACTCCTCATCATCCCGAACTGTAAGAGGATCGACTTTGAGTTACCCGAGCCGATGGATTGGAGAAATTAACTTTCCCATCAAAATACTTGTATTGTAGAATAATGTATAGAAGGCTATACGTCGACAAGAGTTGCGCCGTTAGAAAATGACTGGCGCATTGACAGTGAAGAGACCTGTCAAAGTGCTCAACTTGACCTGTGGCCTTCTGTATAACCATTTGACTTATGTTTTTATGTACCTATTCATGATGATGAATAGGTGATCCTTAGCCCGTGCGCTTCTTTGAGAGTGGACGTGTTGACGAACCTGTGACTTAGATAATAAATAACCGTACGCTAATATATTAGTTACGCGCAGCTGAACTAAGTGTCATTATCGTGTGTGGTAAAATATAGTGCAACTCAAAACAAATAATATCTAATAATTGCCGTCCTTCTCTGGCACCGCATCTCGTGATCGTGTCAGCGGGGAGCCTTTCCTCACCCCCTGGAGACTAAGGGACAGCATCATATTTTTCACCTCCGTCACACCTGTTAACAAGTGCAGTAAAAATGTTCGGCTCCCACCGCTCACCGCCGAAGTATACCTCGAATCCCGATCTACAAAGCGCAGGAGGGGCGGCCGACGGCGATGACTCATTTATAAACATGCGCAAGCGCAAGCAGCCGCACGATGACTTAGAAATGCGTATGATACTACTAGAAAAAAAACTGGAGAAACAAATAACTACGTTGGGCCAAACTATAGACCAAACAATCGGTAATACAATTTCTACCGCCTTAACATCGGCAATAACCAGCGAGTTTTCCAAATTTACGACATCGCTTGATTCCATAAATTCCTGTGTGAAAACGCTACTCACTGACAACGCGAGCTTCAAGAATTCCTTCAATGATTTAAACGGGCGACTGGCCGAAATGGAGAAGTCCCTTACCGCATCTGACATTCGACAGGACAGCTTTGATAGCAAATTGAAAAATGTCGAAAGCCAAATCTGTCTCACTGCAAATTTACCTAGCCAGTTTCGTAAGCTCGAAAACAAGTTAGCAACAATTGAACAGCAAGCAAGGGACTGTAACATCGAAATTGTGAACCTTCCTGAACGGCGTAACGAAAACCTAGTCAGCATCGTAACGAACCTTGGAATAACTGTCAAACAAGAGATACTCCCGACGGAAATCGTGGCCGTACACCGAGTACCACATGCAGACTCGAAGGATACCCGTCCCAAGAATATTGTTGTGAAGTTCAACACAAGAGTTCTCCGTGATAACGTTCTGGCGGCTGGCAGGTCTGCGAGGGGGCTTAACACCGAGCAGCTTGGTATCGCTGGGACATTGCAAAGAGTATATGTCAATGAGCATCTGACGCTTCATAACAAGTATTTGTTTCGGGAGTGCCGCGAGAAGGCCAAGCAGCACAACTATAAATACGTGTGGTTCAAACATGGTGTTGTTCTCGTGCGTAAGGACGACGCGTCTCCTGTACTGGCTGTACGGTCGGAACAGGATATCGTTAAGATTAAGTGATTGTCCATACAACAGGTACTGTAAGCAGGAAATAATCAAAGTCTTTTTACTCAGCAACTCACATTTGTACTTCATTAGCAAAGTTGCATGTAAATTATGTAATGCATTTGCACCAAAGCGTAACAGCATCTGCGTAAATACTATTTTTATTATATCCACATACTTGTTAAACAAATATATTTATAATCAACATCCAAGGCAGTGTAATCTTAAAATATCTTTGGTTTTTTACTACAAAATACAAATAAGTACGATAAACGTACTGTTATTTCTCTCGAACTATTTTTCGATATTTAATTACTGTCAACGAAATATCAGCAGAATAGATGGCACGCATATTATTATAATATATTCTTCATTGTGTAATCACCATAACTTTAAGTATAAAATTACGAAATTACAATTGTTATCGATGTGGGTTCTTAGGCCTAGTTTCTACATCTCTGGCAAATTAAAAAAAGTATTATCATTTTACATAACACTGCTTATTAACAGTTATAGAATTCAGTAGTCTAAATAACGTGATTTCCATTTATTACCAGAACTGCCGTGGGTTAAGGACAAAGCTGAAGTCTACTTATATGAATATCCTGAACCATAACTATGATGTTCTTATCCTAACTGAGACGTGGTTGCACGCAGGTATAGCAGACGAGGAATTCATTGATCCCCGATATATTGTTTACCGCGGAGACCGAGATTGTGCGGCGGTCGCGCGGAGCTGCGGAGGCGGAGTGCTGGTGGCAATCTTGCGCTCGCACAACTCCGCGCTCTGGGCGTCGGCGCGCTCCCCGAGCCCCTCCGCTGACTCTTCACCCCTCGAGCTCCCACCCATAATAGATAACTTACTCGTAGAATTGAGTTCTGGTGACTCACGGTATCTAATAGGTGCAGTTTACATCCCGCCACAACAAAAGAGTGAAGTTTACTTAGCTTACTTTAATTATATGCGCCATTTTATACAGGGGAATGAGGTGACCCAATTTCTCATTGCAGGTGACTTTAATTTACCGGATCTCGAATGGTACATTGATGGTTCCTATGCAAAGCCCGAACAACCCATTGATCAATTGCCCCCCAACACACATCTTCTAAATTTTATGACACTTTTCGACTGTGTGCAAACAAACGTATTTAAAAACAACTTAAACCGAATATTAGACCTAGGAATTACTAATATCTATGATAGTAAAGCATACTCTGTACCAACAGGCATAGTTAAAATTGATTTATACCATCCACCATATTATTTACTTATAACACCTAACAGAACTGAAAAGTACATACTACGAAGGCCACAGACTAAGTACTGTTTTAGAAGGGCAGATTACGAGATCATTAATAAAGACATTAATAATATAGATTGGTGTGTCTTGTTTCAAAATACACCCGCAGATACTTGTGTAAAAAAATTCTATGAATCAATAAATAACATAATCCGCAATCGTATTCCCTACAAAAGCATTACAAATTCTCATTTCCCTGTTTGGTTTAGTAGTTCTCTCAGTCATATTTTCAAAAATAAGAACAAAGCATGGATAAAATGGAAGAAATATAAAAACCAATCTGATTATGAAGTATTTTCCATGTTTAGAGATAGATTTAAACGAGAGTCAAAAATATGTTATAATAGGTATATTAACAGAGTTGAAGACAGTATTAAGCATAATGTTAAATATTTTTGGGCTTACATTAACAATCGCAAAACTCAATCTAATATTCCTAGTAGTGTTCAGTATTTAGACTTGAAAGCCAATAACCCGAATGATGTGTGTGATCTGTTCTCGGTCTTTTTTCAGTCAGTTTTTCAGCCAACGTGCGTGAGTGACTCGTTCAATGTTGACGACATCGACAGCCTAGACTTAAAAACACGTGCTGAAAATATCATTACCGATCTAGTTTTCACGGCCGACGATGTGTTAAGAGAGCTGAAAAACCTAGATGCTACCAAGGGATCGGGAACAGATAACATTCCTCCTTTATTTCTTAAGAATACCGCTCATACGATCTGTAAACCACTACACCAGTTGTTCAACCGATGCTTGGAAGAGGGTGTGTGCCCAGGGGTGTGGAAGTCCGCTAGAATAGTACCCGTACATAAAGAGGGATCTAAGAAAGACGTGTCTAACTACCGCCCAATTTCCATTCTCCCAGCTCTGTCGAAGCTCTTTGAGAGGCTCATACATAACAGCATATACCCCCTTCTCCATAACATCATTCTACCAGAGCAGCATGGATTTGTTCGTAAGCGATCCACTGTTACTAATCTCCCAGTTTATACTACTCATTTATTTGAAAAGATGGATGCCAATGAGCAGACTGACAGCGTATATACTGACTTTAAGAAAGCATTTGACAGAGTAGACCATAAAATACTGCTAGAAAAGATTGCTTTCAATGGTATTCGAGGTAATTTGTGGAGATGGTTTAAATCATACGTAACTAATCGGACTCAAAGGATAGTCATCAATGGACATGAGTCTGACATTATTCCCATTACTTCTGGTGTGCCACAAGGCTCAATATTAGGACCCCTTTTGTTTATTTTATTTGTAAATGACATGGACGACTGCTTTGAGCATTGCCATTTCCTGATGTATGCAGATGACCTTAAAATTTACCGCACCATTAGGGACTTCTCCGATCATCGGCTTCTCCAACAAGACCTAGATAAATTTACCATGTACTGTAATAAAAACAAACTTGAACTTAATCTAAACAAATGCAAATGTATAACTTTCACGAAGAAAAAAACGAGCAGTAATTATGACTATTCATTAAACGGTATAAATATTGGAAAAGTAGGAAAAATTAGAGACTTGGGAGTTATATTAGATTCTAAGCTAACATTGGATGCCCACGTCGAGAACATTTGTAACAAAGCTTTCAAAATGTACGGTGTAGTAATGCGTGCCAGTATAGACTTTAAGCGACCTGCAACTTACATTCACCTATTTAAAACCCTTATACGCTCGCAATTAGAATATGGTGCTTGTATTTGGGACCCACTGTATAAAATTTACTGTAATAATCTAGAGAGAGTTCAAAGGAAATTCCTGCGTTGTATGCATTTCAAATGCTGCCGAGGAAATCGTACATCTTACGATAAATTATTGATTAAATATAACTTACCCTATCTAAAATCAAGAAGACTGCAACTGCAAGCAGTAATATTGTATGATTTATTACATAATAAATATGACTGTAGTAACTTAATAAATAGAATTATATACAAAGTGCCACTTAGGCCACGTATGCGCTCTTGTCGTAATAAGGACTTGTTTTCTACCTCAGCCATTCACACTAATGCCGGCCAGCGTTCGCCTATGTATCGGCTGACTGATATTTATAATAAGTACTTTAGTGCAATAGATATATTCGCTTCTAACCCAAGAACATTTAAAAAAACAGTTTTGAATAAAGTTAGTGAAATAGATACCTCGATATAAATTTAGTTGCCTAGTGATTATAGAATCATTTATTGTAAACATCTTACGGAATTATTTAACCAATGTAGGTAACTAAGAGAAATGTTGTCTTCTGAACCGTCACCTCTCAAGAATACTCATGTAACAACCTGTGGTTAACGGTGTTGGTATCACAATTATGTAAACTGGTTTCTTTCAATTGTATTGTAATAGTATTGTGATATTGTTTGTTGACCTCAATAAAATAAAATAAAATAAAAAAAATAAAATGATTGTTTAAATTGTAAAAAGTAGATTAATATTTTATTTATTGATGATTTATGTAACTAGCATGTTTTAATTAGTTTTATTTCATTGTAATTGTAGTTGTAGTTTAAGTAGTATTAAGTAGACTAGTCAAACATCTAAATAAAAATGATTTCTTTGGAACACAGTGGTTTAACTTTACTTCCTACTCATACACACACTACCTTTTAATTAACACAAACACAGTCACATTTCGAAGCTAGCGAAAGCGTACTGCGAAATTTTAAAGATGAAAAAGCCAATGGGTTCTATTTATGATCAAATTAATGCAGAGACCACATATCATTAAAACTGAATAATAGGAGTATTTTAATAAAAGGAGTCTTCGCAATAGTGCTGTCTAGGCCACGTTTGCCAACATATCTTGTATAATATTAACAATTACTTATAGGTACTCGTACACGTGAATTCCTAAAAATCAACTGGCGAAATATCCATCTACCTTGCCGACATTCAAACCAAAGGTACTAATCAAATAATCTGACATTTTCACAGTGTAAAAACAATAGCATTTACAACATAGATGAATAAAGGAAGTAATCAGTTCTAAAAAAGGTAATTTTGCTGTCCCTAAATTGTTGGGGAGCCGTCAATGACGCGTCATTGTTATCAGTCATTAGGGGATTAGCACGCTACTTGCGCTCATTGTTCTAGGAATTGTTTATGTAATCGCCGGCTGGTTACATACCTGTACCTGGTACTAATTTCCCGTTGACCGCCTAATTGAATTTAGACGGGCAGGAATTGGGAGGGTTTTAGAAAGTTGTAAAAATCGAAAGGATTATTCGATCACATGACTTACGGTTAATGTTATGACGTCATTTATCTATTTGTCAACTGATGCAAGTCATTTTTGGCCTAACCGGTACTTTAACTGAAATTTGGATGTTTGTTATTGTTAAAGTCAGATGGTGCAACCCACACTTGGTAATTTAGAAGGCAACTTCGAGTTTCAGTGACAAAAATTGCCATTTAAAAGAAGTCGGTTTAATTACTACCCTTTGATAATGACTTGATCATTTTTATACTTGACTAGCGGCTAAGTTGAAAAACAAACAGTAAATTTCTTTATATATTGTAGCCTATGTGCGTTGCAGATGTATAAGCTACATAATTGTAAAGTTTCAACCCATTGACCGCCATCACATTTTATTTTAATGTCTTTTGGACGCTTTAAAACGTCTATGGCGGTCAATGGGCTAAAATCCATTCAGTAGTTTTTACGTGAAAGAGCAACACGGCACATCCTCACATACAAACTTTCGCATTTATAATCTAGTAGGATTCGCGAATTGCGATACCTTAGAGTCCTACATATGAATACAAAAAACCTTTTTGAATTACTAAATGAAATGTAATGTACAGTCAACGTAACATCATGCTACATATTTCCGTTTTTAATCTTTGATTTCTGATCAGATACAGGTAGCATGTCATGCCCTTGGCCATACCTACTTAACCCTTTACTGCATACGAAACCACATATGGTTTGACATGTTAACAGTTAATTTAATGTAAAAATAACACTAAATTATACCAAACATACCGCAATATGGTTTATATGTTAAACCATATTGCGGTATGTTTGTTAAGTCATCAGCTAAAACAAAACGCAACTATTTAGTTTATAGTCAACTGTCATTTGGATATAAACTCACTTTTCTAGACGTTGTCCGTGAAAGTTTACACATGCGTGCACTCTCAACTTTGAAAAAAAGAAAAATGAAAAGATAAGTTATTTGAGCAAAAAAAAATTTTTTCCTATGTGTAAACTTCCCTCCCTCTAATAACCTCTAGTTTCTGTGCACTGCAATGGTTTTCAGTTTCTAATCAATTTTCACTCATTTTCTACACCAATTGTTTCGAAACCATATATGGGTTCGTATGCATTCATCGTTTTTCTAGTTTGGACATATGTGGTTTCGTATGCACTCAGATATGAATATATGGATTATAATTTATGCACTGGGATGTGATTCCGTTTCAATTTTCTTTACCTTTTTCTTTATGCCAATCTATCGTTTTCTTTTCTGGTGGTAGAATACACCCTAGGCAAGCCCATGCCTATCATGTCCATAAAAATCTTATGGACATAAGAGGCAAACCAAGCCAATCCCTGAGCATGGCTTGAGCGTTGATGATTTGGCTTCCGATTCTGACACTGACATGCCTACAACATCTTTACCATTTAGACGCTTCGCTATTGTACCCAAAAGGGACCGTAAATTCTCAGACGAAGACGGCGTTCCTTTAGAAAATTTACCCTCAACATACAATATATTTCCAAGAGATTTAAAGCTTTGATACATACGAACCCACATATGGTTGCTGAAAAAAAAACCTGTAAATGAGGTACTTTTTCAAAATAAAAAAAATATAGTAAATCTTGAAGCCTTAAATAAACTTTTCATTGTAAAAGATTTATTTTATTTCACTTAATTAATAAATCATGCAGTAAAGGGTTAACATCATATAAATGTACGAGTAACTAGTAGTATATTAATGTACTTATACTCCTACTAATATTTTTTTTAAAATACCACTTAAATCTACAACATCTTGTATAATGTTAAAATTGACCTACACAAGTCAATTCCTAAAAATCAACTGGTAAAATATCAAACCACCTTGCCGACATTCAAACGAAAGGTGCCAACCAAACAATGTCTCATTTTCTCAGTGTAAAAACAATTGCATTTACGACATAGATAAATTAACAAAGTTATCAGTTCTAAAAAAGCTTATTTTGTTAAGTTCGTCACTATATTTTTGGGGAGCCGTGAATGACGCGTCATTGTTATCAGTCATTAGGGGATTAGCGCGCTACTTGCGCTCATTGTTCTAGGAATTGTTTATGTAATCGCCGGCTGGTTAAATACCTGTACCTGGTACTCATTTTCCGTTGACCGCCTAATTGTAAAGGTTTTATTTCCATCTGTACTTTCGTTTATTTGTTCTTTTTGTCTATTTTGTGTTTAAGGGTTATTCTTAAGCTAAGGTAACACGATATGAATATGCTATTGAGAAAAGAATATTATGTTGAGCAGCTACTTAATAACGATTTCAATTAATGTAAAGATTCAGTTTATTGTTATGGAAAAAACTGAATGAAATTAGTAAATTAGGAAATTTTTAATGACTAAGGCTAATATTGTAATGTTCCACTATTTTTTGTAATATTTTACGCTTAATAAATCTTATTTTTTTATTATTATCAATGAGTTTTTTTAGTTCATTGATAATTAAGTTTTAATATGGAAAGTTGATTAATTTGTCGCCTTCCGGTGTGTAGGTGTTTCAAAAAAGTTCTACACATAAACCCTGCTAAGGTAATGCAGGTTTACCTTAAAACTTATACTTACTTGTTGTATGTATCCATTTATTTATACTTGGGCTACTATAATAGATACTTCTATCTATAATAATAATAAACAAAAGATCTGTATTGTGTAACAAAAAAAACAGACGCTAAGTTACCTACTTGTGCCAATTACCTATAATTTAATTCAAGTTATTTTGTTTATATGACGGCTTATGCTGACCCAGTGCTACTATTATTAAAAACTAAACTAGACAGCAGTTTCTCACTATTTAGTTATCTATCTTTCTTCTGGTTTCCTATTTAGTAATAAAAAAATCAGTCTGTGCTCAAATCTTATAATTATAGTGGTACAACTATAATTATTAGGGCACTGCAAATATTCAAATAACATTCAAATGTATAACATAATGTGAATTTTCGAAAATCCACAAATATATTTTTATAAACCAAATCCTTATCTTGGAAATATACAAGTATCTAAGTTCTAGCCGGCTGCTATTGTTCCCGCGCGTCCCTCTCACCTCATTCAGGTAATTGATTAGTGCGATAATAATTATTTAATGAATCGCTTAGTCGCGCAGGTTGGCCTTCCCGGGACCCTATAAGAGGCCTACGGGGATCCGTCCTGAGTCAGTTACAGTCCGGTTATCGTATAAAACACCATGTTCAGCAACAGCACTTTGTACTATAAAGTTTACAAAATGAAAATGCATCAGCATCTGATGTACGTGTACCCACTGTGCTTCCAGCATAACGCGCTGTCGGTAGCTTACGGGGACGACTCTCGTAAGTACTAGTCTTTTACTTATTTTTCGTTAGTTTTAATAAATTATTGTGTGCATAAGTGTAATTCTAGGATTTGGCTTTGCAGATGATGGGACTATGGTGACTACCCAGCCATTGTGCTACCAACCCGAATTATACACTGTGCCAGTTGTGTGTAATCATACTACATGTAAGTTTTTTACTTAATTTTGTCATAGTAAATATTTCATTTGGATCGTTGATAAAGTATACTGTCTAAAAACGATTTTAATATAATATTTGTTATTTATGTACGGTTTTTTTTATTTTTAGATGAAGAAGAAGGACTGTCGCATACCCAATCAGTCATACTGGGTACACCAGCTGCCTATGAGGATTGTAGAGGTCAGTACAAGCTTGTAACATATTTTTTATTGTTAGTGCATTGACATTTTTTTTCTGTCTTCATATATTTTCTTAATTTTATTTTGTGTAGTGACTGACTTATGGATTTTATTTTATCTAGGTGAGCAAGGTGGAAGCACACCCGAGCGAATATATTATCATCAGTCAGCGATGGTTACACCGACCTCGAGCAAAAATTCAACTTGTGAGTATTTACATACATTTTCTCGCATAATTGGTTGATGTAATAGGTTAAATATAATTAGTTAAGTATAAGTTAGTATTTTGTTTTAAATATTTTTGTACCAAATAAGTAGCTCAACGTTTTTTTCATTTATTTTTTTCCAGCAGATATTTTAACAAATATTTTCATCTTCAAAGCTGCGTGGCAGTTTGTCGGCTGTAGATCATTTTCATGTTTAACGTATTGAAGTGCATTGAAATAACACTTACATGTTGTATTTGACCAATGTACTTATTAAATGTATTTATTTCTAGATGAGCAAGGTATGAAGACTCCAGATGAATCCCATTATCAGAGGATTACGCCGCCTTCATACAGTAATTATACCGGTGAGTACATACTTAGCTAGATATAATTGGATTGAAATTTCTAATACCTAATTTTTATCGGACTTCTAAGTATAACGTACATTAATGTGAGTATTTTTTTAGACGAAAAAGCTGGGAGGACACCTTATCCATCGTACCGTCAGGCAGAAATTGTGACACGGGCATCATATGAAAATTTAACGGGTGAGTACTTTCATACTTTTTATTGCACATAATTGTATCTGCTCTAATAGGGCTGAGGTTCAATTCCCATCCTGATTAAACAATCATAGAATTGACATTTTATTACTGTTGTGATTAGGTAAAATTTCATTTGAACCAGTATTTTGAAGATAAGATGCAGAAATTAAGTTCTATTTTTTTCTAGATGAGGTAGCTAGTAGGACCCCGTACCCGTCGCACCATGAAACAAAAATGGTAACGCCGGCAACGTTTCAACAAGAGTATTATTCGGGTAAGTACTCTCACTTCTTATTAGTTCTGTGTCTTAATATTCATATTGATATTTTGTATATTTTATTTAACCAGTATTTTCCAGATTATATTCAATAACTGACAGATGCATTTGTTTTTATTTCTAGACGAGGTAACTGTAGCTGGTACGACCCCGTACCCATCGCACCATGAATCAGAAATGGTAGCGCCGGCAGCTTATCGAGAGTATTATTCGGGTAAGTAATTACGCTTCTTTTTATTAGATCTGTGCCTGAATAATAATATTGTAATATCGTACATTCTTTGAGCTAGTATTCTGATTATATTCAATAATAACTGACAGATGTATATGTTTTTATTTCTTGATGTGGTAGCTGGTAGGACTCCATATCCATCGCACCATGAACCAGAGATGGCAACGCCGGCAGCGTATCAAGAATATTATTCGGGTAAGTACTCACAGTTCTTTGCGGTGGACCTGTGCTTGGTTATTGATATTGTAATACACATTGTAATTAAGCCAGTTTTTTACAGATTAGATGCAATAACTGATAGATGTATACATGTTTATTTCCAGGTGAACTAGCTAATAGGACCCCGTACCCGGTGCACTATGAATCAGAGATGGCAACGCCGGCAGCGCATCAAGGATATTATTCATGTGAGTACTTACACTTCTTTGTGTTAGATCTGTGCTTGGGTATTCATATTGTTATTAATACGCCAGTATTTTACAGTATAGAAGCATCAACTAATATCCTATGTATATTTTTTATTTCTAGTTGAGGTTGTTAATACTTACCCAGTGTACCATAAATCCCAGATGGTAACGCCGGCAGCGCATCAAGAATATTATTCGGGTGAGTACTTACACTTCTTTGTGTTTGATATGTGCCGGTATAAATATTGCTATTTGGTACATTTTAATTAAGCCAGTAATTTGCAGATTAGATGCATTAACTAACGATATACATGTTTGTTTCTAGGTGTGGCAGCTGGTAGAACCCCGTACCTAGTGCACCATGAATCTGAAATGGTAACGCCGGCAGCGTATCAAGATTATTATTCAGGTAAGTTCTTACACTTTTGCAATTGTTTAATCATTTAGGTGACAAAATATGTTTTGTTTAGTTGTTTTGAAGTTTATTTATTTGAGTCATGCCGTCATAGGTATATGTATGACTAGCGGCCGCCCGCGACTCCGTCCGCGTGGACTTAGTTAAGAAACTAAAAGCAATACCTTTCTAAATACGCGCTATTTTCGATTTTGTCTTAGTTCGGAACGCACCCATAGTAACGATATTTTCAACAATTTACACAATATCTTTATAAATTGTAGCCTATGTGTTATTCAGATGTATAAGCAACATTATTGTAAAGTTTCATTCAAATCCATTCAGTAGTTTTTACGTGAAAGAGCAACACAGCACATCCAGACATACAAACATTCATCTTTATAATATTAGTAGGATGGAAATAACTGCAATTAATCTGAATTACCAAAAAGAGGTATCAAGGTATTATTTTTCTAAATAATTAATAAGTCTTCATTTTACAGATGATGTTGGTGAAATGGTGGTCAACAGAGTCAACACAGGCTGTTCACAAGAAGTGGTCCCATCGCCAGCAGCTTACGAAGACATTGAAGGTATTTTCATTGGTCATTATAATCGATTTTAAATTTGGAGTTTTAAAAATGTGTTTTACTATAAATTTTTTGTTTTTTTATTTGCAGAGGACCAAGTTACATCAACTTGCCCAGCCCATTATGAGTCTGAAGATGACGAATTCGAAATCGAGAGACCCACTGCATATTATAGGGGTATGTATAATTTTGGGCATATTTTGTTTTTATAATGCTAGTTTGCGTCTAAATATTTATTTTTATTCAGTTATACGATTATGGCTTACATTTTGGATTTTCTATTGGCAGATGAAAACAACAAAATGAGGTCACTCCAATCAAGGCACTATGAGGATATATCAGGTTTGTCCAGGTCTGTTCATAATCAATTAACTTGTATTTTTTTTGAATGTACAATAAATCCGAAAAGTCTCATGTCAGTGATAATAAAGTAGAATAGTATTGAATTGAATATTGAGGTATTTCAGACTTTTAAATAGGTGCAGTGAATGCACAGAAAATTACAGATTATTACAAGTTAATTGTCATTTTGCTGGACCTGTATATCATGCAGAAGAGAGTGGCTAAATTGGCAACGGTTTATCTTGGGTGGACTAATACATTTTTTTTCTTCCTTTCATTACAAACGTAGAAGTGCGAGTGTACAACTAACATTGTGTTCAATTTCCAGATGCGGAAGAAGATGAGTGTATGTCTCTCCCTCCTCCCCGCGCGCCCCTCCCTCCTCCCCGCTCCCCCTCCCCCTCCCCCGCCGTCGCCCCCGCCCGCGCCCCCCCCGCGCGGCCGCTGGGCTCCACGCCGCGGCGGCAGACACGGAGGAAACTCGTTATCATCCCGAACTGTAAGAGGATCGACTTTGAGTTACCCGAGCCAATAGATTGGAGAAATTAACTTTCCCATGAAAATTTTGTTAAGATTACTTTCTTTTTGTAAATTTAAATGTGTAGGTATGTGTTTGTACCGAATAAACTTTTTTCTATTTCTATAAAATCTGTACCTATTCATGATTGTTTAAATTGTAAAAAGTAGATTAATATTTTATTTATTGATAATTTATGTAACTAGCATGTTTTAATTAGTTTTATTTCATTGTAATTGTAGGTGTAGTTTAAGTAGTATTAAGTAGACTAGTCAAACATTTAAATAAAAATGTTTTCTTTTAAATACAGTGGTTTAACTTTACTTACCTTTCAAATAACACAAACACAGTCACATTTACAGAAATTGTTCTTTATAGGTACTTAGTTCAGTATCACTTAGAATTTCAATAGAATAGCAATCTCAAGACTGCAAAACTAAAGCCAATGGGCTCAATTTATAAACAAATTTTTACAGACATCACATAACATTTTTTTTTAATAATAGAAGTAATTCAATAAAAGCAGTCGTCGCAATAGTTGTTTCTAGGCCACATTTGGAATAGCTTCTCCAGATGTATGATATGCTGTAAAAAGAAAACATTAGAAAAATAGTGTATGTTACTTGATATTACTCGGTTCTACGAGTGATTTAGAGATAGAAAATACTTCGTCATTTTTTTAACCCCTAAATTCATAATGTAGGATGCAGACTACATAATATTCTGATGGCTGAAAATTCGATAACCCATTGCTTTACAAAAATATTTATTACCTGTCAATCGAGAACAGACTTTTTTTTATTTTTATGTTGGTGGTACCGGAATTTAGTTTTTAATTTGAATTTGACGGCTGAAACTGAAACTTTTTGGCGGACTGCAATTTGTAAAAGTTGTGGGTGAAGTTGATAATAAACATATTTTTTTGGATTTTTCAAGGTAAGTTGTGGTATTTTATTTATATTTAGTTTTAATAAATTATAAATACCAAGTTGAGTTAGTTGAAGTTGCAAAATGTATCAATTTTGATCACAAATTTTCGAAATTCCTTTATGTAGTTTGCTTTGCTTTTTAAGTAATTCAATAACTGATAGGGCTTCTTTTCTATGAATATTATACATACTTGTAGTTTAACTCTTGCGAAAACATTGTGACGTGACTGGGCGTAATTTTCAATAATCATCATCAAATTAATGAAGTAAATTATCCACACCTACTATTTTGCACAACGGATAGGAACCCAAAATATATTGTAAAAAAAATATTTGTTCATTACGAAAATCGATTGAGTTAGAGTTTCAGAGTCGCTCCTAAACATTTGGCAAGTCCTTGCAAAAGAACCCTGTATAAACACCTTGTCCACGAAACCTACATTCTGAATAGGAAGTCAGGGGATTTACAGTGAATACCTATATTTTCCCAAATGCTCACATTAAGCCGCCGTAATCCGATTTACTTGAGTTTTTAAGCCGTGTTTTCCATGTTATGCGCTCCCACTCACCTTTTAGTGGGAGTGGGAGTTTTACCCTCAGGCCACCCACGACGCTTATTTCATTCAACACTTGATTAAGAAAGAAGCATTAGGTATTCAATTTTAATTTTGATGCTTACATATTCCCTGCTTAGGCACTTCGACTTAGTTAAAGATGTGACAACACCACTAACCTGCCACGTGGGAGTCGTATTGGATATTTAAACATACAATTTCACATCAAATCAATGAAAACATTTACGAACACTTTACAAAATTGAGTGTCACGAAAACACTATAAAACATTAACCGGACTAACAAAGACTAGGTACACTCTTAGTTTATAGTTACTGTGTCAAACGCTACTGCGGTTCGTTTTCAAAGCAGTCGCCCGCGCAACTTTGACCAGTCATGTCACTTATAGAGTTTACGGTCAATGGAAAGAAATGTGTCGGTGAGTCAAGAATGTTTATTTTTTTACAAATATATAGACCTAACATAATAACATTAAGCAAACAACGTGACCCACTTCCAAAAATCCTAAAAAATAATAATCAGTAGGAACATCACTAAATAGTTTCGTAATTATCGGTTCACCTATATGTTAAAAGTAATAAAATACAGTCAATAATGTGTGCCTCCACTGCACAAGCGACCCCGAGGAGGACGGCAGTGTGGAGTGGCCTCGCACTGTCGAACACCGGCGGGTGTGTTAGAGGGGAGGTACTACGCCCCTCGAGGTGGGCTGGGATACCGGCACAGCCCGAAAGGGTTTTTTAGGTAGAGAGCCTCCTCGGAAAGGTCCTCGGTAAACCCTGGTCATGCGAAGGCCACCCCGGTGTTTTAGTGGCTATTCCCACCCCCTTCTATTGTGGGCGAGTCCCACACTCCCCCGCTGTCCTCCACCGCGTAGCGGTAAGTGCGTAAAGGTATCTCATTAGGTTAAAAAATAAGTGACCTGTGCTAAATCTGGGTTTTTGTGGTACCTTTTTTTGTTTATATTACCATAAGATAGATAGGTAAAAAAAGCGCGATCGTTAGCCCACCGCTGAGTTAAGCCCTACTCGTGGCATAACACGGCCTACACCCAGCACGTCTGAGGAACGCGCACCCCTAGTGAGTTCGGGGCATAATAAATCGCTAAGCATAGACATTTACCGAATCATTGACATCGCGGTTCTGATTTACACAGGAGCCATTAGTGCGAATACCCCTTTGCCTTATTATGACGTTTAATAGTAGATTATTAACCAAGGGGGATAAAGCAGTGTCTTCTGTCGCGGGTGACGATTGAAATCGCGAGCGTAACGAAGGACTCGAGGTTAACTCCCGAGCGAAGCGAGGGTGTTGAAAACTTAAATCACGAGCGAAGCGAGGGATTTAATACGAGTCCTGAGTGTAGCGAGGGATTTAAGTTCACCCAAGACTAAGACAGCTGTATCACCGAGGAAAATACTCTACTTTTCGTACCATTTGCGAAAAAAATAGTAGATTATTAACCAAGGGGATAAAGCAGTGTCTTCTGTCGCGGGTGACGATTGAAATCTCGAGCGAAACGAAGGACTCGAGGTTAACTCCCGAGCGCAGCGAGGGATTTAAAAACTTAAATCACGAGCGAAGCGAGGGATTTAATACGAGTCCTGAGTGTAGCGAGGGATTTAAGTTCACCCAAGACTAAGACAGCTTTATCACCGAGGATAATACTCTACTTTCTGTACCATTTGCGAAAAAAATATTTATGATTAAACTTTTTCTATTTTATCAGTCATATAATACTGGCAGGTCATAAATAAAGAATTAAAACTTCTTATTCAAATTGGCGCTCGAAAACCTCTGTAAGTATTCCAAATTTAAATCACATTCTCGCCCTAGGGGATGAATGAAATTCAGTACAATTTTCTTTCCCTGTTTTTAACAGATTAAAAATGACTATTGTTATGTTCTCTTTTTGCGGGCTAGAATGTCACTTTTTTGAGCAAGTGGTACGAAAAACTTCTTATTCAAATTAGCGCTCGAAAACCTCGGTAAGTATTCCAAATTTAAATCACATTCTCGCCCTAGGGGATGAATGAAATTCAGTACAATTTTCTTTCCCTGTTTTTAACAGATTAAAAATGACCATTGTTATGTTCTCTTTTTGCGGGCTAGAATGTCACTTTTTTGAGCAAGTGGTACGTAATAGTACATTGTTACCTCAAGGGTGAAATTAACTTATTTAGTCCCGAGACGGGGTTTGGCGCCCGGAACGAAGTGAGGGTGCCAATAGTTCGAGGGACTAAATAAGTCTTTAACCCGAGGTAAACATTGTGCTTTTCATTACAAAATACGAGGAAAGTAAACATAAAAACATGAATTAGCTAAGGATAAAATAAGAAAAATAAATGAATATCGAATTGCCGCTTTCCCGCCTATTTTGTTTGTTTTATTTTCTGTGGCCGGCCCGCTATAATTCAGCCATTATTTTTTATTTTCATCATTGGAAAAATGGTAAATATTTTGCTCAAAGCTAAGTTATTTTAAAGAAATTGTTGAAACTAAATTATAATAAAGTTATTTAAAAAGTATATATTCTTTAATCAATACTTAACTTTTTTAAGTTACTTCAATTTTACATCGTGGCTGTATAGAAAGTTGGAACATGGTTCAATAGTCAAGTGAAAAAGAACTAGTTTTGTTTTTATAATTTGACAGCTGTCAGTTGAAAGTGATTCTCCCTAGGGATGAAAAGTACTACTTTCAGCCCGCTTCTCAGGTCAGTAATGACCTACTTTCAGAGTATGAGTAATGAAAAATGTATTATCAAACTTTTTCTATTTTATCACATATAATACTGGCAGGTCATAAATAAAGAATTGAAAATATTCTGATTCAAATTAGCGCTCGAAAACCTCGGTAGGTAAGTATTCCAAATTTGAATCACATTCTCGCCCTAGGGGATGAATGAAATTCAGTACAATTTTCTTTCCCTGTTTTTAACAGATTATAATGACTATTGTTATGTTCTCTTTTTGCGGGCTAGAATGTCACTTTTTTGAGCAAGTGGTACGGCCGCTTTGTTAATATACAGGTTGCCTGGAGTAGTAAGTACGGAGTCTGTCTGGGGAAAATTGATGACTCCATTTGAATGCTACTTACATTAGCAGTACATAAACTGTCCTCCAAGCTGAGCGATTACGTTGATTGTATCTCATTATATTGTCGTTTCACTTGTGTATAGTTTATGTGGATATGATTACGGGTCTTTTGATCTGATACGAATATACTCGTGTACTTACAGTGGTGCCCAATCAGTATTGAGGCCAAGGCCCGTTTGGGTTTTACTTGTTACTACTAAGCTAAGCAAAGCAAAAGGGTTCCTTATTATAACAGTCGGTGGCAATAATATTAAAATAAAAAGACGTATAGATAAGTCACTTGTGCTAAAAGAGTGCCATCCGAAATCAGAACCTCGGACACCTCAGCAAAGCATTGACAGTTTGAGATTGGATTTATCCTCTTTCACCTTCAAGACTCATTTTTTCCTCTTGCAACCAGGCTTATACGGCGCTGAACAGCAGCAACAAGGATCTCATTATATCCAGACACACCATTCGCATCTGGAATAGAAGTTCATTAAGCGAATCCAGGGTCATAAAAATACGCCTACAGATGACGATTGGTGACTTTTTGAATCCTTCGGTAACCCGCGCGGGTCAGCACCCGACGCACTTTTAACCGTGAAAATTAGTAAAAAATTCTCTAGCTACGCATATGCGCCTCTCAGTGCCTTCAAATGACCTTTGAACGAATCCACACGGGGCTGGAGGGCAAAGAGGTGCAAGCTCTTGCAGCGTGAGGACTTGCCAAAGTCTGATTGGGGTGGTCACAACACCCCGCGAGTGCTTTTATTAACCCGATCTTCCTTGCCTTCTAGTGGACGGGAAGATCCCTCGTAGCACATCGTTGAACGCGTACGTGCGGTACTCGCTGGCGCTGCCCGGCACGAAGGCGATGTGCCACGAGGGCGGCTGCGGCGCGTGCGTGGTGGCCGTGCGCGCGCGCAGGGAGACTAGTGGACGGGTCGAGCTCTTCTCTGTTAACTCTGTAAGTTTGGGGCCGGTATTTTTGAAATATTTTTTGTCCATTCTGCATGGCTTTAACAATTCACCTGACCACTTAACCATTGAAAGAATAACGTTTAGTCATAAAAAATGAATTTTGATATCGATTAAATTGAGTAACTTAGCTCTCGCTTAAATCATCAGTCAGTGAACTCAGACGAAATGTCTCACTCAAGAAGGAAAGTCCAACGATGCAATGGTACCTAATGCTTCGTCAATAACAGACATAAGCTCGAGAATATTATCTTGATGATTTGGAGCTGGTCTGCAAGAACCTTATCCGTCCAGGCTTGGGGTTCCCCCGCCCCGCCTCCTATGCTCCTAGAAATCCACGATTTCTGATGAAAAAACTATTTTCCTAATGTCCAATCGAATGTAAGCTACATGAAACATTTCTGGTTGTCAGTCATATTTAAACTTGTGTGAAATGTGTGAATTACTAAAAAAGCAATCACTATAATATATTATTATTACATATTTATATTTTCCACTTCAGTGCTTGGTGTTGGTGCTCAGCTGCCACGGCTGGGACATCACCACGGTGGAAGGTCTGGGCGACCGACGTCAAGGCTACAATGACATACAGAAGAGGATCGCTGCCTTCAACGCCACGCAGTGCGGCTACTGCACCCCTGGCTGGGCCATGCACTTGTACAGGCAAGATCGAAGTTCAAACAATTTTCCTTTCATATGTAAATTCAGTAAATTAGGATCATTGTTCCGCTTGGCTGTTCATAATTTCATTACGACCTTCATTTGTTCCTCCCATAACGAGTTCAAGTATTATAGATTGTTGTTCTTTTCAATAATAATATTCTAGACGTTCACATTTGTTAAAGCCTACAGTGATCAATCAACTAGTGGCCGCATGCTACTTCGTCCGCGTGGACTTTCACACCCCCATTTTGAACTAGGGGTTCAAAATGGGGGTGTGGAATTTTACAATCCTTTTATTGGTGCTCAACTAAATCATGAGAGGAATCCCTGTACCGGATTTTAAGTTTCTAGGTACAGTAGCTGTGCGTTGATTTATAAATGAAAACAGTCATGTTTGCCAAAGATTATTAAATACACACATATCCGGAAAATGTTTACATTTCTTACATACATAAAATACAGTCCTAGATACATAAAGATGGTCTCTTGCTAATAATGTCCTCCATTTGTACTTTTAATTTGCATTATCCAAACAAATAATTTGTACTGTGTTTCTTGTCGTAGCTTACAAGACAAAAACCTCACGATGGCAGAGATGGAGCGAGCGTTCGGCTGCACTACATGTCGCTGTACGGGCTTTCGCCCCATCATGGACACAGTCAAGTCATTCGCGGTGGACGCCAGCCCTGACCTGCTACAAAAAGTGTCCGACATTGAGGACCTAAGTATCTGCTCTAACACAAAAGCTCCATGTGGAAGAAAATGCTCAACCAAGAGCCTTGACAGTGACTGGAGCGTGCTTATCGATGAGGCCCCTAAACTACAAGACGAGATCACTATTCACAATGAATTCAATAAGTTCTTCAAAGTATACAATGAAGAGGAAATCTTCAGAATACTTGAACAATATGGTGTGGATTCGTATATGCTGATTGACGGCAATACAAGTAAAGGTAACTACTTTATTATAATTTTCTAAATAATTAAATACTGCCTGGCTTTGAAACCTAAGGTCTTTCACATGTCTGTTTGTAACTGGTATGCTTTTTCTTAATTTAGGTGTTTACGAAGACTTCGAGTATCCCCGAATTTTGATAGACATCAGCAGCGTAAAATCACTAAAGCAATACAAAATCGACCAGAACTTGGTTCTTGGAGCCAACATATCTTTGGAAGACTGTATTAGAATATTTGAAGATGCTGCTGAAACAAGAGACGAGTTCGCTTACCTGGAAGGTTTGGCTAGGCATCTGGAACTGGTAGCACATATACCTGTAAGGAAGGTTAGTTGTCGACATTTTTGGCTGTCTTGAATCGAAGCTAAATTTTGAACTGACTTTCAAACGGCACAAAGGTAACAAATGTACTTACTTCCACAAACAGATACTCTCTAATTTACTTCAAATTTGCATCCTATGAATAAGGCCATAGATACCGGCACATAATAACAATAGTACCATAATGAGAGACTTGTTTCTAACTGGCAACACAGGATCCGCAGCGTTGCAAATGAGTGTAGTGTCCCTGAACTGGCCAATGTTACGTCACCTTCAGAATACTGTTAAGCTTGCCTCTCCTAAATTCCTCGCATTCTGGATAACAGAATTGCACGTATGTTTAAGTACAAGTAGTTACATGGTTACATAGGCGTTCAGACCAACCTTTACAAAGCATTAAGCGTCTCATATCTGCAGTACCTATAAGGTGCCCTTATGTAAATGTCAACTCATATAATCTGATAGCTAGCACAGTACCGTCAAAAAGCAAATTATAAATATAGACAGTGACAAATGCTTAAATGCAGTTAAGATCATTTCCTGCAGATTTGTTTTATTCAACTTCGTCATCTTGCCTGTCGACAGATTGGCTCCATCGCCGGTAACTTGATGCTGAAGCACGCGATGCCTTCGTTTGCGTCAGATGTCTATCTTCTGTTGGAGACGGTCGGCGCGGTTGTTACGATTCGTAAGTACTTAGTGTGAAAAATAGGAAATGGGCTCATGCCTGGTGAGTTTACTATTACTATCCGCCAAGGGCGCTGTATGAATAATTGACGCAGTTGCCTGCATCAAATCTTTCCTGGACTAAAATTCATGTTAGGTCCGCTAAAATTAATCATATCATGTTTTTACAAAATAATCATATTTTGCGGGCTGCTACTCGTTTGTAACGCATCGAAATATCGTTAATCGTTAGGCGGTAAAACGAGAAAGAATGGAATAGGTTTTAATTGGTTTTCAGCCTTCGAAGAATAACGTTAATTCGTTAAGTTGCATCGAAGTAAACCAAAGCACTAGGTTCTTTACTTATTAGTATGTGATTGTTAAATAATAGTTCTGACATTTGTAGGTACGGGTAAGTCTGGAGGACGGACTGTCTTAAACTTACTGGATTTCCTCCGGTACGATATGGAAGGCCATCTCATCGTCAATGTTGAACTGCCACCACTCAGCTCAGCACACATCTTCACCAGCTACAAGGTACGCTTATTCATGAAAACTAAACCAACACTGTTGCATTAGTTTTAACGATTGACGTGTCCTGTCAATTACTAGCAAATGTCGACAGCAATAAGAATGAAAGATCCATCCACAACGTAACATTATTCACTGTTTGAATTTCCTTTAATAAGGGTGTATTATGTTTTTCCCCAGATTATGCCTCGTCATCAAAACGCTCTGGCAATCGTGAACGCTGGATTCCTAATAAAAAATAATCCTAGTACCGACTTAATTTCTGACGCCCGGATCGTGTACGGGAATATATCTGAGAAGTTTGTTCACGCGACGAAGACTGAAAACTTCTTGAAGGAAAAAAACGTATTTAGCAACACGGTGCTGCAGAAAGCTATCAATGTGCTCAGTGAAGAATTGGTTCCTGAAGACAACCCCATGCAGCCGTCAAAGGATTGTAGGAAGAAGTTGGCCATTGGGCTCTTCTACAAGGTATGTGGTCTTAATCTTTCCATTAAGCAAAAAGTTTTACCAGGACATAAGTACATATTTGCTGGTCGCGGACATACCTTTACAGTCACAAAAAAGGTGCTCTGCTATGTCTAGGCATAAATCATCTGAATAAGGAGATTTTTAAGCAGAGGCCATGTGTGTCCACAAAATGGTGAAGCGTCAATACCTATAGGACTCTTTATGTATACGACTGTATGTCGAATAAAGTTGAATCTGAAACTCTGTAAACATTTAAATCTGTTGATAAGGTTGCTTTTCCTCAACACATCAGACAATTAATGACATTCAAACACACTGTACGCACACATCATTTTGAGGCCGCTGTACCTACCCCCAAGTCCTACGTCTTGCAATATTTTCGGCTGTCAAGTCGTTCGCCAGATTCTGGACTCGACTATAGAGAAAATAAATACTCTTGCTGATTTTAGTTCATCCTGAGCATTGCACCAAGCAGTATGATTGAGCCACGAAACCGTTCGGGAGGCACCCTCATCAGTCGCCCTGTCTCCAAGGGAACTCAAGATTACCAGACTGACCCCTCGCTGTACCCTCTCAACCAACCGGTTCCCAAACTGGAAGCCATGATACAGGGCTCTGGGGAGGCTCAGTATGCGAATGATGTGCCGCCGATACCGAACGAAGTGTTCGGCGCATTCGTCTTGTCGACTGTACATAGCGGAGAGGTTGATACAATCAACATACGGAAAATTTTGGTACGTAGTTATTTTTTAAGTGTTATCCATGTCCGGAGAGTTTGTACAAATAGCACAAAGTACCTAGGTGTTCTAGCCAGATGTGAACTCGAGGCCAGCTTAGCCTCTGAGTCATGTCGCTCATTCATTTCGAATAAATAAAATTATTATTATTCAAAATTGTATTACAATATTCTATTCTTACAATAAAATCCTTAATATAATTTTAGCAAATAGATGGGGTGCTAGCTGTTTACACGGCAAAAGACATTCCAGGCATAAACTCATTCGCCCGTCCAGGGTTCCAATTGCAAACCGAGGAGGAAGAGATCTTAGCAACAAACATCAAATTCCATGGCCAGCCCATAGCCATCGTGGTAGCTTGCTCTGAAGCGCTCGCTGCAAAGGCTGCTAAAAGAGTTGAAGTGACTTACAAAAATGTCAGCTCTACACCTCCTGTCTTGACCATAGACCAAGCTAAGAAAGACAGCGCAAGACTCAGCAATTATCCGGAGAATAGTATTAAGCCTAAGGTTGGTTTTTATAATGTTGTTAACCAGTGTCTTTTCTAAACAATGTTGTTAATTGCTTTTAATAATTTAACATAATTTTGTGCACTAACTATTTTCTTTGAATTGTATAACTAGATGTGTACTTATATTCTAAAATTGTAATTTACTAATAGATTATTGTACATATTGAGAAGAGCAACTGCTGAGTTTCTTGCCGGTTCTTCTCGGTACAGAAACAACTTTCCGACACCGGTGGTTGAGTCACATTATGTTTGTATACTGTGTATTTATTTGTTATTTCTATTATAGTATTTAAGTCTATTATTAAGTGTTTGATTGTTTTCTCGACGATTTGAAAGCGCTTGTAACAGGTGTATATTTAAATAAAGATATTTCTGATTCTGATTAAGGGCAGAGGCGACGATGTGACAAAAGTGATCAAAGGCGTGTACGAGACAGAGGCTCAATATCACTATTACATGGAGCCCATTTCGTGCGTCGTGGTGCCTGTCGATGCCAAGCTCGAGGTGTACGATTCGACGCAGTGGATGGATCTGACACAAGTCGCGATCGCCCGGTGTTTGGGTGAAAAGGAAAGCGAGTAGGTATTTCATGCTAGCTTATCTTTAATTAATTACGGATACCAATAAGTAATATTTTGAAATGAGCATTTATGCCTATATTTTGAAACATGATGTTTTTTGTTGGGAATGTAATGATCAGTGCAAGTTAGTCCTGCTTACCCGTGTAGATTATTGCTTTCTGCATGCTTATTTGAACTGCCTCAAATGACTCTTATTATTAAGCACAGGTTAAAGGGTAACTGTTTTCATTGATTGATTGCGATTTAACAAAAACTTCAACAAATCTTTTGTAAGGTAATTGGTGCCGTTTAGTCCCAAACTAAGCAAATTTGTACTTTGTGACTAGTGTCACAAAGTACATATTAATGGATGAAATTAATTTATTCCTTTTTTGTACATAAATGTTTAATATGCATAGGAAACACCTAGCCCAATACAAAATGGTCGAACTATCTTTTGCGTTCTATCCAACTTCTTAGATAGGTTTTTAAAATCGTTGCTTTTTTGATTGATTAGCTGTTAGCCCAAGTTAAGGCTTTCACAGCTTCGCCGGATGGTGAGTGGAAGCTCTCAACACCTTATACCTATAGATAACGGGCGCAAGGGTGCCTCACGATTGAGCTGAGGCTCGGCTTAAAGCGTCACTGGGAGTTGAAAAATCTTTATCGTATTTTTGTTTTAATGTTCAAGTATCGTGATCAAATGCCGCCGAGTGGGCGGCGGGTTCGGCGGCAAGATCAGCCGCAACGTGCAAGCGGCCACTGCCTGCGCGATAATAGCAAGGAAGATGAACGCGCCCGCGCGGTTCATCCTGCCGCTGCAGACCAACCTTACTATCGCGGGAAGGAGGCTACCCTGCCAGTGTGAATATGAGGTACTTACTTGCTAACTCAGTTGTTCGTTAACTATACAGGATGGCCGGGAAGTTGACGTCCGAAGCTAAAATTTAGATTCCTCATATCAAGGTGTAACCAAATCACCCCTATGTATGTTCTACGATTTTGCTTAGTAGAATTATTTTTATGATTTTTTCCTTAATTTTCACCTTTCATCGGTTTTTTTTCTCAATCTGCCGAGTACTTGGTGGTCGAATTATCGGTGGTAATTAATTACCGGATTAGATAGATAGTAGACTAAAGTTGAAATAAAATGTAATAGTTCGGATATAATTAAGGTTTCATGAAATCCATTCAGTAGTTTTCGTGAAAAAACAACACAGAACATCCATCCATGCATGCATACAAACTTTCGCATTTGTTATATTTGTAGGATAGTTCCAGTGGGTTTTTTTTTCTCTGTTGTGCTTGTGCCTCAGTTGTGACAGTGCAATGATCGACGTTGTGAACCAACGCACGCCAGGTCGAAAATGGGGTGGGTGATTCCAAAAAAAATATAGTGTTACCTAGATGATGTAATTTTCAGACATCTACTTTCTTCGCAAATGAGGTTAAGCAGCTGATCCCAGCTAACTTCGGTAGATCGACTTAACGTCATTACCTAGTCGTCAAGCTTAGTGGGATTCCTTAAGGTCCCTGAATAACATCTGGGCCCTGTTCAATAAACATTACAATTCTACAAATATGTAAAAAACTTACAGGCTACAATTCTACAAGTTTCTGTTCAATAAAACTTACAAGTTACAATTTTATCATGGTGGAAAATCTACAAATTTGTAGAATTGTAAGTAGCTACAATTTTACAAGTTTCTGTTCAATAAACATTTTCTTTCTACAGGTGACAATTTACATATTTGTAGGGAAAACTGGTTTATTGAACGCAAAATTGTAGTTACAAGTCTACATTTTATGTAAATTGTAGTAAAATTCCGACAGGTGGGCTTACCCTGTGTCAGAACTTTTCAATTTTGTGCCTCAACCTAAAAAGGAAAGGAAATTGGATGAAATTAAAGAAATATTCCTAACAACTAGTAGTGTAAGTTAAGACAGAAGTAATGAGTGGTTATAAAAAATGCAGCGGCGTTTTGAGTAAACACATAAACTTTACTTTTAATGTAAAAGAATAAACATTTCACCAAAAAATCGGGTCAGCAAAATACCGTCGAATATTTTTTGGTTAAAAAGATTGTACGTACATGATCTTTAATACGACTCCACTCAGAAAATCTCCTAATACTCTCCTTATTGCTTTGAGCCACATTTTTTTAAGTTGCCCATCTCGGGAAACCAGTTTCTTTACATTTGGTACATACCATGCTGGCATTTGTGTGTTATCAAGAATTCTCTACAAATTTCATACAAAAACGTCTGTGTTTTTGGTATTTGCGCTACTAGCGCTACTTTGACAGTTGCACGCCCCATTGTCTCGAAATCCCTAGATTTGAAGAAATTTAATTATCAGGCATTAAAGGTGGTTCGCTAATCACTGTAAATGAATGAAAAAAACAAATCCACTTAAAGCAACAAAATCTTACATTTTATGTAAATTGTAACTTACAAATTTGTAAGTACAATTCTACAGGCGTTTTCTACATAATTGTAGTGTTTATTAAACAGCATTTGGAGTTACATATTTGTAAGGTTTTCACTTGTAGATTTTCTACATAATTGTAGTGTTTATTAAACAGCACTTGTAGCAAAACTTTACAAATATGTAAGTTTTTTACATATTTGTAGAATTGTAATGTTTATTGAACAGGGCCCTGATAGCCAAGTACTGAGATTGGAGTATGACTCCACTGCCACCTCATATACAGTTGAGATGAGGTCTGTGACACATATATAATTGTTTGTATGCAATACTGGAATTTATCTCAGTCTGTTTTTTATTCAAGGAATCCGTCTGTATGGGTTCAATTCCCTGTCTTTTCTCTTCGTCGTCCTTCTTTACATATGATGATTTTCTTTCATTATTATAAGACTTAACTTTCTAGGTAGGAGTGAATGACGAAGGCAAGATCCAATACCTGAACGCGGCGATCATCGAAGACGACGGCTGCTCCCACAACGACAACATACTCTCGTTCACGTCCAGCGGCTTCCCCAACTGCTACAACGCGGACTACTTCAGCCTCACCACCGCCGCTGTTATCACTGACTTGCCCTCCAACAGCTTTGCTAGAGCTCCAGGTAAAGTGAAATAAAATATCACTGGACATTATTCCACACAGCGCCATCTACCTTCAAATTGAATTAATTAAAGTTTGTATTATGTGATACTAGACAACGGATAAAAATACTATTTTTTTGTAAATGCATTACAAAATACATAAGAAACACCCAGACCGGACGTGTTCATGCACACGAATGTTTGGACTGTGCAGGGATCGAACCCGCGACCTTTAGTATAGTAGTCAACTTCTAAACCATAACACCAAACCGGTCGTCGAAAAGATTGTTCATTCTGTGTGACTTAATACAGTCAGCGTCAAAATTATGAAAGCTTGAAATCTTAATAATTTCTGTGACATCGTTATCGAAGTAATGTGACATAGTTCTAAAATGTTTACAAATATTATTTTTGAAGCCGACTGTACATAAATCATTGTTTTAGAAAGAAAGAAAAAGCGTTTATTGATTTTGAACATCGCATCAGATAAAACACATACAGAACAAGATGGTTAGGAAAAAATAAAACAACCAATAGAAAAACAAAGAATAATTTCCACCAGGCAGCAGTGTCACGATGTCCAAAATAAATGGACCCCACTCAGCTAATGCCAGGACCTGATAGGCTCAGGCGCTGATTTTAAAGACCTTAATAATTTCAGGAACTGCCGAGGGTATTGCTAGTATCGAGCACATAATGGAACATATAGCGTTCGCCGTCAATAAAGACCCGACAGAAGTCCGCAAAATCAACATGCGAGAGGAAGATAATGATTTGCCCACTCTCATTGACGATTTAAAGAAAGACACGGACTACGACAAACGGGCTGAGGATATAGAACAGTTTAATAAAGCAAACAGATGGATGAAGAAGGCTATCACCATCAGCGTCATGAGTTTCCCCGTCATTTTCTACGGCAACTTCAGTGGGATGGTCACTATCTACCGAGGAGACGGCACTGTGACCGTCACCACCGGCGGAATCGAAATGGGCCAAGGCGTCAACACAAAAGTTGCCCAAGTTTGTGCTTACGAATTAGGAATACCTCTAGAATACGTCTCTGTGTTGTCACATTATTCTTTCACAGCGGCTAATAACGTTTTCTCCGGGTCTAGTATTACGAGTGAGAGCGCTTGTTATGCTGTGATTAAAGCTTGTCAGATGTTGAAGGAAAGATTAGAGCCGATCAAAGCAAAGATGACGGATCCTACTTGGCAAGAGTTGGTGATGCAAGCGGGTGATGAGCAGGTGGATTTGACCGGGCTATACATGATGACTGACAAGGATCCGAATTTGTCAGCATACAGCGCGTTTGCTGTGGCTATTCTTGAGACGCAGTTGGATGTTCTGACGGGGAGGTTCGAGTTGTTGAGGTTGGATATTTTGGAGGACGTCGGATTAAGTGCGAATCCCAATTTGGATGTTGGTCAGGTGAGTTCACTCACAGTGCTATTATACAATTACTAGCGGCCACCCGCGAATACGTCCGCGTTGACTACAGTAAAAAAAACGTATCTTTTTAAAAATCTGTTCCTATTTGTTTTGTTGTTGCTTATGCTCTATTCAGCAACATATAAGTAAAGTTTCATTAAAATGCATTCAGTAGTTTTTACGTGAAAGAGCAACACGGCACATCCACACATACAAATATTCGCATTTATAATATTAGTGGTATGTGCTTAACACGTTCCCAGCCCAATGACTCCTGAGGCGTCACGTTTGTCCAAAACTCAGTTTGTAGTCATAATCCAAAACTAAAGGAGATTGGCAGACTCTCATTCTCCTCCAGCACCGAAATTAGACATAGTTTTAAAATTTTGAATGCCTTGATCGAAAGCATAATAACTGTAATAGTAAAGACTTCAAAAAGCTTAAGAATAGTACATTGCTACCCTAGGGGTGAAAGTAACGAGGGACTAAATAAGTCTTTAAGCCGAGGTAAACACTGTGCTTTTCATTACAAATACGAGAAAGTAAAAATAAAAACATGAATTAGCTAAAGAAAAAATGAGAAAAGTAAATGAAGATCGAATTGCCGCTTTCCCGCCTAGTTTGTTTATTTTTCTGTGGCCGGCCCGCTATTCAGCCATTATTTTGTATTTTCATCATTGGAATAATGGTAAATATTTTGCCCAAAGCTAAGTTATTTTAAAGAAATTGTTGAAACTAAATTATAATAAAGTTATTTAAGAAATATATATTTTTTATTCAATTCTTCATCATCATCATCAGCCTGTTGTAGTCCACTGCTGAACATAGGCCTCTCCTTTTGCACGCCACTGTACTTAACTTTAAGTTATTTCAATTTTACATCGTGGCTGTATAGAAAGTTGGAACATGGTTCAATAGATATGTGAAAAAGAACTAGTTTTTTTTTAAATAATTTGACAGCCGTCAGTTTAAAGTGATTCTCCCTAGGGATGAAAAGTATTACTTTCAGCCCGCTTTTCAGGTCAGTAATGACCTACTTTCACAGTATGAGTAATGAAATAATATATTGTTTTTCTGTTATTTATGGCCCTGTCGACATTTTTAAGTGCGTGACAGAACCATTCCGCTAACCAAAACAGTTTTAAAACACGCATTGTCTTTAAATAAGAAAACTAGTGAAACACATTTGGTCTTGGGTTCAGACGGGGATCGAATCCGCGTCTTCCGCTAACCGGGCGGCAGTTATTACCAGTAAGCTGATCAATGTTAAAGGCAGATCTTCATGAAATAGTCGAAAAAAAGCTACTTCATCTTAAGTCGAGGCCTTTTATGCGCGTAACATCAAATTTAGATTGTAATGCGTTCTATATTACCTAACAACAATCTGCACTGAGCCCGCGTGTTGGAGTATGGCTTGTTCCACCTCATAGTTGAGGTGAGGCTTGTGCCCAGCAGTGGGACGTATATAGGCCGTTTATGTTTATGCGCGTGCCTAACCCTTGCAAGGTGGAAGGCGGCTACGTGCAGGGCCTGGGCTACTTCACGTGCGAGAAGCTGGTGTTCTCAGTCTCGGGGCGCCTCCTGAGCGCGCGCTCGCTGCTCTACCACGTGCCGCTGGCTGCGGACATCCCGGCGCGCTTCAACGTCACGCTGCGATACAACTCCAAGAACACGAAGGGGGTTCTGGGGTCTAAAGGTAGGTGATCTATTTTCCTTTGTAGATTTTATATTAGAGAAGATAAGATATACTTTATTGCACAAAGATAACAATTACAGTGTTTACAGAGATTTAGTAGTACAATGTACGCCTACATTGTATGCCTTATCGCTAAAAGTGATCTCTTCCAGACAACCTTCCGGTAGAGAAAAAAATAAAGAAAAATAGATGTGGTGGTGCAATATGATTATTGAGAGATAATCATTGCTGTCATAAATTACTTACTATAATAAAAAAGTGTAGTAGTGTAGAGAAAAGAGAGGACATGGAGATCACGTCGACGACGCCGCGACGTATCGGAAGCCGGAATTCAGAAAAATGCTCAAATAGTAGTGGAGAAGTACCTAGTAATTTGGAATTTAATTTAATGAACTGTCCGCTTTGGAAATTGGCAAGGATAAGCAAACAATGTTAGCTAGAGTCTGTTTTCTTTAAAGTAGATCTATAAAATATGGAAGAAAGGTTCCTGTCTCTGAGTGATCATGGTAAAGGGGTAGGGAAATGAAAAACTCTATAGTGATTAGTGCCATGAACAAGAGCTTTTAATAAAAATATCACCAGTCATTAATATGTGTCACGTGATTCATGAATATACTTGTATTCATTAGTGAGTGCACCTTATTCAATATTATAACTAAGGGATACTTGTTTGTAATCCCAGCGGTGGGCGAGATGGGCGTGTGCACGGCGCACGGCGTCACGCACGCGCTGCGCCGCTGCATCCACGCGTCGCGGGTGCAGTCCGGCCACGACGCGACGGAGTGGATCGACATTCGTAAGTAACCTCTACATCATTCAGTTCTATTAACATAAATGTTATTAAACAAAAGACCGGTGGTACAGGCGCCTTTACGTTTAAGTGACCTATCTCAGAGCGACAACTCGTATTATGCTTTTTTCGTAGTGGCATCGTACCCTGTAGGTAAGTGTGTAGCCGTGAAGATCCCTACGTTCTCGCGTTAGTTAACTAGTATCTATTTCGTTCTCGTAGCAACTAGCCGCTTAGCTCAGCGGACACAAGCGTCAGCCCCAGATTATATTGTTACTCAGTGGTCGTGGGTACGAATCATGGCAAAGACACATTTTTTTCAGTCATGCTTAGCAATTTTGTAAATCATTACTATCTTTACGAAAAAAGCATGACGGCGCATCAGTAATTTTAGAGCGGATCGATACCAGGATTCGGACCGCTCTGACACAACACCGAGCGCTAGCAGGAGCGAGTGATGGAAGGAAGGCGAACCAACCGTTGGCCTTTTGAAATCAAACTGCATCGCTTCATTACGTTACGTGTTCGGCGGAGTGTCGTTGATTTTTGACTAATTAAGATACTGTGAAAGTGATCGTAATTCTATTTCGTAGATTGGTGGAAATAATACTAGATTGAAAGTGAAGTGTCATGTAGTTTTCCTCACCCGATAACCCACGCCTATCTAACAAGTATTTTCTATCAATTCGCAATGGATTCCCAAAACTCTGATAAGCGCACGATTCCTACGAGTCCTGTTGACGTGCCTTTAAGCATAATACGAGTTGCAACTATCGTAGTTGTGTCAAAAGAATTGAATTGTCGCCTAAGATAGGTCAAATAAAGCTAAAGGCGTCTGTACCTTAATGTAATAGGTAGTATAGAAAGATACGAGTAGAGGTATAAAACGAACCTAGGTAAAACCTTTAGATAAAATGGCCAAAACTACGCTAACAAATCAAAGAAGCTAGGAAGCACTGTCAGTAAACTGAAAACTCGTATGATACCTAAATTGTTTTCTATCTATTTACCCCCTTATTTGTTAAAACTTAAACAGCTCTTCAACAACACGTTAGCTTTTGTATCGCTCTGTCCCTTTCATTCTTGTAGCTGCCGCCATTTGCGAGTATGTGTCATTACACGTCAATGCTTAAACTATGCTTTAGCGGTGCGTTCTTTTTTATGCATAAGGGGGTCAAAAGAATTGAATTGTCGCCTAAGATAGGTCAAATAAAGCTAAAGGCGTCATTCGTAAGTAACCTCTACATCATTCAGTTCTATTAACATAAATGTTATTAAACAAAAGACCGGTGGTACAGGCGCCTTTACGTTTAAGTGACCTATCTCAGAGCGACAACTCGTATTATGCTTTTTTCGTAGTGGCATCGTACCCTGTAGGTAAGTGTGTAGCCGTGAAGATCCCTACGTTCTCGCGTTAGTTAACTAGTATCTATTTCGTTCTCGTAGCAACTAGCCGCTTAGCTCAGCGGACACAAGCGTCAGCCCCAGATTATATTGTTACTCAGTGGTCGTGGGTACGAATCATGGCAAAGACACATTTTTTTCAGTCATGCTTAGCAATTTTGTAAATCATTACTATCTTTACGAAAAAAGCATGACGGCGCATCAGTAATTTTAGAGCGGATCGATACCAGGATTCGGACCGCTCTGACACAACACCGAGCGCTAGCAGGAGCGAGTGATGGAAGGAAGGCGAACCAACCGTTGGCCTTTTGAAATCAAACTGCATCGCTTCATTACGTTACGTGTTCGGCGGAGTGTCGTTGATTTTTGACTAATTAAGATACTGTGAAAGTGATCGTAATTCTATTTCGTAGATTGGTGGAAATAATACTAGATTGAAAGTGAAGTGTCATGTAGTTTTCCTCACCCGATAACCCACGCCTATCTATACTAGGTTTTTTATTGTAGTCAGTGAAATGACATTTTCAGTGTGGCAGGTTTTCAGTCCCAAATAAATAGTGATGTGGTAAATCGAGTTTTTACAATTGAAAGTTAGTCGACATCCTGGCAAAATTGTCGTAGTGAATGACTTCCATATGTCATTACTGGCAACACACACTGGTCAGACTTTCGTCTTGAGACTTAAAGGTATTTCGGGAAACTGTATTTAGTAAATAGGTTTTCAGTTTCAAAATGTTTTGTTTCTGTATTATATTATTTACAGGTAAGAATTTATTTTATTAACAGGTCATACAACTGGAAAAGTTTGGGAGGATACAACAGTAGAATCTTCCAAACAAGCGTTTTCTAAAGGTTTGAATTAAGGCCTAAAGGGCCCAACCGGCAAAGAACGACGCCTTATAATTTCACATATAGGCAGTGACGAAGGTTTTACAGATTCCGGTTTACTCATTTTTGAATCGAAGAAAAATAGTATGGACTATCATGAAGAGATGAATTCAGAGTGTTTTGAGAAATGGCTTAAAAGCATTTTGCCAAAATTAAAGCCAAATGCGGTGCTGGTATTAGATAACGCACCGTACCATTCGAGAAAAGTCGATCGTATCCCCACTTCAAACTGGTGGAAGGCTGATATTGTTCAGTGGTAAGATGAAAAACAAATTAAATATCAACCTACAATGATAAAGGCTCAATTAATCGAAATAGTAAAATTACAAAAATCAAATTACGAACGCTATGCTGTGGAAGAGTTGGCCGCTGAATACGGTGTCACAATCCTGTGTCTGCCACCTTATCACTGTAAGCTCAACCCAATAGAATTAGTTTGGGCTCAAGCAAAGAGGTACGTTGCCAGGAACAATAAAACTTTTAAAATAAAAGAGGCAATAAAATTATTTGAGGAAGGCCTGAAAGAGGTGACGCCTGATAATTGGAGACAGTGCATACACCATGCCATAAAAGTCGAAGACAAAATGTGTCAACTCGACCACATTATAGACCAATATGTGGATTCCTTCGTTATAAATGTAACTGATTCCGATTCCGATTCTGAATATACCGATTCAGAATCGGAGTCGGAATCAATAGCAACCGTAAAAAATAAAACCGTATATAATTACTTGTATTTTCCTGACTTTCAAGTGTTAATTCCCCTGAACCTCTTTGAACATTTTTTTCCCAGCTATGGTTATAATTTTTTAGTAAGAAGTTTTAATATGGAGGTAGGGTCCATATTTTTCAAATCGTATTATTTAATTCTTTGTGTACCTATTAAATATTTACAATTTAAAAAAGGCTTTGATACCTAATAAAATAGAGCATGACTAAATGTCTAAGTCTAGTGATTGCCGAACGTCACTATTGTAGCGGGTCACCCTTTTTTGTATCAGTCACTGTTGAAGTTGTCATTTTGCTGACTACAATTATTAATCGTACTATAACAAGTATTTTCTATCAATTCGCAATGGATTCCCAAAACTCTGATAAGCGCACGATTCCTACGAGTCCTGTTGACGTGCCTTTATCAGAAGTGGGAGACGAAGGGCAGAGACCAGAGGAAAATCGATCTGTGAAAGAAACTACGACCCCAAACCTAGTGCATCATATGGAGGCTTTACTTTCACGATTATTAACGACACCTCATCCACAACCTTCAACTAGCACCAGTACGCAATTGATCCGCTTCGATCCTGATGACAACGAAGCCGATATTGAAGGTTGGTGCAGAGTGACGGAAATAATTATTGACAGCAGAAAATTAGAAGGTGCAGAGCTACTGCTTGTGCTCACACATGCTTTGAAAGGACGAGCCGCCTCTTGTTTGATAAAACTACAAGCATCGCAGCTAACATGGCCTCAAATAAAAGATTTGCTTCTTGCTAAGTTTGCAAAACCTATGCTAGCTCAGGACTACTTTGACGAAATACTTAGATTCCAAGTCGGCATCAAGGAGACAGCATGTGAGGCAGCCATGCGTCTTTGGACTCTAGTAGAACGCATACCTCGCACCGAGGTGTCTGAGGATATTATGACAGGGTTTGTAGCTTCTATACTTTGCCAAAAGGACGCGATCATTCGGAGAGAGTTGCATGTTCACAACGTGGCAACGAGAGCCTCACTTTTTCGTATCCTCAGCGGAGTTTCTTTGAAGCGTAGACATGACAATACAGACACTTCGTACGATGTAGAAATCAAGAGAAGCCGCCTTATAGAACCACGTTTCACCGGCACGTGTCATCGTTGCGGAACCCAAGGACACAGAATGATTGACTGCCGTAAGCGACGTGAAGACTTCGCCGTAGCAGTCAAGACGCCTAACCAGTCATCGAAGTTGCCTGAGAAGATAACCTGCTTTGTGTGTGGGCAGCAGGGACACCTTGCATCATCGTGTCCGGACCGAAAAGGAGGCGTTGCACCAGCGGCAACCAAGGAGGTTCATGTCTGCGAGCGCAAATCAACCAAGAGCACCCTGACTACATCATCTGGTGAGCCCGTTTCCTTTCTTTTTGATAGTGGATCCGCCTGCTCTTTAGTGACTTGTAGCTTTGTCAAGAAGTTTTCGGGTACTATGCACAATAACTTGGTTTATCTGAAAGGTATAGGCAAAGAGGATGTTCATTGTTATTCGCAGATTCTACGTCCCGTCAGTATTCAAGGAATATCAATATCATTGTTGTTTCATGTCGTGCCTGATGAAACGATTACAGAACCGGTTATCATAGGGAGGGATTTACTAGAAAGTGGTATTCACGTAGAAATTAATACTGATCGAATGATATTCTCTTTGCACAAGGAAGTTAACATCACCGAAAACGTATTTTCTTTTAACCTTTCAAACGTAGATACTGATTTACAAGGTGAAGATAAAAGAGCTCTAATTAACATTTTGCAAAAATATAGCGAGTTTTTCGTGGATAGTATACCCACTAGGCGTGTAACGACCGGTACTCTACGCATTGATCTTATTGATTCAAATAAAATTGTCCAAAGACGGCCCTATAGGTTAGCCCCCGCCGAGAAAGAGATTGTCAAAGAAAAAGTAGAAGCGCTTTTAGAAGCTGGTGTCATTCGTGAGAGTAGTTCACCGTTTGCGAGTCCAATACTGCTGGTGAAAAAAAAAGACGGCACGGACAGGATGTGCGTAGACTACCGGGAACTAAACGCCAATACGCGTCCTGAGCATTTTCCTTTACCCAGAATAGACGAGCAAATTGACAGGCTACATGGTGCTCACCATTTCTCGGCATTAGATATGGCTTCTGGGTACCATCAAATATTGGTTGACCCTGAGGGCGACAGCATAGCCCGGCAGCTTTTGTGACCCCTGAAGGGCAATATGAATACCTTGCTATGCCCTTCGGGTTACGAAACGCAGCTTCGGTGTATCAGCGGTGTATCAATAAAGCTTTAGGTCCCCTGAAAGATAGTGTGGCCCTGGCGTATATGGACGACGTCCTTTGCTTCTCTAATGACGTCACTCAGGGGCTAGAACGGCTCGACATGACGTTAAAAGCATTGTCGGAGGCTGGATTTTCATTTAACGTCAAAAAATGTAAATTTATGAAGAGCCAGGTTGATTATCTGGGTTATGTCATAAAATGTGTTGAAGTAAACCCAAACCCTAAGAAAATCCAGGCTTTAGCAAACGCACCTACCCCAAAGACAGCTTATTCTGGCCGATGTCCTGAGGGCCTGACTACAAGCGGAAATCGCGGCTGGTTAAGGGACTGGCTTACGATGGTCGATGTTCCTGATCACGTCGCTGAGGCCTATGAGAGGCGCTACAGTGTTGAGACCTATGAGAGGTGATGGTACCGAGGCCTATGAGAGGTGATGGTACCGAGGCCTATGAGAGGCGCAGTACGTAATCGTGAGGATGCTAGGTGGTTTGTCACCATAGGAGATGGTGACTGGTTGAGAGAATGCCTTGTTTGAGTTGCCTAATTCAGTAAGTTGTGGTGTGTGTGCGTACGTGTAGTTGGTGTGGGAAAAATTGCAATCTCTGAATCGTGATACGTCAGTGACGGACGAGCGGGAAAAGAGTAGTTCTACCAGATACTCATTTTGTCCTTGCAGATTAACCGGGGAAGGAGGTGAGCTGTCACGAGGAGTCGCACGAGGACGTGCGAATGTCAGTCTGGCCGTGACGGCGCATCAGTAATTTTAGAGCGGATCGATACCAGGATTCGGACCGCTCTGACACAACACCGAGCGCTAGCAGGAGCGAGTGATGGAAGGAAGGCGAACCAACCGTTGGCCTTTTGAAATCAAACTGCATCGCTTCATTACGTTACGTGTTCGGCGGAGTGTCGTTGATTTTTGACTAATTAAGATACTGTGAAAGTGATCGTAATTCTATTTCGTAGATTGGTGGAAATAATACTAGATTGAAAGTGAAGTGTCATGTAGTTTTCCTCACCCGATAACCCACGCCTATCTAACAAGTATTTTCTATCAATTCGCAATGGATTCCCAAAACTCTGATAAGCGCACGATTCCTACGAGTCCTGTTGACGTGCCTTTAAGCATAATACGAGTTGCAACTATCGTAGTTGTGTCAAAAGAATTGAATTGTCGCCTAAGATAGGTCAAATAAAGCTAAAGGCGTCTGTACCTTAATGTAATAGGTAGTATAGAAAGATACGAGTAGAGGTATAAAACGAACCTAGGTAAAACCTTTAGATAAAATGGCCAAAACTACGCTAACAAATCAAAGAAGCTAGGAAGCACTGTCAGTAAACTGAAAACTCGTATGATACCTAAATTGTTTTCTATCTATTTACCCCCTTATTTGTTAAAACTTAAACAGCTCTTCAACAACACGTTAGCTTTTGTATCGCTCTGTCCCTTTCATTCTTGTAGCTGCCGCCATTTGCGAGTATGTGTCATTACACGTCAATGCTTAAACTATGCTTTAGCGGTGCGTTCTTTTTTATGCATAAGGGGGTTAGTATTCAAATGTACGGTGTCGGCACATCACTCTACCCATTTCCGGTCAATCCTCCTTGCTCTATTGCAAAGATATGACATTTGGCAAGAACGAGAAAGTACGGAAATGGTAATGGTAACCTGACGTGCTGTTGACTGTACTTTTGCTGTTTGGGTTGTGCAAAACAGATTTTCGACGCTTAAACATGTCAATAATAAACTCGGAAACAGCAGGTACACCTAGAAAATAGAAAGTGTAACTTTGATTACTTGAAGTTTAAGACACATCACTGTGGTTTATTCCAGCGGTTCCATACGACACGGAAGCCATATTAAAGGCATTGGATGTAAAACTGGAGGAAATGTTGCTCACAACCGAGGATTGAACCGAAGATGGAGATGACCTATACTGAAATACAACTTTGTTAGTTAGTTATTATTACGAGGGTACCCTGAATTCTCAAACCCCGCTTAAAGTAAGGCTACTTTAAATAATTTAAATGTTCACCAACAGCTGTAAATAGTATATTTATTTTTGTTTTATTTAGTAATTTAATTTAATTATAACATATTTAAGTAGTTAATGTCTATTTTGTTTGCAGTATTTTAAGCTGAATGTGAATTGAGTAATAACTTATTCAACTGTCCTTTTATTTAAAGCATCAGCTTTATTGAGATAACTAGTGAAATGTAATAATAAAAATATTAAATGGCAAGTTATTCTGTGGAATTGACTCATTGTGTATTAATGAAACTAACGGACTAACATGACCATAAGACCCGGCCCGCGTGAAGTCGTCGTAGCATATAATAGAGCGGTCAGCCGGCTCACGAAAGGTCCAGGTTCGAACGCTGCCTGACGCTTTTTTTAACCCTGTGGAAATGCGTTACGCCTACCGGGGGGCGGTTGGGTTATGTCGGACTCTCCACTGGAAAGGTGATAACCCAGCGGCCCTAGACTAAGTTGATCAATCTTTAGACAGATAGATTAGAATGCAGCAGTGTGAATCCTAATTTCCTGAAATATAATCAGATCCAAAATGGACCAAAACACGCGTTTGACAGTCAGCGTAACGTCATGAATTTAGGCTGTGGGGCGCGATCGTAGGCGATAAATCATTTTCGCGTTAAATTATTTTTGATATGCCTCAGTATAAACGCTTCTGAGGAAATAATCTTCGTATGCAATTATGTGACGGCAACTTTCATAAAAAGTTTTAAATTATTAATCATAGATTGTTAGGTTATGTGTCACGAAAGAAACGTGCGGTCCGAAACGTTTATGACACTGACTGCCATGTGAGCACTTTTTGATTAGAAGTCATTTCGGACCACAGGGTAAGTTTTTATTATTTTTCTTCTGCACCTGCAGACTGTAGCCTGATACCACTGTTTAAACCAACTGCACCTAACAGTAAAAGTTATTACCATAGGTACACAAATACAGTTGTTGTTTGCTGTTCACTGTTTGTATTGCATTTAGCCCTGTGGCACAGTGCTAGTCTAACAAAGCAAAGTCACTTTATCCATTAATATGTTGATTATTTATATTTTAATTGCATTTATTTGTTCTTGGCATTTTGTTTTTCTTGCTTGGCACATAATCGTCATACGCTATCCCTACGCCCGGGCGTGTGGCATATTTTCATTTTTTGTCTTACAAAAGTTAACCGGTGAAGAAGTACACTTGAAGTTTTCGGTCGGCTAGATTTTAAAGCAGTCTTCCGTGCATCCTTGCTAAGTCATGTCTCCAATAGTGTTTAAGGTCAATGGCAAGAAATGTGTCGGTAAGTAACTCTTTGCATAATTTAACAAAAATAAGTTATTGAATCATTTTTAGTAGGTACGTATCGTTTTGAAGGTAGAAAAATGTTGACTAAATATAGCTTAATGCATTTAGTATTCAATCGAATGATCAAATAATGTTACCGAAATACCTACCTTTTTTAAAGTTTTTAGTTTTACTTGAATATAGGTTGTCTTAGCTTTGTTCACTTCAATAAAATTACAGGTAAGTTACCTGAGGTAACTGATAGTTAAAAGTCAACAGCATGAAAAGCTACCCATCTGGTCAGTGCTCCTTACTCTATTGCAAAGCAATGTCATTTGGAAAGAGCAAGATAAAAACGGAAATGAGTAGCCTGATGTTTTGTCACTGTAAAGCCGCGGAATGAAAAGGTTGACCAGTGTTGCAAGCATGTGTTACTTTTTTAAACTGTGTAACAGGCTAGAGTTTGCCGAAAAGTATGCTTTAACCCCTGGAGTGTCGGAGGAGCTGATTCAGCTCATCAGGAAATTGGAGCAGTTCCAAGCGGCAAATTTAGGCCTAGTATAATTATGTCTTTCGCGCTAAAAAATCAACCATTTTGGCCCTTGGCATTTTGGCATTTATAGGCATTTGGGTCATTTTGGTGCCAAATAATGACGCGCAACGATCTATCGTCGTTTTAGTAAGATTCGGCGATAACACGCCTGACAGCTCGTATGTCTCCGACACTTGAAGAATTATTGTCTGACAATAAAACTAAAATTCGATTGGACGTATGTTCCTTCACGATTGACAGTTGAACAGCAAGAACAGATCTTAGGGTGGTCAACCCTTTCATTCCCCGACTGTACATTCAATAATATTCGTCAAAGTGCGTTACTTTTCAATAAGAAACATGAACAAACCACGAAAGACCTCCTCCTTCCAGTGGACGAGTCGACCCCTGTAACGACATCGTTGAACGCGTACCTACGATATGCTCTGGCGCTGCCCGGCACGAAGGCGATGTGCCACGAGGGCGGCTGCGGCGCGTGCGTGGTGGCCGTGCGCGCGCGCAGGCAGACTAGTGGACGGGTTGAACTTTTCTCTGTTAACTCTGTAAGTATATGTATGACAACGACCGTCTTATACGTTCCACTGCGCGCACTGGTCTCACCTCAAGTATACGGTAGCTCGAGCAAATACTCCAACACCCAATGATATTATAACTAAAAAGTTTTAGATAGGGTATGTCAGTACTAACGCGAAGTCAAGACGCTTTGTCCACGGGGTACGACGTTGTTAATTTTGCCGTGTTACGTTTGAAAAAGATTAGTATGATTATTTACTAGAACGTAAACGAGACAGATAAATGTTGCGCAATGTCGTCTCAAACTGTTAACACTGTCAATGCTTTCCTCAGGTGTACGAAAGTTCTGATTTCGGGTGCCACTTTTTTATCTACTTCTTTTTTATTATAATATCATTGCCAACACTGATGTCATCAAGCCCTTAAACCTCCTGCTAGGCCTCACGACTGACATCTGGTCACGTCAGCTGGGACCGTCACCCATTTTTATTGACGCTGCAGGAAATGCGTCGGCACCGAGGTGCCTGCGTGTTATGTCGGACTCTTCTACTGGGATGGCTAACCCGGTGGTGGGGAAAATGCGGTGACTGGCACGAAGCCTACTACGCGTCCCAACGGACGGTCACCCATGCCATTCGCGACCCGGCGTTTCAATCGAAGATCTTTGGTTTTTGGATACATTAGCAGCCTGTACCTACTATGAAAGACAAAGATATCAGTTTGTATACATACCTACTAAATAATTTACAAATAGTACCAAGGTCGGAGAGTGGTTTCTCCTGAGGAGACCTGGTAGACCCTAGAAAGTAAGCAGTAAATATAATTCTGTTAAAATTCTTGCCCTAATAGAACCTTAACCTTCTACTAAGTTATTGTTGATTTTCGAATATTGTTTGTGATTTAGTGCTTAGTGTTGGTGTTCTCATGCCATGGATGGGATATCACCACGGTGGAAGGTCTGGGGGACCGGCAACGCGGTTACAATGACATACAGAAGCGGATCGCTGCATTCAACGCCACGCAGTGCGGCTACTGCACCCCTGGCTGGGCCATGCACTTGTACAGGCAAGATAAATAAGACTTTTCCGAAAAACTCAGTCAAATACATCACTTATTATTTTACACTTTCTGGCTTTCATATCAGGGACGATAGAAAAATGATAAAAATAGAGCAAAGAGATGGAGACTTCATAGAACTACTATAAACAAGGTTCAAGTAGATATTATTAAACTGAGAACAAAACAAATTTGCCAAAGGTTAACTGGGTTTGATGCCCGCACCTACCGTACCAGTAGAAATTAGGATTTTCATTTATGAAGTTTTTCTTCTTAAAACATTTGGTGAAATTTTATGGTATAACTTTTTGTAGCCTGCAAGACCAGAACCTTACAATGGCAGAAATGGAGCAAGCATTCGGCTGTAGTACATGTCGCTGCACTGGCTTCCGACCAATCCTGGACACCGTCAAGTCGTTCGCGATAGACGCCAGCCCTGACCTCTGCCAGAAAGTCACAGATATTGAGGAACTAGATATCTGGGCTAAAACCAACGCGCCTTGTGAAAGGAAATGTTCAATCAAGAGCGTTGACAGTGACTGGAGTGTAGTCATTGATGATATCCCCAAACTAGACGAAGAAAACTTATCTGTTAGTTCTAATAATAATAGATTTTTCAAAGTTCACAATGAAGAAGACATTTTTAGAATACTTGAAGAATATGGTGTCGATTCGTATATGCTTATTGATGGCAATACAAGTAAAGGTATGTCTGACACCTTATATCTTTTAATTGCCTTTGATGAATTTACTTGACTTGTTCTTCCTTACCCTTTTGTTTTTATCTCTAGGTATTTACGAAGACTTCGTATATCCGCAAATTCTGATAGATATAAGCAGCGTGAAATCGCTAAAGCAATACTACTTCGGTCAGAATCTCGTCCTTGGAGCCAACATTTCCTTAGAAGACTGTATTAGAATATTTAAGGATGCTGCTAAAACCAGAAGTGAATTTTCTTACTTGGAAGGCTTGGCTAAACATCTGCATCTAGTCGCTCATATTCCTGTGAGAAAGGTAAAAGTGTTAATGGCAAAAAAAAACCGTTATAGAAAAAATACCGATAAATTGGAAGTTACATAAGAAGGAACTAAAAACTCAACCTAGAACCTGATCAACACATTCATTAACTGCTTCTTGCAAAGACTTAACACAAGAAGGTATCCAGATTCAAATGTGAATACCTTTTCGAAATCATCATTGAATTACTGAGAAAGCATCCAAAACAATTGCTCTATTTTTTATTGCATTTCACAGTGAAACTCATGATAAGATCTTACAATATTTTATGGATCACCATGAACTCTGTTCTTATGTCTTGCTTATTAAATACGGTTCTCACAGTTAATATACCTGTGAGCAGTAAAGCTTGATGCTTGATGATTGATTGAGACCTTAACTGGTTAAGCTCATTTAGGTGTCCCTCAAGGCTCTTCTCTAGGGTACTTGATGTTCCACCCAATATACAATGTAAGTACAACCTTTTATTATTTGAGAAATAAGTATCTCATTCAATCCTCAGATTGGCTCCATAGCCGGCAACTTGATGACAAAGCGCGCGCTGCCTTACTTCCAGTCAGATGTCTTCCTTCTGTTTGAGACTGTTGGAGCTGTTTTAACAATCCGTAAGTTTTTAATTTATTTTATGTGCCTTTCGATATAATGTGTACTAATTTTATAAAAACGGGTTCTTGTTTTTAGTCTTTCACAATCACTATTTAATATTTGTTAGGTAACTCACGACGCCGAAAGACAGTCCTGAACATGCAAGAATTCCTCCATTACGACATGGAAGGCCAGCTCATCATCACCCTGGAGTTGCCGCCGCTTAGCTCTGAACACATCTTTTCCAGTTACAAGGTAGGCTTTGAGGTCTTCTTTATCAATGCTGTATCTTGATTTTCCCTTTGTAGCAACAAGCATTTTGTTTCAGATCATGCCTCGAAACCAAAACGCATTAGCCATTGTAAATGCCGGTTTTCTCATAGAAAAGGATCCCTGTACTCACATTATATCCGACGCTCGGATAGTGTTCGGGAACATTTCTGCCAAGTTCGTCCACGCGACTAGAACTGAAAACTTCTTGAAAGGGCAAAATGTGTTTGAGAACCGGTTGCTTCAAAAAGCAATTAAGGTGTTGAGTAAAGAATTGAACCCGGAAAACATCCCGGTACAGCCCTCAAAGGAATGTAGGAAGAAATTGGCACTTGCTCTCTTCTACAAGGTAATGAAAATCTTCCAAATACCTAACCAATTAACTTGTTTTTGATATTGTCTTTGTGTATGTTTTTCATCCTATTGAAATATAAATTAAACTCATTGGAGTTTAAAAAAGTTGCTTGTTCTTGCAACCCAGAAGATGAGCTTGTGACAGAAACTGAAACGTATCGCAGAGCAGCACTTATAAATATATCTATCAGCATCCGTTCTGGTTTTCATGTCGATGACTGTAATCATTATCATTATGTTAGTTTATTTGCAATAAACAGGTGGTATGTACTTTAAGGGTAAAGTGTTGTTCTTTGAGTTTATTTATTTATCAATGTTTAAATTATTCTTACCTATTTTTTTGCTACTTTCAGTTCATCTTGAGCACTGCCCCAAGTAATCTGATCAAGCCTCAATATCGCTCTGGAGGCACCCTCATCCATCGCCCTCTCTCCAAGGGAACTCAAGATTACCAGACTGACAGCTCGCTGCATCCTCTCAACCAACCGGTTCCCAAACTGGAAGCCATGATACAGGGTTCTGGGGAGGCTCAGTACGCGAATGATGTGCCGCCGATACCGAACGAAGTGTTTGGCGCGTTCATCTTGTCGACAGTACATAGCGGCCAAGTAGATAGCATAAACGTTAAGGAATTGTTGGCAAGTATTCCTACGTTGGTAATTAAGTCACGGAATAATACTGCGTGAGCATTCAGCCTTTTGTACAATTTTGGGCATTACAAATAATTCTTGAATAGATATAGACATTTCCTATCTTCATTTGTCGGAACATGTTAGATTAAATCAATTTTAAACGGCTTTCTAGAAAATCGAAGGCGTGCTAGCTGTGTACACGGCCAAGGATATACCGGGCAAGAACTCATTCACCCGTCCAGGCTTTCAACTACTCCAAGAAGACGAAGAGATTCTCGCCACGGACATTAAATTCTACGGCCACCCCATAGCCATCGCAGTGGCTACCACTGAGGATGGGGCTGCTAGGGCTGCTAAGAGTGCAGAAGTGACTTACAAAAATACCATTTCCTCACTTCCTGTATTGACCATAGACGAAGCAAAGAAAGATAGCAAGAGATACGCCGACTACCCTGACTCCTCTATTAAGCCTAAAGGCAGAGGGGATGATGTGACAAAAGTGATCAAGGGTGTGTACGAGATTGAGAGTCAGTACCATTACTACATGGAGCCTCTTTCGTGCGTCGTGGTGCCTGTCGATACAAAGCTGGAGGTGTACGATTCGACGCAGTGGATGGATCTAACGCAAGCGGCGATTGCCCAGTGCTTGGGAGAAAAGGAGAGCGAGTAAGTATTTTACTGGCTCATAAACTGCAATTTTGCTCACTGCTGCTTAAAATTTGTCTTTTACCTAGTATCATTAATAGCGACTCACTCACATTGTACAGAAGACGTCAACAGACTGCGTCGGCCAGTTCGTATCACTTCCATACTGCACCTGTGAACTAAGTCAAAGTCATTTACTTACCGATAAGGGTGTTCCGATTCGCGCCTGTTCCTGAAGCGTCGCCTGGGGGCAGAAAAAGTGTCAACCCATTTGATATACCACTACTTTTTCTGCCACCAGACGGCGCGGCCCTTCGTAAGCGTTTGGTCCAAACAGATGTCCACCCAATATGGGTTTTGAAGCAGCGCCTGGTGGCAGAAAAAGCGTCAAAAACCCCTCAAGTGTAGTTTAAGGTATATTCCTAAACATTGGTGAAACAAACTTGGCTGCCAGGTAAAATATACCAGAAAATTCGGCCGGTCTGTAAAATGGTCTCGGTACAGCCGCCCGGAATGCGGAAGATGCTGGTTCGAGTCCCGCCTTAGCCCCAGACAGAATGTTTTTTTCTGGTTTTCTTTAGTAAGATGATAATGCAGTATCCCTTATGCTAAAATAAAATAAATAACCAATTTTAGTATCGTCGTGAAATGCCGTCGAGTGGGCGGCGGCTTCGGCGGCAAGGTCACCCGTAACGCGCAAGTGGCCACGGCGTGCGCAATCGTCGCGCGCAACATGAACGCGCCCGCGCGGTTCATCCTGCCGCTGCAGACCAACCTCATCGTCACGGGCAAGAGGCTGCCCAACCAATGTCAATATGAAGTAAGGAGTTGAAACTCTGCAAATGCCTTCGTTCGATAAGATAAGATTGACTTTATTGCACAAAGAAAAAAAATACAAACAATGTTTACAGAGATCAATAACGGATAGTAAAAGCTAGAAACGATCACCTCCAGACCATCCTTCATTTAGATAGGTAAACAGGGAAAAAAGTAGATGCGATGGTGCAAGATGGTTTTTGTAAGATATTAATATATTTAATTGGTATTACTTCAAACAGACCTGACCCAAATACAAATAATACATACATTTTAGTATAGATTGACAATTGCGGTAAGTTGTAAAAAGGAGCATAATATGGGGTCAAAGTAATAGAGCTTTGATACGTGATTTGAAATAGTTAGGCTCATTCAAGTAAGAAGTTCTATGAGCGAATAGATAGGACAATCAATCAATCTTAGTTTTAGACGGGTAACGAACATTGCATTGTGTGCAATAACTTTCAGGTGGGAGTAAACGACGATGGCAAGATCCAATACCTAACCGCAACGATAATCGCTGACGACGGCTGCTCCCACAACGAGAACATCCTTTCCTTCACCTCAAGCGGCTTCAAGAACTGCTACAACACAGATTACTTCAGCCTCACCACCGCCGCTGTCCTCACCGACTTGCCTTCTAATAGCTTTAATAGGAGTCCAGGTATACCTACTTCACGTTTTTTATGTATTCGTATGAATGTTCAGTGTGTGTCAAGTCAAGTCTATTCCGACCTTCTCTAAACGCTTCGACGCTTCTTATCCTAGAGTACCAGTATCTTATTACTGTGCCACCTCTCCCAGGCTTCGTGGGTTGCTAATAACCTTCCCTGCCCATGTTAAACATTTTTGATATGTAGGTAGGTATGCACATATCAAAAATGAGAGGACCAATATTCAACACGATTTCACCTATTGTTTCTTAGAGATGTGGTCCAATGCGTAAACTTATTTCAGGAACAACTGAGGGAATAGCTAGTATCGAACATATAATGGAACACATAGCATTTGCAGTCAAGAAGGACCCAACTGAAGTTCGCAAAATCAACATGCGAGAAGAAGATAATGATTTGCCTACCCTCATTGATGATTTCAAAAAAGATACCGACTACGGCAGACGGGCTAAAGATATAGACCAGTTCAATAAAGCCAATAGATGGATGAAGAAAGCTATCAAAATAAGCGTTATGAGTTACCCTGTCCAGTACCTTGGCAACATCAGTGGTCTGGTCACCATTTACCGATCAGACGGCACTGTGACGGTTACTACTGGCGGAATCGAAATAGGCCAATTCTTAAACACAAAGGTAGCCCAAGTTTGTGCTTACGAATTAGAAATACCGCTAGATTACGTGTCTGTGCTACCGGCTTATACTTATACGGTCGCCAATAACATCTTCACAGGGGGAAGCGTAACTAGTGAAAGCGCGTGTTATGCTGTTATGAAAGCTTGTCAGATGTTAAAGAAAAGATTAGAGCCTGTTAAGGCTAAGATGACGAATCCGACATGGCAAGAGTTGGTGATGAAGGCGGGTGATGAGCAGGTGGATCTGTCGGAGCTGTATTTGATGACCAGTAAGGAGCCGGACTTGTCTCCTTATAGCGCGTTTTCCGTGGCCATTCTGGAGACTCAGTTGGACGTACTGACGGGGAGGTACGAGATAATGAGAGTAGATATTTTAGAGGACGTCGGATTGAGTGCGAATCAGAACGCCGATGTTGGTCAGGTGAGGTTTATTTAACTTTTCTATCTTTTTTTTTCTTTTCGTAGTCGACTGCTCATCAAGCTAACCATTTCCATTTTTATCACGCTCCTGCCAAATGTAATTTTTCTCATATCATGCCATTGACTGTGCATAAATACGTTTATAAGCTCCGATGATATGCTGCAAAATGGTTGCTCATTCGGATGTTATGAGCTACAGTTGCTTTCCTTTCCTTCAACCTTTCAATTCAGATATTGCAACAAATGCTTCAGCAACTACAGGGAACATCCAAAAATACCTACTGTAGCAAGAAGGGAGCGTATTGTGCAAGACCCAAGCCGGAAATACCACTAATATCAATCTAAATGGATCATTAAACATAGGTGGAAGGCGGCTACGTGCAGGGCCTGGGCTACTTCACTTGCGAGAAGCTGGTGTTCTCTGCCTCGGGGCGCCTCCTGAGCGCGCGCTCGCTGCTCTACCACGTGCCGCTGGCTGCCGACATCCCAGCGCGCTTCAACGTTACGCTACGATACAACTCCAAAAACCCTAAAGGCGTGCTAGGATCCAAAGGTATTTAGTTTGTTTTAAAATTGAGGCGGCTGCTCTAGAAATCTTCGAGGAAGTTTTTCCTTCAGCAGAACCTGAGATGAAGTTACAGCGAATGTTATATTTAATTCCAGATTTGTTGTTTTTAATTACTTAATGCAATTTTTTTGTTCATAATTGAACAAAAATTTGGGTTGACTGCATCTTGAAAATAAAGCAAATAATAAGTTTACTTTGAACGAACAGTTGTGGAAAAGTCACCTCAAAATACCTTTGCATTCGGACGTTGTTTGCTTGTTTTTAAAACCGTGTGAATATTCCAGCGGTGGGGGAAATGGGCATGTGCACAGCCCACGGCGTTACGCACGCGCTGCGCCAGTGCATCCACGCGTCTAGGATCGACTCGGGCTATGATCCTACAGAGTGGATCAACATCCGTAAGTATTCCTACCGTTTATTTTACTTGACATATATTTTCCGAGAAAACGTTTCGCCGAAAGCACTTTGTAACGTTAGTTTTTACGGACTACAAGGCTATACAACCCACGGAACAGAAAAAACAGTGGAAGTGCAAAGTAGGCGTGGCACGCGTGCCACAATTAAGCGTAGCTACGCATACTTGGTCCCAGTCGTGTTCTAACATCGCATCGAGTTGCTCGTCTCGCGACAACTTCATATTTCCGTAGTTATGCCGTAATGCTCCATTTTGGAGTGCAAAAATGATAGTAGGATAAAAAAACTTGAAAATGTAGGTCTTTCCTACCATCGCTAAGTACTATTTTATTTGTTTTCTAATCAAATCTTGTTAATTTCAATAGACAGGTAGATATCGACCTATAACGCAAATTTCAATCTTAATGCTTATACAATTAAATGTACAATTGCTCCCAATAGAGAATACCGCCATCTATGGTCGATCAACGGAATTAACTCGTCAATCGAAACTAAATTGACATTAGATTAGAAAAAGTCGTAAATACTGTCAGCAGTAGAGCACAACAAATATTATCTGTAGAGTGTGAAGGTTTATTTCCGGATGTACGATCTGTGAATTAAGCTTATTTGGACTAGAATTGAAACGACCAATCAAACGGCTTTTTTCTTTGTAGTGCATTATATGACTTTCAATGTATCTGTGTGAGTTTGGCGACAGCGGTTCCTTCACTAATATGGTTGCATTGCACTTCCACTGTTTTTTCTATTCCGTGATACAACCAATAAAAATGCATATATGAAAAAAATCCAAAAAAATTGGAAAAATAATCCTTTTGAGAACTTCCAGTGAGCTGCGTGACGAATTTTCCCACTTTAAAAATCATCAGTCAGGCTGGGTCATAAACAGTAGTGTTTTTCTGCACGTCCTGTGCAAGCCATTCGCAATTTATTAGTTAACAATAAAAACACATTAACATATCAAACACATGTGAAGGTTATCGCTCTGTGTTTACTTATTAATATGGTGACGAACATTGCTTATGTCTAAGAAATACCTTTTTTGTTGTAGCTGTCCCGTACGACACAGAAACAATCATCAAGGCGTTGGATGTAAAATTGGAAGAAATGTTGCTTATTAATTAAGGTGGGTTTTAACTGTCATATACAGTGTGTCTGGTCACCGATGTCGGACCCGTTAGGGTACATTAATATAATCAATTTTATCGCCAAATCAAATGTTAAAAAAAAAATGGCGGCCATTTTTTTCCTTTTGCCGAGGCTGGGACTGTTCATTTATTTAGCAATATCCACCGATCTGCTGAACCTACAAGCATGAAAAAGGGTTTGATCGACAGCTGAAAGAGTAGACAATAAGTAGATTTAAAAAAAACAATAGCTCCCATTAAAACTTCTAAAAAAACACTTGAAACATGAAATTTAAAGTTAAAAAAAAAAGTCTTTTAAAAGATGAAAAAAATAGTGGATTTGTCGATAAAATTGACTACATTCCTGAACCCTAACGGGTCCGACACTGGTGACCAGACACACTGTATATATGAAAGCAATATGACCTGGTTAGATTGTGTAAATAAAAAATAGTTTCAGTAATACATGTTTATTCTCGCATCGTCAAACAAATATTTTAGTAAATCATCAAAATGACAGAATTGTTAAATAATTAGGCCTACTGAGGAATAGTCTTCTGTTAGGCCCTCATAATTAAAAAATAATCGCAAAAAATCGACACCGTATACAAAGTTTTTACAAACAACCAATGGAAAACAATATTTAAAAATAAATACGCAATAAATTATTTCAATTATTCGCTTTACAACATAAAATCACCTCAGCTTATAGTAAATTAAGAAAATTCGTCGATTTTAATGTAAAATATACATTATAATAGTCTATACACAATTAATTATATCAACAGTTGTGTAATGCAAAAAGTGCAATCCAAATGTCATTCTTATACACAATATTATCTACTAAGTAGCGGACTGTGCGCTGCAGCGGCCTTGTAATTATAGACCTTAATTTTAGCTGCATAACATATCAATGAAAATATTTAGTGAACCATTTAAATGAAATATAATTATTCAAAACCCTATAATTTACCAGTCTTATGTGGACGCGTTGGCCACCCCCAGTTTCAGAAAAGCTTCTATGTCAACTAATGTGATTGTTGTAGGAAAATTTGAGACATGTATTGGACCACTGTTTAACTCAAATGCGTTAGTCAAACCTTAAGAAATGAAATGGTTAGCTAATATTCTTCATGGCTAAATTTTATTAAACGATTTTGTTTGCTTGCTTGTCTTCAACGTCAATAAATACTTTAATAAGATAGTAATTCAAATAAGGTCTATAATTGCTCACCGCAAACAGTCGGCACCAAAAGATTGGCCATGGAAGCAAATTGGTCAAAATATTACATAATAATATTACTGATGGATTAGCTCCTATGACTATGTAAACTACACTTTAAACTACCTCTATTCGGTTGCGTTTCCTTTGTAGCTCTTTACATTTAGCCCGTTGCCGCTTCTTTATAAAAAAGAAGGCGATAGAAAGATTTGAAATGAAAATGTTATGTAGATAAGGTATATTACACTAACGATTTAAAAATAAAATGACATTTACTTAATTCAACACAATGGAATGTGAAATAATCATTATACAACCCTGTCAAGTTACAAATTGACCCTGGCGATCATAAATATCTAAACGCAAGAAGTTAATGAAAGGTTTAACCATTTTGTTTTTGATAATAGGCAAGGCTTCAGAAGGTCCGGAAGGCCATGTACTTCAAAGACAGAATTGTAATGAATTTATTACGTAAATTAGCCTTCTTTATTATAAAGAAGTATTCAAATAATCACAATATAGTAGGCTGGTAACAACGTTTTTTGTAGTATAAAATTGACAGTTATATCAAAGCTAACTCTAGTATAAAATTATACACCAATTTGGCCTGGGTCCCGCACCTCGGACTAGAGATAACTATCTCTTAATTTAACTGTAAACAAACTTTATCGAATCCAAAATTGAAAACATCTATTCTTGAGTAATATTTAGCTAATAAGATGCGGAACCCTAAAAAAGAACGGCAAAAATATACAAAATATCATCTATGTAGTATATAAAATGCCCACAAAATAATAAAATATATTTGGTTACATGTAAAACTATTATTTTACATTATATCTGCTGTAGCTTTTGCAATTTACGAGTATTTTACAGTAATTGTATCACTATCCACGGTATGACAAAATAGCCCCATAAGAATTACATATAACTAGTAACCTTAAGTTGATAATAAAAAGTAAAAAAGAAGGTTAAAATAGAATTAAAGTAAAGACAGATTCTTGGCTCACATTGTATAACTATTGATTTAAGTCAAGTTTAACTCAATCAGCTACTTGTATTAACTGACTCAGCAATTGTTGGCTAAAAGATATAAAGAAATCATTGAAGAGCAAAATATTAGATACCACCATATAAGCACGTATACCGCGTCTAAAAAAGGAGCAATATAACTTAACTTAATTTCTGGAGCAAAAAAAACAGTGGAGTTCGTACTTGAAGAAACTTACTGACGTCTAGCTCTTGGCTAGCCTTATTATATCACTATGATTTTAGAACAAAGCGTTGGTATGTTGTGGTATCCGCTCATGCAAACGTTGAATTCACAGTAATATAATGTAGAAAGACATACTGATACGAGCCCTTGTTGTTGAACTAACTATACAGGGTCGAGAAAAGTTTAGATGACATTTTAATAATCAAGGGTTTGGTAAAAATAACAATGATAAAATAAAATACTTTCACAGTATACTACTTTCACAGTAGTATATTTAAAAATGCATATAATACTTTCACAGTAAATGTTACACATAAAGCACATGATAAACTCACGTACCTACATACATACTTAAAAATTATAGAGCTCCTTTTTTACACTAGAAATAGAAATATATACCATACTTAACAGAATCTTATTGAAATCGTACCATGGACAGTAATTGAGTCTGTGTAATAAGTACTATTGACACCAAAATTCTATAATTAAAGAGATTCGTTGAGGACTTATCGTTTAGAATATCATCAGTCCGTGTCGCCTCCGCTTAACTCGAGCTCTAAACTAAGTTAGGTTTAATACTACATTTGTTTTATGACACAACTTCAGCGCAATACCCGCAGTGTTGTAGATCTACACTATACTTGTTAGTACAGTCCACCACACAACAAGCGGAAGTTTCGTATTGGTATACATTCTTCGCTTGAACTGTGGTTGGCTGTGTTTAAAATATAACATGGTCACGCTAATTGTGAACGGGGCAGTGTTAGACCGGCTTTAGCCTGTGATATTATACGTTTTTATTAAGTAATCGGTGTGGACCGTTTTTGTATGTAAAATAGTTTGTCCAGTTATTCAATAGACATTTCACCAAACATATGTAGTCTAGAATAAAACAACGTAACGACGTACTAACATTAGTGTATAATTGCCTAAGTTAACTCGAGTATCGAATGGTCGAGCTTTATATCTAAATCGTTAACTTGTTGTTGATGTCATTTGTGATGAACGTTGGTATTTGGAGGGACTTCATTATACAAAATCATAATAAATAAACACAAAATATCATTAAAAGAACAAGATTCATAAATTATACAATTAGATACGAAAGAATTTTCTTATGTATGAGAGTCGCTCACTAGAAATCGATTATATTACAGTTCATTTGGTTTATAAATAGTACATTAATCATATTTAAATTAGTATACAAAATGTGTACAGAATCTATACATTACGCTTTAAGTTGCTCGTTTTGAAATAAATTAACATTAAAATGTTCTATTTTATTATTTGGTTGAGGAGACTATAACTACAATCGTTTCCTACATAGCATTAAACATACCCTGCACATATGCGTACGTAGCTACTATAAATTGGCGTTAGTATGTAATAACTTGCACACATAGTGTATGTAACACATGTGTCACTTAAGCGAGTAAAGTCAACCGGGGTATACCTACACGGGAGATTTAGCATTTAGTGTAGTTTTACATATCTACTCATTATGAAAAAAAAAATCATTCTTTACAGCATTTTTTTGTTTAGGATGTAATAAGTGATTACGAGGTTGACAACGTTTCTAAATGAACAGTAGAAAAAAGTATTTTCTAATATTTTTGAATTTTACGCAAGGACGAATTGTACCATAAAAAAAGATTTTAAGAAGTGTGTATAAACATTTGAATGTCATGCTATGCATTCAAGCCACTTATTACCTGTAAAAAAATCATCACATCTTTTCTAATTAGTTACCCGATAGCGGTAATAACCCCGGCCAACAATATCAGCGACCGTTAAAAAGTGAAAAATAAACACTAACCAGCCTCGACCCTCGGAGTCTACATCGGGCGCTCCAGAATACGAGGTACAGTCCGTCACGCGACGCCGCTGTCCTGCGTGTGGCATCGCTTCTTGTCCGCTCGGTGGTCCGGAGTAGACTTGAGGATGTCGGGTTGTCCGTGGGACACCACGCGGGCTTCCACGTGTTGGTTGAAAGTTGACGTGTGAGAGCTGAGTGTTAGAGTCGCGTTTCTATCTGAGCCTAGAGTCATTGTAGTCGCGTGTGAGTTGAGTGTGTTATGTCCGGTGGTGTGGTGTGTGTGTGAGTGTGTGGAGTGGGCTAAATGTGCGTGTGGGAGGGTGTTGGGCCCGCTGTGGGAGTGGGAGGGGTGTGTGTGCGGCTTGCGGAGGCTGCGGTGTGAACCGTGACGGGTCAGGGAGTTCATCTGGGGCGTGCCCGGGAGCGCGCGGAGGACCGCGTTCTTGTAGTCCGCTATTAGATGAGTTAGTTCTACCATCTGAGGAAAATTAAAGATGGGAATATAACCTCTGGAAGGAAGTTCAGTTTCTGAATGGCTACTTAACCTAAACGGAACTTTAAAGCAATGGTATTAATAAATAAATGTCACTGGACATTATTCCACACAGCGCCATCTAGTCCCGAACTGAGCAACTAAATGCTTGCGCTATGGGATACTAGACAGCTGTTAAACATGCTTAATGATGAATACACGTATGAAATATCTGGAGATACTGTTTTTTTTTCTTTGACTGGCTTTGTAATAGTACTTTGGAGTACTAAACGTTAACACGTGCACGTCCTGTCTTGGTTACAGAAGAATTCAAAAAAGGCCAAATAACTTACTTTTGGTTTATTCAGACTGATTAACATCTTGTGGACCGGACTGGCTGCGTCATCGGCGTCGATCAGCATCATCAGGTCGTCCTGTTGAAATTAACACTCTCCATCAGACATTTTTGACGAGATAAAACGTACTTTGTGTGACATGCATCTACCGAAATCCTAAGACCCAAAGGAGAACAACCATTTCGTACGCAAAAATGAAAGTGCCGGCCAGACATAAATAATACTGGAGTCCTATCTAACGACACCTCACAAGCTGAAATCCGTTCATCCATTAATCCTAGGAAATAATAATTAAATAATTATTTTTTATTTCAAACTGAAACAGCAGTCTAAGGGTTGATTGTAGACGGTTCTTGTCCTAGTACGAATTCTTCAGGGCGTCATTTCCAATAAGAGGCCAGTATTATTTTTGTCTGGTCGGCACTTTCATTTATGGGTATAATTTGTTCGAGACCTGAATGTTCTCCTCCTCTATTGTAATTAGAAGACTTTAAGGAATATTGTTGGCAGTAATAAATGGATTGACCACCCTGGCTCATAGGGTAAATATACCAGAAAGATTCGGCCGGTCTGTTAATGGTCTCGGTAGCATAGTGGTTAGTGCAGTCGCCCGGTTTGCGAAAGATGCGGGTTCGATTCCTGTCTGATGCCAGCATGACCAAATGTCTTTTTCTGGTTTCCAGATCTTTGGATTGATTAATCAAGTCTAGAAATGTGTAGTGCGTGTTACCTGTAGCCCTCCGAAGAGTCCGATGGAGCTGAGCGCGTAGCGGCGCACCACGGCCATGGACGCCAGCTCCAGCACCGTCACGCCTTCCTCCGACACGCCCAGCCACACCATCGACATATCCGGCTGCTTTATCTGCAAAACACCATACAGAATAAATAAATATCTAGGACATCGTAAAGTCGCAGAATGAAAAGGTTGACCAGTTTTCAAACACATTCATTCACGCGTTGCAAGCACGTGTTACCTTTTTAAACTGTGTAACAGGCTAGAGTATGTCGAAAAGTATGCTTTATTGTCAGACAATAAAACTTAAATTCGATCATACGTATGCTCCTTCACGATTGACAGTTGAACCAATTGATGTTGTCAATTTCATCATTGAGCAAACAAAAACAGATCTTAGGGTGGTCAACCCATTCATTCCCCGACTGTACATCCAGATCGCTAAGAGCAGACACTGAACCTGATAAATGTACTGAGATATTTAACATAACATAAACGTCCTATATACGTCCTACTGCTGGGCACAGGCTTCACCTCAACTATGAGAGGGAAACAAGCCATACTCCAACACACGGGCTCAGTGCGGATTGTTAGAGGCGTGTAAGGTTAGTGAGCAACCTTAATGTCAGATGTTATCAAGCCGCCCTAAGGCCTCTGACTAGACTCAACGACTGACATCTAGCAACGTCAACCGGGACCAACTGCTTAACGTGCCTTCCGAAGCACGGAGATGCCCGAAATACACATCACTAAATTTCGGTCGGGGTGGTCACCCATCCCATTTCCGACCCGGCGTGTGTTGCTTTACAACAGCGATCGTCGCCGATCACTATCACAACTGCGCCACGGGCACCTCCACAGAGATATTTCCGAATCCATAATTGATATGAATATAACGGGTCTACCCTTTATCGCAGAACTTTTTTGTCATAATTTTATAATGCATAACAACGGATGGCAGAAATTTCATTTCGCAGAAAATCATTTCGCATACACTCATTTAGCATACATTCAAAAAGCATAATTTTGCATGGCAGAATCTTCTTTTGGCATAATTTTAATAACCATAATAATCAAAAAGCAGAACCATCGTAACGCAGAAAGTTAACATGCAGAAACATCACATAGCAGAAAGTTAATCCTATGCAGAATTATCTTTTGGCATACTTTTTTATATCCATATAAAAAATATAAAATGAAGCAGCAAGCTAATCAAGCAAGTCGTTTTTTGGGTTTAAAAAAAAAATAACCACGAAGGTTTAAGGCGGGAGCGAAGCGGAGCGAAGCCTAACCTAATCCTACCTACCTTCTAACCTAATCTATCCGTGTCGGTTTCGCTCCGACTCTAGTGTAGGGCAGACAAGTATCCCAATTTGTTGTTCTAACAAATACCACGAAACCACGAGAGAAATGGAATGAAAATATGCCAAGTGAAATTCTACCAAATAAGCATTATGCAAAAAGTAATTATGCAACATGGAACTTTGCCAAATGAAATTCTGCCAAATAAAATTCTGCTATTTTAAAAGTATGCCATTGAAAATTCGGCCATACAAACTTTCTGCCAAATGATGATTATGGTAAGTATTTTTTCTGCCTTAAACATATTCTGCCAAAGAAGATTATGCCAAGTGTGTTCTGCAAAATGAAATTCTGCGAAAAAAAAAACTGCCAAATAGAAGGAACCCGAATAAAACATTCAGACAGGCACAATGAATCATATGAATGAATGCTTGTCCTGAATTTCCCCCAAGTGTCCTGATAATTATTCAGTGCGATATTTGTATATTCACTGAAGAACACAACTCGTTGTGCAATAACGAAGGGAACATACATTATTAGATGATTACGTGCTCTGTAAATTCCAGGGAATTATTTATATTTTCAAGAGTACCAACAAGTTTGGGCAAAAATAGGACATAACCTGGTTCAGTTTCGGTTGAAAATATAGTCAGTCGAAATATTCGTATTCCGAGTTCACACTTACCCTAGCTTGAAATAGCGTAGCACCAAAGAAGGGCCATTTCCTAGTGCAGTTCAGATATATCCGCACGCAGTCAGCAGTACTGCGCCCTTTCAGCGCTATCCATTTTGCTCTTAATTTTTCTTCAACGTCTCTGTAATTAAATTACAAAATCAGTGGTTTAGAAAAACACACAACAGGTCAGTGACAAACAACGAGTTATGATGCCCGTTTTCCAACAAAGTTAATCGGAGCAGTAGGCCTAGCACGAACCGCTAACGATACTCTTTTATCTTTTTCTTATGTCTCTAAAAAAAGAAGGATAGTTTACTTTTCGATTACCAAAACGTTAGCAGTTCGTGTTAGGCCTACAGAGATAATGTATAATGAAATACAGACATCAGAGCAGTTGTTTGACTTAACCCATTCATTGCCTTAGCCAATACTATGAACTTGTACCGAATGCCTTGTACTAAACGCGGTAACGATACTTGGACGCGATATCGCGTCCACGGCACCTCCAACAAAATTACTTGGACGCGAATACGCGTTTTCGGCACATTGAACTTGAATTCTATCGAAAATTGCTATTTTCTTCTCAAATGGCTTCAGTATCATTTGAAGTGCACTGCTATAAATGATCATTACCAGTTATTAGCTTTGAAAAATATTATAAGTTAAGTAATTAGTTAGTTAAGAATCAGTTAGTTTTGGGAAACGAAAGATTTTCTATCTGTTTGGGCGCACATTTTTGGGTATAATTACAGTGCCATTGCCACTTAATAAAACAGGAGTGACCTGTTTTATTTTATCGTACTGGACGCGATTATGCGTCCAAGGCATGGTGCGTGAAAATTAATGATTTTAATAATTTTAAAATTTCATGTTAATATATCCAGAAGCCGCTTTGAGACTGTTAAATTCGAATTTAGATATATGTTTTCTCAAAATTTCAGATTATTTACTGTTGAAACGAGGAAAAACAAGACAAGTCACACAAGGACGCGAATGCGCGTCCATGGCACCAGAAAAAAGTTAGCTAGGACGCGAATACGCGTCTAAGGCACTGAATGGGTTAAAGCTCCACACGTCTACAATTCACTCAGCTCTTGTGGAAATAAGGCTAGTAATAGCATTGATCTGCTTTTGAATAGAAGTATGACTTAGTTGTCCTTGACTGGTTGTTTAAAACTCAACTCGACAGCATTTCTTTTCGCTCAGTTCTGGTGGAATACGGGCTTTAACTTTACACATAAAACTCAATTAAAGTTAAGCACACTTCCAAATGTTAACTGGCCCGTATGTTGTTTTGTAAACAGTTTTATTGCAAATAAGTCCTGATTCTGATTTTGACACACCTTCCACACCATGCCACCCCGTAGTAGTGTCTATAAAACCTCTAAATACCAGTTATACCTAGGGTTGCCAGATTTTGTTACTAGAAGTTAAGTATATTTAGGTCTATGAAGGAAATTGCACAGTATTTTAGTAAAATGAACAGTATTTTATTCATTTATTGTCTCAAATACATATTTTTAACAGCTTTTCGCACTTTTATAAAATATAATGTGTTTGCACATTGTGATGCTAAAAACAGTGTTTTGGTTCAACAGTAAAAAGTATAATTTGGCAAAAAACAGTATCATACTGTTTAAAAAAGTATGGTTGGCAATCCTAGTTATACCTGTAGGGGCTGCGTCAGTTCACTCACCGGAGGTCTGTTTAACAAGTCGTTTAGTTCAGCGGCACAGGCGCCAGTCTCAGACTATGTTGTAAACAGTGGTCGTAGGTTTGACTCCTGGCCTTTTCCCCCTCATGAAGGAAGAAAAGGCAAAGGCTTCTGGCACATATTGTGTTCCCCCATTATGGACGATTAGAGGTAGTAATTTATATATACCGTAGCTCAGTGTTGCTGAGTCCGGCGCGGTACCGGTAGACGTAGAAGCGCGGCGCGAGCGGCTGGTTGTGCAGCGCGTTGGGGGCGCTGTAGTCGCCCATGTCTAGTTGAGCCATCAGCGCGCCCAGCTCTGCGGCCAGTTCCCGCGTCACCGGGAAACGTCCCGCCACCACTGTGCGAAGAAAATCCACAATTATTAGTTCAAAGTTCGTAATATTATTTGTCGGCGCGAGGTAGGCCGAACGGCACCCCGTCACCGGCATCTTGTATGGGGGCTTCCTTGCCGTGAAAACAACTCAGTGAAACACAAATAGCAATCAACTCTTATTAAATTTTGGAATCACATACGGTAGGAGAGTACGGTGAACATGACAGGTTCGATAATAAACAAAGCAAAAGTATTGAGCGTTTCGGAATCCATTGTTCGACTCTGTCCTCGTGAAAGCGTGCCAAAACTGCTAAATCGGTACTAGCGCCACCACACTGCGTTCACTGCACTTTACCATCAAAATCGACAAATTTAAATAAACCTGTTACAAGTGTTTTTAAATCGAGAAAAACCAAATCAACCAAATAAAAATACACTTAATTATAGACTTACGGTCTTATTCATAAAAAAACACTAAAATGGACGTAACGGCAACATTTGCTAACGTTCTCACTAAGCCTAATGTGTCCTTAGAGGTCTCTGTAAAAAAACATTATTCATAAACCGTTGTTAACGCTCCAATAGCATAAACAGCAATGTATGGTGAATTTTCACAGATTAAGCAAAAAAACATAGATTTTTAAGGACAATCGTTAAAATAACACATTTTGTCTATGGTTGTAGCAATAAAAATAACGTCAAGTGTCAGTGTCAAACCAAGCCATTCCGTCTTTTTATCCAATAAAATCCATATTCGATGGCGCCATCTAGCCGGTATTCCCTTGTACTTATATCACATTTCAATACATTCAGAAAATGTAAAATCAAATTCGGTTTTTGCGAATTGTAAATTTGCCCCTCCCTCCGATCCTCCTCTCGCTAGCGTCACGGTCGAGGAAGTTCAGACTATCGTCAAATACCTCCACCCCCGAAAAGCACCAGACTTTGACAGGATATCCAATAAAGTGCTCAAGCACTTCTCCACTCCTCTTTTTATAGTTCTCATGCGATATTCAACGCAGCTTTGAGCAACGACATATTTCCGCAAGCGTGAAAAGAAGCTATTGGTATTGGCTTTCCTAAGCCAGGCAAACCCCAATCCGATGCCACTAGTTACCGCCCCAACAGTCTTTTAAGTTCCATAGGGAAACTTTACGAGTGAATCATCCTTAGACAACTCAAGGACTACGTAGAGTCCAAGAGCCTCTTTCCTGACGAGCAGTTTGGCTTTAGACCCAAACACTCATGCGTCCAGGTGCATCGCGTAGTCGAGCACGTCCCAACCGGTTTTGGTAGGCAGAAGTGCCACAGAACCGGCGCCCTCTTTTTCGATGTAGCGAAAGCGTTTGATAAGGTTTGGCAAAATGGCTTGATTTACAAGCTATATTCACTTGGTATCCCAGATCGTATCGTGCTCATCATTCGAGACTTCTTTTCAAATCGCACTTTTCGCTACAGAGTGGAAGGCATTTTGTCTCAACCACACCCAATAAGAGCTGGAGTCCCTCAAGGCTCCGTCTTGTCCCCCATCCTGTTTACGCTGTTCACTAGCGATCTCCCAACCTTTGATTGACCTCGGGTACCTATCAAGATAGCTCTTTTTGCTGACGATACAGCTTTGTATTGTACGCACCCCAGACTAGATCTCATTCTCAAATCTCTCCAAAACGCCGCCAATACCATCGGTGACTGGTTTAGGAAATGGAGAATAGAAGTCAATCCTGACAAAAGCGAGTCTACTGAGCCCAGTGCATCCAGCTGGTATTTGGCAGAGCCATCACAAAGGTGACAGCAGTACTCCATACACGACCGAACCTGTGCTTGATACAACTGTGACAGCTGTTCCAGTGTGAAGTAACGCCTAACCTTAAAGAGGATACCAAACTTCTGAGCAGCGGTTTTTGCTGTGGACTCAATAGAACTTCCGAAGTTGAGGTCAGACGAAAGATCCATACCAAGGAGCTCGAGGTGGTTGGTTATCGGTAGGGGTGCATTCATAAAGTAGAAGTCAGATTGAAAGGACTCCGTTCGGCGGAGAATAGACACACCTGAGTTTTGTTGGCGTTGAACTCAACGAGGTTAGCTTCGCCCCAGTCGGACACTGCTTTTAACGTTGAGCTCATCCGCTCTACCACAGCCTCTCTAAGGGACTCAGTCTCAGCAGGACTAGTGCCAGCACTGGACGTGTATTCCTGGACATTATTGCACACAGCGCCATCTAGCCCCAAGTGAGCTAATTAAAGTCCGTTTTTATGGGATGCTAGACAACGGATAATCGTTCTTAAATACTTTTTCTTTTGTAAATCCTTCCTTCCTTGGACACCCAGACCAATACAAACAAACATGTTCAAGCACTCAAATGTTTGCATTGTGCGGGGATCGAACCCGCGACCTTTGGTGTAGTAGCCGACTTCTCAACAATTACAGCAAGACGGTTAACTGGGCTATTTGAATAAATATGTTTTAATTTTATTTCATAATACCTATAACATGTTGTTTCCTTTAAATGTTTGAGAAATGTTCATTGTTTTAAGGAATTTATGGTATTGCCTAGTTTTGATTTCCGATACCTACTTTCGTTTGAAAAATAATCAATTTTTCAACCAAAAGTAACAAAAACTAGCAAATTGGGTAGGCAATAAAGCTAAGTAAAAATACGTATACCTTCGTATACCTAGATATAAACAAGTATATCTACCTATAGGCAAGCTTTGCATAAAGGCATTATAGTGCGGGAATTACCGGATAGATGGCACCACTTTGTTAGGAAATCTTGAGTTGGCTATTTATACCTTATTCTTATCTATGTATGTGTCAAACTAGTTTGTCATTTTTACAGTAAATGGCAAGCTGAACTGTTTTTCTATCTAATATGTTAATCTGAATGAACACATCTCAAATAAGTACTGATAGATCATTTATGATATTTGTTTATAAGAGAGAAAGGGCTAAGAATAATGGACACTTATCATTATGCATATTTTATTAGGATACAAAGTGGATACAAATATGTCTAATCAACCTCACTCTATGATGTTTTATATATCTAATGTTCGATAGAAATCTGCAATAGCACTCGTGCTTGTTCATCGCAACAAAACAATACTGCAGACTGCTCACCACACACACACAGCATATTCATTGAATAAGTTATAAATTTGAAATTGAAATCACGCAGATTCAGATAAGGATCCTAAGTACACTTTACGTCGTCTATATTTTGTCGCCTTTCGGCTACTTGATGATTTGCATTTATTCTTTCTAAGATGCTGTTATCTATCACGTTGCAAATTCTTCTGTAACCTTTCTTCAAGAATTTAAATTCAATTATATCCACAACCACAAAATTTCGCTTAATGTTTTGACAACTTTTGACAATACGTTTATGTCAAAAGCCTAACGTGCCGTTATAGTGCCGCTATAGGTGGTCAGGGCCCACATTAGCCTAAAACATCATTACTGTAGACTCTAGCGCTATTTTGCGTTTATGAATGAAGTTTTTTTAACGTGGGGTTAATGAGCACCAGAAAGAGTTGATACACTGAGCAAAATTTTTATGAATAAGACCGTTACCCCCGAATTCACAAAGGACAACGCTAAGCACGCGCTCACGGTCATGCTGTCACTTTCAATTAAATTGTCATTTTACGGGACAGCATGAGCGTGACACGTGCTCAGCGTTGATTAACGTTTGTGAATTCAGGGGTTAATTACTTAGATATAATTAATAACTAAGTACACAATATTCAAACATAATGTGACTAAACCACCGGTGTCAGAAGTTGTTTGAAAAGAATCAGCAAGAAACTCAGCAGAAAACTCTTTCCAATATGCTCGAAATGAAATGAAAATTATTTACTTCATGTAAACTTTTACAAGTGTTTGTGAAAAGTCAGTAAAATAATTTACGGTAAAAAATGAACTATGAGAAAATTAGTTCTGTACAATAATACGTAAGTCAATTATAATATTAGAATATAAATACAAATCCAGTTATACAATTCAAACTACGAACGCAACTTACAGGACAAAAAACCGCCTTCATGAAAAAAATACTTAGCCGAAAAGTTTTACATAAACTGCCCACATACGTCGCACTGCTGGTCACAAACCTCATCTCAAGTATGAGATGGCGCGAGCCAATTTCACCACGCGGGCTCCGTGCGGATTGTTGGAAGGGTGAAAGGTTAGTAAGAAACCCTAACATCAGATGATATCAAGCCGCCTTAAGGCCTCCGACTAGGAGTAAGTGCTGAGCAGTTCTTAAGCGGTTGAAAGGTTAACGACAGACATCTAGCGACGTGGACCGGAACTGACTGCATAACGTGCCGTCCGAAGCACGGAAAATAAAAGTTTTATCCATTTTTAAGCTAGCATGATTAGACACCCAAAACAAATCAAACTTTTTGTATTTTTAATGAAACTTAGCTAAAGGAGAATGATGATGAGCTTGCTAGTTAAAACTACAGTTCCGTAATAAAAATATAACTAAACAGGAATTTGAAGTGATATTTAATCCACCATAGTAATAATTAGCCAATCAACAGATTAATCAATTTAAGTAAGAAAAAACTGATCTGAATTGAACAAGTGAATAGAAAAATACTATTTTATGAGTCAAAACTTACCTTGCTGATTAATTTGATAGCACATAAGGAGTCTCTCCTTATCGGTTTCTGTTCTAACTGAGTTTTTGAAGTATAGCCTATTTCTGTATGTGAGCCGGATCACCCGCGAGTTCTCGAACTTTCCTGAACCTTTCTCTCGTAGCGCTGTCTCCCATTTTGATATTACGTCACACAACTGAAAATAAAGCTTCAGTAAGTATAGGTAATGATATAATAAATATGAGATACATATGGATATAATACGATAATATGCAATTGAAACACATTCATCAGAAGCTATCGACATTTTAAAAGGCAATTAAAATATATCATTACTTTTTATAAACTTTTTCGTTTGAAGCGTTTTCAATTTCCCGCTTTTATCACCTGTTTACTGAGTGTATTTGATTATATTTTGTCTCTACCATCAAGCTGTTAAATTATTCTAAAACAAACGAGTGCGAAAAACATATTTTTATGTAGAGCAAAATGTTTGGGGAAAATCCGTTTTGCAGCCAATACTTACTTTCTTATCCGGTTTGATATGATGTTCCAAGTCCTTTTCTATGGGGTCGTCGCTGAACAGAGCGAACCCAGACACCGCAGACTCCCGGCAGCCCAGCTCCGTGCTCAGGGTCGACAGGAACTCTTCCACCGTCGTCGAACCGTCGAAGCTTATGACCTGGGGACAGGGGAAAGGGCCTTTAGCAATCAAAAGGTTCAGACAATCATTTACCAAGTAACATAACATAAACGGCCTATATACGTCACACTACAGGGCACATGCCTCACCTCAACTGTGAGGCGAGTAAGTATAACCAAGTATTTTGTAATAAATAGACGAATAGGGCTTCAGGCTGATCAACATATGCATCGTGACAAAATTATCTTGCGCGTTTCCTTTTGCCTAAACCCGAGAATTTTGTCATGGCATCTGAGGCCTGTGTTACATGGGCCTTCAAGCGTGGAGTGTGAGATGTGTGTCTTACAAATCTCTGTTTCGTTCATCTCTGGTGGGTAACTATTTTTCACCTAGCAGGGAATTGTGAACAACCAGTCAGGTATATCTTTTTCACGTCCTATTTGATTGGGGTTATATCATCTGGAATCCAAAATTCCAAACACATCCATAAATTATTTGGAACTCACTGTAGGCAGATAGCTGGTACAGAGGCGCTGACATCAACCTTTACAAAACAGTTGCCAATTAGGTCTTATGTCTTATGTTATGTCGGCATAAGGTGCCCCTATGTAAAGGTTGATGTGAGCGCCTCTGTACTGCATGGTTAGCTGAGGCGCCGACTGCCTTCGTGTCATATGTGCAGATGGATAGTTCAGGAATCTCCGAGATATCAAATAATGCTGATGATAACAATAGCAATATTGGAAACTCCCAAGTGAACAGATGAGGAGCATACCATTTGTCGTGTGGTTTTGTGTAGGTATGCACGATGTTACATCCGATTGCCATCTCCCAGTATGCCTAGGCTCGGCCCCCAGTCCTTAGGCAGGTCACTTAAACATTAAAGGTTGAGAGCCTTCCGCTCATCCTACTGTCCGGTAAAGCTGTAAAAGTCACAACTTGGCCTAACCCTAAATGCTTGTAAAACAACAAGACAGTATGTACGATGAACAACAAACCTCGGCCAGTGTTTGTGTATGCAGGTTATACAACACACCTGGTAAGTGTTGTTGAGCATGTGCACCGGGATGGCGTGCGGCAGACAGTGGTGGTAGGGGTTCTTGAGCAGGATGGAGAGCACCTCCATGCGCGACGGCTGGTCCTCGGCCAGTGTTTGTGTATGCAGGTTATACAACACACCTGGTAAGTGTTGTTGAGCATGTGCACCGGGATGGCGTGCGGCAGACAGTGGTGGTAGGGGTTCTTGAGCAGGATGGAGAGCACCTCCATGCGGGACGGCTTGTCTTCGCGTCCGCCATTTCGGATAGTCCGCTCGAGTGCACGCGCGCAGTACGCTGCGTATTTGCCGCATTCAGTCCTAAGGGGAATAGACATTGTCAAGTTCTTCTCAAGGGCAGTAGTGATTCTGTAGGTAAATTGATTTTAAACTAATATGCACCTGGTAAAAAGCAAAATATTTGTATCGTAATTCTTTACTTTATTCATGAGATTGACGGAATCTCTCTGCTGCAGGATAAAGACGCGCGGAGGAAACAATCCATTAAGTGAATTTGATATCGTTTCCAAAATCACTATGGGTCGATGCATGTTATAACTAGATTTTTCTTTGGTTTTATCGCAACAAAGTAAGTTCGCGCGGTGGCCTGTAGGATTTTACTCTTTGGAAACAACATGATGGCTACAAGGGCATTGCTTAAATTTAAAACGACCTTCGATATTTTCTTCAATAGATTTTACTTCACGTTGACGTAATGAAATTCAAGACAAATTGAGGTAATTTTATAGCTTGTAATGTGTTATTTATTATGGGACAGGTACCTTAATTGTTTGCATAAGAAAAAATACAAAAATTCACAAGTATCGCTTTGGATTTTCACAAGTGATTTTATAAAGGATCACAGCGGTATTAAATTAACTGAAAACTTACTTGGAATCGGAATGCCTGCTCAAATGCAGCTTCAGATACCACAGCAGCCGATTGTTCCTCGGCACGAACAGGCTGACGGCCAACGCCAACAGCTGCCACCCCTGGACGAAGCTGTAAGTCGGCGGATTGCTCTTGCAGTCCACGGACAGGAGCGGTGCCTGTGGAAGATCCAGATCGTGTACTAACTTGCTATGTTTTTTACCACTCACAAGCTATGGTAGATATCGGCTAAGCTGAAATGAAGCGCCCCTCCATCGCATCTGCGCAAACAAGAGTGCTTGCTTGTTATGCGTGGATGCAGTGGAGGGGCTCGTCAGTTCAGCTTAGGTGATCTCTAAATTATATGAACCACTATAACATTTAATTAAGGCGATATATGAAGGCAAAAAGTGGATTCCACAGAAATAGTAGAAACTACGAAACAGGTAATTTAATTCGCAATATTATCTTTCAATGAGTGGGACAGCTTGGCCTTTGTATACTGCTTTATGATCACTGGTTGGATCCGTGCCAGTGTTACAAGAGACTCCACTCTTCTCGAGTCGGGTTTAATGTCAATAGTCAATGATATCATAATAAAAAAGACGTAGACACTTGTACTAAAACAGAGCCACCCCGAAATCAGGACTTTCGACCACCCGAGCAAAGCATTGACAGTTTGAGACAAAACTGAGCAACATATATCTGTCTCGTTTACGCTCTAGTAAATAATCACGCTATCTTATACACACGGTCAAATTGTAGGTACGTACGCCAGAGGACAACTTTTGACTTCGCGTCAGTATTGACATAACCTGTCTACGTCTTTTTTATTGTAATATCATTGTCAACAGTCCCATCATTCTTCTCCATGTTGGATTCTGTTAAACAATGGACCTATTGGACATGAAATGCCTCAACTTGCTACAATCTCCAGTCTGCAGAGATTGAAAAATAATTGTTAATTCATAAGAACACATTGATACCAAATAAAATTCGAATTTATTTTAAATATTCATTAGTGCAATTTTAATTGTGTTCTCTCTTTAGGGCTCAAATTCGTCCGTAACTCAAAACATGTAAACAAATGTCATGTAAAAAAAAATAGCGAACATAGACACACTTTTTCTTGCCTTTCTCATATGTTTGTTTTTTTTAAAGTAATATTTTCAAAACATGTTAGTTCTTACATCTGATTGGTTTATTTTTTACATATTGAAACTAGCTAGCATATAGCATTATCACAGAAATGTATATGTGGCGCTGTAAAAAATGGGCTCAGGGGATGACAAAAATGAATATGGAAACACGTGTGAAAATATCTTTATTTTTTACATTACCTCGTATTTTAAGTTTTTTAAACCCTGGAATCGTACATAGTTGTCTCGGTTTCAAATGCAATCAACACTCAATTTAACATCAAAATCTACAAAGAGACATAAAGAGACTTTGTATTATATGAAACATATAGGCGAAAAAATATGTAAAATTCTTTAAAAATTACCCTGATATTCAATGTGATCGCTGAAGATAAGAAATTGATGCAATGCCGCCATTTATGGCAATCCTACCAGAATAGCTAGCTATAAGTTCTTGCTGATTGACTGTCGAACATCAGCCAACGCTGCTACTGGTGCCACATGGAAGATTCAAACTTCTATACTCATAGTTTTATACTTAATTTTACCGATTCAACTATGTACAGAAATCCCACCTTACCACATCTAAAACCCCCTTTACCTGTATCGAGCTTGGTGAGCCCGCGGCGTCCGGTTGGATGTCCCCGCTCTTGTTGTCGCCGCCGACCGACGAGGCGCTAGTGTCGCAAGTGAACAGCGACTGAGTCGCGCACAGTAGCAGTTGCTGGACAAATGAAATGTTGGTGTTCGTCTGGGTGGGCCTTTAGAATGGACTAAGGGAGTGTCGACCAATGAGATTGCCGCTAATGCGCGCTAAGAGACTTATCGACCAATGAGAAGGCTCAGATTGCAATCGGAAAGGTTTCAAATGTAAGGGTAGTCTTCATACTGGCTTTTGGTTGCTATGAGCTTAAGTTTTAGTTTATTATTATATTCAAATTAATAGATCAATGGAAATTAATTTAATGTCGTTATTAATTCATGATGTTTACAGGGAGTGAATACATTGGAGGTGCTGGAGTGGCAATCAACTACACGATTGCAATAAAATACTGAACAATTTGTTAAAAGAAGTTTGTAAATAGGCAATTGAGGGATAACAAGGTGGGCAGTTGCAAAGATATTTTCCAACCAGCTGCTGATAAAGACAGTTATTTCATACAGATATAAATACAATTGAACATGTTGATATCAAAAACAGTAATCAGTGTGCGTTACTTGTTATGTATGTTTTACTTGTATTTGTGAAAAAAGGTAAACAAATGTGTTAGACAATCATTCGAAATTGGTATTCATTATTGGAAAAATAAGAACAAAGATCTTAAATAAAAAAATGCTTGTAGCAGTGTTTGTTCAAAAGTTTTGTAAGTAAATGTTTACACTTACTCTCAATGTGTGCAGCAGCAATTATACAGGCCCATGGCTGGCCATAGCTTAGGATAGGGGTTACCTATTCCACCCCGTAGGCGTGTTTGTTATAGTTATGAATATAGTTAACCGTATTTAGCGTATGTATGTACGAATGGTCATTGACTCTTATGGTACAAAATCCGTCTAATAACGGAACTAAAAATGTATGTCTTCTGATTAGTGTTTACTTGAAGTATTCAAGAAAGTATGTACAGCAGATCGAAAGCAAAATAATGCAAAGATACCCTTAACTGTAAAGAATACCGAGATTTTTATACATACATATGTTCGTTGCATTGCTAACACAGATCTAAACCGCTGTATGAGAAGTTGTTAGTGCATTGTGCGATATGACAAGTGTGTGTAGGTAGTTATTGCCCTTCACAGCCGTGGAGGAAAGAGCCCTCAGCAACTTCCCGCCCGTCAGATATTTACAACAAGGGAGGTGTTCTGAACTAGTGCAGTGTAATAGGTATGATCTTAAACATTAATAGGAAGGTAAACTGCATAATATGCCGGATATGTTTGTGCGGATAAAAACGCTAAAAACTGATAATTTTACTCGTAGTTTTCATTCACTCGAGCAAAGCACAGGTTGTATAACTCTACGATGTTTTCCAGAAAAAAAAACAAATAATTGTTGTTTTGGTGAATCTTCAAAATAGTTAAGATTTGCCAAACATGTCAAATTATCAATATTTTTGGTACTGAATATAATAATGAAGTTTTACAGCAGTGAACATCGTTGCAACATTGGTACGCAACTGCTTTGAATATTGGCCTGTATATCAGTCTCGGTCGGCCATAGTACAGAAGCTTAGAAGCTGCTTAGTTTCGGCTCAGCTGGCCTAGGTAAAAAGTTGTTTAATAGAGAATATTTAGACCCCTTCATCACCTTTAATACGTTTTAAATCTTTATATCGGCACTGATTTTAACAACGCGACTTATTATGCAGTTATATCTTTAACTTATACCTATTTACACCTAATACTTACCTTGAAGAAGACTTAATAATAAGGATATGATCGATTAAATATGGGTAAACAGACTAAATGCAACATCAACCTTTCATTACAAAGGAGTTCGAAGTGCGAAGGAAACGCTAGCTATGACAGAGTATGAATGATATAGGTATAACAACAAAAAGTTCATTCCCTAGTTCTATGGGACATGGGTCAGACATTCTTGGATGAAAACTTTGGAAAAAACATAAAATTCGGAGATAATTTACACCAACATTCCATTTGAGAGATTGCAACAAAGCAAACCGAATTTTCGTTATGGCAACATTTATTTTAAAGACATATTGATTGTACAAATAAGTAATAAATGTCTCTGTATTAGGGATAGCAACGTATCATTCGATTTCATCTGCCTTACAATTGAAAACAAAAGAATATAATAATTTCCATGTTTATGAAACCAATGACAATGACTATTGCTGACAAGCCCACCAGAATTCTGTCAGCAATTAATATTTTGACTTGCTTTCCCTAATTAAAACGATAACAAACAGAATCAAATCAATTTATTTCCAGTTCGAAAACCACTTAAAATTGCTTTATTCTGTCACGCTTACACAATTTATTAAATATGTTGCCATAACTAGGAGATCAAGTTAGAATATCAATTTTAGTACAAACTTAGCAAAGTTAAATTTTGCATCATTTGAGCTCAATTTTCATAAACAACTGCTATGTTTGATACAGCCAATGAGATATTTTCACGTTCACAATTCCAAATTGATCGATCACAAGACGATAAGCGTTTTTCTTTACTTTCAACACTTAAAGCTTACATTTAATACAATAATGGGTTGTTAGTGTATATTTACAGTTTTCAACGCAAAATAACGTTAGATTTAAACACTACTGTTTATTAACCAAAACACGTTAGATTTAGGCGTTTATGGACAGTATTTTAAACATCAGGGTTCATTGAATTATTTACTCGTTAAATAGCAGAAGAACAATGTTGTGTTAGTTTACTTCACTCATAAAACAACTATATAGCTGCTTTTGATAAAATACAGTCCATAGACGAATAATTACGTGTGTGCTTGAATATGACTTGTAACTTGCAATCGCAGTTGACGATGAATTGCTTCAGTAAACATTTCTTTATTTCACTGCCATTTCAATTGTAAGTCTATGTAACAGCGATTACAAGTTAACTAGGTATTTTTAGAGATTGATTATTTGCCTTTTTCTAAGATTATATCAGCCCAGTCTACTCTAAAGTATAGTGCCAGCGGAAAGTAGGAACCGTGTGAGACGATGACGACGAACCGACATATGAGAAAGCGTTGAAGCGTATCGCGTAGTGGAAGCCTTTGCGGATACGAAGCGAGTTATGTTACAATAGTGTTCATAGCGCAATGAAGCGTTTCTTTCACCACTGTATATTCCCTCATTAATATTGAATCAAAATTTTGTTCACTTGTGTTTCAATTACAGTTTTTTTCACGAAACACTTCTTGATTACGATTTTAGTCAGTTAGATTTTGTATGAATATCCTTCGAAAGTGTTATGAACGATAGTGGATTTTATCAACGAAATAAAGATAGAATTATCATGATTTGTAACGATACCAGATAATTATAAATACAAGTGTATTTATAAGTGATCAGGTTTACTGGAAAACGTTTTGGATACACCAAAAGCCATGCTATACATTTTAGTTCATTTTGTACGAACCGCTTCTATCGACCAATAGAAACATTTCATAAAGGGACAGCAAAAAAAAACATAAATATTCAGTTAAATCCTGGTGTTTTCATTTTTAAATAAACACAAGTATTTAGAGAACAACAAGATTTCAGGTATTCATTATTGTTCACCAAGATTAAACTGAATGACAGCTTTAAATATAAAAGTGGCTGACGGCAATTTCTTTGAGTTTGAAATTTTACAAAAATCAAGGTTACTTTGATTCTTTGTCAATATGAGGACTTCCTTTAGTTTGTGAGAAGATATATTCATGTTATTTTTGAATCCACTTTCCATCTGTTGTTATTAGAACGTTGTTGGATGATTTACTCATAACTAGGTTAAATTTATCAGCATCCGAAAAATAACCTTGTACAGTCAGTATCAAAAATATGTGTGCGTACAGATTGGTCAAATTTGCCTTCTGTATTTAAGCATACACAAATCATCCTTTAGTTTTTAGGCTGGCGATTTTTTTAAGCAGAAGTTGAAAAAAGAGAATTCCATACTTAAAAAAATAGCATGACTGACTTGAACAGATTTTTAACTGATTTGAAACCAAAATGGACTCCTTCATTTTGGTTTTTTGCTTTTTTTATATCCCAAAGAAGTCGCACAAACCGAATCAAACAGAAAGCCACCAAAAAAAATTCCCATCAGCCCTTATTGCGTCGGTTATAAACTTACATTCTTAAGCTTGGCGGCCTTAATAAGGTGTCGTGGCGTTACCTGCACGCCGTGCTTGGAGTGCGTGTGCGGCGTGGTCTGCCGTGCTAAGGCTGCGGCCAGTTCATCCTGCAGCTCGCCCACTTCCAGGCACTGGGCTAGGGCGTTCTGAGCCAGGACTACGTGGTAGTCGATGCCGGCTTGCTCCACGCATACTGACATGAATAGCTGTACGCACTGGAACATGGTACATGTATGCTATTTAGTGGAAGGAACAGAAAAAATACTTATAGTCCGTTCGCGTTAAAAATGCAGTAATTTCTTTGTAATCGGTCTGGTTGCATTTTTTCACAAATTTAAGAATTTATTGATTCACGTTTATGAGTATGAATGCAGCCGATAGTGCACAACTCAAACGACCTTATCACAGAGCGATCTCTTTAGACAACCTTCAATAGAAAATATAAAGGTAAATGAATTAACCATTCGCGCGAGAAAGCATCAGAGCGCAACGTCACTTCGAACGTAGCATGAGCAAGATCGAAGGAATATTTAATTTTGACACTATAAAAACCCAGCTCACCTAAATGTTGAACGACGTACACGTCGAGTATCAAATAAGAATATATACTAACTTTGAATAACTTTAAGGCTTCTGCCTGCAGCGCTTCGGAGTTGAGTGAGGTCAGCGGGGATGTTATATGCTCCTTCGAATACAGCAAGGTAGGATGCCGCCATAGGACGCAGTCTGAAAACAAATTAAATAAGGTTCAGTATAAGTGTTCATTGTCTTGGAGACATAATAATATAGCAAATGTATTGTATATATGTTTAAAAAAAATGACATTGAAGCGGTTTTTCCAATAACCAATAGTTATATTTCCGATATAAAGTCCACAAACAGATCAGATCCACTGATAACTTCTTCCAATCTGTATTTTATTCATATATTGATGTCCATTTTTGCGGAATATTAGACAAAATTCCCACGCAAATTAGAGATGGACCTCATTTTAGAAAAATAATAGCATAGGACTCAGTAAGCTTCCCTGCGGTACACCATCCATTCCTATCTGACCGATCGGTGTTATCAAAACATTAACAACACTTCGTAGCTCCAAAATTTCATTCTCATTCGTCTTGGAAAGATGCCCTTTACTTAAGTTATATTTCCAAAAAAAACTTAATATGTTCTCTATATTTCTGCCAAATATTTTTTTTTTTTTTTTTTTAATGGCTCCAATCGTGCTTCTACAGCATAATGATTCTGCCAATGTCAAGTGGTGCTATCAGATTTGCCCCTTGATTGTGGATTGACCGGTGTGTGTGGCTTAAATTTTGTTTTGCACACAGTACTAACTCCGTCGAATTGCCATGTCAAAGGAGACACAGAGGAGAATGATCGGTGGAAATTATTCTTATATTATTCGGTAACTGCGTCTGCATTGAGTTCTTTCCACACCATCTAAAACAAAGACAACACAAGGACGTCACGTCACAAACAAAAATATTAGAAAAGAGGGGGGCTCGCTATATTTTAATGTTAAATGTATCAATGTAATTACATAAATATTTCATGTATCTATTATTGGTTAAAAGGAAGTTTATATTAAAAGGACGGGGGATTTTATCAGGTAAAATATCATATAGGGACATAGGGTACTTCTGACAATTAAAAAATATATGATCCGGGGTACCCTCATCCAAGCCGCATTCGCACAGAGAACTATCTCTAACCCGTATTTTGTTTAAAAACACAGGTGTACACACGTGACCGAGGCGCAAGCGACACACAACTGAGACTGATAGTTTTCTGGAGGACCTGTGTTTGAAGAACCAAGGTCTGATTGGGAGTTGGGACTGAATGGCCTTGTAGTGGCGACCTTTAACTCTTGATGATTGTTCCCAATCATTTTGCCAAGAATCCCTGAGGTCCCTGGCAGCTCTAGGTAAGATATCCATGACATAGTTCGCTTGATGCATGATACCATCTTCAATAGCTTGGTTCGCCCATATGTCTACTTGCTCATTGCCTATGATGCCGCTGTGACTGGGAATCCAAATCAGTGTTACTTGAATGTTTTGTTCATGGCATTGGTAAAGAGAGTGTTTAATTTTTAGGATAACAGGGGAAATAAATTTGGATCTGAAAGGGTTACTGAGTATTGCTTGTAAAGAGCTTTTTGAATCGGAAAAAATGATTGCCTTATTCAATTTCTGTGAAAGTATGTAAAGAAGGGCTTCCAATATGGCCAAGGCTTCGCCTGTGAATATGGAGGACTCTGTGGGATACTTGGAACTTAATAAAACTTGGTATTTAGGTATCCAGACTGCATTGCCGACATAGCTATCATCTGTGTGCTTTGAAGCATCTGTATAGATGGGCAGCCACTGCTGCCAATCTTTGGTTAGCTGTTGTTCGAATTTGTAAGCAGCACAGGGATCTTTTTTGGCAATACCAAAGTCTAGGATGATATTAGGTTCGAAAATTAAGGCATCATATTCAGTTTCGAAAATTGGATTAAGATTGTATTGTGACAGTGGGTATGACAATGTGGAAAGTTTTTGTTGACTTTTTATGCTTCTAGGTGGTTCTTTGTGTGTCCAATATTTGTACGAGGGGTCAGAAATGAGATCATTCAATGATTGGAGGCGGGATAAAAGAGGGTGACTAATTATCTGATTTTTTTTAAAGATAAACCTATCTGATAAATATTGACGCCGTAACTCTAGTGGGGGATCCAATGCTTCAACTTGTAATGCGTTCGTGGGTGATGATCTCATAGCCCCCAGAATGATTCTGAGAGCTTTCAGCTGCACTTTGTCTAATTTTTTAAATGTTTCCTTGTTACAGGGCTCAAGAAGAAAAGAAGCATAGTCAAAGTGGCTGCGTACGAGGGCGTTGTACACTAGTTTCAGGCTGTATGGGTGGGATCCCCACCAGACTCCGGAGAGGGATCTTATAACATTTATATTTTTTCGCATTTTTCTATGACGTTATTAAGATGTGGGACACCTGACATTTTGGAGTCCAGAGTGACACCTAGAAATTTAACTGTGTTAGAGACGGGGATGGATTGGCCGTTGCATGTTATGTCTACATCTGGGATAGACCGTTTTCTTGTGAAAATAACTGTGTTGCTTTTAGGTGCTGATAGTGTTAACCCATGCTCACTTAACCATTCTGATAGGTAGCATAAAGCAGAATTTAGTCTGAAACTTATGTCTTCTATAGACTTGCCTGTCGAGTAGAGGCACAGATCGTCAGCGTACTGGAGGATGTTACAGAAGCATGATACGCATTGTTCGAGGTCATATGTGTAAATGTTATATAAAATAGGACTCAATACTGAGCCCTGTGGTAGGCCCTGCCATACGTATCTAGCTGGTAGTATGTGATCGGATGAACGAACCTTAATCATTCTGCCCATTAGCAGGTTTGTTGCGCAATGGACTAACCTCACGGGAAGACTCATACGAAGCATCTTCTCTTTGAGCACCGGAAGTTGAACATTGTCATAGGCAGCTGTGACATCTAGGAAAACACCTACCAAGTACTGACCCTTTGTGAACGCAATTCTGATATCGGTGGTTAGTATGCCTAAACTGTCAGTGGTTCCTTTAGATTTCCGAAATCCGAATTGGCTGTTAGCTAGGATCATTTTATTCTCGACTAGCCATTCCAGACGATTTTTTATCATGTGTTCCATGACTTTGCACAGGGTTGAGGAGAGGGCTATGGGTCTGTAGGAAGAGGCTAATGACGGATCTTTTCCCTGCTTCAATAGCGGAATGACAATTTGGGATTTCCAAGCTTCAGGAACTTGACCTGACTCAAAAATTAAATTAATTAAGTTTAGATAGAATCTTTCACCTGCCGAACCCAGGTGTGAAAGGAAAGAGTATGGTATACCGTCCTCTCCTGGCGTGGAATCCTTAAGGCCTCGGACGGCGAGCCGTAGTTCAGATAAAGAGAAGGGCTGATCGAATCTGCTGTTATTGTTAATAGTTGGGTTTGGTGAAGGGAAACAATTCTTATTAGGAGCAAAGGGGGGGGATAATCTATCTGTAAAATCGCTAAGCCATGTTGAAGGGTCATTTGATGTTAGTGATGGGCTGGACATGGAACCACGGTAGCGCCTTATATGTTTCCACACCTTTGAAGAAGGGGTTCTAGGGGAAAGGTCTTCACAAAATTTGATCCAACCTTTTTTCTTTTTTTTGGATAACATTTTCCTGGTCTGAGCAGCTATTAATTGGTACTTGGAGAGATTTTCTTGGGTCATCGAAGTGCTATATGCTTTTTCGGCTTCCTTTCGTAAAGCAATCATGGACGAGCACTCAGTATCCCACCAAGGAGGAGAGGAAAGCTGTTTCTTATTGGGTTTCTTTTTGGGTATACTTATATCGGCTGCCGATATCAGTGCCCCTATGAATAAATTATACCTATTATCTATGTTACTATATGTGGCGATTTCGTCTCTTATGAGGATTTTTTCCAGTTCCACCGTGAATTTCTCCCAGTCGGCATATTGGGTCTTATATTTAAGGAGAGGGGGGTGGGAAGTAGGAGGGATTACGGAGTTAGGTTTGGAAATGATTATAGGGAAATGATCACTTCCTTGTGATTGGGAAAGGATTGTCCAACTGCACTGAGGAGCTAGGATGGGGGAGCATACTGAGAGGTCTACTGCTGATTTTGGATTCTGGTTAGGATATACGCGTCTTGTAGGTGATCCATCATTGAGAACGCACAGATCCAGGTCTTCAAAGAGATCTAATAGATGTTGAGAGAATGAATCACTCTTATGCGAGCCCCAGGATACATGATGTGTGTTGTAGTCCCCTAGAATCAGTACCGGAGGAGGGAGAGAGGAGAACGTATTGCGTAATTCGGAGATAAGGGTGGATGAAGGATCTGGGGGAATATAGATTGAGGCAATGGATATATTCATCACTCTTGCAGCTACAATATGGAAATCTCGGCTGTGTGGTGGGACTGGAAGTAAGGTGTAGATGTGGGATCTTTTTATGAGGAGGAGACTACCTGCTCCGCGGTCGTCTCTGTCATCCCTGAAACAAGCGTAACCGGGGACCCTAAAGTGGGAACCAGGTCTCAACCACGTTTCCGAGATGGCAGCGACGGCTATGGAGTATTTGTTGAGTAGATGTATAAGGTCTGTTTTTTTTGGACGGATACTTCTACAGTTCCACTGAAGAAACTGGTTCGTTTCCATCGCCATTATAGGTTTCTACTGTTGGTAATAAGTTTACCATGTGGATAAGTTTGCTGGCAACGTTGGGCGGTATAGCATCGTTAAATTTTGCTATTATTGATGTTAGCACGGAGATCATGCTTTCCAGAAGATTGTCATTATCTGTAGAGGGGCACGGGTCTGGAATGGCGCAGCCATTACCAAGGGTCGATAAGGGGGTGGCAATTATATTGTAGTGTGCTTGACGGTTATAACCTTTTTTAAGAGGGGATCGAGGTTGGGTGTTTTGCGGTTTAACTTTTTGATATGTCACTTTCTTACTGTTGACTTGATTTGGTTGTGTCTCTATGTAGTTGGGGATTGGGGCTGGTGGGGATCTGGAAACGGAGGGAGGGATGTCCCTGGCAGAGTCGTTATAAGGCCGTCTTACATTGGGTGTACGAGCAGACGCTTCTTGGTAGGATATGTTTTCTTGTGACATCAACATTTTAATCGATTTCTGTCTTTGGTGTTCTTGACAAATGGGGTTCGTTGCGAAGTGTCGACCAGTGCATAGGAGGCATGTGGCCGATTCTTCTAAGATCTGGCATGTATCTCCTGCATGTTCCTGAGCACAACGGAAACATCTAGGCTTAGACCTGCATTGGTTTTTAACGTGTCCAAAGCGGCAACAGTTGTGGCACTGAATGGTTGGTAAAAGATACAGGCTGACTATCAGGGATGTGTGATATGAGTAGATCCTCTCTGGTAGATTTTGACCTTCAAATGTGAGTACTACTGTCTGAGTGGGGGACCAGCAAATATTTCCGTTCACTACAGTTTTCCGGTTAAGTCGCCTTGCCTTCAATATTTTCCCGTGACCTTCAGGGATTTCAATTGACTCAATAAACTCGTCTAGAGTCCAATCAACTGGGACACCACGTACAATGCCCATACGAGTGATGTTGTAGGAAGGAATGGAGGCTTTGTATTTATTGGTTAGCAGGAAATCAGCCAGTACAAAGATGTTAGCGTCTGAACTAGACTTGAATTCGATTGAGATCCTATTACGCCCTATGCTTTTAACACCATCTCGAACAATACCTTGTACATTATGTTTCTGTAGCATCTGTCCAATTTTTATGGGGCGAATAGCAGTCCCAGCTGCTGGGTCGGGTTCAAGGCGGGACAAGTGAACAATGAAAGGGCCATTGTCCATTTGGCTGTACGTTCGGGATTCCATGAAGCTTGGATGAGTGTAAATTGTTTGTTGTGATGCCGACGAATCCACATCATCAACATTTCTGGTACGCTTATCTAAATTGCTGGATGAGTTAGGAGTTTCCATTGATAGCTTATGTTTTCTTGTTGGTACTGAGTTCTGATTTTCAGCAGTATCGCACGAAAACATTGGTGGAGACATAGTAACATCATCGGGGGGATCAGGGGGCTTGGGAGGAATATTCATCCTCACCAAGTTCCTACCAGTTGGAGGTTAATAAAAAATACTTACGTATATAATTTGTTTTCACCACAATAACCCTTCACCACACACACACTACGAGAATCTCAAATCAGAAATAAGTATCGTCAGCGAAAACCAATTTAAACCCAAAATCAAACTCACAACCGTGTGTCAATTTACACTGACACGAGCGAAGTCCTCTGCCAAATATGCACCATTATTATCACGTTTGACAGGTACAAAACTCCGTACGTTGATCGTAGAAAACTGGTTTGCTACAATCTTTTTTTTGTTTCGAGTTTCCGATATTACGGCACTGTTACAAGAACTATGGTCACCGTTAAAGTTGTTAGACATGTACAATACTGACTAGGGTCCCCGTCGGTCTCCATAAGCTTCTGCACGAGCTGTTCGAAGTGCGTGCCCTGGCCGAGCCCGCCGCCGCTCACCACGGTCAGCTGGTACAGCCATGCATCCTTGTCGGCCTTGCTCTCGAACAGGAGGTATGTTGGACCCTGGAAATAGGGAACAAGGAGACAATTAACTATGCTCTACAGTGAGAATTATACACCAAGTAGCGGCCGCCCGCGACTCCAACCGTGTGAACTTAAGTTAAAGAAGAATAAAATATATCTTTATAAATTGTAGCCTATTTGTAGGCTATAGTTTATACGTGAAAGAGCAACACGGCACATCCACACATACAAACTTTCGCATTCACTATATTAGCTGGCTGCTTAAAAGGTTGCATTAAAAGTTGAGCATGTAGATAGGCCCCGCCAACTTGTAAATACTGGCACAGTATAAACATACAGTAGGTTATCGTGCGCGTGTATAGGTGATATACCGGCATACTGGCTCATTTGAATTGAATTGTATTGTTCAAAACTTTTACAAATTACACAAAGAATAATTCGTTTCAAAGCTGTGGCTTACAAACCAACCATGGTTTATCGGTCAACAAGGAAGCCCTCTAGATAGTATTTACTGAGTTTATTTTTATAGAAATGCCTACTTATGGCTGCTAAAACCTACTGTCATCGACAAACCTACTGTGTACAATTTAATAAAGATATGTTACGTCACGTAAAAAATAGAAAAAGATTTCATGTGATTTCAACTGTCGCAGAAATATAAAAAAATCCAGTCAAAAGTGTTATAGCTATTTCCCAGTTTCGTTGTGTCTGTCAAATCACACAAACCGATTTGAAAAAAAGTCAGGCAGGTGATCCTACTTCAGTTCTTCTATTTACTCGTCTGTGGGAAAAGCTGCCTAACTTTTTTCTAATATTCACGCGAACGTAGACTACCCATTTAATAAAAAGATTTTTACAGCTGCCATTTAATTTTAGCGCCGTCTCAACGTAACGTTTCTTGAATCGGTCTTAGAGCAGCCCTCACAAATATAGCTGTCACTTCATGTTGCCAGACAGCATCAATCTAACTATGAGTGAATTCTAGAATTTGGACGCCTAACACACAGAGTAAAAGTAAAGTCCGTTTTTCATTATTTTTGTTTTTTTTTTAAAATGGTTTATTTCGTTATAAATTTTACTAAATAAAATATAAAAGAAAAATGGACTTACTTTAATCAGCTCAATTTAGTACACAAATATGGTGCCAATTAAATCTACCATGCCTAAGTGCTCGACATTCACATCTACTAGTATTGTATAGTTCGTTCACTGACCGCAGTTACCTGGTGCTGCGGATAGATGGCGACTGTGAGGTGATTCCTTGTGTCGTCGTTCTTCTCTTCGGAGTCGGAGTCTGACACGTGTTCTACGTCTTCTACTCGAGCGTCGCGCATGTTGATCTGGCCTGTGGGGTTCTGGAAGAAAGACAGAAATAGAATTAAAGCCAGTGGTAAAAATACCAAGTGAAGACCTAATTGTGGGGTCTGGCGGACGAGTATAGATAGACTGTCGAGAGGGCCCTGACTACCATCTTATTCTGGATATCATGATCATATAACCCATAAATTAACAACATAAGTGAACAATAAGCCCTCGCACATCGATCAATAAGAATAACAAACCTACAAGTAAAGCAATGCACTATATGTGCATGCTATTTCAGTCACCCCCTTTGAAGTCATTTAAAAAAGCTATTGAAACAATCTGAGATGTAGGACAGATGCAGTTGGGTTGAAATTCATTAACCTACACAATGTACAGTGCATTTAATCCACAGAATCTTACGACTTCTTGAGGACTTTGCTCAGCAGTGGAAAATAACATGCTCCTAACGATAGTAAATCATCTAACCTGATCTCCAGGCGATTTGAAGTACAGGAACATCTTGCCAATGAGCACACACCAGCTCTTCTTGGCGTGTCCGTTCTTGACCTTGGTCAGCCAGCCCTGGATGGTCGGCTTGTTGTCTTCTTTGCTAAGGAGGAGTTTCGTCGCGTTCCTTCGTTGAACGTTCTGAAAAAATTACATTTCGTCGGTCAAAAGGAGAAGTGTATAGCATAATTCAGTTTTGTAATCACAAATCCACTTTTATCATTTCACAAGTGTTATTTGTGTTATGAACAAGATTTATAGAAATTACTTTATTTTGACGACGAAGTCTTCAAAAGCTGTGGAACAGTACTCATGGGCCAGAATTTAATTGTGCAGTTCACGGCTTTTTTTTCGGTATTTTACTACCCCATTGAAAAGACGCCGATGGGAGAGTCACATTTTGTACATGTTTTTTTTAATGTACTTGTGCTAAAAAAGTAGCACCCGAAATCAGAACTTCGAATACCCAAGCAAAGCATTGACAGTTTGAGACGACACTGCGCAACATGTATGTCTCGTTTCCGCTCTAGTGAATAATCGTACTATCTTGTATACACGGTCAAATTATAGGTTCTTCTTAATTTTCAACTTCACATCAGCACTGACATAACATATCTGTCCTTTTTTATGGTAGATCATTGACTGTTTATTTATTTTAAAGTACATGTTCAAAATAAGGTTACGTGATGATGCGAAAATATTGTATAATTAACTAAAAAAGAAAAAAATAATTTTTAAACTTTAGTGGCTGTTCTACTCGTATTTACCTGTAGCACCCTGATCCAGTCCTCCATAGTGGCTATACTGTCAGCAGTGAGATAGTACGTCCTACTGCCAGTGAAGATCTCGAAAGTGGCTGCACCCTCGTTCCGGGAGATCTTACACGCCTCGCCCAGACCGATCTGACCTTGGGGCTTCCGGTTCACTTCCGATTGGGACTTCCAGTAGGAGAGCGTGCCGTTTTTGAGGACGAACCTGGAAAAGATCAGTATTCTGTATTAAAAGATGGACTTGCTAACGTCAAAGACAACATCAAAGTTAAAAAAACTTAATATTTAAGGTGATATACGGTCAAAGTCAGTGTGAAGATCTTCTGTGTAATCAATGGTAACTAATGGAATTATTATGTTGTGTTACTCAAATGCTTAGTGTATAACCAAAATTAAAATAAATAGGAAAAATTAGGATGCAAAGCACTTTTTTAACAATTTTTCTTGGCTTATACAAGGCGCGTATTGCCAGCTATATGAAGTAGAGGCGCAGGCAGAACATGTGAGAAAACGTTGCCGCGTAACCACCTTCGACCGCATTGTGCGCTGTCACTGACTGCGTGTATTTCGTTAAAAGACGTATTAGTCTGATATGACGACAGGTTCTGAGCAATTGTACATTCATATTTATTTATTGCAAGTCACATACAGTAAGGTATTCAGCAGTTTACAGTTCGCGTTAAGAATGCAGTGATTTTTTAATTTAATTCTGTTGCACACAAAAAAACTCAGATCCAGAACCTTTGCGTTCAACTGGTCACTGTGTGGAATTGACTTAGTAAATAGGAACGATTTGATTGGTAAAGGGGCGTGCTAGATGGAAGGATAAGTATGAAATTACTGCATTCTTAACGCGAATGGACTATAGTGTACTGTGTAACTGTCCCACCATCGTTTGCGCCAGGTCTTGAGCTTCCCGCCGAGCTTGGCGAGATGTCCGCTCTTCTCGAGCGCGTCGTGCCGTCGCGGCGAGTCCGCCGGCGCGCGGCACAGCGACGCTAACGACGCGCTAGCGACCGATGAACACGACACGGCGTCGTGGACATCGCTGTATCACATCTAGTGTGAGATGTGTGACTCACCATCTTGATGAGCGTCTTGGTGTCATTGTTGAGAAGTAGGCTACTATGAGTCTAGTATCCATAATAATGGACTATAATTAGCCCACTTGGAACTAGATGGCGCTGTGTGGAATGATGTCCAAGGATATTTATTTATTTACTAGCTGTCCCAACAGACTTCGTTCTGTTGTCAAACATTTAGTGTCACGTGACAGGTAGTAACATTTACTAAGAGGAAACTAAAATTGAGATTTCTACTGTATTCCAAGCATTTTCTCATGATTACTCACCTTTTTGCTTGCTTTCACACTTGCTTACCCTTTCTGTGTTATTTCCTTTACCTGTGGGTTGTCTTATTGCTTTTAGCAATAAGACCGCCTAAATTGTACATTGTCTCTTAAATGTTTTCTTCTGTGTTAATTTCTCTGTTGTGTTCGTGTGCAATAAAGTGTTTCTTATCTTATCTTTTATACCTTACCTCGACCATTACCAATATTTCTAGCCAAATCAGTCCATCCATTCCCGAGTTTTAGCGAGACTAGCGAACAGCAATCCATCTATCTATATATATAAAAGAAAGTCGTGTTAGTTACTCCACTTATAACTCAAGAACGGCTGAACCGATTTAGCTGAAAATTGGCATGGAGGTAGTTTAGAGCCAGGAGAAGGACATAGGATACTTTTTTTTATTTATAGCCCTTAAGGCGGAACAAAGTTCGCCGGGTGAGCTAGTTGTTTATATATAGTAGATTTACCATCGCTTGCGCCAGGTCTTGAGCTTCCCGCCGAGCTTGGCGAGATGTCCGCTCTTCTCGAGCGCGTCGTGCCGTCGCGGCGAGTCCGCCGGCGCGCGGCACAGCGACGCTAACGACGCGCTAGCGACCGATGAACACGACACGGCGTCGTGGACATCGCTGTATCACATCTAGTGGGAGATGTGTACTCACCATCTTGACGACCGGCTTGGTGTCATTGTTGAGAAGTCGGCTACTACACCAAGGGTCGCGGGTTCGATCCCCGCACAGTACAAACATTTATTGATAAAGTAAAGTAAAGTAAAAAAATCATTTATTCATGTAAGCTTATATTTATTTATTTACTAGCTGTCCCAATAGACTTCGTTCTGTTGTCAAACATTTAGTGTCACGTGACAGGTAGTAACATTTACTAAGAGAAAACTAAAATTGAGATTTTTACTATATTCCCAGCATTTTCTCATGATTACTCACCTTTTTGCTTGCTTTCACACTTGCTTACCCTTTCTGTGTTATTTCCTTTACCTGTGGGTTGTCTGGAAGAGATTGCTTTTAGCAATAAGACCGCCTAAATTACATTGTCTCTTAAATGTTTTCTTCTGTCTTATCTTATGTCTTATCTTATCTTATCTTATCTTATCGTTTATACCTTACCTCGACCATTACCAATATTTCTAGCCAAATCCGTCCAGCCATTCCCGAGTTTTAGCGAGACTAAAGATAGAAAGATTTACCATCTCTTGCGCCATGTCTTGAGCTTCCCGCCGAGCTTGGCGAGATGTCCGCTCTTCTCGAGCGCGTCGTGCCGTCGCGGCGAGTCCGCCGGCGCGCGGCACAGCGACGCTAACGACGCGCTAGCGACCGATGAACACGACACGGCGTCGTGGACATCGCTGTATCACATCTAGTGTGATGTGTACTCACCATCTTGACGACCGTCTTGGTGTCATTGTTGAGAAGTCGGCTACTACACCAAGGGTCGCGGGTTCGATCCCCGAACAGTACAAACATAAAGGACTATAATTAGCCCATTTGGGACTAGATGGCGCTGTGTGGAATGATGTCCAAGGATATTTATTTATTTACTAGCTGTCCCAACAGACTTCGTTCTGTTGTCAAACATTTAGTGTCACGTGACAGGTAGTAACATTTACTAAGAGGAAACTAAAATTGAGATTTCTACTATATTCCCAGCATTTTCTAATGATTACTCACCTTTTTGCTTGCTTTCACACTTGCTTACCCTTTCTGTGTTATTTCCTTTACCTGTGGGTTGTCTGGAAGAGATTGCTTTTAGCAATAAGACCGCCTAAATTGTGCATTGTCTCTTTAATGTTTTCTTCTGTATTAATTTCTCTGTTGTGTTTGTGTGCAATAAAGTGTTTCTTATCTTATCTTGTCTTATCTTTTATACCTTACCTCGACCATTACCAATATTTCTAGCCAAATCGGTCCAGCCATTCCCGAGTATTAGTGTGACTAACGAACAGCAATCAATTTTTATATATAGAATGATTTACCATCTCTTGCGCCATGTCTTGAGCTTCCCGCCGAGCTTGGCGAGATGTCCGCTCTTCTCGAGCGCGTCGTGCCGTCGCGGCGAGTCCGCCGGCGCGCGGCACAGCGACGCTAACGACGCGCTAGCGACCGATGAACACGACACGGCGTCGGGGGGGATCGCGTAGTCGTCTGACATGCCCGATTCGAATGATGTGTCTGGGGATGAGAATTGTTTGGTTAACGCTTTAGAAGGTTGTAGCAGAATAGTTCTCAACCTATCTTAAGCCTTTTGTGAGCGTAATAATACATATAATAATATATCTTTCAACAATTTTTACAGTAGCAGTTTCATTTGTAGCAGAATAGTTCTCAACCTATCTTAAGCCTTTTGTGAGCGTAATAATACATATAATAATATATCTTTCAATAATTTTTACAGTAGCAGTTTCATTCACTTTACATAATGTAGAAAATAAGTTTCTTAATTCTATTTGCTGAAAGTTTGTCCTGTGACATAGGCCTCCTCCAAGGCTCTCCATTCCTCTCTCTCTCTTGCCGTGCGCATCCAAAAGGGGCCTGCCGTTTTCTTTATGGCGTCCTCCCACCTTATGTTTTTTCTCCCTCTTGATCTTTTATTTCCTCTTGGATACCACTCAGTGACGATTTTTGTCCATTTGTATGTTGGATCTCTGATCATATGACCAATCCAATAATACATACTTCATTTTATTTATTTATTTATTCTTCATTGCACAGAGAAAAAGTACAGTTGGCGGACTTAATGCCTAAATGCATTCTCTACCAGTCAACCATCGGGCGAAACAGAAACCTTGTTGGCGGTGGATAAAAATATATTAAACATGTATCGCGATAAACATACACATAATACATACATAACATAGATATTTCTAAAAAAATAATGCAAGTGACCAAATAATAATATAAACATACAAATATTTATATGGTACCTACAAATATAAATATTGTAATTTTTTTCTCTAAATATACACGTCAACAGCTAATAAACCTTTAGTGACTGGAATAAGTTCAAAAGAAAATTGTAACCCCCTTATTCATAAAAACGAACGCAACGCTAAAGCACTGTTTAAGCAATTGACGTGTTGTGTCACTGACCCGCAAATGGCGGCAGCAACAAGAATGACAGTGACGAAGCGATACAAAAGTCAATGTGTTGTTACAGAGCTGTTTAAGTGTTTATGAATAAGGAGGTAAAAATGTTCGTGCCCTCTTTAAACTAGTAAACACACGTTTAGTGGACACATTTTAGCTACTGGCGCGAGTTGGTCTTCAAACAGATGTGTTATTATGACGGAAAAAGATGCGGAAGAAAAATTCATTAACATCATTTTTTTTGTTACAATACTTTTCTGATACGTGTTGAATATCCATAAATGTAGGTAATGTATAAATGTACTAGTGAACAAAGCTCAAAAAAAGTTATGGACAATTTGGACAAAAACGAAAAGTGCATCTCACAATTACGAGTATTTGTAGGAAATTCTATGCAACATTAACTTTTAAAGATTTTTAATATTCGAATTATATTTTCTCCTTATAATGGAAACTTCAGAAACTTGAAACTCTTACCTCAGCACCAGAGCGTGGGTGGTCTGTTTTACTGATGAAGGAAGGGCGCTAATATCACTTGTGGCTGATTGATTCCAGGCCGTATTAGACACTCACCTCTCGTTTTACTCTGTTTGCTAGGCGATCCGCTGCTAGACCTCTTCGCCGGACTCAAGCTGGAGCTGGTCTTGACACTCTTGGAGGGACTACTGGCGCTCAGACTGGTGTCCGAAGAGCTACACTGTCCGTTGGCGCTGTTCGTGAGCACCAGAGCATGGGTGGTACATTGTATGGATGAAGGAAGAGCGCTAATATCACTTGTGGCTTATTCCAGACCGTATTATGACACTTACCTCTGGTTTTACTCTGTTTGCTGGTGTCAGAGGAGCTACACTGTCCGTTGGCGCTGCTAGTGAGCACCAAAGCCTGTTGTTTGAATGAAGGAAGGGCGCTTATGTCACTTGTGGCTTATTCCAGACCATATTAAGACACTTACCTCTAGTTTTATTCTGTTTGCTGGTGTCCGAAGAGCTACATTGGCGCTGTTAGTGAGCACCAGAGCGTGGGTGGTCTGCTCTATGGAGCTAATGTCACTTGTGGCTCATTCCAGACCATATTAGACACTCACCTCTGGTTTTACTCTGTTTGCTGGTGTCCGAAGAGCTACACTGTCCGTCGGCGTTGTTCGTGAGCACCAGAGCCTATTGTATGGATGAAAGAAGGGCGCTTATATCACTTGTGGCTTATTTTAACACTCACCTCTGGTTTTACTCTGTTTGCTAGGCGATCCGCTGCTAGACCTCTTCGCCGGACTCAAGCTGGAGCTGGTCTTCACACTCTTGGAGGGACTACTGGCGCTCAGACTGGTGTCCGAAGAGCTACACTGTCCGTTGGCGCTGTTAGTGAGCACCAAAGCGTGTGTGGTCTGTTGTATGGATGAAGGAAGGGCGCAAATATCACTTGTGGCTCATTCCAGACCGTATCAGACACTTACCTCTAGTTTCACTCTGTTTGCTGGTGTCTGAAGAGCTACACTGTCCGTTGGCGCTGTTCGTGAGCACCAGAGCCTGTTGTATGGATGAAGGAAGGGCGCTAATATCACTTGTGGCTCATTTCAGACCATTTTAGACACTTACCTCTAGTTTTACTCTGTTTGCTGGTGTCTGAAGAGCTACACTGTCCGTTGGCGCTGTTTGTGAGCACCAAAGCCTGTTGTATGGATGAAGGAATGGCCCTAATATCACTTGTGGCATTCTAGATCATATTAGACACTTACCTCTGGTTTCACTCTGTTTGCTGGTGTCCGAAGAGCTACACTGTCCGTTGGCGCTGTTCGTGAGCACCAAGGCCTGTTGTATGGATGAAGGAAGGGCGCTAATATGCCTTGTGGCTCATTCCAGACCGTATTAGACTCTTACCTCTAGTTTTACTCTGTTTGCTGGTGTCTGAAGAGCTACACTGTCCGTTGGCGCTGTTAGTGAGCACCAAAGCGTGGGTGGTCTGTTGTATGGAGCTAATATCACTGGTGGCTCATTCCAGACAGTATTAGACACTTACCTCTGGTTTTACTTTGTTTGCTGGTGTCTGAAGAGCTACACTGTCCGTTGGCGCTGTTAGTGAGCACCAGAGCCTGTTGTATGGATGAAGGAAGGGCGCTAATATCACTTGTGGCTGATTCCAGGCCGTATTAGACACTTACCTCTAGTTTTATTCAGTTTGCTGGTGTCTGAAGAGCTACACTGTCCGCTGGCGCTGTTAGGGAGCACCAGAGCCTGTTGTATGGATGAAGGATGGGCGCTAATATCACTTGTGGCTCATTTAAACACTCACCTCTAGTTTTACTCTGTTTGCTAGGCGATCCGCTGCTAGACCTCTTCGCCGGACTCAAGCTGGAGCTGGTCTTCACACTCTTGGAGGGACTACTGGCGCTCAGACTGGTGTCCGAAGAGCTACACTGTCCGTTGGCGCTGTTAGTGAGCACCAAAGCGTGGGTGGTCTGTTGTATGGAGGCTGGGAGGGCGCTGGTTATGTTCACGTTGTTGATCGGCATGTGCATTTGGGTGGAGGTTTGGGCACCTGGTGAGGTTAGTACGGTTAATGGGCGTCAAACACTTAAAACTTGAGAGGTTTACAAAAAAATTCAGGGATAGCTGATTACTTGTAAAATGTAGCTTCTTTGACGTCAAAAGCTGTTTAGGAAGTATGTAATAGTTGTTGAGATAAAAGCTGCTCAAGAGGTTTAAAAGTTCTTTGAAAGGTACTTTATACGATCTAAAGGTTTTTCCAGATCGCTCTTGCCAAATGACAATTATTTGCAATATAGCAAAGAGGGCCGACTGGAAATGGGTGGCCTGTCATGTCGTTGACCTTATACATTATATCTATAGCTGTTCGAGGAGAGTGGAATAGCTGTTTAAGATGTCTACAGGCATTCAACAGAATTTCTACTTTTGCAACTTGTATTTAAGTTTGGCAGCTATCGTGACGAAGTATTTTAGCGTTGAGTGATTTCTATAGCTGAAAGTAAAGCATGACATATGATTTTTAACGACCAAATAGGATTGTTAAGAACACAAAAAAAACTCTGACATAACTTTATCACAATTATTATGAAGACAGTATTTAGCTAGTGAGTTTAAGGGATAAAAACCAAATGATGTTCAATAACAAGATGTAAAAATGAACTTACTAAACATATGATGAGGTGTGTTATGTACAGTCACGCCCATGGACTCTTCGCCGTCAGATGAGTCGTCAGACGAATCGCCGGTGAATGGCATCGACCTAATTTGACTAGCGCGCTGTAACAAATACATACAAAGATGAGTATGTTAAATTTATTAGAAAATGAGCAATGAAGATTACAGGGGCGTTGACAACCACAACCTTTACATACGCGCCAGTGCGCGGCTGTGCGCGTATGTAAAGGTTGTGGTTGTGGTTGTGGTTGTCAAGTATACAGTTATACTATTGATATAAGAAAATAACCCATTTTGTAAAGGTTGATGTGGACGCCTCTGTTTACAATGTTTTTTTTATTCATCATCTTTATCACATACATTTATTTTGGATGTGATTGTGACTGCGAAATATTATACAGCATTAATCCATTAACCAACTACTGAAACTCTGTAAACTGCATTTGAAACTAAATCACTAATTTATTTTCATTTACGTATTCAAGTACAAAAAACAAGAAAATGGATTCAAGTAATAGTAAAACTCCACACAAACCCTGTGTCGTAAATTTTGGAAATCTTCTTCTATATGAAACTACTAGCGGTCGCCCGCCACTTCGTCTGCGTGGACTTAAGTCGAAAAACAGAAAGTAATAGGCCTAGTTCTTTATAAATTGTAGCCTATGTGCGATTCGGATGTATAAGCTACATTATTGTAAAGTTTCATTAAAATCCATTCAGTCGTTTTTACGTGAAAGAGCAACACGGCACAGCCACACATACGAACTCTCGCATTTATAGTATTAGTAGGTTGTGACTGCAAAATATTACACAAAAATTATTAATAACCAACTACTAAAACTGTGTAAACTGTATTTAAAATTACATCACTAATTTATTTCATTTATGTATTCACATACATATATCAAAAAAAATATTAAAGTGATAGTAAAACTACACAAACAAATCCTGGAAATCTTCTTTTATATGCAACTTTACACTGTTGACAACAACAACCACTATATACTGACCCCCTTGACGGTGGCGTAGACAGGCACGGAGAGGTCCTGGTAGCTGGTGGACTCGTGCACGGGTCGCGCGGACGGCGGAGGACTCAGTTCGCCCTCCACTGATTGTTGGAGTCCGTCGTCTGCCACCTAACACAACATTTGTATTTAGGTTTTTGACATCTATATATGTCACCGGAAAATAACAAGAACCGTAAATTTATAAATTTCCTAGGAAATTTATAAACTTTCGTAGGATTCTAAACGAAAGATAAATTGTATTATTTTACGCTCATATTTCAGGAAATTTATAAACTTACGGAACGCATCCGTAAAATAATAAGTGGGCGGTAACCAAACGCCATGTGCGCTCTGATTGGTCGAATAAGTCACGTGTCATTCCTCTCCTCCGCCATTTAATTTTGGTAGAAGGCCGGTTTTAATGTTTTATATTTTGTAAGAACAATTCATCTTCGTGTTCATTGTATAATTTGCGCCTAACTCTCCGCCGCGGCGATGAGAAACACCGATAAAAAATCTAAGCAACCCAGATAACGGCGGTATGCTCGCTTCTCACCACGATGGGTTCAAATTCCCTCGGTGAAATGTGGGCTTCTGAATGTTCCGTTCGTTTACCGTGACGGGAACTCAGTGTGCCTCTGACTACCCCATTTGGGATATGATCGAGATGGTATGCCTTGTTTTGTATGTTATATTTTATAAGTGTAATTCATTTTTTTAAAAACTTTTTGATATCGTAAAACACGATTTCTACTGTTTTATTTTGATTAAGTAGGGGTTATCAGCCTATTGATTGTAAAAAGTAACCCGTTAAACTTACCCAGTTTTGAACTAAAAGTCTGATTCTACCATAATCTACGAACACAAGCATTGCTACTGTCAACATCGACCAATCAGAGAGCAGTGTGTTATTTTCCGTAATTTATAAAAGCGTAAAATTAAAAGCTTAGTCGAACCGTTTAGAATCTTACGAATAGATATCCGTAAGTTGATAAATTTACCACGAGTCGTCGTAAATTTATAAATTTCCGGAAATTTGGGCGTAAAATAATACAATTTATCTCTCGTTTAGAATCCTACGAAAGTTGATAAATTTCCTAGGAAATTTATAAATTGACGGTTTTGGTTATTTTCCGGTGACATATACACTTCATCCGTTAGTTCTGGTGCCATAAATGTCATCAGAAAACCTACAACATACATATTTCACATAATTTCTTGTTTTAGTTACATGCCCTGTGGCACACTTAGTTTGAATTATTTAGTTTTGGTCAGAAAGGTCATGGGGAAACAAACAACTGAGCAAAAAAAAATTAGATGATATTTACCGCCGTAGCGTATTACCTATGTTCAGCAGCGGACGGACAAAAACAATTTACTTGTCTGAAGATTTAAAGTGGACTGATTAAGTCTTTTCTAAAAATAATTCAGCCTAGGTATTTACATAAACGGCTGTTTAAACAAGTCACTGACTGGAAAATGCTGATAGATATAGCTTACTACTAAGCTATTTATAATGTACTGTATGCGCTTTAGCGGACCTTGGGCGCCGTAACGGCAGTTACCGGGAAAATCGCTACGATAATGATGATGAAAACATAAGTTTTTTTATTAAATGTAGTGTAACCCATCTGACCTGGTATATCTTAGCTTCCCAGCTAGGGAAGCGATGCAGCGGCGGTGTGGGTGGACGCGGCACGGCGGGCGGGTCGGACGCCGAACTGTCGCCGGTGGACGAGCCGCCGCGACTGTTGCCTTGCACCACAACGTGCACTGAGCCTTGCCAGGCTGGTGTGTGCTCTAGGGAACAATAGTAGATTGTCCCACCTGGTATATCTTAGCCTCCCAGCTAGGGAAGCGATGCAGCGGCGGGGTGGGCGGGCGCGGCACGGCGGGCGGGTCGGACGCCGAACTGTCGCCGGTGGACGAGCCGCCGCGACTGTTGCCTTGCACCACAACGTGCACTGAGCCTTGCCAGGCTGATGTGTGCTCTAGGGAACAATAGTAGAGGGTCTAACCTGGTATATCTTAGCCTCCCAGCTAGGGAAGCGATGCAGCGGCGGGGTGGGCGGCCGCGGCACGGCGGGCGGGTCGGACGCCGAACTGTCGCCGGTGGACGAGCCGCCGCGACTGTTGCCTTGCACCACCACGTGCACTGAGCCTTGCCAGGCTGGGGTGCGCTCTAGGGAACAATAGTAGAGGGTCTGACCTGGTATATCTTAGCTTCCCAGCTAGGGAAGCGATGCACAGTTCGGCGCGACTGTTGCCTTGCACCACAACGTGTACTGAGCCTTGCCAGGCTGGGGTACGCTCTAGGGAAACAAACTATAATCTACCATGTCTGACCTGGTATATCTTAGCCTCCCAGCTAGGGAAGCGATGCAGCGGCGGGGTGGGCGGGCGCGGCACGGCGGGCGGGTCGGACGCCGAACTGTCGCCGGTGGACGAGCCGCCGCGACTGTTGCCTTGCACCACAACGTGCACTGAGCCTTGCCAGGCTGGTGTGTGCTCTAGGGAACAATAGTAGAGGGTCTGACCTGGTATATCTTAGCCTCCCAGCTAGGGAAGCGATGCAGCGGCGGGGTGGGCGGGCGCGGCACGGCGGGCGGGTCGGACGCCGAACTGTCGCCGGTGGACGAGCCGCCGCGACTGTTGCCTTGCACTACCACGTGTACTGAGCCTTGCCAGGCTGGGGTGCGCTCTGGGGAACAATAGTAGATTATGCAAAAAGGTGTTAAAGAAGTGTATTATGTCCCAGGCGCTATATTGTTGAACCCCAAGGACGAGGGACTTACAATTACAGAGACCAATGTACAATTTAAATGACCATATAGCTAGAGAGCTTCCATACAACCTTCAGATAGAGGATCGTAAATAACAAATAACTTTTCAACAAACGCTCTTTGCGTTTGTTCAAAAGTAATTTGTATTTAATTAATATTATAATTTAATTAGTATTTCATTAATATTATAGGGTTATTCCCTAGAATAACCCTATAATATAAATATTATTCAATAAAATATAACTAGAGATAAGACCGCCTAAATTGTACATTGGTCTCTGTAATTCAATACAAGGTATCTATCCATCGATTCAAATATAATTGTGTCAAAGCTTCAGAAAGTCTACTTCAAGATTACCTCTACTTGGCGTGTAGATCTCCGCGTAATCGTGTGTCGTGTCGCCATCAGTAGAAGTGTTCGGCGTCGTCGGCAACACAACAAGGTTTTCTACCGCGGTCTAAAAAAAAAAATTTTTTTTTATTTAAAAAATAAGGTAATTGGAAAATTATGAGGTATCACTAAAGGATTTAAATTTAACAAATAGGTCATGCCACGCGAATAATTATGAAATCTCTATTATAATATGACCTTGCAAAAGAAAAAAATCTTACTGTTTAATGGAGTAATAATGCTTTACAACACAACCACAACCAACTATAGAGGTTCTGTCTGTAGATAAATATTTATGTGGTGTACTGTGGGAAAAAATGGCCGCCATGTTTTGAAACTCACAGCTAGATCATCTGCCAGCAAACTGGCTGTTGTCCGCTCATCCATGGTCCGGTTCATGGTGGTCAGGACCTTTGGGTCAGCAACAACGACGGCGTTGGCCGGGGTGGTAGTACCGATGGAGAGGTTCCGTCTATGCCGCACTGGGGTGCTGTAGTGGGGCTCCGATGCAGTTATGGAGGGAAGCTGTGGAAAAATGTGAAGTTAAACAAACAAGAATAATTTTAAAACATTTGATTTTGACAAAGAAAGCTAATAACAAAAATATGCTGACTAGCAATGATATTACAATAAAAAAGACGTAGGTTATGTCAGTAATGACCCGAAGACAAAAATTGTCCCCTGTGGTGTAAGTACCTACAGTTTGTACAAGATAATATGGTTATTTACTAGAGCGTAAACGAGGCGTCGTGTCGTATCAAACTGTCAATGCTTTGCTCAGGTAGTCGAAGTCCTGATTTCGGGTGCCACTTTTTTAAAGCACAGGTAACCTATCTAGGTTTTTTTATTATAATATCATTGCTGACTAGATATTAAATTGCATAATGTGGCTACAGTTATTTACATTGCAACTTAATAATAAAAATAATATTTCACAAAAATATCTAGAAATGTTCAGACGTTATCAGGAATTGAAAGAATATATAATAGAATTCACATAAAGTACCTCCAGAAAAGTGAAACAAGATATTTGTTTTAGAAAATAAATAAATATTGGAAAAATTAAGACTAATTAAGTTTTCCTCCTGATGGATTAAGATGTAGAGGGCTCTACATGATCTAATAGCCACAGGACACCAACAAAAACATACATTATTAACTTCTACACCACTTTGAGGACGTAATGCTATCAAAAGAAAGAAAAGCAAGATTTGTTTATACTTAATTTAATGATCACAGCGACGCCTTACTATCATAACATTACTATTAGTAAGTATAGTCAAACTATAATGAAGTATGAAGTAATCATCTAGTAACAACCAAAACAATCAACATTAAAAACTTATTATATGAAAATAAGTGCTTTTAATAAAATCTAAATAAACAACTAATATAAGAATAAACTTAGACAACCAATTTCAGATATGATTAACAATATAGTCTACTGAAACTGGAGGCTCCATTTTGTTTCAAGCAACTCTTTAAGGATGTTACATTTATTAGGAAAGAAACTTAGTTACAAAAGAGTATAACTCAAGAAGACCAAAACCTATAACAGAAAATGTAATGTACTTAACCAAAGAAAAGTGCTTCAAGTAGAAAGAAATAAGGTGAACATAATAAACTTAGCCTCCTTATTTAAGTCTCTACCTGGGGGCCTTCTAGGCTCTCTGACCGTCTCCTATTTGAGGCCAAGAGACTGGATGCAGCACGAGGCGAGCCCTCTTCAGTTCTCACTTCAAGGGAGAGGCTCGCTCGTGTGGGCAGAAACTGGGGAATTAAGTACTGTTATCTGGCACTGTTTGTGATGTTTTAGCATTGAAGGTGAATGGAATATAAACATGGTGCTTTAGATTGTATATTATAACATGTTCATAAGCACTCTCTTTAACAAGTTGCAACTTTAGTAGCATTATGTTTAGTTAATTGTCATAACATTAAGTTTCTTCTTGAAATATTGCTTAAAATATTCATTCTAAATGTTTTTACTCTGCAATATTTTACTTCCTACTTGCCACAAATGAATACACTTTTTTTCCATTGTAACCCTTGTACATAAATATTTTTATTTAGTTGATTTTGGTAAAAAAAATATTTAAAACCTACAGCACAATTCCTGCTGCCTTGTGCTGCGATGTGGTTCCTCAAGAGTTCCAGCTGTTGGTTGCAGCGGTCATTCTGTTCCCTCAGCTGTTGGTTCTGCTGTTCCAGCTCACGAAGCTTATTCGTCACCCACTCTTTGATCCTGGCCGCTTTCGCTTCTACCTGCTTCGCGTCTTGGAGTCTTAGCTGTTTCTGGAAGTTATAAAAACAATCGATTCATTTTATAGTTAGGTACCATGCCTAGAGTGCCATAATTAAAAGATATGGTCATAAAATAGAAAAACTACCTATTTTTATGTGGTTTTAAAGGCATGTTATTGGACAGGAATTGAGTTAATACTAAACAGTGGTCAACTAAAATGAAAAAGTAACAGGAGCATTTTTAACAGACGGTATTAAAAAACTGTTTTTAAAAATCTGATAACTAGAAATGGGGGTGAATCAAATTTATAAAATAATTGTTACCTCAGACTCGTTGGTATTCATATTAAATCATGAATATAAGCTGTTTTACGAGAATTCCGCTAAAAAATATTTAAGTATAAATATTATAGCTGTGCAAGTTTTCAAATATTTCATTTCATCCATATCGTTCATTCAAAAAATATACTTTTTTCCAGTTACAAAACATCGAAATAAGAATCCCCAACACAAAAAACATCGCCTCCATGCGTGATGACACATGACACTTGGGGTACGTTCCAAAACGAGTAGTGTAGAGTGATTCTTACCCTCGGTGAAAAGAAGGAGACAGAACTATAAATTAGAAAGAGAAAAGACGAGAGCGATAGATTGGTTTTAGGAACGCTATCGAGTGATTTTTAACGAAAGATTATTTTTGAACGGTTTCGGGTAAATATGTCACTGTCAAATTTTCAACCTAATTTAGCAAACAACGATAAGTTTCAAATGTTCTAAAAAACTAAAATACTACCTAAATTCATTCACTAAAACTTCATGATTAATGTTCAGTTTGTCTGACAAAAGTTATCCACGGAAAGTAGCAAAACTTCTACCTGACAGCTGTCAGGTGAATTCTACCGGTCCCCAGACGTCGGTAGAAATCGCACTTGTCAGTGTAAAAATTACTCTCACCCAACCCGTTCCAAATTGCATGTAAAACTGTCAGAGTAAACGGTCGGTTACTCTCGGTTTCACTCGGGTTGCTTTAGGAACGCGTCAGAGTGATTTTCGCACCACCCAGAGTGACTTTTGCTCGTTTTGGAACAGACCCTTGATGACAGCAACCTTCAAAATTATGACATTCCAAGTAAGGATGCGTTCATAAGTTCCCCAAGTCGTTTTTTTTCACCCGTGACGGCTACCGGAATAGGCATAATATGAATGATTAGGTAGCTTATTAAAAAGCAAAAAGCTTGTAATTTGCTCTTGACGAAAAGAATTTATTGACTTGGGAAAAAAATGTTTGAATAGTACAACCGGATTTGAAAACTAATGAATTATCATGGATTTTACTTCAAAACCCTGGGGAGAAAAAAGAAAAAAAATATTTGTGAACCTAACTTTGACTAAGAAAAAACCCAACTGAAGAAGTTACTCAATGTATAATAATAATAATAGTATAATAAAAATAAAAAGTAATAATAACTTGGATAGAAAGAAACTGATGACTAGGCAGCATGGTCTCAGACCATAGCCTGTTCCATGAGGAACGAAAGAAAAAAAAAAAAAAGGTAGCTTATTAAGACGACAAGCATATACAAAAAAGCTCCTCAAAACACAGTAGGCCCTACTTTTTATTTACGACAGCGGGGTTAACTAACTAACCTGTTCTTCAATTTGGCCCTCGAGTCGTGAGATGGCTCTAGGCGCGCCCGGTTCGGCTGCCGGCCACTCGCACAGCCGCTGCTCCATGGCGCGGACCTGTAACAACGAAAAGACATTTGTATTATTGAATTGCTGTGAAAGAAAAAATGAGGCGAAGGAACACAACCATTGATTTATCCAAAAGAGGAATATACGTTACGTTCATACTTCAAGAAATCGACCTAGATCATGTCGCCTATTGCTCGGGCTAGCAATATCGACTCGGCTGTAATTATCAACTCACCGCACTTAGGTATATCATAATGTACATGATATTACTGTTGTATGAAAAAAATAAGATATTGTCAGAAACGGATATTTGTACATGGTACTGAACACTCGTCACGAAATGCGGTCGTAACAGGTAGTATGGAAAATTGAGACTGTAAATTAAGATTGATCCTTACTAGGTAGCCAACTAGCGACTATGTTAAGTAAGACATTATTCATTGGTTCATTATCATAGTTTTGGTTAAGTTGATACTTTTAGACATGCCAACCAAGCACAAGAGTTTGAATGGAATGGATACTATCTCGCTCATTTGATGTAGGTTCTTCTAAGATTTTTCATGCTTCAAGCTCGACTCTTCACACTAACTAGGACAACATTTATTAAAGTAAAATAAAGGTTTTTATAGCTCCAACTCTATCCTGAGTACTGTAGCAAACAGGTATCTATGATTCGACCATCATGCGCCACCATGAAAGGCTACTTCTTTCTTTTAGGTGACAGCTTAGCCTGTAGTTTGACCACCTTTGGCCTCTAGTTTATAAGAAATACTATTATAATAAATACTAACATAGAATAAGTATTACTAACATGCATAATGTACCAATTTATGTTGTCTGAATAAATACAATTATTATATTCAGCCAATCGTAACAGCTCAAGTCTTAGTCGTATGTTGCAATGAATCCAACCGCATTGTTGCGTAACAGGTAGCCGCAAACCACAGACATGAACCCCACACCGTTGCAATACTACCGTTTGCATCACAATGCCGAAGTGACAAGTATCAGGTCGGCCACCGCAAAGCTGCGGTTGTCCTGTTGCACGATTAGATATGAGGCCGCAAAGCTCAGTTAAATACACTGCTCAAAAGTGTCTAGGGATATCTCAAGCATTTTCATACAAAGTTTAGCTATTTGGGAGGCTGTAAAAATAAAAATATTGATACCAACGTAGAAATTTTTAGAACACAGAAACTGCTATATCTGCCCTTTCTGATTGTATAAAGAAATTCATTTTAGTAGCATTATTGTACAATCGTAAGGTCGTTAAAAAAAGACAGATTTTTCTTTTAAAAGGTGTGAAAATTTTAGCAAAATCAAACGTTTTTTTTGTAATATTCTTAACCTTTATCTTATGCCTCTGTCCTCGCGTTATTCCAAGATAATGCTCAACTTGTAAACAAACTTAACTTTATGAAATATTTGAAAAATGATATCCCTATGATATCCCTAGACAGTTTTGATGTGTGTACCTTAGTTCCTGATATTAATGAAAGACAACATTAGAGCTTCATTAAACATTGTTCTTGTTGAAATTTGGAGTCCTGGATCATTGTATAAGTGTAAGTCTGGTTGGTGACCTAATAAATAAATAAAATGTTATTTTAACTTAGTTGATTCATAGGGGTCTCTTGTTCAAGTTTGAGCCTCTGCCAAGTTTGAGCTTATATTAAGTACTAAGGCTGTTCAACGAAATGATGATGAACACATGTTTACGTTCCGCGTGTTACTTAATCAGTTTATTAATATGAAGTCTCTAATAGATTATAGTTTAAATAAAATCTATCTTGCCCAGCTTTCTAGCTCGTCAATATGGCCAGCCTTTTGGTAGGTAGGTACTTTTCCGCAGGGAAACTTAGGTACACTTCAAGGGCAACACAGATATTCAATCGGTAACTATTCATACAAATAGAAGTCCTGGTGTAAGTGCACAAATATACCTGTTTTTTTGTAGTCAGTAAATCACTTAATCTTTTAGCTAAATTCCGTACAGATATATTGCTCTAATTTGATATGTTCTTAAAAACGACTAAAAAAACTGGAATTTATTCAACTTATAAATACCAAAATTAGTAAAGTCACCTCAAACAATACGATACGAACAACCGTGCTTTGAGTTTGATCGGAGGGATCGGGAATGGCTTCAGGCAATCAGGCGAAGGGGATTAACGCAGTATTTGGAATTGAAACAACCGTGCCACAGTATAAACCATACAGTAGAACATCTAAATAAAAACGTGCCACTCTCGGTTTGAATGTGTGCACGCACACGCGATTTCACGCACACGCTAGCATAAAATAGGGAGGCGGCAGTACGGACCGGACGGGCTGTGCCGCGTGTCTGTGTGCACGCTAGTCTAATAACTCGGCGGGCGGCCTTAGATACCCTACTGTATGGTTTATACTGTGACCGTGCGGTTCGACACGATCAGGATTAATCCTGAACAAACCCGCCCCAACACCATATTGGTGTTCCCGAATCCTGACAGATATAATTACATTACACAGATCAATTTAACTTTTACTACGTCAGCTTTGCAGTTAAATTAGATACGGACATTGCAGACCCTGGAGCTAATGAAACACCTAGAATTGGGTGACATAACAATCGGCAAAATCAATATAATTTGATGAATAGGTGTTGCGATGACAATATTAAGCTTACGATTCAAAGAGATCAACTATATTCTTTCCATCTATGTCGCTAAGCATTCTACCCCAAGTATGATTTTATGATTATTCACGAGCTGATATTGTATAGATGTAATCAAACGTTTTAGTAGCAGTGGTTTATTATTCCGTCTGCGTGTTCAATTCATGACGTAGTTTCAAATGTAAATTACTTAAACTTTAGTCAGGCTAGACACTAATTATCAAACACTCGTAGGTACTTACTCATTAAATCACGTCTCCTAACGCGTATAGTATAGTAGGTTAAGAGACATGAATAATGATTGGGAGATCAAAATAATAATGAAATTATTTGTTAATTTACAAAAGATGCTGACTAGTTGATAGAAAACGATTGATTACCTAGTTTTTTTCAAAAAGTTTTTGTTACGAAATGAAAGCACACGTAATCAATTTTGTTATTCTATCGAAAAGAGTCAGAGCATCAAACAAGTCACTTCCCTCAATAATACACACACCTATTAAACAATATTATACAATAGCTACATAGATACATCTTACATAACGTTCGTTTATAGTCGACTGGGTTCTATTATACTCACTTTCGTCCGTGTATACAATAGTGGACAGCATTATGATGGCTTCACGTCTCAGCATTTCAGGGGTGAATCATCAACAGGCGGTTATCATTCACACCATACACAGATGCGCATAATTCCTGTGGCCATAAACCACGTAGCCACGGGATGGTGTACCACCTGAGTTTATTGAACTGTTCACTTGTTTATAAATACCACAACGCAATATTAAATTCACTTAACACTTTCGTTTATGTGTTTAACTGTTCACTACACACATGTGACCGCATCTTTTAGTAGCTAAAGCTATAAAATTGAATTTAAAAAATGAAATAATTTGTGTGGAGTCATATAATAAACCCCTTGGTTGTCGTGAAAGGATTATGGAATTAGGTCCCTAACAAGTAAGAGCAGTTAGAAGGTTTCGGCTTTGATATATTAAGCAACTCATCATTATTAGAACTTTTGAAACCCTTTCATCCATCAAGCGTAAGCCGCTGTCCATTGAATAGAAGTGCTACGCCCATTTATCTATTAAAATTAGTGTTTTCAGAACAAAGAAAGGTGTAGCGGGTGAAGGATCCATCCAGGAATAGCGCGCATTAATCACAAAAGCTGTAATTTGCTTGACTCACGACACGAGGGGACGCAAGTATCGGAGTTTCTAAATCCGGCCACACTTAGACGGGCGAAGAAAAATAAGCAATAGTTAGCACTTGCTAGGGGAAGCGTGTCCAAAGAAACATCAAACGACATAAACACGTGGATGAATTGACATTTCAGAGAAATTGTGGTGATACATTTCTACAAATTCTACATAAAATCTCAGCTTCATATGGCAGATAAACATGGATACTATTTGCGGTCATGCGTTATAGCGCATAAGTGAGCAAACATCAGTAAACATGCGACTCGGTTCATTACCAAGGGCCATCTAATAAAACCGTTAGTAGACAGCCTTCTCTCTTCCTTGTTAAATTCAACGCCATTACAATATAAATGATAATAGTGAGATAACATTATTAGTGCTTAATTGAGTTGAATATGACTTGTAATTGTAGTCATACTCTAATCAACAGTCTGGGTTGAGAATTAGTCACCCATCCCGCACCCAGTGATTTACGATTTGAAAATAACTCTCGACTGAACGCATCGGTAAGCGCCACCGGATGAGCGGTTTGTTTTTTTTTATTACAAATCCTGCTGTGATCTGTCAAAAGCATTTGAAACTGTGCGAGACGTGTGTCATCGGCTTAATAAAAACTTTAGAATTAATTAAATAAAAATAGTTAAGACTTCATGTAGTGTTATGATGAGATAAGTTTAAATTTCTAGGGGAGTTAAAACTTTGAGCGCACTCAGAAGAACCTTATTTAAACCGAAGAGAAAATACCCGGAAACTTTACCACAGCTAACACACACGCACGGAAATCTCTAGAGGCAACATTAGAATGTGCTCCAGAGACCTACACTTTCTTTTCAAGAAAATCCAAGCAGCATTGTCTTTTGTTATAGGTAACCTTTATAGCCTACTCTAGGCACAATCACCGTCCGTGTATACATGGGGTTTTTATTCTGATTGTGATTTTCAGACACATTTCTTTTAATTCTCAATGTTCTTCAGTACGGGAAGCCTCTACATATTTTGTATAAAGTAACTTAAAACTCCTGAATTTTAGAGCAAATCTGAAAGTTACCGCGGAACGGATAATTTACTGACTCAAATTAAAAGATATTTAATTTATTTATGAGGTCGACAACACGAGTCTGAAGACTAGTGAGGTGGAGTCAGCTGTCATAACTAAAAATCCTAATGGAAATTTCTACAGTCCACATTGGTTGTCTTGGTGCTCACACTAGCAAGGCTTTTGCATCTAAACAAGACTTCAGGAGCCCGAGTGATTTCAACCCGCGTCTGTTTGTTTGTCTTCTCCCATCACAATCAACGAGTGTTTACTATCGTCGCGTGCGCCTCTCGAAATAGATCAAAGTCGTTACGATTCGAATCGCGATTGGAAGTGCCTCATACGAGACATCCGGCGTTTCGCGTATTTGGGTCGGAGAATGAGTTAGGTGGAATCCTGAGAGTGAATGCGCAATGTGTTGATTTTTTTTAATAAATTCCAGTTTACAGTTAAGCAAGTTACCGATAGCGAACGAGTCGAAATTGCTTCTTTGGAATGAAATTTCGTTCCCTGTTTAGATCATACGAATATACTTAGCGGACTAAATCATAATGCAAGACGAATATTCATCATGTAGGTATGATTGACAAATTAAAAGTTATGATTTTCGTTGCTTCTTACTTACTTAGCAGTCATATTACTCAGTTCGAAAATGACCAAACATTTAAATCATATTGTCTTTGAAATTAATTGGTATGTGCCTTTACTGCTTGGCACAAAACACGAAGTTCAGAATATTCCATAAAAAAGGATTCAATAAGTATTTAAGTTGCCCAGCTGAAAGAATGTCATGCTGAACTCTATCATACTTCTAACATTTAAAAAAATACAAGTCGTTCGTCTGTAATTGCTTCAAAACTTTTAAAAACTAGACAGTAGAGAGTTTTTCCTACAAAATAAAATTAGCTTTAATGACCACTGCAGTAATCGCGAAGTTTGTTCCCCTACACAATGACGGCGCATAGTGCTGAGGCGGCTAGCTTCTAATTTATTATCTGTGGGAGTCCGCTATGGAGCCAGTCCCGCGGTGAGTCTCAGCTTACTTAGGTGAACTTAATTAGAACTTGAGATGTAAGAAGCGTAAGTTGTTGCGGCGAAAGGGTACCCGCGAGTAGGAGGAATTAAAATGAAGACTCAAGAGCGTAGAGACTAAGCAGAGCTCTCTTTACAATGAACTTTAATACAACTAGCGGATGGAGCGAAGTCCAGTGTTGCGTTAGATGTATGGTTGAAAAGCTAACTGCATTTGCGGTATTCTTGGACACACACCTGCAAGGATTTCTCAACGAACGAAAATTCATGCAAATTTTATGAATGCCCCAACCAACTAAGTGCCTACCCACGTAATTGCATTTAGAACAAACGTAGATAATTAGAACTTTGAATTAAAATCTAAGTAGGTAAATTACTACTAGCTCAAACTACTGTGAGACCTATGACATTCTATAAGCATGTCATATTTTTCTAGGCTTCTTTATTAGCAAAGAGGACCAAGACCGGGGCTAAAATGATCTGTGTGTAATAAATACATTTAAGAAATCGTTCGAACCTAACACTTATTAAAGTTTTCTGTTGAGGTAGGTCAGCAATAAAACAATCTGAAACTATAATTGAAGATAGAAACTATTGAGTAGTACGCAGGTAATGTAAGTAATACATAAGTTTAATGATATACAACCATAAGTAGTGAATTCATAGTAAATTAAGAAATGATGGGAAGAATGCGAATCTGAATTAAATCATTTTAATTTAATTATTGCCAAAGTGCATTTTACCGTTTTTTCTTTAAATAGTTACCGTTAGGTCACTAGGAACTGATACTTAAGACAAATAAAAAATAAATATAATAAAAATGCAACGCAACAAAACGAACTTTCAATAAACTACAGTAAAAAATTAAACTTTATAAAAGTTATTCAAAGTTCCACTTTATCATAGAGCGTTCACAGATTTCACAAAACAAACGCGCGGGAAACTTTTTTTTAACTTGCAATAAAGCTAGGTTCGCACAGACAATAGAGGCCAAAGCAATCCCCCTCACAACGATTAATTTGGTGGACCGCTCACTTCTCGGGACGAGCGCGACGTTCGCGCTCTATGCGGCGCGGAAGCGAACTAACCGAGCTCAGGATATCCTACAGGACGTGCCGCGTTTGCTTATGAGGATCGATATTTACATAGTGCTTTTAATATGCAACTGTTTAGCTATAAAAATAACTATTTTAATGAAAGACGTGAGCTGTAGTTTGATGTTGTTTAAGACTTATTTTTAATTAATCACCCCGATTCATAGGCGCTGGATAAGTGAGTAAATCCTATCATAGGTCTCCTAGGTATAGGTATAGGTATTCCGAAATGGTATTGGTATTTAGTAGATCTATAAATCAAAGTTTGAAAGTGTATTAAGTTCGGTATCGACCGTGCAAATCCGTTCTTCTAGGCAGGCCTTAGTACACTTAATATTTTTGTGTCTATATTCAGTCAGTCTTTCATTGAGGTGCAGTTAAATGACAGGTTTGGTTCTTTCCGGCAAATGACTGCACCTAATTAAAAGTCCGATTATGGATTAATTCGACAAAAGTTGATTTGATCTAAAACCCCGAAAAACATCTATAAGCAAGCTATTTACGTTAAGATAACGCTTTAATGCATCAAATAGTTAAAGAGATAACAAGCACTCCTAAAAATTGGTCACCTTAAAGTTACTTCATTCAAGTTTCAAATTGTACAGTCAAAAACATCTGTCGAGTGGAATAGCCTGTCACTTCGTCCTTCGTCTAATTCCGTCTAACGTATAAATACCGGTGCCTGAATTAAGCTAGCCCGTCACCCAAACAAAGAAGTCCCGATGCCCGACGCATTCCAACACTGGCATCGCATCGCAGTGCGTGAAAACGGCAATCCTCATGTTTTTGCATACGACTACGGTACTCCAGCTCCAATAGGCAATGTTCCATTCTCATTGCAGCCGTATTACTTTTGTTTTTTTTTCGCGTTGTTACGGCAATGGTGTAATGGTATTTGAGCTAAAGCATCCCTACAGATTAACAAATGAATGGAGCGTTGATTGCTCTGTTAGTAGGTACACGTTTGCTTATTTAAAAAACTCTTTGAAACGGTATAGGTTGGCGCGAAACGGCGAGGTGTGGAACCGGTGATCCTTTGTGAATAGCTAATTTGCTGGAATGGAGCGGCTTTCGAATGCGGCCAGGGACTCGCTACACTTAGCCACTCCCACGACTCTCAACACGAGCGCCACGATGAAGTCTCTTCACGTAGTAACAGTTAGTTTCTTTAACTTGCGCGTCTATTCTGGATTTCTTTGATAGGGTTCTATTTGATTCGCTGTAATAATTTTACTAAGCGTGTCATTTTTACAGATGCAGTTGGTAGCAATGTCGCCTAAAGTGGCGGTATATCGCAGCAATTAGCTCCTATTGTGGTGAATATAGGAAGTGCTATTAAAACGCCATTTGCTTTAGTGGCTTTTGATAGAGTTGAATAATTAAGAGCTGAAATCAAGATTTTTTCTCTGGCGAAAATGACATTGCTCTAATTTGTAATACAAAACTTCGTAATTCTACAAGCCACGGTATGAGTAAATTCAAGAATTGTGCATTTCTTAGTAGGTAGGTATACAAATGATGATACTGTTACGATCTACACATGTTGACATGAAAACGAGCGCATTTAAGAGTCATTAAACATAATTTTACACAAATGGCGAGTGTTCACATACTGTAAATGTACGTACGACGAAATTCATGTAAATTTTGTGGAAACAACAGTCCTGAAATAATAATGAACTTAATTTAATACCTTCTGCATACATACATTATGTAGTCCAATTTGCATTTTGGTATAATTTTAATCATTTGATGGATATTTCCTGATAAGAAGTCACTCCGTAAAATATTCATAACCGTATTTATTTTCATAATATTGAAATAATATTGTATTGTATTCGTTACCCGACTTTTCTAACGAACTCAGGTAGAGTACCAGCCGTACTCCAAACGTAAATTAAGTTATGCATCGTTATTATTCCCAAAATCATATATTTCTAAAGATACTCAGAGTCATGTATTAAATTCAACCAAGAGCACGACCCTAAGGCCTCACGTGACTAATTTCATTTCATTGGATGTTGCGGCTAGCTAGCATTTTTGAAGTTACCACTTACCTAGCGCATCAAGGATACTTGGATGCAGCCATGAAACCCCCTACACAATAAATAATCCACACAACAATATCAACAGTCCACAGTCACTATAAATATTCCCGTTCCACAGATTAAAAACGAAATGAACATTAAAACGGCGTCACATCCTCTCTTTATTGTACTGCGTCGCGTCTAGTGCAATACAGGGTTATTCTCCTTCTATATTAAAGTTCAACTTCACCCCGTGACGCATCTTGGATGTTGTCCAGCCACGCCAACAAGCCTGTGCCAAGGCTAACTTCGCCTTGAAAATAATCTTAATAATCCAGCCAGTTTTGTGCCAATAACGCCAATTTTATTTCTTTTGACGGACCTCAACTGGAAGGAAAATGCTGGCTGTATAATGCATGTGTTCTGTAAAAAAAAAGCAAAAGAAAAAAAACTAGTTTCCTCGCGTGTTTTTTTTAAAAAAGAGCAATTATTGAGTGTTTGTTTAATAAACAATGTTCGAAATTTAAAAAAAAAACGTACGTAACTAACTAACATAATTTAATTAATTTATTGAATTATTTGTGTATTTTTTCCAAACGTTTGCAGTGGATTTCAGAAAGTCCACAACTTTCTTCTCGAATGTCCGCCGCAAGACATAAAACACAGCCTGTAATAGGTAAAGACGTCTTGTCTTGGAATGTATCCAATTCAGGAAACTATAAAACTGAATTCGGATAATCTTGGCACAGATTTACGACGCCATTTAAAGAATGGTGACCTAGACCGTCTCTAACACTACGAGATGAGATGGGCGGGTGCATTTTTTCTAAATTATGTAGGTAGTATAATATAGTCATTTTAATTTTATTGTGAACAGGAGAACCTGAAATGAATGTTAGAAAGTTGGCAGAAAAACTGAGCATGTTTTTTGTTTTTCAGTTTCAGTAAGCAAAGTCAAGCAAAAGCAACTCAAATTATTGCATCTCAATAAAATTAACACACGAAAAAATATTTTTTCGTGTGTTTAGTAGACGACTAATATTTCTATTTTTATATATATTTTTGCTGTGAAAATAGGCCGAAATTGCTGTCAACAGTGTTTTTGGTGAGTGCTTAATTGATAAATAAATAACGGGGTATGTGTAGGCGCAATTATAATATACTAACTTATCAGAGTGCCTATCTAGTGCGAGTAGTTCTCGTTATTCGATCGTGACTGCGTAAATTAGGATTTACGTAGAGCTAGAGGTTACGTCCCCTCGCCAGAGGCGCAGAGGATTATTTCAGAAAACGCCATTTTTTTAATGAATTTATGTGATCCAAACATCTTGTAATTCAAAATCTGACATTCTACCAATAAAATTCTGTGATTCTGCCATTCTACGAGTTTGATTAATAAAAACCACCATAAATTGAAACTTCCTTTATTATGAACAATGTAACTCGCAAAGTTACATTTTTGTTTCTCTCGTTGCGAGTAAGATTATTTACAACGTTAACTTTTATGGGCTCTGCAAACTTTTACCATTTATTTACTTGAAGTCCAGGGTTGGAGCATATTAACTTGTTTCTTAACAACCAGATTAAAAATACAAGTTAAGTTCTCTTAATATTATGTTCAATATGACCCATATCGCATGTTATCACTATAGTAATATGGGGCAGAAATATCGATTAGTGGCATAAACAACCCTAAAATGTAGGGTGCGCAGCACCCTTGTGTTGATGCCTCACTGACTCACATGAAGGGATAGTTTAGTTAAATGATTTGCTAAAACATTTTGAACTCTGTTATCTCGTCCTTTTGGCACTTAGGGGTAGAAAGAAACACGTAGGTACATTACGTGTACAGCGGTCAAATATTTGACCACCGTAGAATACAGCATATTCGTAGAATACATCATATTCGAAGAGCACTTACAACATATTCGAAGAATACATCATATTCGTAGAATTTTAAACAAAATCAATTCAGCCTTACCTCGTTAGGTTGGTCCACTAACAGCTAAAACTCTACAGCTTTTGTTGCACACTAAGTATGTTGTTTTATGTGCTGAGTTTCTTGACAGTTGTCTCTGTACATTATATTTGAATAATATTATGTACTATTTATTTATTTATTCATGTAAGTATGGTCAAAGGTATCACAGACAACCCATTTCGTCCATTTGTCCTTGCCTTAGACCTAACTCTATCTATTCTGAAAAATTTTCATTTGCCAAGAGCGAGATTATAAACTACGAAAACGGGTAGTCAGGTGAGCCGTTGTATCATGAGTATTCTTGTCTAATTTTAAGACTATTTCCTTTAGTTCTTTTAATTTGAAAGTTACTTGCGAAAACTGTCTCTGTTAACTAAATTAATGACTATAGTGGACGCAGCTTTATAAACATTATAAAAGACAGCTCATACTCTTGAGATATTTCATTAAAGCTGGCTTGGCTGACGTGTTGTCGTATACCGTCTTTCAGGCAGCTGGTCGATTTAATATCAAGACTAACTTAGCCGAAGTTTGAAGGAGACAGACTTATAGGTCTCATGTGTTCAACTATCTATCATCTGAATATCTCTGGACATATGGCGAGGTATATGTATATCTCTAAACTAATCTAAGCAGAGCTTTAGTATAGGTATACTATACTTTATGTTCGTCGAATGCATGTTGGCGATCGGTTTCTTATTCAAAATACCTTAGGATTTATTTTATTATTCTTTTAGCATTTTCCATACAGGTTCTTTATTAAAGATCTGAAAAGCAGAAAAAGACATTTGGTCATGTTGGCATCAGGCAGGAATCGAACCCGCAATCTTCGCAAACCTTTCACAATCTTTCGGTTTGCGTCTTTTTCTGGTTTTCAGATCTTAAATAAAGACCTTAGGATTTAGTTAGGAGAGAGCGAAGTTGCCCAGTGGTTACACATTCTGGCTCGGGACCTAGGTAGTCCCAAGTTGAAGTCTGAAGGGAACATTTACTTTGTGCTGATTGTATGATTAGCACATAGCGGCTAACGCTTCGGTTTTGGTAAGCACCGATGAAATCCAAGCAACCCGGATCACGGCGCGGCCGTAGGCTTGCTCCTTACCACGTTGGGTACAAATTCGCTCGGTGAATTATACTAGATTTAGGGCGTTGTGTGATTTAAAAATATGGTCAATATTGAAAATACTCAGACAATTACAAACGAATCTAAGTAGATACCTTCGCGCAAAACCCGTACTTGACAATTCCCATTAAATTCCACGCGGTGAACCTATGGTTGCGCGAACGAGGAGTCGAAGACGCGTTCTATACTACAACCCACGCACTCCTCCCACGCCGGCGCCAGTCAGCCGGCCCGATTATGGTACAGAATACCTTCGCAGGATTAGGTATTTCATCAGTAGACATCTTCAAACATGTTTTTGTTATTGTTTTAGCATTTTCCATGCAGTATCTTTACTAAAGATCTGAAAACCAGAAAAAGACATTTTGGCATCAGGCGGGAATCTTTCGCAAACCGGGCGACTGAACTTAAAATATAATGATTAAACATGTCTAAACTAGACAAATCAAATCATTTCAATGAATTATTTAACGTTTTCGTCAAACTTTGATAATTTTTGTGTTCTTCGGGTCCCTAAAGTTTCCCTGGGTCCCCAAACTCTATTTCATTAATTTTTACCAACTCCTTGTTTCAGGAAGAAAGGGGATTACATTTTTTGATAGGGATGTGTGTTTTGGATTTCGGAAACAGTTAAATGAAACACTGTTATTTGATTCATGTGTGGCATAAAAAACCTCTAGATATATCAAAGTTACTAACACGCAACTAGGTGTTTATTATCTTAGTAGAAGTAGCTAAGTCTATACAAAACGAATAAAATGAGCTCAACTACAAACATTGTGTCTTGTAAAGAGACACTTTAATGTTATTAAAATTCTACAAGAGCTATTTAGGACATTTCAGATCTATGCTCGCACCTGGGCCCTCTTTAGAATATAAATTTTAAATGTAATATCACTTTGCAGCCCACAGCACCTATTTGTTAGGCGATTGCACGTAACAATTTTTCTTCCAGTACCTATGAATAAATATTACTTAAAGATAGAAATACCAGAAAATATATTTTGGACTAGGCTTTGGGCGGGATTCGAACCTGCGTCTTCCGCAAACCAGGAGGCACACTAAGCTGAAAACTTTAATAAACCTACAGTTTTGATTATTTCGATACCTAATTTAACAGAGAAAAATCATACTCGATACTTATTTTACTCTCAATAAACAGATAAACTTACTCAATTGAAATTGGTCAATAATGTACAAATTATAATGAAATTGAACTTCAGTCAAGTGCAAGTGTATATATTTACTTAAAACCCGAGATTTAGAGTGACCTGGCTGAAAATAAAATATGAAAAAAAAAGAATCAATTGATAATAGAAGCTGAAGTGGCAGTGGGCTGGCCATGTTAGCCGTAGAACCGACAACCGTTGGAGTAAACGTGTTCTTGAGTGGAGACCGCGTCTCGGCAAGCGTAGTGTAGGACGTCCTCAGGCAAGGTGGAGTGATGATCTGCGCAGGATGGCTGGCAGGAGCTGGATGCGAGCAGCCGAAGATCGAGTACAGTGGCGTGCAAAAGGAGAGGCCTATGTTCAGCAGTGGACTACAACAGGCTGATGATGATGATGATGATAATAGAAGAGAAAAATCTATTCCTGAATCATGGTCTGCGCATAGTGCATAGTAGTATTTTGAATATCTACTTTTATCTACCAGAATTACACTAACATGTGATGATGTAATAAGTACTATGAGTTCAGGACCCGATTGCTGTCAGACACTGAACCCAATCCTTGCACGTACCGATCGCAGAGAACAATCGATTTTATTGGCCGTTGTTCCACTCGATATATCTACATGCTCTAATTATTTTGACAATGTTGGGTGTAATTATGCAATAATATTACTATTAGAGACTGACAAACGTACTTAAACGTGCATACTTGCAGTTTATGTACAGAGGCGCTCACATCAACCTTTACAAAACCGTTGCAAAATGAGTCTTATGTCAGCGACATAAGGTGCCCCTATGTAAAGGTTGATGTGACCGCCTCTGAACATATTGGCCTTTTTGGTTCATAGTTGGCAGCTATGGGGTCCCGGCGGCCGCAAAACTTACTTCGCTCGTGGTGAATTATCTTCAATTTCCTTCCGACTGTGGTAGTTTGAGAGAAAATAACTAAGCCATAAAGCATTTTTAATTATATACATACAAAATTGGAGAAAATACAATCTATTTCGGAATGAAGCATATTGGTGAATTAAGTAAGCGCCGAGATGTGAAGTGATGTCCTCCGGAATGCCACCCCAAGTATTTCCTAGCTGCAAAACCTCGCAATTCGTTTTCACTATCGTTTTTGTTTATTGGCACTATACAGGCTTACTTCAACCATAGAAAATGTTTATGAAGAAAAATGCGAAGCCGGGGGGCGCGATAACGCTTAAAATAATAATGTAGCAATCGAACATTCGTTTACCTGGTATCCTCCAAACGTTGCGCAATTTACTAATCGCCCCAAATGGTGTTTCATGTTTTATAGGCGGTTCCGGGGGGAACCTGATGAGTAATACTGGGGCACAGTAAACAGAGAACAGTAAAATATCTACATACAAACGTGCCGCTCTCGGTTTGAATGTGTGCGTGCGCGTCGCGCCCGTGACGGCACGTGATTTCACGCACACGCTAGCATAAAATATGGTGAAATAAGAGGGCGGCAGTACCACAGTATAATAATACAGTAAGATATCTACATACAAACGTGCCACTCTCGGTTTGAATGTGTGCATGCGCGTCGCAATATCACGCACACGCAATTTCACGCACACGCTAGCATAAAATAGGGAGGCATAGGGAGGCGGCAGTACGGACGGGCTGTGCCGCGTGTCTGTGAGCACGCTAGGCTAATAACTCGGCGGGCGGACTGAGATAACCTACTGTCATATTTACTGTGACTGGGGTCTGGGACGCCCGACATGCCTTGATGTTTGTGCTTTAACTTACACCGACAGCTGACGAATTGTGACTCATTTAGGACTATGGGAACATGCGCGAAATAGAAATTTAGAAGAAAAGCCAGCTATAACTTATTAGAACGCATTTAGATTGGCGTTCATGATTTAGAAGATTAGGAATCTTTGGTTTCATATAAAATACCGTGAAAAAACTAGTTTTTATTTTGGTCAAGACTGGATAAAATAAAAGAAGGTAACAAAAATTCACTTTAGAGAATTTTAGCAATACGTCTGAAATATCTTCATCTCCGGAAAGTCTAATATAGGTGAGTATAAACACATAAGTATCCACGATCACTTAGAAAAAGCTTTTGTAAATATGGATATCTATATTTACCCATCATCCATTTTTAGAGCTACATGACTTGAACGACGTTTTCGTCCGGGAAAAGGTGAATTTAAGCAGAAAACTGTGGAAAAACCTCTCTTGGAGACTTTACAGCCAATAGCACCATTATGTTTCTGTAAAGTCAGCAAGAAAAGTCGTTTGTTGTAGTAGCGGATTAAGCAGTCTTTTGTTCGTATTTCTTTATATTCTAGGCCATGACACAGTATAAGCAGTGTAGTTCTTATGATGGTAACCGACTGAACGGGTTAATTCAAACGATCGTTTTTCAATTAGGGTCAACAAAGACATACCAAAGCTCGAGTCATTCTTCCTTACTAGCTAAATAGGATATTAGCCCTTGAAATAAAACTCATCCTTAATCTCGTTTCTAATTGAACAGAAATCAAGAAAATCACGGATTCGGGGAATCGACGAGTAAACTTTACTTTTTGAATCGATTCTGATGATTGCTTCTCGTGAAAAGGTCTTCAACATCTAAAAGTTGCTTTTATTACTCCCGCTCTGAACTTCCACAGACTAGAGTAGAAATTCTCTGGCATTTTCTAAATAAAAATACTACGCCACTGCACCAAAGATATCCTCCAAATACTCGTATTTCGTCCACTCTCCAAATCATACCGCATTGCACCTCTATCCGGTGATACGGGCTATTCCCATATTGTTGTTTCTCCGATAGGCAGAGACATTAGCTCTGGAAACAAAAAGGGCACATTTGGACCAACTCCAACTGCGGACGTGTGAAAGAAAAACGAAAACCAACATGCACCAACCAACTCGCACTTCATTGAGAGCTGGGAATTTGTAGAAAAAGTACAAAGAACTTAAAATAAAGACAAAGACTATCTTTGTGAAGTGCTTTCAAGAAGCTCTAAGAAACTAAGAGAGGTTGTGTAAGGAATTCTTGAAACAATAGATAAATGTTTAGGGAGATTCGCATAGCACTGTAAATAAAACCTGAACGAGTACCTTAGCATTTACTTCTTTACACATTTGATTGTGACGTTGTGCAAAAAATTACAATTCGAAGCGAAAAAACTAGTTTTATTTAGTCTTGGTAATAGAAATAAGTAGTTATCTACTAGATTTGTGAGCATCCGAAGTTAAATCGGATTAGTTACACAGTGGTTAGCTCGTAGTAGTGGTTGGCTCAAGTTAAGTGTTAACAAATAACGTGAACTTTATTTGCATTTGTCACAAATGTTGCAAACTTCATTCCTACAGAGAGTAATAACTCTCATTAAATATATAAAAAAATCACACCACCATCAAATATTATGGAGTAGCAATAACAAGATAACAAAACAAAGACGTCATCCATATTTATTGTTTATTGTGGTGTTACCCGCTCTGGCGGCCATCACATGAATCTTGCCTTTCAAAGCACACTGAAGATTCATGTGGTTGGGTGGAACGTGAATTAATTTATCATTCTATCTCTAACGTATTGTTTAAGATATGAAGTAACGATGCTATTACAAGCTATAAGCTATTTTAGCCTTACAAGAGATATATGAAGCAGGCTAGAAGGCTAGTAATATCGCTAGCCTAGTATTGTTCCTGTGGCTTATTGCATAAGTCGAAGAGTTCTAGAGGCCAAATAAGTTTGATCAAAAGAGTAATAGAAAATGGATCATTATGGAAGTAAAGTGTGTTAAAATACCGAAACTTGCCACAAAGGTTAAACAAACCATTAATCAGCGCTAAAAGTTCAGGGACACATTATTTTCTTTTAAAACAAGTTTCAGAATAAAGAGCTTAGGAGCAAAGTCTGCTTACCTAAACTACTTGAAATTCAGCCTAGACAACCTATTATTTCGTGTTTCACTCTCAGAAACTTTAACTGCAGAAGTTTTTGTTTCGCTAGTAAACAAAGACAATAATTCCGCGGGGAACACACCGTCAGCAATTTTGTGAAACACTGTACTCTTTTGGACCAGTGCCATACCGCGACTATGCTTGAATGTTGTTCATTTATTGATGGACCACCAAATACTGAAGGGTTTCGCTAATGGAAGAAATAAGATAACACAACATTTTCTTGAAGAGCATGAGATCTGGTGATCCTGTCTGCGAAGTCAAAGAAAGTTGCTAAGCACATTCACATTCAATAGTCCAGTCATTTAAGCTTAAATTAGGTAAGAATCTCGGAATTCGAGATACCCAGCTGTAAGTCTGTAAATAATTGTATATTGACACCCTAAAAGTTGTCTCAAAACCTACATAAGGTAGGGTGTACGCAACTCCTAAATTTCAAGGTCAAATGTCACAAAAATCGATTTTTTGTAAATATCTCATTTCCTTTGGGTTTTTTGCTATTTGTATGTATTATCAATATTGTAGAATACAAAATTCTCTACAAATTTTGTTTCAAATTTTTTTCATACGGTGAACCGTTTTCGAGATAGAGGGCGGAGAGCGCGCGGTCACAGCATCACTTCAGGTCAACCGGTGCCTCCGGTCAAAAACTTAAAAAGTGAAAAAATGTGAAAAGTCTCGATCATCTTCGTTATCTGCATTACGTCAAGTCTACAGAACTTAATAAAGCTGTGCAGCTTTTAAATATTCCACCAACAAGTGCAGCTACTCATGAACACTGTAAAAACAACACCGTGTATATTATCAAGTTCAAACTTGGTTAGGGCATGATTTGGAACCCCAGGTATGGGGTTGGGCAGTGCGAAACGATTTTCGACAACATTGTTGTTTTTACAATGTTGATGAGCAGCTGCACTCGTTGGTGGAATATTTAAAAGCTGCACAGCTTTATTAAGTTCTGTAGACTTGACGTAATGCAGATAACGAAGATGATCGAGACTTTTCACATTTTTTCACTTTTTAAGTTTTTGACCGGAGACACCGGTTGACCTGAAGTGATGCTGTGACCGCGCGCTCTCCGCCCTCTATCTCGAAAACGGTTCACCGTATGAAAAAAATTTTAAAACAAAATTTGTAGCGAATTTTGTATTCTACAATATTGACAATACATACAAATAGCAAAAAACCCAAAGGAAATGAGATATTTACAAAAAAACGATTTTTGTGACATTTGACCTTGAAGTTTAATAGTTGCGTACACCCTACCATATGTAGGTTTTGAGACAACTTTTAGGGTGTCAATATACAAGTATTTACAGACTTACAGCTGGGTATCTCGAATTCCGAGGTGAACTTACTATAATGACTGGACTACAACTGTAGCCGTCGTGCAGAACAGTGAAGATCCCATTCTTCATGGAGCTTAAAGCGAATAAATAACACGTTCACGTGTGAAAATACTGGATGTCAGATCATTTTTAAAAGGTAACCGAAGCATTCGCTTTGTGCTAGAATTCGGTCTCTCCTGCAGAATTTCAGTACTGCACCTAAACATGGGCAATAGTCATAGTATCTCGTCGACACATAAAACACAGGTCTGTTTTGGAAGCGTGCCAGACCGCGGCTCCGGTCTAGGTGTTGTCTTTTTGCCTCGAAGCAGGACAGGTACAGATTAGCGAAATTGCTACTACAATAACTGACGGTTGGACGACTTGAGATTTTATTGAGTTATCTGAGTCTGTGGTCTGTGGTAGTATATGACTAGTCTTTATAGCAAGGTTGGTTAAGCTGTTCAGATACATTAATATTATTCATGTTTCCTTGTCACGTGTGTGTTTACACAAATACTAAATAATAGACCGTAACCGTACAAGGTAATGCAAAATTTAGCCTAAAACGGCGCCAGAAGCTCGTTAGGTCTAGGAAAGTTCATTTGATTAACATTCATGTGGTGTTTATATCCATTCACATGAATGGATATAAACACCACATGAATGTTACCACCTATACATATGGGTGTACTTCAAAACCTCTGCATTGTTTGGAGTTACGTGTAAGATGATCGTGGTGTTACATAGATACCAATTTTATAGGATGTCTTGGTGTTTCAAGTTGTTCATTTTAGTTTGTAGTAACAATGATTATTTACTAGAGCGTAAATGAGACAGATATACGTTGCGCTGTGTCGTCTCAAACTGTCAATGCTTTGCTCAGGTGTCTGAAGTTCTGATTTCGGGTGCCGCTTTTTTAGCACAAGTAACCTATGTACGTCATTTTTATTAAAATATCATTGCCTCTACTCTGCGAAACGCGTGTTTTAATCAACCAAATTGCCATAAGGGCGTGAATACATTCACAGTTGCAATGCAAATCAGTCAGTTGCAGCGCGTGACGCTCGTGTGTTCCAGGGCTAAGAGCGTGGCGCCGCGTTTGTTTAGTGGTGGCCGACAGTTTATCGAGTGTGTAAACCGCCCATCGCAGTCTTGTAGCGTGTTAAACAAGCCGTCGTCACAGTATAAACCATACAGTAGGCTATCTAAGGCCGCCCGCCGAGTTATTAGCCTAGCGTGCACACAGACACGCGGCACAGCCCGTCCGTACTGCCGCCTCCCTATGCCTCCCTATTATATGCTAGCGTGAGCGTGAAATTGCGTGTGCGTGATATCGCGACACGGTGCGCGACGCGCACGCACACATTCAAACCGAGAGTGGCACGTTTGTATGTAGATAGCTTACTGTAAGATTATACAGTCTTGTACCGTGTTAAACAAGCCGTTGTGCTGGCGCCGGGGTGTTAGTTGGGTAGTTATAGGCACTTGATGTTAGACTGGCACACATTATCGTCTTACATGATGACTAAATCTGTCTGGAGTTGTTCTGCACCTAATGGCTGGTGCAGTTATTAATACCAATTCAGGCAGAGCGTCGTTGTGATAAACGTGACATTAGAATGTACCGGCCACAAATACCTACAATCTTATGATATACTAATTAACAGTCTTGCGGTTAGTACACCTATTAAAAGCTGCTCAGCAAAACGAGCTCTGAGTAGGTATTCCTAAACTGAAAAAGCAGTGCACAGTCTGATCTTACATAGTGCCTAATCTGCCTATTGTAAATGGATATTTATTTAGACATACTTTCCTGAACAACAACAGAAAAAAGGTCCTTCGAGCCGGATGAATGCTAAGTCGCTCAACCCATCACACCTCGTCAAACAATCACTGCTAATAGCTACACGTATAATTTGCCTAATTACGTTACTAACATACTCATTATGTTCACGGCGTGACAGACACACGGACGACTGCCGAATATAGATTAGATGCAACAAAGGAAGCGTCGAGAACAGTTTCCTGCAAGTTTTTAGTACGTGACTTCCTGGGAGACGTTGCATAATGAGATTTTTCGGTGATATTATGACGTGATGAAGGAATCATGTTGTTTATTTTAAGTTTTGTGTTTGGAAGTGTCAGCTTTACCCGCCTCTGCGATATGGAGCACCGAAAAGGTTGTTGGGACTGAACAGGCCTATACGCGAGCAACATAGCGCATGCAGCATGCAGTAAAGCCAAAATTGAAAAAAAACTGATATCCATGATATAATAATAAACTCCCCTAAACTCTCTGTTGAGCCTTGCGGTTGACTGGTAGAGAATGCCTCTTGGCATTAAGTCCGCCATTTGTACTTTTTTTTTTGTAAACTTGTGCAATAAAGAATAAATAAATTAATAAATAATAAACAAGATACAAGAAGAAAACGCTCATACAGTAAAATGTTCTGAAATTATCCTCAATCTCTTTTATTTATTTATAAGCTCAGCCACATCATACATATATAGCACATAATGACAAACTTATTATCATACCACTTTTCTACATTCATCTCAAACAAGTGCACACTTTATAACCATACAATAAAGCTTACAAGCACGAAGGGGAAATACTGATAGTCCTGTACATAATGTTCAAAACTAAACATTTGTTGTCTAGACTAAACCGACACCCAAACAAACATGAGCTTCTTCCCACAATTTGCCATTACAGTCAAAGTGATGACGTACTTTTAACCTACATCTGTGCTTGAATTTTCATGCTGAAACATGTGGTAAGTGTACTTTATACAAAGTTGTCTTTAGGTTATCAAAGCTGTAATAACACGATACACACCTACCTGAAGTTTAGGTACTGAAGCGATATTACACGAAGTTCATAACTTGGATTTGAACTGTTTTTGTGGCTGTTGTGTATCTTTTCAAACACCCAGAGAGAAATTTACAATATTCAAAATTTTTCTTTGGCCCCAAAAATCTTTGAAAAGTACTCGTATAGTACACAATAACAATTTATCCTGAAAGGAGAAACCAGAATACAAACTCAAGCCGACTCAATGTGAGCTAGGAATGCTGACGCAAAAGTGTTAGGCCGAATAAGGCCCAGACTCCACCAAAGCTGAGCGGAGATATGCGGCGTCGAGCTGTGTTTTCAACAACCAATAGCATCACATCTCCACATCTCCATGTGTGAATAACGCAATTCCATTGGTTGTTGAAAACACAGCTCGACGCCGCACATCTCCGCTCAGCTCTGGTGGAGTCTGGGCCTAACGAAACTCCACCGAATTGGAGCAAGGCAGCCCAGGAAATGTTAGGGCAATTTGCAATCCTATTTCCACTACGAGTTTCCCGATTTCGTACAAATGTACAAATACTTTCTGCCGACAACGGTGATTCTTTTAAAGTAAGAGAACTGTTTATTTACTACAGATCTGCAAAACGAAACGAACGGTTACCATTATCTCGTGTTTGGTGTGTAATAGGCTATATGACTGTATTTTTTTTGTTTATTATCAAAAGACCTTACATTTATGTAAACAATCCTAAAATAATCACTTCATTAGGCTCAGTACTACCAGAGATATCACAATTTGATATGCACAAAAATTAAACACTATTGAAATGGGATTGCCCACCCAAGCTTGCAGGCCTAATCGTAGCCCTATTTTGAAACAAATTTCGATTGTGGTTTCATAATAACATTTGAAATCAAGCGTTGAAAGACACACTTAGACAAAGGTACCAGTAGTACAAGATCTGACAAACTCTTTCCACAGCTCAGATAACAATATTCAAGTTCACAAACTATGTGGGCGAGCTAAAGCGGTTTGTAATAGCGTCGTCTGCATTAACTACGGATATTTAGAGAGTAGCTCATCAGGGTTAGCAGCTCACATATCATTTTCATATATTAATACATTGGATCTCTCCAACCTAACTACTACTACTACTTACTAACTTTTAGTTAGTATTTTTTTGTACGAAAGTCCACATCCTTGTAAAAGTACACATGCCCTCTCCGAGCACTGCATACATATCTACTAATATGTGAACCATTGTTGGTACCTCTATCATCGATCATAATTATCATCTATTAACATTAAGAGACGTTCCAGTTATGTCAGATACCCAGATAAAAAATAATTGAATGTTCATGGTTATTATTGTTTCTAGCATTTTCCATGCAGGTTCTTTATTCAAGATCGGAAAACCAGAAAAAGACATTTGGTCATCCATTGGGTTCGATTCCTGGCTGATGCCAAGATGACCAAATGTCTTTTTCTGTTTTTCATATCTTTAATTGAATGTTTGTTTTCAGAGCAGTAATTTAGAAGGTACTGTAACTTTAGTACTGAAATCCCAAAATTCCCAAATCATAACCCGTTTACGACCGTACTAACTGAGGATCGCTCTAAGAGGTTTTGATACTTGATTCAGAAGAATTTCTTTACAGACGTCGTAAATAAGTGTGGGTAAATTCAAAAGACGTTCAGTATGACCCTGGGGAGGTCCATAATTCATGAGAGCCATAGTGTGACGCAGTGCGCATTTACATACATCTCTGCTCCTGGCCCATCCAACGCATCTGCCACTGTAATACATTTTTTATTATCCGCTCGTGTACTGAAAATTGATTCCTGCTCCATAAGTCAGGAAAAACTTGGAAACAAAGCCCATGATGCTCACTTACATTGTCATGAGGTAATTTGTATTTGAGCTTCATAATTTTCCATCAATTGTACATTTCCCAATTAAGGTCAAAATAATAATCATTCCACCACGTACGAAAAAGAAAGACGGACGGAACATCACACTAAAAAAATGTGAAGCATGCAAGGTGCTACAATTTCGTTTGTTGTACACGACCTGCTACACTCACACAAACACACTGGGTGCGACAAACTAAGTACGCCATTTTACTCCAAGTGACAGCGCCAATGACACGTGCTAGTCACGCACACACCTAAACTGGTAGCTGACAATATGCTTCACTCATGATTAGACGAGGTGACGTCCGTCTTGCTTTTACGTCCGTGCATTCCGCATAGATGTTCAATGAACACAAAAATATCTCAAAATGGTGCAGCACTATACCCAAGTACGGAACTTACATTTGAAACCCTTTAGGCTATACGAATGCATTCCACCGAAGTTAGTGCTCATATGAGACCACCGACAGTCCTAATCTAGAGTCGCCAATGTTGAAATAGTCATGATCACGGACGCCGCCGGCGCATATTAACTATGTCTGGATTGTCTGGTCCAAGTTTGATAAAGCCAACACCCTGCATTACCCGAATGCCTTTATAAACCGAAAACCAGCAGATCAGCTGATTAGTTATTATTGTTACAAGCATCCAGCCAAATAATTGAATTGACTTACAGCTTCATGTCTTTTCATAAATGTTTATTACTTACAAGTATAGGTACTTGTGGAAATTGGTTCGCGTCCTTGCGCGTACAGTAGTAGGGCGGCGAATTTAAAGACACAACAAAATATAGGCACATCACCACTTTGTGATCGACCTTGCCGCCTATGACTGTTTATAAGATTATTATCAAATTAACCTCGCAACTTAAGACGGCAAGGGTTTCCGATTGCTGATCCCAAACTTCAAGTGGCCGATGCACAACAATTTTATTTATCGTTCTCAAAAAAAGCATATTTGCATGAACAGTGTCCTAGTGAAACAAGACCTTAGTAAAGTTCTCTATCGTACTTGTAAGACAAAGCTCTTGAGTCGGCTGAAGTTAGCTAAGTCTTAAAATTTGACATGGTAGGTATGTCAAATTTTAAGAGAAATACAAATCAGTTCGTGTTTGTAAACTTATTTCCGTTGAAATAAAACAACTTCACGGGCTCTACTTGCGTTCTTATATTTTCTTTCATTTTCTAACCCGATGGTTTGACGTGATCACGGTTGCTGTAAAGTAGTAAACTTTATTTCCATTGTTTGATTTTTCATACGTTTCCGAAAATGAACAAACCATTAACATTGAATTACTTGCGAGGAGACTAGGATGAATAATTTTGCAAAGTCCAATAACATCATAAAGATTTAGTAAATCCTAATCCAAGTCAGGATGAACGAATTGAAACGGAGAACTCTATACTGTGACTGTCACAGAATAGTTTCGATGCTATTATTTGCAGTGGAAGTACATATCTAGGTATATTCGTAATGTAAGTTTCCTTCAACAATCACTAGCTTTTCAAGTGAATGGTTCTGTTGCTCTTTCTGCTGCGCTTTCGGTGCAATATCTGTCTGACGGTCTGCCGACTAATCTAGCAACGGATCCAAACGACCATCCGTCTAGCGAGGTTATTGCACTCCATGACTCACTCTCTACGCAACTCGCCACATCGATTCGTAGCTACGCAAGAAGTGTACTTCAAATTGTAGGTTGGTGCTTATCTTCTGGTCTCGACGCTCCCCTTTCTTCATTATTCGCTTAACACATTGCACCTATTACGCGATTAATTGTTGTGTGCATTATCCCATTTTCTTTAACAGCACGCACATGTGTAATTGACTGCTTTTACTCGTCGGATTCATTTATGGCAATCATCGATTCTGCTCCTGAAGTAACTTTCTATGGTGGACGTGTAGATCGACGTTTTCACTATGATGGTTAACCTAACCATGAAAATCAATAAGAAAATCGTTTTCACCAAGAATCTAATGTAGTGATAGCTCAAATGTGGCAATACTTCTGAATACAAAAACCACCTTCTTCATTGTAGGTACATTAGGTTATGAGATACTCAAGCTGATGCTAACATTACTATCGATAGTTTTGTGCCATTCATGACGAATGAAATAGGTTCATATCGAAAGTTATGTCGTCAAGGTCGGCAACCTTGCACTTAACATCTAAAACATAACGGGCTGATTTTTCAACCGAATGTAAAAGAAACAGTCCTCCATTAAAAGCGGTAACTATTATTTATTTGAGTTAAGCACACATAAACATTCAATGAGCTTAGTTCTAGTACATAAGCTAATTATAGGTTTTGAAAAACCTTACCAGAAACAGTCAATCCTTCTTCACTGTGAGTAAGTTAAAAAGCTACTTTTATTTTGTTCTGTATGACCATAAGTTTATCCCAAGACCATATCACTATTATGGTTTGCCAACTATCAAAACTATCAAACAGGCGTGTGATTAACTTCAAGATCTACGATATATCCTTCGTATGTAAGTAATGGTACACGGTATAAAGGTTATACATATAAAAGCAAACCTTCATGTTTGCTGATTAGCGTGACCAAACTAGCGTGTTTTCTATTTGAAGTTGTTTTACAAATACGCAATTAATGTTACAAGTTACAAAGCAATGTCAGCCAGCTAGGAAATGAAACAAACACCAACCATTTTGCTTCATTCTTCTGTAAATAATAACAACTACATTATGGAGACCCAGATATATTGGTCACGTTATTAAATAAATAGAAAAGCATTTTAGAGAGACATTTATGGTGAGGTGTTTAAAACAGGACGAGAGGTCAACGTTTTGTAGCCGATTAGGGTTTAGTTTGGAAAACAAAGGGTACACTTGTCATCAATTTTGTAGCAGATGTTATCATGGTTCTTGTGACGTTTGAAAGTAAGTACACGAACGTAACGGAACGGTCAGTTACTTATGTTGCTGAACCTGTTAGTATTAGCTAGTACCTACCATGGGTAGAAATTATAAAACCACCGTTGAATAAACGGGTAAAAGGTTATGACAAAGAACAGAAGTTTTACTGTCCGTTCTGTAGTCTGGACCTTTCCATTAACATTCAAGTACGTTGCTCGTTCAGGTAAAATTACTACGAAATACAGGTTGTGTAAATTTTTAGGAGCTCCATTAAAAAGCTACCAAATATTCATGATGTTTGAATTTCGAACTTGTCGTTGCGATTCTACAGCCCACTTAATTCATACCCTAGTCGTAGTCGTAGAGCGTACTAAAAACATTTAATTTCGTTGAATGTAGCAACTGGGAGGCCGTCTGTTTAATATTGCAGGCCTAGATAAAGCTACGAATGTAGGTTAGGTGGAAGTATCCATCGATTCAAGTGGCATCGTTCAGGGTATTCCAGCAAATTATTAAAATTTTCCTTTCCTGCTTCGTTAAAAATGAAACAACATTCTTACCATGACCTCTTTTGTAGGGCACGGCACGAGTCTTCGAAGGCATAGAGTTCAAAGATGGCGGGAAACGCATTGCGCATGCGTACGGTAGAAAACAGCTGTGTCGGCCATATTGGATTGTTGTATTTAGTGTCATTCGGATTCCTTTTACAGAATTTCAGTCGTAAAAGAAGTTATTTATTCGGCAATGAAGACGTTTTATTATCTCGTAGAGCTAATGGTAGCTTTTAAATTGTTAGTAGGTTTTCCTGTAAAAGTAAAAAGATGGAAACAGCACAAAGCTCAAGGTTATTTGAAAAATGTGTAGCGCGTGGCGCCTCTATCGTATTGAGCTGTCAAATTACAATGAAACCTTTTTGGCTTCCACTGAATATTTATAAATGGAAAGTAGGATTTTCTTTCTTTTATTCAACCATGCTGAAGGGGTTTTCTTCAGTGTAAATAAAACCAAAAACTTGAAAATTAATGTGACTGCTCAGTTGCCAGTATAAAAGCACCTAGAAATAGGTCTTGACTATTGTTTTAGTTTAGTTAATTAGATGCATTTTAATCAGATCTCGTGGGCTAAAAAGGCAAATAAATTAGATTATAGGAGTAATTGCGTGTGAAAGTAACATTGCTAGCAGGATTTATGATTCTTTTGTGTTGTTTTGCTAGTCGTAAAATGTTATCTACGGCTACATTGAACATAAAAGTTAACATGCAAGATTAATTTACTACTAGAGAGTTCGTAGCTTTAGGGACCAATTTTATACACATTTTATTCAACGTAACCATTAAAGAACTTAAGAATATTCAATGACATACCTATCTCTCATTAAAATGATCAGTTATTCAGAGTACAACTTTGAAGAATACATAGTTGTTTAACTGTCAAATAATAATATACTTTCGTATCCTATACAGCTATCTATAGGCTCACAGACATCTAATCAATATTAGATAGCTAAACTAACATTAATTACAAAATGCGTCCACAAAAACACTACAGTTACATTTAACAGTACCTAATTGTACCTTTTCTTTAATAAATAAACATGAATCAAAAACACTGGCCAGTAAGACTGAGACAAGGAGTTAACCTTAAAATGTCAATGAGAAAAAATACTCACGGCTGGTTGCTATGAATTCGTTGGATCAGCTTTCCTCAGGGCCTGTGATCTCTTCTCAGCGAACTCTGCACTCAGTCTGTGCGCCTTCAACGTGTTTGGTTTCGACATATTAGCACTATCACTAACCCGAGATCACACCAAAAGTCAATTGACGATGAGGACTTAAGAAAATAAACACTAAAGCCTAACACTTAAAGCTTACTAAACATTCGTTGTCACACTAATCCTGGACACGGATATATCACAAAACGTTTCTTACAGCGAGCTTTCTTATCTAGAACACAAATAAATTAATAAATAGAAGCTATTGATCAAAAGTATCACTTCAAGCGAGCTGAATTCGGGCGATATCTTGTATGAAAAACGCGTTATTCTATCAATTACACACTAGTACTGATTTATTTACGGTTAAAGACGGATTTGGATTTCTTTTTGTTTTATATTTTACAGTTTATTTGAGGAGAAATTGTTATGTATATACAGGTAGCGGACTGAAGTTAGTACGCATAGCTTGGGCAGAGAGTGAAGTTGGCGCGCCCCGTACGCATGCGTGAAGGGTGCCTTCGCAAGGGCGACGTGTTCATTGTTCAAAGACCAGACATGTGGTGGAAAAAACTTAATAAAACTAACAAAAAGGTCAATCAAACGTATTCCAGGGCAGGAGAGTCGACGTTCGCTCGAGCTTTTTAGGGCTGAATAGGTCGCTTTGTGATCGAGTATACCTGGAGGGTTATAATCCGAAGGGGTTATTATGTCATTCGTGTAGTAGGTACGAGATAAAATTGCTAAAGCTTTTGATGTTAATTTGAAAAGCTACTGTGAATATCGTTTAGCGGCGCGGTGTGGCTTATGTTTGACATTAGAAACATCGGTAGATATTTTTGAAAAACACTTTTAAAATTGCACTATCAGTCTTTCGAGGCAGACAAGTTTGAGTCTCAGTTTTAGCTGCCCGTGAAAAGCAAATTAGGTTTTACCTAAATCGCTTATAACAAATAATTGTCCTAACTTAGACTGCTCTACTATGTCATGCAACTAACAGAAACATAGAGCAGCAAATGGACGATTTATTTTATTTTCTTTACACTTTCAGCGCCGTGTGTCGTTTTCGATATACACTGTACAGTACAACACTTACTTGCGTATCTTTTCCGATTTCCGTTTTGGTCTTCAATCTCGCGAATCGTTAAAGCGCACGGTTTTCATACATTATATACTTAGAAAACTTTGGCATAGGGGATTTTACTGGTCGATTGTGTTTGGGATTGGTGTTTTTTTCTAAAAAAACATTAACTTTCGAATAAACAAATGTCAATCAACGCTAAGCACGAGCTCAAGCCCATGCTGTTACGTAAACTGTCAATAGAACTAAACGGGACAGCTATTCTACTGAAGGATGCTCAACCTTGATTTGCGATTGTTAATTCAGGGGAAAGAATATTGGCATTGGCGCTGAGCATGGTAAGAGCCAACGAGGTTGAGCGTCACCTGATGGAAATGGTGGATGGGTGAAAAATTTGCCGCTGGGAGACCGTTCCATATTTCAACTAAATTCATATTTAACTAACCCGAGTCAAGAGTCAGAGTCGAGCCATTCCCTCCCGAACACGAAAAAAAATGTGTGTGTCTTTGTTCTTTGTCAAATATGTTCTTTATAATAAAATATGATAAGGTCAAATAAGACTCCGACATTCGCAATCGCATACAAAACGAATTAATGATAGTTTTTTGCCACCAGGCGGCGCCTTAAAAACCCATATTGTTTTGATAGCTGTTTAGACCCAACGCATACGAAGTGCCGTCGGTGGCAGAAAAAGAGCCAACCCAAGTATTCAGTATAACCCGATGAGGATTTTCGATTTGTTTTCCGACACATTGCATTGAGTCAGAAAACTCTCATTTACAATACTTACTAATGTATGTACTTATGTACAATTTCTCGCGTCAATATACAATTTCGGTGGGTTTGTTGCTATAACTACCGTCAAGCCTTGTCAGAGGCCTTAAGGCGGCGTGAAAACATCTGACTTTAAGGTAGCTCACTAACCTTACACCCCTCAAAAAATCGGCACTGTGCCCGCGTGTTGGACAATGGCTCGTTCCACCTCATAGTTGAGGTCAGGCCTGTGCCCAGCAGTGGGACGGATATAGGCTGTTTTTGTTATGTTGCTGAAAAGAATATAAGATGGCAAAAAGTCAAAACTAAGCTTGATCTAATCTAATATCTGAAGAGTGAAGTTTTTATCAAATAGACAAAATAAATCTGTAGCCTCTAGAGAACATCAAGGCAGAAAAGTATCATCGCAAAATAAAAGGAAAACTCACAGAGTGAGTCATAATCCAGCAATTGAGAAAATCAATAGCAGCCATCCTGCACTTGTGTGCACTGCTCTTATAGGATTTACAGATACAGTACCGTTAGCAAACAAAGTCAGAGTTCAACTTTATCAAATATGTTTTTTTTCAAACATGCTGCGATATTAACCATTGCGCACAATGTTCGTAGAATAAAATTGCACCTGCAGTATGAACGTGTATGGCCATCATATTCTAATCTGGCGTGCTCAAGCGCCAGACACTGTGATTTCAAAATGGAACGAATTTTGTTTTGCCCAAACCCGATGACAAAAGAGGTCAGTACACTTGAGTACTTTTCAAGTAACTTGGAACTGGCATGCGAGAAAGAACGCGCCACTGACAAGTTATAAAGTAAAGTTTTAGAATTTTGCGAGTTTGACAGAACACTTCAATCGCTAAAACTATGCTGTAGCAGTGTGATAACACGCTCAGCAAACTCTATGGCTATAGCACTGGTTTGCTTGAGTAAATAAGAGGTCATCATAAGTTAGGTCATTTGCTCTACTCTATAGCTCACTATTATTTCACGTACGACAGTACAAAATAGTTTCTAACGGTGCCATTAACATACCACCGGGGATTTGTCTAGCTATGCCGGACTCTCACCGGCTAAGGTCCCAAGGGGACCGTCTATAGCATTTGAACTCACAGACCTTTTGAAACTGGATAATGTTAAATAATATGATTAGAACAAGTTCATATCTTAACTTTGTACAGTTTTGATTGTTACTTTGGTTGGAAATGGCAAGGTAATCAATTCTCTGTGTTTTTGACCAGTTTCGGTCAAAGGACTCCACACACTTCGGAACATCATTTGCCCTAATGAGTCCAGTTAAATTTAACATCTTATTTGAAAGGGCAGGATCACTCCCAATCAATCTGTTATACCTCTATAAAGTTTATGACTACAATACCTTCGCCGCGAGTGCGGCTATACTGTAGTACGGGAGTATTGTAAATTGCAACGGTGTTTATCTACATGTCTACAATGTCAAGAAAATTATTAAATTTAATTGTAGTAATTTGATTCAAGAATTGTAGAAAAACATTGCACCGCTAACAGCATTTCTGTCTCTCCCCATATTTGACTGGTAGATAATGCTTTTAGCATTAAGTACGGCTTAATTGTTTGTGCGTTGAAGTTTAACCCCCTTATTCATAAAAACTTAAACAGCGCTTCAAGAACACGTTAACTTATGTATCGCTTTGTCTCTTTCATTCTTGTTGCTGCTGCCATTTGCAAGTAAGTGACAAAACACGCCAACTGGCCCAATTGCTAAAACTATGCTTTAGCGTTGCGTTCGTTTTTATGAATAAGGGAGTAAATAAATAAAATATTATTGAACAATAGTCTATCCTACTATGCTATCGCTACTACACACGGCGCCCCATAACTCCGGCGCGAATCCCCCATTTCTCAGTCGTCATCGTGTATTCTCAAATGTCCCAAATGAGGGTTTGCGTTATACGCGATCGCCCCCGCTAACTGGATTGTCTGAAATATGAATTTGCATACAGACGAAAAATGTTTTACGTTGACGCCATTTTAACGTAGATAAAAGTTAGCACAGGTAATAAAATAAAAAGGAAAAAAAAACATTAGGATTTTTTTCCTGCATGTGAGCAGAGTTTGTATTATTATTGTTTAGGTTTTTTTAGGAAAGAAAGATCAATAACTAAGTACTAGTAGTTTACGTGAAAACTTATTTTTGTTTTTACAGGCGTAGTATTTTGTTTTTCATTTTTATTTTTACCATTTTTTATGTTTTTAAAACACTGTTTTCGCCCACATGTGTGCTGCGAACCAGTTTGAACCGCCCTTTCAAGTAAGATTCGAGAATTGTAGAATAATATTGCACTTCCAACAGCATTTCTGTCTCGCCCAGTGGTTGACTGGTAGATAATGCTTTTAGCATTAAGTCAGCATTTTGTAATCGTTTGTGCAATAAAGTTTATATAAATAAAATAATATTGAACAATAGTCTATCTACTATGCTATCGTTACAATACACGGCGCCCCATAACTCCGGCGCGGATCCCCCATTTCTCAGTCGTCATCGTGTATTCTCAAATGTCCCAAATGAGGGTTTGCGTTATACGCGATCGCCGCCGCTAACTGGATTGTCTAAAATATGGATTTGCATACACATTGTGAATAATGTTTCACGTTGTAGCCATTTTAACGTAGATGTTCCTTGTAAAAGTTAGCATAGATAAGTAATAAAATAAAAAGGAAATGCAGGGACAAAATCCATAAAGAGTTTGGGAGCTGAGAACATGACAGCAGAGTTTCTATTACTGTTTAAATTTTGTAGGAAAGAAAGACTAATAACTACTAGTAGTTTACGTAAGAACTTATTTTTGTTTTTACAAGCGTAGTATTTCGGGTTTTATTTAAATTTTTATCATTTTTTATGTTTTTCAAACACTGTTTTCGCCCACATGTGTGCTGCGAACCAGTTTGTTCCGCCCTTTCAAGTAAGATTCGAGAATTGTAGAATAATGTTGCACTTCAAACAGCATTTCTGTCTCGCCCAGTGGTTGACTGGTAGATAATGCTCAAATCTGCATTTTGTAATTGTTTGTGCATTGAAGTTTAAATAAATAAAATAATATTAAACAATAGTCTATCCTACTATGCTATCGTTACTACACACGGCGCCCCATAACTCCGGCGCGAAGCCCCCATTTCTCAGTCGTCATCGTGTATTCTCAAATGTCCCAAATGAGGGTTTGCGCTATACGCGATCGCCCCCGCTAACTGGATTGTCTGAAATATGGATTTGCATACACATTGTGAAAAATGTTTCACGTTGTAGCCATTTTAACGTAGATGTTCCTTATAAAAGTTAGCATAGATAAGTAATAAAATAAAAAGGAAATGCAGTGACAAAATACATAAAGAGTTTGTGAGTTTCTATTACTGTTTAAATTTTGTAGGAAAGAAAGACTAATAACTACTTGTAGTTTACGAAAAAACTTATTTTTGTTTTTACAGGCGTAGTATTTCGTGTTTTATTTTTATTTTTACCATTTTTTATGTATTTAAAATACTGTTTTCGCCCACATGTGTGCTGCGAACCGGTTTGAACCGTCCTCTCAAGTAAGATTCGAGAATTGTAGAATAGTGTCGCACTTCCAACAGCATTTCTGTCTCGCCCATTGGTTGACTGGTAGATAATGCTTAAGTCCGCCTTTTGTTATTGTTTGTGCATTAAAGTTTAAATGAATAAAATAATATTGAACAATAGTATATCCTACTATGCTATCGTTACTACACACGGCGCCCCATAACTCCGGCGCGAATCCCCCATTTCTCAGTCGTCATCGTGTATTCTCAAATGTCCCAAATGAGGGTTTGCGTTATACGCGATCGCCCCCGCTAACTGGATTGTCTGAAATATGGATTTGCATACATTGTGAAAAATGTTTAACGTTGACGCCATTTTAACGTAGATGTTCCTTGTAAAAGTTAGCATAGATAAGTATTAAAATAAGAAGGAAATGCAGGGACAACATACATTAAGAGATTGAGAGCTGAGAGCAGAATTTTTTTTATTATTGTTTAGTTTTTTTAGGTAAGAAAGGCTAATAACTACTAGTATTTATGTAAAAACTTTGTTGTTTTTATAAGCGCACCTAGTTTTTCGTGTTTTTTTCTTATTTTTAAGTTTTTTCTTTATTCATTAAATTGTTTTCAATTTCGAGAGCGTTTTTGTGTTATTGAAACAAGTAGTAAATTAAGTTTGACTAACCAATTTTAGAATGATCTAAGCAAAAGCGACTGCGAATGCTAGTAATGCGAGAATACAATTAAAAGTCCCAACGACTTAATGTACTCATTAATGAGTATCATTTAATGCAGAGAAGTGTAATTTACGGTCACGACCGTACTTAATTAATTAGGCCCCACTTATTAATGAATTTATGTGCTTTCTGTGACTTTTGAACTTTAAACAATGGTCACCGCAACACCATTAACGGAGATTTATGTCGATTTCATGAATGTTTAGTGTAATTTCTTCTTTCGTTGCTTGTTTAAAGAGTAGAAATTAAGAAAACAATTTTAAGAATTGTTTAAACATCATTTCACGTTTTCAAAAATGTACCCTGAAAATAACAATACATTGAAAATACGAACGGAGCGGAACGCTTTGTCGATGTCTAGATTTTCCGATAGTTACATTATTATTATTAGTTACATTTTGGTGTTCTACACTACAAGTGAAGAGTGAAAAAGTTACCATTTAGGCAAGCGATCATCAATGAAGAAGAAGTAAGCCAAATAAAAGAAGAAAAGAGATAGGTACTTAAAGGAAGGTTTCACTCCTGATTAGGGTTGAAATTCAGCAAAAGTTTATTCTGAGCTAAAACACCTCATACTTAGAGTTAATACTTTATATTGTAAGTATTATAAATTTGGACATTCACACGTAGTGAACCAAAGTTTTTATAGATCGGATAGACAGACAGAGCGACCAGCTGGACTCTATCTAAGTCAATTGTTTGGCCAAGAGTCAGCTTCACTCCACGCATCATCATATCGCAAAAGTTCGGTATACCTAATCAAGATTAAGATCAGCTGTTGATTTTAATAGAAATATTTTTACACTGCCAACTATCCACATACAAACTTTACTTATTGGCGGTATTTTCATAAATTTCCCCTCATATTGGGTTAGTGTGTTCTACTCATAACTCCACGCCCCTATTAAAAAGTAATGGTATCAAAACAAACTGACGAAGGTCCCGTCAAGCCACCACAGACAGCTGAACCATTAATCCGCCGTTTTTGCCGACCCTCCTGACTTGCACAACTGCAAGAATCTCTCCGGGAAAATACTTTTTGTTCGAAAAACAACTTTGCAGAAAACATGCTGAGATTACAGAGGCGTGATTGGAAGAATAGGATGAAGTGGAATTCTAAGGAAATTCTTCTTAAGAAAAGAAAAATGGATTCAGTATGTAACATATTATTTGTTACAAGCGGCCGCCCGCGACTTCGTCCGCGTGGACTTAAGTTGAAAAAATAAAAGCAATATCTTTCTAAATAAGCGCTATTTTCGATTTTGTCTTAATTCGGAACGCACCCATAGTTACGCTTATGACAGCAACCGTCGGTCTCTGTCATCCACTGTCATGCCATACCACGTGATGCCGCGTACATTTTCATATTTTACTATTTGATTTTACTTGATATTTTCAACAATTTACACAATATTTGTATAAATTGTAGCCTATGTGTTATTCAGATGTATAAGCAACATTATTGTTAAGTTTCATTAAAATCCAATCAGTAGTTTTTACGTGAAAGAGCAACACAGCACATCCAGACATACAAACATTCGCCTTTATAATATTAGTAGGATTACTTACAGAATTCGTTTGTAACGGATGCAAGTTGTTGAGACAGAGCGATAGAGTCTTTTTCAATTGCTTTTTCGCTTGACGTGTGTCACATTCTTACTACTACTCTTTTGGGGAAATGCCTTACGCATACCCGTCCACCGGGGGACGGACGGGTTATGTCGGACTCACCACTGGAAAGATGGTATACCAGTGGCCCTACCGACTAAAACCCCTACTACTCCCTCTAATCGTCCGTTAGTGGGGGAACACGGTGAATAGCGCCTGCCTGTTACGCGTTCCCCCGGACGGAGCCCGCCTTCACGGCGGGCCGGAAGCGACCACCCCTTCGTGAGGGGAGGCCAGAAGGGACAGCCGAGGATGTCAAGCCGTCCCTACCAGGCAGCGGTGAAACCCGTTTTTTTTTTTTTTTTTTTTTTTTATTTAAAATGGGTTTGCGTTTGACCTCAGTCTCGCCTGATGGTAAGCGATGACGAGGTCGAAGGTGTAACACGCTTACCCAGAAAATGCCTATTCACTCTTGCCTTGAAGACACCAAGGTTGTATGTATCTGGAAACACAGAAGCAGGGAGGGCGTTCCACTCCCTAGCGGTGCGGACCAGAAAGGAAGCACCAAACCGCTTAGTTCGGACCGCTGGAAAGTCGACCACATGAGGGTGAAATCCCTCACGGCGTCTAGTGGTCCGTGCAATGCTGGCGGCGGCACCCCCGTACCACGCGCTAGCTGGCCACCGTACGCAGGCCCTACTGGGCCCGCAACCACGAGCCACCCAAAGGGCGGCTCCGCTGCCGTAACCTTCGGTACGGCCCCGCCGGGCCGCGATGCACAGGGGGGATCAGCCTCGGGTTACTGGCCCCCACCAACCGGTTGTGCGCCGCGGCCCCAACCACGCGCCTCAAGGCGCCCGCAGGCCCCACTGGCCCCGCATCCCCGCGTCGCCCTTACGGGCCGCAGCGATCCTACTGGGCCCGCAACCACGAGCCACCCAAAGGGCGGCTCCGCTGCCGTAACCGACGGTACGGCCTCGCCGGGCCGCGACGCACAGGGGGGATCAGCCTCGGATCACTGGCCCCCACCAACCGGTTGTGCGCCGCGGCCCCAACCACGCGCCTCAAGGCGCCTGCAGGCCCCACTGGCCCCGCAGCCCCACGCCGCCCTTACGGGCCGCAGCGGGTGGGTGTCCAGTCCACCACGCTGCCACGCCTGGGTTCTCTTAGCTTCCCGGTGGTGCCCCTACCACCGGTACTAGGCCCCCTCGCCACGCCGAGGCGAGAACCCATGAGGGGGCTTACTACTACTCTAGTCCAACTATCCCACCAGTGGGTGAAGTTATTTCTCTAGCGCTTCGGTTGGTACCTAACTAGATAACATTTTTTAACTAAGTACCTACTTATTTGAAGATTAAGCCGCGATTATGGTCAGTAATTGTATGTTTTGGAATCAGGTACCTAATGAATTTGCAGATTGGATTAATAAAAAAAAACTAATAAATATTACATACCTTATCTTCCGCTTCTTCTGCTCTCCCTTCTGCTTCCAGAACCCGTTGCTCGAGCTCTGAGAGCTGAAACAAAGAAAATAACATCATGAATTTTTATTTCATTACGAAAAGCTCTGAAACGATACAAGTAGCGCCACCTATCGAAGACTCGATGCAAAACACCGTTGCGCTCAAAAGCTTACATACGAACCCCGAAAGCGCGCTTTTCCAGGCTACGTAGTGCCGCAACCACCCAACAGATGGCGGTGTCTTTGCGCGCATACTTTATTGAACCACGTGGTTGCGGGGTACGCAGAACGGCTATACCTACGTAGGTATACCGGGCTATTTATCAGAGAGGCTGTAGCCTGTAGAAAAGGTATTATTGTTATGTAAGAGAGAGTATTCGTGCGGTTTCTGAGGCGCGGGGAGGCGAATCGGTTCGTGAAAGGGTGTACACTGTACCCAGTTCGCAACTTGCAAATGTTATAGCGGTGATATACGCGCGTGAGAACAGGCCTTAGATTGTATTGAAGCTTTATTTCTGTGAGCTAGCGGGTTTATTTTCGTATTTCGTCACCCGTTATGAGTTGTTATGTAGCTGTTAGCGTGTCTTTTCATTACTTTTATGCCTATGGGAGAATGGAGGACAAAATGGTGACATCCATTACACATATCGTCAACATAACAAATCAAGATTTACATTGAGGGATCCTTACTACCTACAATTTATTTTTAAAATCGAACTATTTTGTTTGCAGCTAATATTCTGATGAAACAGGATTTTGCAGCAATGTGTCATTTTTAGGAATGCAAAGATATAATAGGTAATTAAGTTACCCAGTTTTTTTAGCTGTAAGTTTCTTCGTTACACATTAATAAACCAAATAATCTAGTATTATTATTCAGTAGTATTATTATCCATCTATCTATTCCCTTGAATTAAAGAGTAGGTACCTACAAGTTCAAGTTTCAGAGTAAGTTTTGGCTCAGGTGGAGTGGGGGTTAAGAACCATTCTTAATGTCGTATAATCAGGTCTCATCCTTTTGTGTTATTCAGGATAGCCCAAGTACTGCAGAACATTTGATACCAAAAATACCTTCAAAACTAGTCAACTAGTCAATAACCTATTAGTGATTTAATGGAAAAACTAATTCAACGTATTCGATGATACTTTGAAAATGCCAAATGGCTGTGGCATTTTTCTCGTTTTATCCGGTATTTTGTCAAAGAACCGGAGAATTTGCTACCGGTCCGGTTTCAAAGAGTCGGTGGAGCGACGGGTATTTCATTTTGTTTCCATTCATTCCTAGTCACCTCCTGTTTCACCCCTTAAATTTCAAATTTCAAAAACCCGTCTTATCGTGAAAATCCGTGTTATAAAACAAGCATATGTACCCAGACTTCTAAACTCAATAGTTAGTCAGTAGGGCAAACGATTTCATAACTATAAACTTGCTTGCATTTTGATAAAAATATCTATCAAAATAAGTTCGTTAACTGGCTGTTTTATGTTTTTAAGTAGATATGTGTTTAGAAATTGTAAGATAAGATTTTACTTTATTGCACAAAGAAAACAAATTACACAACGATTCTTAAATATATTTGGAATGTACAATACAGGCGGTCTTATGAGCGATCTCTTCCAGACAACCTTCTGGTAGAAAAACTGGAAAAGGAAGTATGTAAGTAGATCCGGTGGTGCAAGACGGCTATTAAAAATATATGAATGTAAATCTATGAGTATAGTTTGGGTCAAACACAAGCTCTGTTTAGATTGGGATCATAATTATAGTCTTGGTGTAACGATGTCCCTGAAATTGAGTATTCATTGTTTAGATTATTATTCATTGTAATATTTATCAATTGTTAAGTGTAGGGCAGCAGTCCGGGCCTCAGTCGGATGCGGTCCGTCGACCTACTTTGTGCGGCATTTGTGTTAACGCCACAAATATTATTGTGAATAATATCACCTATGTGACTTAAGTACAGAGGCACCCACATCAATCTTTACAAAATAATTGCAAAATGGGTCTTACGTCAGCAGCATAAGGTGCCCCTATGTATAAGTTGAAGTGAGAGCCTCTGTACGTGATTTGGTAATTTTTCTCATGCTTTGTCTTTGCTGCCGTCTCTGTCCATTCGCAAACGGATGAGCTTAGATCAACATTCTTATTGATGTTGTATCGTACACATATTTTAATAGTACACTATGTACAGTTTATCGTTTTTAGTTCTGGCCCCTGAAAATTAAAAAAAAATATATCATTTTACTTGTTTTTTGGTTTCATCAAAGAACCTAATACTTGTAGTAACATCATAGGTAAAACTCCACTTTGAGAATTAGAATCGCAAAGGCTTATGTTAAACTTGAGATTTATCCAAATTCAAGTTATTGATTGAAAGCATTCTTTGAAAATGTCCGAATATTCAAATTACATCAACCCCTTGAAGTTCTTCAACGCTTTGACATCTCATTGCCCAGCATTTAATGCCCAGACGATTCCCAAGCCCACTCGAAGGGGACAAAGCAGTCCTAATCAGCCGGCAAATTGATTGCATTCTCGATATACAGCCGGTCAGCTGATAAAATGGGTTCATTAATTGAACTATCTGTGGCAGCTCAACCACAGTATAAACCATACAGTAGGCTATCTAAGGCCGCCCGCCGAGTTATTAGCCTAGCGTGCACACAGACACGCGGCACAGCCCGCCCGTACTGCCGTCTCCCTATGCCTCCCTATTTTATGCTAGCGTGTGCGTGAAACCGCGTGTGCGGGATATCGCGACACGGCGCGCGACGCTCACGCACACATTCAAACCGAGAGTGGCTCGTTTGTATTTAGGTGTTCTACTGTATGGTTTATACTGTGGCTCAACGGTTCAGTCGAACTAATAACTTTCTTTAAGTCTTTCATTGCTGTCACAGACTTAATTAAAGTTCTCCATTGGAGTATGACGTTTGAAATGAACTGGTAATTAAGTATCTGTTAGTACGTGATAGTATTTAATTGCGACAGCGTTTGATCTCTATCTAGATGATTGAATGGTTGGTTCGACTTTTTCGATCATAGAAGCACTGCTGTTTTTGTCTTTATTGGACATTGTCTATACTGGACATTGGTGGACATTCTCTACCAGAAAGCCGCTAGGTTTAACAGAGAATTTAGGCACTTTGGGCTGTGAAACTTGGTAGAAAAATAATAGTAAGAAGAGTAAGCATATGTTCATGCAATGAATCTAAGCCAAGACTTATTATTATAAAAATACATTTTCGAACACATAGGTAATGCTAGAATGATACCGAACGCCATGTGACCATTGTTATTGGTGGTTTCAAAATTGTACTTTGAGCATATATTCATTGGCATACCCTGATAATGCATATTGATCGTACATAGAGATGGAATATACCGAAAAAAACAGAAAAGAACTAGGATAACGGCTACACCACTCCTTCTAACGTGATAAGGGCACGTCTGTTGTCATCATGGTTCATCAGACACCGAGCCTCTAACTACCTCGTCAGGGAGATAGTCATGAGCGAATATTGCTGTACTATATACTCATAATTTCAAATAAATCCTATTTGCCTAACAAACGTCTATCAGACATGGAATCTTATCTTACACTCATTTTACCGTGAGGATGTTTAACAAACGGAATTTAGAAAAGAGAAGCAACATTACTCTTTGCTGCAACAGAACATAATATTTTATGTCAATATACAACAAACATTATTAAACTATAAGCATTTCTACATGAAAACAAAATTCCCCAAAGTCTTGAGTTCGAACAACATCTTTATTTACATCCTCGGGGCTCTAACGAACGCGCAAACATACAAATCTACATTTTTATATGCACATGCATCTCGATGCAGCTTCAACCCGGACGTCAAAGGAAAATGTTGGATATGCAATAAATCAAATACAAGCTTTTAGCCCTCAGCGGGATTTTATTTGCGTTACCGTGTTTGTGTTTGTTTTAACACAAAGCTCGCGTAGACGGATTCAATAAGGTGAAATACCTAGGCAAAGTAGAAACATTCAATGATATTTGAAAGAGGTATAGATACGTTATGTAGCATGATTATTTACTAGAGCGTAAACGAGACAGATACATGTTGCGCAGTGTTGTCTACTGTGAATGCTTTGCTCAGGTGGTCGAAAGTCCTGATTTCGGGTGCCACTTTTTTAGCACAAATAACCTATCTACGTCTTTTTATTATAATATCATGTTAACAAGTTTACGGCCAAATAGCTTGAAATCTGCATCATTATCCGCGGATACGTTGAGATAAACACCAGTATCTCAACGAATGACTATTAAAAAAACATCAGCTGAGCAAAGGTCTCTTTCGTTACCAAAGTCGCCGTAGAGATTGTCTAATCTGAAACTGAACGGGTTTCTGTGTATTTATGCCCACATGAAAAGTACATATAATTATATCTAAAGTTCCGATAAAGTGGTATTGGCCATTCAGTCACAGACGTAAGTATAGCCTGCCACGAATTCGTCTAAAAGATCATACAAAATCAAAGACAAAGCATGTTCTGACAACTATGAGGTGGTACAAGCTATACTCCAACACGCAAATTCGATTATTAGAATGGTGTATGTACGATAGACCTTACTATCTGCTGAGATCTAGCTGAGAAACCTTTTGTTGGACATTCTTTTTATACTGTGCCGGAATATTAGAATGCGCATTTTAATTGACATTTTTATCAATTATTCTAATTGTATTCGATATTTGAATTGATCGATTGTGCTTAATTTTTTGTAATTAAAATTGTTGTTTTGTTTTTAACGTTGTTCTTGACGTTATTATTTGACATCATATATTAATTTTATTGTTATCACTTCATATAATTTGACGATCTCAATATTAATTACTTATATGGGACATTAATGTAATGTATAATGTTATTTTAATTTTGAGAAATAAATGAATCTAATCTAATCTATCGAAATATTATGAAGCCGCCAAGCCGCGACGTCAGCCGGAACCAGCGTCTTCATGTGCCATGGGGTGATCACCCATCCACTTAACTGAGTTAAGCCATCGGTTATTGTTGCCGAATCACTGTCACCACCGAGCACTTCTGAAGTACACCCTGCGTTTGCCACAAATACCTAGTCTTCATTTTATCATCCTGCGACCTTGCAGTTAATTGTCAACGCAGCAGTCGCCTTCGAAAGGTCTCTATTTCAGAACTTTTCTGCTAGAAGGCGGTCCGTTTCACACGCTGCCACTTCAACTTTCTTTCCCTTTGGACTACCTAGTAAGATTTTTACTTTTGCAACGTAGTGCAAAGAAAATACTATCCACTAGATTCAATAAACGAAAAACTATGGAAGATATTAAATATGTAGTTTAATCGACCATTTTTCTGTTTACAGTCGAAAAACTCGGTGATCCATGAACTTTGATTTATACGCAGCAGTTTTAAGATATGGGTCAAGTAGGTACCGATGAGCTTTATGAGTTTCCTATGCCAGAAACTAAAAAGAAAGATATTGCACAGTTAAAATTGTTATCATGTGTTTACATGATGCTATAAGCACGAAATGATTGTAAAATGTTCAGCCCGAAATATGTTGAACGTATAAAGAAGAACGTTCGTTAAATTTTTGAGGATCAAGTACAGTCAACGTCTCTTTGAGTTACTCTTTATCGTTATAAATCTAGCTCTTGCCAAGTGACAAATTCTTTGCCTAAATTTATTGCAAATGACATATGGGAAGTTGGATGGACGTTGGTGGGTTACTACCAACCTTAGCTACCAACGAACGTGGTAAATATATGAATGTTTTTATTTTTATTCCCATTCAGACCTAAAATTCTCTCCATTCTTAAGGCATCAAACTGGCAGAGTTTTGACCTACTTTCGTAAAATTCAAACATTCTTATCACACATAGAATGAAAAGTCCGTGAAGTATACATTCAATACTTAATTGGGCTTAATTACGCACGTTAAAGTACATTTCAAAAGGGTCGTTACATTTGAACCCTAGACTCTAACCTTATGATATTACGGTCGTATGTTCAATCACTCATTCATCGATGCGTGAAAACCAGCCCCAGTTTTTTTCCAGATTTTCCACAAATTGGAAACTTTTTTGTAAATGTAGAGGTCTTGTTACGCTGGTCGAAATATATTTATGGGTCCATAATATGAAACATTCGGCCAGAGTGGCCACTCAGCGAAGTGTTATGTCAATTTTATTGATATACGTCATGGAAGGCTTCAAGTTCCTGTTTATTACCTTATTACGAGCCAGCCTGCCATCGCAGCTTAGATATAAGACCTTAACTTACTTTTATAGTGCACTTAGTACAATCAGCACTTTGCTTGGACAACGAATAATAATTGTTTTAAATTATAGCATGACCTTTATAGCACTGACTACACAAGTTTAATGTGTTCAAAGTTAAATGAAGTAATGTGAGTAGAGCTCAAAGAAATGGCTTAACAAGTGAAAGCTACATGGTTGTGTTGTGTAGTTGTATGTTGTAGTAATTATCTATGTTTGTTAAGTGTCTGCTATTAACTTTTCAAATTCGCTCAAGCAATATGACTGCAAGTTTTCGCAATATGCTTCTTCTCCTAGATAGCGTTGTAGAAAACTTCTGTCCAGTATCATATTAAAACTCTCATCTCGACATATAAGAAAGCGTCAAAAGCACATTCAAACTGGTATCACATTGAAATTTCAACCCGCTAAGGATTATAAACGGAAAATAACAACCTACCCAATATCTAAACCGCAACGTCACAAGCAATGCTCGAAGCTCAAAGCTTTCCAAGCCGAGCTTCCTTTGACCGAGCTTATGCTTGAGCTTTTCCATCGGTCGGCAGCTTAATCTTTGCCTAGTGGTGCATCAAATCTAACGTCTCGGGTAGTTATGTCTGAAGCAAATGGAGAGAGCGGGCTTATGTATGTATTTCTGCAGATTTGTGCATACAATCTTATTGCAAGTATGATACTGGAAGGTAGGTATCGCAGTGTTATTTGACTGGCTAAGTGGCGACAGTTGATAAGTTAAGATATAATTTATTGCACAAAGACAAAAATTACACAACTTTGGTGGCCTTATAGCTAAAAGAATCCTTTCAGATAGATAGAGTAACATGAAAAAATGAATAGATGCCTTGGTATAAGATTATTAGTATATGATATGGTGGATCTGTAACGATTATAATATAATGTAAAATATAATATAGATCTTATCGAGTAGTGGGCTGTCCGTAGATGTTGGGGGATTGATATATTGGGGGACATGAGTTAAGAGATGATGTGGTCTCCGTAACTGGTCGGTTAGAAGGATTATTTAACTTTTCTGATATTCTCTGGTAACGTTGTAGAATATTAAATTAGTTATCTCTCGAAATAAAGTTGTTAAATAACCACCAAAACACATTTTTAACGCATAATTAGCGGATTAAGATCAATTGATTTCGCAAATATCACTAGCACTTTGCCAACCTTGCAAAAAGGATCTTGATCCTTGCTGCTGATCAGCCGATAAACATTCGATAAGCTTAACACTCGAATTACTCTGTTCATTGCAAAAAGAAAGCTTACAAATGAGTAAATAAGCTTCAAAGTGTGTGATTCAGTGAATATACATCTAAAGATAGTTTCGTGTTCACGGCATTCGCCTCCGATGCCATAATCTGAAGCCTCAGTTATGCGGCGGTACAGAGGCGAATCCGTTTCAATTTTCTGACGACCGACGCCGGCTCAAGATTTGGCCGCACTTGTGAATATTCCACGAGACGATTCGGCTAGTGATGTTACCATGTTTCGGGAGCGGGACACTATTGGGCCTTAAAAAATTGCCGTGGAAAGAGAGTGTTTCTCAAAGTCTTACACTGTCTCACTTAGCTGGATTGCATCAATCACTTAAGTTAGATAGATAGATATTCTTTATCGCAAAAAAACATTACAGTTGTATTAAATTACAAAGACCAATGTCCAATTTAGGCGGTCTTATCGCTAGGGAGCGATCTCTTCCAGACAACCTTCAGGTAGAGAAGGAGGAGGTTCTTCATTTTAAGTGCCGTTTTGCCAAGCACTCATTCTATGTATAAATGTATATTGATTTACATGTATGTAAAATACCAAAGATCAAATCAGAAAAAAGATGAATTATTCGCACTTTTATTTTTGGCTTATAATAGGCATGATGACTGTATTTTTTTTTTGTTTATTATCGAAAGACCTTACATTTATGTAAACAATCCTCAAAGAATCACTTCATCTGGATCAATACCACCAGAGATATCACAATTTGAAATGCACATTTTTTGGACTTGCCCAAAAACGCTCCATACAAAAGCGACAGTGACGTCACTATCGCTGTCACTTTTGTATGGAGCGTTTTTGGGCAAGTCCAAAAATGTGCATTTCAAATTGTGATATCTCTGGTGGTATTGATCCAGATGAAGTGATTCTTTGAGGATTGTTTACATAAATGTAAGGTCTTTCGATAATAAACAAAAAAAAAATACAGTCATCATGCCTATTATGGCGGACACGAAAAAACAAGGAGTATTTGGTTAATGAGACAAAGTCTCTTTCTCTGTCCGTATATCCTTATGTATACTTAAATATTTAAAAGTACGCAACGGATTTTGATGAGTTTTTTTTAACATAAGTAGTTATTAAGTGATTGAAAAGGAAGGTTTATAATTATAATAACATTCCATTGCTCCTGAGCGCAGCCGGGGCGGGTCGCTATATTAAGTATGAAACAACAAGAGTTTTGCGGCTATGTTCAATCTTAGAAAACTGAGTCTTAATAAGATTTATAATGTCTGTTCAAATAAATTGTTTGCATTGTTTAATTGTTAGAAAGGAACTCAGTATTACAACTTAATCGTAAGCATGAGCACGTTTGGGACACATGTCCCAAAATTCGGGACATCAACCAGTACGTGCTTGACTAGCTCCCTTTGAGGTTGGTCTTTCGCACGGAACTAACCGCCGGTTGGTTTTAGCAGACCAGAACTAAGTGTCGCTTTGTTGGGGTTAGTTTGGCAGCGACAAACTCTAACAGCTCGCTGGCTCGGCTCCTTCATGCTTAAGTAAGTAAATATTATTATTTCCATCATTGCTTACACTAAACGTGTAAAAACTCACTTAAAAATATGTTTTAAAAACATTACTTACTTCAAAAACTACGCAAACTATTATCAGATTTTACATGACATGATATTAGTTGAAAGATCTGGTCCATCTCACATATTAAGAAAACATTCGCTTGGCGCCACACTTAACGATTACTCCCTCTGTGTACCCGGAAAGTACTGAAATCAAAGCCAGCTATAAACAGAAAGCAGGGCCACAGGAATGGCCGGCACATTTAAGAGCCGTAAACGGAGGGTAGTTGGTTAATATTTGAGCGCGGCCGTCGCAGAGCGCCTTCACGGTCATTTGTCGCGTGCCCGTCGAGTGGCTCGGACGTTCCGCTGATCGTATTGTTAAGGTTATTGCAGGTAAACCGAAAGAGAAAATGGATGTAATTGTTTTTGCTATCCCATGGCTGAAAGCTAATACGGATATTAACGAGTGCTATTTTTAAGCAAACTGATATTACTTGTAATAAAACGTCGTTTTTCTAAGCTAACATGAAAAAAGGTTTTGAAATAAGTATCAATGAAATATTTCCACTTTATTCTTAGTCAAGTCTTTGTTACTAACTTTAATGTAAAACTATCCGAAATATACAACATACTACCACAACTTCAACTACAAACTACAACCGAACCATTAAACTACTATTAAAACCTGACTGACGTAGATAGGTGTATGTCGCAGGTAGGTATATGACATAGCCAGACCGATGTAATTGGGTACGTGATAATTACTTTATCACTGCAGCCCATTCCTCTGGGAACCTATACAGGGATTATTACGAATGCGTCTATTACCATTGATGCAATATAGACATGTTCTAGAATTAAGAGCGTCGTGGCCCAGTGGTTAAACACTCTGGCTCGGAACCCGATGGTCCCGAAATCAAATCTGGTCGGAACACACCTGCTTTTTGTTCATTGTACAATTTGCGGCTAACTCTCCGGTGATGGAAAATACCGATATCAAACCCAAACAACCCGGATAACAACGGTAGGCTCGCCCCTCACCACGTTGTGTTCTAATTCCCTTGCGAAATGTGGGCTTCTGAATGTTCCGTTTACCATGACGGCAACGATCAGTGCGCCTCTGACTAACCCATTAGGGATATGGTCGTGAGGGTATGTTATGTTAGAATTAAGACAAAATATTTCTAATGGATCAGACGAGACCTTGAATGAAAACGGCGGACCAGCAAACGCAGTAAAATATCTATATACAAAAGTGCCGCTCGAAATCGAGTCGCGACTCGATTTCACGCATACGCTAGCATAAAATGTGGGGGAATAAGGTGGCGGCAGTAAGTACGGGCTGTGCCGCGTGTCTGTGTGCACGCTAGGCAAATAACTGGGCGGGCGGCCTTAGATAACCTACTGTTATGTTTACTGTGGTAAAATCACTATAACCTAGCTGAGCCCAATTGTGCGTATCGCTGACTACACATAAGATCCGTCAAGGTGATATTTCTGGCATTACACGTAGATACAACCCGCGGTTACCGCATAGCATCAGGTGGTATGTGAGGTTGCTTGCCACTGATTACAGTGCCGAATGTGTCTTAGTTGCTGACTGATTTTTGTATACGGACCTTTGACTCGTTTTATTTCCTTTGCAATATTTATTTCACCTTACGAAACCGAGTGCGATAGGCGTACCTAATGCTTATGCAACAGCAAGATTCAAAGTCCATATAAGAGAGTTTAATTTTATTTTTCTTTGCCTTCTTTTATTTCCAGTTTCCAAGTCAGTTACGACGAGAAATTATTTCTACAAAACTATGTCTGTTTTAAAATGAACAAACGCTAATTGTTTCAAGAGACGTGATACACGCTTCGGATACAGCCCGAATTCCACTTTATGTGCGCTGTTAACGCGAGATTCTTGACGTCAGGTGGGGAAAGGGTGGCCATGTTGTGAGGAATTCTGTGGACACATATTTAAATGTAATAAAAGTAAATGATGAGATGACGACAGTTATTTCGCAGGTCAAGTTTATCTGTTAATATCTCAGTGCTCATTCCCATTATTTATTCTTACACGCTAACGACGAGCACGAGAACGTCTGGAACTTGGTCATTTCTGTGCAAGGTCAAGTGGAATTATTTTGGAGGCTTGACGTGAGGCCTACAGTAAACAATCTATGCATCTTCTTCCTTACTTATCGCCACTCAATACATAAAATTTGTTTAGACTACCTAAGTGTAACTAACAGTTTTATACTGACATTCTTGTTTTTTTTGGTTTAGCTTTCACCGAAGGCCAGTACCTAAATAAGTGTGCTAGTCGATAGCGTTTAATCCGGTCAAATTAGACATTCAAAGTTACATTAATTCCCACCAAGCTGAAAATCGGTAAGATTGTTTGAAATATCATTAAAAACAAAATTTGAAAGTTCCCCATCTTTCCCCTGTAAGGAAAAAAATTTATTCAAGGTCAAAGGTAAAAAAAATGAGTTTTTCGCGCTTTTCAGCAAAACGGTAAGTTTTATCATAAAAATATTTCAGACAAAAATTGTAGATCATAAAATTATCTACAAAAAAATAATTTATACTTTTTTTTCTACGAGCCACCGTTTTTGATATATAACGATTCAAAAAGTTGTAAAAGTTGTAATCGTCATAATATGCACACGTTTCCACGCCACCTATGAGGTAGTGTACTTTTTTTTTTTTAAGTAGGGTAAATGCCTTACGCATAGCCGTCCACCGGGGGACGGACGGGTTATGTCGGACTCTCCACTGTAAAGGTGGTATACCAGTGGCCCTACACCCAAAGGACGGCTCCGCTGCCGTAACCGGCGGTACGGCCCCGCCGGACCGCGACGCAAAGGGGGGATCAGCCTCGGATCACTGGCCCCCACCAACCGGTTGTGCGTCGCGGCCCCAACCACGCGCCTCAAAGGCGCCTGCAGGCCCCACTGGCCCCGCAGCCCCACGTCGCCCTTGCGGGCCGCAGCGGGTGGGTGTCCAGTCCCCCACGCTGCCACGCCTGGGTTCTCTTCGCTTCCCGGTGGTGCCCCTACCACCGGTACTAGGCCCCCTTGCCAAGCCGAGGCGAGAACCCGTGTACTTAGCGCAACTTTTACAGCTTTTTGAATCGTTATATCTCAAAAACGGTGGCTCGTAGAAAAAAAGTATTAAGTATTTTTTTGTAGATAATTTTATGATCTACGATTTTTGTCTGAAATATTTTTATGATAAAACTTACGTTTTGCTGAAAATCGCGAAAAACACATTTTTTTTACCTTTGACCTTGAATAAAATTTTTTCCTTACAGGGGAAAGATGGGGAACTTTCAAATTTTGTTTTTAATGATATTTCAAACAATCTTACCGATTTTCAGCTTGGTGGGAATTAATGTAACTTCACTCTTATTTTTTGGTCTAATTTGACCGGACTAGTTGTCGTAACAAGAAAATAATAAAGAGCAGTGTTAGGATTTTTCTCGACCGCTACTATCTGGGTCATCCATAACATCATTTAATTTGTATACCTAAATTAAAAAAACATTTTGAAACTATTCTGCTCGATGAAACATCGATCAATATTAACTGATATCCTCAGAATTACTAAGTCTTGGAAACCCTACCTGGAACGTTCGCAAAGCGAAATTCCATTTAGTGCGCAGCAACCGTCTGCAAACGCTTTGTCTCGTCTAATTATGTGACCGGGTGTCGGTTCATTTCCCAGGTGAGGCAGGTCGCTGTTTAGCTGCTGCTGCAATAAGGTCGAGTTAGGTTTTATAGGAATAGGAATAGGAATATCATTTTTAACGGACTTGTGGCCGTTGGGACAAAAAAGTTCCAAAATGGCGACTACGTTTTCAAAATTGTTTAAACTTGATGCTTAACTTAATTTAGGTTAAAAGTTTTAAAAGTAGAGTTCAGTTGTAAATTCTGAATTTTGTCATAAGAAGCCGTAAAATTGTGAGACGTGAGCTTAAAAAAGGATTTAACCTACTAGGAGTTAGTTGTACTTCAAAGTTGCAAAGACCTTACAACAACGTTTTTTCATAGCGATAATAAAATAAACAAAATAAAAATGAACCATTCTAAATCTCAAGTAATTGCAATAGAACAAGTAATTGTTGAGATAAGAATGTAACAGACCTGCAGACATAAAGGGGCCACTACTTATTGCAACGAAAATTGCAATTGGATTAGAGGATGTAAGCAAAACAGAAACAGTGATGATTATGAATTTATCTACAACGCAAACATACAAAATATGTAACCACTAGAAAACAACGCCAGTTAAACATTAACCCTACAGTGCGCGTTTTTTTCAATTATAATTTTAATTTAAAAATATAAAAAAAAACACACATAATTAGGACACGTAAATGAGGTTTTTTGGTATGTACCTGATATGTTACAAAACGCATAAATGTTACCACCACTAGATATCACCAGGCGTTTCTTTCTCTCCTATAAAAATACTTTTTTGGTGTGTGCCTGATCAGATACAGGGCGCACTGTAGGGTTAAACAAGTACCAAAAAAGAGTTCAGTTTGCCACAATAGTGAATCTAGATCCCTATTACCTATTTGCAAGGCGACGTCTGAGCTGACTTGGTTCAGAACCTAGTCGCTCAACAACTCCGACGCGGTTCCTGTGGGATCGAGAATCACTTGACACCTTTCCGAGGTGGAATCAGCTGGTTCTATTTCGAAAAAGCTTTCATGACAGTGTAGCTTATACAGTAGACAGTGTGTGTTGAAAATGGTAATAGTTAAATGTAAAATCTATGTTAAACAACGCCAGTTAAACATCAAACAAGTACCAAAAAGAGTTCCGTTTGCCACAATAGTGAATGTAGATCCCTATTACCTATTTGCAAGGCGACCTCTGAGCTGACTTGATTCAGAACCTAGTGGCTCAACAACTCCGGACGCTACGGTTCCTGTGGGATCGAGAATCACTTGACACCTTTCCGAGGTAGAATCAGCTGGTTCTATTTCGAAAAAGCATTCATGACAGTGTAGCTTAGACAGTAGACAGTTTGTTTTGAAAATAGTAATAGTTAAATATAAAATCTATGCTGGAAATGTTGTCTCAAACATAGCCAATTAGTTATAAATTAGCCAATTAGTTAACTCAGTAGAAACAACCTTCCGACGCCGGTGGTAGAGTCACATTATGTACATGTATTTTAAGTATTGTTTATGTATCGTATTATTATGTGTATGTTTAATAAGTAGTAAAAATTAAGATTCCTGACGATTCGAAAGTACAGTGTAATGGTCTACTTGAATAAAGAAATATTGAATATGAATTTGAAAAAACGATCTTAAGGCGAGGTGGGCCGAAATTACGGATTTGAAAAACCATATGACACACAGGAAACAATGTTATAAATTCCAAAAAAAATGTATGTATTAGTTGAGGATCTGATCTAATTAAAATCGTATTCGGTTACATGATTTCATAAACTTCACTCGATAGAAAAAAATCTCAAAGTTACCCCTTTTTCTAATGTTTTTACATTGTCATGTCGAAACTATTGACTTTTTTGAATTTATTATTTTACTCGATTATACCCACTATATATCTGTAGACGTTTTCGTAAATTTTCAGTCGAAAAAATCATTGCTTTATTTACTATGTTTAAAAACCTACGAAATGAAAAAGGCGGCGACTCGGCAGGTCTGATCAGACGCGCGCTGGCGCTTGCGAACGACGGACCTGTGCCATTTTTTCCCGCGTCGCAATTTCGTTCACGAAAATCAATTACAGACCAAACTACATTTGTTGCAAGTGGTACAATACAGGCAATAAACAACGCAAACGCAAAAACTCGTGCACAGCCATCTCTTATTAATAATTTATTACTAAAATATCCTAGGTAAAGTTACGGGCTTAGTGACACAGTATAAAAATAAAAGTGTGAAAAACTGCACTGAACATGGCATTCATTTTTGATCATTTATGAAATACATACTACTACCTGCCGTTTGCAAATGTAAAGTACACACAATAAAAAAGGGCTAACCCTTGAATTCACAAACGTCACTCGAGGTTGAGCACGCCTTCAAAATTTCATAAACATAAAAACCCAGAACCGCCAGGAACAAAATGCATAAAAATGGGTTCACTATAGTAACCCTATAACGTTTTCAAAAAATCAGCTTCCTACCTTACCCATGTAGTATAGAAGTTATTGTACCGTAAAACTTCATTAAAATAAAAAAAGAGGAAGACATAGCATCAGCGTACCAAATGTGGCCATGCAAAAAACAGGTCCAATGGACTTGTTTTAAAGCCAATATGACTTGTTCGCGTGCGCGTCATACGTCAATGTCATGTGCTAGTTTTCGAATTCACTAAGTATGAACGTAACGTATCTCTATTTACTTTAATCAATGAATAACTTACATTGATTTTAATTACCTTCATTTTATACGCGATTTCCACCAATAACACATGATAATACCTACATTGATCTAAACAAAAAGAGTTACGTTACGTTCATACTTCACGAATTCGAAAACTGGGACATATTGTATGAATGACGAGCACTCTAACAAGTCACAGTCTTAATATTGGGTCGAAAACAGGTCCATTGGACCTGCTTTTGTGTAGCCACATTTGGTACGCTGATGCCGTATCTACTCTTTTTGTTTATATTAATGCAGTTATATGTATAGTCTAGTAACTTCTATACTACATGGTTCAGGAAGCTGATGACGTTACAAGGTTACTGTAGTGAACCCATTTTTAACATTTCGGTCCTGGCCTTTCCTTTCAATTTCACAATGTGTTTTGCATTTAGTCCTAAGGACTTCCCTAAGTCCTAAAGATTTTCCTATTTATATATTTTTAATGACTTTTTAATAATAGACCAAAATTACGAGAAAGTACTGTATCAGTATCAGTACAAGTAGCGTACCAATCTTGGAAAGTTCCGTGTTCAATCAGGAAAACAAAGAACACAGTCAATTATTTCTAATTTATTTATTTGGCATATGCAACAGTTGACAATCGAGACATTTATACACGGTTACTTTTTAAATATGTACATCATATAATAACTATAACTTGGTTTCGAAATAAAGCAACTTTACGTCTTATATTTTCTTTCATTTTCTAACTATTTTTTATCTACAATATCAGCAGTTTGTGAACATGCCCTTGGTAAGCCCAACCATTTCATACGTTTTGATAAACCATAGGTCCTTGCTAGGGAAAATCGGTACGTGCTACGGATGCTGCGAGAGGCTATTGAAATAAAAAAACATCCAAATTTCAATCGTCAGGATGGTCGGAATTTGCCACCTGCGGGATCCTGTAATACGCTTGATTAATCTCAGAGGGCAGCACAATACTGTGAGGTCTCAAGATACGGTTAGTTCGTACTGCTTAGACAGGAACATTTCCAATAATGTTAGTGGAAATGACGGTAGTTAAGTGAGGGTTGCTAAAAAATTGTACTGTTTTGTGACATAGAACATCTTTGTCATCCCGTGATCACAGCTGCTGTAAAGTAGTCGAAACGTCGGGTTAGAAAATGAAAGAAAATATAAGACCGCGAGTAGAATCCAATACTCAATACTCAATCATTTATTTGCATTCCATAATGTAGTGGTAGATGTTACAAACTTGGTATGTTCATTACAGACCCTCTCGGGCACAACAAATAGGATAGAGTTAAGTTAAGTTGTTGAGGTCTGGCAATTGTGCAGGCCAAGGCAATACCAGGATACATAAACGGGAACTAAACCTGTTGGTTTTGTAAGTATAAGGTCAACATGACATATGTCATCTCGTGGCGTTGATAGTGAGGATCAAATTCTGTGAATAACATCATATAGAAAACTGATAGAAAGGTCTCGTTTCGAATAAAATATTTTCATTCTCCTTGAATTCACAACGTGCCCGTTAAAAATTAGCTATAAAAGATACTTTTTATTTGAAACTAGCGGCCGCCCGCGACTTCGTCCGCGTGGACTTAGGTTTAAAAAATGTAATATACCTATCTTTATAAATTGTAGCTTATGCATCGGACAAGGACATACCTTTTCCGATGCATAAGCTGTATAAATGTAAAGTTTCATTGAATCCATCCAGTAGTTTTTACGTGAAAGAGCAAAACGGCACATACATCCATCCACACATACAAACTTTCGCATTCATAATATTAGTAGTATAGGATATAATTGTTTGAGAGTTTCTATCTAACCAGGTTGACTGTCTACAAAATAAAACAATTGATATCCAGTTGTTACTTAACAGACCTAACTTCTCCCGTTTTCCCAATATTTCCCTTCACTGCTCTGCTTCTATTGATTGTAGCTTAACGAAAAGTTTACTATAACCTGCCCAAAAGTAAAAAAAATATTGTGCCAAATTTCGTTTAAATCCACCGAGTAGTTTTTGTTTCTATAACGAACATACAGACAGACAAAAATCTTACTGATTGCATTTTTGACAATGACAGGTAAAAAAATCCTGCCGCTAATAATTAGAAATTCAAATAACAAGTGCCCTTTTCAACAATTTGATTAGTTGGTTCTGTGAATGTAAGGAAAATAAAACATATTTTGTTAAAAAGGAAAGCCTTTAGTTTGCTTAGTGATGTAACTCCCCAAAATTTTAATTTATATTTTCCATACATTCAAAAAAATGTTTGACAAGATACTTAAAAAAATAATCAAAAGCCTGCAATACGAAGCTGAACTCGGCGCGCTCAATCACAGGTGAAAAATTGACTGGCGCAAATAACTACGGTAAAAACGGTCCGCTACGGTCTAAGCATACAGAGTATACAAGTTTTTGTCAAAATCTGTCTCCAGACTCCGTTCAGCTTTTTTCGATATTTTTCATAGTTTTAGAATTTGGCCTACCACACCCACCTGAAAAACTCATGTTGTTGATGTCTAAAAAACCGATGCACCCTGAATATTAATCTCTAAACTAAACTAAATTAAATTGTTAAATCTAAAATTCTGAAGTACAATAAAATTTGTTCTACTGCTTATTTCTGCACTGTATGAATGGCTGGGGTCGAGTGAGTTCAATCGCGTTGCGTCCGGGCGAACTAACTTACGCGCGGCTCGGACGGCGTTAAAAACCTACTTTTGCGGGACTAGAGGGCCTTAAAAAGGTTTCTCAAATCGCGCATTCCTCTAAACAACTATCACTTTTGAATCAAAACACAAGTTTCGTGGATTCTTCAGAAAACGTTTCATAAGTATTGCATCTTGATCCTTTCTAAAGAGAACAGGGATTAAAATTTCATCAAATATAAAGGTTCGGAGTAGCTTGCGGAGTTGCGATACAGGGTGTAACTATAATGCGCGTTGCGGTACACAGAGTGCTTTACATAATCTCAGCGGCTACGTGTTCAAGGAATGCTGCAGTTCACGCCGTATAACGGCACTGCTTTAGATATTTCAGAACTTTAGCTCTGTAAATACTTTTTAGTAGTAGATTTTAAACGTGCACAATTTACGAGTATTCATTAAGATTAAAAACGGTGAGGTAAGAACACGCCAGGGGGGCTAAAACAGCAACATTTTAGCATTTCATATTATGAATCATCTATTTGACGTTTCATCTAGACCGCGGTCCGTTGCGAGTCAAAAGTGAGTAACAGCGCGCTGACACGCATCCCGAATTGATAAATTGTATGAACGTGAGCGACGTCAGCGCGCTATTACTCACTTTTGACTCGAAACGGACCGCGGCCTAGATGAAACGTCAGTTAGATGTTTCATAATATGAAATGCTAAAATGTTACCGTTTTAGCCCCACTGGTTATTTAATATGAAGTCCAATAAACTTCGCCTAGTGTAGAGAAGGACACCGAATCATAAGGTAGGATGACGATGATGAACTTAGACAATAGATAGATAGATATTTATTTCATTGTACGAAAACTTACAGTTCAATTAAATTACATATACAATGGTACAATTTAGGAGTTCTTATCACTAGAGAGCAATCTCTTCCAGAACACAATTTACAATTCGTATTGCTACGAATTTCTGCTACGATGTGTATATGTGTTTAAGTGATGATGCCTGGGGTTGACTGACGATAATTTGGTGAAGAAAGGGGGGAGGGTAAGCAAATGGGTCTAAAAGGCTTATTTACTGTAACAAAGGAGGATAAGATCTCACAATTGAACAACTTTGCTATAATATTTACTTAATTTTAATCATATTTGGCTGTGCTGCCAATTTTTGTACGAACTTCTTGGACAGACGTCCGCGCGCCACACAGTTGAACAAGCGATTTATTAAAATATCATATAATAGTCCGGTCAAATTAGACCAAAAAATAAGAGTGAAGTTACATTAATTCCCACCAAGCTGAAAATCGGTAAGATTGTTTGAAATATCATTAAAAACAAAATTTGAAAGTTCCCCATCTTTCCCCTGTAAGGAAAAAATTTTATTCAAGGTCAAAGGTAAAAAAAATGTGTTTTTCGCGATTTTCAGCAAAACGTAAGTTTTATCATAAAAATATTTCAGACAAAAATCGTAGATCATAAAATTATCTACAAAAAAATACTTAATACTTTTTTTCTACGAGCCACCGTTTTTGAGATATAACGATTCAAAAAGCTGTAAAAGTTGCGCTAAGTACACGGGTTCTCGCCTCGGCTTGGCAAGGGGGCCTAGTACCGGTGGTAGGGGCACCACCGGGAAGCGAAGAGAACCCAGGCGTGGCAGCGTGGGGGACTGGACACCCACCCGCTGCGGCCCGCAAGGGCGACGTGGGGCTGCGGGGCCAGTGGGGCCTGCAGGCGCCTTTGAGGCGCGTGGTTGGGGCCGCGACGCACAACCGGTTGGTGGGGGCCAGTGATCCGAGGCTGATCCCCCCTTTGCGTCGCGGTCCGGCGGGGCCGTACCGCCGGTTACGGCAGCGGAGCCGTCCTTTGGGTGTAGGGCCACTGGTATACCACCTTTACAGTGGAGAGTCCGACATAACCCGTCCGTCCCCCGGTGGACGGCTATGCGTAAGGCATTTACCCTACTTAAAAAAAAAAAAGTACACTACCTCATAGGTGGCGTGGAAACGTGTGCATATTATGACGATTACAACTTTTACAACTTTTTGAATCGTTATATATCAAAAACGGTGGCTCGTAGAAAAAAAAGTATAAATTATTTTTTTGTAGATAATTTTATGATCTACAATTTTTGTCTGAAATATTTTTATGATAAAACTTACCGTTTTGCTGAAAAGCGCGAAAAACTCATTTTTTTTACCTTTGACCTTGAATAAATTTTTTTCCTTACAGGGGAAAGATGGGGAACTTTCAAATTTTGTTTTTAATGATATTTCAAACAATCTTACCGATTTTCAGCTTGGTGGGAATTAATGTAACTTTGAATGTCTAATTTGACCGGATTATAAGTAGTTTCATTCTAAAATGATTTTAAGAAGCCAGTGTTGAAAAGTCAAAGCTAATGTACGAGTAGTATTACTTGCCAAATATCTTACTTGAACTAATGGCATGTCAAGATAATATAAAGCGAACAGTAAGTCAAATTAATTTAATCAAACTTGTAAAGAATTTTCTTTGTTAAGCATTATTCATTGTAAGAAAGTAGAGAAAATAGAATCGTTCATGCAAGTGCTTAATACCATTGCAAAACTTTTCGAAAACTTCATCTAATTTATTGAATCTCCAACAAAAGCGCTAAGTATTTAATTTGAATTGCAATCAAAACAATTCTACTAAGTTAGTTTGAACTTAAATAAAAGATCCAGTGAGTTTAATTTTTATTGCTGAGATAGCACATTTATCAGAATTTAGAGAATATTAGGTTATTTTATTTTTAGCATTAGGGATAATGCATTATCATCTTACTAAAGATAGGAAAACCAGAAAAAGGCATTCGGTCCCGCCTGATGCCAAGACCGAATGCCTTTTTCTGGTTTTCCTATCTTTAGAGAATATTTTCTGTGTATTGTTTCAAGATATTTTGTTCGGTTTCATTCTCCTTAATGGTAACTAGAACCTCACTTTTGATCAGGAAGAACTGGTAGATTACTTGAATAAATAAATAAATATCACTGGACATTATTCCACACAGCGCTATAAGTAGCTAATCTCGAACGAAATCAAAAGCAACTACTTAAATGCTTGTGATTTATATAATGGACCACGAATAAACATACTTGAATACTTCTTGAAGCACTCAGACCAGTACAAATAGACATGTTCATGCACACAAATGTTTGTACTGTGAGGGGATCGAACCCGCGACCTTTGGTGGAGTAACCGACTTCTTAACAATAACACCAAATCCGTCGTAATCTGTCTATAATGCATCCTTACACGGAATTAGAGGATGTTTGAAGTTTAAAGTAAAAACTGACCACTTAAACAGTGATTCTATTGTTGTAAATACTTGTAACATAAAGTCAGACAGTTTACTTCAGACAGTTAAAAGACGTAAGCTTCGTATTCCCAAATTGGAATTCATTCAAATTGGACAAAAGTGCTTAAAATTTCGTGCAGGACAAGTAAAACATTGCCAAGTTCCGTAAACAATGGATCGTGGAGACAAATGTGCCTGGAAAAACAAACACCGGACAATTATTTAAATAGCTAGTGATGTTCGAATTTACGGCGCATTCGTTTTTATTTCCCATACATACATAAACATAACATAAACGTCCTACGAGTATATACGTCTCACTGCTGGGCCTGTGCCTCACCTCAACTATGAGGTGGAACAAGCTATTCTCCAACACGCGGGCTCAGTGTGGATTGTTGGGGGGGGCGTAAGGTTAGTGAACAACCTTAATGTCAGATGTTACCAAGCCGCCCTAAAGCCTCTGCCTAGGCTTAACAACTGACATCTAACGACGTCAGCCGGGACCAACTGCTTAACGTGCCTTCCGAAGCACGGAGATGCCAGAAATACACATCACTAAATTTCGGTCGGGGTGGTCACCCATCCCATTTCCAACACGACGTGTGTTGCTTTACAGCAGCGATCGTCGCCGATCACTGTCACGGCTGATGACATTCACATCCCTGATGAAGCTAGGACAGCCTTGACTTAGAGCGCCCATTGCAAAATTTGGAGGTAGTTTAGTTTGAGAAACAAATTTATTACACTGTCTCTTATAGTCTCGTTCAGAGAGTCGTTTAAAACAGGAGAGCAAAGAGAAAAATAAATAGAAAATCTTTAGGTAGTGTTGCATATGAGAAAAACAAAATCACAATAGAATTAACAATACTCATTGAAATAACAATAAGAATGTTTCAGACTTCAGAATTCAATTAATACTGAGAGTTTATTAGCGTTTATTAGAGTAAAGCTTTATTTTAAAGCGTTTATTTTCTCTCCATAGTTAATAGGTCAGTTATGGTAAGTTTCACAGTAACGTGTATCTAGTGGCAATCAGACCCTAACTTGTGAGAGACTGGTGCTTGGGTTTGATATTAAAAAACCTGTAGTACAGTTTACATGCATAATAATTGTTTCTCACAGTTTTACTGGACATCCCTATTGGTGCTACAAAAAACAGAAGAACAACGGGATATGTCCCTCTGTATAAATCGCGGTGGCTGCAACGGACGCTCAAAAAACCTCCCCATCTAACCATATGAGATCCGTACGAAACCCACAAAAAGCTCACACGACTTTAAACCTTATTGCAACGGCTCTAACAAAAAATGCGCATATTTTTTGACCGACACTACTGCAAGAACTTTTTAGTAGTAGCTAACTACGAGTGGTAAACACTCGTATGCAAGTGGACGTAGAATTCATAATCGACTGAATTTGCTGATTGCAAGGGAAGTGAGAGAATTAAATTGTTTAAAAGTTCGGAAAAAAGTGATCGCGAAGTTTAACAAGCTGGGTTAGTTGGAATAACTTGATTTTGAATTTAAACCTGTTGATATTAGTGGTGAAACTAATCATTTGAATTTAAACAGCACTAATCTTAAGTTTTTAAGTGTCGCTCACAGGTTGATTAATTTTATGGATTTGTACAGACGCATTTAGCTTTATGGGACCTATCTTAGGCAACAATTCATTTGTTTTGACACAATTACGATTTCTAAAGCGACCACTCGTATTATGCTTTTTTCGTAGTGTCATCATGCCTTGTAGGTAAATGTGTAGCCGTGAAGAAATCTACCTAATTACGTTCCCGCATTAAGCAACTAAGAATTGTCGCCTAAGATAGATCAAATAAAGCTAAAGGTCTGTACATGTTATTTTCCCATGAGCTTTTTAAGAAAAATCTAAATGAAAGTGACCTGATAAATCTCGCACGGTTTCACAGGATCTAAACCACCCACTAAGGATTGAGCTTTTTGAATATCAAAATATCTTACCGTGTCTAGGCCATGTTCAACGGTAAACGTTTTAGCTCTGCAACTGATAATTAAATACACTTAAAACTAACTTTATATAAGGGAGAAAATCTTATTGCGAAAATGCAAAAACTTTGCAACTTTAACCGTTCCATTAGGTATTATGAGATATAGTGAGTTATAGTATGAGATCGCACAGCTGGACTCGTTTTCATAGTTCTCGTTGTCCCTAACTTTAACACTGATCCATTTATTTCAATCAAAACCTGCCAATCTCCAAATAATCAATAACAGCAAATTGAATCGAGAAAGCAAATAACAAAAGCTCAATTTGGCATGAAGCTAGCCGCCTTCAGCAGAAGAAAAAGGGAATTAAGTATTTTATTAAAGCTTAAGCAAGTGAAAATGTGGCCTTCCCAGTCCGATTAAGTCCTAATGGAGTCCAGAATGCGTCTGGATTCTCCATTAAACGGTCTGTAGATAACGGAAGGCTCTTCTATGGGAACGGAATAAGGCCGGCTGGTTCATTTTTAAATGACATATAAATGAATCAAGATTGCTCGTGAAAGATTGATTGTTAACAGGTATATTTGCTAGGTCTGAGTGTTTGGATGAGATCGTCTAAGCTGAATAGGGAATATGCACTGTTCTTTTTTATATTTTTACATGATAGCTTATATCGTTTTATGATTGATCAATACTATTCATTACCAAAAATGCAAAATGTAGTATATTTATAAAGTGTTACACATTTCAAACTTTTTCAAGCGTTTCAAACGCCGCCATTATGGCGCGCTTCGTTGTCATGGACTTGGACGTCACGCGAGTCTATATGACAAAACAAATGTAACCTACAAACTGTGGAATTCTTCTTCTTGTCGCGCTTTTGACAGTGACATACGCCTAGACTGTGACGTCACACTCGACTCACGGTTTCAACCACTTTGAATTTCTCACACTTTTTTGAACTTTTCAAAAATTATTTTTACATCTACAAAGAAATAAAATTAGGAAATATTGATAGACACGTAATAAGAATTCAAAATACTACTCAAAAAAATAATATGGCTCATCTGTTTCAAGTGCATATTCCCTATAGACGCGCAGCTCCACCGCATCTGCGCAAACAAGAGTGCTTGCCTGTATGCCTAGATGCAGTGGCGCGTCGTTTCAGCTTAGACGATCTCTACCTAAAAGTAGAAAAATTTCATAGATGCAAACTTTTAAAATCCATTTTCGTCCAGCACCTAAAAAAGAGCACATGTGAGTTTTGACCGCCAATCAGCTGAGTGGGCGATCCATCACGAGCTTCACGAGCGGATGGCGAATGGCAATTTCCCGAGACTCGTCTGAGCAATTAAAATAACTTTCCACATCGCCCATTTGTCATCGGGACTAGTCGCCCGACAGCTGATCGATGGCGGATCGGATTAGTTTTGTTTTTAATCTTTGGAATTTAATTAACCAAAAATTAATTTAACTTAGATCTGTCATGATTACGGTATAATAAGGTTTCAACTTTTGGAACTCATTTTGACATCGGTAAAGTACTTAACTTAATCATCATCATCAACCTTTCGAAGTCCACTGCTGGACATAGGCCTCCCCCATAGAGCGCCACAGCGAGCGGCTTTGGGCCATTAGCATCCAACGGCTTCCCGCAAACTGCACCAGGTCATCGGTCTACCGAGTGGGGAGCCTCCCCACGCTGCGTCTTCCACAATTAACTTAATCGACTTGTAACTATAAGAATACGCTAGTATTCAAACAAGTGGAGCGACAATATGACAGCGACTTGTTTGCGTGCACGTCATTCATACGTCACTGTCATGTGCTAGTTTTCCAATTCGCGAAGAACAAACGTAACATAAAGCTTCCTCTTTTTGTTCAATTCAATGACAGAGATACATAATATTCTTTGTTGCACATTTACAAAAAAAACTGACTGTTAAGTATGACATACAAAACCATGCACAATTTAGGCGGTCTTATCGCTAATATCACTCTCTTCCAGGCAACCTACAAGAAATTATTACAACAGTAACGATCCGTGCAAAAGTGTTGTATGTTTTCAGCGCAAAACGCAAAAAAGATTGTGTGTAATGCAGAAAGAACCCTGTAATATAAATAATGACGTATCTGACAAGCCGGAGTGTAATGCCGGTTATGTTAAAAAGGTAACACGGCGCAAACGCTTCACTCTGACCTACTTTTTAACTAATTTTACAAGGAGGGTTGTAAGAGCCAACTTTGAGGATAAAACACTTTAGCTATTACACACGTTTATTAGTGTAGCTAAATGAGAAATTGGTGTAAGAAAGTTTGGAACTGGTGGGAAATTGGGAATTTCTCGATTTTTCTTTCAAGAGTAGCTAACTGGGCTACCTTTTTACCTCACAACTCAAGATGGAAGTTGTCTTTACTAAATAATCAATTAGACGATATTTCGTTACAGTAATTAAGCTTATAAATAAGGTGTCATTGGAAATGAGAATAATTTCCGCTAAATTTATACACATTTGATGCTTCTTTGGCGGGTCAAATGTTATTATCGTTCATTATATTGCATAGAAGACCCAAAAAAAAACACCAAAATAAAATTACGCTGAAGGAAAATCTAGTGTCATGAACCCTTTTACAGCTATGAACATATTCTGTGTTACGACTTTAGTGTTACGAATATACCAAATAGAGGGTTAAAGTGTAACATATTGTGTCAGCAACACTGGCCGCCACAGCGCAGCCATCTCAGCATGACTGATGTCATGCCAAATGCTCTAGGGTTGGCAAAAAAAACCTTTGACACTTTTAACTCAAATGGTTAAATTGTACATTGGTTTCTTGAATTTGATACAACTGTAATGTTTTTGTGCAATAAAGAATATCTATCTATCTAATGGTGGACCATTTCATGGTTTTTGGTCTATTGGCTTCATTGACCTCATAGCCAATACTCTTAATGACAGGTGAGGGATATGGTCACACACTCAGACAAATACGTCGGAATTGTAATCTTGGAATTGACACCCACCAATAAGATTCTACCATTTCCGAGGAAATAATACGTATTGCCCAATCAGTGACGTTGCCCCCCGTCTCAGGTTGTTGATAGGCTTTATTTCATACAAGAACTCAAACAGCAAGCATCTAGTGGCTAGGTCGATGCTTGGATTTGTCTCCGTCTCGAATAGGAGAGAAAAAATTCAATAAACTGGAAATTGAAAAAAAAACCCAAAATGTTGCTGGGTTTTGTACCTGTCACACACATTTGTTGGTTGTCTGTCGAATACGATTTAATTGAACTACTATCACAGGGGGAGTAAATTATATGTCATTACTGCCAAACTTATTTTTGAGTTTCTGTGAGTGAGCTGAAGATTTTCTCAACTAAGAAATGCTCTTGCTTTATTCTAACCTTTTTTTTTTTTATTTTTTTTTTATTTTTCTTTTTTTTCCCGGTGAGATGCTTTTACGCACTTCCCGCTGCTTGGGGGGGCAGCGGGGGAGTGTGGGACTCACCCACCACAGGGAGTGCTTTATTCTAACCTGCATGCGGTTCAAACATGTTCATACGACGTTGCGGTGCCAAACGATGCTAAAGCGATTGATACACGAGCCACTGCAGAGTGATTTGTTATTCAAATCCGTTTAATGATTTATTCAGCATCAATCCGTGCGACAGAGTCGAGGGATGAGACAAAGGCGAGGTGTGAGCATCCAGCCACAGTAATCATAACAGTAGTTTATCTAAGGCCGTCGTGCCCCAGTAAGAGCTTGGCCCAGTGGTAGAACACTCTGGCTTGGAACCCGATGGTCCCGAGATCAAATCTGGCCGGAACACACCTACTTTGTGTTCATTGTACAATTTACGGCTAATTCTCCGGGAAAAACACCGATATAAAACCCAAGCAACCCGGATAACGGCGGTAGGCTCGCCCCTTACCACGTTGGGTTCAAATTCCCTCGGCGAAATTTGGGCTTCTGAAGGTTCCGTTCACCATGGCGGCAACAATCAGTATGCCTTTGAATAACCCATTAGGGAAATGGTCGTGAGGGTATGTTATGTTATTTAAGGCCGCCCGCCGAGTTATTAGCCTAACGTGCTCACAGACACGCGGCACAGCCCGTACGTACTGCCGCCACCTTATTCCCTCATATTTTATGCGTGATTTCGCGTCCGACACGGCGCGCGGCGCGCACGTACACATTCAAACCGAGAGCAGTACGTTTGTATGTAGATATTTTACTGTTTTCTGTTTACTGTGCCTTTTATCCTGCCTTAGACGACTGTCTGGCGCACAGGCGATAATGAATAGGCGAACTTCTGAAGTAATTCCGATTCATTCAGACGTCTTTTAAACGTTTAAGTCGAATTCTAATTCAGATTTTGCGAGACGGGGGAAAATGGTATGCAGTTTTGATGGTTCATTTTTATGATAAAAGACAAAATTGCAATTTATCTACTTTTTCCAAAGTCTAAGGTTTTTAATTTTACCATGAAACTAAATGTGCCATAATATCTACAGATTGTTTTTTGGTTTGATTAGAACCAACTAAGTAATATACTACGTTAAATTTGTAATTTTTTTAGAAGGGGGGCTAAAACGGCAACATTTAGATGATTCATATTATGAAAACATCTAACTGACGTTTCATCTAGGCCGCGGTCCGTTTCGAGTCAAAAGTGAGTAATAGCGCGCTGACGTCGCTCACGTTCATACAATTTATCAATTCGGGACGCGTGTGAGCGCGCTGTTACTCACTTTTGACTCGAAACGGACCGCGGTCTAGATGAAACGTCAGTTAGATGATTCATAATATGAATCATCTAAAATGTTGCTGTTTTAGCCCCCAAGGAGGGGGTAACAAACCGAAGGTTGAGGTTTGAGGTAACGAATTTTGTCTTAAAACATCTACTTCTACACAATCACCGCATCACGTAAAACGCATTGTTTCAATTTGTTAGAAAAAATGTGTACTCTACTGTAACCGTCTCATAAAGATGGCATCAGAGAAAGACTGGTTTGACAATACATATCACTTTATACTTATGCCAATTAAAGTATAATAAAAAAGAGATAAGTTACTTGTGCTAAAAATGGCAACCGAAATCAGAACTATTAGTGCACCTGAGCAAAGCATTGACAGTGTTGATAGTTTGAGATGACACTGCGCAACACGTAGGTATCTGTGTAGCTTACGCTCTAGTGACTGATCATACTATCTTGTTCACATGTGAAAACACTGTCAAATTAAAGGTACAGACGCAGTAGACAGTTTTTGACTTCGCATCAGTACTGACAGAACCTATCTAAAGATCTGAAAACCAGAAAAAGACATTTGGTCATGTTGGCATCAGGCAGGACTCGAACCCGCATCTTTCGCAAGCCGGGCGACTGCACTTCCAATTATGCTACCGAGACCATTAACAGACCGGCCGAATCTTTCTGGTATATTTTACCCTATGAGCCAGGGTGATTTCATCAATGTTATAGGCATCCACCTCTAACTCTCGGAAGAAATATTATTTCAAATATTTAACTTCCGATTAAGATGAAAAAGCTATTACTATTTCTTATTATTGTTTTAGCATTTTCCATGCAGTATCTTTACTAAAGATCTGAAAACCAGAAAAAGACATTTGGTCATGTTGGCATCAGGCAGGACTTTTTTTTACTGCATGGAAAATGCTAAAACAATAATAAAAAATAGAACCTATCTACCTCTTTTTTTATTTTAATATCATTGACCTATGCACTAAAAGTCATTTACTGACTACTTTTTACGCTTGACATGATGTCCTCTGTTCAATCAGCAACAAAAGTAATTAACTTCATCGAAACTCTCAAAGCATGCACATGATTAAGCAGAACTGCACAAGGGTTAATGATGTAGGCCAGTGGGGAAAACTCTGCATTGAAGCATTATTACTCCTCTCCTTAACTTTATATTTAAACTATACAGGGTGTTACAAAAATACCCCTAATAACTGAAGGGAGCTATACAAAGTCCTAAAAGGAGTACCTTGTTAATTTCTGACAGTCGTAGCTCTCAATTTGAATTTCGAGTAAATTAACGTAAAATAAAAACATCGACCATTGAAACACCCAGCACTAATTTGGTTCACGGGCCCAAGTTGACCCTAACCGGGAGAGACCGGGTGAGACCAGGAGTGACCTCCTTTGTTCACGCCCCTACGTTATAAATCGATAAATCTAAGTAATATCGACATTTTGGTAAACATTTGATGTACATTTTTATCGAAACCGTTCAAGACATGAAAAAAGGAACAATAATAATAAAAATATCCTCGGACATTATTCCACACAGCGCCATCTAGTCCCAAGTGGGCTAATTATAGTCCGTTATTATGGATACTAGACAACGGATAAAGATACTTAAATACTTTTTCTTTTGTAAATACATGCTTAATATACATAGGAAACACCCAGACCAATACAAACAGACATGTTCATGCACACAAATGTTTGTATTGTGCGGGGATCGAACCCGCCACCCTTGGTGTAGTAGCCGACTTCTCAACAATTACACCAAGACGGTCGTCAACATTCAACAACAACATTCACTATTTCAGATTCAATCACTTTCTATGCCATTTCAGTCTTTAGGGGTATTTTTGAAAGACCCTGTATTTAAACTATAGAGTGCCAACCCTGGGGACGCTCAACAAAGGCAGTGTGGGCGCTTTAATAAATTATTCCAGAGTTCGTTGCAGCTTTCAGCCGGTTTGAGAGAATTTGGCGCGTACATTTATTATGGACTGAGATCTAACTGGTAACAGCTGATTTTGGCTTGGAGATTAGAGGTGTCTCTTTTCATCCTATCCAGAGATCACTTGCGATTGGTTGGGATTGCTTGCGCTTAAACTTTAAACTTAACATACTTATGTGACTGCATTTTCCATGCAGTAGCTAAAAATCCTAAAACCAGAAAAATACATTCGGTTCTGGCTTCAGGCGGGAATCGAACCCGCGTCTTTCGCAAACCGGGCGACTGACTGCACTAATCTAACCATTGTGCTACCAAGACCATCCGAATCTTTGGTAAAGATACTGCATTGGAAATGCTAAAACTAACCAAAACATAGTCATAGCTTTTTCATCTTAGTCAGAAGTTAAATATTTTTTCCTAGTGTTGTGGGTGTATCAGCCTATAACATAGGTGAAATCACCCTGGCTCATAGGGTAAATAGACCAGAAAGACTCGGCCGGTCTGTTAAAGGTCTCGGTAGCACAGTGGTTAGTGCAGTCGCCCGGTTTGACAAAGAAACGGGTTCGATTCCCGCCTGAAGCCAAATCCGAATGTCTTTTTCTGGTTTTTGGATCTTAACGTTCTTATTCAGCAATATTTTGAATATGACGATCCAGTTCTCACCACTTTCCACAAATGTAAAAATACGTTTTTTCTTCAAGTATTTATTTATATCCAGTTGAAACGGTTCCAAACATCGTCAACCGGAAGAGCGCGAACACGACCGAGGCGTGACGCAATCGTCTGTGACAAATGGACAGTGACGTCATAGCCGGTAACGGCGGCGTCATAGCGCGTAATCCCACCGCTGGGGCTCCGCGACCCTAATAAATACGCATCTACATGGGCATTTACAAAGATTTGATAGGAAATGGGAATAAGAAGTGGATGGTATCATGAGGGTATTTTCGATTATAGTCTCTGTGGGATAGGTACTTAAGTTTTCCAAACAAACGTATGTTTAAAGAACTTAAGTGACTTATTTTGAGATGATTATGAAACTCTAAGAAGATCAAGGAGAGGAAAATAAGGATGTAACAGAATTCTGCAATTGGAATTGAAAATTAGAAAAAAGAAATACCATTAAGAAAAAATAAGGTAGTTATTTGTGCACCTGTATTAGCACGTAATATATCGCTAGAAATAGTCATAGCGATACACAACAGCGTAGAATAATTTTAACGTTAAGTTCGTACTAACGTTTTTGAATGTTCCATATAATATATGGAACATTCAAAAAAATGACACACTACGAGTATCCTACTCTAGCGATAAGATTGTTGCATAGGAAAGCTCTTAAGAGTCTGCCCTAGTGAACTGCCCTAGTAAACCGCCCTAGCTGAACATGGTCCTCACCGCCGGATATCATGGCAGTGCCGTAAATCCCAAAGTTAACCCATCAGCACGGCCACTCGCGCCGCACCTGCCTCCGCTTCACATCTCATCTCGCCGCTCTCAGCTGTGTTTATGATATTTCACTTTTCAACTTGGCTGGCATATTTTAAGAGGTAATACAAGCAGAGGCGGCTCGTGACATTTTATGCTGGGAGTCCACCACATACAAACGTAAACATCGCACAAACAGGTATCCCAAAAAGTCAGACTAAATGTAGGCACCTACTTAAATGAAAATATTTTGACTAGATATCAAAAACATTTTATTAATCATGTTACGTTGCTTCAATTATGAAATTTAAGAGCTGTGAATTTTGTTGAATAAATAAATAAACAGAATATTTACTTAGCTCTAAAAATCTTGAATTAAAGAAAATGCACCGTAATGCTTGCGCGTTTAATTGTCACCAAACGCCATCTAGTGACAACTAGAATGCAACTTCTTGTAGGTCGCGCTTAAGTGTCGTACAAGCATTGACCAGGAGCAGCGCTCCAGCTTAGCTAATTTCCCATACAAAATCTTCTGTTTCACGTGTCAGCCACTGTCGTGGGGTCCCTCTCACACTCATCGATAATAGTATTAGGAATCCGCCCTAGTGAACCGCCCTAGCTGAGCATGGTCCTCACCGCCGGATATCATCGCAGTGGCGTAAATCCCAAAGTTAACCCATCAGCGCGGCCACTCGCGCCGCACCTGCCCCCTTCACATCTCATCTCGCCGCTCTCAGCTGTGTTTATGATATTTCACTTTTCAACTTGGCTGGCATATTTTAAGAGGTAATACAAGCAGAGGCGGCTTGTGTCATTTTTTGCTGGGAGTTCACCACATACAAACGTAAACATCGCACAAACAGGTATCCCAAAGTCTTGGTGCTCAGACTAAATGTAGGTACCTACTTAAATGAAAATATTTTGACTAGATATCAAAAACATTATATTATTCATGTTACGTTGCTTCAATTGTGTAATTTAAAAGCTGTGAATTTTGTTGAATAAATAAATAAACAGAATATTTACTTAGCTCTAAAAATCTTGAATTAAAGAAAATGCACCGTAATGCTTGCGCGGTTAATTGTCACCAAACGCCATCTAGTGACAACTAGAATGTAACTTCTTGTTGGTCGCGCTTAAGTGTCGTACAAGCATTAAACCAGGAGCAGCGCTCCAGATTAGCTAATTTCCCATACAAAATCTTCTGTTTCACGTGTCAGCCACTGTCGTGGGATCCCTCTCACACTCATTGATAACAGTATTAGGAATCCGCCCTAGTGAACCACCCTAGCTGAACATGGTCCTCACAGCCGGATATCATCACAGTGCCGTAAATCCCAAAGTTAACCCATCAGCGCGGCCACTCGCGCCGCACCTGCCCCCGCTTCACATCTCATCTCGCCGCTCTCAGCTGTGTTTATGATATTTCACTTTCCAACTTAGCTGCCATATTTTAAGAGGAAATACAAGTTCGCTTTTCATCAGAGCGGATGTGTTAAACAACCAAAAAGATAGCATAATTGTCACTAAGTACAGGTAAGATGGCAAAAAAAAACTTGATTGGCTACACATAAGCCATAAGCCCTACAATAACGTTATTGTTTTTTTTATAGCTTAATTAGGCGCGCATTTGACCACAATCTCACCTGATCGTAAGTGATGACGTGGCCTAACAAATGGCTGTTCACTCTCTTCTTGAAGAGGCCCAAGTTGTATTGAAAAAGAAAAAGCTGCATACCAGCAAGCTGCATACCGAAAATCAAGAGTTACCATAAAGTGATTATAGCCGATCCGGTATTGCCATCGCACCACAAGCACCACATGATAGATCTAAGCTGCCAACGAATTGTCTTCAACAAAAACCTAAAGCCTGCAAAACATTAAAATATCCTTCTCAGACGAAAAGCAAATGAGGTTTTTTGAAGCATTAAAGACGAATCGAAACAACGTCAGCCAATACCAAATTTGCATACTCATCAGGGAATTTGACGTCGCAAAACGAGATACTTTGATCGACTTCAAAGACCCGGGATATGCTCGGAATGGTGGCTAACAACAATGTAAATAGGAGCTATTTTTAAACAGCCCTTATCAGGGTTGGTAACTCAGTTTCAGCACATGTTCAGCATTGGTGGAATTTAACTGACTTAAACGCGTTCAAATTAAGGCTAATTTTGCACAATACATTTTCGAGAATTACGAAGATTTACAAACATAATTTTAATGTAGTTCTGTAAAACATCAATAGATGGCGTTAACTGTATTTGACTTGCGGTAGCTTTGTTTTATTGATCATAGGGTTTTCTGTACATTCTGTAACCACCACCTAAAGAAGCTGGTGAAAAACTTACGGTATTCGAACTTAAATAAAAGACTGGTTTAATGGTGTAACATTTGTTACGGGATGCGACATCTAGGTAAGTAAGTATACATAATTATAATAAGATCAATAGACAAATGTATGTTCCTGGTATCCTGTGAAAGACAAATGTATGTTCCTGGTATCCTGTGAAAGACAAATGTATGTTCCTGGTATCCTGTGAAAGACAAATGTATGTTCCTGGTATCATGTGAAAGCCACAGTGTACAGTTAAGTTAAGTATAAAATCTTGGCTGACATTCGCTAAAACTAAATGTACTTGTAAGTACTGCCAAACCAAAGTTAAAATTGAAACAAAGGTTTGAAAATGCTGTTAAATACTTTTTGCCGAAGGTTATCTGAAAGAGATCGCTTTGTAAAGATAAGACCGCCGGAATTGTACTAAAGCATGTCCTTTTCAAAATGTATTTTTGTGCTATAAAGATTGCTTATCTTATCTTTGTTATTAGAAGAACTTGAAGAAACCCAACTCTAGAGGTACTTACAGTGATTTAGTCAGCCCTGAGCCACTAAGGGTGAGTTTCACTCGTCCGTATCGAGCACCAATATTCGTTCGGACACAAAATGAAATATGGGTTTGCGAGAATGTCCCCGCTGGTCCGTTCACGGACATAAAGAAAAAAATCGCCACGAAAATCTCCGCAATTTGCTTTACGATCGACTTGGGGAGACTTACGGCCTTTGACATGTTGGATTGTCCTTTGGGGCTATTTGCAGAAATTAAGGGCTAAAAAATGACCACTTTCAAGAGGACTATATAAAATGACATGTGAAAAGATTTCAGAATAGTGAAATGAAATATGTGAAAACCTTACTTTGGGGTCTTACGAAGGAAGTGGAACATTGTAATGCGCTAAGTTCTTAAATAAACTTAATACTTATAAATAAACAGCAGCTAAACGCTTTTTTTGAATAACCTAAACGATAAAATTTACTAATATAATAATCATCAATAGCTTAATAATCTTCGCTCTCCCTTTCTCCTACATACTGTTCCTGATAGAGTACACTATTTAAACTATCTGTATGTACCGACACTATCATGTGGACTAGAGATAAAGATCGGAAGCCTTTGACCTGCCGTATTGGGCCAATTCAGATTTTAATGAGTTATTGAATCATCTTTGTATCGTTATGGTACAAAATCAAAATATTGAGTCAAAGAACAAACATCATCAAAAGTGCTTGTAGGAACACGGCTTACATAACATCGTTTCAAGGACTATCCAATCAGATATAATTTGCCTCAAAACACCTACCTAAGCATTATAGATCTTAAACGTATGAAGTTAAATTGAATAGCGTATTGAGCTGTAACCACAGTATAAACCATACAGTAGGTTATCTAAGGCCGCCCGCAGAGTTATTAGTCTAGCGTGCACACAGACACGCGGCACAGCCCGTCCGTACTGCCGCCTCCCTCCCTATGCCTCCCTCCCTATGCCTCCCTCCCTATGCCTCCCTATTTTATGCTAGCGTGTGCGTGATATCACGACACGGCGCGCGACGCGCACGCACACATTCAAACCGAGAGTGGCACGTTTGTATTTAGATGTTCTACTGTATGGTTTATACTGTGCTGTAACTTATGACGAATGTTCCACAGGGTGTTCAGAACAGAGGACGGACACCCTAATGATTTATTAACAACACACACGAGATACGGTTCGCTTTCGGAATTAAACTCGAATCATTAATTAACGCCTGGTTGCCAAGTGGTAAGAGTTCTCCGACAGAATGAAAATTCTGGGTTATGGCAGGAGTTTGAACGGCTGAAATGCGACCAGAAATAGTTATTTACTCATACATTTTATTCATTTTGTACAGTCAAATATGATGCGTAGAATAACCAAAAACAAATGACTTATGATCTTTCGATATGCTACGAATAAGTGTATAGTCCGTTCGCGTTAAGAACGCAGTGTTTTCATTCAAGTCCTCCAACCTAGCATGCCCCCTAACCAATCAAATCGTTCCTAATTAGAAAGTCAAGTTCACCGTTGCCACATGAACGTATTCTTTCAAACGCAACGGTTTTGTACTTGGGTTTTTTTTGTGTGTAACGGAATTAAATTAAATAAATACTGCATTCTTAACGCGAACATACTATAGTTCTGCTGGACGGCCATGACATGACCCAGGTTTAAGACCTCGGGTTTGATCCCCGGACAGTACAAACTTTCGTGTGCATGTACATGTCTGTTTGTGTTGCCTAGTTCTCATAGTACACGTTTTGTTTAGATTGGGGCTAGATGACGCTATGTGGATTATTGTCCAATGATGTAAATGAGCAATAAAAGAAGCAAAACAGTAATTTTGCAGTGGTTATTAAACTTTAATCTTTAAACCAACTGACGAAATGTTGAAACAAACTGACAAAACGCCATAACACGATCAATCAATCTCCTCAAATTTAACCAGAGGTCCAACCCGTCAACTTTAGACCCTATTTATAACGAGATAAGATTTATGAACGTTGATCCTTCTCGGAGATGAGATAAATTTTTAACAAACTTGATTTCCAAGACAGAGGGTAGGAGTCGCCCCAAACTTCTCTTTGATGTTATGATTGGGTTCATTTTGAATGATGATAATAAAAATATGCCTTTGAAAGGGGGAGCTTTTGACAGGTTATCTTCAAAGTGTTTTGTCGCTGGATTAATTTTGTTTTCGATACGGCAAAAATTTGATCTCCAGTGGTGCGATGTCGTAGCTTTCAAGGAAAAGCAAATGTCGTGAGTGTATTTCGAAAACGATCGGGTTTTGTTTTTATTTAGGAGGAAAAACCACGGCGGGCGAAGGTATTGTAGTGATGATGTAAGGTGACTAATGTGATTTTGGTGGATATAGGATGGAGGGTGCATAGGGCGCTATAGGGAAAGTCCATGCTCGTCAGTAGACGTCTTCTAACTATGAATCATAGTTAGTGTTACCAATGAACATACAGAGGAAAATAACAACTGAACTACTAAACTGAAAGGTCTTAGCGGCTTGATAACAGTAGGTAGGATTATCACTAGCCTCATATACATTGCATCACACTGATAGTTCAGGTGACGCCTGACCCCAAGAGTAGGTCGCAAAGGCGTCAAAGTTAAGTTTTTTCAGATGAATAGACATCAACACATCAATACATCAACGTTGATACTGGACGAGCACATCAATTAATTATCTAGCAGTAATCTGGATACAATTTAGTTGTTATTTTCATTTAAACTCTCTTTCACCAGAACTCTGTGAGATTTTATAATAAAGTGTTGAATATTGTAGAACATGGCCGCGACGCAGGACGTATTAACGTGCGCAGATTTATACTTAAAACGTGCTAGATGGGTCGTGGGTTTGCATGGTAGCGTAATTGTAATTATTCATTTTTTCTAATTATAATTCTTAAGTGTTTTTTAATAGTTATGATCCTTTGTTTTTATAATTGTACTGTAAAAATGTTATATCTAAGAGTAAGAATAAATAAAGAGAATAGTAATAACAGCATCTCTGTCTCGCCCGATGGTTGACTGGTAGAGAATGCTTTTAGCATTAAGTCCGCCTTTTGTGCATTAATGATTAAATAAATAATAAGATTTGACAGAAAATTATTTTTTTACAAGGAAATCTTTACTGCACCTAGTGAAAAGTCTGAGTACAACAACTGATCTAATTTAGAATACTATATACTGTCTACAGGGGGGCTAAAACGGCAACATTTAGATGATTCATTTTATGAAAACATCTAACTGACGTTTCATCTAGACCGCGGTCCGTTTCGAGTCAAAAGTGAGTAATAGCGCGCTGACGTCGCTCACGTTCATACAATTTATCAATTCGGGACGCGTGAGAGCGCGCTGTTACTCACTTTTGACTCGAAACGGACCGCGGTCTAGATGAAACGTCAGTTAGGTGATTCATAATATGAATCATCTAAAATGTTGCTGTTTTAGCCCCCCTGAACCTAAACGAGGCCTTTACTGGGTGATTAGAACAATGTTAATTCCTTCTTCTTTAATCTAAGAAAAAACCTTGATGAATCGATAGTCTTCTTAAATCATCTATCAGTTTGACATCGGTTGGCAGACTCTTATCGTGTATGGGTGTTATCATCAATATAATTATGCATTTAAAAATATTAAGGTATGTTTACTCTAACCGTGTTTGGTCTCTTGATACCCCTAACCCATGCTATGCTTAGTTTATCATGATCTCGATGTAAGAGGACCCAGTAGTAACCTTTTCATCACAGCGTGCCCACAGCCACGGCCCTAGGTTTGCATTTTAACGCCCAGTGCCGATATTACACACGGCACATTAGTTCACGTGGGATTATTTATTTAACATCTGCAGTGCCACTTTTGGGGGATGACTACTGTGAATACTGATGGATACAGGATGAGCTTGGGAAAAAAACACGCCGATGAAACATATATCTGGCCTACTATACATAAAAATGGATTGCTGTTCTTTAGTCGCGCTAAAACTCGGAAACGGCTGGACTGATTTGGCTAATTTTGGTTTCGAAATAATTGTGTAGGTCCAGAGAAGGTTTAAAAGGTGAGTAAATACGAGAAAAAGCTAGTAATATAGTGAAATACAACATTTTCGTCTCTTAGCAACTGTCTCTACCTGTCACGTGACACTGAATGTTTGACAACAGAACGAAGTCAGTCGGGACAGCTAATCTTAATATAACATTAAAATACCCATCATAATCTGCCTGAAAACATCATATTAGGCAACACACACATCATATTTTTTCATGATCGGACCACGACATAATATACAAGTCAACAATGTTTCTAAGTTATGCGCTGCGCCTTGGGTATGCAAAAGTGTAGTATATCGATCTAAAATCATAAGCTAACTACCTGAGGGCTAGCACGCAATATGAAGAGTTTTACTGCGGTTTTACTGAAGCTCGTTTATTATAAACTTTACGGTCGTATAAAGCATAAAATAATGGCGTATTTTTACAACCCGATGTCGTAAAACACCTATTACGTGTGCAATAACATCGTTATTGGAGCGTCCGATGGCATCGAGTTACGCAATACGCAACCCTTTGGTGTGAATCTTTTAATCGTCGGGACAGTGGGCGTGGTGAGATTTTTGTCGTAAATTAGCAAGCTTTAAGCTCGTTTCTCTAGCAAGCTTTAAGCTCGTTTCTTTGAGCTCGCTCTGAACCGCAAGGAGTGGAAGATGGGAGGGGAGGCCTTTGCCCGGCAGTGGGACAGCATAGGCTGAAAATAAAAAATAAATAAAAATAAGCTCGTTTTAGAGCTGTTAAAAGTGCTCTAAAGGGGTTTCGTGACCCAGTGGCTAAACAAACACTCTGGCTCAAACCACCATATTTGTCTATACCTACTTATTGTACAATTTGCGGTCAACTCTCACATGATGAAAACACTGATGACAAAACCCCCAAGCAACCTGCTTAATGGCAGTAGGCTCGCCCCTTGCCATGCCCGAAACATGGGTTTCCGAATGTTTCGTTCACCATGATGGCAAAAATCAGTGTCCCTCTGACTACGTGGTTTGAGATAAAGACTTGAGCGTATGTTATGATATGTTATGTTTTTCGGATCTTTAATAAAGTATGTTATCTTGAAGTGTCCTAAAATCTTCATGAATGCATCAGCAGAGTAGCCGTTTATCGTGAAAAGTGGCAGTGGATTATGCAGAGTGCCTCTTAATCGTCTACCCCGTTGGTAGAGGTCCTACCTGAAGAGGCGGGTTCGATCCATGCCAAGGACATTTTTTATGTGGCAACTGATTCTTCAAGTACTTAAAGAGGAGTGGTGAAGCGGAGGACAACGTTTCCAATTGGTCAGTAGAATTATTGGCAACGTCTCTGATTGGTCATTTTAATGTAGTCATGGTTACAGATCACGGAGGTGCTCGAAACTGATCGCATGGATTTGGTATCAGCGGTAATTCAGATGTATCATCTGACTCGGCGATAGAAGCCACTGGCTGTCATCAGGAGTCTATTAATTATGAGGTCGTTGACCTACTTACGTACATTTTGGTATGTATATGAAAATAATAAGTAACTTTGTTCAAATTCCAACGCTATTCTAGACTGTCTGTATCCTTGACAAATTCCCTTTGACAGACGAAGCAGAAAACTCGGCCCACATCGCACAAAGGATTAATGTGGCGGTGATCCGTGACTGGACTTCGCAGGGCCGAACTGCCGAATCCGAAAGCCCAACCAGCCGAAAGGGCGCTGACGGATTGGCGCCTTTGGTAACTTTGGTCTTACCTAAAGAGACGATGGTCGTGGGTTCGATCTATGCCTAGGACATTTTTTTATGTGGCAACTGATTCTTCAAGTACTTAAAGAGGAATGGTGAAGCGGAGGACAACGTATCTTATTGGTCAATAGAATTATTGGCAACGTCTCTGATTGGTCATTTTAATGTAGTCATGGTTACGGATCGCTGAGGTGCTCGAAACTGATCGCATGGATTGTATCATCTGACTCGGCGATAGAAGCCACTGTCTGTCATCAGGAGTGTATTAATTATGAGGTCGTTGACCTACTTACGTACATTTTGGTATGTATATGAAATAATAATAAAGAAGAATTAGGTCAAATCAGAAGAAAAACCTCCCATAAATTAAGGTTTGAAACAACAATAACTAATTTTGTTCAAATTCTAACGCCATTCTAGACTGTCTGTATCCTTGACAAATTCCCTTTGACAGACGAAGCAGAAAATTCGGCCCACATCGCACAAAGGAGTAATGCGGCGGTGATCCGTGACTGGACTTCGCAGGGCCGAACTGCCGAATCCGAAAGCCCAACCAGCCGAAAGGGCGCTGACGGATTGGCGCCTTTGGTAACTGAGATTTTTTGAAAAATGAGGGTGTTAGGATAAGAAATGAGTTATTGCATGATATCAAAGTTATAGGTTAGCAATACAGTAATGTTCTGGTAATATTTGAAGCTAAAAAGAATTACTGAAAAAAAATATATAGTTAACTGTTAATTATCACAAAATTCACTTTTTTGGTCTTATCTCATTTTATTAGCCACTTTTGCAAAAAACTGAAATATGTATGTACCTATCGCTTTTAAGCAGGTTGTGCTAACAACAGCCTGTATAAAAAGAACGTGTCAAAATAAATAATTCAAATATTGCTTAATTCGTGGACATCAAGTATTTTAACGACAATTAAATTATCTCTAAAGAGGTTTGCGAATTTAGCGACAATATTCGCGAAGTCAGATGAAATCCAACACGAAAAGGGACGAGGACCATCAAGGGAGCAACATCACTTTTGACTAAATAGACAAAAGTGTTTATTTATTGATATTTAAATTTTAGCTATAGGTAATTGATAAACCAAACTCTAAACTTAAAAGCCCTTGTTGCACGCTTCTTGTACGCTTACTTACGACATCTTAATCTTAAAAATAACAAACTCATATTCAATGATGTTAGATTTATGTCTTTTCACTAAACATCTCTGAAAGCGAATAGTAACCTTTTCCGATTGGATATTGCTTTTAGGTTTCCAAAACCATTATTTCTGGTTCTCTAGACATAATCAGTCATTTCTTTTACCACTAGTTGACTTACTGCAACTAGTAAGTAGGTAAGAAAACCAACACAGGTCTATAAGTTTTGCGGAACCTACATTTAGTTCTTTAAAGCAAAGTAGTGATAGACGGGCATTCGAATCCAATCTGGTGGGTTAAACTTCCCTTTTATTCAAACGCGTGTGTTTGAATAAAAGGGAAGTTAGCCAGTGCGTAAACGTAAATTTATATGAAATTTGAGGTAGTGGCACTTTTAACGAAAACTTTTTGTTTTTCTATGCAAAACGGTGTCTACACCCCTATGCCTGTGTGATCAAATAAACTCGTGATAAGTGCTCTAATCTTACGTGCCAGCATGAAAAATGCCTTTACACGATGCGCAGAAAGCTTATTTTACTTTGAAATAACTGCAACAAGATAACGATGCAATATCTACAATACAAGAACGGAAAGTCAAAATGCAGCTGTGGTTAAGTACTTAGTTTTCATATAAAAACACTAGTCCACATACAAACAATCTCGAGATTAAACTGAACCTTACATGTATCAATATGTACAGAAATTGTGAAGAACTGACCACATAGATGTTATTTCAAAAGAGTTACCTACCTACGCTTTTCTCCAGTGCAAACATGTCCAAAACTACATTTTCAAAATGTTTCACAAAAAACCATTAGGGCGCACTTATTTCATTACAGACACTTCACACCACGCGTGAGCCAACAGGGCCGCATTGAGAGCCTTAGAGGAGTTATTAAATTTGTGCGAACGTATGTCGCTTTGGACGCTTTTAGGCGTCCTTTATCTGCCAGTATGAGGGAGTATGGGATCGAACGGGAAAACATTTCGGCAAAGTACGCAGCATTAGGAAACCTTTTTGTAGCCCTGTGTTTGCCAATAACAGCCTTTTTGGGTTTAATTTCACATGCTTTTGACTAAAAGTGCCTCAGATGCAGTAGCCAATCAGAAACGCTCAGAGAGCTGAATAGTGATTATTGTAGCAGGTGTCATTTTTACGAGATGGCACGTGCTTGACATTTTTTAAAACGAATTTAGTTCGATAAGCTATTTAACTCTAAGACAAGTAAGTGATTATATACTAATCATTTACATACTTGTCTTATAGTTAAATAGTTTATTAAACTGAATTATAGCTGATTCATGAATAAGTGCGTAGTATTTTAACATTTTCCTAGAACCTTATGACAGTTCTAGTAATGAAGTACACTTTCAGGATGTCGAAAATAGTTTAACACCAAATAACACATCACATTTCACTAAAGTAAATGAGAATTTTATTCTACCTCAACGAGTTGTTCGTGTAGCTCAAAAAATTTTGAATATCAGTTATTTTTGCTTTCTATGTTATATCATCGTATCCTTCTCATAACACAGTGTTCATAACACAATAGGGACATCCATAAAATAGATTCCCAGCAGTCCAGTGCTCAACACCTTGAAAAGAGCAGTACAAATAGAGTGAATCCCATCAAATCGGTGCAAAATCCAATGTTATTTGTCTTCCGGGGGTCCGAAAGCGGAAATCTATTTCCTAGAAATGGCTGAAAATTTTCAAGCACATTCTGTGCCTTGAATTCACAATGGTCGTGTTTATTACAGAGGTATCTCGCTCGGATTGCGGCTTCGTGCGCCGAAATGAGTTATAGGTACCAGAATATGGGACGTGTCGGAATAGTGACAGGGATTTGAACTCATCAATGTCTTGGGCGATTGATTTTAGCAATAATAGGATAATCTATAAGAATCATATAAGAAATCCTGCATGATTTCGCAATTTCGGGTTATGGACGGCACTTGAAGGTAAAATGTAAGTTACTTAAGGTATATATGAATCTTTAAATACATGGCTAGAGTTTCGCGATACATTCGATGTTAACAAATGACGACAAATTTTGCTTTTTGCGAGCATTGCTACCAGGAAGTCATACAATCTATAGCATTTTCCAGTAGTAACACGAAAGTTTCTACTGTGCGGCATCGAACCCGCGACCTCTGGTGTATTAGCCAACTTCTCAACCACTAGACCAAGTTGATCGTCAAACTTTCTTTGAATCACAAAGTAACTAATCAAAGTTAAATGGTATTACAGTTTACTCTTACCAACATCCGAGAAACCAAACAGCCAAAGTTCGTACCTGCAAACAAAAATAACACATGTTTAGTCAACGATTAATCTGATAAACGGAACGTAATTGAATCCGTTCGGATTGGCTAGTTCATGTGACGGTCGGTGACGTCAGCTCCGGTCGCGTCACGTGGCCAATTTCCGGTTCAATTTCCTATGCAGTCGGGGGGTGGGGGGATTTGAGATCTGGCAGACAGGAAGAGCGGACATCTCGATGGGACGACAAATCGTGTTAAGGACGTCATAGCGGCCGTAGGTACAGTACTTCACATGTCAAGTGTTACACTCTGACAGTTTGTATGACAGAATGTATCCACATATAAATCCCAAGTGGCCACATTATTGAATAAAACATCATAGAATACTTAGTAAATAGAGATTAAAGAAAGAATGAGAAAAAAGCTTTTTAACATTTTAAAATGGAACTCAAAATGTTTCACTTTCACTGTAGTATCCGAAAGTATCAAAATCGGGCATTACTGATACTTTATCACGGTCGCGCTGGTCTCCCATCCAATCCAACGGCCAAGCGTGTTTAGCTTAACATTCAGTCATTATTCCAGATCCGCTGTCGCTACTAATCTACGGCTATCTCAATATCTTAAAATAATTACCGAAAGCCGTAACGTTTAACATTTTGTTGCTCAGGGTGATCTAAAACACCCAAAGTTCTCAGTCGCCCTTTAAATTCAATCGGCCGAATCCCGTCTTCGACGGCGGCCATTAAAACTTCTTTGTTGGCCCATTATTCGTGGAAACCATCGAGTTCACGTGGTTTCATTATTTGGATGGTGTTTCATAACTCTGAAGTTTCTTTGCGTCGAGTTCTTGCGAAATACTAATTGCCTAACGCTCGTGTTTTGTTTAGCTATTTCAGTTTTGGCCTTTTTTTGCTGCCCAATAAGCTTATTGTTTTCCCTTAACTGTTCTAACAGATGCAGCCTTCTGATATGAATCAGCTTGATCTTTCCCACTGCAGGGCAAAGGCCTGCTCTCCAAATCTACAGCTGTTGGCTTTAAATTCGATGCAAACGGGATGTTATAGGATTAACGTGACAAGTTTCTATGGCACTGATAGCTCCCAAACGATCAACCCGTTGTCGATTTCATTTTTGTATGATACATAGATCTACACTGCCAAACATTTACTAGTTGATAAAGTCATCAGTTTTACGCATTACATCTATGTGCGTCCGAAATATGAAAAGATCTCAGCGGTTTTTCCGGGGCGACGAAATTGTGTCCATCTTGAATAGAAACGACTATATGCCGGTGCTGTTGTTGTTGCCCATACTCTCATAAAACAAAAATACTTATTTTACACAATCTCAAATCACTGCAACAGATTCTTATGGCATTTTTCCAACTTTTCAATATTTTAATTGTGAAAGTGAGCCCATTTACGACCATTCTAGAACTTTTCTACTCGAAATATTGCTTATAACACATTGATAACTTCTACGTCCAATAAGTTGAAGTGTCCTGAAGTGTCTACAACACGCATGAAGAGCCATAACCATGAGCACCACTTGAGCGTGGTTCGTGCGTGAAGTACCGAGCTGTGGAATATAACGGGTTGTGTTAGCAGTGATTTGCAGGTACACTCATATGCCTATATGTACTCTGCTGGGTTTGATCTGCTTTCTCGATCGGGACATTTGTCTAGTGTATTGTTTATCATGTATCTCACCGACTAGTTTATAGCCCGTTCGCGTTAAAAGCGCTGTAATTTCATACTTGTCTCTCGACCTAGCACGCAATCGTACCAATTGAATCGTTCCTAATTAGAAAGTCAAGTCCACCATGACCAGTTGAACACATACTTCCGAACGCAAAGGTTCTAGATCTGAGTTTTTTTTTTGTGAAACGGAATTAAATTTAAAATCACTGCAATCTTAGCGTGAACGGACAATAGCTTACTGATCACCTACTTCACCTGTCTTAATTGTGTGTGATCCGTAGAGAGACTCTGGTGACCTGTCTTACCACCAGGTGCATTAATAGATTATTATTAATAGCTTGGCATAATTAGTATTCAGTTCCCTTATTGTGATCTTGAGCTAAATGAGAAACTACTCCTTGCGATCCTTTTCAGGCATTCTAAACTTAGGGTACATTTTATTGTTTGTTAACTTTAAGTGTCAGACATGAACACGAATAGACAAAATAACTGTTAGAATCAGAAGAATAATTACTACGAATTCATCTACTAAGCAATTTATCTTTCGAAAATTAAAGTTATTCATTTTATTGAATGTACCGTTAATTTACTTTACACAAAGCTTCAATGTAATAGTACTAGACAGGCAGAATAGTTTACTTACAAATTGAATAGGGCACTAAAGGCACTAGAGTGAGTTGGAGCTGTCGATTCAATCAACGCTACAATCAACATTGTATGAATCCCTTTACGTCCGCCATTTGCGGAGCGGAGACTCCGCCTCACAATATCTGCTTTGTCTTGTTACATTTTGTCTTCTTTTAGCACATGTTGATGTTGTTTTAACAAATACTCGTAGCCTGTATGTGACGGGGAATAACAAAACCAGAGATTATGTTTTGTGTAGCCAATATCACATAAGATAACAAAGGATAGCCACAACTGTCAATATTTCCACAATTTGTATTTTTTTACTTTTTGCAAACAATAAAAACAAAAACCATTTAATCCAGGAACAGCACAAACCTATCAAATTGCATGTCGAGTGTGATAGTGACATTTTTAATGTTTTTATTGTTCTTAAATGAATGCAATGGTATGAACCCGTGGCCTGACATACGAGTCAATGAATTGAAATTCAAATAATAATTAGCTAACGACAACATAGAATTCATCATGTATCAGCTAAGCATAGATTTCCACAGCCACTAAAGCTCTGCGACCTTTATCAGGTCATCCCTTCACCTAGCGGGTGGGCATCCAACAACATCCAACTCGTTACCATCAAATACCTACAATTTTACTAAGGATGGAAACTAACTCATCTTGTATTTTAAAAAGTCAACAAGTCAAATTGTTAAAACCTATAGGCTGTAAAACATCGATGTCAGAGCCTCTAGCGACTTTTTCACAGTATCGCATCGTCGAGTTTTCGTTCCGGATGTACGACATGCATCGCGGACGCGAAACCTCTACACGCGCGGCACCAGTTTTCTCGTTACCAGTTAGACTGTTAGAGCGTTCGTACGTAAATAGTTAGAGCGGTTTTTCGTACTATTTTTTAATACAATAGAGTGATTCTGTTAACTCATTTTAGACTAAAATTCGGAATTCAACCGTCATAAGAAATGCGTGATTTGAATGTTGTTTATGGAAAATAAAATGGTGTCAGTATACGGTTTGTTAGAGTTATCCTGAAGAGCACAAAAACAAAACAAGTCAATAGTCAAGTTGTTTGCATTGGTTGAGGTGCTTATTGTGTTTTTTTTCTTTTTTCTCTATTTTGTTTTTATAGGTATTCAGAGATCGTATTTAATCCTTGTATAAATTAAGATGGCTACTCACATAATATGTAGGATGATTCTGTAAGAGAACGGCGCTGGCTGAAAACCAGCGCTGCTCCGGTCTCTGACCGTTGCAGCATATGCTGAGCCAGATGCCCTTGTCACAGTAAAGCTAAAAAAATTATGTTAAGTCTTTTATATCTATTTCTGTAATTATCTACCTGTGACAATGAATGGTATCTTTCTTTCTTTAAAACAAGATAGCTATTTCGATAGATTTCTCGATTATTTATGAAAATTGGATTAAAACGTGAGCTTTGAATCTAAAAAAGCCGGTTTGACATGTCTGTTTTACAATGAAGTGAACGGAGTAGACCGAAACGCACTGGATCGCCCTTCCGGTACTAGAAAAGACCTGCTTCCATTATTCCGGGTGGATAACATTAACCTATTATCAGTTTAGCATTAACAAAAATTCATATCGCTATCGAAAAGAAGGTTTGAAAGGAAATGAGTTCCGGTTCGTAAGTCCAATGCAACCACTGATCTCATGTTCAGTGGTTAAATTGAACTGATTTATTGTCAATCAATAAATAATTTGTCAGTATTATTCCATGCTGAGCTGACATAAAGACAATAATAGTGATGTCATTAGCCAAATAGCGTTCGTCAAGAAATGAACTATTCAACACAAATATATTTTAGTTCAGTTCAAGATTAGCGCGTTCAAACCAACAAACTCTTCAGCTTTATATTATAAAAAAGTATAGATGAGTATAGATGTTATAACTCCAAAAACAGTGGGTCACAAAAACAAAGTCAATTTACATCCCACCAAAAAAGATTTCTTAAAACAAACTACACGTGAAACAATATTGGGCTATACTTTAGTATTCACAAAATAAATCAACGAATAGCAAATCCCCGGTAGAACTTTGGCAATATTTTCATTTATGAAAGTTCCTGTCGGCGATGTGATTTCGATCAAAACTTGGAATTTATCTTCACCCCAATTCCAGAACTGACAAACTACATATAGCGTACCTGGGATTTGAGAATATATTTAGCAAGTTTGTCTGTCAGAACCAATCTCGTTTTCTTTTAATAAATGTTTCTGACGCCTACAACCTATAAATTAAGTAATATTTCAGGACCGCGACTGTAGCGGACTACGTTCCGTGGGCTGGCCCTCCACAACCGACCGACGATCTGGTCGCGGGAAGCCTCTGGATGCGGACAGCCCAGGACCGATCGTTGTAGAGATCCTTGGGGGGGGGGGGGGGGGTGCTATGCCTAGCAGTGGGCGTCGTTCGGCTGACATGATGATGATTATTTAAAAACACGCAGGTACAGTCAGCATCCAAATGATGTGTGCTATTAGAGAGGTCAAAAAGGTAGTGACGGATTGGCAAAAGCAGTTGCAATGCAATTCCACAATGACAATGAAATACTATTTTAATTCTTCGGAAGAGATGATTTGCGTGGCAACGGTGGCAGTTGATTTTATTTTAATGGACATTAACAGAAAATCACAAAATATTTCACTGAAAAAAAACATTTACTCGGCATAGAAAATAATGTAGACTAGAACAAGGATTAAGCAATAGCTTAGGTTGCTAATAGCAATTTTTGTCAATACCTGCCTATGTTGTAGACAACCAATTTTCAATACCTAACCCTCTGAGAGAAAACTTGATTCGAGTTCGGACTAACGTAACGAAATACTAAAAAACCTATCCAAGTAATAATCCCAAATAGTTAACCCTTCAAAAGTCACCGAGGTCTCCAAGACCACCGGAACGACAGAACCGGCAGTGTACTCGATGCAAATGAAACGGAACACTCCGGCGAGTTCAACAGTTGATTTAAACCGTAACGATCTGTAAAATGCGCAATTAACAAGGAAAAAACTTTTTCGACGGCCGCCACGGCTGATTTTTTTATCAAAGCAAACAGTTTTGGGGCTTCGCTAAAACTTTCCTCGAGGTAACTTCCTGGTGGAACGATTGTAATTTAATTCTTAGACAGAATTATAATTTGTGGAACACTGTTTGTGTTTTAAAGTAAAATATTTTTATTGTTACGGTTCATGTTTTTTGACTTTAGTATTTATATTTTATTTAGGAAACATAGTACAAAAACCATTGTTCAGCTTTAGACGTAAGTTAAAATAATAACGCAAGAGTTACCAAAGTATGAATAGTTTAGTTAAAACTAAGTATTTTTTTACCAATTTTTAAGTTGACGAATTAACAACTTTTGCGATATTGCACCTACAAGCACCGCAGGCACCGCAAACTACGAATATGCACCTTAGTACAATTCATTTTCGATGCTATCAAAACAAATTAACTAAACAACAACACAAGAGATGGTAGTCAAATTGTTACTAAGACAATAAATAGACCTAAAACCGATCATCTGCAACCCACCAAATTTCAAACGAATCAAAATCAAATTGCGTCAGGTGACTCCAGAATTAAAAGAAACCCTCAACCGAATCACAGAAGAAACAGAAAGCGCAGATAATCATGAGCGGAATATCCGTATAAAAGGCGCCAGCGGATACGGATACATCCGCTAATGTATTCGCTCCACGTCTAACGACACCCGGTAAAATCCGGTTACGGTGGAGATATGCTCCGGCTAATCTCGACGCTCTTTGATTCATGACTGTCACATTCTTTGTTACGTAAGTGTTAATTTTGAGATGACGTTGCAATTAATGGGGTGGTTTTCGAACCAAGGAATTTAAGAATGAGGTCACTGTGAAACCAGTGACAACTTTCAGATAATGGAAGCAAATAGATAAAAGTTAGATAAGAAGCGCCTACTTATTTATTTACTAAAAACTTGATGAGAGGTCATAAAAGCTGAAAGAAAAGGAAAAAGATGATATTTTATTGTGTATTTCTATTTATGCTACTGTTTTCTTTAAGTATTAGGTATGTCATATATTTTTAAAAACATCAAAAAAATTAAATGAGAGGCTAGGAAGAGACAGTATTTTTGACGCCCTAGCAGACTAGGGCGTCAAAAATACTGTCTCTTCCTTCAAATAGTCATCTAAAGTTATAATTTAACAAAAAGCTATTGCCAAAACACACCCTACACAGCTGATGATTAATCTTCTTTATTCAAATGAAGCGAATAAAAAATACATAAAGTCGGCCAGTAGGTCGTCAGTGAACTGTGAGAAACAGATTGCTTGGAAAGAGGAAAAACAAAAAGTTTTAAAGGTTTCGGCGAAAGTCGAAAAAATAGCGTCATTCTTCGGGCAGTTTCTCAAGGTGCCAGGAATTTCGGTGTCCCGCCTATGCGACGATTTAGTTGGTCGCTGCCGTTCGGTTGTGGCTTTGCCCTAGTTTTTTTCGTTTTGTTTATCCAACCCCGGTAGACAGGTTTGTTTATTTTTAATTTACCGGAAAATGAAGATTGCGTTTTTAGATTGCACAAGGATAAGAACAGAGACCGTAAAGAGATTTTTTTTTTTCAATTTCATGGAGTTTCCAGTAGTCTTAAGGACATTGACCCCGTTTAAACAAAAGAGAACAGTACCTACAAATTTTAAAAGATTTACTTTTTACGAGATACAATTGCGATTTTTACAAATACCTATATAAATAAAAAGGAGGAGAGAGCGTCACTAAGCAATCTGATTTAGAGCCAGTGTGGTAGTAAGTTCAATCCTGTTCGAAACACTTACTTTGTTTTCATTACACAATTAGGAGGTAACTCTCTGGTGGTGCAAAATACCCTTAAATATTCAAACGGCAGTAGGCCAACCTCCTACCATGTTGCGTTCAAATTCGCTTGTTAAGAAGCGGCAACTCTCTAACATATGGAATTAAAATTCCAAAAAAACAAAAATGAACACGTTCAAACAGCAATTAACGGATAACAGTCGAGTTATCGATAGACCCGGCGGACTCCAAGATGAATGCTCTCGCAGCTAATAGAAGCTAAACGCTAATAAATCAATACTTGCGTCGAGCGCCGTCATTACCACAGTATAAACCATACAGTAGGCTATCTAAGGCCGCCCGCCGAGTTATTAGCCTAGCGTGCACACAGACACGCGGCACAGCCCGTCCGTACTGCCGCCTGCCTATGCCTTCCTATTTTATGCTAGCGTGTGCGTGAAATCGCGTGTGCGTGATATCGCGACACGGCGCGCGACGCTCACGCACACATTTAAATCGAGAGTGGCACGTTTGTATTTAGATGTTCTACTGTATGGTTTATACTGTGTCATTACGGCGGATCACCGGGTCCGACCCGGTCCGTGCGCCTGTTGCCGGTTACAATGCGAAATTTCGTAATGATATCGAATTTCTTAGTCACATAACGGGGGTGTAAGGTTAGTGAGCAACCTTGATGTCAGATGTTATCAAGCCACCTTAAGGCCACCGACTAGGCTTAACGACTGACGTTGATCATCGCCATTGCACATTCACATATTACTGCAAATTGATTTAAATATACATCTACGAATAACTGAGCGAGATGAGCTGATACGTTAATGTTTTCCATTATTACGACTATCACGAACTCATCAATTATTACAAGCTTCATACGAAATAATGCATGAAATTGGTTTTCATCAAAACAAAGCCTGAAATTAATTTAAAGTAAATAAATATTAATCGCGTGATACACGTTCAAACGGAAAATTGATTGGCGCCGCCATGTTTTTTGATCGTCACAAAAGCCGCCTCAAAGTCGTGTTTTTCGTTTACAAACAGCAATAAATACCGAGTTAACCTTTATAAACGGCTCGGAATATTCATGAGCGCAATAATGCGTTATAAACTGAAATGTACAAAACGTTCGCGGGTTAATCTGCCCCCGTTAATATATGCACGACGCGACGCGGCCGCGGCGTCGCACGGGTTAAGCGTCGTATCTCAACTCTTTAGCACAGTGAACATAACAGTAGGATATCTCAGGCACAGTATAAACCATACAGTAGAACATCTACACACAAACGTGCCACTCTCAGTTTGAATGTGTGCCTGCGTGTCGCGCGCAGGCACACGCAATTTCACGCACACGCTAGCATAAAATAGGGAGGCATAGGGAGGCGGCAGTACGGACGCGCTGTGCCGTGTCTGTGAGCACGCTAGACTAATAACTCGGCGGGTGGCCTGAGACACAGTATAAACCATACAGTAGGTTATCTAAGGCCGCCCGCCGAGTTATTAGCCTAGCGTGCACACAGACACGCGGCACAGCGCGTCCGCGTCTTGTTCCCCCATATTTTATGCCAGCGTGTGCGTGACATCGCGTGCCGACACGGCGCGCGACGCGCACGCACACATTCAAACCGAGAGCGGCATGTTTGTATGTAGATATTTTACTGTCCTCTGTTTACTGTGCCTTTAGCGTCGCCAACTTGAAGCTCTGAAAAAGCAACGATGTACAAAAGGCTTTGTCATTAAAATCAAAGCTGTACACATCTGTCAAGAGAATTAACTTCTTGCACTTTTTTTGTTACTGTTTCCACACAAAAAGTGACTTCCAAACTAGGACGTTAGATAACAACCCAGTTGTGTGGTACCTATAACAAGATTGTTCCCTCTCAGTCAAAGTGGAAATTTCAAAAACTGTTGAGCTGCCCTATTTTTCGTTTCTTGGACAAGTTCAAGATGTTCTCAGAAAGGGTCAGGTCAGGAGTCCCTTTAACCGACGAGCATGTATGAAAAGACTCATGAGGAGGCGCAAGGTGTGTGTCAGGACCGTCGCGAGTGCAAAGAATGTATGTATCTGTATGTTTTTCAATTTAACTTTCAGTCCATACAAACCTATAGTTTGTACGCATGTGTTAGTCTCACCCCCTTATTCATAAAAACTTAAACAGCTCTTATAGAACACGATAACTTTTGTATCGCTTTGTCACTGTCATTCTTGTTGCTGCCGCCATTTGCGAGTATGTGACAGAACACGTCAATAGCTTAAACAATGCGTTAGCGTTGCTTTCGTTTTTATGAATAAGGGGGTCAGTCATTTAGGGTTTAGGTAACTTACCTAATGTTGCATTGCTTTGTAGATCAATGTGTCTATTTCAAAGTTCCAGTTATTCCTTTCAAGTGAAATCATGAAACACTGATGCAGCTTTCACTTAAAAAGTGAGCAACAAAAGAACGCATTGAAATGAAGGTCCTTAAAATATGAAATATTTCCAAACCTCCTTACGGGTGAGCTTGGGCGGTTCCTTATACCCCGGAGCGAAGCTTTGATCACGAGATTTGATGTAAAACGTACGAAGAATTTGTTGGTAACACCAACACTAACTTTTTAACTGTTTTTTTAATGTAGCAATATATTGGCTATGCTCTCTCTCTCTTGAACCTCCATCTTTATGTAACGCGTGTGTCGTGTGCGAGATTAAATAAAAATATAATTGTGGCAGTGCAACTATTGTGGTTTCAATCCTCCGAAGACCCTCAGCCCTCTACAGTCCACTGAAGCATTACACAAATTAACATTGGTCCTCTCGCGGTACTGAGGATTTTTGCGTGTGGCCTATGCAATACGCAACGACAAGAAGCCATTTTTCCTGCCACACAAATTTCAACAAGCACCGAAAGATCAGCGATCAATTTATCAGTGAAGACGATTTTTAAGCCAAGATTGGCATTCTCCACTGCAAGATCGTGCTAGTTGCAAGAACATCATCATGCCAACGTCGTATTATATCAAAAATAAATTTCAAATTCAAGCCGCCATTATTCAAATACGAAATCCAATACAGATGGCAGCAGTGTCCAGTCAATGATCCAATTCAAGCCAATAACGTTCGTCAGTGGACGACGCGATTCAACGTCAAGTTTCCAAGAACAAATCAGCGAGCCCCGTGCCCTCTGTTTCCTGCCTGCGGTGTGCGCCACTAGCGCCAACGTTTACACAACGCGTCCGCTGACCGGCCGGCCTGCCTCTGCTTCGTTTCGTTCGTCTGTGTCCAACGCGTCCTGCCCGCCATTTTAGTATCTTTATCTTTCTATTCGAACATTTCGGATGTTTTGTCAAGTTATTGTGCTGTGTCCGTGTGAACAGTGTTCGTAATTTTAAGTACCATAAGGGCAATATAGTTATTCCTTAAAATGTCGGAAGCTGAGCAGCATTGTGATGATAGCACCAACGAAAGCATTGGTTTGCTCAAAAACAAAAAGAAAGGTGTGAAAGGTTGGATCACACGTATCCAAAACGAGATAGACAGTTTGGCACCATCCTCAACCACAAAAATGTTTCTTCAAGTCAAAGAGGAACGTCTAAAATCGTTGTTTGTAAAATACGAAGATTTGTCGTTTGAGTTAATGGCTTTAGACCCCTCGGTGGAAGATGATGGTAAAGTTGAACAGATTTATACACAGACAATTGTAAAAATTAAACAATTGCTGGCAAGGTTTGGTGCTCCGAGTACTTCGAGTGAAGCTAAAAATTCTGTTCAAACTAAATTGCCTCAAATCAATGTACCACCTTTCACTGGAAAATACTGTGAGTACAAGACCTTTATAGGATTGTTTAATTCGTTAATACATCATAACAATAACCTAGAGAAAATTCAAAAATTGTATTATCTCAGGAGCTTTCTACAAGGGGAGCCCTCGGATTTGATTAAGAATTTACCTTTATTGGACGCTAGTTATGATGAGAGTCTACAAATTTTAGATAAAAGGTACAACAATGAATTCTTAATCAAAAACGAGCACATAAACATTTTGTTGGACATGTCAAGCTTTACTAAATCAACATCTACTGTTTTAAGACAATTTGTATCAAACGTCAAACAGCAGTTAGCTTCTTTAAGAAATTTGGATGTTAATGTTGACAATTGCCCTGTGATCTTAGCAATCTTACTAAGGAAACTTGACCTTTTGTGTAGTCGAGAATTTCAGATTATGTCTAGTCGCGACAAACAAGAGCCTACTTTGTCTAACTTGATTTCATTTTTAGATGAAAGAGCACTTGCGTTGGAAAATGCAACTGGTGGAACAAATATTACAACTGGTGGAACAAATATTACAACTGGTGGAAAGGTAAGATTCCCCCAGAAGGAACCCCCAGCCACTATGAAGGCTGTCGAGGACCCCGAGAGAGCACCGGCCTGCATATTGTGTAAGTGTCATTCACACAAACTTTTTAATTGTATAAAATTTAAGTTGATGCCTGCCTCTGAACGACTTCAATTCGTAATAGAGCAAAAATTATGTAAGATATGTCTCAATCAACATGTCAATACATGCAGGTATCACTTCAAGTGTGCTACATGCAAGCAAAGACATAACAGTCTCATACATGTGGACAAGGCCCCAACACCAGTCTCTTTTCTGTCTGAAACAAGGTGTACACAAGTACTATTGCCAACAGCACAGGTTAAACTTGTAGCGAACAACGGCACAGAAGTAGTAGTCAAAGCATTGCTGGACAGTGGCTCACAAATGTCATTTGTAACAAAAGAGCTAGTTACATCTTTAAAATTGACTCCACAACCAACTAAGTCAAGAGTTTTAGGCATTGGCAACAACTTAAGCAATTTGCATGAATATGTACAGCTTAAATTACATTCTACTGTCAAAGATTACAGTGTATCTGCATCATGTTTCATTCTTGACAAAATTACAACAAAAATGCCTCAAGAAAGAATTAATATGTCAAAAATTGTGTTGCCCCCCAATATCAGCCTTGCTGATAAAGATTTTGACAAGCCAAGTGAGATTCACATATTAATAGGTGCCGATGTGTTTTTCCAGCTACTGAGCATCGAGCCTGCGCTGCCTAAAACACCAACAGCGACAGCGCCAGCTCCGCCATGTGCTCCACTCCGCCATCAAGAGAACCTGGATAAACACTGCCCTGCAATTTTAAATACTCACTTTGGTCATGTGGTAGCGGGTAACTTACATTCAACATTCATACATAATCCTGTCACGCTTTTCTGTAACACTTGCAACACAGAGCTTCATGACGAAATTGCAAACCTCTGGAAGACAGAAAATGTACCGGAGGTATTTCCTGAGAAGTTGTCAGAACATGATACTTGCGAAGAATTGTTTAAAAATTCCTTTCAGTTAAAAGACAATCAATTTGTAGTAGATTTGCCTTTGAAATTGCCTCTTGCCTCGATTAATGATACTTTGGGGGATTCATTTCACTTAGCTCTTAAAAGATTTAATAACTTGGAAAGCAGACTGCAAAAAGATCCACTTTTATTACAACTCTATACTAACTTTATTCATGAATATTTAGATTTGGGTCATGGTACCATTATTGATATAAATCAATACGATTTTGATAACGATGCATTATATTTCTTGCCACACCACCCTGTAGTCAGGATGGACAGAAAAACGACTAAATGTAGGACAGTCTTTGATGCTTCAATGAAAACAAATAAAAAGGCATCATTGAACGATTTGCTGTTAAATGGTCCTGTGGTACAGAACGAATTATTTGATATTTTGATTTTAGCCAGAGTCGAGGAATACATTTTTGTAACAGATATTAGACATATGTTCAGAGCCATCAATTTAAATGAAAAATACCGTTCATTACAGAATATACTCTGGAGAGATTCTCCCGATAAAAATATAGAGTGTATTCAATTAAATACTGTTACATATGGCCTCAAATCATCCTCATATTTAGCCACTCGTTGTCTAGCTGAGCTAGCCGAACAATATAGCGAGCAACTTCCACAGGCTGCATTTATTTTGAAATACCAGACATATGTCGATGATGTCATAGGAACTGCACCCTCATTAGATTCATTAATAGAGGCCAAAGAGCAAATATGTAAACTTCTGAACGTAGGAGGCTTTCAACTTCATAAGTGGTCTTCAAATACAGTTGAAGTCTTACAAGACATTCCTATTGAAAAACAATTTTTTGATAGTATCGAGTTACAGAAAGATAGCTTGTCGGTAAAGACCTTAGGTATTAATTTTGATGTCAAGTCAGACACGCTAAGCCTTGCTCCTCCCAAACCTGCAACTAAAGTTCCCGAGACCAAACGTGAAATTCTTAGCTTTGTTAGCAAGTTTTTTGACCCTCTGGGTCTAGCTGGACCTATAATTGTTTGTGCTAAAGTTATATTGCAAAGGCTGTGGAAATCACGCACTGATTGGGACTCTACTCTCGATCAGGAATTGAGAAAAGCATGGCTTGATTTTTATGACAGTTTAATTAATATGCAACCAATCAGCATCCCTCGCTATGTCAATATGACAGACGCAGTTTGTGTGCAATTAATAGGGTTTGCAGATGCTTCGTCTGCCACTGCGCATGGATGTTGCATTTATCTCAGAATAGTTGACTCTACTGGCAATGTTAAGGTTTCGCTTATGTGTGCAAAATCCAGAATTAACCCGCTGAATCAAAGTCTTACAATACCCAAATTGGAGCTAAATGCTGCCTTGTTGCTTTCAAAGCTCACTGTCAAAGTTTACAAAACAATCTCACTTAAAATTCCCATAAATAATGTTGTTTTATATTCAGACTCTCAAATTGTTTTGGCATGGATTGCTACAGACACAATTAAATTAAAAACATATGTTGCTAATAGAGTCAAACAAATTATACAAAATACCACAGGTTTCACTTGGTCCTACATTGGCTCTGAGCAAAATCCTGCTGATTGCTTGAGCAGAGGAGTGCTTCCACACGAGCTTGAACAACACAAGCTCTGGTGGACCGCTACAGACTTTCTTCATCACAATGAGTACGAAATTCCCGCCAAATTACCTTTAGATAATATTGTGCTCCAAGAAATCAAAGATGAAGTGGCTCACGCGATGGTTTGTACTTCTGACAAACAACCTTTATTAGATCTAGATTTTTTGGAACGATTTTCCGAACTACACAAAAGGCAAAGAGTACTTGCATATGTATTGAGGTTTTGTAATAATGTGCGTACAAAATCAGATAAGAATAAGCATATTTTTGTAACATGTAAAGAACTTGAAGGCTCATTACTGTTGATAATTAAATATGAACAACAAAAATATATGAAAGATGTAATTCATGCATTGCAATGTAAACTTAAGATCTCTGATTATATTTATAATTCTTTAAGTCCATTCATAGACGATCAAGGTCTGGTAAGAGTAGGAGGGCGTTTACAAAACGCAAATGTGCCATACTCACAAAAGCACCCCCTTATTCTGCCTAAAGGTTCTCGCATTGTTGAGTTAGTTATAAAATCTGAACATTTGAAAAGCCTACATGCTGGACCCAGATTAGTTTGGTCAATAATTAACCAGAGATTTTGGGTAATCAATGCTATGAGAGAAATTAAGAAGATTATTCACAAATGCATAATTTGTTGGAAACTTAAAAAACATGTATCTGAACAACTCATGGGTAATCTTCCTAAAGATAGAGTAAATGTATGTCGTCCTTTTCAAAAGATAGGAATAGACTTTGCTGGGCCGATATCAGTGAAGCAATCTTCACTGCGTAGGTCAATTGTAGGCAATGGTTACATATGTGTTATGGTCTGTTTTGTAACAAAGGCAATACATCTAGAACTATGTTCAGATCTAAAGACTAATACATTCTTAGCATGTCTCAGACGGTTTATTTCACGTCGGGGTCTCCCTACAGACATTTATTGTGATAATGCGTCTACTTTTAAGTGTGCCAATACAGAATTACACAACTTGTATAAACTGCAGATTTCTAGAGATCATCGAACACAAGTGCAATCTTTTAGTTCAGAAAATGGCATTAATTTTCATTATATCCCCTGTTACAGCCCTGTGTTTGGAGGACTGTGGGAGTCTGCAGTAAAAAGCACCAAATTTCATTTAAAAAGAACTGTACAAAAATCGATACTTACTTATGAACAATTGTCAACTGTACTGTGTGAAATTGAAGCAGTTTTAAATAGCAGACCGCTCATACCACTGTCCAATGACGTCAATGATTTTTCGTATCTTTCACCTGGTCATTTCATCATTGGAACTGCTTTAACTTCATACCCAGTAAAGGATGTATCGCAAATTCCTACAAATAGATTAAAATTCTGGGAAATGTGTAATAGCATGAAACAATCCTTTTGGAAAACATGGAGTAATCAATATTTGAATACTCTACAATGTAGACCAAAATGGAAAAATGTGAATACTAATATCAAAATTGGTTCGTTAGTCATTCTTAAAGAAGACAATACTTCGCCAATGCACTGGCCAATGGCACGAATAGTTAATGTGTTTCCAGGCTCTGATAACTTAGTTCGAACTGTCGAAGTAATAAAGGCTAACGGTAGAGTGCATAGGCGCTCAGTAGGGAAAGTCTGTTTGTTACCGATAGATAGTGATTAGTTGTTAGATTAGAGTGAATAAGTTACTTTTGAGTTCTTAACCTGCAAATGGTTTTATTTTTTGTTTAAGGCCATTATGGCAAGAGCTAACCTAATTTACTATTATATATCACATAAGTGTAATTTTATTTTAATTTGATTATCATTGCATGATATTACATGTAACATGCCTGTAACTTAATTACCTGGCTTGCATAATATTTGCTGTTTGCAAAGATGTAATTATTTATAGTTTTCATGTAACTTAATAGATGGCGCTGTTACGCAGTTCATTAGCTAAAGTTTATTTTATACTTACTATTAATCTAAAAGTTTGTAAAATTTGTTACGCTCACCTTCTGTGAGCCGGAGCATGTTGGTAACACCAACACTAACTTTTTAACTGTTTTTTTAATGTAGCAATATATTGGCTATGCTCTCTCTCTCTTGAACCTCCATCTTTATGTAACGCGTGTGTCGTGTGCGAGATTAAATAAAAATATAATTGTGGCAGTGCAACTATTGTGGTTTCAATCCTCCGAAGACCCTCAGCCCTCTACAGTCCACTGAAGCATTACACAAATTAACAGAATTTTATTGTATAGAGATCCTTTGCATAGAGAATTTTAAAACAATCCGTTTGTATAACGATATCAATGGCGACGAGAGGGTTGTGTACTTGGATTTAGATGCTGGGTTCGGTGAAGTTGTCAGTGTAGACTAGAAGGGTCTGTATATAAGGTGCATTTACATAACATAATCGGCCTAGATACGTCCCACTGCTGGGCACAGGCCTCACCTCAACTATGAGGTGGAACAAGCCATACTCCAACACGCGGGCTCAGTGCGGGTTGTTGGAGGGGTGTAAGGTTAGTGAGCAACCTTATTGTCAGATGTTATCAAGCCGCCCTAAGGCCTCTGACTAGGCTTAACGACTGACATCTAGCGATGTCAACCGGGACCAACTGCTTAACGTGCCTTCCGAAGCACGGAGATGCCCGAAATACACATCACTAAATTTCGGTCGGATGGTCACGCATCCCTTTTCCGACCCGGCGTGTGTTGCTTTACAACAACGATCGTCGCCGATCACTGTCACAACTGCGCCACGGGCACCTCATTAACCACCACCTCATTCCACCACCACCACAAGTCATTCACCTAAGGTGCATTTAATTCAAACTAATGTTTAAAACAATTAGTTTTTTTCAGTTTTCTTCCTTTATTCTACCGGAAGGCCGTTTGGTAGAGACCGCCTCAGTTGTACATTGGTCTCGGTAATTTTATAGATACTACAGTGTTTTTGGTGCAATAAAGAATATCTATCAATGTGGGTGCAAAATACTACTGCTTTCAAGACATTAAAATAAATAAGTCATTTCATTGAACTAATTTAGTAATAAAGCCTCTCTTCGCCAACAATAATAACCACAAAGAAGCATTATTACCAACAATACAGTTATCTAAATTACTTACTAAACAGATCCCCTAATAAGTCAATATTAACTTCTGTGGTAAGCCCAGAAAAAATACTCTCACAAAATAACGGCAGACCATTACATTACGTCATCATAATGTTACCAGGAAACTTCTGGCCCATATTTGGGCAGCTATTTCTAATTACAACGCCATCTGTCATAATAAACCGACAACACGACGGGAGATGGATGCCGTGTCAGACTTCCTTGCAGGTGTCTTGTATTTGTACATAATAATATTTTTTTGCCGATATAAAGTACTAAATTTATTTTGATAGAGTGGTTGAATTGAGCCTTCGATTCGAAACCGTTTCTTCTAACGTCTTTGGATCTTTCAAGGTTTTTTTTTTTCTATATAGATAAAACTTTGTTGATAATGATTAAAATTATTGGCAATATTGAATCTAAATTAAAATGTGTTGCTAACCGCAAAAATCGGGAACAGCTGAACCAAATTTGGCTGTTGTATTTGATGAAGTCTGAGGAAGGTTCAAACGTAAAAAACGAGGAAAATAGTAAAAACAACAGTTTCAACTTTTCTACCTGGGTTTTGTGAATATCAAACGGGGCCGAATTAACATTGTTAACTGTAGAATATTGTTTTTTTGAATCCATATAATATATTACAATCAAAATTGTCAACATTAGTGCAACCCTTGTAATAGCTGAGCACCTCTTGAAACTCAAAAGTGCCTTATAGACATTGTCTTAAGTTTTTTACGAGTGTTCGCCTTATAACCTTCGTTAGTGTTTGGGTTCGGGCAACTTTGTGTTTTTACGCTCGGGCGAGACACTGAAACGATTAAAACCGTGGATTTAATGAACAAAGTGGAATAGGAGCTGCTGAGTGTGTAGAGTGTAGAATAAGGTAGAGGTAAAATAACAAGAGGAATTATATTAAGCAAGTTTTCTTTAACTTTGCCTTTTCAGGGAGCTCCAAAATCATGCTTATAATTATTTGGTGAATTTGTCAGCGTTACACATACCTACAAGATGAAGAAGATTGATCGCAGTGGCGTGCAAAAGGAGAGGCCCATGTCCAGCATTGGACTGCAACAGGCTGATGATACTGATGACGACGATGACACATACAAAGTTAAACTTTTTCAAACTCTATTATGCGAAAGGTTAAATGAAATGAGTTTTTTAAGCTCGATTCCAAAGGTCTTGTGAATATTAGGGTGGTTTGGTAACATAATATCCATTTCAAGGAAATTGTTTTATTATTAGATACCACCGCGGTGTTTTGGGGAATCTTTTCTCAATATCGGATAAATTACACAAATTGCTCTATTACTTTTAATTTGAAACTTCTACGTTGGTTAGTACAGCCGACTGATTATTATCTTGTCAAAATGTTTTTTTATTCATAACATAACATACGCTCGCATACATAGGCATGCCGACTGTTGCCGGCATGGTGAACGAAACATTCAGAAGTCCACACTTGTTGAGCGAATTTGTACCCTATGTGGTAAAGGGCGAGCCTACCGTTATTCTCCAAATACAGATTTTCTTGTTTATATTCGATCTTACTTATGTTAGCCATTAACAAACATTTTTTAAAATACATTCGAATTGATAACCTCCTCCTTCTTGGAAGTCGGTTAAAAACATTTGCTCAAGGGGGGGACTACTAGTATGAAATAGGAAACAGTGTGTGTAACAATAACAGATTTAAAACAGATTTGGCACCCTCCCTTCTGCTGGAGCGAATCAGACAAGTCCTGAGAAAAGTTGGCGACACAACACCATCCTTATGAGGTTATGGTAACAGCCATCTTATATGGAATGGTTTCTACTTATATTTTAGAAAATTATACCAGTACTTCAACGTAGGTACACTACGTACACTATAACTTGGGTCTCTTCAAGAAAAGAGTGAATAGGCACTTGCTGGACAGACATGTCCCACCATCGACCACATAATCACTTACCATCAGGTGAGATTGTAGTCAAATGACTGCCTAGTTTCAATAGAAAAAAAGTTGCTTTGACAGAGGTTTTGAATATGAATTCACTTGAATTTATCTGCTCACTGTTGAATGTTTTCTTTGTTTTCAACCTAACGTTTTAGTTACTTTACAGTATGTAGTTGTGATAGAATGAAAAATTGAAAGTAGGATACGTTCACATTTTGGTAACATATAACGCGTTTTAATTTCGTAAATAAATAGTAAAATTGTAATAAAAATACTAGGTACACACACACGCTTACTCAAACACAAGGGAAGCATGACGGCACTACGAAAAAAAATATGTTACAAGATGTCGCTACTGACATGGGTCATATAACTCTAAATGCGTCTGACCAACAAATCTAGACATGAATCAATGAAAAAAACTTATTCGATTGAACACAGAATAGAAGTGGATTACATACGCGAAAATAATGATTCTTCATTCAAATTAAGTGGGATAAGCTTTAACGAATAAATTATGAGTGAGAAACACCTCAATTATCTATGAAAAGGTCTGCCATGTTAACAGAGAGCATACAATTAGCAACGATTACTAGATAATATACAACCCTGCAATGCAGCTCAAAGGGGGGGTGGTGGGGTCAAATGAATCGGCGTGAAATGCGCCGTTGGCGTTGAACCGATTAATGTTTTTAGCTCACGCAACGGTGCAGTTAGGGAAAAAATTGACAAGGCAGGGTTGCACCCTGATGAGGGTAGTTCCGTATTGCATTAGTAAAAAATCAGGATTTGGATGAAAGATTGCTATATACTTCCTCTTACTTATATTATTATATTATTATAATCAGCCTGCGCTATCCCACTGCTGCACAAAGGCCTCCCTACCCCTCTTCCACTGAGTGCGGTCTAGAGCCATGCCGAACCAGCCATGCAAATGCGAGTCTAACTCGTCCCGCCATCGCCTCTTACTTAACTACTACAAAAACAATTGCGATTAGATATACTTGAATAAATTGAAAATTAGATAATAGGAAGAAGAAAGAAAGAAAAAACGTTTATTGATTCTGATAATATACATACATTGCTCTTCAATAACGACATTTCTATGGAGCCAAAGTTAGGTATTTCCTCTTTATGGAAACCGTAAACTAAAACACGCTACCAACACCCAGAGTCAGCACAAATATCTGTTTCATCCACAAAAAATTGAGCTACTACAGGGATCGAACCTCCTACTTCTCATGTTCAAACGGACGCTCTTAACCAATGCACAGTTGAAAAAGTATTTAGGTTCTCGATTAATCTCGAGTCCTTTTGAAATTACTTGAAGTTTGAAAGCTTTTAAAACTTGTGTTAACAAGTCAAATTTCTAAAAAACCCATGAAGGATTTGCGTAAACATAATATGTTTTGTCTTAAAGGTAGGTTAAGATTAAACAAAATTAGTTCAATAACTAAAACTTTGAAATGACAAAAATAAGTCGCTCCACAAACAGGTAATTTAAATTAAATCACAGAACCCTAACTTTTGACTCCCCTAGCTACTCTGCGGTCATTTGGTAACATTATTATATCCCAGTGCGGAATTCTGCCTTGTTTCAGTATGCTTAATGATGGCCAGCGTGAAGTTTTGACGGTGAAAAGTGATGTGGATACGGCCTTATGGGGCGCTAATGACAGGGAGGCATGAATGTCAACAACCATGAAAGCGACAAAAAATGAGGCTATACTTTACATTTGTTTACTACATAGTAATAATAATTTGTCAAGGTACATAATAATTCGGTGCTTTTGAAAATTTTAAGTGCCAACATCACAAATCCCTTGCTTACAATTCTGAGGGTTTCTGGAGCGAGCTTACCGGATGTAGCATGTTCACTTTTTTGAAATGAAATGAAATTGGTGAACTTAAATCGGTTTAAAAAACAACCGCCATTTTTTTTTCTAAAGGTACTTTTAAGTAAAGCTTGAATGCCTACAGCCTTCCTCAATGAATGGACTATTCAACACAAAAAGAATTGCTTAATACATTGTTTGAAGAATTGTTTTAGTAGTTCCTGAGATTACCGCGTTCAAACAAACATACAAAACTCTACATCTTTATATGATTGGTATAGAAAGGTTAACATTTTTAAAACTTTAAAGTATGCAATCATACTAGTGACACGAATGTGTATTGTGCAGTAACAAAAATGGTCAACATTACCAAAAAAAAAAAGAACTTTTGCTTGGAATTCCCCAACAACACACGGATTTATTTATTTATTTATTCTTTATTGCACAACAATGAATGGTACAAAAGGCGGACTTAATGCCAATGAGGCATTCTCTACCAGTCAACCATAAGGCTAAGCAGAGAAGTACAGTAGGCGGTGCGACAAAAATTAAATAACTTTCAAGTAAATTAACAGAAAGACACAACAGTAATAATTTGAGTAAATACAAATAATAACAAAAATGTAAATATATTTATTATAAATAAAAGTAGGGGGGGGGGACGGATTGGGTCAAAAGTATCAGTCATTCAGTGAAAGAGCCAGTAAAACAGAAGGTTTTACTCTAAAATTTTCTTGCAACTCCAGAATCATATTTTTCGATCTCTATTCGAACTATTATAGCACTTATTTACGACCCAGTGGGCGGAATAGCCCCCATAACACTAGCCATGGTGGCTGCGGGGCTTTTTCATATTTTTATTACTGTGGTCAAAGACAGAAGACTGTTGACAGAAGGTTCAGCTATGTATGATCATAACGCCATAGGTCATACATACATTTTTTCAAACCTCAGTGGTTTTCCTATGCTAAATTACCTTCTAAATATTTTTTAAGATCTTCTATTGTGGGTTGTTTGGAAGAGATCGCTTTTTAGCGATAAAGCCGCCCAAATTGTACATTATCGTTAATCTGTGTTTCTTTGTTGTTGATTTCTGTTGTTTTGGTGTGCAATAAAGAATATCTATCTATCTATCTATGTGATACTCGTAATAAATGAAAAAAAAAACTTTAAAAAGTTCGTATAACCCTATTCCGTTGCATAATAGGTAATTTTCGAACTGATATATTACGCTTTGCGGGCGGACCGTAGTAGGTACTTTCGACTTCTAAATTGGCTTGGGTATTCATTAAATAAAATAATCCAATCACAAACATCATCTTTATTTCTTCCGTTATAGATTCTTAGTTTTTTTATCGACTCATTTTGTCGCGGGTTCTCTGCACGTTTGTATTTGTCGCAATTGCCCCGGGCGGGGGCGAGACCGGCTCTTTGCGACCGTAATAGCCCCTGGTACATCGTCGATATTAAAAACGTACCCACTTTTTTGGTGAAAAATAGAAGGGAGTTAAATCGGTAACGCCGGATAGCGGCGGTAGTAGGTTCGCCCCTTACTACGTTAGGTTCTAATTCCCTCGCCGAAATGTGGGCTTCTGAATGTTCCGTTCACCAGGACGGCAACAATCAGTGTACCTCTGACTAACCCATTAGGGATATGGTCGTGAGGTTATGTTAAATCGGTGTTCAGTATTTTTTTTGAAAATGTTTTTAGTGTTGCGAGCACTTTCCAATTTTGTGTTCAACATAATTTTAACACTCTCTCACTCGCAACAGCAAAATTTTTCAGTCTAACAAAATCCTGTTAGTGTCTATTTTCCTATTCCACAGTTTATAGTAAATACCGCAAATCTTACCTCACAATTACCCGGTAATACGACTTTCCCGTTCAATTTACAAGTTTTCAAGTTACGAAACTCAATACAGCCTGTTAGGGGAGTTTTCCATTACATTCGACATAAAGATTTGGCGGCAAAATTACAAACTGCATGCCGTCGAACGGAACGTTAAAGCGACATAAATTGGAACGACTATTAACTTTTTACGGTTCGAATCTTGGCGCGATCGCGTGAGTTTGTGTCGGATCGCCACTCGCCCTTATCGATACTAACGATCAATAGATGGCGCTGTCATAAATTTCGCTAAGTGTGGGCGGCAATGTTAGAGTCGTGAAAAATCTGATGACTTGTACAGTGAATGAATGGAATGGTAGTTCGGGTATTGCATTTGGTGATTCTAAATCGTTTAACAGCAAGTTATTGATAATTTACAAAAAGTCGGTCATCTACAAATGTTCGTAACAAAAGTGAACACAGTATGTAATAATTAATAATTGCTGCACTGTGTTACACCTTATGCGATATGTGCACCGCCTTAATTTCTGTCTGACTGTGTGGTTGACTGGCAGAGAATGCCTCGAGGCAATTAGTCCACCATTTGTACTTTACTTTTGTGCAAAAAAGAATAAATAAATAAATATGTCATGCCACATCGTTACTGGTGGATCAGGTAGATCTTTTCACAGTGCAGCACAGTGTATGAAGGCCTGTCATTTTCATTCGTCACCAATTACGCGACTTCTGATGTCACCCCCATACCTACTTTTTCATATTTATGTTAGAAACTTACTGAATGGTTGCTCTTGCATAATTCTTTTTTTAAAGTGACATAACACACTTTGGTACCAGACCACATACCACATTTGGTATAAAACAAAAGCACCCCTAAAAAGTCAACCCCACATTCCCGCAATAAGTTCCATTGTCCGAAGCCAGTTTATCAGGCCCAATGGGGCAGTAAAAGGCTCTAAGTTGAATTTTACACTTGCCGACAGCAGAAATAAATCGGCCTGTTAAGAACACCACTCGTTACAAGTGCTGGAAAAGCTGCACCTTTGTGGTGTAAAGCATGAGCGAATGGCGAATTAAAACAAAATACGGGAATCGTTATTAAATTGGGCTAACTGCTCACAAGCTGTAGGATATTTTTATCTGGTCATTTAAGAAATGTGAAGTCGCGGAATGAAGAGGTTGACCAGTTTTCAAACACATTCATTTATGCGTTGCAAGCCAATGTGCCCTTTTAAACTGTGTAACAGGCTAGAGTATGCCCGAAAGTATGCTTCATTGTCTGACAATAAAACTAAAATTCGATTAGGCGTATGTTCCTTCACGATTGACAGTTGAACCAATTGATCTTGTCAATGTCATAATTGAGCAAGCAAAAACAGATCTTAGGGTGGTCACCCTTTCATTCCCTGACTGGACAGTCAGCATCAAAATGATGTTTGCGTACAAAGCGTTCACATATGTCTAAACGATTTGAGGAAAGCAACCTATTGGTACAGTACGATGGCTATCGATAACCGTCTTCTGATAAATTAACTTTTCTTTCTCATCTGCAACAAACTTATTTTTTTATCGTAACTGTTACGAGTCCAGTCAATCAATCGGTCCACAGATCAAGTGGTGACAGGTCCATTCGAAAACCAATATTGCCAGTTGATTCAAACGTTACCTATCGATGATATTTATACTTCAAAAACGAGCTATTAGATCAATTTATAAACTTGGCGCACGGGAATCGCTTAGAGATCTGTTCAAAGAGATAGGCATCATTACTGTAGCTTCTCAGTACATATTTCAGTGCATCGTACATGTCCGACAAAATATCAGTAAATTCACTGCTAAAAGCGATATTCATAATAGGAATACTAGGGGAAGGAACAAATTGGTGCTTCCGCTGTTTAGGTTACAGAAAGTACTAGGTTCTTTTTGGGGGCAAGGTATACTATACTATAACAAATTGCCAGATAATATTAAACAACTGCCTCTTCACAGGTTCAAGAACTACGTCAAGAAAACCCTGGTTCGGAAGGCGTATTATACGACGTCGGACTACCTTGAGGACGTCAATGTCTGGAAACAAACTTTATAATAACTTAATTTTTGTTTTTTGCTTCTAACATAACCACACTTATTAAGTAAATGATTATATTTATGTTGTATTTCATAAACTCACCAACAGCCTTGCATTGTATAACTTCAAAATCTCACTTTGTCCCACAGTTTAGACTAACATTTGATTTGTTTGTTTCTTGTGAATTTATATTGTTTCCTCTAAAGTCTAAACTAACCAACAGCCTTGCATTATATAACTTCAAAATCACACTCGGTCCTACAGTTTAGACTTACAGTAGTTTCTTTTGTCTTTTGTTTTACTATGAGTAACTCGAGCTAGTCATGCTCACTAAAATGTTTCTGGGGTGGTGGCGTTGTGTGGCGGGTCATTCCATTCCCTAAAATATGGTTGAGTGGGATGATGGCTGCCTCACACGTCAACTTGTGAACAGGTGCCACCTTCGGGGACTGGTCTGCTCAAGTTTACTTAGTTTACCCAAGTTTACTTATTAACTTCCTGTTTTATTTATTTTCGTGTCAAAACTGTATGACTTGGTTGGTTTATTCAAACATTCACTTTGTACTGTAAAACATTGGACGATTGAAAAAGAGTAACTGCTGAGTTTCTTGCCGGGTCTTCTCAGTAGAAACAACCTTCCGACCCCGGTGGTAGAGTCACATTATGTACATGTATTTTAAGTATTGTTCATATATTATATTATTATGTGTATGTTTATTAAGTGGTGGTAAGATTCTTGACGATTCGAAAGTACTGTTTATTGGTCTACTTGAATAAAGAAATATTGAATTTGAATTTGAATCTGAATTTGAATTGATAACAAATATTACAATCAAAATATAATTGAACATTTAAAAGAATATATATATTACGGAAAAAAAATGTGGTCATTTAGATGTCATAACTTCACCAGCTGGAAAGCAATCGTGGGGTATTTTAAGAAACCCAAATATCCGCTTATAGATATTCTTTATTGCACAAAAACATTACAGTTGTATTAAATTACAAAGACCAATGTACAATTTAGGCGGTCCTATCGCTAGGGAGCGATCTCTTCCAGACAACCTTCAGGTAGAGGATCGTGAGAAAACAAAAAAAAAACAAATGAGCTTATGACTTGGACCCTCGATCGAGAATACCAGGTAATATTTCACCTGGATCCTGGGAAGACTATTCAGTTCGTAGCTTCGTGATTGCTAACTTTTAAGCTCTATAATTTAACTAGCTAGACAATAGTTCAGCTTGTTTAATATAATTTATTATAGCTAGGTTGAGTTAAAGTTCTCTTGACATCTAAATAAATGGTTTGTTGGTAAAGTGTTTTTAGGAATTGGGTTTTTCTGTGTTTTGTTCTCTGTCTGTGCTATTTACAGCATTAGCAATAAAATTTTGATTTTTGAGCTTTTTGAAGGAGTATAAAACCTAATGATACATTCAAAAGTATAATTTATTAACTTAGGTTTAAAAAAAACGTATGAGTGTTTTTTGTTAAATTTTACTGCAACAGTGGTACTTGGCGTTTGACATTAGAACTAAGAAGACTTTAGAAGACAGGACTCTGACACCCTTAAGTGTGACTTAAGTTCAAATGCAAGGACTAACCCTTGAACGATGATTTATAAACATCAATAAACACAACCTAACTGATTCACCTCTGTCAGTTCAAGCATGATCATTATTGCTTCAAAAGTTCTGTCAAATAACGAAGTCCTTTTTTTAAATCGTGAACATTTAACACGCAGATAAAATTGAATTTTATACACACACGCACACATACAAATCCATTTCAAAACTGAATAACTTGTACAGGTTATAGAATAACCTCCGCTGCGCACAATATGTAAATCCGTGCATAAAATTTAAAAAGCGCGTTAGGAAAAGTTAAAAATTCAATTTGGCGATCAAACACCGCCGTTCTGGTTTAGCGGCCGACTGACGCCAAATGAATAAATAATTGACATTTTGGATTTTGGCCCGAATCTTCGTAACGAGTTGAGAAAACAAATAAAGCCAGTCCGGGGCTTATTATGCGGGCTATAAATAATAAAGGGCCCTGTGGGGCCCGGACTCGGTATGAATGCAGCAGGCCTTGCTGAGCAAGGTGACGAAGTTTCGGTAATTCTTGTTATTACACTTTTAAACAATGTTCGTTTTACTCACGATAACACTATTGATAGATTGTTAACCAAGTATTAAACTTTCTTAATTTTAAGATCGATTATTGCTACCATGTTTTCAGCAAATAAAACATACAGTACTTTTCAATCTTACTAGATACAATTTAAGTACCTAACTAATAACAAGCTTTATTATTTTGCAACAAGATTTTGGATGAATTCCTTGGATATAATAATTGTGAAAACGGCGACATTCGCAGATTGTGTAAAACTAATAACACTTTTCGAAGACGTGTTCTATATGACTATATTCTCAAATACTGAGCATACAACAACTGTGTCGTTTGAGCTGTGTTTGACCGCAGCATAAAATGAAAACTACTTCTCCCAATGTTGTAAAGGCCACCGTTGATAAATTGCAAATTAAAAATCAGCCATCGCCGTTCCAGCGTGCTCAGCGTAATTATCTGACCTAATTAATTGCAATAATTGAACAAATTTTTATGCAAAAAATTAAGCGCTTCCGGGCAAATTGAATATTTTAACGAGCGCTTTACAGCGTTCAATGTTCATTTGAGCTGAAAATCGATGACCACGTACTGGCGGGCTTATTCTGTGAACGGAACTGGTTTGTGAGTGAAGCAAGTGTGCTTTGTTTGGTTCGATTACATTTTAGATGAGTACGGAAACTAATGATTTTGCAATAGGCGCTGCTTCTTGAATCCTTTATCACGCATCCAGCAGCAGATCAAGCCAGGTAAAGTAAAGTTATTAGTTAAGTTAAGTTTTTAGTATAGTTATTAGACTATTCCGTCCAGTGCTGAGGAAAGGCCTCCATTGTCAGAGTCAGCGCTGATATCAGAGTTAGTTGCATCATCTCAGATAAGCTAAAGTTTTGACGTTTACTACTTTAGAAAAAGGTTTCTATCTATACAGGGTGGCCCAGCGACAGTGGTCCAAAAATTTTTTTTAGGTAGAGAGCATCATAACAAGTCATTTAAAAAAAACATTAGTTCCGCGAAAATCAACACTTTAGAAGTTATGATTTTTTCAAGTTTCTTTTGAAATTTCTCAACTCCAATCACTTAATTCACTCTTGTTTGCAAACTATCGCACTGAATCAGTTCAAATTTGGTATAGATGTACAATAGTAATGTAGAAACCATATTATGTGCGAGTTTTGAGTTTATTCTAAGACAATTTGTTTTTTTTTTAATTTTCGTCAATAATTTTTCACCATTCAAAAACTAATACAATTTTCAAAAAATCACCGCTGCAATGTTTGTGTACTTGATGATTGGTTTATGATCTTAAAAACTGACCATAAGTATGATAATAGTCTATGCAAAAACTTGAAGTGATGCAACTAATGGAACACTACCAAAATTAACATAATGTACGGTAAGTCGCTAAAACTCAGAATGGGTCATTTCTGCACTGACCCTAATTTAAAAAAAAAAGTAGCCAAAATATTTTTTTTCGGATAGAGGGCATCATAGCAACTCATTTAAAAACAACATTAGATACTCGAAAACCAATAGTTTAGAAGTTATTATTTTTTAAATTTTGGGCCTAAGTGGTTGAGCTTCAGAGACATGAATCACTTGTGTTTGTAAACTATCCGACTGACGAACTTCAAATTGAGTAAGAATAGAAGAGAGTGAAAAAGGATATATCTAATTTATTCATTACAGTACAATGAGTGATACAAAAGGCGGACTTAATGCTGTTAAGGCATTATCTACCAGTCAACATAAAATAAAGCGAAGCCAATTAAAATATGGGATTAATTATTAAGTCATCCCATATCTGAAGTTCCTTAATGGGATAGTTTACGAACAAAAGTGATCTATGTCTCTGAAGTTCAACCACTTAAGCCGAAAATTTAAAAAAGAATAACTTCTAAACTATTGGTTTTCGATTATCTGATGTTGTTTTCAAATGAGTTGCTATGATGCCCTCTATCCGAAAAAAAATATTTTGGTTACTTTTTTTTTAAAATTAGGGTCAGTGCAGAAATGACCCATTCTGAGTTTTAGCGACTTACCGTACATGATGTTAATTTTGAAAGTGTTCCATTGATTGCATCACTTCAAGTTTTTGCATAGACTATTATCATACTTATGGACAGTTTTTAAGATCATAAACCAATCATCAAGTACACAAACATTGCAGCGGTGATTTTTTGAAAATTGTATTAGTTTTTGAATGGTGAAAAATTATTGACGAAAATTAAAAAAAAAACAAATTGTCTTAGAATAAACTCAAAACTCGCACATAATATGGTTTCTACATTACTATTGTACATCTATACCAAATTTGAACTGATTCAGTGCGATAGTTTGCAAACAAGAGTGAATTAAGTGATTGGAGTTGAGAAATTTCAAAAGAAACTTGAAAAAATCATAACTTCTAAAGTATTGATTTTCGCGGAACTAATGTTTTTTTTAAATGACTTGTTATGATGCTCTCTACCTAAAAAAAATTTTTGGACCACTGTCGCTGGGCCACCCTGTATATAAAAGAAGGTCGTGTTAGTTACTCCACTTATAACTCAAGAACGGCTGAACCGATTTAGCTGAAAATTGGCATGGAGGTAGTTTAGAGCCAGGAGAAGGACATAGGATACTTTTATTTATTTTACTTTTTTTTACTTTTTTTTTTACTTTTTTTTATTTATTGCCCTTAAGGCGGAACAAAGTTCGCCGGGCGAGCTAGTTAAAGCTTAAGCTATCGTGACATCGTGTGACTGAGAAAAGATGGCACGGACCCTTACTTTGATAAAGTGTAAAATTTGTTTGGTATCACAACTAATACAAAAACATTGCAGTAATAGGTCAGTTTGTTATTATAAGAAAACACTGGGTTTTTTTCGTATAGCTAACGTTTGCACTAAATTAATAGATCCCATTAAAAACTTGACAGTTGGGAGTAATAGAACGTACCACAGAATTTTAACATGTAATTACATATTTCCGATATCTAATAGGTATAAAGAAAAAGAATCGGCCGATTTCCTGAATAACCCGGTGAGCACAGAGGTGATTTGCAACTTTTCAGCCGTAGGACTATTTACATGGAAATTCATACTTTTCCCCGTCGGTCTGCGCCTTAATACTTTAGTGAGGAGTAGTGATTAAGCTTCAGTATCGCTATCGATATTCCTTTCAAAGGAATCGAGTATCTCAAAATATTTTTGATATTTTGCTTTTTGTGCTATATTCATTTTTGGCGTTCGAACCCGAATATGCCACTGATTACCAAATGTAGGCCAGTCTAGATTCACCGAGCACAAAAAATGGAGTGAATTTAACATTCGAATAACGTTAGTACAGTTTACAACCCTTCATTTAATATGCGATCTCTTTTCATACGTAGCGCAGTCCAATGTTAATTTTTTAATTTTACTTCCACGAGTTTTTTAATGGACGGCCTTTATGTCTCTTTTGTTCGGAAACAAGCCACGTTATAATAAAATCCCTTGGTACTTTCGAGTTATTTAATCACTTTTTATATTGTATAAAACATGGGTCTACGCTAAAACATACCCTGTAGGAAAATCCAAGCCTCGGCTAATTATTTGCTTAATATTTTTGATAGTCTACTATTTTTCTTGGATTCTTTTAAACTTCTACACCAAACTCATAATTTCCAAAAATGGTATATACTTCAAGGTATGTACTTACTTGCTCAAGGATATTAGACAGATTTCGTGGGCCTCAGACTCAATCTTTAAACAAACCTCTGGCTAACAGCATCTTCGGCAATACTGCACACATAATAGTATTTCCAGTATAAATAATCGAGGCAGAAGACTTTGAGATTCTTTCTTGACCATTGCATCCTCAAAAGACAGCTGACATACAAAACGGAAAGCACACATCGAATTTGCTAAATTTCAAAGACACACTCCTTGCAGACGAAGTCGCTGGCAACGGCGATAAACGGAGAAAAAAATAACAAACTAAGATACATCAGTACATCACTTTCATTAGTCTATCGAAACTATAACATCACTAGCTAATTTTATTGAATAAATAAATGAACAGAATATTTACTTAGCTACATAAATCTTGTATTAAAAATAATGCACATCGTAATGCTTGCGCGATTTAATTGTCATCTAACGCCATCTAGTGACAACTAGTGTGCAACTTCTTGTAGGTCGCGCTTAGGTGTCGTATAAGCAACCAGGAGCGGCGCTCCAGATTAAGCTAATTTCCCATACAAAATCTTCTGTTTCACGTGTCAGGCACTTCCGTGGGGTCCCTCTCACACTCATTGAAAACAGTATTAGGAATCGCACTAAACTGTGTTTCATAGGAGCGCAATCGCTGGCGCACCGTTCGGCGCTCGTTACAACTTGCCGCTAAATGCACGCATAGGTATTGGTAATGATCTACTTAATATGGGTACTTAAATAGGCACGGTGGCTTATAAATATTGTTACTTATGGATAAATGTATTGGAAATACCTACCTACTAATATAAATTTGCGAAAATTATTTTTTTGGGAGTGCACTGCACCGGCGCTCCTTAGGACGAGCCGCCTCTGCTACCCACCACAGGCTGAGTGCATCGGTCTGCGGTTGAGCTCCGCGGGCGGACCTTGCATGTCCAATATTTTTCTGCGTGACATTTTTCATTTCAACGGCCGAACTCGTATTGACGCGTCGGTTTTGACGTTTGTCCAAAGTTGTCTATTTTTGTATACCATAGAGAATAGAAAATTGCTTTCGGATTTTGCAGCTGTAGGGTATTGTTTTCGCTATGACGCCTATTTGTTTGTCAGATATAGTATTCTAATATGAGTCGCTTAAATTCAAACTCAGATAAATCCACTCTACCCTCTTAGGAGATATTAACGAAAAAGTGTTATCTAACCTAAATCAATGATTTAAAAGAGCGTATTATTTTATTTGTGTTAACAGTATTGAAGAAAACGACCCTCTATAACGAAATCAATTACAAAACCATCGTTGAATTCATTATAAATATATTTAGATTGGATTTAACTGCATTTGATTTAATGGAATGCAATTTATCCATATTTGAAAAAAAACTCTTAATTGATTTATGGAGTTTAGATTTATCGGAATACTATCGACACTTAAAGTGTGTTTTTTGTGTGTTCTCAGAATTGGATTTATCCGAGTTTGAAGTTAAGCTTCTCATATGGCTGTAGGCTGACATTTGAATTAGGGAAGGCAATTTCATGACCAACTTAATTAAATTTTAAGAAATTATAAGGGTTTTTGAGAAATTGCTAAAATGGAATATAAAAATGTCAATAGAACTGAAAGGGACAGCATGAGCCTGAGCGCGTGCTTAGTGTTGAAGTGGCGTTGATTATCGTTTGTGAATTCGGGGGTAAATTGTGCAATGAGCACTTTGGTGCACGGTACGGTTTTAACAAGGTACTTGTACCTTGTTTCGTCAGAATTGAACTCAGGACCAAACGGGTTCCGAGACAGAGTGTTTGACTACTAGGCCTAGATGCTTTTTACAACAATTATTTTAAATTTCGTTTAGAAATGATCAAAACGCAAATGACTTACAAAGAACACAAAATACGTCTATCCTATCATAAAGTTGTTACAATAGCAATTAGTATACCTCTAACGTCATCATCATCATCATCATCATCAGCAGCCACATGATGTCCACTGCTGAACATAGGCCTCCCCCATAGATTTCCAGAGCTGCCGGTTGGAGGCGGCCTGCATCCACCGAGACCCTGCGACCTTTATGAGGTCATCCGTCCACCTTGCGGGCGGGCGTCCCACGCTGCGCTTGGCCTCGAATAGTCTCCACTCGAGGACTTTCCGGCCCCAACGGCCATCAGTCCTTCGAGCTATGTGCCCCGCCCACTGCCACTTCAACCTGCTAACACGCTGGGCTACGTCGGCGACCTTCGTTCTCCTACGGATCTCCTCATTTCTGATTCGATCTCGTAGGGAAACACCAAGCATAGCCCTCTCCATAGCCCGTTGGGTGACCTTGAGCCTCATTATGAGGCCCATAGTGAGCGACCACGTCTCAGATCCATATGTCATCACTGGCAACACACACTGGTTGTAGACCTTTGTCTTGAGGCACTGAGGTATGTCGGAAGAGAAGACGTTACGCAGTTTCCCGAACGCTGCCCAGCCGAGTTGGATTCGACGATTTACCTCTTTCTCGAAGTTGGACCTACCTACTTGGACCACTTGTCCTAAGTACACATACTCGTCGACAACTTCGAGAATCGAGCCTCCAACAGATACTGGAGTGGGCGTAACACGGGCGTTAGACATGACCTTCGTCTTGTCCATGTTCATTTTTAGGCCCACTTGTTGAGAGACTCGATTGAGGTCCTCGAGCATGCTGCCGAGCTCTTCCAGCGATTCTGCCATGACCACTATGTCGTCGACAAACCGAAGGTGACTCATATACTCGCCATTTATGTTGATGCCAAGTCCTTGCCATTCCAGGAGCTTGAAGGCGTCTTCCAATGCGGCCGTAAACAGTTTCGGAGAAATGACGTCTCCCTGTCTTACGCCCCTTTGCAAAGGAATAGCCCTCGTGCTCTGCTCCTGTACGCGGACTGACATGGTGGCGTTCGCATATAAGCACTTCAGCACTTCGATGTATCGATAGTGAATGTGGCATCGCTGGAGAGACTGCAGCACCGCCCAAGTCTCGATCGAATCGAAGGCTTTTTCATAGTCCACGAACGCTAAGCACAGTGGCAGATTGTACTCCTCGCTCTTCTGTACAATCTGCCGCAGCGTATGAATGTGGTCTATGGTACTAAAGCCTTTTCGGAATCCGGCTTGTTCGGGAGGCTGGAAGTCATCGAACCTGCGCGCGAGACGGTTCGTGATGACCCTCGAAAACAGCTTGTAGACATGGCTCAGAAGCGAGATGGGTCTATAGTTCTTCAACAAGGTGTTGTCTCCTTTTTTGAAGAACAGCACCACCTCACCTCTGCTCCATGCCTCAGGCGTTGTGCCCTCGAACAACACGGAATTAAATAGCCGCTGAAGGACTTTAAGAGCCGGCTTTCCACCTGCCTTCAGAAGCTCAGCAGTAATTCCATCGTCGCCCGGTGCCTTGTTGTTCTTGAGCTGTTTGAGAGCCATCCTAATCTCGTACAGGCTGATGTCCGGGATGTCCTCAGTGTAGTGCCGGGTTAGCTTAGCTCTGGGATCTTTGGCCGTGCTATTAACGGATTTGGCGACAGAGGTATAAAGCTGCCCGTAGAATCTTTCAACCTCCCTCAACACCGCTTCCTCCGTCGACGCCACACCGCCATCCTCCGTCTTCAGCTTTGTCAACCGACTCTGCCCAATAGACTTGTCTCTTGCGAACACTTTGGAACCTTTGTTCCGCTCGATTGTCTCTTTAACACGGTTTGTGTTAAAGACACGAATGTCGTGTCGCAAGGACTTCCAAATGCGTCTATTAAGCAGGCGATAGTGAACAGCGTCATCAGAGGACTGCAGTGTCAGAGACCGACGTTCTGCCATGAGGTCGAGGGTGTGGGTCGAAAGTTTCTGCGGTTTATTCCGTCGACCAGGCTTGAAAAACCTAGATCCGACCGCATGGACAGCTTCTACAAATCCGTTATTTATCTCGTCCACTGAAACGCAATCATCCAGACATGAGAAGCGATTGGCCAACTCGAGTTGAAAGCTCTCGGGGTTTTCGATATGGGCGCGAGTAGGTCGGAGCGTAGACTTCATCAGACGCGTTCTTTCTAGTTTGACGTTCAGATTCAATGTGCCTCTTACCATTCGGTGATCGCTACCGGTTTTCACCCTGTTGATCACTGAGACATCATTGAATATGCGCCTCTTTGTCGTCATGATGAAGTCAATCTCATTTCTCGTGGAACCATCGGGACTCAACCAGGTCCATTTCCGGTGAGGCGGCTTCTGGAAAAAGGAGTTCATCGCGAAGAGTCCCTCTTTCTCCAAAAATCGGCCAGCCTCTGGCCCCGGGGGTTCCGCCGCCCATATCCAAATTGCCCCACCTTCAGCTCACAATCGCCTCTCCTGCCCAGCTTTGCGTTGAAATCCCCCATAACAACACTGAAATGGGTCTTCGAGGCATGCATGGCTGCACTGATGTCTTCATACATAGCCTCTACCTCCTCATCTGGGTGTGTCGAGGTCGGCTCGTAAACCTGTATGACCTTCAGCGAATATCTTTTGGATATTCTGAGTATAAGGAATACCACCCTGCTCGACACACTCCCGATGGTCTCAATGTTGTTGACGAGGGACTTGTGGACGAGAAACTCAACACCACCTTGGGACTTTTGGTCGCCTTCCCGGTAGTACAGCAGGTTACAAGACTTCAGGGTTATCGAGTCCTCGCCCTCTCTACGGACTTCAGATAGACCCATGATGTCCCAGCGTAACCCACTGATCTCTTCTTCCAGCTCTAAAATCCTCTCTTCGGTCCTCAATGTGCGGACATTGTGTGTCACCAGGGCCAGTTGTCGGTGGGGGTGGTAGCACGATCCACTCCGGGGATTCTTAGCACCCCCCGCCCCGCCGTGACCATGGCTGCTACCAGGGCCAGGAATAGCGGGGCTGCCGGAGACTAGGGGCCTGGGCTTTCTTGTACTCATCATGTGGGGGGATGTGCCGGTACTCGCCACGCTTGGCAGGCGGGTTGGCGAGCGCAGAAAACGCCCCCTTCGCACCGCGAAGTGGCATTCGCGGCCTGGCATTTGGGGACGCTATACCAAGATGGTTATCCCGCCATCGGTCGGTCACCAGAGCCCCGTCCGTTATCCAACAGGACGCACCGCGCGTAGGTGAGGTTGGCTTGGGGCTCTCAAGATCTTGGTCGAGCCCCCTTACGCCCCCCTCTAACGTATTAACTATCAACCCAACGTTAATTCTTACTAATCAAATCGCGTTTACCTTTAAATTAGAAGTCTAGTTTAGTTTCCAAATGGGCGTAAGAAGAACATAAGCGGCTAGAACAAAGCCTAAGATAAACACTAGTGTAATTAATAAGCGGTTAGCAGTTAAACTCTAATTTAGGACACAAACTTACATTATATGAGTTCACTGACTCTGCCCGGTTTCCATGCATTAGTGAAGAAAATATAGGCAGTCTAAGGGTTCGTGGTGGTATCAGTAGAAACATTGGTCATTATTCCACCTAGCACCATCTAGCCCCAAGCTAAGCAACTAAATGCTTGTGCTATGAGATAATAGACAAAGGATGAAAGTATTTAAATACTCTTTTTTGTAAGTAAATAAATACATAGAAAACAACAAGGCTAGTACAAACCGACATGTTTATGCACACGCATGCACGGACGTAACACGCATGTTTGTACTGTGCGGGGATCGAACCCACGAATTTTGATGTTGTAGCTAACTTCTAAACCATTACAACGAACCGGTCGTCAAATTCACTAATGTGGTATCAGCAGCATCCTGTGGACTTACCTACATGCACACCGCGACAAAGTACTCGTCACCTCCTCCCAATACCATATTAATTGCACAAGACTGTAGTCCGGTCGCGTTAAGAATGCAGTAATTTCATACTTGTCATTCGATCTAGCACGCCCCCTAACCAATTAAATCATTCCTAATTAGAAAGTTAAGTCCACAGTGACCAGTTGAACGCATACTTTTGAACGCAATGGTAGTGAACCTGGGTTTTTTTATGTGCAACAGAATTAAATTTGAAAATTACTCCATAAGAATGCAGTGATTTTCGACGCGAACGGACTTGTGCGAATTGTTTTGTGCAAAAAAGTATATCTTATCACATCTTGATTTTTATCAGGAGCCACTTATTTCATCTTAAATACATAGACTACCCAGTCGACATAGCCTTTTGGGCTAGACGGTAATGCCGTTGAATGTGCAAAATCCCAAATTCAAGAATATTCCTAATTATTAAAGAATTAAACTTAAATCCATTCAGCTGATTTTGTTACATAACTCACTTAAGTAAGTCAGTTATCATCACCAAAATGTGAGCTTATTGCAGTTCGTAATTGAATTACCAAACGAGATACAAACACTAGCAAATCGAGTTTAATCAATTCGCCGTAGGTGACCCGTCACTTGCGCGGTGACATGATCAATTGTGGTCACGTTCCATTTGTCGCAGTCAATGTTGGATTTGTATAGTGATATTGCGTTTTGCATATAAATTAATAGCGTTGTAATACAATATCTTACTATAATTTGACTCTGGTGGCTGATTTATTCCTAAAGGCAGTTAGTTTTACTTATAAAGGCTTAGGTACGAAGCTAATCTACTAAAATGAGTAAAACATAGAAGTGCTTTCCGAATACAACTGCGCAATTATTTAAAAGCGACGAATTTTCGCACTAAGTCTGAAAAAATTCAGCAGAATTTTAAATATTCTTTTACTAAAATGTAAAGTAAATCAACACCTGAATGCGCTATTCATTTTTCTCAGAGCATTAAAATTAGCATTGAACACAATGGCCATAGGTTGGCGTCGAGTACAAAAGAAGCATATGATTGTATTCGTTCTAGTCCACTCCGCACATCCATTAGGATTCAGTAGATTTTTTTTATAAAAATTGCGCTTATTGCAAATGACCTCTATTAACTCCTTTTGCTTAATAGACGATTTTTTTTATCACCACGTACTTAAATAGTAATATATTCTTAGAAATATTTGACTATCACCTATTTAGATAACATATTTGGATACTGCAGTATTAAGTAGAATTTAGCATACCTTAGTAACAAGCTTCCCTTGATATTAGTAAACAAATTTTCTGTAGCTGTATGAAAGTTGAAGTAGTAAAGAGTAAGATAAAATGACATTTTGCAGTATAATAAACCTTTTCGAAGGCAAACTTTCCTTGTCGACGGCGTAAAAAATAAAGAGGGAATTCTTAAGCGAGCTCGAGACGACGATATTAAATAACAGAGCAAATTCTGAGTGTTTCTTACCTTACGAAGCATTTCTTCGAGCGACTCCATATCGGCGGAGGCGGGCTCCCCGCCCGCGCTGCCGTTCACGCCGTTATTGTTGTTCGTCATAGGTGAGCCGCACCCCACCATTCACTTACACACCGACACATGTGAATTCCACTTATACAAACCGCCACTGACACAATTTGAACTGTCGCGTTCTTTAACACTCTTTATATTCGACGCTTTTGAACCGCACTTTTTAAACTAGTTTTTGTTACTAAATTTGACTAGATTAGATACCTTTACTATATTGACTAGAATAATTTCGGAAGACAAATATGGAACCTGTCGAGAAAAAACGATAATTCGCACAAGATGTAAATAGAGAAAACTCATCACTTCAAATAGACCAAAATAAATAAAAAAATAGCATAAACACTGTTTAAACCAAGAGAAGAAAACGTTTCCGACAAAGGAACTTACAAAGAAAAAACTTTATTATCTTTAAGTACAATTCAAATAATCTACCAGACTTTTTTGCCTGAGCCAAGAATTTGTTTGCAAAAATGAGAGGAAATTGAACAAATAGTTTTTCATTTGACTAACCAGAATCTAAAGATACTCGAAAAATCAGCAAGTTATCTGAGTTGGCCTCCGTTTACGAATTGCATCAATGAAGGTCTATTTCGTAAAGGTATACGACATGCTACCCGTACATAACATTCAGGTCTATCTCCGTAATAATATGATATAGTTGGTATTTACGTTTGTTTTATATCGTAATTAGGCGCGCATTTGACCACAATCTCACCTGATTGTAAGTGATGATGTGGCCTAAGGTACATGCCAGCCTAACAAATGGCTGTTCACTCTCTTCTTGAAGGGGCCCAAGTTGTATTGCTGTGGAAACACTTCAGCGGGAAGTTAACTACCTAAATTACTACTGCTGTTTCTTCGCATATGTATTTGGACTAGCTGTTTAACGGAAAGACTCAAACGGTCGCAGGTTCGATTCTCACAAAAGCAAGGTCTGTGTTTGTGTTATATTGGTACCTACGTTGATTTTAGTTTTTATAACACAAAAGTAAATATTTCTTAGGATCAGAGATTTTATTTAATGCACAAGTAGGATATGAAAGGCGAACCTTATGCCTTTTGGCACTCTCTACCAGTCAACCAACGACGAGTCAACGGTCGTGCAGATTTAAGATTTCCTAAATTTAAATTGTTTCTTAGTAAGTATTTTATTTAAAGCGACAGCTAAATAGTGAAAGCGTATAAAAACCATCCCTTATCCCCAGAATTCCCGCCAGCAGCCCCGTCCATATCAATAATATTAATTAAACCCCTCGTGCGTTTCATTCGAGTTATTTGCGCGATGTTCCTGTTCAAACACCGATAGTACGGGTAGGTGGTAGGGGACGCGCGTGACTTTGCATATTATTTGGCCGAAGTGTACCTATAGACGAAACGTATTAAAATGATGAGTAATACTTATGGCAGAATGGCTGTTTGCTTGCTTTTTAATCATTAGATAAAATGGGAAAGACATTTTTCACATAAAAAATAGATCACAAAACTTACAGCACATAACAAAGGTTAATACCACTGTAAATAGCAATTAAATGGATAATAACACCCAGACACAACTACAAATGTTTGCCTCACGAAAATTTATCCTGGGCGGGGATCAAACCCGTGATCTTTGGAGCTCCATGCCAGATCGCTACCTAATGCGCCAACAAAAAATTCAAAATTGTACTTCAAAAATAGTAAATTTTTTCAGGTATAGGTATTTTGAATACATTTAGTTGAGCTAAAAATATACTAAGTCCTATGCTACACTCACTATCACTACTTACTAATGAAAGTTATGTAGATTTAGCTAATTGTGAATGTAAATAGAACTAATTTAGACTAGGACAGGCTAGGCTAGGCTAAGTCTAGTGTTAGAAACGCTGTTGTTTTGTTAATGCCCTAAAACGGGGTAAATGCAAAACGGGAATTAAAATTACTATGTAAAACACGGTAACTGTTTTGCATACGTTGTCTCAGGTTTACTAGGCCAGTGGATATTAACATTAAATTCGCAAAGCACGATGTAGTGCTGCATTTTTGGTATGTTGTTTGGATCAGTTAGGGTGATGTAAATCCCAATTTGCAACTTCGAAAAAGTTGTGCTCGCTGCGCACCACGTGATAAACTGCGAAAATTTTGGACTTTTTTCACTTTTTGCTCTAAAAGTCATAAACTATGCGTTTCCGACAAGTAACATTCACTACACAAATGAAGGTTATTAAATTTGCAACAATTTGAGTCTAATTGCAGCTCTCTAAACCTTATAAAGACTAAACTGTGGTCATTCGAAGATGGTTCGTTTTTCCCGAAATATTGAAATTAATGCCACGTTTTTTTACAATTACCACTGGACTGTCACCTTCCTTGAATGCCAGCCGACACCCAAAGCAGACTCCCGATGGAACCGACATTTTTATGACTATTTAGCCTGACTTCGTTCGCGTTAATAAGATAATAGTTTTTTGGCTGCTCCCCTGCGTTACCGGGTAGGCTACTTCCAATTACTATCTTGTGCGAAAATCGAAACCGAAACATAAGCCCGCAGGCATTTGTTTGGTTGATGGGAGTTTTAGCCAGTTTACACTGTTACCGCCTTCACCGCGTGTAGGTACTCCCAGCTTATGTTTAGATATGCATATTGTGAGTGATTCTGTTGTAAAAATGTCGGTTTCACCGGGAGTCTGCTTTGTGTGTCGGCTGGCATTCAAGGAAGGTGACAGTATATTGGTAGTTGTAAAAAAACGTGGCATTAATTTCAATATTTCGGGAAAAACTGACTATCTTTGAAAGGCCACAGCTTAGTTGTTATAAGGTTGAGAGAGCTGCGGTTAGGCTTAAATTGTTGCAAATTTAGTTAACTTTATTTATGTAGTGAATGTTACTTGTCGGAAACGCATAGTTTATGACTTTTAGAGCAAAAAGTGAAAAATGACCCAAATTTTCTCAGTTTATGACACGGTGCGCAGCGAGCACAACTTTTTCGAAGTTGCAAATTGGGATTTACATCACCCTTACTGATCCGAACAACATACCAAAAATGCAGCACTACATCGTGCTTTGCGAATTTAGGGTTTTTTAGTGTCGATTTCTACTGGCCTATACAGGTTAACTTGTATTTCATGTTCGGGGTTAGTTTTTAAAGTGAAAAAGGAACATAATAGAAAATTAACTCACAATTTATGGTTTTTATCTTGTTCCATCAGCGAAACATGCTTCAAGCTTAGGTATTACATTTAATTAACGTACCTAGCTTAATGGCTCCTTCTTTGGGTTTTGTGGATATTTCGACATGGGATTTATAGAAAAAGGAGGCAATTTTGTGCTTGTTTTCTACGGAACTGCATTCGTCAAATTGTGTAACCATAAGCGAATATGCTAAGCATGTTTCTGTTAGATCTATCCACATGATTATACATCTAAAACACAAGAATGCCCCAAAGCCAACCACAACTTATACGTCCCACCGCTGGTCAACTAGGAGTAGGCTTGAAGCCAGTCCGCTCGTGACCACGGCCCACGCAATTGTCGCCGAAAAGTGCGGCAAAAACACCTGCAATTTATTAACTTAAGCTGTAAGTTTGCAGAAAACCCTATATATTGCATAGTTTTTAATTTGTGATAATAATACATCAAGAACGTTTGAAAAGCTAACTAGGTAGGAGGTGGCTCGAGCCATACTCCAAAACGCTGGATCAGCGCGGATTGTTTCATTGATGAGGTCAGAGATAAAAATTGCTATCATATGTTATCAGACAGTAAAACCTCCGGCCTCATTTAATTCTGTTGGTCACCTATCCTTCTACCCCACCTAGCGTGCATAGTTCTCCATCAGTAATCACAACCACGTCATCAATCTGAGAGATAACCATACAACATGTTATTATTACCATCTAAACATGTATAAGGGTGCATCCCAGGTGTTCTTGTGTTTGCCCCAAGAATCCTTCCAGTGTGCCCAAGATAATTGTATTTGCTCGGGAAAGCAGCCGTGGTAAGGGTTGTTTGTCGACGCCGAAATGCCCGGAGAAAAATGAACTTTTGCTAGGAAACTTGCTTGTATCGTTTCTGAGAATAAGCGTTAGACGAAGTTTTACACGTTCTGAAGTGATTGAAATTCAACATTGAGACACGGTGATTCGTAAGACATGGAAGTGGTCAAATTAATGAATTTATCGCACTTATTGAAGCACTTTAGAGGGGAGAGGGGGTTAGAGGCATTTTAACCCTAGTCAGCAACACGTTCAAATATGAGATTTACCTTGTGTTTAAAAGCTTCTAATGATATTGTAATGTATAATTAACATTAAAAAAATAGGTTATTTTATTTTTAGCATTAGGGATAATGCATTATCATCTTACTAAAGATAGGAAAACCAGAAAAAGGCATTCGGTCCTGGCATCAGGTGGGACTCGAACCCGCGTCTTTCGCAAGCCGGGCGACTGCACTACCAATTATGCTACCGAGACCATTAACAGACCGGACGAATTTCTCTGGTATGTTATACCTGACAGCCAGGTTGGTTTCACCAATGTTTAGGCATATACCTTAAACACTCGAAAGAAACATTATTGCAAATATTTGACTTTCGATTAAGATGAAACTACGATTTTTGATAGGTTATTTTATTTTTAGCATTAGGGATAATGCATTATCATCTTACTAAAGATAGGAAAATCGTAGTTTCATCTTAATCGAAAGTCAAATATTTGCAATAATGTTTCTTTCGAGTGTTTAAGGTACTCGTATATGCCTAAACATTGGTGAAACCAACCTGGCTGTCAGGTATAACATACCAGAGAAATTCGTCCGGTCTGTTAATGGTCTCGGTAGCATAATTGGTAGTGCAGTCGCCCGGCTTGCGGAAGACGCGGGTTCGAGTCCTGCCTGATGCCAGGACCGAATGCCTTTTTTCTGGTTTTCCTATCTTTATTAAAAAAAATATATATATATGGCTTAAATATATTATACGAATAAACTTTCAATTGCGACCTTATATCTTTTATGATTCGCTCAGACGGTCCTCAAGATGCTAAACATTGCTAAACATTGCTAACGAGCATGAACCTTTAATAGCCGCAATTAGGTAGAAATAGTCTTAGCTGAAATAACGCTTTCTCCACCGCATCTACGCAAACAAGAGTGCTTGCATGCGTAGATGCAGTGCAGCTGAAATGACGCGCCCCTCGCGCGTCATTTCAGCTTAGACGATCTCTGATACCCTTCCACTTTTCCCACCATCACCTAAACCGGGGTGTTATTGTATAATTCGTGTGCCTTTGAGCAAGATATGTAAATAGCAGTATCGTCGTTTATGATGCAGATTACGGCGCGCCCAGGGGACGCTCGTGGAGTCGTGACCTTATCTCCTCGCCCTACAGAGCGGTGCGGCAGTGTGCAGATAGCTTAAGGTTGTGACTGTCACTTATATTCATATCGTGGGAAAAGTTTATGCTAAATCAGAAAGGGTAATTGCTAATGTTTAGAGCTTTAAACTATTGTATCATCATTTGTAACCTTATAGCACAAAGTAGATTTTTTAAACGGCTGGCTATAGAGCGCCTTAAAATCACACTTAATAAACAACAAACACAAACGGGCATTAAGTACTTAAAATTATTTTAAGCAAATGATACACGTTTAGAACCAAGTCTTAAAAAAATCCTGACCTTACTAAAAAGCAGATAAACCAAAATGTATAGGTTCCATCCATTCACAGATTTAACCAAAACTAAAATTCAAATCACATGAAAAAAAAGGTTTCGCGATGAACTCACATGACACGTGACTTTTATCGATTGTAAAACACTTTTTAGCGTCTTTTGTATGAGTTTATACGCAACATCTTGAACTGTTTGTGTTAGAAAGACGTGTGACTGTAGTGACACTATGCCACTGGATGTTTTCACTCAAAGTTCATTACCGTCAGATGTCAGACGAGAAGATACTTAGCGGAACAAGGTCACAACGGCCATTGTGGCAACAATAGAGACGAGTGTCACGTTTCCTTTTCAAGCGTGGCATTAGAAGGAATTTAGGTTCGTGGGCAGCGTGCTCGGTCGTGGATACCTACTCATACCATGTATGTATGATGCAATGTTTTAGGTACATCGCATCTTGAGGTCAATTTACCATTGTTATCAGATCAGATCTGGCTAGTCAGAGATGGGTAGATCCCCCAAATGAAATACTTTGATATCAACACACATATACAGAACATTTACAAATGTTCGTTACATAATCTTCATAATCTCTGTTTTTATTTGAAAAAACCTCTGTACCTCATATAATGTTACAGTGCCCTTTCAGGGTGCCACGTGTCCAAAGGCCTGCATGTAGTATTTAACAACAGTACTAAGCCAGGTAAAAAAAAAATTTTTTTACTTAATATTTTTTTTTTTCTGTGTTTTAAAGATGTTTATGGAAGGTTTTAACAAATTTTCTTGATGTCAACTTATTGTCTTCTCTTTCAGCTATCAGTCAAATTCTTTTTCATGCTTAAATAGGTCCTGCACATCGGTAGATAATCTCCTTATATAAAAATGGATTGCTGTTCGTTAGTCTTGCTAAAACTCGAGAACGGCAGGACCGATTTGGCTAGTTATGGTTTGAAAATATTTGGGATGGTCCAGGGAAGGTTCAAAAGGTGAGTAAACATGAGAAAATGCTAGGAATATAGTGAAAAACCACAATTTAGTTTTCTCATAGCCACTGTTCCTACCTGTCACGTGACACTGAATATTTGACAACAGAACAAAGTCTGTTGGGACAGCTAGTAAAAAATAAATAGCCGCAATTTTGTGATGGAAGGAAAAAAAAATACAACAGTGGATTTATCGATAAAATTGATTATATTACTGGACCCTGACGGGTCCGTCACCGGTGACCAGACACACTGTATACCGGATTTGCACCCATGGCGACAACAGGTTAATCGTTTGGTCTCACTCATCAATCAGTTCCTAAGTTAGTTCCAAGATAGATTTATGTATAGATTTCCCAGATTCATTCACTTCACTTGCCAAAACTCACATCATCGCATCCCATACATAATTAAAACCAACATCCAGGTTATGTAGTTGTTAAGATATGAACGATACAAAGCAGAGGTGTGGAAACAGTTTTTGTGTGATGTCGCTCGCTGTATGTATGAGTCGTAATTTCCCAGGCGGGGCGGATCGGAGACTACTCGCATATACAGGATGATGGCGGCTTCACAACTTTGTGGTTATTTGGTTTTCGATAATTCTAGAGTTGTCGGCCTACAGCAGAAGTTATTAATTTACATCTTCTCAGTACAGAAACAACTTTCCGACACCGGTGGTTGAGTCACATTATGTTTGTATACTGTGTATTTATACATTATTTTAGTCTCTATCTATTATTAAATGTATTTTTGTTTGTTTTTTTAACGATTTAAAAGCGCTTGTAACAGGTCTATTTAAATAAAGATATTTTGAATTTGAATTTAATTTTGATTATTTTTTTTGTAAATACATACCTTTAATAATACCTAGAAAGAGTCCAAGCCAAAGCAAACCCATCCGCAACGCAATACTTATTCTTTATTGTACAAAAACATTATCTAAATTTCAAATAAATTACAGAAACCAATGTAAGTACAATTTAGGCGGTCTTATCTCTAGAGATCGATCTCTTCCAAACAACCTTCGTGTAGTATTGAACTGCTTTACTAAATCGTCATTTCATCTTCTCTATTCACATGTTATTTGCAGATTACACGCCAACAATCAAACTAGTCACATTAAACAAAGTCCAAGTGGCTGACACAACGCATGTCCATAGTGCAATGTGCTTGCTGCATGACGGGGTCAACGACACTTGCACGCTGACGTCGGCTTCACTAACCCCGGCTGTATTAAACTAGAGTTCAACTTTTAATATAGTTAGTTACTCATTTTTGTTGCGAAACCTGCTTTGTGGACTGAGAATAGGTGCCATAGAAGCAGGGACAACTTGTAAATTGACACTAGGAGTAAATTAACTTCTTTTGTCTTGCTGTTCTTTCAAATACTATTTTCTGTCATTTTATACTAGTTTTACATGGACCTCTAATTTTCAGGCAGTCGCAGTACATTTAAATATAATATAAAGTTTCATCATTTATTTCCGAATATTTTTAACATTTAAGTATGTTTCAGTAAGTTTAGCCGTTGTCAGTTTGGTACAATGGATTAGTAGTTGGCTTCTACAGGTTAGGTTGCAGGTTTGATTCAAGCACAGGACATACATACAGTGAATAAATGAATAAATAAATAAATGAATACATAAGTGTAGGGACGCCTTCAGATTTAAGTGACCTATCACAGAAGCTAAATACTGGTCTGGGTGTTTTGTAGGTAGGTATATTATCTATGTGTGATTACAATTTAAAACAAATCTAACTGTCTGTTGTCTAGTTCCAAAGATGGCGCTGTGAGGTGAGCAGTAAACCAGTGATGTTTATTTTACCTAAGACTTGCAACTGGCTGCTTTCAAGTAGTTGATGCATCAAGCTAAGAATAGTTAGAGGAACGTCCAGTTGTGGATAGATTCGCCCTGCGTTAGAATCCTATCACGGTCCCCCCCCCCCACCTGTCGTAAGAGGCGACTAAAGGGGGGCCTTCGGGGTCACTGGGAGTGCATACGGCGGGGGCTGTGTGTCCTCATTCCAAGTGGTCCTGAAGAAGGGCGGCGGTGTCAGAGTGACCTCACACCGCCGTACACACCGGCGGGTGCAGAGGGGAGGTATAACTCCCCTCAAGCTGGGCTGGCCATGCCAGCAAAGCGCGCCAGAGGTCCACTGGCACCGAGTTCTTGACCAGAGATCACGGGGACCTCTGGATACGCGCTGGAGCAGGTCTCCGGGGGGTTTAGTGAGTAGTGCCTGCCACCATACCGCAGGCGAGCCTCACACATCCCCGCCTTTCCCCCGGAGGGCGGGAAGTCCATAAAAGGATTCCCCCCGTAAAAAAAAGGAGTTGTGGATGGATATAATTATGCTGACGACGCAGAGAAGGCTACAACACGAAGCAAAACCAGAGATTCCAGGTTTAGGCCAAGTGCTTCAACCCCTCGCAGGTTATAAGTGTTAACTATAAATCAATGTATTCCCGATGAAATGGGCTCGGATGGGACGGCAGTATTTCACTCCTTCCTGAAACCATGGGTATTATTAAATTCCGATCGAACCAGTTATGGTTTCCAATTCATCTCACTGTTTCAATGGAGACTTTTGATTATAATTTTAAGCGATCGCATTTCGTCTTTAAGGCAAAGGTATTTTACATTTTTTTTTTACTTTTTCAAACTTTCATGATCACTAACATTAGGATCGGTCAAATTGGGATTGCTACCATATACCCTATTAATTTTGAGTTTCCGATATTTTGCAGGTGAGAATCAAATAAGGAATGTACAGTCTCGAAAATAATGCTTACACACTTCTGAGCAATGTCTAAATATCTTCGCTTTGGTTGTCATGAAGCTTATGCAGGAGCTGTCAGATTAGCCACTATGACAAAGTACTAAAGTGATCAGGCACGATATTGTCGCTGACCGTGCACGGTAGCAATCCCGATTTGAACGATTCGGATATTTTGACTATAGTCCGTTCGCGTTAAGAATGCAGTAATTTCATACTTATCTTTTGACCTAGCACGCCCCCAATCAAATCGTTCCTAATCAGAATGTTATGTTCACAGTGGCCGGTTGAACGCATACTTTCGAAAGGGAAGGTTGTACCCCCGTGTAATTTAAAAATCACTGCATAGTAACGCGAACATAGTATAGTCTTCAAACTATTGATTGCAAGTTTTCGTTCTATTGCGCAATATTTTTTTTATTTTTATCAGCTCACTAAACGTGCCTATCTATAAAATATCTTCTATAAGTCTTGATACTTAAGATAGACAAAGGCCAAGTTATTGCACATTGCTGACCTAGTTCTGAGCAGCGAGAGCTCGAGACCTTGAGCCTGGTGTGGGCGAGACGTGGCACTTGAAGCCCAGGCGTGGGCGTGGGCGTAGCCAATCAGTTAACAATGAAATCTCCCGCAGTACGCATAACTTTGCATGCGTTTAGGTATCGGTCACGCAAGTCGTGGGTTCACTTCCTACTTAGGATTAAATAAGTTATTGTGACAGGCATTTGGTTTAGAAACCGCAGCTAGGGTGATTGTTTCATTTGCAAATGTTACTAAACATCGGGTTTTTAGCTTGGGAAAGTTTAGTAGTTAGTTGACTAATTCCAAAATAAATCGAGTTCAAATTGCAAATCCCATCACTCTCGGTTTTGTAAATGGTCTAAAATCTACGAACACCGGAAAATAGCCTGACTGTCAAGTCTGGCTAAAGTCGGGATGGGTTGTGAAAAGCATTTTCTGGTACTGCGGCTTACACAACCTTTACAAAACCATTGCAAAATGGGTCTTATGTCAGCCGCTTAAGGTGCCACTATGTAGAGGTTGACCTGAACGCCTCTGTACAAGAAGCTGTTTTCATAACACACACTCTGCTACAAATCTCATAAGTCATTTCAAATGCCTACAAACATGACCTGTTCATACACGAGCATGGATAATTTTGATACATTTTTAATACTTTTAAATCTACGTTTGTTTTGGCGCAATACTAACTTTCTTCCCTTTATCCTAATACTATTACAATTTCAAGGGTCTTTGAATCTTCAACAGGTATACCTATGTGTTCATTGTATTTCAATGATACTATAAACGTTTTGTGTTTCCTTAACAACAATTCATGTTGTATTTATTTATAAACACGGTTATAAGTTAAATACATACAACAAAGCGATGGCGGGCGGGGTGCAAACTAAATCAATGTTACTGCCGCTACATGCCGTTGCATGTGCGTGGACTCGGGCCAAGGTGATAATGTACAAGTACAAATGTATACTAATACTGAGTATGTACGGTGCCATTGAACGTACATGCAAATTCAGCCGGCCTGTAGGTATTTCTAGCAATTAAACTACAGCTTGGCTTTTGTTGGCGTAGCATCTGGTAGGGAACCGATTTCTTCTAACTAACAGACTTTAACAAATAAGACATAGGTGCATTCAGTCATTTATGAACCGAAATATTAAAAAAAACTGTTTATTTCAAGGGAAACGTTTCCAGATTGGACTCCTATTTATCAAAATCTGAAGTGCACTCCTTGAATATGATGGCCATACATACCCACTGGAGGGTGATTTTTTCAACAAGGTATGCTAGACCGAATCCTAAAACATGTAGAGTATAGAAAAAAGCTATCAGGAGTTTAGAGGCAAATTTTAAAAAAAAACGTAAATTACATATTTGTCATTTTTTTTTGTCAAGATTTTGCCAAAAAAAATCCTAACCAGGAAACGAATCAGTTAATTTTGAAAAAAAACACCACCAAGTGCTGCATCTGCATCCCGTAAGTAGCGGTTAAAAGGATTAACATCTGATGAAGCCGGTTTTGTCTATTTCATAAAAATAACTATACGCAGAACTAAATTAAGAGCTTCCATATCATTCCCTATCAATGTTATTCAAATTGGTACACAAACTAATCACAATAAATAATAATCCCTTGTTCAGCTAGTTACATCTAGTGCTGATTATGTACTATTACATGTCCAGTGCATGTTACACCCGATGTTATCTCCTTATTAGTGGCCGTGCAGGCAATTTGCAGGCGAGCGGTGGTGCAAGTGGGAATTCAATATAGGAGTGGGTCTGTGGGGATGGAGATTGCAGTTTCGGTGAATGCCTTGAATTTGAAGAAAGAGTCGTGGGCCAGTGGTTGAACACTCTGGCTCGGAAGTTTAAAACCCGGGTAGTGCAGAATTACCGGAAGACCTACTTTTCTCCCAACTCTCCGGTAATGAAAAACAACCAAAACTATAAACTAATCATAATTAATAATAATCCCTTGTTTAGCTAGTTACGTCTAGTGCTGAAATTATGTCCAGTGTCTGTTACACCCGATGTTATCTCCTTATTAGTGGCCGCGCAGTGCAATTTGCCAGCGAGCGGTGGTGCAAGTGGGAATTCAATCTAGGAGTGGGTCTGTGGGGATGGAGATTGCAGTTTTGGTAAATGCCTTGAATTTGACGACAGAGTCGAGGGCCAGTGGTTAAACACTCTGGCTCGGAAGTTTAAAACCCGGGTAGTGCAGAATTACCGGAAGACCTACTTTGCTCCCAACTCTCTGGTAATGGAAAACAACCAAAACTATAAATTGATCATAATTAATAATAATCCCTTGTTTAGCTAGTTACGTCTTGTGCTGAAATTATGTTCAGTGCCTGTTACAATCGATGTTATCTCCTTATTAGTGGCCGCGCAGTGCAATTTGCCGGCGAGCGGTGGTGCAAGTGGGAATTCAATATAGGAGTGGGTCTGTGGGGATGGAGATTGCAGTTTCGGTAAATGCCTTGAATTTGAAGACAGAGTTTTTTTTTTAGTAGTCTTCAAGATGACCTCACACCACCTGATGGGAAGCATCCGTGAGGTCCAGATATGGGGTTGACAAGCACAGTAATAGACAACTACTTTGCTGGTCAATCTCATTCTGAAGGCCTGCATAAATGCCTTTTCGAGCCCCGCTTAAAAAACCCGGGATTGTAGGAAGAAGGAAACACATGCGCTGGAAGAGAGTTGTGGGCCAGTGGTTAAACACTCTGGCTTGGAGGATCAGAACCCGGGTGGTCCAGAATTAAGCCGGAAGACCTACTTTGTTCCCAACTCTCCGGTAATGAAAAACAACCAAAACTATGAACTAATCATAATTAATAATAATCCCTTGTTTAGCTAGTCACGTCTAGTGCTGAAATTATGTTCAGTGCCTGTTACAATCGATGTTATCTCCTTATTAGTGGCCGTGCAGTGCAATTTGCCGGCGAGCGGTGGTGCAAGTGGGAATTCAATCTAGTAGTGGGTCTGTGGGGATGGAGATCGCAGTTTCGGTAAATGCCTTGAATTTGAAGAAAGAGTCGTGACCCAGAGGAACACTCTGGCTGGGAAGTTCGGAACCCAGGTAGTCCAGAATGAAGCCGGAAGACCTTCTTTGCTCCCAACTCTCCGGTAGTGAAAAACAACCAAAACTATTGGAATAACCCGGTATAAGCTCGCCCCTTACCACGTTGAGAACAAATTTGCTCGGCAAAATGTGGCTTTGATGTTGCGTTCACCATGACGATAACAATGATTGTGCCTCTGGGTGACCCGTTTGGGATTTTGTCGTGAGCGTATGTTATGTTGAAGTGTAACCAAACAGAGAAAAGCCATTTTTGTCAATTTGCTATCGTGCCCTATTGCAGAGCAAAGGCATACTCTTTTCTCCTCCGCGTCGCCCAATCCACACCGTTATCCTAAGAGAAGTTGGAAAGATCAACTGTAAACTAATACATCTTATTTTTGACAACGTTTCCGATATGGGTAATAGGATAAAAGCTTAACCCTTAAGCGCGCATAAGCTTTCAAAATATTTTATGTCATCAACATAAGGTTCACATTATGGTCACGGTAATAGTAATATTCTAATGGTAATATAATTTATAGTCCGGGAATTTCGATAGGGGATTTCGAGTTTCAGGAACGAAGGTAGTTCCTAGAATTCTCTACTGGATTGAAAACCGCCAAGACGACGACTAATAAGTCTATCACGTATGATATTATAATGAAAAGAGGTAGATAGGTTACTTCTGCTAAAAAACGTGGCATCCGAAATCATAACTTTCGAACACCTGAGCAAAGTATTGACAGTTTGAGACAACACTGCGCAACATGTATCTGTCTGGTTTACGCTCTAGTAAATAATCATACTATCTTGTTTACACGGTCAAATCGATGGCTCCTAAGTATACTGAGTCATCTAACAAATTTCAACAATTCCACTTTTTGCGATATTAACAACAATTAAATCACCATGTATCTACCGGTTTTAGAAAAAACAACATATCTCTATTAATAACGAAGATAAAATGACGTACACGGGATCATCTACACAATTTGTTTATTTTGCGCATGGTATACTGAGTCTAGTTGTACTATACTAGAGTACGCGGGACGCGAACGCGGCCATTTTGGTGCAAGTTGACACCGACTCAGTTTACGTCGCGACAGCGTGGCGTGCGTACGTAACCTGTACTTTTAATTATTATTATGAACAATTGTGGTTCATCGTCCTTTATTAGTTTTATGTGAAGCAATAATTAAAACGAAATTAAAGATGAATAATAGGTGTCGGAGACTAATCGAATTAGTGAATGAAAAATATGATTGTTCTGAAAGTAACAAGGAAATTGCTTCCCAAGTTTGCCAGAATGTTCAAAATGGAGCGGAAAGAGGTAAGGGGAACATCAATTATAATTTATTGTCTAGATTTTATATCTCAGTAAGTGATTAGTTTCATTATTTTGATATTTTGAGGTGTAACGGCGTATACAGGTATAACTGTAGATAGATCACTATACGGTGCACAACTTTGGGAATTTTTAAACTTGACTCAATATACTATTCTTTAAATCGATTTTTGGTTAAAATTTTATCATTTATACAATATTAGGTAAACAGAAATAAATCCTATAGATATAACTGCCATAGGTTATCACGTTTTCACACCTAATTATTAAATTTTTATTATCTCTAATTATGCAAGTATGTTTTCTTTCAGATTCTCCCTTGCCCCCAGGAGCAAATTTTACCCAAGAAGAGTTGTCAATATTGGACGACATTGATTTGGATGACACTGACATCCTACTACAAAATATTCCATCTAACTCTTCTATCTTTCCAAATGATATACCAGAATTTTCACCAGCTCCTGAAAACCAACACTTAACTGAAGAATCACCTTATAGAACTGAAACTTTGCTATCTAATAACTGTTCATCGCCATCAGTTGAAAATCATTCTCGTCCAAGCACACCTGACTTCAGTACTGAAATGCACATTATCGATAAGCCTAGCACCAGCAATGAGAAAATATACGATGATACTCCAATGCCATCACCCTGCGTCGATTTTTCTCCTTTACACGCTTACAACGAAGCCCTTTATATTAATAGTCCTGTATCTACGCCTGGAACTAATGTCAATGACAATACAGACTCTCCAGTTACTACTCCAACCAGTCGAAGCCGCAAACGAATTTCAGAAACCAAGAAAGACAAAGGTAGAAAAAGAGAACGTTTTCAGATGGAGTGGAAAGATGAGGTGAGAAAACGAAATGTCAACAGAGGAAAACAATACATTAGCAGAAATGGAAAAGTACACAATGAAAAAATAATGAAACCTCCATGTCCTACAACATGTAGAAAGAAATGCAGTGAGAAGATCTCGGAAAATACTAGATTAACTATATTTAAAAACTTTTGGGATATCGGTGATCATTCCAGACAGTGGGACTTTTTGACAAAGTACGCTACAAAAAACAAGAAAGCGAGGATAACAACTGACCAGGAGAATTCTAAAAGACTGAGTACTATTTCTTACTCTTTACCCATTTATGAAACAGACAACGTTGTTAATAGAAACATTCCTGTATAAAAAACTATGTTCCTTAACACCTTATCTATAAGTTTTAACTTTTCATACACTGCTTTAGAAAAACTTGAAAAAGGACAAGGCGTTGTACAGTCTGACCAGCGAGGTAAACATGTTAACCATTTAAAGAAGATTACTGAGGATATGGAAAGCAGTGTACTAGATCATGTTGCCAGTTTTACGCCTGTGGAATCGCATTACACTCGAAAAGATTCCAATAAAAAGTATCTGGATGGATCTTTAACATTCCCTAAAATGCATAAACTGTATGCTGAATGGTTTGATCCAAATAAGTACAGTGATAAGATTACTAGTGTCCGGCAATATCGTGATATTATCAACAAAAACCTAAATATTAGTTTTCACAAGCCCAAAAAAGACGTATGTGATGAATGTCACATATTTGCGAACAAAAAACAGCACACGGAACAAGAAAAAGCAAAACAAGTAGAACACAGAAGACAAAAGGATTTAGCTAGGTTTTTAAAAGCAGAAGACAAAGAATTAGCACAACGGAAACCTGAAATTCTAACTGCAGCCTACGATCTCCAAAAATGCTTGAATGAACCCCATGGGAACGTTAGTACATTTTATTATAAAAGAAAACTTACCGTTTACAATTTTACCATTTTTGATATAGGATTACGACAGGGTTATTGCTTTTCTTGGCACCAACAGACTGCTAAAAGAGGAGCCTATGAAATTGCTAGTTGTGTTTACAAATTTATTGAAGAAACAGCTGAAGCAGGTAAAAAAAAATTCCGATTCTATTCTGATAACTGTGGTGGTCAGAATCGGAATCGGATTGTGTTTTTGATGTACATGATGGCAAGTTATAAATACAAGATTAAAATTAGTCACCGTTTTTTGATTGTGGGCCACACACAAAACGAGGGGGATAGTATGCATGCGCTAATAGAAAGACAAACAAAAGATAAATTGATTTATACTCCAGCTCAATGGTATACGGCCTTTCGATTCGCTAAGACAGATGATAAATCTTATAAAGTTACTGAAGTATCTCAAGACATTGTGATGGATTTTAAAACTATGCTCAAAAGGGTTAACAACTGGATGTTTGCTACTGATGGAACAAAAATGCAATGGAACAAAGTCACTGAAATAAAAATTGAGGCAGAAGATCCATACAAATTGTTTTATAAAACAAGTTACTTGGAAGATTCGTACAAATGTATTGATTGCGCTAATAAACCTAAAACGACACGTAACAAAAGTGTCCCTAATATCGTATTCGGTGATCTTTTGCCAGCTTACGATAGGCCAATTCCCATTGATAAAAATAAATATAAAGATTTAGTAGACATGTGCAACAAACTGGTGATTCCAAAGGAGTACCACTCATTTTTTTTTAACTTGGTTAAAACAGACAACAATAGATCTCAAGATACTGATTCAGAATAAGTCAAAATATGTTTACTATTGTTTTAGATATTTTTTTAAGCCCTTAACTAGGTATTTAAGACTGATTTTTTTCTTAGCAGTAGTCATTGAATAGTAAAGATACTATACGGTTGGGAAATTCCTACTAGTTTTTTAAAAGTTTTAAATATAGAGATGATTGTGATACATTTATTTAATTGATAAGAAAGAAAAGTGCAATGGACACTATAAATATTTTTTGTTTTGTTAAAAGACCTTAAGGCTTTTTACATTTTTTTAGATATTTTCAAGCCCTTAACTAGGTATTTAAGACTGATTTTTTTCTTAGCAGTAGTCATTGAATAGTAAAGATACTATACGGTTGGGAAATTCCTACTAGTTTTTTAAAAGTTTTAAATATAGAGATGATTGTGATACATTTAATTGATAAGAAAGAAAAGTGCAATAGACACTATAAGTATTTTTTGTTTTGTTAAAAGACCTAAAGGCTTTTTACAATATTTTTAGATATTTTCAAGCCCTTAACTAGGTATTTAAGACAGATTATTTTCTTAGCAGTAGTCATTGAATAATAAAGATATTATACGGTTGTGAAATTCCTATTAGTTTGTTAAAAGTTTTAAATATAGAGATGATTGTGATACATTTATTTAATTGATAAGAAAAAAAAGTGCAATGGACACTTTGAGTATTTTTTGTTATGTTATAAGACCTAAAGGTTTCTGAATTGAGAATTTAAGGATGACTCACCTGTCATAGTTTGTAATCAAGTAGCGCTTTACTTCAAGTTCTCAATTCAAAAGCCGGTCCTATGTCTTACTACAGAGGTTAAGTTTTGTTAATTTAACGTTATGGAAAAAAAAATGTTGTGATTTTTTAATGTTTGAAATCTCATTTATTCTAATTAATATTTTTATTACAAGAAATAAAAGGTTATTTTGATAATTTACTAACTTTGTCTTTCGCCTTCTTCACCTAGGACTTTGCTTTTATAATGTCTAGTATTAAAAAACTATAAGGAAATTCAAAATTTGTATTGATATTTCCAATGCTGTATTGCGGTGTCTTTAATTTGGAATAAAGAAATATTAACAAAAATATATTTTAATCGATTTACCTGCTTTGTAAAACACCTGACTCAGTATTAAAATAGTCCACATTTTATTTTATTAGCTACGTATAGTGAGTCAACTGATAATTTTTGAACAAAAATAAACTATGGCAGTAATGTGGTATTACTTGAGAAAATAAAACTGTAATTCAAATCTTTTTTACCATACTGAATTAACTAAAACTGACACAATATGGAGATTTAATCATACGACGTATAAAAATATAAGTGGTAGATGATCCATTTTAAGCATATAAATAATCGACGTATACTAGTATATCTACATTATCTCATTAAATATTGAAATATTGTACTTTTTGATTTAGCACAGTTAAAGAGTCTCAATATTCGTAATTAACTATGATTCGTTATTTTTCCCGATCTTATTGTCGTTAAAATTATAACCATTTGTTCTTGTTTACGCTCTCCTGTAAAGTTATTAGAGATACAGTTGACTCAGTATACTTAGGAGCCATCGAAATGATAGGTACATACGCCAGGGGACAATTTTCGACTTCGCATCAGTGCTGACATAACCTATCTACATCATTTTTGTTATAATATCATTGGCCTATCGCGTATAACTTGCAACCGTGTTTGAACTCGCCGTCGAACGTAATAACCGCTACTCGGTTTGAATTGAACGTAAAAAAGGAATGAAACTTTGTTTAGAATATGTTATGGAACATCCACACCGCAGTTGCTAGTTGTATAACGACTTAACGCGTTATGGAAATATCAACTTTTTAACATACATTACACAATTTTGCACCGCCAACAGCATTTCTGTCTCGCCAAATGGTTGACTGGTAGAGAAAGCTTTTAGTATTAAGTCCAACTTTTGTACTTGTTTGTGCATTAAAGTATAAATAAATAAATAAATACATGCGCTTACGACTAAGTAAAACCCGAATGGTGTAGTCAGAGTTTATGCAACATTCAGAAGCCCACATCTTGCTGAGAGCCTTCTGCCTGGTGGATTGGGTTTCTTATCGGTGTTTTCCATCACTGTAGAGTTAGTCGCTAATTGTATAGTGAACAATGAAGTAGGTGTACCGGTCAAACTCGAATTCAAGACCACAAGGGTTTTACACTCTGATGAACGTACTCGTAAATGTATCCTAAAATGCTTTGAGCAATCCTTAAACATGTTGATGACGCAGAAACGGAGTACCCACGACATTTTGCTCATGTACTTCTTCCGCCAAGACCAAAGCATTTTCAAATAACATATACTAACGAATGTAAAAAATTAAATGCATAAAGTATATGTAATTCTAGTTTAATGAATCGTCGGTCAATTATAACTGTTTAGTAGTCCACAGGTGGACATCGCGTCCGGCGTGGGCGCTGGTTCGAATTTAGATTAGTTGTGCCACAGTATAATCTTACAGTAAGCTATCTACATACAAACGTGCCACTCTCGGTTTGAATGTGTGCGTGCCGTGTCGCGATGTCACGCACACGCAATTTCACGCACACGCTAGCATAAAATAGGGAGGCATAGGTAGGCGGCAGTACGGACGGGCTGTGCCGCGTGTCTGTGTGCACTAGGCTAACAACTCGGAGGGCGGCCTTAGATAGCCTACTGTATGGTTTATACTGTGGGTGTGCTTCGTGTTTTGACATAAATGGCACTCGGTTTAGTACGCCGAAACGTGTACGTGACATCCTAGAGGTGTATGACATCGATGTCAAAAGTGTATGTAGGCACGAGTCCATTTCAATCGTGTATAGAGACAAGAGTTCAAACAACAGTAGAGTGAAATTTTGTTATGCATTTTGGACCACTCAGAGGTGCCCGTGGCGCAGTTGTGACAGTGATCGGCGACGATCGCTGTTGTAAAGCAACACACGCCGGGTCGGAAATGCGATGGGTGAACACCCTGACCGGAATTTAGTGATGTATTTTTCGGGCACCTCCGTGCTTCAGAAGGCACGTTAAGCAGTTGGTCCCGGTTGACGTCGCCAGATGTCAGTCGTTAAGCCTAGTCAGAGGCCTTAAGGCGGCTTGATAACATCTGACATTAAGGTTGCACACTAACCTTACACCCCTCCAACAATCCGCACTGAGCCCGCGTGTTGGAGTATGGCTCGTTCCACCTCATAGTTGAGAAGAGGCCTGTGCCCAGCAGTGGGACTTATATAGGCCGTTTATGTGTTACGTTATGTATTTTTGGACAACTCCAAGCTTCGGAAGGTATGTTCAGCAGTTGGCTGGTGACACTATGTCAGTCGTTAAGCATAGTCAGAGGCCATAAGGTGCCTTTATAATATCTGTCAGTAAGGTTATTAGTAGGTTTACACCACTCCAACAATCCCCACTGCGCCCGCGTATTAGATGATGGTTTGTACCAATTGTCTTTGAATGAAAACCAAATACTTAATAAAATGATCCAAATTGATGGTCAAAAATGATTAATTTGGAGCCTTTGAAAATAACATTATTGAATGAAACAACAAACACCTTTATTACGGCCGTTTGACATGGCCAAACAGACAGGTTCGTTAAAAAATAACTACAAAATGTTAAAGTTAGGTAAGTCTCAAATCGTTTGTGAAACTCACAATAAACACGAACTCGCCTGAGTGCAAGTGCAAGGGAACTTGCTCGCGCTGCAATTAATGTTAGTAGCCAAGAACTTTGTAGGCTCTCGCTACAGATTCTATTCTTGCTTAAAAGTCAGGATAATTAAGAAATAAATACATTTACCTGACATAACCACCTGACCCTTAACTGACCGGAGCCAAGAGTTATTTACTCTTAGCTCCGGTCTCTACAATAGTAACTCTACAAATAGTAACACAATTTAGAATAATTTATTTAGTATTTATTTTCAGCCTATGCTGTCTCACTTCAGGGCAAAGGCCTTATTTATTATTTAATTTGGTAATCGGTATAAAATGCAGAGTGACAACAGTTCCATGACAATGGATTAAAAGTTTCATAGATCGACAAGGAACACGGCGTGCAAAACAAAAATCAAGTTTAACACCTAGTCATAAAATCGAATGACAGAAGAAATATCATATTGAGCCTAGAAGCGGCTAAGCAAATCGCAGTTAAGAAGGAAAGTAATACTGATGCCTAGGCATTTTGCATTCGTGCATTTTGTCCTACACAGAGGTGCCCGTTGCGCAGTTGTGACAAAGATCGGCGACGTTCGCTGTTGCAAAGCAACACACGCCGGGTCGGATATGGTATGGGTGACCACCCCGACCAAAATTTAGTGATGTATACTTCGGGCATCTTCGTGCTTCGGAAGGCACGTTTAAGCAGTTGGTCCCGGTTGACGTCGCTAGGTGTCAGCTTATTTGCTTATGTGTGTGTGTCCTACACAGCTGCAAAGGATGGTGCCCCTACCTCTAAGAGAGCTACCAGCTACTAACGCAATAATACAACCACTGGTACGCGACTCAAGTTCGTCGATTTGCTGAAACCTGATGACGGCTGAAGTTCCTCCGTTCTCAGAAGTTTAAATTAGGTGCCTTGGCTCAGAGCTGTTTCATGCTAAAGTAGCATTTATGAGGGGCAAGTTAAGTCGAATCAATTATGAGAATAGAGAATATGCATAGTTCTTTTGGAACAAAATACCTATGACTTTCATCTTTCAGTAAAGGATTGGACGAATAAAGACTGTGGACAACAGTCTTTAGACGTCCCACTGCTGGGCATAGGCCTTACTCACCTCAACTTCAAGTTAACGTCAAGTAGGACAGACATGCCCCAGACATGCGTGCTCAGACAGATTTGTTGAAGGGGTGTAAGATTAGTGATAAACTAGCTGGCCAGATGTTACTAAGCCGCCTAAAGGCCTCCGACTAGTGTTAACGTGTGACATCTAGCGACGTCAGCCGGGACTAACTACTTAACGAGCTATGTCGGGGTGGTCAGCCATCCCATTTTTTTTTTTAACCCGGTGAAATGCCTTTACGCACTTCCCGCTGCTTGGGGGGCAGCGGGGGGGTGTGGGACTCGCCCACCCCTGCAAGAAGTGAGAATACCCACTAAAACGCCGGGGCGGCCTTCTTCTGCGCGTGACCAGGGTTTACCGAGGGCTCTCCCAGGGAGGCACTCTACCGGTAAAACCCTGGCGCGCTGTGCCGGTTCCGGCTCACCTCGAGGGGAGTAGTACCTCCCCTCTTACACACCCGCCGGTGTTCGACAGTGCGAGGCCACCCCACACTGCCGTCCTCCTCGGGGTCGCATGTGCAATGAAGGACCACAGCCCCCGCCGTGTACTCTCCTAGCGACCCCGGGGCCCCCTTTAGTCGCCTCTTACGACAGCTGGCGGGGGTGACCTTGGCTGTATTCCTACGCCCCAGACCACAGGGCGAGTGGTCAGCCATCCCATTTCCAACCCGGCGTGTATGCAATGACGATAGTTGCCGATCAACAGTGACGAGACTTAAGACTCAAGGTGACCCAAATATTATTAATATAATTTCTAATTTAACAAGTATTAACAGACAAACAGTAGACCCTTGCTGGTATTTTGCCAACTCCCAAAATGCTTTATAAGTCAGATATTCGATTTCATTAAATTAAGCCTGTTATATTCAGATTCTCTCGGATAAAACAAAAGACCCTTTGACAATAGCATTCTTGCGGTTTCCGACATAATGGGACGGTCTTGATTCAATTCCAGCGATTTTCGTATTCTCACAGATATTTTCAAACAATACCTAAGTACTAGGGGAAGTAAACAATGAGAAACAAGAAAAATCACTAGTGGACGAGGGCAAAAAATATTCGGTTGATAACAAAACAAATTTTACTGAATACAAAAAAACCCGAAAAAAAAGTAAATTATGGAAATACTAGAATAAAAGATTAACTGAATTCAAGCGACAAGGCAGGATTCGAACCTACATCTACCGCCAAAGGGCGACAGTTCTACCAAATAACAAACGAGATATTAACTGGCTGGCCGAATTTATGTAGTGTATCTTAGCTGTGTTAAAACTCCACCAGCGTTTCAGACAAAATACCTTCAAAGCTACCTTTTACAAAATAGGTTAGAAAAAAGTGTTTTTTGTATTTACGTGGTTTTTTTGAGTATTTCTATTTTCAGATAAAAATATAACGTCGTGAATGATAAACCGCAGAAAAAAAATGAGTATTTTATTAGTGTATGGCTTAATCCAGTCCACTAGTTACTTACAATAGTATTTAATAATGTTTTAAAATCACAGAAATCTTCCATTCACAGACGACTAAATCAATACTAGTATTATGCAGTAGTTCGTAGGATCGTAGGCGGGCCTTAGCGCCCACGCTCGACTCAGCCAAATTACACAACCAGGTTTCGTAACATCCTGTGCATTACTAAGATTATTGCGTTTATCCTATTTCGATTTAACTGTGACTTTTGGTTTGTTTTTGGGATTGCGTTTATTATTTATTTCTACTTTAATGGACCAACAAGTGCAAAAGGTGGACTTAATGCTAAAAGCATTTTCTACTAGTCAACCATTGGGCGAGATAGAAATACTGTTTTCGGTGCAAAATTCGAAATTGGAAAGAAGTAGTAGATAGCCAATAGCGAAAAATTAAAAATAAAAGCGTTTATTTTTTAGGGGAATAATCGCTCCGAATAACTTTACTTGTACGTTCGTTGGTTACTATAATCTACACTAAACTTTCTAAATGCCTTTAGTAATTGGAACAAGTATATTTAAAGCAACCCTCGATTTGCCACACATTGGTTTTATGATTGTTTTTAAACATTATTGTATTTTTTAATGTGTACACCTAACTTTTTAAAAACGTGAGTGTGTTCAGTAAAACATTAATCGACATGTTGATTACTATAGAAAGAACACTGGTATTTTGTATTGGTCATTGGCAATGTTTACCTTAATCATCACTATATTTTTAAGTAACCTTTACGTTGCAAGGTCTATGACAAACATTACAGCACATTCTATAACACATTTAGTTTGAAATAAACGTATGTTTTTATTTTAATATAGCAAAAACCTTTTAGAAAATCTTTCCTGACACGAATCACCTAGTCACAAATTAGGTTCACTTTTCTAACATCAGACGAATGTTGATGTTTCACTTGTCAACTAGCACGCAAATAACTTGTCGCACAACCTAGCTTATTATTGTAGAAAACATAAATAAATGAATAATCATTTAGCAGAAACCCGAATTGTAAGTAATATCAATGTTCAGAAAAATTTATTTAACGCCCAACACCTACTCTCAGACTAAATGTACTTTTATAACACCAAACATCTGTTAGGATATCACTTGTTAACCAAAGTTTCTGTCTCATTTAAGATTAATTTGAGCACAAACTTAAGCTTGTGTTGTACATTTTAGCATAAATTAATATTAGAAAATCCTCATAAACACTCTGTTGAGATATAACTTATTCCCTAAAAATGTTAACTACCCGTAACATTCCTTTTGACTTAAAGTTATGCTTAATTTAATCATGAATTATTATCTTAAAAACTGGTTATCAGTCACAAAACTAAACGTACATTTCAAATCCCAAACAACTGTTGACGTATCACTAGTACACCAGAAGTTCCTTCCCCCTAACATTCATTTGAACACAAACTTGCTCTTAACATTTAGACAGCAATGATAAGTGTATTCGCCTGTACCATAAGGTGATTTATCTCGCTGACTGCGACAGTACAGCCATAATTGTCCTTTGAACTCCATACGTGACATAATTCAAGCAAGTTCAGATAAAGGCGCCTATTGTCGTGAAGAAAAGGCGAGTACGCGTCAAAGACTTTCAGTATAATGCGCGGTACATACCCCATAACAATACGGTTTAAATTACTACGTATGCCTGAAACGTTTATGTGAGTTAGAGCTATTTTCACGTTGGAATAATGTAATGACATTTTAGAAACAGACCAGACATATTATAGTATTTTTTTGTTATCAGCTTGGGTTGTCCCACAGCTGGGAAAAACCTTCGCATAAAGGATCCGGAGGCTTATTATAAATTTAGTCTAGTATTGGGATTTCGCTGATTTTGTTAAACTAATTAGTAGTTTTTGTTAATGATTAAATTGTATGTCATATTCTTAACACTCATATCATAGTATTAACCGTTGTAAATGAAGACCAACGCAAATGAACCTGTGATTCTTCAATATCATCTTAACGAAGTTATTGTTGTGTAAAAAAATTAAATTAAATATAAAACTTGTTAGACACGATATGTAAACCCACACTCAAATGCATACAATTAGCGAAAAATCCGTCACAAACACAACACGAGCACAAAATTATCGCGGAAAATCCGTCGAAAGTAAACACTAAAGACTCAAGCCGGTCGCGATCAAAAAAACACAGCACATTAATTAAATCCGGCTGTTTGAAAAAGCATTTTCGTAGTTGATAATGCGAGTGCGCGGATTTTCGTAGCACACGCGCGTGTTGCCGTAGCGGAGTCGCGGCGGATACTGGCTGGTTTGGTTACTATAGCAGCCGCCGACTACGGCGTAGCCTGCGCTACGTAGCTACGGGGTGTATACGGGGTGTATCATTCGACTCCAGCGTGATGTTACGTTTAAAATTGATGAGGCTCTTCGACGCTTTGCCTTTATACACAGACTTCATTCATGAGCTTTGCATTTCGTTTGATAAGGGCAACAAAGTTGAGTGGCAACTAATGATTTGCAATTTGGAAATTCCAAACTCTCTTTCTTTCTTCCCTTTGTACGTATATGTCAAATTGATAGGATATCACAGCTTACATCCTCCCAGTATATATGCTAACTAGTTAGGTCCAGAGGCTGTTCGACCAAAGCTAGCAGTACAAACAAGTTCACGCACCGACTGCGACCAATCACTCACTCCAGTGCCTCAAATGTGACATGTCGGCTCCGCGTCAGCCATCCACTCACCTGTGACATTGCTCTGAGCGTCATCTACATACGAGTACAATGCTGATACAAGCATGATCATATTTCAAAGAAATATTTGTTTGTCATCATATTTTAGAGTCGTCATTTGTAAGTAACCTGCATTTTATGAAATCCTGTGATCTTCACCAGTTCATCGGCCGCCTACCCTTGGGTAGGCGTCACATTGAGTGTTTGGGAGCTAATGGTATTCATTCTGAAATTTTTCTGCCCCAAAACTTTAACTTCATAGTGTTTTTTTTGTATGCACTTCTTTTAATTGACTTTGTTGTGATTGCACATACACTACGGTGTTACGGAATAAGCTGTTTTACACACTTAATTAATTTTTACGAAGTGACTGAAATCAAGTATTTTCTCCGGGATTCTTTAATTAAACTTATTTTAGTAGAAAAGTTATCAATTTATATCAATAACGAATTGTCAATCCTCTCTCAATATTAAGCAGGCCTTATCGTCAACGTCACTGAGCGTTCTACTTCCATTTTCTATTTCTGTCCTTCTAAACTTGTTTCATTATCTAATTAAATACTTTAGGTATAAGCGTGCACATTTGCTATTACATTTCAAAAGGCGCTTATAAAGAGCAGTGCTGTTAATACAAATCTTAAAGTTGTAATGTAAGGCAATGATTGTTACCCGTTTTGAACATTGTTAACAACCAACTATAGTAATAAACTTTTAGTTTAAAGGTAAAAGAAGGCCACTAGTAAGTCATTTGCTCATCAAAATGCAGGGAAAAAATATGATAAAAAAATGTTTATCACTAACAGCAGGGGCGTAGCTACCGCCGTATTTGCCGTATCAATTATACGGGGCCCCGGGCCACGGGGGCCCCCAAATTGTGTAAGGAAAAAAAATAAAAACTTTCTAATTTATTTTATTTTACAAATGACAAAATTCTATAAAGCAATTCCTTTTTTTCTCGCCTTAAGCGTGCGTTCAAAAGTTGACAACACTACATCGTTATGGCGGGCTGCAGGACTTCCTCGTTTTACTTACTTCATCTTCAACTCAGCGGGGAACCCCGGGGATTTTTTTTTCTTTTGTGAAAAATCTTTACCTCCATTTAAGGGCCTCCAAAAAATTTAATACGGGGCCCCGACAAGGCACGCTACGCCACTGACTAACAGACAGCTAACAAAGTGATGTTATCAATTGACCGTTCATTTTTATGCCAGTGTGGAGACTACATTCTAGTGAACACACCAGGCACTATAAGATATAATTTATTGCACTAAGAAAAACAATAACACAACAATGTTTACAGAGATTTAGGATGTACAATTTATGTGGCCTTATCGCTAAAAAATCTCTTAAAGACAACCTTCAGATAGTAAGAAACAGGTTAAGAAAAATAGATGCGGTGTTGCAAGACGGTTTGGTATTGAAAGATAATAATTTCTGTATTCTATCTCTATAATTAAGACTCATGACATGACAGAAAAGCCATAAGTACAAAGTGGGAAATGGTCATATCCAAAATATTGGTAATTCATATCGACAAGTTAATAACTAGGCAGACTTAAACGCGTCGACAGCCGGACTTGCATAAACCATGAACTAGTGGTGTACTGACTTAGGAAGTCAACTAGTCTGTCACCAGCTATTACAATAGTTGAAATCCATTTTGACAGCTTCCAGTGTCATTAAAAATCACACTTTATTTCATGCTGAAAGGGGTTCAAGTGTTGTCTCATGCTCAAAAGTAAAGACACAGTGAAATTCATATATCGTATTTCTGTCGAATTGAAGTATAATTTCCAGTGGAATCTGTCAAAATGAACTTTTTGAATTAATTCAACTATAGTCACCGATTAATAGACAACAATAACACTTAGAAATATTTATGATACCAGAAAACATTTGATAAATAAAACGCATTATTTTTGTTCGGAGGTAAGCAGTCATTGGATCACAGGCTCACCAGGTAAGTGACGATGTGCGTGATAGTGGTACATAATATCTGCTCAGATAATGTCTATTCAGTTTTTTGAGAAAGTGTGCTATATGAGCATAACTTAGTTTTAAGCAAGTAGGAAACTCGTTCGGATGGCTAAAATATCAACAAGGTGAGAAAGCAAAGCCAACCCCGGTGGTGGAAAGGTGCTGGAGGAATCAAGTCAGGTTATTGGCACACAGTAAACTTCTCAGTTAATGGTTACTAACTATAATATCTTAAAACAACTACGGTCAGCCTGCCTGATATTATTTCTGATACAACGTCTGTGGCAAACAAGCTTGCAGAGTTCAAGTTATTCCATCACAATTTAAAACTAAATGCTAATAATGCCTACATTTTAATAGAGACCCTGTAAACACCGTCAAAATTAATAACACATAGTTTGTTTTTACATGCTGTAAACAAAATACATAGACAGTAGCTACTTATTCTAATTTTGCTATGATGTGGTAACATTAAAGTCAGGATGACTTACTAAGTTGAAACGTTAACAGTTGAAACAAAGTTGTCATTTAAGAGCTATAATAAATTTCGCAAAAGCTATTTGCATTCATTAGCTAACAATGTAATACTTGTTAGCTTAACTTCAAACTCGGATAAATCCAATTCTGACAATTTTTAAGATTTTGGTGTCAAAAAAAAGCGAAAAAAAATAGCTTCGGAGCTATTTTAGCAGTTGCGTATAAATCCGCATGGCTCCTGAGGAATAAACCGTTAAAATCGTACAATTTTATCAAAACCAGATAGATCCGTGACATAGTTTTTTTCAACAGTAGATAGATCCCTCCGAGCCAATCAGCGAACAGCATTTTTTCAACATGGACGTTAGTTGACGTAAACGCACCGACAGTATCACTGTACTCTCCTGCTTTTTATTGTATTTAAATAAATAACAAGTTACAAAAAACCACACTTTACCTGTCGATAGTATTCCCTATTTTAGCCACAACTCTAGTCCTAATCTTATTTTATCAAAAACTCCATAAATCCATTCAGTGTTTTTGCAAATATAGATAAATGGCACTCCATTAAATAAAATGAAGTTAAATCCAATCTTAATATATTTATAATTAATTCAAAGATGGTTTTGTAATTGATTTTGTTATAGAGGGTCGTTTTTTTCAATACTGTTACCCCAAATAAAAAAATACGCTCTTTTAAATCATTGATTTAGGTTAGATAACACTTTTTCATTAATATCTCCTAAGAGGGTATAGTGGATTTATCTGGGTTTGAATTTAAGCGACTCGACTATGAGTAAGAAGAAATAAACCGGGTTTGCAGACTCAAATGAAAATCAAATTCTTTTAGAGCATAGTTAGTACCAAATCTTTTTTGCATCATCAGTTAAATGACTGAATGATATGAATTAAGGAATTTATATGTTATGCCCTTATTCCTGCCCCTATACCATTTATTTGTTAGTCCTTCCAATTCCATTGCTGAGAATAAGTGAACAATGGTGAATCTTTGAAAAGGGATCGAGCTCTTCCCGCCATTAGTGTCTCGATCTGCGACGTTGCCTGGTGTGTTTTGGGAGGCTACAATTTGTTCCGACCTCAGCCCACAGGTCATCCGGCATGCGGCAGACGTGACCAGCCCAATCCCATTCCAACTTCGCTGCGGTTTGGCCTACGTCAGTGACTCTTCTCCGTAGATTTCCGAATACGATAGATGTCTCTTATTAGCAAGTAAAATCAAAAATTTCAAGATAATGATCAGCACAGTTGAGTAGTCTTTCGAGCCAAACAACTAGTCAGCCATCAGACGGAACATCCCTACGAACCCTTAATAAGGGAGCCTAAACTATGCAATGACAGCATCCGCGCTCTAATGGGAATTGATTTCAATCCGCTCATTCATTAGGTCCTGTTTCGTTAACTAACTGCATGTTAAGCCATGTTGTAAACTCCCTTTTAATCATTTGTAACACGTCGCTTAACACGCGAAAAGATTAGTTTACAATTCGCGTGTTTTACTATTGTAGTACATTTGTTGACAGTTGGCATTATAGTTAATTAAGTTTGTCTGTAACTTGAAATTAGATAGAAACACTAGAAAAAATCAACTTGCTTCAGGTATTAGGCACGATTCGAACCTCTTGCAACGTGGCTTTTTTGATATTTTGTTGGTTTGTTGGCTAGCCTGCCGAAAACAAAAATGGTCATTTTTAAATATCTAGTACGAGTACGTTACACTTAACTTGTTGGTCTACTGTAGAAAAATACCATTTATGATGAAAATATCATTATTGCTTACTGAGTTCAAAAAATTCTTAAAAATGTTATGCACCATCACTAGAAAGGACGCTGCAAACCTTTTATCAAATGTGTTCTGGCTAAAAAATTACCGAGCCAAAAACTACATTTTCAAATCGGATAACAAAACAAGTTCTGACTTCAAAAAAATCTTCCTTTTTTTGAAGGTGGTTTTTAAACCAAGGTGGTTTTTTAAAAGGTTAAAAGTCGCTTTAAAAAGCGACTTTTAACCTTTTAAAAAACCACCTTTTACGAGGCAAAAAGTAAAATTTTATTTAGAATTATACGAAATTAACGCCGCGAACAATATCTAGTCATTAAATACATAGCGGCTAACTTGCCACGCACTCGTTCGGTTTTAATTAAATCAATTCATCGATCAATCTCTTTGGACAAAGTTAACAAAGGGGTTTTCCGTTGCTAGGCAACGGCACGAAATTGCGAATTACTAATCTTGGTAAATATGGGGTCCTTTAAAATTTTGTACAGTCGACCACAACCCAAGCGTTAATATCTTTAGGACAACGTTACAAAGTTCATTTTTAAAAGCGTTGCATCTGTAATGTTTTGCTTTACAAGAACAAAGCAGTAACGATGTTTATATTTATTTTACAAAAATGCATGATTAAGTCTTATTCACAAAAACTGTAATTATACAATATTTAATAAAAAAACTAAATTTAATTGTTATACATGCTGGTAAAAACCACGGCAGCACAAAATTTATACAATTGAAATAGGTCATAATATCTACAGAAAATAGTTGCGATGAAAAAAGAATAAAACTGTTACCAAATTATAAATAAGAAGTATTCATTGAAAATTTGGTTTTAAAATGTTAAAATGAATAATAATACTTAACCGACCTCATTAGTTTTGAAAAGGGAACAAATATTTTTTTCATTTATTAACTACATGAAAATAAAATATCGAAATAAAAAAAATCCCTTTGTTCTTGGTATGCCTAAAACGCAATTGGTCTAAATCGCGTTTTGGCAAAAAAAATTTTTTCAATAGTTTTAAGACTAAGTCTATCAACTACCTATTTCGCATTAAACCTACTACGCCATATACCTATTTAGCAGTCTGCCTTAGTCTTTATATGACTATATCGCGTTTCGCCTAAAAATGCAATTCAAGAGACAATAAAGAAAAGCCAATGTCCATTCCTATAAATAATACATAACATAACATAACCGGCCTATATACGTCCCACTGCTGGGCACAGGCCTCACCTCAACTATGAGGTGGAACGAGCCATACTCCAACACGCGGGCTCAGTGCGGATTGTTGGTGGGGTGTAAGGTTAGTGAGCAACCTTAATGTCAGATCTTATCAAGCCGCCCTAAGGCCTCTGACTAGGCTTAACGACTGACATCTAGCGACGTCAACCGGGACCAACTGTTTAACGTGCCTTCCGAAGCACGGAGATGCCCGAAATATACATCACTAAATTTCGGTCGGGTGGTCACCCATCCCATTTCCGACCCGGCGTGTGTTGCTTTACAACAGCGATCGTCGCCGATTACTGTCACAACTGCGCCACGGGCACCTCATAAATAATTAATTTATAGTGATATTTAGTTATTTAGCACCAACTTTACTCCACTAGCCAGTGAGTTATACAAATAGAAACATTTGTTAAAAAAAATCTCAAACTGGAATACAAAAAATTAATTTGTTAGAAAAAAATAATTTAGATTTCGTTCTTCATGCTCGAGGATCGAAACCCTAAAATGCTACGATTAGAAATTTAGTCCTAAAGCGATTTAGTCCAAATGCGTTGTTGTCCATATGCGTTGTAGTCCTACAACGTTTTAGTCCTAATGCGTTATAGTCCAATAGCAATGTAGGCTTTATACCTTCTTAGACTAATTGCGTTTTAGGCAAACCAAGAACAAAGGAAAAAATCTATCAATATTGTGAATCCAAAAAACACCACAAATATATAAAAAATACAAAAAGAGTTCAACATAGCAGAGCGTAGTTTCGATCTACGGACCTCTGGGTTATGGGCCCAGCACGCTTCCACTGCGCCACTCTGCTGCGGAGTAATCGGACGAAATTGTAAATCAGTAGCGAGCGCCTGCTATTCATAGACGTGCGGTGAGTGTGACGTCACACAGTCGGCACGCGTCGTTCAAGTTTTAATTCAACTGCTACAACGATTGCACCATAGTTTATTTTTTACTTTATTACATCATAGCAATTTATTTTGCAGTATCAATGCATATTTTCTATTTAAGCTATCACGTGACCTTAGATTATTAAAGGTATTGAGTTGGCTTAAATTGAGGTGACCAAACCTTCATACAAAATATGAAAACCTACTTACTTTATAGGTGTAAATAATCTAATTCGTAACATTCGAGCGTAACAGCGCTCTCTAAGAGGCTTAAAGCGAAGAACTAAAACAAACTTTTTTGACGGTGTTGTGTGTGGTATCAAATGAAAGAGCTTTTTGAGCGCATTTCAAATATGTAAACATCATTAGCTGTTTTTTTTTAATCAAATATTTATTAAAATTAAATAGGTATTCAAAATTAGAAACAACCGAAAAATAAATTGAGAAATTGATGAAAGTTACTGCATCAATAATGTACAAATGAATGTTTTAATTTGTCAACCCTGGTGCTATACTGCATACCCTGCTTATGTTAAACTTGTTGCTGTTAAACCTTACAATAATGTTGCTTATACATCTGAATGACACATTGGCTACAATTCATAAAAAAACGACTTTTTTTTTTTTTTACTTTTTTCACGCGGAAGAAGTCGCGGGCGGCCGCTAGTAATCAATAAATGAACTATTCTAACCATTATTTAAAATTTCAAAAAAGTCTTTCTGAGATTAGTTCAAACAAACAGTAGAGTTTGTTTGTTGAGCTTGATATTTTTTTACGTCCAAACCTTCGTCCACGCCGCGAATTTGTCAAAGCAATGTATCCAAAATATTTCCCAAACGTAGCCATCATTAGTCCATTCTTGCACCGCATCCGCCGAGAGGCAGCCCCACTCTGCCATGAGTGCGGCGCTGTGGAGGACACGGCGCACCACACACTAGCGGTGTGCCAAACGTGGGCTCCACAGCGCATGGCGCTAGTCGCCAAGGTGGGCCAGGACCTCTCTCTGCCGAGCATTGTGATCGCAATGCTGGCAGACAAAGAGGCTTGGCGAGCGTTCGCCACCTTCTGCGAGGAGGTGATGACCGCTAAGGAAGCGGCGGAGCGGCTGCGGAAGATTGATCCTGCAGCCGATGAGCTCCGCAGGCCGAGGAGGGGGGGAAGACGGCGCGCACCTGCTCGCCGTGTCGCACCCCTCCGTGGTAGAGGCCAGCCGGCGCGCGGTACGGGGGTACCGTTGCCGGCATTGCACAGGCCTCCACCACTGCCTGGTAGGGACGGCTCGACACCCTCGGCTGTCCCTACTGGCCCCCCCTCTCGAAGGGGGGGTCGTGGCCCCCCCTCTCGAAGGGGGGGTCGCTTCCGGCCCGCCGTGTAGGCGGGCACCGTCCGGGAGAACGCGCACAGGGCTTATAGCTATACGGCGTATTCCCCCACTATGGACGAAGAGAGGGAGTAGTAGGGTTTTTAGTCGGTAGAGCCACTGGGTAGAGCATGCTCCCCGTGGAGAGTCCGACATAACCAGTCCAACCCCCCGGTTGGCGGGTATGCGTAAGTGCATTTCCCCTACTCAAAAAAAAAAAAAAAAAAGCCATCATTAGTCAGTGCCACAGTAAAGGAATATCAGTGCTCCCATCGCACATGCCGGGTCCAACGGATGCATGTATCAGAGTAATGTATCCAAATATTTCATAATATTATATTTAGTTTTGATTACGGTAAAAATGGTACGGCCCGGCAACAAAGTAGTCTCCCACCCTAAGGATAGCAGCTACTATTGCTCTCTTTGTCATATTTATAAGACATCAACGAACACTGTGCTCTGTGCACACAACATCATCACGTGTTCCTAATTTGAATTGTCGCAACAAACTTTACTTACTTTTTTACTGTCTGCTTCAAGTTTGTCATATTTGGAGTACTCATATAGCACAAGCGGCCACCCGCCACTTAGTCCTTTCTTTTTTGCCACCGAATATTATAAAAACTTGCAACCCCATGAACCCTCCTATTAGTTACTAGTGTGGACTATTCAAACTATTTTTTTTAACAGTAGATATTATTTGTTGAGGTTTTTTTTTACGTCCAAACATGCAGCGTCCAAGTCGCGGATTTGTCAAAGCAATGTATTCAATATATTTCCCAAACGTAGCAATCATTAGTCAGTGTTGCCATCCCACATGTCGGGTCCACCGCGGATGCATGTATCAGAGTAATGTATCCAAAATTAAAGTGGTCGTCCAATTTCCTGCAAAAATAACAACACCTGTCCCTCCGGCGGGTAATGGCGCGAAGATTTATCTGCTTTAGGGTTCAGTTGGGCTCGATGAAAACGGCATCAGAGACATTAAAGAGGATTTAATCCTTGACATGGCACCCGATGATCGGTGTTTGTTAAATTTGTTAACTTTTGATATTTGGAACGATGAATTTTAAAAAACACTAACTTCAGAAACTTTTTTCAGAAACTTGGATATTTCACTAAGCTATGTCTACGGCATCACGCCGAAAAACGTGGTTTCGAACTACTAGGTCAAAAAAATATGCTCAACCAAAGTAAATCTACTTACGTGAAAAAAAACTATTCATCATCTTACTAATATTACAAATGCGAAAGTTTGTATGTGTGGATGTGCCATGTTGTTATTTCAAGTAATAAACTACTGAATGGATTTTAATGAAACTTTACAATGATAAAGCTTTTACATGGACATAGCTCATAATCATTATCATAATCATTTATTTGTAGCTAACAATACAATTTATAAAAAAATACTTCTTTTTTTCACTTTTACTCTACGCGGACAAAGTCGCGGGCAGCTGCTAGTTTAGTATAAAATGATAAATCACAAAACGACGTTGGCCACATCATTAAAATAAATAGTAACAAATACAAGTTAGCACGAATATAATAACAACTTGAACGTACGGAACCCTGAAACTGCAGTAATACCCATTCTTGTTAGTCTTTTTACATGGAATTTTAATGTGGAGCCGTCCGACCAATGCGAAATGAAAATAGGAAAAGTTGACTCTGCCGCCACACTTTATTTGTTTGGTTAGTACGCCTTTTGGTGTAAAATCTGTGTATTTTTCATTGGTTGATATCAAAATTAAATGTACATTTGAAATAGCATGAAACAAAATAATGTTTTCTTTTAAATGTCGCTGGTCAACTAGCATGAGGACTGCCAGGATAGAGCCTGTTCACACCTAGCGTTTTTTGGACAATTTTACACGACAGGACGTTAAAATAAAGGCTGCGAGAACGCCGCGAGCACGCCGCGAACTCGTCGCGATCACACCGCGAAGCCCGCTTTGAACTTGAGAGCCTGTTCACACCTAGCGAGACCTCGCAGCGATTGTTGCGCGATAAAATAAACGCCGCGAGAACGCCTCATCCATCAGAGCCTGTTCACACTAGCGTTTGTTGGGCGATTTCATGGGGAGGCGATCTCGCCGCGAGAGCGCGGCGTTTTTGCGATTTCGCACCTACGTTCGTTCAACCTTATATTGCTTAACATCATTTTTGTCAAATAATTGAGGCAAATCCAGACCATGGCCTACATTTTTATACGCTTTGTCCATAAGAAAACCGAGCTCGTTTTTATCTCTTTTCATAGTAAGCAACCCTAAGGGTATGACTTGCGTGCCGACAAATAGTAACCATTTTAAACCCCTCATGAAGAACTCTATAAAGATATAGCTTATTGGAAAATTGACGCTAGAGAGCTCCTTCCACTATTCACCGTTCTGGAAAACATGTCTAGAACAGAACTGTACGACACCAAGAACATAAGATAAATCCGTAGAAGAAGGTTTATCAAAACCATCTATTGAATTACATAATAATATGTAACTAACAAAATATTTATTTTGTCAATTTTTATTTGAATCTACCTTTTTTAATGCTTCACCTAATATTTTGATGCGTACCTGAAACAAAGAAATAAAAATAAATACACAGTTGTAACACACAATAGTCATCAGTTTTGCTTTTCAACTTCTAGGCAGTCACAGCAGTCTTCAAATAAAATAATATCAAAAACATCTTAACATAGTACAGATTCTAACCAGGGGGGCTAAAACGGTAACATTTTAGCATTTCATATTATGAAACATCTAACTGACGTTTCATCTAGGCCGCGGTCCGTTTCGAGTCAAAAGTGAGTAATAGCGCGCTGACGTCGCTCACGTTCATACAATTTATCAATTCGGGATGCGTGTCAGCGCGCTGTTACTCACTTTTGACTCGAAACGGACCGCGGTCTAGATGAAACGTCAAATAGATGATTCATAATATGAAATGCTAAAATGTTGCTGTTTTAGCCCCCCTGACCCCTAAATAAGCAGAATTATGCATGTCAACTTTAGGTGTCAAACAGAAAAACCACACAGTTTTTTACATAGAAAGATTCCTAGATAGATATTATACCTATCACCCAGAAAGAGGACAAGCACACGTCTCATAGTATTATTTCTTTAGTACGAGTAAGTACATTTTCATAAACGTTATACCTATCTACGCAGCGCGTCCAATGCTTACCATTGCAAATGATGGATCCATTGGTAGACATCACTTCCACTTCATTTCTCATGTCATTGCCAGCCCGCAACCTGACCATTATATACTGACCCTTGGGCAGAGCGATTTCCGTCGGATTTCAGTAATGGCAGGGGCTTTTAATAAATTGGCCGGTAAGTGACCAAATCATTCTGGCCCCTCGCCATTACGCAGTCTAGCGGCAAGACATTCAAAGTAATGGGTCTTCTGTAATTGGTCGCCAGTGACCAGTGATTCAGAATTTGCGATAATATTGTAGTACAGTTAGATAACCGAAGATGTGTGTGCTTGCAATCGATTTGTACGAGATATTGATAGTGATTTTGCTACACAAGATTCAAGAAGAAATATGTATTGGGAAATCGACCCTAATATGTAAGTACTTAAGAAGATTAACATTATTTTCAGTGCTAGTACTTCATTTAAACTTTTTATTAAACCAAAAATACTTCACAATCCATGCGCAAATCGGAAAAGAGATATTTAAAAGAAGCAATATGAAAAAGTCCGCATTACATAACTCTAAATTAACCCAGGCTGTAAACCTACCATGACGCAGCACAACAGAAATAAAAAACATATTGCTACAAATGTGCGACTGCGTTATGAAGATAAATTAAGTTTTATGATTTTCGCGCGTTTTACCTCGATTCGGATAATCAAATATGGCGGAAAATGGTTCTAACAACTGGCGGATGAAACGGAGTACCTAGAAACCGTAATAACCTATAGTCCGTTCGCGTTAAGAACGCAGTAATTTCATACTTGTCCTTCGATCTAGTCCTCCCCTAACCAATAAAATCGTTCCTAATTAGAAAGTTAACAGTTTGTGTGCAACATTTCATTAAAAAAACACTGCATTCTTAACGCGAACGGACTGTAGAGACAACTAACAGGACTGGCAGTTGCAGGCTTGCAGGTGTCGATACAGAAATAATTAAGACGTTCTTAGAAAATGGATTTGTAAAAACTAATTATATGAATACGAAGGAGATAAAGATAATATAGGAGTCACGGAGCCTATACGGCAAAATAAAACTGCTTAGATTAATCGATTTGAAAATGAGCCACGTAAAAACTATCAGATAGAATTTTCCTAATTTAATGATGTTACAGTTACACTACAAAATCTGGTCTAACCAGTCCTTTGCATTCGTTTTCGCATATTTAGATAGCAAGTGACATTATCATGTTTAGTGCGAATTTCATATATATAATTTGAGTGAATCCTAGTAAGCAACGATAGTCAACAAAGGCAATGATAGTCGTGTGTGACAAGCAACATCTTTAAGATCGCTCTTTCCAAACGGTAAAGCCATTTGTTTCTTACAAAAAGATTTATTTGACTTGTGTAATTGAGACATTTCAATTATCGTCTTAGTAATAAAATATTAAAAGCCAAAATCGTATCAAATTGTTTATAAATTCGTAATAGGACCCAATAGAGACAATATTACCACAGTTTAAACATACAGTAGGTTATCTAAGGCCGTCCGCCGAGTTATTAGCCTAGCGTGCCTACAGACACGCGGCACAGCCCGTCCGTACTGCCGCCGCCCTATGCCTCCCTATTTTATGCCAGCGTGTGCGTGAAATCGCGACACAGCGCGCGACGCGCACGCACACATTCAAACCGAGAGCGGCACGTTTGTATGTAGATGTTCTACTGTATGTTAATACTGTGACATTACTAACAACCGCCTTCGCAATTGCACCATTCCCAAAGCAAACTGTGCTAACACCTGGTCCGTAATCTGATTAGCATATTGATTGTTTACAGACGTGCCCAGGCGTCCCCATGTGCCTGGCCTGTGGTCGAATGTACGTGGATTAATTACGAATCTACGGCCTAATTCTCGAGCAAACGGTTTAATTTCAAAGTGACAAACCACCACAACACACTGCCAAAGTATCTACTGGCGGGCTGAGATGCATAGAGTGAACATTTTTTGTCAAGCAACTCTCATAGTTTTGGCGAGAGAAAGCGACATAACGTTACCCTATTGTTCAACGCTTATTTTGAGAGAACGTACCTACTTGATAACTTAAAAACTATATAGGTAAATTAGAATTTGGTAAATAAGATAATATGTGAGTTTAGTTCCTATGACGTCATTCTGATACGAACCACTTTTAAACCATAACGACATAGAGTAATTAAAGCTACTGGACGTGGCGTTATTAGTTTTTCTGTTACTGAGTTCTGTAGTTATTATTTTTGAGGAGTCAGTTTTCTTGTTGTGTGTTTTTCATAATGATTCCGTTTCAGATTTTTCATTTACTCAGTGAGCGAGTTGTCCTAACAAATTACTTATTAAACTACTACCTATCTCTTAGGTACTCTTACGTAACGCAAAAAAATACAAAATATTTACAGCATCGTCACTTCTGGAATAAGACGAATACAAAAACATCTTACATTATTGTAAAATCAGTCAAGGCGTTTGGACGGTAAAACTCTGGGGTTCTAAAAAGGCAACATTTTAGATGTTTCATAAATGAAAATAAATAAAGTGACGTTTCATCACGTCGCTCACGCTCATACAATTTATCAATTCGGGACGCGTGTGAGCGCGCTATTATCACTTTTGATTCAAAACGGACCGCGCTCTAGATGCCTTCTAAAATGTTGCCTTTTTAGACACCCTGAATCTGAATCTGACGGTAGAGCGTGCAAAAGAAATGGTGATACATAGTCGTACGCTCGAAAAGCATTATCTCTCTTCCGCCAGAATGAATAACAGTTAATTAGCGTTCTCTTTTTTTAAGAATACTATATCATAACAATTAAGAGTATAATTTCATATCTTTTCGTCTCAAGCACTTGACAAGAGCGCCATTACGTACGACCGCTTAAAGCGCCATCTATAACGCGCCGCACTAATGGAGGTGTCATGTTTCTCTCTCGAATAATGTCGCCCACTTATTTTCTGAGCCAAGGAAGCAGGTTCAAGGTTCAGTCTAGTCACTATCAATTTACTTCATAACTTTCTGAGATGAGTTACATTAGCAAAGTCAAAAGTAATAAGACGTTTTTACGAATACTTTGTTTATATAACAAAAATTAATGGATAGGTCGTAAAACGATTGAATGCTGTTGTAGAGCCAACAAAACATTAATAAATAAAAACCCAAAAAATTTCAAAATCTGAAAAGGCAAGGACATACTTCACAATCAAAATGAAATCATCAATTTCAACCATTGAATCAGTTTAACACGGTGAGTTATAAATATGCATTTGAACCAGTGATTCATTACTATGATTCCTTATGAATAAAGTTTAATTAGATAGTTTAACTTGTAATATCAGTCAATTAATTTAATTAGAAGATTTTTTTCCGTTGGATAGAGAATGCAATGGACTACAACTGTAAAATCACACTGCAACTTTGGAATGAGCGCAATATTATGAGATCTTTCTTAATCATTAGCTGACTTTGTATCTTCTATATTCAAATAACGATCTTATTAAATTACTGAAATAGCTAGACTTCACCACACTTCCAAACTTGCGCCACAATGTGAAAGAATATTTTGACTTTACTTAATGTCATATTGGTGGTGATCTTAGCCCAGAAGTAGAACATTTCTGCAAAGTACCTAAATATCACCTTACCACTAAGCAGCTATTGAATTATACACTTGCAGCGCCAATTCAATAGATTTACACCAAAACACTCTCACAAAGCAACCATTGTAAATTCACAGTAATAACTCTCGCAGACATGTTTTTTCGCTACCACAAACAAATCATGTCCCATTCTAATTAGTCATTGGTTAATGCAGTTTTATGCAGCCCTGATGCATGTGCTGTTATCACCTAACCCTCTAATTGCATCTCGGTGAGTTATGGCCACGTGTGGGGTTAGTCTGGACATGCCTTTAATGTTTGATTAAAGTCTGGGGGGGTTTATTTGCAAGCCATGTGCAAATGTGTGGTGTTGAGCCACAGAGCTTTAAAATTGTTAAGATTTGAACAAAAAGTTGTAAGGTACTTTTATTTATTTATTTATTTAAACAATGTTTCAACAGCATATTTGTACATAAAAAAAACAGAAGAACAAGTTACTTGAACATGAGCCAATTACTGAAACATACTATGCTACTAAAAAATAATAACATGCAAAATGTGGGTAGGTAGTTCAGTTATATTAATTTATAAAATGGGTGAATCTGCTTGTCGCATGAAACGCGCAGCGTTAGTGAAAAATGTGTGATTGAGTGTAAGTGTTTGTAGTGGTTGGTTTACATGGACGCTCGAAGTGAACAACAAATGCTACAACTATTTATTTAAATGATTTCTAAGAATTGCTGTTTTAAAGACATCCCTGGACGTCGTGAAAATGACAATATCGGAATAAAACCTGTTACAGGTTTCGGGCAATCTAATCGTTTTGAAATGAACAACGTACAATTTGATCTAGTTTTTCTGTCATAGATGTAGTTTTCTTTAGTTCAAGAAAAGTCGCAATTTAGTGAACGGAAGTTAATTTAGTTACGAGAGAGGTTGTAATTAAATCACATTGAACGAACTATTCATGTTTCGTTTCTGAAAATGGGTCGCTATGTCTCATTTTTTTTTCAGTATGTTTATAAGTTGTCAAGTTCTTTAATTTGGGGCGGGGATTAACGTTTTCGACTAATTGATCAAATTGATGTTTTTAACACTATTATCGTACTGCACCCATCTACTTGCTAATAAATATTCCCGAATATTGTATTTTATTAATGTCCAAAATCCTTTCTACTATTCATAAACTCACCTAAACCCAAATAAATAGTTGTCAGACAGAAACTTGAGCCGTGTCTAACCTTATCTATCCCATTATTTCAGCACAAATACTGAACCTCAAGCTGTCGTCTCTTCGACTCTAACGATGCACCTTATCTATCCCATTATTTCAGCACAAATACTGAACCTCAAGCTGTCGTCTCTTCGACTCTAACGATGCACCTTATCTATCCCATTATTTCAGCACAAATACTGAACCTCAAGCTGTCGTCTCTTCGACTCTAACGATGCACCTTATCTAACCCATTATTTCAGCACAAATACTGAACCTCAAGCTGTCGTCTCTTCGACTAACGATGCGATGTGCCGATCATCGCTTAGTGCTCTGATGTATTCGCTGTCTCGTATTTTTTCAGTTGACACCATGAAGAATACCTACTCGCAATGATATTATAATAAGAAGGTGTAGCTAGGTTACTAGTGCTTTTTTTTTAACTTTACTCATTTTCATATTGGTGGTGATCCTAGCCTAGAAATAGAATAGTATTACTGCAAAGGACTTTAATATCACCTTCCCATAAGCAGCTATTGAATTACACATTTCAATAGCTACACAAAAACACTCTCACAAAGCCACCATTGTAAATTCGCAGTAATAACTCTCACAGACATGTTTTTTCGCTACCACAAACAAATCATGTCCCATTCTAATTAGTCATTGGTTAATGCAGTTTTATGCAGCCCTGATGCATGTGCTGTTATCACCTAAGCCGCTAATTGCATTTCGGTGAGTTATGGCCACGCGTGGGGTTAGTCTGGACATGCCTTTAATGTTTGATTAAAGTCTGGGGGGGTTTAGTTGCGAGCTATGTGCAAATGGGTTGTGTTGAGCCACAGAGCTTTAAAATTGTTAAGATTTTCACAAAGAACAACGTGTGAGGTACAATTTGATCTAGTTTGAAAATTCTCACTCTGGCTCATAGGGTAAATATACCAGAAAGATTCGGCCGGTCTGTTAATGGTTTCGGTAGCATAGTGGCTAGTGCAGTCGCCCGGTTTGCGAAAGATGCGGGTGCGATTCCTGCCTGATGCCAACATGACCAAATGTCTTTTTCTGGTTTTCAGATCTCTAGTTTGAAAAGTCGCGATTTAGTGAACGGAAGTTAGTTTAGATTTTGGTTACAAGAGAGGTTGCATTTAAATTCACATTGAACGAACTATCAGTAAGTTGAAATCGTATCTGAATATGTTTTTCAACTGAAAATAGTTCGCTATGTTCCATTTAATTAACGTAGATTTCAGTATGTTTACAAGTTGTTAATTTCCCATAGTACAAGCTTAATTTTAAAAAGCTTAGTTTGGGGCGGGGATAACTTAACGTTTTCAATAAATTTATGTTTTTACACTATATTATCGTACTGCACCCATTATTTATTTGGTAATTAATAGTTAATCAATACTAAAATATTATTTTTAATAAATATTTCCGAATATTCCTTTCTAGCATTCATAAATTCACCTAAACCCAAATGAATAGTTATCAGACAGAAACTTGAACCGTGTCTAACCTTATCTAACCCATTATTTCAGCACAAATACTGAACCTCAAGCTGTCTCTTCGACTCTAACGATGCGACGTCCCGTGCTATCCGAATTGCACTCTTATCTGCAGCCGCGATCATCGCTTAGTGCTCTGATGTATTAGCTGTCTCGTATTTTTTCAGTTGACACCATGAAGAACATCTACTTATTTATTTATTTATTCTTTATTGCACAACAATGAATGGTACAAAAGGCGGACTTAATGCCAATGAGGCATTCTCTACCAGTCAACCATAAGGGTAGGCAAAAAGGTACCTACAGTAGGCGGTGCGACAAAAATTAAATAACTTTCTAGTAATTTAGAGAAAGATACAACAATAAAAAAAAAAAAACAAAAATATTTTATTTAAATGGGGGGGGGGGGGGGACGATGACTACTCGCAATGATATTATAATAAAAAGGTGTAGATAGGTTACTTGTGCACTAAAAATGGCATCCAAAATCAAAACTTTAGTGCACCTGAGCATAGCATCGACAGTGTTGACGGTTTGAGACGACACTGCTCAACATGTAGGATCTATCTCGTTATATCGTAAATAATCATAGTACTTGTTCACACGGTTAAATTATAAGTACGTACGCCAGGGGACAATCCTCGTGTTCGCATCAGTACTGACATAACCTATCTACCCTATTATTATCATTACCTACTCGATGACTTATTACTTTCGTTTTGGAGATTATTTTGTGTTGTTACAAGTTTTTAGAGGATTTGTTCCTTGTCAGCAATTTTTAGGGTTCCATGAAAACGAAATAACGGATTTCTAGTGGGATCATTTTGCAGTCCAGCCGTCAAGACTCCGTTTTTCTCGGGAACATGCAGAGATACTAAGCTATAATAATATCAAATTGTCAAGTTAACAATTAGTTGGGGCAATAATTTAAACTCCTAAAAAACTCTTAAGTCAGGTCAGCTGACTAAGTTTGAAACTGAACACAAAGAAGTGTTCCGGCCAGACTCAGATTCAGGACCAGAATGGGTCAAGCTCAAGATTTTTACTACTCTATTTATTTCGCATTCACTATTGTGCACTCTGCACTAACCTTATAACCATTTGACTTGAAAACAAAAGTAATCTCTGCATCCGTTCTACAATTATAACTGCAAAATGAGCTGCATTCTTTCCAGATTGCCTGCATTTAACCACAACATGAATTGCAACAATAAGAAACTACTACGAAGCTCATCGCTGAACCACGTACAATTAATATCAAAACAAAGCCCTAACGAAGCGAACAATGTTGCAAGCGTACTGCAAGGTTCCTACCATTCCTCCCAAAAGACTCAACTTGATATCAGCACATAGAATTTTCAACTCTATCCGTCAATTACAGAACTCAGATTTGTATGAACAAGAGGTAGGGTAGGGATAAAGTATTGGAGACTCGAAGGGTTCACGGGTGGGTGGTTTTCAATTGATTGTATAGTTTGCGGTTAGAAATGCATCAAGTTGAATGTACTACAGTTAAATGGGAGTTTAGTTTTAGTTATAACATGGGCGGTAATTACGTTCTGTGCTGATAAGACTAATCAGAATGTAGGAACGAGTTATGTAGGGCGTGAAAGGGTTGAAATTTCGGAATAAATTAATAATTAGTGAAATCAAGTTTAAAAACCTAATGAATAATCAATATATTTCGAGTAAAACTTAAAAATATAAGTAGTTAAATATTTTCAAATACCATTTTAAATCGAAAATAACCCTTAGGCACAAAGTAATCACACATGTTCCTCATATTTAACCCGATTCAAGAGCCAATTATAGTTTTTTAGCCGTTGAAAGAACAATGTTTTCACTAAAAAGTGAGTAGACCTGTTACTTATCCCAAGAAAAATTTTAGAAAAAAATATTGTAGAAATAAACATGACTTGGATCAAAAGGCCAAGGGTCGTCCAGGCTATTTCAGGAACAAGTTCTCCATCACAAAAAATAATATCTGTCGCAACTTAAGCTCTCCTGCCCACGTAGGTACATAAATACTAGTGAATGGAAACTAGTAAACAAAACGTTAAACTGTGCCGCTGTTTGCAGAAAGCACCCCACATTTGTTGTACATTTTTATCGCGAGCTGTCTCGAATAAATATCGTCGAAATTCCGCCAACATTTCATGTTAACACCACACTAAAATAAACTCTCATTTACAAACCAAAAAAATAGCACACCCACTACACATATCTTCTCAAGCGTTCCTACCACCTTTAGTATTGGCGGGCAATTTTATCATGACCTGTCTTCATGCGTGACGGTTCGTGGTTTTAGAAGTGTGCGTGGTGTTTGGTAGACCAAGATAAACTGGTCTTTTTAAAAGTTCAGGCAGCATAACTAACCATCAAGCACCCTCGCGTACTTAGAATAAATTTTCAATACTCTCTCACCATGGATCGTTACATCCGTTCAGTGCTCTAAGCTCGTCTTCGAAGCATTGGGGAGCCAATGATCCAGGGTTACTGAAGTTCCTTCTTAATGTCTTTTTAATACTTTGTTTATGATGAAGTATTTGGTATGATTGATTTCAAGAGGGCGGGATGTTTTGAAATGGTTCATCCGTAGATAGATTTTTAAGATATAGGTATATTTTCAATAAGATGTTTATATTTATGTTATTGGTTTGAGTTCGCTAGGAAGCTGATAACTTTGTGTCCGAAAAGTAAAATGATACGTCCTGTCGTGTCGATTTGTCATCCCATTGGGTCATAAAAACCTGATGAAAGAAAGAGTGCACGTGTTAATTGTGTATTTGTGCCACCTTTACCCAAAAACAATTTAATCTCTTTAAAAGCTAGTCACCTAACAAATATCCTAAATATTTTCTATCTCATTAACTCAAACACACCCCCGTCATTCCGTGTAAGTGATAGGCAGAACTTAAGACACTGAAGACAGGGCCCGATAACAATATTTTGCGTCAGGTGTGCTTCACGAACGCCTACTTTGGGCGGATAGACACTGGACGATTTTGCCACGTTGAAAACTAGGTTACAAAGTAAGTGAGATTGTTCGAAATATGTTCATAACAGTCTCTTCATTTATTAAGAACTTCTAAGAATTGATCAACAAAGCTTCGAAGAAACTCAACAGCAACAAAGGCTAGACTGCCCACCACCTCACCAACGCTCTCCTAAAAACAATTAACCTACCCAGTCCAATTCTCCTTTACTGGTTCTAAGGATGAATTATCCGGCTGGTTGTGGTCGACCGGTTGCGGCTTGTCGGCCTTTCTCTCCCATCCTAGAGCGTGTCACTCCCCAAAAATACGAGTCCCCTGGTTTGCCGGTTTGACCGGATCAGGCTTGTCCTGGCTGGGTGTGGTGCATAATCATCATCATCAACTTCTAAGAATCAAATCATTCCTATTAAAAAGGGTAAAGTTCCGATAAATTGGTTTTTTGAAACATTACTTAGGTTCTTTCTTTCTCCTCCAAAAAAGAATTCGGCAATTCGGAATTCAATTCGGCAAAAGTTTTTTCTTTAAAGTAACTATCATTGATAAGGTTTTATTTATCGTATCGTATCACATCGTATCATTGTGTCTTATGTCTTTGTACAACCAACCGTCAAGTGATTTCGGAGATTATCTAACCTCTAGCTAGAGAATGATATAGAAATCCATAGCACTTTGGTTGACCTCGTTTTAACCTTAACTTATAAAGCTCCTAACATGTATTAGAACAAACCAAAGACCAAATGACCAAATGTCTATTTCTGGTTTTCAGATCTTTAGTAAAAATACTACATGGAAAATGCTGAAACAATAATAAAACATGTTTTATTAATGTTTCAGCATGTATTACAAGTTTAACATGTAACTAAAGAGAAACTAGTAAGTCGTCCCGTGTAAATGCCGTTTCCAGCGAGTGCGCGCGAGTGCGGTAATGAGGCGGAATAAGGGCGCCGCAAGTTTCCGTATTATGTAGCAATAAGAACCGAGGTATGGGACTGGGCCGAAAATTGGGCGGTGGTGTTGTAGGTATGGACGTAAATTTAAAAATATATTCAAGTAGACGAAGGCATAGGTACTTTAACTATGACCAGAGAAGGCCACCCATTCGACAGGAACTATGTGCTGTGCAACCGTATAAGGTAATTTATTTAGTTGGGCCCCTGGTGATGGATAGAAATAGGTCGAGGTCGGTGAGCAAGGGTAGGCATGGTAGTATGGTACTGCAATTTTTGGTAAATAGTGGTACACATTTCACTGTTCAATAACACAATTTAGCCTTATACTTATGAGAAAGAAAAAAAGGTAAAAAAAGAAAACTGTTTATTGCCCCACAAGACAATGCATGACAAAAATTAAAACAAATAAACTGTGGCGATAAAACAACACATATAGAACAAAAATTTAACCGCTAGAACGCGAACGGTTTAATGATAAATGACAGTAAGGTTTTACACTAACCTTACCCCGATTTTTGTGCACCTCTTCAAGAAACCGCCCCATGCTGTGCCGACCCACCAGCTCGAGTAAGTGGGGCGTGTTTCTTCTTGAAGCAGTCGAAAGTAACGGACGATGTTGAAAACTCCAAAACAAAGACTACACAAAATTAAAGTAAATCTAGAACAAAGAGCTGAACCATAGTTAATTTAGCAAGTAACTTTGGTACCTACTTCTCTGTGCTTCAATAGCGTAATACCAAGTTAACTGAAAACTGCTTGCTAGTTAATTGACCTAGTTAGAGTTGGATATTATTCGCTAGCTGCTGAAGACACAAGAAGCCTCAATTCAAAATATATTCATGTGTACGAAAATTATCTATTATATTAATAGATGCACCTAATTCGCGACTTCACTATACCTACCTACCTATTTACTACTGCCCTCTACTTTCAGCTATACGTCACTTATGATATCTACCAGCTCCCATACAGTTTGCTGTATCCATTCTTGCCCGCATCACGAGTAAGTGTCTTAAAGACTGAAAAGCATGGTCATGGTGGAACGGATTTGAACCTAACGTGGTAAGGGTGGTAAGTGGTTTGCTTTAGTTTTTTTATCAGTGTTTTCCATCACCGGAGAGTTTGCTCAAATAGTATAATAAACACAAAGTAGGATCCGACACCGGATTTAAAATCAGGACCTCGGGGGTTCTAAGCCAGTGAGTTTAAGCACTCTGCCATATCTATGATGAAGATGTAAAAAATAAACTCCAAGAGCAGCTATGGTTTTCAAGTTTAGCAACTGGGCTACGAAAATGATGACAACGTAAAAAAACAAACTCCAAAAGCACAAAATATATCTGAAAGCCCGCACACGTTCCACGTTTCAACACTTAAGGGGACTAGTAGAGCTAAATCCAAGTTTTATAGTAACGAAAATTAAGTGTTACACTTCGGTGATCCAGATGAAAAAAATATGTCGTATTCTTGAGGATTCAAGGGTTGGTTTTATCAATTTGAAAACACGATTTAACAAATTCGGCTCGATAGAAAAAAATCGCAAAGATGGGTCTAAAAAAATTTTAGAATGAAAAAAAACTGTACTAAACATCATGCTATCATTCTGTTCTTTTCACAGAATGTGTGTTTTATAAAATACTAGAGCGTGCTCATTTTAGTTTTGTGATTTAATGCGTATATTTTCCAAAAAACACCAATAATTGTTTTCAAGCAAATTGCGTGTGCGTGTGTGCGTGAAACGCCGTGTACAGACAGTACCGGCCGTGGCCTGATGCTAGATGGACGTGTCGCGCATTGCGCTCCGCATTTGAATAATATTTAATTGCTTAGTAATCACTGTTAGAATATTGCGTATGCTATAATAATGCATGGGACACGAAAACTCACCAAAAAGTCAACAAAAACGTCTTATAAAATGAATTAATGAATAAATTACCATAAAATGGACAATGCTTTAAACTAAGCGCTATTTTCGTTCAATGTTGTGGTCGACGCGGTGGAGGAACATGATTAATACACAGCCGTAATAAGCCTCATCCCATGGTCGCAAGATCAAATCCTGGATTTCCTTTTTGTATTATGTTTGTTTTTGTTCGTAGGATAAAGCTTGATTATGATTAGAATGAAAGTTATTTGGCAATTTTAATAACAATAAAACGTTATTTGTATATAGTTTTATTTCCAATAACTACTTTAATTTTCAATCAGAATTTTGAAAGTAGCCACACGAAAGTTTCGTGCCGGTTCTTCTCAGTTGAGTTCAAACAACTTTCCGACACCGGTGGTTGAGTCACATTATGTTTGTATACTGTGAATTTATTTAAAAGTATTCAAGTCTATATGGACTATGCTATAAACTAACCGCTATTTTCGATGTTAAGAGATGTCGACGCGGTGGAGGAGCGTAATTATGAGACAGCCGATAAACTATTTATTCTTATGGTCCCGAGTTCAAATCCATTGTTTATTTTTTGTATTTATTTATTTAGTATTTATTGTAGTATTTAAGTCTATTCTTAGTATATTTTTGGTTGTTTGATTGCATGGGACATGAAACCTCACCAAAAAGTCAACAAAGTCGTCTTATCTTTTTATTTTTGGGATTCAATGCGTATATTTTCCAAAAAACGCCTGTACTATTGGTTACTGTTCAATTGGTTCTCAGGCACAGTGCGTGTGCGTGTGTGCGTGAGACGCCGTGTAGCGACAAGCGAATTCGAGTAGCGACGAGTACCGGCCGAGGCCGTTGGTTGGACGTGTGACGCATTGCTTAGCTGAAATAATATTTTATTATTTTTTCAAAAGTACTCGATTATTGTGTACACCAACACGGGTGGGCCACGAAAACTCGTCAAAAAATAAAAAAAATGTCTTATAAAAGGAACGCCCGAAGAATGCACGATGCTATAAGGTAAGCGGTATTTTCGTAAGCTTCAGTAGACAACACAGTCAGTGCAGTAAACTTAGAATAATTGTAATTATTATAAGGCAGTGAAGTAGGTATTCAAGGTCCTACTAGTAATTGTCATCCTAATCAAGCTATATTTTTAATTTATAGCCTTTGAATAAAAGGAGGAAGATATAGGTACCCGCGTACTAAAAGTGGCTCTACAAAAGTAGGACCTAATTTTAGCCCATATGACAGAAATGGCCCCGCGTACCAAACAAAAGCAAGTCCGACGGACCAACTTATAAAAACAGGTCCAATTGACCTAGTTTCAAAAGTAGCTTCAATGAACCTACTTTCGAAAATTGGTCCAATGGACCTGCTCTCGAAAATAGCTCCAATTGACCTAGTTTCAAAAATAGCTTCAATTAACCTACTTTTGAAAATAGGTCCGATGGACCTACTTTGAAAAATAGGTCCAACGGACCTACTTCATGCCAATCCCTGTCATGACTTGTTTAGAGTCATTTTTAGAAAAAGACCGAGGCTTGTCACAGAAAACAAAGATTGCAATGACACTTTTCAAAAGTAAGTAAGAGTTCAATTTGATAAGAAAGTTACTATACTTCTAATACTTCAGTTGGTCAGATTGACGAGTTTGGTTCAATGTTAGTGAACGCTCTGCATCTGGCAAAATTATTTCGTAGTCGCAGGTTGTGAAACCATAGATCTTTATAATGCATAGACAGGTATCATGTATATTCATATTCATTTATTCACTATAAATTTGTAACAGAAAGTACAAGGATAGCAGTAAAATTGTAGATGGTAGGCATAAATTCACCTTTTCAAGGTATTGTGAATTTACACATAAAAAATAAAAAACGAATTATAACATTAACAAAAACAAAAAAAATAACAAAGCAACTAGAATATTTAAAAATCTACAAATCTATCTATGTCTACAGGCGTACAAAAAAATAAAAATAAGAGGTGCCAGTCAAACGAAATGTATGATTTCGATTTTTTATTGTAATTTAGCTTCAAAGTATTCTTTGATGCTATAAGAAGAATTATCAATGAGCATGTTCCTAAGCTTAGTTTCAAACTCTTTGCGTTGCACAGCTTTCAAGGAGTTTGGTAAATGGTTGTAGACTTTTATTGCCATGTAATAAGACCCATTATTAAGCAGTGACAGCCGAACTGGTGGCGCCACTATGTCGTTCTTCCGGCGAGAAATGTAGCGACTTGGCTTGTCGCAGTTTTTCTGGAAATAATGATGCTTGCATGCTGCGTAAAACTGAAAACTGAAAATGTGGTAAGATAGAAAAAAAAAAGGAATATTACTGAGGAAAAGGTATGCCAAGAAAAAGAGACGACTGGTTTACACTCAAAAAGAAATGATAAACACTTTGGCCAGGAATGCGGAAACCCATCAGGGTATTTATTGTATAGGAGATATACAATAAAATGAGAGAAAACTTCTTGAAAAATTTGAAAAGACCTGACGAAGAGCGAGCTACGGTGGAAAGAAAAGCTATTTTGCAAAGAGCCAACGGAGAATGGCTTGAAATGAGACGATCTCTCCTCACTGCATCTAACTTCAGCAGGGTTATAAGACGCCGTGCAACAACACCATGTGCTTCCTTAGTGAAGGACATTATTTACAATAAAAAATTGGATCATGTAGAATCTATTAGTCATGGCCAGAACAATGAAAAAGTAGCTCTCACTCAGCTGGGCTTGCAAGAAAATGTTGCCATTAAGCCGTGTGGGCCGTATTTAATGACAACGAATTACCTTTTTTGGGTGCCACGCCTGATGGTTTGATGGGTGAACATACTCGGGTAGAAGTTAAGTGCCCTTTGACGGCCAGTAAAATGGGTCTAGAATCAGCAATAAATAAAAAAAGGTAACTTTCTGGCTCAAAACGACAACAGGCGAACTAGCTATTAATAAACGGCATGCTTGGTACTTCCAGATACAGGGTCAGCTACACGTAACCCAAAAGAAATATTGCCTGTTTGCCGTGTGGGCAAATGAGAAGGAGAAATTGAAAACGGAAATGATTGAGCGAAATGATTTTATGTGGGAAAACGAGATGAAAGATAAACTAATTAACTTCTATTTGGACATATCCGTGATATGCTGTCAAAACGGCGTCAATGTCTACTGTCTTTGCAAGCATGTAGAGGGCATATGAATGCTGGTTTAGACGAGCACATTTTTTCAATATGAGTCTTCCAATCCAAATTATCGTCAACAGTTAAACCTAAAAAAGTTGTATTATCTACTTGGTCAATTTTATATTCTAAATACCTAATGTCCATTCCAATAATTTCACGAATTCTTTTTCCAAATGTCATTACGTTCGTCTTTGTAAGATTAATTTTTAAATTGTTCGTATCTAGCCAAGTTATAACATTGTCCATAGTGTAATTTACTTCGCGTACTAACTGAACTTTGTCAGGTCCCGATACAACAATGGTACTGTCATCAGCAAATAATACTGTCTGGTGACTGGTGATTTTTGGCAGATCATTTATATAAACTATAAATAACAGTGGCCCCAAGACACTACCTTGTGGCACGCCAAGTGACATGTTTTCAAATTCTGAATATTAATTAATTTCAGTTTTTTTAAAAGGGCATATTCTGGTGACTCTAGTGGATTGAATTCTGCAACTCAGATACGACTCAACAAGTTTCAGTACGTTACCTCTTATACCATACGCAGACAGTTTTTTTAATAATATACCATGGTCAACACAATCAAATGCTTTTGTTAAGTCCATGTACAGGGCGCATGTCAACTAAAACCAACCTGTTCTTCGGCAAAGATGTTATATTTTTCAAAATAGTTACTCAAGGAGCTTTAAATCACTCGCTCAAATATTTTCGAAATGACTGGCACCAATGCTATTGGTCTATAACATGTAATATCACGTCTATTACCCTTCTTGAAAAGAGGTACAATGATTGTACTTTTTAATTTATTTTTTAATTTATTAGGAAAGGTGCCTTTTGAAATACAATTGTTAATAATGTGACTTAAAATGTGAGATAATTTAATTGGTATTTGTTTTAATATTTCTGTAGTTATGTCATCATAACCAGTGCTTTTACTATTTTTCAAAATTATAGGTAAATATTATTATAATAAGCATGTCATCTCGCTTTTCCAGAATAACATGATTCATATCCACTACTATCACCTAAAAAGCTTCAATTAAACAACATAATTCGTTAACAAGAGCTTAAAACTAACCCATGCTTAGCCATCACTAAATATTTGAGCTTAAAACTAAACGTTGTACTTTTTATACGCTTACATTAACCGGCAAAACTAATGAAACTTTTGTTTTTCGACTTAAGTACACGCAGACAAAATCGCGGGCGGCCGCGCGGCCGCTAGTAATAAATAAAATAAATGTCTTGTCTATTTTGTTGTTTGATCTATGGGTGCTTTAATGTAATATCAAAAGTAAAGTAAAATTATCAATTGTTTTTAGGTCATGAATGATATCATTAAATATCATTATTTACAATTGATAATTCGTTATGTTTTCTGAAATGAACTTATTTCTTTGTTTTTTTATTTTTTTAGAAAATTCTCACACACTGTCACAGTGTTCGTTGCCAAACTCATCCAAAACGGCTTGGGCGATTTTAATAAAATGTTATGATGCTACGGTGGCTGGCACATTACGCTACCGATTTCCGGTCAGTCCTCCTTGCTCTATTGCAAAGAAATGTCATTTGGCAAGAGCGAGAGACAAAACGGAAATGGAGTAACCTGATGTGCTGTTCACTGTACATACCTACGTTTGTTAAATCTGAGATATGCCATAAACTATTTTATAGACCTGTTTTTTTTGGAGTCCAGGTGGACGAAGTCTCTGGTGGCAGCTAGTTAGTTAATAGGTATAATGTAACAATAGAGGTGAAATTCCTTCCGGTCGTAATTAATTTATTATTGACTAGCGTTCGCACGCAACTTAGGCCGCGTGGTCTTAGGTTAAAAAAATAATAATATATCTTTATAAATTGTAGCACATGATTCCGATTCATAAGCTGTATACTGCTCTGCTCCTATTGATTAAAGCATAACGAAAAGTATACATAGGTATAACCTGCCCAAGAGTATGAAGAATAATTGTTTCAAATTTCGTTAAAAAAGTCGTCGAGTAGTTTTTGTTCAGACAAAATTTTACTGATTGCATTTTTGGCATCAGTAGCAATTCTTAATCACCTCTTGATTGTTAATTTTTAAATTTATTTCATGTACAGAATTGGCCTCTACCGATTTATTATAAGTGTAGATGAGCGACATCTCTTGGAAAAATGGCGAGATCTCATTGTAGTTTTATGTTGACACGGTAGTTTCATGTTGCGCCGATAGATGGCGATATACCGGTTGTCTATGTGTGTGTGTCTAAATTCTCGATTTCAGTTAGGTCTAGTAGTCCTCTTAACACTAAATATTTCCCTAGCGTTTAAAAATCCACGCCTACGTGCGGTGTCAAAACTTTTCACAAAATAAATCGGAACATTTCCAATGGTAAAATTGGGGGCGGTAGCGATTTGCGAATATTTGGGCGCAGGTAGGTTCGACTGATTTTGAAATTCGCTTTAGGTGTCGGGGTGTATTGTGGAATCGCTCGCTATTCTTACGTTATTTAAATAAGTCATTATATTTTCGATGGTTTGTGATGGTTCAACTTGAATCATTCAACCTTTGCCCAGAATTTAAATCTAACATAAGTTAGCACAATATATCACAAACGGGTTAGTCCGAGGCATGCTTAACTGTTGCCGTCATGTGGAACTTAGCATTCAGAAGCCCACACATGCGCCCAAATTTCAAACGGCTAAAAAAAGATTCAACTTATGATCTCAGGTTGTGTTGGCAAGTATTTTTTTTATTCTAACTCAAAACGGATGATAGCTTGTTTTGGGAATGAATAAAAAAAAATACTGCATTGCATGAGTTAAGTTATCTTGTCAAGATTATTTGAACAAATCCTTATTGTTTCTATAGCTCACTAATCAAATCAATTAAGAGTCAAGACATCTAATAATATAAAAGTGGTGAAAAAGGGGAGAAAAGTTTATAATGTCTAGCGTAACTTATTGCCAAAGTTGCCATTGGTGTTATTCAGGGCTTGTGAAAACAGCATCTGGTTTGAACTAGAACGTCAGCAAAAAAGTTTTTTCCCAAAACTCCTGGGATATCTCCTCAGTGAGCGTAATTCTAAATTTCTTTTATGAAAAGTTATAAAAAACGCAACCTATATAATACGTGTCTTTACTCGCAATAATGTTTATCGAGTGGTTTAGCAGTGTGGGCCGGAGTCGCACAGTCCAGGGCCGCATTTGAGGCAGAGATTTATGATGGACACCGCCCGCCGCACCACGACATATTTTTCGCATTACTACAAAAGGAAAAAGTGGTCAGTGTGCGGTGAAACTGTTTTTGCGCTGTGAAATTTTAGCTAATAAACTACGAATGTAAAAGTTTCTTAATTAAAATGGATAATCATAGGTCAACTTAATTGAACATTAAAATGATGATATGATGAACTGCCATTCTGAAATATTTCTTTAAATGGGTTATTTCTATTTTAGCATAAGGCATAATGCATTTTCTTCTTACTCATGATAGGAAACTCAGAAAAAAACATTCGGTCTCAGGCGGGACTCGAACCAGCGTCTTCTCGCGTGTTCTTTGCGGAAGATCCTAGTTCGAGTCCCGCCTGAGCCCAAGACCGAATGTTCTTTTTTTCTGGGTTTTCTATTTCTTTAAGAGTTGGAACTGATATCTATGAAACCTAATACCACAAGCTAGCTTCTCAAGTCAGCAAGCCTCAGTCTCAATCATAAGAAGAAACTAAAAATGTAACTGGTTCCCAACATCAATTTCCTTTTTCATGCCAACCGTCAACTCAGTAACAACCGGCCAAAATTAAATTTTGAAGCAATTCGGCACTTGCTGTCAATAAATTTCTGACCTTCCAACTCTCACATTTAGCGAAATTAGAAAACTTAATGGAAATGAGCCCAAGAATTCGTTACGAGGAAGCATTTGACGAATTTGGCAGGAACATCCTTCAAATAACGAGACCCAGTGGCCCAATTTGCCTTTTCAATAAAATCGGCTGAAGTTAAATTATGTGATGAGGAGCCTTTTGTCACAGTACACAGAGAACAGTAAAATATCTACATACAAACGTGCTGCTCTCGGTTTGAATGTGCGTCGCGCGCCGTGTCGCGATTTCACGCACACGCTAGCATAAAATAGGGTGGAATAAGGTGGTGGCAGTACGGACGGGCTGTGCCGCGTCTCTGTGTGCACGTTAGGCTAAAAACTCGGCGGGCGGCCTTAGATAACCTACTGTTTATACTGTGATTTTGTCTTTTGTTTCGGAATACCTACGTCAATAATGAGCAGACATGGGGACATGTCATTGTGTCTTGTCATGGTAGAATTACCTGTTAAATTGTTTACCTTATACGTTTAGTAAGAAAACATGCCTATCATGATTTTCATTACAGTGCAATCAATCATGACATCACCGTGATGGGATAAGATAAAATAAACCAAAATATTTGTCGCTAAATGTTTAGTATTTTGAACTTTCTAAAGAAAACCAATAAAGTATTTTGAACTTGTTCAGAATCGAAAATCTTTTGCAAATCTCATGCATTTGATGATGATCAGATTGTCCTATAAGAGATAAATAAGTAAAATTTTTGTAGTCGAATTCGAGAGCAGCGTGGCCCAGTGGTTTAGGACTCTAGCTTAGGACCCGTGCGGTCCCATAGTTCAAGTGCGGCCAAAACACCTACTTTGAGTTAATTGTACTTACCATTTGCGGCTAAATCTCCAATGAAGGAAATCACTGATAAAAAACCCAAGCAACCCGGATAGCGGCTTTGAAGTGAAGTGGTAAGGGGTTACCACATTGGTTTTTTTGGACAAAATGTAGGCATCTGAATGTTCCGTTCAACATGACGAGAACAATCAGTGTGCCTCTGACAACCCGCTTTGCGACATAGTAGTTAGCGTATGTATGTATGTAGCACACATAATCTTAATGCCGTACTGGGTCAGCAAATTGACGTTTCTTCTCATTTTTGAGGTAGCGAACCCTAAAAACGAAATAATACAGTGTAAACCTGCTCTATGTACAAAAACTGGTAGCAACATGCTATCCGTGCAAACAATGCTTGCAAAGCAATATTATGAGCAAAGTTTTAAACTGCACATGTAATGCACAGTTCCCCTCCCCCCCTACATAGTTCACGAGACGAGCTGCAACGTTTTATCTTTCAACATTGCATTTTTCTAAAAATCCCAACAATCCAACATCAACCCAATCACAGAAGCTTTAAGCTTCAATTTTATTTTCAAGGTGATTTTACATTTCAGCATGGGTTTCAGGTAGTAACAGCGTTCAGCTTTCAATGGAGGTATTTAATGAAAATGCTAGTTCTGCTTGTAGCTTGTACCTGTTGCTGTAATCGTGAATTTAAATCGAGCATGGAATTAAAACGGATTTTTTTACGGAGACGTACTAAACTTTTGTTTTGTTACTTTTTTTTGAAGACCGATTCGGTGCAATGGTTCCCAAAGTACAAGTTTTGCACTTTTGGGCTAGATGATGTTTCCTGTCAACGTGGTCTGCTCTTGCTCTGAGGAAATCTCTATTTAGCTATAAGGTCACCTGTACTTTTCATCTCCTAATTGTTTGTCATTTTGTGTACGAACTAATAAATAAATAAATTAAGCAGTGGATTCCTATGCAATGACTTATGCTGATTGTTGGAATTTTACTGGCTAGATAGCAAACACTGATTTGACGAGCTATTTGAAGGCAAACACAGGTTGGAACTCCCACCTGCAAGGTGCTCGGATGACCTGATAAAGATCTAAGGATTTTATAGGCTAACTACAACAGGCCGCTCTAGAATGATGGATTGACATATCTATGTTCACCAGTGCAAGTCAAGAAGCTAATAAAGATGATGCTGATTGTTCTTGCTAGGATTGAACCCATGACCATAAAACCTCTAAACATTTCTAACAATTTCAGTCCTATTTTCTTCCCCAACAAAAAATAAACACACAAAGCAAACCAATTGATCGTCCCTTACCTCAACTAAAATAACAGTTTTACTGCTTCCACGCACAACGAACAAGTAACTAAGCAATAACGGCCAGTAAATAAGTAGGTAAAGTTACCAGCCAGTAGCGGAAGCAAGTTAACTTCGGCTAACAAAACTTGGTAATGAGATATCCCCTCCAGGCGGATTGCTGCCTACTGTTTGTTAATACATTCTTGTACAGCTTAGGGTCGGATACAGGCCGTTTCATTGCGAGGAAAACATAAAAAGTTTTTCAAACACACTACAATATACAACTATTTCTAAAACAAACTCTAGGGATAAATCGTACTTGCAGTACTGGGTAGAACTGGCCAGCATTATTTTCATCTGGCTGATCGAGCAGCCGGCAATCTGATTTGAAATTTGAAAATGGAACGAACTTTTTTAAAACTTGTTGCCTGTTAACTTAAGAGGTAACTCGGCTATTTTTTATTTGAATATTTCGAACTGGCATGACATAAAGAATGCACTTTTACGATTATATTAACTGAAGATAATCTTATTGCCGCACTCAGAGACGTCATTTAACGTTAATGGTTCATTAAAAATTCCATTTTTCAAAAGAGACTTTATAACAAATTAAATAAAGAACTTTTAAGAATGTAAGATTTTGACTCTAATGAACCATTAACGTTAATTGACGTCTCTGAGTGCGGCAATTAATCCAGTGTACTCGAGGCTTCATAATTCATCACTACGCAGGCGCCAATTGTTTCAACTTACGATTGTTCTTTAATTATTATTTAACAGAATTCGCCATCTCTTTTAATTAAAACTACTTGTCACTTTGTTAGCTTCTAGTTACTTTAGTTATACTCGTAGATAAGCGTTCCTCAACATTCGAGACACCATGTATTTCCCCTCAGCAAATCACAGTTCTGATTAAGTGCGCTCAAGATACCTACAAGAGGGTGAGTACTGAGGAGTTGAGCCGTGTAGTGACAGGCAGAGTGAAGCTAAGATTCTTAATGGAAGCTTTGGAGATAATTAAGCCGTTTACCGAAGTTTATGTCTTTTCGGGAAGTCTGATGTCAGTCGCTAAGTTTAATCGGATTTTTGATTAGGTGCAGTGAAATGACGTTTAATTTGACAGAAAATTAGGGATTTCTTTGGAATATATGCCATTTTCGGTCACATAACCTGCCATATTTACAGTTAATCGTGGGTTTAAGTTGAGTTTCATTCTTCACTCAGGTGTTGGAGTATGGCTCGAACCAACTCAAATGCCAACAAATCGGGCAACACATGATGATGGGTGCGTACAGAGTGGTCAGATATGTTTAAAATTTTAATGAAAAGCAACCTTATCACTACAGGAATAAAATAGTGTTTCACTTGTTGAGTTTGGTGACGCTTCAAATGACATACGACTGTAACATTGCAGAATTACAATTGCTTTTGTCAAACCAAACTTTGTTAGCACACATCATTTTGATGCTGACTGTACAACGACGACCAACGGTCGCTGGAACGCACCGCACTGATGAGACCTTCATACATCAAACAGTATGCGATTTGATATCCGTCCCAAAGTGCTCGGTAAACATCGCGTAAATCACTTTAAGTTTAATCTGTGGAAGTGTCAAAACAGCCCGCGCACGTCACAATCTGGGAGATAGGATGTAAACAATCCGCTAACTTAAGGCACTTGCTATCGGTAACTAACTTTGATTGGGTATGATTCTGATCGTAGTTTGGCTTTTTGGTCTACAGACACTAGGGTTACATTATTGGACGGCAGCTGATCAAAACAAAGCAGATAACCTTAGAAAATCAGTACTAGCGAGCCTAACATACGAAACGCGCCAACATTATGTCGTGCCTTTTCTTGCCGGGTCCGGCCGCTACGCCCTCGATCTACGAGGCCCTCGTCCGGGACGCCCTCGAATTTTAAAACTTGTTTGTCCGCGACATGATTTTTATTAATTTGTTGCAAATTTCTTGACAAAGTATTGTTTGAGATTAAAATCATGAGCGTCCGGTCGAGGGCCTCGCGGATTTAGGGCGTAGCGGCTGGACCCAAAAATTGTGCGATGCTCATGGTTTTTCATTCCTCTGGCAGTTTTTTCTTTACTCCTCCTGTATTAGCTAGTTGCTAGGAAAACTTCGGTAGGTATCAGAAGCCTTCAATTACATAATAAATTCAATAATTCGCAGAAAAGTTCCAAGAATGGTATTATCTTTTTTTATACCTTAGTCGAACAAGTCTCAAGAGAATCCCAAACCATTCTCAGTTATGCAATGGAAAGAATAGGAAAAAATCAAAACATTTTCCTAACATATTCGCAAGTTTGAAACTGCCGAGGCCAAAAGGTCAAACCATTTTTGCGAGCATAACAAATCGACTTGCTCAAGTCACAACTGGCCTAATAGTCTGGGATCCTGCGTAACATGAGCTTCCTCGTAAGAGACCAACGAATGAAAACGAATCGAAAGTACGATTTTGGTTATTTTACAGCATATATACACTTATGCATTTGCGATTCTGAGAGCATATCAGCTTTCACAAGTTTAAACTAACTCAAACGGAGATCATAATGAAAAATGTTATCCTGTAAAGAAAAAGTAAAGACAACTTTAGCCTTAATTTCGACTACTGATCCACTTAAGTTAGCAGTTTCTTTTAAGTAGGTAGGTACAGTCTACTCACAAGATGATCTAGGGAGGCAGCTAAGTAAGACCTTTCTGTACTGTGGAGGGCTTATTGCTAATACGACATTCATTTGTAGTGGGGTACATTCCGAAAACCTCACTCCCACACTACAGCGCCTTAAGCGGCAAATTCACATGCCCCCATTGATTTCATGTATTTTTCTAACATATGTAAATACCCATGTTAGCGGGCTCCCGTGCTATATATAAACTAGGCCGTGACAAATAAACATCACGAGCTTCGGAAATCTGTTCCGAAATATGGGCGGCCCATCATATCGGCAGTGTTCACGCCCGCCCGGCGGCGTAACTGCTTTTACGGGTTCCGTCACAAGCCTGTGCTGAGGATAGATATTCTAAATGTTGGAGACCCTTTATGAGCACTAGTGCGGTTTGACAAGGAATTCTTAAGGGATAAAAATTGTAAGAAACAAGAGGGTTTCAAGTCTCCACGCTTTAGGTTTTAACTTTTAATGGATTGCATTTTTTTCAACGAAATTTAGGGTGTTGAGAAATGCCGAAAGAAAATTCAGTATTCGCAAAAACTGGATCAAATATCGTGCAACAAATGCACCGAGGTTCGTGTTGTCTTATCCAATGTAAAGAATTCCCAAGACGAACATACGATTTTGTCCTACAGACACAGATGAAAGATATTTAGACGGATGTATGCATTAACATTAGTCGAAAACACAAAGAATCCATAATCTACATTTCATTGAATACACATTACTTATTTAACATTCAACAAACTCACAAACCAAAAACAAAGAAAACATAATGATAGGATATTTGTTGCATATATCAGGTGCAACAAGGCAAATACGTAGTTATAAAAACTTGACACAAAATAGTCCAGCTTGTACCGAACGAAACTACGCGTCCCGCTAACTGTTTGCAACACCATTTATCACAAAACACGAAATATCAATATCTCGGTCGCGGCCTGAGGGCGACATTAACTAATGGCGGTGGACGCTGGGAACGCGAGTGGGGTTGATGTGAGCCATGTGGACGGGGTTCATGACTGAAGTTATAAAAATATAGGATGTTTTACACAGCGAAGATGTCAAGCTACAGCTTAAGGCAGGTATGAAGCCATTCGAAACGAAGAGATGAAAGAATGTGCCTTACTTTTAGTTTAAGACATGGTCGTGAGGGTAACCCTCATTTTGGTGAACGGAACATTCAGAAGCCCACATTTCACCGAGGTATTTTGACCCCAACGTAGTGAGGGGCGAGCCCACCGCCGTTATCCGGGTTGCTTGGGTTATATATCGGTGTTTTCCATCACCGGAAAGTGAGCCAAAAATTGTACAATGAACACAAAGTAGACCTAGTGTGTTCCGGCCAGTTTTGATCTTGGGACCATCAGGTTCCGAGCCAGAGTGGTTAACCACAGGGCCACGACGCTCTCACGCTAAGACATGTGTAACGTACACATAAATATGTAGGAAAACGACAGAGATTTGTGTATACATGGGACTCTAAACTACATATCTACATAACTTATTATTAGGGCATGATAGCGTGTTGACTCTAAAGTTCGTAAATGGGACAAAAAACCAGCAATTCAGTTACCTAACTCCCAGCCTTTTTAGTGGTCTGTCGATTTTCATAGCTCTTTTCGATCTTAAATAATTTCATTTTAAAATTAACTGCAATTATCCACGACACGATATTATTGAGAAAAAAAAACTTAATGAACCGCTCTTACTTAACTTAGCCATTGCTACTGCAGAACGTTTCTCAAAGTGGCAATTTAAACCTTCCAACAGAGTTAATTCTACATAATCATAACGATTTTCCGTCTTACCATCTATAACGGTCGTTCCTCCTAACCCTTTAATCTCAATGCAAAATAATGTCAAGAAATATCGCCTAAATGCTCTCTAAGTAGCACTTCGCGCCTCTTCCCAGCTGTAATAGGATATTCGGTGTACCCTTTGACAGGTTGAGGTGACGTCAATTACGGCTCGCTTTGTGTAATGACGTGACGCCTCTCGGAGGTCTGGTAAATGGAGGCATTAAAGAGGCAGGTGAAACGCCTTGTCAGGACGTTTTAGTGTTTGCCATTTTATGGAGACAGTTGTGTATTGATTTGATAGTTACATACTTTTGATTAGTTTACTCTTTGGTGCCTTAACTTTTGAATTGTTCATAACGATGTCGCTTTTGTTCATAACGTGAGGCTTTTGTTGGTTTCATATCGTAAGCATGCTTGTTTGTCACTTACTATTTGTACAAAAAACGTAGCAGTAATCAAATAACCTCAACTGCTAAATAGTGATACCAACAGTTAGAGTGACACGCTTGACATGTGGCCATTTGTACAAATCTCTCATGCCACAATTGTCTCGAAAAACGTGCGTAAAATCGGATCCTTCCAGTAACACAATATTATTGGTACAATAAAAGCTATTATAAGATTCCATATGCAGTTTGCGCTCTATTCAAAGGCAATAACACGTTTAGGCCATAAACAGGGACAGTGCTGCCGTCCGCGGCTCGTTCTCAACTTTGGAAACTATGTAGGGTTGCCAAGTTTAGTAAAATATGGCAAAAACGGTATTGTTTTAAAAAACCACGAATCCAGATCGGAAACTGGGTTTTTTGAGTGAATCAATAAAACAACTGTTTAATTTTTCAAGTATTCAAGGAAGGCTAAATATTTAACATTTTTAGAGGAATATAGAAGAATGCTCAATTAAGTCCCGAGACCGATCTGGTGAAACTAAATCTGCATAGGTTAGACATAGATATTAGAAAAAAACTTAATCCATAGTCAAGAATCAAAGCCATTGGTGTATTATTACGCCATTTCATAGTGTCACCAAGTTATCACCAAGAATATTTTCATAACATTGCATAGCCGCTTAAAAAATGAGGGTAGGCAGCCCTAATTCAGACACAGGATACAGCAGCGTTAAAGTTACCTTGTTATTGCTACCTGCACCGCGGACTAGGATGGCTGGATAAAACCAATAATAAACTAACATTACCATTCTGAAGCCGTTACTAGAACTTTTACATAATGCCAGACAAAAGTAGTGATAAAAGCAAGGCAATTTAGGTTTGAAAAACCTATTTAACCAGTTTATCGATAAAGCTCATTTTTTTATAATCAAAATCAGTAGGGGAATGTGCTCAGGTTTAGCCTTATCCCACTTTCTTTGTTTCATTAAACAGCTTGCGCCTTAATCATCGAGATAAGGAAAAAACACCGATAGAAATCTAACATAATCGGATAACGGCGATAGACTCGTCCCTTATTACCATGGCTTAATTTCACCTAGCGATGTGTGGGCTTCTGTTTGATCCGTTAAATTATAGTCACAGACAGTGCGCCTCTGACTATTCCGTTTGGGATATAGTCATGGGTGCATATTAGTATATTCAATGTAGTGTTGGTACTTTGTTTAGCGTTCGTAGAAACTTCAAAAGTCTTCAAGTCGCATGTCATAAAACCCTTCACCGCCCGTCAACACCTATTTTAACACAAATTGACACTGATCATGCGACCTCATAAAATTACAATATAAACAGTGTTAATCACGACATTATTAAAAACAGAATAGCAAATGTGCTCATTACCACGGCTGGGCAATAAATTCGGGTAGACATCTCAATAAATCGTTATTTTCGCGTTTTTGCAACAGAACGATATGCAGACGGTTTCGTGGTCGCATGTGTCACGCCACATAAGGCCTTGTTACCACTCAGAAGTAGCCGTAAGGAAAATAAATACTTTTAGATACCTTTTATACTTAGGTAAACTCGTCCATGGAACACTTTTATAATGAAAGCTTTTTTTAAAATTTAAAATGGGTTTGCCTTTAACCTCAGTCTCGCCTGATGGTGAGCGATGACGAGGTCAAAGGTGTAACACGCTTACCCAGAAAATGCCTATTCAATCTTGCCTTGAAGACACCTAGGATGTATGTATCCGGAAACACAGACGCAGGGAGGGCGTTCTACTTCTTAGCGGTGCGGACCAGAAAGGACCCCCATGCCCTTAATGCAGCCCTGCTGCTTGCTGCCGAGTTCGGAATCAAACCTTAAGAGTCACTCTAAATATAGATATCTAAAATAAGCTAGTTAAGAGGCATGTTGACTGTGGTTGCCACGGTGAACAAAACACTCAGAAGCTCACTTCGCCAACGCAAAGCCTGACAGCTTTGCCGTCGAGATCAAACCCACCCAACATATAAAAATATCTTGATATACGTTTTCAATTAAGCCTCCCATTGTTGCGCCCACCATTCATAACAACTGTGAAGAATAATTTAGAAAAACTTGTGAGCAAGGAACAGTCCCCTCTCATAATTGGTTTCTCCCTTGCAAGGTGCAGTGACAACGTGAAATGTAAGTTATTGCTGAGGCATAAGATGCAGGGGTCAAGCTGTGATAATTGGAGTTTTGAAGGATGCGGTTTGTTAGTTATTATAGGAGAGGGTGTATTTTGGGTCATGGCATGCTTTGTTAAGGGGAAGTGACCACAGGAGATGGAGAGCTTATTTTTAAAACAACGACTGTGCCCAAAAAGCACGGACTACCTGGTAGTTAGCGGTTACGCAGCCTATAATTACGTGGAACACCAACCAAGGGCAACATTACGCTTAAAATCTTTTCAAACCCTTCTCGAAGAACGCCATCTTGTCGGGATAACTTGGTGAGAAAGGCCTTTCTACAATTTAAATAACTTGGAAATTAAACATCTCGTAAATAATCCGAAATGTACATCGCCATAAAGGTGGTATTGGACCCGAAAATTCTGGTGTCATAGCGAACTTTTTAATAAGGTGTGGGTGATCCCGATCGATAGTCGATAGAAAATTTGTAACGAGCATTAGTACAAGGATATATATATATTTTATAGCGGATACTTGATTCTCGTCATAAGCCATTATTACGAGCTAACGATTGGGTTCCAAAGAATTTCTTTATCAAACGTGTTTGCGTGCCACACACACGTTAACTACTACCGAGGTGTGTCAATGAAGAATTATCCCTTGTAAGAAAAACTACCCCTATTAGATCAAACATCGTGTGCATTGTCCTGCTCGTAATTGAACAGAGGGAGATAGACAATACTTCTGATGATGGCGATATTTTAGCAAACAATAAAACTCTATTAATGTATTTGAACACGAACATTACCGAGAAAATGCCCTTTAAGAAGGCCCTTATTATCGTCTCATTTCTGAACGTGAAAAGCCTTTTTCCTTTCTACCTCTCAATTGCCTGGAAACGACAAAAGGATAAGTCTGCCTAAAGTGTGTCACAAATATAACTTTCCTTATGTTTCTATTAGAGAATTATCAAACTAGCCAGTGCATAAACGCCTGAGTAGCATAACAAAATATGAACCTTTGTAACCAAAATCTAGACATTTAGTGTCGTGCGAAGCCGAGATACTTGTTTTCAATATTCTGAAATGTTTTTCTAAACTAAGCATAATATTAGTATTGGGTAATGTTGTTACAAGTGACGGGGTTCATTGTTTACTAAACAAACGTTCTGAAATGAATTATTCAAATGGTAACTTAGTGTAATGATGAAAACTAAACGTACCAGTGTTTTGTTTTAGTTATAAAGCCTAAATATGATTTTCTATTATGATTTTTTTTTGTCTTTACGTGTCTGACAAAGTTACCAGTGTTAATAAAAACACGATCGGTTTGAGAGGTGTATGGTCCTCTTCTCGAAGGGTGCCTAACCTAATCTAAGTGCTAGAAGAATAACATTTTTATGCAATTACTACTTAACGTTCAAAAGTTAACGTGTTGTTGAAGCGCTGTTTGAGTTTTTATGAATAAAGGGGTTAGGGTTTGACAGGTAGAAATGATTGCTGAAAGAAAACTAAATTGTGTTTTTTGGGAATATTCCTTGCGGTTTCTCATGTTAACTTCCCTTTCCAACCTTCTGAACTTCCACAAATATTTCAAAAGCAAATCGGTCCAGCCGCTCTCGAGTTTTATCCAGACTAACGAACAGCACTTGATTCTTATTCTTATATATTTGTATGAATAAAAACAATAACTATGATTCTGAAATCGCTCCCAGCCAGATGCTGCATGGCATCAGTATGGTTTATGAAAGGGCGTAGAACGGAAGTGACGCGCGCCAACAGTGCAACGGAAACTGGCGGCCATTTTCCTTGTTTACGACACTAGCGCCATCTAGCGACGTTCAGCGCGCTGAGTTATAGATCGTTCGCATTGTATCTGGCTTCCTACGGGCATTTTAAGAGCTCTAATGTCGCTGTAATGACACTATCGCAGTTGATGCTGTTATGAATATTGCATACTGAATATGGAGGCATGGTGTTATGGCACTAACACTACATCAAGCTTTAGCATCGTTGTGTACGTTTTTATGTGTTTGAAGGAACTGATGGCGCGATTATAAACTTTATTGAGTGTAATCATATAGATCACATAGGTTGCATTATATTGCAATCGAAAATTCTGGCTGTTAGTTAACATTTTAAGTGTTAAGGTTTTTTTTTCTTATTCTGAATGTCACTGTCAACCGATATGGTAAATTAGTTTTAATGTAGTAAACGACTTCATTATGCGGAAACATTTCTAGGTTTTAATATAGAAGTTTCCTTTGCTAAAACATTACTTTGCGGAATTCATGAATATCGTACTTTAAACCACAGGTTTTATCAACTTACTTACCTGAAGAAATTGCTAAAGTTGAGCCATAGCCAATTAAAAACCAGAAATGAAATACCTAGCTTGAACGCATTCATATGGTTTTTTCTACTATTTGCTCGACGATTTCCGAGAACCAAAGATTGTTCAGATTAAAAAATCTCTACGTCAGGATTTCCACAAGTATTTAAATTATTAGGTAGAATTCACGTAATCCGATTATAAAGGTTCTTTAATCTGAAAAGAAGTCGAACCCTCTGATTAGGCCACCGGCTTTCCTCAAGCAAACAAACGTCATTGCCTCGGAAATAAAATTGAATAATGGTTAAATGGAGGGAATTTTATAAGATGAAATGAGATTTACCTAATCTAGCTTAAGCAGTAATAGAAACCTTCTGAATCATAAAAAAAAAGTAAGTGCACAATAACTAAAGGTTAATCAATGTAATTTGGAAAATCATGTTACAAAAAAAACTGTGAGTACATCTGAATCTGCCCATCTAGGCACTTACCTGAGGACCACAAGTCAAGTTCATTCATTAATGTTAAAATATTATTTAACGATTTACTGAAAGTAACCAAGCCAAATGACATTTTTATTTTGATAAATGACAGTCAAAAAAACCTCAAAACGGTAACTTTAAAAACAAAAACCCCGTGCGTTTCTGTCTTATTTGGAAATGTAAAAACCATAAAACAAGCCAATCGACAAACCCGATAGCATTTAACTTTAGAAAAAAATTAACATGCAGCTTAGTTAATTAAAATAAATAGCAGATTTAGGCGGCTGTCTATCTAGAGTTGGTCCGACTTTCATGATATTTCTAAAGTAACGTGCAATCGGGTATGCTGACTTTCTTGATTAAGGTTTTATATGGTACCTAATACCTTAATCTGTGTAACTCCACCAGTTAATACGAATCTGAGGACACCTCACAAGCCTTTCAAGCAGCGGAGCGTGCCAAACACTATTACCTACTTACACTCGAAAAGCATAACCCTCCTGGCGCTGTCGGGTAAAAATGACGCGCCTTCATAACGCTACATACTTTTTTTCCATCGTTATTAACGTGTATATCTACACCTACCATTATAACATCTAATTAATTTATGCCGAAACATAATACAGCCGTGTTTACTAATCCAACTCATAACCGAAGGAACAACCAGCGAAGGTTACATGTGAACAAAGAAGGGGCCGCGCAACGTATAAATATTCAAAAGGTACATTTACGTCGTAATGAAAAAGGTCGTTTTAATCCGAACTCCTGTGAGGTAAGCCGCGTGATGTGACGACTGCTGACTTAATGACGCAGGTTGTGACGACTGCTGACTTAATTTCACAGGTTGTGACGTAAGATGGCTTTCATTATTTGAACTAGCGCTTTCACTAATTTAGTTAGTGTTTCCACAAAGAATAACCCTCTTATTCATAAAAACTTAAGCAGCTCTTCAACCACACGTTAAAGCATAGCTTTGTCTCTTTCATTCTAGTTGCTGTCGCCATTTGCGACTAAGTGACATAACACGTCAATTGCATAAACTATCTGTGCGTTCCGAATTGAGTCAAAATCGATTACAGCGCGCTCACAGAGCGTCCCGAATTGAGATATCGCGCCAACGGGCCATCTAACGTCAGACAGCTTTACGTCATGGGTGACGTCACTAACGGCGCCATTGCGCTCACAACGATTATGCTCCAGAGCGATATCACCGTGGGCCTTATGTCAGTTTCATAGATGAAACGTCAAACAGACATTTTTGCGTGAAAATATATTTGTCTATATTCCTCAGAATAAATCTTTGCTGGGACAAATCTTTTTCTGTGATAACGTAACAGAAAGTTTTACTACAAGAACCGCAAGTTTAACCTGGGAATGATAGAAATTAAAAGTTAAAAATTGTTAGGTTATGTGTCACTATCTAGCGGTCCGAATTGGTTTTCACGCTGATAGCGCTGTGAGCGCTGTTGACGCGATATTTCAATTCAGGACGCCTGTTATCGCCGTGAGCGCTCATTGACCTGTAATCGCATTACGGACCGCACAGTATGCTTCAGCGTTGCGTTCGTATTTATGAATAAGAGGGTAAGCCTTTTTCACTCATAAAGCATTTCCAGGTAATCTAAGGTACTGAGATCCGTCCTTAAATGGATCGCAACACAAATGTAGCTTAGATATAAGACACTATTCTGCATTCATTTAAGTGTAAAATAATGCTAGGATATTTTTCAAAATGGAGCATGGAGGATGGTTGGAGTATAGCTCGTTCCACCTTATAGTTGAGGTGAGGCCTGTGCCCAGCACTGGGACGTTTATAGACCGTTTATATTCTCAATTTACATAAATGACCTCTGTGAGTTGCAAATGAAGAACTGCAAAGTGTTTGCTTATGCTGATGACACTGCACTCGTAGTGCACGGTAACGACTGGGATAGCGCTAAGCGGCATGCCCAGGATGCGCTTCAGCACGTCATGCAATGGTTGTCTTCGAATCTTCTAACACTGAATATCGGCAAAACCCAACTAGTGCGTTTTCGGATTTCTAATAAAAATAGATCTTTAACAGACAGCGCTAACTTCCTAAAGGTACACCAATGCTCACCGCCGGAAGATCAATGTAACTGTTTGACTCTTGCAGCCGTGAAATGTGTCAAATATCTTGGTGTTCATGTAGATGAGAAGTTAGACTGGCAGAGTCACATTGATAGTTTGAGCAATAGGACTAGGAGACTTATTTATATTTTTAGGAACCTGCGCCACTCAGCTGACATGGCTATTCTGAAAATGGTATATTCGTGCCTTTGCCAGTCAATTTTGATGTACTGTATTCCTGTCTGGGGTGGAACTTACAAGACATCACTGAAACAGTTAGAAGTGGCGCAAAGAGCAGTTCTGAAGGTAATGACCAGTAAACCTAGAACATATTCCACCAATAAACTTTATGTTGAGTGCGGTGTGCTGACTGTAAGGCAACTATTTATCCTCAGAACATTGCTTCGGAAACACTCCCATTTACCGTTTGATCAGACTCTGATGCAACAGCGTCGTTCTGGTTTCCCTATTTGCCCGACGATAAGACACAGAACGGCATGCGCAAGAAGACAATATGAATCGACGAGCGCCCTTCTTTACAACTCAATTAATAAAAAGTTGAATATCTACCCCTTAAATAAACATCAATTCAAATCAATCACTGGAAAATGGCTGTGCCTGTTATCCTATGAGGAAACGGAGGAACTTTTGTTGCGAATTAAGTAGACTTAAACAACGATATACTAGAAAAAACATTTGCAGAACAATTTCATCCCCCCCCCCCCAAACACAATCATCTATGTATACAATAAAATCATGTCATATAATTTAGCATACCATAAACCACCTGGCAAACGAAACTTCATACACGCTCCACACTCAAAACCCACGCGCGTTCACAATACAACATACACACCCCCACATACACATACCCACACCCCCACATTCACATTCCCACACCCCCACACTACACACGACATGCATGTAGGTACACACATCCCAATATTTCCTAGTTCTAAGGTTTTTAATTTTTCTATTTTTAATTGTATAATTTTAAAATCTTATTTTTTTTTCTCTCAAATCTTGTTATTGCAACCCCAGCTGCTAAAACACGCTTTTAATCTCTGGAGGGAAGCCCTGCCATCTAAAATACGGGCTCTGCCTAGTTTGGATGGCAGCAGCATACTTATTTCTAGTTTTCATTGTATTGCTTAGCTTTAAGTAAACTCTGTAGTTAAAATTAAGTAATATTAAGTAATCTCAATAAAGATTTATCATTTATTATTATTATATTCAGTAAAAAACTGTCACTAACTGAGGCATACAAGGTTGTCTACAAAAAGTGAGACAATTTGCCTGAAATTCAGGAGTGTCACAGAAGTTGAAAATTAGTACAGTTATTATATGTGACTATGGGTTTAGTTAGGAGAAGGTGGCGAGATGAACTGGATTCTTGTGAGACAGAATGGCTGACATTGGCCATGGATCGTGTGGCATGGAGACTGGGAGGGGAGGCCTTTGCCCTGCAGTGGGACGGAATAGACTGATTTAGATGGTTTTGCCTGTAATGAGCCAATATTTGCCATTCCCTGGAGTGATGGCTCAAGTCATCACATTTATTTCTTTAAAATAAGCTCTCAGCGAGAGGCAATGACTAGAAGAGGCAACTTACAAATCAATAAGCCTTATTCTTAGTCAAGGCATAACTTCTAAACACTTTGAACGTTCTCCCCGTCTGCCCTAGATATTTCTCCGTATTTAGTCTAATGAGACCCAGATACACAGAATAAGAATAAAAATGTATTTTTGTAACTCCGAGAAACTAGTCTAGAATAAGAAATAGCTGAATTGGAGATAAATGGCGGCCTAGGCAGAGAGCCAAAGAAAGATAGAAAATATAACGCCTCATCGGCGCCATAACTGAGTTACAGCTCAAGGCTTTGTAGGGAAATAAAATGATATTTGATAAAATGATTTGTATGTGTTGAGCTATTCTTAGGAACGCCCTATTGTTAGGCATATTTTTTAGCAGACAAAAATGTGGACAACCATAGTAAGCGGAGCATCACATCACTTTGTGTCGACCTTTTTCGAATCCCTATTGAAAGAGGTCTCATGCTCATCGAAAAATTCTCGGCAGGGAGTTTGTTCGATAATTTTAGTTTATTTATTTAATCTTTAATGCACAAAAAAAGCACAAAAGTTAAGTTATAGCTAATTAAAAGCGGACCTTAAGCTAAAGCTTTATCTACCAGTCAGCCATTGGGCGAGACAGAAAAACCAAAAGAAGCAAACTGTTGGTTCCACATCTGGATGGTACAGAGGCGCACACATCAACCTTTACAAAACCATTGCAAAATGGGTCTTACGTCAACAGCATAAGGTGCCCCTATGTAAAGGTTGATGCGAGCGCTTCTGTACGTCTGGTGAAGGATTGATTTCAGCAATTAAGTCACTTTAGAATTAGCAATTACGATTTAGAATAACGATACATAGATGTCTCATTTATTCTGATCGTTTTGGTATACTTGTCAAAATATTAGCTAAAACACCAGAGGAGCAGTTCAGATTCCCGTCTAAGGCCAAGACCGAATGTCTTTTTTACTGGTTTTCGGATCGCTGTTTGTATTGATCTGGGTGTATTTATATTTTTTCAAGTTCGTTTATTTCACAGTTGTCTTATTTCCATAATAAAAGCTTCGCTTAATTAGGGTCTAGACGGCGCTGTGTGTAACAATTGACATTTATTATTTTAACTGCCATTTTCGCAGTTAGTTCAAGCTGAATCAGCCACTAACAATGAAAAAACAAACTGCTATTTCAAATGGTACAGGTGTGTACACAATGCTAGTTCAAATTGAAGCGTTTGAAATGTAAATGTACAGTCGCTCACATTCGGCAGAGTAATTATTTCGTTTCTACTATCGCGTTGGATTGTGTGTGTTTGCGAATCTGTTGTGTCTGGGTGTTTGGGGTAGGCAATGTTTGCGTAGTCACTGTACTAGGGCTGTGATTTCAGTGAATATTGAAGGGTATGGTGAAAGGGAAGGGATGAGTGGATGAACGTTTGTATTCGTGGTTTTGTTGGTTTTAGTTAACGGTGGATTTTCGCTTTTCAATGCTGAATCGTTTACGTTTGGGTAGTAGCGATTATCGTTGTGATTCAGTTTATTTGTTGCAAAAAGTATTTTTTGACTTACTGTTGCTCTCACCATGGAAGGCAGGTCGGAAGGTGACATCCCGACATTGCATAAGGGATAACTTACACAAAGCGGGATGATTTGAATTGAATGTTCCGTACTTAGACGTCAACTGTCAAAAAATAAAATGTCTGTTCGCTACGACAATAATTAAAGTCTGTAAATCGGAGTGTGGGCATCTGAGTGGTCCGTTAGCAGCCATCTGGTGATTAGAGTCTGTGCTTTGATGGGCTGGGATGTGGTGAGTTACTTCTCTAGGTGACAGAAGTAAAAAACATGTCATAAGTCTGAATGGGAATTTGGAAGGTACTAGAAGTATTGATTAAACAGTCAATACAGAGTCCCCCAGACAAAAAAATTAAGACAGACCAATATAAAATTAATTCAAGACGAAACTTGCCTCCTACAATAAATTAGGCCAACGTTTTATACCTACTGTTACAACATGTTGTTCTTCTAAAAGATGGAAACAAACGTTTTTTTCACGTGAAAGAAAGATCGTAACAGCTATGCCGAAATAGAGCAACCTGGACAAATACAACGTCCCATTTCATAAGACCGCACCGGTCTGCATTCAAAAGTTGGCCCACTTACGATGCTCTCGAACTACCGTTTCTGGGGCGGGGCGATTTTAAACATCAGACGGGGAAGTAAAAGTCCGGATGTGGCCGAAATGTGCGGGAAAAACCCTTACTATGGGAAGAGTATGGAATAAATTTTATGGTGAAGAAAGTGGTTTTCATATACAGCCTGTCTTGGAAGATTTTCTATTACCTAATACACGACATTGTATGACATTGTGTGCAAGAAATATTCTGCAATGAAACCAATCAGTATCGAAAAAGCTACATTGTGACATACCTGTAACCTGGTGGGCTAAGCTATGCACTGCGAAAAATTTTTGTTAAGCGTTATCTCGTGCGGTTTTTGTTCGAGAAAAAGCGCGACAAATTTATCTCGGCGCTTCAGTTGGGCCCGCTGGACAAATATGACAGTCCATTTCATAAGCTGTCCGTACCGGTCTGCATTCAAAAGTTGGCCCACTTACGATGCTCTCGAACTACCGTTTCTGGGGCGGGGCGATTTTAAACATCAGACGGGGAAGTAAAAGTCCGGATGTGGCCGAAATGCGCGGGAAAAACCCTTACTACGGGAAGAATTTGGAATACATTTTATGGTGAGAAAGTGCTCTTGATATACAGCCTGTCTTGGAAGATGTTCTATTACCTAATACACGATGGCGTAGAATAGAGAGGCCTACATCCACCATGGACCAATTTAGGACACAGATGATGAATAAGATGTCGTAGTTTCTTATTATTGGCCTCATAAGAAAACTCGAGGTTTTTTAGCAGGAGCTAGGAAGAGGTTTACTCCCGCAAGGTAACTCATAAAATCCGCAGGAATAAGGTAGATGCAATCCTTCAACCGATGGTCCGATGTAGAGAAAATAATGTTGTAAGTTTCGTAATTAAATAACATAGTCTATGTAGAAATACTTTTAAAACGTAGTGCTTGTGGTGCTCTCGAACTACCGTTTCTGGGGCGGGGCGATTTTAAACATCAGACGGGGAAGTAAAAGTCCGGATGTGGCCGAAATGCGCGGGAAAAACCCTTACTACGGGAAGAATTTGGAATACATTTTATGGTGAGAAAGTGCTCTTGATATACAGCCTGTCTTGGAAGATGTTCTATTACCTAATACACGATATTGCGTGACATTGTGTGCAATAAATGTTCTGCAATGAAACCAATCAGTATCGAAAGATACATTGTAACATAGAGTAACCTGTTGGGCTAAGATGTGCACCACGACAAAATTTTGTTAAGCGTTATTTCGTGCAGTTTTTGTTCTAGAAAAAGTGCGACTAATTTATCTCGGCGCTTAAGTTAGACCCGCTGGACCAATATAACAGTCCATTTCATAAGTCCGCACCGGTCTGCATTCAGGAGTTGGCCCACTTACGATGCTCTCGAACTACCGTTTCTGGGGCGAGGTGATTTTAAACATCAGATTGGGAAGTAAAAGTCCGGATGTGGCCGAAATGCGCGGGAGCAACCCTTACTATGGGAAAAAATCAGAGATAATGTTATAGTGAGAAAGTAGCCTTCATATACAGCCTGCTTTGGAAAATGTTTCGTTACTTAATACGCGATATTGTGACGTCACAATACCGAATATTTTACCGAACTTTTTACCTACTTTTTTACCGAAGATTTTATAAAATTCACAAACATTTTTAAAAACCATACTATTTTTATGTTAAATTTGTGATCACAGGACATATTATTTGCTTAGTAGATACAGTTTAGATCCAAATATGAAAGTGCCGGACGAAACGAAAAAGCGACATATTTCGTTGGATATATTCTCCTTTACTTACTAATACTTGCTTCTAAAGTTGATTTTTTATCCTAACGATCTTAGGAAACACGTGAAAGGAATTATCCTTGATCCTTAAACAAAAGAGAAGTGAAAACTGCCAATACCAAAGTACCGTAAATCGAGTTAAACAAAAGTCAATAAAACCAAGACAATCGGAAGGGGGGCGAACTAATTGTGCGTAAGCAATCGTTGTTGCTTATTTCTTTCAAGCCATTGGTACAGTTAACCACAGATTAAGTGATACACTGGAAATTGCGTGATGTTTGCTCTTCAACAAATATCTGTGCCAAGCATTCAATGCCCGAGGTGCCTGTGGCGCAGTTGTGACAGTGATCGGCGACATCGCTGTTTAAAGCAACACAAGCCGGGTCGGAAATGCGATGGGTGACCACCCCGACCGAAATTTAGTGATGTGTATTTCAGGCATATCTATGCTTTCGAAGGCACGTTAAGCAGTTGGTCCCGGTTGACGTCGCTAGATGTCAGTCGTTAAGCCTAGTCAGAGGCCTTAGGGCCGGGCGGCTTGAAACATTTGACATTAAGATTGCTCACTAACTTACACCCCTCCAACAATCCACACTGAGCCCGCGTGTAGCCTGTGCCTAGCAGTGGGACGTATAAAAGCCGTTTATGTAAGTTTTCATAAAGGTTTACAATCAGTAGCAGCGATTTTTATATTTGAGTCGTGGCAATAGGCTAGCTACATTTATTTTTCTGTGGAAATAATCACAGTTGGGGCACTCGGGCGCGTTCTTGAGTGGACAACTTGGGGCGTCCTGGGGAAAAGACTGCTGGCAAGCGACTGCCAGCAGTCTTTATCAGTATCGACTGATACACGCACTTAAAAGGAACCGATGGCGTAGAATAGAGAGGCCTACATCCACCATGGACCAATTTAGGACACAGATGATGAATAAGATGTCGTAGTTTCTTATTATTGGCCTCATAAGAAAACTCGAGGTTTTTTAGCAGGAGCTAGGAAGAGGTTTATTCCCGCAAGGTAACTCATAAAATCCGCAGGAATAAGGTAGATGCAATCCTTCAACCGATGGTCCGATGTAGAGAAAATAATGTTGTAAGTTTCGTAATTAAATAACATAGTCTATGTAGAAATACTTTTAAAACGTAGTGCTTGTGGAAGCCTACATGAAATAAATACCTTTGAGTTCCAGTTGACTGTACACAAGTATAGTCGTTTGGTTTTTCTTATAATTTGACGAGCGCTTACCTCCGACCTCGTTATGGCCTTGCGTATCTTGCTTGATGTATACTGTTCATACATTTATAAGGATTTTGTAGCTATAGGTTTTTTGAGTGAAGATAAATAAATTGAAAACCATTCTCCAAGCATCCTTTGTTAAAGTTTTTTTCAGGCTTTCCACATTTGGTTTATTTGTAACAGTTTTATCGTTCGTGGGCGGGATCATCACGTTCACCAACTAATTCCACAAGTGAATTTGAGGTTTGAGCCTAGCATCCTGTCCTACTGTTAGGCAAAGACTTCCGTAAAAAATTCTTGAAGTCATCACCACAACCTATAGGTATCCACGCCAGTCAAATGCTATGTTACTTTTTAAGTTCAATAAAATTCTCACTTTGAATTTCAACAATGTCTCATGGTAATGCCTAGAATCTAGGCACAGACTAGACTCACGTTATCTAGGTTACATTCGAATAGTTCAGAGCAGTAATATGAAAACTTGGAGCGTGGAACTGAGATTGTATTCCTCGTGATATATTCCTACTTCCGTTTTTGAATTTATCATTTCGTCTACTTTTTGATTTAACTAACAATTTTGTTAGTTAACTTACAGGAAGTGACAGGTTGAATGTATAAACTATGACAGTTTAAACTACCTTATGGAATTGCAGAAGAAAATATTTTCAAATTTAAATAATTTGAAATCAGACGAAAAAGCCGAAAGTCGATCTCGATGTACCCTGATCTAGAGCTAAGACACAAGCGAACGAAATACACTATACATAAACTGCCTATATATGTGCCACAGCTGGGCACAGGCCACACCTCAACTATGAGGTGGAACAGGCCATACTCCAACACGCGGGCTCAGTGCGGATTGTTGGAGGGGTGTAAGGTTAGTGAGCAACCTTAATGTCAGAGGTTATAAAGCCGCCCTAAGGCCGTCGATCGGCCGATAAAGCGATCGTCGCCGATCACTGCCACAACTGCGCTTCGGACACCTCGAAATACACCAACGAGCACAAATATATCTCTAGTATCTTTAGTTATGAACAAGACAAGCTTCTGGACGTTTCATTTGAAGGGACAGAAATAGCCAGCAGTGTCAATTTTTTAAGCTTACTATTTTAAACACACAACACAGGTTCTTCCCTTACCCTTTACGCTAAAAGGGCATCCAGCACCAAGCTGTGGAAAGCTAGTTCGACTATCCCAGTCCGCCTCCCATTGTACGCGTTCCCTGTCGTTTCTAACGCTTTCCTTTTACAAAATCTAGCAGTAACTAAACATTTTAACTGTAAACCGCCTTGCACCTTAAAGTTGCAAGTTGTTGCCGAGCTGGAACGAATGGCCCCTCGCAATTCGTTCAGGTGCTAAATAGGTTAACGCCAATCCGGTTAGCAGTTTCAGCAGACGCCCTACAACGATTTGTTTTATCACTTCACGTCTTTAAATAATTTATTTAATCTATACTTCTATACGAATAATATAAAGCAGAAGGGTTTGTTTGTTTGAACGCGCTAATCTCAAGAACTACTAGTTCGAATGGAGATTTTTTTTTCGTGTTGAATAGTCCATTTATTAAGGAAGGCTATAGGCTAAATAACATCACGCTAAGACTACGGGGAGGTCGCGGGCGGCCGATATTTATTACATAAATACACATACCCAAACGGGGTAGTCAGAGCCACACTGATCGTTGCTGTCATGGTGAACGAAACATTCAGAATTTCGCCGAGCGAACTTTGAACCCAACGTACTCGTAGTATAGGGTGAGCCTTGAGTTTTCACCGGTATTTTCCTCTACCGGAGGAAATTTTACAAAGAAGAAAATGTTTCAACCAGGCTTGAACTAGGCACTACACAGAGTCCAAGCCAGACTACTGGCCATGACACTCTCAATTTTTAAAAAATATGTAAGCGATGTTTAACAAGTAGCAGTAATTGAAACAAATATCTCCTTTTATCTGAAAGTCAACGCGTCCTATTCAGCCACTAGTTGCTGAATGTAAAGATCTAATGCATTTAGAGGCCCAATCTTAACTAGAAAGGCCTAATATACCCGACTATGGGCTCCTTACCTCATGAAAATGTATCAGAAAAATCAAGTAACCGCTTCTAAGTCGCCCGGTTGGGTATGTGGTCCAAATAATAAGACGGTGACAGGTTCTCGTAAAGTTCTAGCTTTTCGCAAATATTGTACTCGTAGTCAAGTGAAGAATAGCTGTTAACTGAAAAAGTATTGAAAAGGAAACGGAGGAAGTTCATTTTTATCAAAATTTAAGACATAGCCAGAAAGCAAAATCCTACCAGAAAGCGGTGCCATGTCCAAATATAATGCTCAATTCCGGTGGTTGCATCGATGCGGAAGGCTCAGAACCGGGAGTTGTGGCGCACTTTGGGAGAGGCCTATGTCCAGCAGTGGACTATGAGAGGCTGATGATGATGATCAAATGTATTAAAGGCTACTCTCGAATTGCTGTGTTTGTGCTTCATGTGTGTCTGCATAAACTCTGTATTCCAGCACAGTATAAATATACAGTAGGTTATCCAAGGCCGCCCACAGAGTTATTAGCCTAGCGTGCACACAGATACGCGGCACAGCTCGTCCGTACTGCCGCCTCCCTATGCCTCCCTATTTTATGCTAGCGTGTGCGTAAAATCGCGTGTGCCTGAAATCGCGACACGGCGCGCGACGCTCACGCACACATTCAAACCGCGAGCGGCACGTTTGTATGTAGATGTTCTACTGCATGTTTATACTGTGCTTCCAGCCCGCTGGTCGCCAGCCCCGGTACCACGCAACGCCTGCATAAATATTCAGTGTGGGGGCGAAGATCTCTTATTAATGAAAAAGGGTCACGAGGTATTTTAATTCAACTACGTGTTGAGGATTTCGCCGGATACTCGCGCGTGAGGAGCGTGGGGTTTCATATTATCAACCTCAGCCGTGAGGGGAACTTTGCATTTCTTTGTGGTCGTAATTTGTTCTTGAGGTACAAGGGTCGGCTACTTAGTTGTAGTGGTGCTTGTATTTTGTTGGTGAGATAAAATGAGGATGCAGGGAACGTATTTCCATTCAACATGTTTTAACAAACCTATGTGATCTTTGGAAATTTCGACTTTGGTCCTTCGAGCCGGATCAATTGATTGAGACAAAGATGGAATGAAAATACAGTAGAGTGTGGTAATAAAATAAAATGACTAATCTTTAGCCTCTACAGGTTCAATTTCTCGTTTCAGTTTATAGGTTGTACATTAAGTAAACTGTAACATTTTCAGAAAATAAGTGGGTTAGGAACAAAAGTTTTCTTTATATTAAGCCAACACAAAAATTTATTAAACTTATCCACCTAAATATTACTTAATAAGTTATATTTAGGTGGATAAGTTTAGCCTGTTCATCTTCTATCACAATCAAACATTAGCCTCTACATGTATAAGTACCGTGTTCTGTCATAATACCCAAACAATATTAATCGGATTGCACAAGCCCAAGATAATGCTTATTGTCTGCACACAATTGTCTATGGATTACGTGGAAGCGTTTTTGCTAATTCCTGGTAAGAGCATTTGTGCTTTAGTAGGATCAATGTAGGAAAAACAAAATAGAGGTCCATTCAATATTCTTAAGATGTAGGACGCCCATCAAATCAGCTGATTATAGGAGGATTTTTAGTCAGTGCAAGACGTATATTTTCACCACTGTTTTGCCGCAGTCACTCGCTTCGCTCGCTCAGCTCGCTCAACTTGCTCAAAACATATTTTATAGTAGAAACCCACCAAATTTTAGTTAAACCTACTAAAGCCTGCCGCCGCAGCCTACAAACAATTCGGACAAACCTTAGCAGACGAATGGCGATGCCTAAGTACGTATCAACAATGCCCCAGTAATTACTCGGGCTAAACGTTAAGACCCGAATTCCGTGTTAAACGCCCCAGAGGGATACACTACGATCGTACATTATCACCCATTATCTTTGACCCTTCAGACGCCCCCATAAACCTCTTGCTACTCCCTTATCTCTATACATTCCAAGCGGCAAGGGAGGTCTAGTTACGTTAGCTTTCCGAATAGAGGTTAGTAACAAAATCTTGGGGCAGACTAAGGTCTTACACAAATAATGTTACAGGACATTAAGATGAAGTGGCGGCGTTGGTGTAAACGTATTCTATTTTTAATCTTATCAAGACTGCTTAAGGTCGATAATCAGTTGAAAACACAGTAATGGAGACAAGTAAATCAAATTGAAAGTTGTGTCGTACTTCTGTTTGTTGGAGACGGCTTAAGTTGTTTGCATTTAGTCATTATTGAAATGACAGTCGCCAGTTTTCAAAGTGTCCGCTGTTATATTTAATTAATGATACAGTTTAAATTATTCTTGAAAGTCTGACGAGTTAGCGAACAATAATAAAGATGATCTTGAGAAGTGATTAGGATATATCGTGTTCTTCTTCTCCAAAAACTGGATATAACTGGATTGGACCGCCAACCGAAATTATGTTTCTTTAAATAAAGGCGCAAAAGCTGTTAAGAAAATTACTATGTGGAGTTTCTCGCGTTTTATATGGATTAGAGACGATTCAAACGACATACTTCTCTGAAATATATCACAATTGCTTTTGTCAATTCTTCAATACCTTTTTGCTAGCACGAATTATTTGAATGCTGACTGTACGACATAAACGAATCATTTAGAAAAACATGTTTAAGAAAGTATATGTCCACTTTTGAAACCTATTTCAAAAGGTTTTATTTCCCAATCGTCGAGTAATTTGTAAGACCACTAAGGAAACTCTAAAAGAGTTTCTTACGAAGCCTGAAGTTTGCCCAAGTCTGAAATGTTTGAAAGCAAAGAAAAATATTTAAAAGTCCGGCAGCTAACTTTATGGAGCTGGACGCTAAGAATGGGTTAGCCACGGACTTTATTAAACAGTATTGAATTAAGTTTTGAAAGTGGTATACTGCGACGTTCCTGGCGACATTACATGAAAAAAGTTTAGATTTTGTGCTTCGGAGGTATATGAACCTACAACCGTCTACGCCTACAACCGGCCGCTCTGGAAATCTATGGTATAGGCCTATTAAAGATAGGAAAACCAAAAAAAGACATGCGGTCTTGGCTGCAGGCGGGGATTTGAGTTCAAAGTATATGCCTAAACATTGTGAAACAAACCTGGCTACCAGGTATAAAATACCAGAAAAATGCGGCCGGTCTGTTGATGTTCTCGGTAGCCCAATGGTCAGTGCAGTCGCCCGGTTCTATATATACTACTTGAAAAGTTTTACTAACTTACTGACAAAAAATAACAAATAGTGTTTTAAATGCGAGTTTAATAATACTGATTGTTACATAACAATCAGTTCAAATACATATCTCGCCTCAGAGTCTCAGGCGAGGTAATGGCGAGGGTAGGTAATGAATAACTATACTCGGCCTTTCAATTAGGTGCAGTAAAATGAGGAGTCAATTAGGTGCAGTAAAATGAGAAGTCAATTAGGTGCAGTAAAATGAGAAGTCAATTAGGTGCAGTAAAATGAGAAGTAGGTGATATTTTCTAGTGTTGTTTTCTGTCAAATTTCCTGTGTGCTGCTGACAGCACCATCCATATGAATGGGTGAATCAACTTCAGGTTCATTGAGTAATTGACTGAAGCGATAAACTACATCTTCAACTACTACATAGTTCATTATTACTTTTTGAGAGCCTACCTAATTTTCTAAAAATAATCCAACAATATCAAATGAAAATCGAATATCTTCCAAACTCTCCCCTCAAATACCCTAAATGATTAAATCATCTAATAACGTCGTTCCACTGAAGTACCATTTATTCCAAAATTAACTTCTCCTAGCCAGAGATTTTCCCGGTAAATTTGGTCCTGGACAATAATCCGGCGAACGCATCGTCAGGCATCCACATTGACCAGTTTACCGAGGTCCCTGCAAGTCGTAGCATGCCTCCAACCTTAGTACAAAAGAGCGGGTTGGTCAAGTGACCAGAGGTCAAGTTAGCCTGGACGAGTTAGTTACAGGATTCCGATTCAACTATTAATATAGATTTCCGATTGGATACTAGGGGGGAATATGCCAATTTTGGAGATCCTTGCTGCTGCGGTTTGGACGAGATAATGTTTGCGCTACGAGCTTCTGTGATTGAATTTGCAGGTTAATACTGGAATTTCTGGAGATCAGATTTATTATTACATTTCCGTAAATACAATTTTAGGTTCCATTATTCTGTAGGAGCTAGCTCGCACATGTAGCAAGCGACTAACGCCGACCTAACAGGTGGACCCATAGTGTGCTGCCTCGGCACCGTACACAGACGACTTATAGACAAAATCTTGGTGCAGTCTGTGCACATTCACTCACAGCACAATAATTACACGTTTGGACCTCTCATTTCTCCAGCGCTGGGGCAAAAGCCACCTTAGCCATTAGTATCATGATGGCGAAGGAGGTTGCTCTAATAGCAGCAGATCCTATAACCCTACCAGCTGTCTTAACTCTAGCGGAACTAATGGTTAGCATACCAATGAAACAACTTGAAATCCATCTGCAAGCTTTTCCGACATATTAGTTTTATCGAAAATAAGTTCGTTTTTCAAAATCATGTTTTCAGTTAGAAACGTTCACGGCCACTCGTAAACGGCCGCTGAGCGGGCAGCAGTAAACCGTCCCCAAGCCCCGAGATTTAAAGAGATAGGTATTACTCCGTGTTGAGTGCGAGCACTCACTTATTTATCCAGACTGGGCCTTTCACTTGAGCGTTTTATTAAACAAGCACTAAACTTGCTCAAGTCCTGGGTAATGGGTCGAAGCTGCTGCTTTGGAGTTAAGGCTTAATAAAGACAGAATAAGGAATAAGGGGTTTTTTAAATTAAACTTAACCTTCGCTTAAAATATATATAAACGACTCAGTATAATCCCCGACAATTGCTAATACACCAGGGCCCTAATTCTCGGGAAATGTGACACATGTCGAAGTTGTTAAGATCTCGCATGAAGTTAAGAAATCTCACTAAAATCTCTAATGTTAAAAAAAATGCTATTCTCGCGCCCCTTAGAGATATTGACGTCTTTTGTCTCTGACAAACATGTTTCATTTTTTCTATTATTTGTCACTTTTGGGTTATTTACAATCGAACGTTATTTATGGTATTGAACCTTGCAGAAGAAAAAAATGCATAAGCAGATTTCTAAAAACGGTGATAATGGAACACCGCTCAGTCAAACTGACTTTTTGACATGAATGTCGTAGACCGAACATCTTGTCTATGCGATAAACGTTCCGTTTTGTAGATTGTAATTTTATTTTCTTTGATTGTGTGATTATGATTATTCGAGTTTATAACTCATGGCTCTCATCCAGCCATCATTGTCATCATCTCAGAGGTCATTAAATGGTTTAATCAAAAATAATATATATTACGATGAGCCTGAAGGAAATGGAACGCAACTTGTTGTCAATGTCAATATTGAATTGATTTGTCAATTTGTGTTTGAAATTGCTGAAATTGTTGATCTTGTATTATGTAATGTAAACACAAAACAGTTATGAAAAGAAAGAGCTGCACATAAAATGGGCAAAAGACACACACGTACGGCTCATCCAATTGATGCAGGTGGATGATAAGTTGCACAGAAGCAAGATGGGGAACAATCACAGCAGAAATGAATACCAACGAAAACGAGCAATAATATTTTTTGAATTGGCATCACATTATCAATAAATTGTGTGTTCACGGCATAGTTAGTTCTGCTTCCTGTTGACGTAGCTTTCCTCATCACACTGTGTTGCAACTTTTGCAAGTGGTGGCACAATTGCGACATGGAAACTATACAATCAATGAATCGTTCCTGGCGTTGGATGGCTCGTTCAGAGCTTCCACCACTTCTATGATACATCGAGATAATAATATGGTGAACGGGCGACAAGCTAATTTTACGGCTTCTTCGAACAAGAGTTTCGTAGCTCCCTTGTGCGCAGAAATAAATAACTTAAAATGAAAATCAGTTTTTACTATTAATAAAACCATGGTAAAACTCATACATACGAGTAGATGTAGGTATCTAAACTAATGCCTGAATGCTTCACTTACCTTTACCTTACCAGTTTACGACGTTTCGTAGGCCGATTAATTCGGTGAACGAATGGTTGGCGCCGACAGCGTAGTAGGTATATTCACTACGCCGAGTTAGTGATCGACACCTACGCCGCTTAGAGTCAGCCGGCGGACAGTCAGCCGCTCACTGTTTGCCTAAACGGGACGCTTCCATAAAGTCAATTTACGTTATTTATTAGGCGTATGACCGGCTTAACCATATGACATATCCTACGAATATTATATGCGTAAGTTTGGATGTGTGAATGGATGTATGTGCCGTGTTGCTCTTTTACGTAAAAACTGGATGGATTTTAGTGAAACTTTACCATAATATACCTAGCTTATACATCTGGCTAGGACATAGGCTACAATTTATGAAACAATTTATGGAACAATTTGAAAACAAAAGTCGACGCAGACGAAGTAGCGGGTGGCCACTAGTGACATCAAAATAACTTAATCTACCTACCTAAGTACATAGGCAGTTTTTGTTATGTAACGTAAGTAGGTCTCACTTCATAGTGGCGCGAACCATACGCCAACAATCGGGTTTAGTGCGGATTGTTGGAGGGGTGTAAGCTTAGTGCTCACTATACCTTTAAAGACCGATTTATCAAGCCACCCTAAGGCCTCTGACTAGGCTTAACGATTGACATCTAGTGACGTCAGCCACGACCAACTGCTTAACGTGCCTTACGAAGCACCATGGATGCCTGGAAAAGACATCATTAAATTTCGGTCGGGTGGTCATCCATCCCATTTCCGACCCGGCGTTGCTTCACAGCAGCGTTCGTTGCCGATCCACTGTCGCTATTGCGCCGAGAGCACCTCCAATCCTTTTTAAAGACTCGTTCGCACCACGGAAAGGTGTCCTCACGCCTTAAGTCCACTGGTGGGCTGACTCACACGACTCCTAAATAATAATATTACAGTTGCATTTAGAAACCACTTTAATTTGTACTTACTTTTTTTTTAAACTACCTTCTTAGTTTTAAATAATGCATGCAGTGTTTACCTAAATTAGGTATATTGTACATTGTGTCATTGTATATTACTGTACAATTGTTGATAAACCAATAAATAAATAAATAATATGATCTGCGAGAAATTCTGCTTGCGCTTCAGCCTAATGTAATGTAAGCCATCCTTACTGCACAAACGCGGAGTTTAATTGACAGTTAGTTTCATACGACAAACCATCTCGAACGCTGATGACCATCCGTTGCATGTCGCACGCTAGCGGTTGTTAATATCTCGCATGAGGACTTATTATTGTTATTTACCATGGCAACGTGTGATATCCGCCATTTTTTTTGGAAAAATCTCGTATGGCATTATGATGTCGTATGCCCGAGAGTGGTTTCCATGGCAACCACCCTTGTTTGTCGCACGCTAGCCCTCACATGCGAGATGTTAAATTAGCTTAAATTAATTAACTCTCACGTTACCATGGTAACCTCTGTTATCCGCCATTTTGTTTGTTAAATGTCGAAGGTGTTAAAATGTCGAATGCCCGAGAATTGGGCCCCTGGCCGCCATTTTTCTGACGTATATTTTGACATTTCAACGCTCAGTACCGTTTGCAACTTAAGCTGTCAAGTACGCAAAATCTAATTGGGACCACGCCCTTTCTATTGTATTTCGTTATCTTATTTTATTCGTTAGTCTTGTTGTTATTCGTTATTGTAGTAATCATGCTTTTTTTTTTAATATTTTTAAACATTATAATTTGCACTTAAATTTTAATGTTCTAACTTGTTTACTTACAGAAATAAATTATTGTTAAGAACCATGTAGAACACATGATTTTACAGCTCAAAAATCTTCCTTTAAAATATTTTTGACAGGTATCGTTTTTAATCGTTTTTCGCAAACTGTTTTTTGAGGTCACGTGGTTTTTAGTTTGACAAGGTTCCAGCTAATTAGCAATTGGCGAGGATTTTAACAGCGTATTTTAATTAAGTGACGTCGCATTTAATGATACGATGGAAGTCATCAAATTTAAATGGCGGCTAGTAATGCTACGTCCTGCACAGCTTGTTTGATTACGAAATGAAAGCCATCATATCTCATCTCGTTCATTTATGAACCGAAATAATTAAAGAGTTTGGGTAAGAATCATAACAAATTATCCCAGAAATTAAAAAAAAAACAAAAAAACATTAAAGAAAAAAATTAAATATAAAACAAACATTGAAAACTTTATACTTACCATATATTATTGTATTTCATTATTTATATACATTATTTATAAAAAAGAACGACTAGTTATTTAACCTATAATTCAAGAAACGAATAACCGGTCTTCAGTTATTTTTTGTCCTTATTACATTTTGTTAGGAAAACATATTATGTTTTCTGGCTCGTGGATTCGTGGCTTTAGATGAATTATTTACTTAGGATAAAATATTATTTCAAGGATTGTTCAACAAATAAAAATAGTAACCCTTTTCTGCTCAGTTGTATACTAATGGGGACTTCACATGTTCGCGAATATCAAAAAATACGTTGAATACAATAGAAACCCGAACAAACATTTCAGTACTTAGCAAACAATAACGACGTAGTAACACTGAAAAAGTATAGGGCGTTTTATAATCAACACGATAGTCCGTTCGCGTTAAGAATGCAGTAATTTTGAAATTTAATTCTAATGCACACAAAAAAACTGAGATCCACAACCTTTGCTTTCGAAAATATGCATTCAGCTGGTCACTGTGAACTTGGCTAGGGGGTGGCTTGCAAGATCGACGGGCAACTATGAAATCACTGCTTTCTAAACACGAATGGACTATAGCTGTCCCGACAGACGTCAGGCTTTCAAATGCTACTGAACTGTGACATTTTAATAAGAACCATATTCTACAAACAACTCATAATTCGATCAATATCGATCGATGCAATAAAAATGCATACGAGTACGCATGTAAAGCCAGATAGAAAAAACCTGGTAAACAATACTATTATTTGAACCATTTTGCTATAGAGGCGTTTACTCATGTAAAACCTTTACAAGACCTTTAGAAAACCATTGCAAAGTGGATTATGTCAGAAATGTGCCCCTTTGTTAAGGTTGATGTGAAACAAATTAATTTACAGTCTGTACAAGTAATTTCTCAGCTCCTACCCGAAGCAGCCCTTATTAGGGACCAACACAAGAGGTATCATTTACTTGGAGTTCGTACTTGTACTAACTTGGTATGTTTGTTGTCTAGTTCACAACCAAGGCTTCTAGATGCGGGCTGATTTGGTCTAAGTGGCAGCAAATAATATCAATCAAGACGTTCCTCTTTTTTATAGAGATTGCCCAAAAACGGGTCTGTGTTTGTCGCATACCTCAAGATGAAAATTGTTTCTTAATTTTTACAAAATATCACACGTGAAGAATCTTCCAAATCGGTTCAGGCATCTTTGAGGTATTTGAAAAAATACATTTAAAAAACGTTCTGACGAATGAGAAAACCACCCCTTTTTCGATTGGTTTTAAGTTTTATTAAAAATTATGTATTAAAAATGTTATAAATTTTTTTATTGTATTAAAATTAGTTTTTTGAATTTCTTGGCGAATCAATATTAATTACTTATATAGGACATCAATGTAAATAGGTAATGTTATTACTGAGAAATAAATGAATCTAATCTAATCTTTTTTTAAGTCTGCTAGAAAGTATTTTAAAACTTACCTTCATCTCATTTTAGCTAGATTCTTAATTACTTATATAGGACATCAATGTGAATAGGTAATGTTATTACTGAGAAATAAATGAATCTAATCTAATCTTTTTTTAAGTCTGCTAAAAAGTATCTTAAAACTTACTTTCATCTCCTTTTTAACCAGATTCATAAATTATCCAACGAGTCGTCTTCATTTCTCTTTTTTTTATTATTTTATACCACTTACGTTTTTATTCCATCTATAAAATGTAAATTCAAATTTTCTGTAAATTGAAACATCTTTAAGACTGCAGTGCCCTGTTCGAGCTTATTAAAAACGCTCATGAAAAGCAAATTTATTTTCTTCGGCGTCTCTCGGTGAATAGATTAAAAATTAAATAAGAAGGTGTTTTAAAGTAACAATCTTATGAAGCGACAATTTCATCTTGGGTAAATTAATATGTAAGGCATATATTAAATGTTGCAAATATTTACTCTAGAACCATTATTTTCATTTTTGAACGAAAATTATCTTATTCATTTTTGAAGTAATAGTAGTCGATTTGAAGTTTGCAGTTTTAACTATGTTTATCAGGCTCTAACTGCCACACTCAGAGTCGTCCATTGAAGACAATAGTTGATTAGTTCCATAACATTCTAAAAAGTTATTTATTCAGTTCGTTATAAAGCCCCTTTTATCATTATTAATTTTAATTGTAATTTTTCATAGTATAAACTCTGGTTAGTTTAGGCTAAGATGAACTTGGTTATGTTATTATGATGTTATTGTTTATCCGACAGGAGTTGTAGAAAAGTAGAAGTAGGAATAAATGTTAGGTTTTCTAGGGTTTAATTTTGTTCCAGTGTTCTTGTTTAATTGTTTGAATGAATCTTTAGCACAAACTTTTTCGTGTCAATGAACACATCAAAATAACAATTACGAGTATCTGGTTTGCCCCAAACGTTCCGAAGTTACTTATGCGCGTACATAAATTTCGACATTCGTTTTTATTTACCACCACCCCCAACTAGTAATAATCACCTGTTTTCTTATTCCAAAGTTTTTGTAAGCTCGAAACTTTTATTTTCAGCAAATTACAGTAGCCCTTGTCCTGTGGCGAAGTCCAGCCCCCACTGTTTACCCTACGATGGTAAAACCATAAAGTAAATAACATAACAACACTAGCACAATCAGATAAGTGGGGGTGGCTTAGAAACGAAACGCGGCTTGCGCTTGAGCGATGAAAGGGTCTTATCTTTGTACGAGTGATAGGAAAATGTGGGGAACGAAACGCGAAGGAAACTTTCGGCTAAGCGCGAGCACCATGTGTTTATTTGGTAAAAATTTACCGCTGGAAATGATCTGTTTTTGAGAAATATGTATGTTATTTATTTGAATATTGTATAAACTAAAATATCAGATTGTTGTTATTGTAGAAAGTAAAAACTAGCTGTCCAGACAGACGTCGTTCTGGATTGTAACAGTTCAATAAAAACAATATTTGACCACCACCAATAGCTATGTCGATCCCGTCTTGTTTGACAGGTACAAAACCCAGGAACAACGACAAACTGGATAAAAATGCCGTCCATCTCCTGGTTTTAAGTTACCTCTCTACCAGCTTTCCGCCAAATTGGTTGAGCCGTTCTCGCGCAATCAGCGTAAAACTTCCAGTGTCTTCTTTTTCAAATATCCAAGAAACTGACTCTTGAGTATAGTTCGTTCGCATTAAGAATGCAGTGATTTTTAAATTTAATTCTGTCTCACACAAATAAACTCAGATCCACAACCTTTGCGTTCGAAAGTATGCGTACAGCTGATCACCGTGGACTTGGCTTCCTTATTAGTAACGATTTGATTGGTAAGGCCCGGGGCGTGCTAGGTTGAAGGACAAATATGAAATCACTGCATTCTTAACGCGATCGGACTATAGTCGCTTATTACGCAGTGAAGCCCCGTCTTCCGGGCATTAGGGGACCGTTGGTAAGAAAATCTTTATTAATAGAGGCAGACTACCAGGACGCAAGTGCAAGGATTCCGCAAGACGGAGTGGTGGACGTCTGATCAAACAGGGGTTATGACGATTGTACAGTCAGCTCCGAAAAGCTTTCACTATCTGCCTTACGACTATTCAAATAAGGTCTAAAGTTCGATACACCAATTGGAGCTGATTGTAAATAGGGGTATTTATAAAGACTGGTGAAGCGAGGAAAACACTTATCAAGTGTCTACAACTACAGGGTGTTGTTTGCGAAACCTGAGAAATTTTGCTGCTTATTCACTGCAAATATTTAGAAACGGTAGTAGCTACGAAATATTACCGAGTTTTTCCGCCTATTTCCTATGTTTTCTTTTCTGTTTTTTTGTTTGGTGGTTTTGTTTGTTTCACCCATGTATTTAATTAGTATTCTCATTAATGCTTATCACATAGGTACTTTATCTGAATACAAATTCTATTTCTTAAACTGAATGTTTAAAATAAATAAAAACGAATTCTGCTACTCAGTAAAAAACATCACGATTCAATAATTCAATAAAATCCTATTTTCCTAAGTATGATATCATGTTACGTCATCAAAAATGTAACATTCTATTCGCTAGAGAAAAACTCCGTAATGGGTCCTCGCGGCAAATCCACAGAGTAAAAAGCTTATCGCAGAAAGACTTGGGCAAGGGAAGGCAGATGGAATAACAGTAGTTTGGAGGGATTAGGCCATGAAAAATTCCCTCGCAGATCCACGGTAAAGTGGGTAAAAGTTCGTTATATTTCTTGCTATGTTTCTAGTATTATTGCGCGAAAGCTTTTTACGAAGATAAGGAAGTGGAATGCATTAATTTTTTTAAGTAACAGCGGAGCACCTCAATCATTTTCAAGGAACAAAAAAGGCGCAGAGGTTTTTTTCTAAATGGGTATGGAAGAGTTATGGTGCGCTGATATGTGAATGATTTGGGAAGAATTCAGTAATATTTGACAAAATACGAATTTATCGAACATTTATCAAATTTGACGTCGTAAAGTCTAAATATCTCTGATTGAGATGAAAATAAGCGCCTACTGAAGCGGTAAAAAAGTAACGTCGATTATTGTGCATTGCTTTAAATTGACCTAACTAGTTTAATAAATTAACTTGTACAATGACGTGCCTTAAAAAACATTACCACTATTCCACTATTTTAACGCAATAACAAAACGCATTGCTACAAAAAACCCCAGTGAATAAAAAAACTATTTTCATAAGAGCAGCATGCATGTTTCCGCTCAATATCCGTTTGAAAGCCTAAAGGGCGGCTATTACCAACATTACAAAAAAAAAACGGCCTACAAAGTAAGTTTAATTATTGTAAAAGTTGAGCACGGCTGTCTGAGCGGACAAGTTGCTCCAATGACAAACAGGCTCGGGTCACACTAGTGCGTGTGAGCTCTCTATAAATTCAGTGGAAAAATTGTAGGACTGCCGGAGGACATCGTAACTAATACAGGAGCTTTGCGCTGCGAAGGTTTCTAGTCTAGTTGCTGGGTTCTGTCTGGTTTTGGGCTGAGTGTGTGATTGAGGTTTTGCTATGATACAGTTTTGAAGTTCATCGTTTTTAAACATTCATTCGCTTAATTTCATTCATAAATTTGAAAGTTCTTTGCAGAACTGCATTATTTGAACGAAGTTTGATTTGCAAAACTTTGCGACCCTAAATAATAATTGACAGTTGTAATTCGGTAGTTTCATGAGAATATCCTGCTAATATTATTTTTGTGCACTTGCTTACTCTTTTTATCAACTTTTCTCTACCTGTACAATTACTTGTTCTTATATTACCATGTAACCATAATGTAACCATTATTGTTTTTTAGTGTGCAATAAAGAATATTTATTTACTTACTTCACTACATAGTATAAAACAAAGTCGCTTTCTCTGTCCCTATTTCCCTTTGTATGCTTCAATCTTTGAAACTACGCAACGGATTTTAATGCGGTTTTTTTAAATAGATAGAGTGATTCAAGAGGAAGGTTCATATGTATAATAACATCATATTGCACCCGTGCGAAGCGGGGGCGGGTCGCTAGTAATATTATAAATGTGAAAGTTTGTATGTGTGGTTGTGCCGTGTTGCTCTTTCAAGTAAAAACTACTGAATGGATTTTAATGAAACTTTACAATAATATAGTTTATACATCTGAATAGGTCATAGGCTGCAATTTATAAAAAAATGCTACTTTCTTTTCTCAAGTCCACGCAGACAGAATTAGACGACAGCAAAGAAATACCGATTTTATTATAATAAGTGAATGTTGCGTATTATTTTATTGTGTTTAGGCCGATAAAAGATTTTCTTATTCATTGTATTTTCCTACGTAACCCAATATTCACCCTCGTCGTGTGCGCCCGAACCGACGAAGTTTTTCTCATTACAGCTAAATTAAATTGAGTCAGTGTGTACTGAGCCAATTGCTCCGAACTGTGTCACGGAACCAGCCGATAGAGTTTGTAGAAGGGAAAATGGCTTACTGTAGGGCTATAGCAGGTAATTAAGCTTCGTGTTTGATATTATGAGACCTTATACAGCACCTTCTTTCCCACAAACGTCTTACTATCGGCTATTTGCTCGCTCAAGAAACGTACAATACTCGTAGATTGTTTATTCCGTGTGAAAAAAAGAGATGTAAATATGTATAACTAGCGGCCGCCCACGACTTCGTCCACCTGGACTTAAGTAAGAAACTTCAACAAAAAGACAATGAGGGGAAGAGAGCACGCGGGCAGTCAGACAGACACAGTCGACCGCAGTACAGTGTAGTACTCCCAACGCACTAAGTCGACTAAAGTGGAGAGACATTGCGCGACGTGCGGCTGCCAGCGGCAACGGTGAGCCGCTACCTTGTTCATCAGCAGCCACGACCACTCTGCCAAAGAGTGTCCGACTAAGAAGAAGACTTCGACAAATAACATGATGTACTTGTTGAACAACAGTTCAAGACCGGGTTTTACCGCAAATATTACGTTGAGAAGTTCTTTAAAACCATCAAAATCAATAGAAAACTGTGGTGAATTTGGAAAAAAAGGAGGAGTGTTGCCTTACTCCTCCTTTTTTTCGCTCGCCCAGCTACGTAAGTTGTACTTATACAATGATATTATAATAAAAAGACGTAGATAGGTTACTTGTGCTAAATACGTGGCACCCGAAATCAGGACTTTCGACCACCTGAGCAAAGCACACGCGGTACGTACGCCATTTTTGACTTCGCGTCAGTAGTGACATAACCTATCTACGTCTTTTTTATTGTAATATCATTGGTTGAATACGGATGATTTTCAAGGAATACCCTCAAACTGTAACTGTAAACTACTTTTCACACGCGAGCAAATATGAACCCTTGAACAAACACTAAAGACCTAAGCAAATACAGCTATGTGCTTAAACGTCGTAAAACTAGACTGAGTTGGCAGTTTAAAGGCGATTCTACATTGAAACTATTTGATGTTGGAGTTTATGTGCAAACTTGCCGGGTCACCGAGAGAGTTAGAAATGGAGTTAAAAGTTAAACCACAGTGAATTTAAACAGCAAACACTAACTAACACAACATGTCTGATGGTTTATTGTTTGAACAACAAATAATAATTATACAAAACACGAACCAGGTACAGTTTTTGTTTCAGCGTCAGCATCAATGATATTATACTGAAAAGTGGTAACCGAAATCAGAACTATTAGTGAACCCGAGCAAAGCATTGACAGTGTTCACAGTAGGAGACGACACAGCGCAACATGTATCTGTCTCGTTTATAAATAATCATACACTCTAGTAAATAATCATACAAATCTTGTTCACACAGTCAAATTACCTATAGGTACGGACGCAGTAGTCAATTCTTGACTTCTCATCAGAACTGATATAACCTCTTTGTTATTATCAGTATAGTTGAAAATAGCTCACAGCTTCTGATCTACCAACATCCTTCTCACTTTGAATGTCATTAGAAATTGTAACCTAAGTATCTTACTTTCGAAACTTTTTTGTTCGAATTTCAAGACTCCGAAAACAGTTTAATAGAGTTTTGAATGCCAGATATTATTTTTTTATATAATATTCTCAGCCATAAATTCGCTCATAACGTGTTTCATTTTCCAGAAAAACGATTAGCCGATTATGAAAACCATTTTTGTTAGTTTTACAGATATTTTGCTTCCAACATTTTTTTTTCCAGAGGTATTAAATATCTAACTATCTTTGTCACTGCCCTTTTCTGGAATCGGTGAGGAACAGACTATCATGCATACTGGTGAATTCTGTGCAACCAAGTCGTAGAAAGCCACAATACTCGTACCACCATAAACCCACTTTTTTGAGAATATTAAAAACACGACATCAGTATCTCTAAAAGCATTATTTATTGCCTTATTTTCCATGGAAATGCCACCTCGCCTTACTTGAAAGTTAAGTAGATAGACAGGTGTAATCAATTTTCAGTTAACTCAATAAGTCAAGGCTCAGAAATCAGCTGTGGAGGGGAGGACGAAATCGAAACCCTATTAGCATAATGAAGTCGGACGCTATAAAAACTCGATCGTTCGTCTTTGAGATAAAGTGTCTGAATGTGACAGTCGAGATGATAATAAATGATCAGAACTGAGGACTCTTTAGATCTTTACGGGATAGTGTGCAGTAGACCGTCTGGTGGGGGCCGTAGAATAGTTGCTTTTTCGTAGTAGATTTTAAACGAACACTTTTTGAAATCGCGCTCTGATGAATTTTAATAATCAATCCATTTACGAACTACGCGAAACTAACTAAAAGAAAATCAACTGAAATCACTTTTATGCGTAACTTATTGAGACTCCAGCATTTTTAACATTCCTCACCTACGAGTACTACGTTCAGTTGAAAAATCTTTTTGTGATACGTCTAAGTACTTTCTTTCACAAATAGCTACCGAAAAGCCGGTACTTTGGTAATCCATTTAAATAAAAATGCATCGCCGAAATGTACGAGTATGTATGTACGCGTATAATTTCAGAACGACTGCGCTATATTAGATTTTGCTTTATTTACGTTGTGTTTGTAACTTAATGTCTGGTGAAGGTTTTATGAATAGATTATTCACATTTATGAAAATTACTCAGAAAATTAGTCAAAACATCCAGTCACAGCTCATTTAAAACTACTATAACGTACCGTTAAGAGTTTTTAAATTTAAAGCCATAGAATCATAGCCATTGCGTTGTTATTTCCACACACTGAATTTGGGTCATAGCGTAGATTTCCAGTACTTCATACATCCGTGTTGCCATGTTGAAGTATCCATCCACACGGCCCGACAAGTTTGATTGGTTGATGATGCCTGCAGACAACTTTGATGGCGCTCGACTGAAAATCTGAATAGATAGCTTTTCTGCTTGTTTGCGTATGAAGATCTACCTTATCCCAATGATTTTTAATTAGGAGATTCAAATTCAAATAAAATGTTTTTATGATCAACTACATTTTGGAGGTGAGTTGATTATGCACATTTCAACTGATGAATCAATTAATTAATGGTAATTTATATCTACTTAGACCTAAAATGATAAATATCAGGAACTAGTAGTGCGAATAGAATACAATTTTTGTTAGATTGCACTGATATGTCGGATAGTCTAATAAATGTTGAGGAAGTTCCTAAAAAGTTCTGAAAGTTTTTTCCCGATTATTATTGGTCGTAGCTTCAATAATAAATAACTAAAAATGACGAATGTAGCAAATTGAGAAAAAAATACTTATTAGAACTTTTTGTGACACACCGAAATCCACACTCTCACATCTAAACTTTTAAACTGTTCTTAAAGAAGTAAAAATAGTATCGATAAAATACTTTTTCCGGAAAACTAGAGCATAGAATTCATGTTGCATTTGCCCTACAAAATAAGTTCCCCGAGAAGATGAAAAATCTCTGTTTAAAATTCTCATAAGCTTAAGAACTTGAGTCACTGCCGCAACCCGGAGAGAAGCACCACTCCAGTTTTATCTTCGGAATAGTTTATCTGCTCCTAACGATGCTTCTCGCTGCGGTTTACGACCGCTTCTTGGGATAGATGGCGTTGCAGGGGATTTTAAGACATGTGTTCATTATTAAGATGTTTAGGTGGAACATTTGTGATTTTGCTTGCGGAATGAATCCGTCTTGTCTTTAGTATCAAAGGTCGGCAGTTGGAGAGCCACTTAAAAAGTCTACTATAATTTGTATTGTACTATAATATCATAAAACGTTATACACGTTAAAATCATGATTACAATTCGAAATTTATTGTTGAGTTCTAATCTAAGCATTGTATTTTCGAAGTACAAGTCAAGCACAAACACTTTGAAATTTCGTATCACCTTTGATAGGGGACATTTTCAGCACCAAGGTGTCCACTACATGAACTAAAAATCGGTGGTCATTACTGATCTGAGCCACGAGGAGCACCTTCTGTAAAGGTTGTTGTAGACTCAAATGACGCTCCAACATTCGTTACCAAAAACAAAACACGCGCCGAATTCCAACGCGTCCTATTCAAAATCTCGTACATAGATAAGCCCTTATCAAAATATCCAAAACCTTTAAGTATATTATGAAATATGCTATAAATACCCCTCTACAAATAAGGCCATAAATATTCCCCTGAGTCAGGCCGGACGGGCGCCACATTTGTCAAAGGCAGACCGAGACGTTGGCGAGTGGTTATATCTTGATCGTGTATTGTTACAAATGTACGGAAACTGCACCCTTTTCGGATTTCAAAACTTTACACCAACTCAAAGCAGGTATTTTCACGAAAAAGCATAAGCAAGAAGTCACTGAGTTGATTAATAAATTGGTGAGCTAAGTTGAAGCGTCGTTCAGGTCGAGTAATTGTTATCAAGGCCTGGATCGGACCAGAATTAGTGTTATCTCCTTGCTACGGAAGCTACTGTCTGAAGTTGGTCCTGCTGACGTTGTTATTCGTTAGATTTTCGTCGCTAAGCCAAGCAACTAAGTGAATTTGGTATTAGATGGGTGACCGCCCCGTCCTAAATTTAGACATGTGAATTTTGGGCATCTCTCCTGTGTCTTGGAGGGCAAGTTGAGCAGTTAGTTCCGGCCGACGCCGACGTCAGGTATAAGTTTAAATAATTTATTTCACTTATTACCGACATAAAATGTAAATACAATTTTAATTTGAAAATTAGGTACAGTGCAAGTGGCTCCGCTGAGATACAGACTATTATTTCAGTCGTTAATCCTAATCGAAAGCCTCAAAGCAGCTTTACAACATTTGACAGCATGGTTAGTGATAAGCACTAACAGTCCATACTACGCCTGCGTGTCCAGGTGAGATCTGGGCCCAGCTGTGGGACAAATCAAGGATCGTGTTGTAAGCCCACACTGAGGTCTTAGAACAGCTTGGAAGCTTCTGACATTGAGGATTATCACAACCCTTACTTACGCCAAGAACCTGAGTGAGCCTGAGTGATGGAGTGTGCCTTGTATCTCTTCATAGTTGAGCCCGTGCCAAACTCACCCTTAGTTTACGAACTAACATCAACTTACCTGTAGCAGATACGAAAAATCTTTAAGACAAATAGTGTAGAAAAACTCGATCAATAAATCAAAAGAATATGATCAATCAAATTGTGCCAAATTGAAGATGGACATGAAAATCTATATCCTGTAATTCGATTTGTACTACATATGTACATACATACATATATACCATCACGCGTCTATCCTAACGGTGTAGGCAGAGACCGCTTCTTTCCACTTGCTACGATCCTGACACACACCTTGCGCCTCCTCTACTTTCATGAGTCCTTTCATACATGCTCGTCGGTTGAAGGTACTCCTCACCTTACCCTTTTTAAGAACACCTTGCATCTTAACTACATATGTCTACATGTGTATGTATGTATGTACTGTATATATGTCTACCTGCTTATGTGTTTCTAATGTTATCTGAAAATTTGAAATATTTCATTGTTATTTATAATGTGTCTCCATCAGTATCAGTGTGGCAACGTTTCTGGGAATGCTAAAAACATCGGATGCAGTATTACTAATCTCGAAAACATTATCAACAAACAAAAATATTTAAATGAACAAAATAAACTTTCACAAACAAAAGTGTGATGTAATGGACCTAAGTAATAGTGCATATAGGTCGTCACTCCGTTCCATGAACAGATTAAATTTAAATTGTCAATTTGGTTTTACGAGCCGGGGCGCTCGCATTCACTGCATGCCTCACGCCGTAATGTTGCGCCTCATAATTCGCTGCCACTGTTGGCTATAAAGCCTTCATAAGCCTGAACTTGTGCCAGTTTATATATATCAGTTTACGTATACAGTGTGTTTGGGAACCGGTGTCCGACCCGTTAAGGTGAAGTAATATGATCTATTTTATGAATAAATCCACCATAATTAAGCACTTTGCCCCAGTTGTTTTAAAATGGCCGCCATTTTAATTTTTTTTTCTCGGGAGTACGGGTGGGTTATTTTAGTTTGCAATATCTGCCGATTAAGAGGTCCTACAGTCACAAAAGTGGTATCGTTGGACAGCTACAAAAGTAGGCAATAAGCTGACAAAAAAGCATTTTTTCATAACTCCCTTAAAATACCTCAAAAAAATGTTTGAACTTGAAAATTGTGATAGAATTTGTTAGTTTTTTTTACATTTATGATTTTTTCAGAAAAACTAAACTGTCAACATACATTTATTTTTAACTTTTTGGATACCCAAAACATCACCTAAACACTGAAGCAAAAATCAAAGTTCCAAGTAAAATAGTTTAGAAGTTGTGACAAATTGAATATCACCCTGTCATCAGAGACCCTTTGAAACGCAGGTAAAATTTACCTGAAATAAATAAAAAAAAAAATTAAAAAAAATTAATTAAAAGTGCTTAATTATGGTGGATTTATTCATAAAATAGATCATATTACTTCACCTTAACGGGTCGGACACCGGTTCCCAAACACACTGTATATACGCTTAGGACTATTTCCCTAAAGGAGTACACCGTCAATGTTAATGGAAAACTCAGTACAGATTCGCCGGGATTCGTGTGTTTCTGATTTCTTGCTAAGTAGAGGGTTGTGGTCAAAATTGTGCATTTAGCATGACTCAATTTCAGTAGTGAAAGCCTTTGTTTAGCTGTAAGATAGTCATAGGTGAAATACTCAGCCGCAAATTCACAAAATGCAAATTAGAGCTAAGTACGCCGGTAAACTCATGCCTTCCTGTGAAGTATCTAGAACTGAAAGTGACAGCAAGACTGTGAAGGTGTGCTCGACTTTGATTGATTTTTGTGAATTCGGGGGTTACTTACTTAAAATATTGTGTAACCATTTTACCAAACCATGTGTGAATTTGTCTGGTGGGATTAGGTCTAGCATTTTAAATAAATTAGAACCTCTCTTTTGTAATCTGTCAGCCTCCAAGGCTTGCAATATAAACAAACAAAACAAAAAAAAAATATCCTCATCGAAGTGAAACGAAATAATAAGTTAGTTATAAAAATAAAAGAGTAAGTATCTGGAATGGTAAGCAAACATTATAGCACCGATTCCATCCAAGCGTTTATTCAGGCTCCACCGAACACATTGGCAGGTGCCGTTTCCCACCCTCAGTTATATCAGAAAGGAGTTTTTCAATAACAGCCTATTTGACGATATCGCTGGAGCAATCGCGAAATACTGGTTTATCATGCTAAGTTCTGCTTCCGGGTTATAGTAGTTGGAGAAATTCAATGCATTTATTATTGTTATTGTCAGTCTGTGCTGTCTCACTGAAGGGTTAAGACCTCCCCTCCTACAGCATTTTGTCGCGGTTTTACTCACAACAGGAATAATCGCACGTAATAACGCTTGACCTTGACTATTACCGCCAGTGATTTTATAGTACACATACGTAGATAGGTTACTTGTGCTAAAAATGGCTGTGTGCCATTTCACACAGAATTCACAAATCAGGACTTTTGCCCATCTGAGCAAAGCATTGACGGAAAATTGGACATGCCACCTTGTTTCTCCATGATTCAGTCGTAAGAAAGTCTGCGTGTGGCCCCCCTAAGCATAACCACAGCTTCCATGAAGACAAGAGTGTCATGACACAAGCACAACTGGTGATGAAAATGGAGCTTTCTGTTCAAGTATTTGGTAAGGTGTGGGTTGTTTGGAAGAGATCGCTCTGAAGTGATAAGGCCGCCCAAATTGTACATCAACGTTAATCTTTATTTCTTCACTGTGTTGTATTATTTTAGTGTGCAAAAAAGAATATATCTATCTATCTAAAGCTTTAAACATACTTGACGACATGGGGCGACATGTTGTTATCGACGTGCGCATGTTCTTCCTTCTTGTGGTCAATTGCCCACTTATTTGGCCATATTTTTCAGATATTAAGTTACATAAATACCCGTACGTTCAATTCTAAATATAAATTCAACAGTAGAACTTATTCGTACGTCCAAACAGTTCAATTGCCGTGTCGTGCGCGTACCCCCCAGACGGCCGTAAAAAAACGCGTATCGCTCCGACACAATGTTCGCTCACTTACAAATTACCGACTGAAGGAACATTAATTATTTACTAATTTGCATAAGGTTGACATCATTCATTCGTGTAACGCCTCCTAGGAATAGTTACGCGTGTATAATTTATAGAATGCGGACTTAATGGTTCGTAAGCGGTTTGCTTTTTACACACCCAAAATGAACAATTCGAAGGCTTTCGTTCTAGTAACCTACAGCGATGTGCTGGTTAAATTAGTCAACAGCCACACGACGTCCACAACTAAACATAGGCCTTCTCCATAGATTTCCAGAGCGTCCGTTAGTCGGTGGCCAGTCGGCGATCACGACTTCCGTCCAATCTGTTGGTGGGCGTCCAACGCTGTCTTCAGCTTCAAATAGTCTCCACTCGAGAACTTCTCAGCCATTAGTTATTCGTGCTATACGCCCTGTTCACTGCCACAACACCCTGGTCTACTTAGTTTTCCTATTTCGTCATTCCTCATTCGATCTCGTAGCGAAAGACCGCGCATAGCCCTTTCCATAGCCAGTTGGGTGACCTTGAGCTTTCGGTAAATTATACATTAATATGAGCGGTATTACTTACCCGTAAATCAATATGTTTAGCGTGCAACAAAGTGTTCCTTAGCCTAAACAAAAGCTCAGCTTACTTGGTAAAGAATAAAAATGTAAATCACTAAATTGTAAATAAAGCTTACTACATCCTGCACAAACTTACCCCGCTAGTTTTAAAGCACAACATGTTATATATTTGCAAGAATAACGCTTGGGGCAAGATAGCCTAATGGTGTTTACTTTCAATAAGGCTACCGGGCGGGCTAGCAGGAATTTCCTCATGTTTTCATATTTTCCAATATTATAATCTTTGTTTTAGGAACGCTCGCCCGTTCGCTCCAGATAACGTGCTTATGTTCCTGTTCAGCAGAGCGGTGCAGTTTTGTTGAGGTCAGCTACCGTACGTGCTTTTGTAAAAAGTATTTCAAGGAAACTAGATCTTTCCAGCCTTGCCCAGCAGAACACACTAACCTTATTCATTAAAACGTAAACAGCGCTTCAACAACACACTACCTTTTATATCGCTTTGTCTCTTGTCTCTCATTCTTGTTGCTGCCGCCATTTGCGAGTAAGTGACTTAACACGTCAATTGCATAAGCTATGATTTAGCGTTGCATTCGTTTTCATGAATAAGGGGTTAAAGATCATAGACCTGAAATTGAATAAAGCGTCGTACCAGTTTGTGGTTGGCAATACTCGTATTATAATGAAAACACCCAAACAACACGCTTGGATGTTCGCAAAAGAAACCAAAAAGTAACAATACTTCATATTTTGATTTTAAGTCATAACGGTATCGTAAGTTTTGAACTATATGTATTTGGTTTTTCCCTAACAATGGTATAGAACTTATAAACAACTTTTGCATTCATAATTATTTTTTTAACATAGTCGTAGTAACGGTAGAGGCACCACTGGGATCCGCTTCATTTTTGACATGCACCGAAACCACTACCTAAACAAAATACAACAATTCAAAAATGACCAGGGTAGTTGCGTTGAATTTGATTGGTGACGCTTCATATTTTAAATAACATTAATTTTACTAACAGCTACTTTTAAGTCGTTTCCTATGCCGACTGTTTCTAATTTTTCCCTGCAGCTGCCCATAAACAATCTAATTTAATCACTAAATGGGGTAAACTTCCTTAAATCACTTGAAAAAGAAACACTGCTTTCCATTAGAAAGGGGGAAGAAGTAATTAAGTGACTTAAAGTCGAATAGGGAGCGAATTGAGCGATCAAACTGGCAGTGCGCACTTAAGCAAAATCTTAACACTAAATCGGCCTAACCCTCCAGCGATCCGTCAAGAGAAACAACATACTGGAACTTTTCGAGTTATTGGCGCTGCTAAGTTTAATTCCGCAGCCGAAGGGTTGTTATAGGACCCTGAGGAGTGAGACTTTTCGGCCCGTTGCGCAATCATGCAGTGAATTTGCGTAATTTTGAAGCGATAAATCTGCTCTTGCAAATTGCTCCTTTTATTTTTAAATTTTGTTATGATGAAGAACTGATGGCTGTTGCGGCAGAAAGTTCGGGAATGGAGACCATTTGATGGAAAACGCAGCGTATTCTGGCAGATTACGAAATAGGGGTTGTATGATTTCGCAAGAGACGGACGCCCTCTTTGTTTTTTTTTTTCGTGGGAATATCCGCATGGTTACCGTTGTGTCGGCCTCCTCCGGACGACAAGGCGAGAACTCAGAGGGGGAGAGAAGGCCGCCTTCATCAACCACATGGGGTAAGCCTATGATCAGCAGAGGAAATCATTTGACTGATGATGTTCACGCAGACGCAAGTAGGTATATAGATTTAAATAATTACAATATCATTAATTTCAGTTAATATGTTACAAGGTTTGCTGACTTTGGAGCTAGGTGACGCTGTGTGACTTGATACCCAAGGATTATATCCAAAGATATGATGTGTAGGAGTGTCCGACAACCTGTTTCAGTAACTGAAGGGTATGAAAAACAATGATCGTTAACTAGAATCCTTAAAGATTGTTGAACTAACCAAAATTCCGTCTCATAAACTCGAGTAGTTACTTTAATTGAAAATTTTGAAGCCCCCGAGGATTGTTTAATTTCAGCGAGCGAGGAGCAACTTCGCTCGGCAGATTAATAGCTGTATTTGTCTCACTCGCGCGAAATGCATTCAGACGCATTGTGGATGTAAACTTTATGGGCACTTTGTGACTGTCTTAGTGGATGTTAAGCTTTGTGTATTTAATTAAATAGAGGTGTGGGAAGGAGATAGCAAGCCAGAAGCTGGAGTGACCTAGGCCAAAGTTGAAATGACTGAAATAGTTCTGGCCATTTTTTTAGTGCAGCCTGTTTGTAACGCAAGTGCCACCAAGCAAGGTAGTACAGTAGAATAAGAAAAAAAAATAACAAAAAAAGTGGAGTGGGGCCAACCAGGTCTCTGTCTCAGCTTGTGTCGCCACAGCTATAAATAGCTGCGACGACGCTGGTATTCTGACAGAGCCTTTATGGTGTATTCCGGCATGAAATTTTAATAAATAAAATACACACTATCAGAAATAAATAATTAAGGATATGAAAATTAATACATGGGATGGGATGGCATTACATAAATAAATTTCATTGGACATTAACCCACACAGCACCATTCAGCCTCAAACCTCAGTTTTTATATCCTCTGACAGTATGCCGCCCATAAATGAAAAATATATCAAAAGAACATCTTGAACGAAAGCTGCTGCTTAAAAAGTTTCATCAACGCTCAGCAAGCTTTTTCAATAAAGGCTAAAAAACGTATTTAACTAGTATCCATTACCAACATAAAGGGCAACTAAATTGCAATTTCAAACGTAATCTAAATATAGTACATCTATCTGTATGTATCTATCATATGCAATCCTTTAGTGCATCTTCGTATTACCATGTCAAAAGAGGGGGAAGCGTGTGGAAGAGAAACCTTCCCAATTTTAGCCATGGACACGGCATAATATCTTTCTGGTGTTTAACATTTTGCTCACAATTGAAGACCAAATAAGACCACACAGATGACATCAAGTATAGAAAAAAGAATTGAAAAATTCAGAACAGACGAAAACAATTAAGTATTTCCCAAAATGTCCCTTGGTTTTGTATTTGCCGAACGTGACGGGATCGTCATATTGACAATAACGGCCTATTCACGTCCCACTACTGGGATAGGTGGAATGAGCCATACTCCAATACGCGGGCTCAGTGCGGATTGTCGAAGGGGTGTAAGGTTACTTAATGTCAGATGTTATCAAGCATGAATGTGTGTGAGATGCAAGGCGTTTTCAGTACCGACCGTTTTTTGGGCACACAGATAGCATGTGATGAGAAGTTGTTCGCATCGTAGCGACAGCGATGTACTTACCTTATCATCATCGTATACAATGGTACTTGTCTTTTACAGTCAATTTCTGTTCGTACAACCTACCATTCAAATAACTGGACAAGTACCACCTACAAATATATTTAAGCTGGAACACCGTAGTTTTGCTTTTATAAGCAGTTCTAACGAATGATCGCAATAAAACGTGTTCATTGTCTTTCAACGGTTCTCGCATTTGGCGCTTGAGTTCAACATAACTCCACATGCCTCATCCATCCACATCCTAGCTCCGGCGCCGTCGACGTTATAAAACACCTTCAATGCTTGAAGAACGTGTGATTGCACCTTTATTGCAATTCCAAAGGACGCCCGGCTGCACGGCTTACCTCTCACGGGAAATATTGAATCAATTCGGGCTCATCTTGTTGGTAGTGCTCAATCTCATAGTAACATGCAATCAGTAACTTGTTTTAGCATTTTGATTCCATTGAGACAGCTTTGGGTTTTGGAAGAGGAGTTCAAACTTTTGAGAGAGCTATTCAGTTTCGTATGTTGAAAAATCAGACAATTGGTTTAATGATTCAATTGTTTATAGCTCAACATTATTATGTTCACTATTGTAGTGAATGCTGGAAAGCCGCACCTTACCATGACAACCATCAAAAGTCTTATAATAAAGGTCGGTCGTACATGACAATTCATTCATTAAATTAGCGATACCGTACTTTTGGTTGTACAGTCCTAAAGTAAAAAGAATGTAAGAACACGTTTTCATTGTCTTTCAACGGTTCTCGCATTTGGCGCTTGGTTTCAACATAACTCCACATGCCTCATCCATCCACATCCTAGCTCCGGCGCCGTCGACGTTATAAAACACCTTCAATGCTTGAAGAACGTGTGATTGCACCTTTATTGCAATTCCAAAGGACGCCCGGCTGCACGGCTTACCTCTCACGGGGAATATTGAATCTATTCGGGCTCATCTTGTTGGTAGTCTATTCAATCTCATAGTAACATGCAATCAGTAACTTATTTTAGCATTTTGATTCAATATGCTTTGGACTTTTATGAAAGCTATTGAGTTGCGAATGTAGAAATATCAGACAATCGGCTAAATCACTCAATTGTTTAGAGCTCAGCATTTGTATTGTGAAGTGAATGCTAAAAAGATTCGAGTTTTAAAATTAAATATAACATGTCATAACATACGCTCACGACTATATAGTCGTATGCCTTTGACTACCCCTGTAGGGATATCCCTACTGATTGTTGCCGTCATGGTGTATGGAACCTGCCGAAGCCTACATTTGAACCCAAAGTGAGGAAGCTGAGTCTACGTTGTTTATAGGTATTTCCATCACCAAAGCGTTACTTGTAAATTGTACAATGATCATGAAGTAGGTATTCTGGCCAGTATAGAACTCAGGACCACTAGGGTGTCGAGCCAGAGTGTGTAAACACTGGGTCACGAACCTCGCTTAAATATCACTGAAATCTTTTTGAGTAGTTACCCTGACGTTCAATCCAGTTGTTAGCCCTGTGGTTAATCTAGTGGCTGACGTAGGGTACACTAAGCCTCCTCTTAACCTCTAATTAAATGTTTCACCAGAAAACAAACTCAACAATAAATCACGCCAAGCTTTTCCTAAATTATAAAGTTTTGATTTTGCTCCTAAGATCCCCTAATATCGTTCCCGCCGAGAAATCAGTGAGATGGCAAGTGACGTAAATGCAATTTGTCGGGACCGTATGGGAAACACACGCCCGCCGCAGCCGTAGGGCTGCTACACAATGTTTTGAATAAAACAATTAAAATGAGAGCTCTCTCTTCTCTTCTCAGTCGTGAAAATAGAGCTGAATAAATACCAAACATAGAGGAAAACTAGGGCAAAATGACCCGGAATTCAACACTTTAATCAATCTGGTTGACTAATTGGCCAAAATGGGGCAGGGCTTCCTTTCTAGTTTTACAAGCATGTCGTGTTTTGACATTATAACCTACTTTTTTCACGACACGTTTTCCCTCGGCCTACCAACTTTTTTGTCCTTCTCCTTGCAAAGACGTGTGTTGTTACACGATGAAGTTGGGTCACCACACCGATGATGCCTTCATTTTATCTATTGTGTATGTATCGGAGACAAAGCACCCTTCATCTTTTTTATTTAAGAATATTTTTCACAATTTCACAAGTTCACAAGATACTTGTACTTCAAACTTTATGGGGTATACCCATTCTACCCGCTGATGTACCCGACGTTGTTCGTGTTGGGTATGGTAGGGTATAACCAGCTCAGGGTACGAAGAGACTTCGCACTCATCGTGTACGTGGTGAAGGTACTGCGGGGGATAGTGCACCACCCAGAGCTGCTGTGCTACCTGCAGCTGAGCGTGCCGGACCAGTACGTGTTCAGGCGGCGGCGCCCGCGACTGCTGGCCGTGCCTGTAGCCAGAACCAACCTACTGGCAAGAACGCCACTCATTCGAGCGTTCCATACCATCAACGCAATTCATGAAGCGTTGGACGTTTTCTCATGCGCTTTCAGTGAATTTGCCAAGATTGCACTTAATATAATTTGTTACCAGTTAAGTTAGGTTAAGTTTTACAGATTTTATATAGATATATTTATAACATTATTATTTACTAATTATAGTTAGATTTTAAGCAAAGCTAGGTTGTATTGTAATGTTAATAATAATTTTCTTTTAATTATAAGGATGGCTAGGCTATCGCATTAGGTTAAGAGACCTGTAATGGTAGTTTAAGCTTTTTATTAATAAATAAATAAATAAAAATAAATAAATTTGTCAAAAAATTCTTTAAAAACTCATTACTCGAGAACTTCTAAAATTATGTAACATAGGGGATTTCAGGTACCCCTGCTAGGTATAAGTAACCTGAATTCTAGCTTTCAAATGTCAACTCCCTTTCCACCGTTTGAGTGACAAATTAAATATTTAAGCACCAAGAGTCTCCGAGACAAGCCGCGGAAGCACAAACACTCATGACGAAATCATAGGTTCATTGTTGTCTACGAAACCTAAACCCTTATCAAAAATTAAAAAAAAAACGTTTTGCAAATTACAATTTCCCATGTTTACAGCATAAAATCAACCAGCAAAAAGCCAAGTCTTTGGCACAGCCCTACGTTGTACACGTCCCGTCTAAACAGAACACTTGATAATATCTTTGAGGTGTAATATTAACGTTACATCTCAATCTACCGGGACAGGGAACCAGCTGTATACTCGTACATGAACATTGTTAATGCTAAAATGTACCGTTTGAAATTCTGTGTTGGTTATAAGAGCATGTATTGTTCATGTTATACCTTTTTGGACTGTCTTTTGTAGGTATTGGGCCACGTTTTAGACGTAGTGCGTATAGAAAAGGTGAAAATGTATGAGAGTGTGTATGTAGAAATCATACCATCCCGATGGCATGGATTCATTATAAGATACTAGTGGCACAATGGTGACAGCAGATCAATCACAACCACCGATATTAAGCTGTGGACGCCAGGCCAAACCATGAGATGGGTGACCTTATCTTATTGTGATTAATAGTACATTGTTATCCTAGGGGTGAAAGTAACTTATTTAGTCCCGAGACGGAGTTTGGCGCCCGGAACGAAGTGAGGGCGCCAATAGTTCGAGGGACTAAATAAGTCTTTAACCCGAGGTAAACACTGTGCTTTTCATTACAAATACGAGGAAAGTAAAAATAAAAACATGAATTAATTCATGAAGATCGAATTGCCGCTTTCCCGCCTTTTTTTGTTTGTTTTTTTTTCTGTGGCCGGTCCGCTATTCAGCCATTATTTTATATTTTCATCATTGGAAAAATGGTAAATATTTTGCTCAAAGCTAAGTCGTTTTAAAGAAATTGTTGAAACTTAATTATAATAAAGTTATTTAATAAATATATATTCTCTAATCAATACTTAACTTCAAGTTATTTCAATTTTACATCGTGGCTGTATAGAAAGTTGGAACATGGTTCAATAGTTAAGTGAAAAAGAACTAGTTTTTTTTTAAATAATATGACAGCTGTCAGTTGAAAGTGATTCTCCCTAGGGATGAAAAGTATTACTTTCAGCCCGCTTCTCAGGTCAGTAATGACCTACTTTCAGAGTATGAGTAATGAAAAATTTAAATAGTTACTGAACGTAATTTAACATATTATCTTCTGTAAAACAGTTTCGTTGGTTCATTACACTTGTAATTGAACGAATCCTCCTTGCCTGACAAAGTATCTTACACTTTCCTATTTGCAGTTCCATTTACTACCATACCCATTCCACATTCAGCGACCGTATCCAGGTGAGAGAGAACTCACATCCGCTTGAAACGAACAAATCACTTGTCACCTCCCTACACTTAAACGTCACACGTTCATGTAGTATACAGTAAATCCGCAGAATATATCTCAGAACGGTGCAGTACAGTCACTAATGGACGATAAAACAAATTGCCAGTATTATACATCATGGAGACAGGATATATAGGAGCTAGAAGTGGCAACGCTATTATGGGCAGCGTGGATGGAGAGAAATCATTTGTTACAGCCGTCTAGGCAAGGGGTTTAGTAATACTGCTGTTTAATTTTATAGAGCGATAACTTAATGGTTGATGTTGAGTTTTTATAAAATGTTTTCTGATTAAGGCGTTGAAGGTCTCTCCTTTCAATGTTTGAATCAAATGAGCTAAGACATTACTTCTGACATAAGACATTTGGATCTAAAACGCAATGGTTGATGCTTCTGAAAGACTTATTATTGCCTAGGCAAATTCGCCGTAGATTGAAGAAAGATGGTAGTATTTAGGAGTTTTAAGCGGATATAGCCATCTAGGTCTACAGCCTGGTTCCAGTAATGTTTTCCCTTCAGGAAACTAAGTGAGCTGGTTGAGGTTTCTTATAATAGCACCAAGCGGCCCTGTTTCATAAGTCAAAAGATAGCGGTAATTTATAAAACAAGGACTACACTCAACTTTATTAAAGAAGAAAGAAGAATTACACCTCATTTAATAAAAAATGTTTGGTTCATTGGTTTCACCTGCGTTATTATCATCGCCTTCTGCATCAAGGCCCAGCATTACCTACTTTGTCACAATCCCTTCGTCATCACTCACAGACTCCCAGGGCCCCATCCAATGATCGTCGCTGTTCACGGTAATGCGTCAACGTGCACCCCATGATTTGAGCCAATCGGGTTGATTTACAATTGCACCTGTTCTCCCCCCGGTGCGTTTGCGTCCCACTGCACTTGTCTACAGGGATTGTTGCGATTATTTTTCAATTGCAGCCTGCAATATATCTGCGTTATCGTCAGGCCAGGGAATTGAGGTGCAAACGCATTTATCTCAATTTAACATGTTTTGGTGTTTCTAGTAGGTTGGGGAATTTGACGTCTTATTTGATATAAGTATGATTTTGTGGCTCAGTTGTGACAGTGGATCGGCAACGAATACTGTTGTGAAGCAACATACGCCGGCTTAAAATTGGGACGAGTGACTTCCCCGACCGTTAGTGATGATAATTTTTCGGGCAACACTGTGCTTCGTTAGTTACCTTTAGTTACCCCCTTATGAGTGGCGGGGGCTTAGTACCGGTGGTAGTTTAGAACGCCGGGAAGAAGAGAACTCAGGCATGGCAGTGTGGTGGACTTGCCACACACATGGGCATGTTCCACGTGCCCACCAGTAGGACGAAAAAAGGCTTTTGTTTGTTTGTGTGTACAAAATATATACGGGTGTTTAGACGTCAGCAGTATTTCTATCGCCAACACCATCATTCATTGTTGATGGAACAGATATTTATGGCAGCTTTACATGGTTTCTGTATTCGATAACACAAAAATCTGTTATTGTCCCATAATGAATTTCTATTCTATTTATCGGCAACTTTTTTTCACTTCCCAATAAAACAACTAACGAATCTTCCCCGCAGTTCTTTTAATCCCCTTTTCAATCCATCGTAAGTAACGTAACAAGACTCCCGTCAGATGGCGTTACCTGCGACCGCGGGGCCGTTCCCTAATCGTTAGTAAGGGAAGAGACAAATCACCGGCGTGGCTTGCACTGAGTTGCCATAGTTCCTCGGGGAGAACTCCGAATGGCCCCTAGTCGGGTGCAAGAGGCAGGAGGTAGCGGGGAAGTCATTCATAAAATAGATTTCAGCCACCACTATTAAAAGGTCACAATGAAGTTCCTAAACGCTAGGATGAAGGTGCTGAAAGGGTCAGCCCGACTCAACATATTGAAAACCTTTTTCGCGCCAAACCCCATGAAAATTAGCCATATGCTTTGCGCTATACTTTGGGTTAAGCAATTCTAAATAATTAGTGTGTGTTACCAGGATTGGCTTATTAAATCTGTAATGATGGAGGCCGTAGGCGTAGACGAACTAAAGTCGCCAACGCGTGGCCGTTCTGATGAACGGTAGAGTCATAATCCCAAAATGTCGCTAAACGAATTTAAACCCAATGCGATGAAGGACGGTACCATCGTTATCTGTGTTTACATCACCAGAGGGTTATACGCAGTTTCCATGAAGTAAAAATAAGGTGTTTGGGCCAGATTTATACAGGGAACCACACGGGCTTGAAGCTAGCGTACTTAACGGCCAAGAAGGTCACAAGTCTACATTCTCGCTTTCGCTTATACATTACGCCAGCCACCTCAGGGACGCCTGCAAATTGTGGTAAAATGTGTCGCTTGGCTCGGCCCCTGCACAGGCTTGACGGATGCAACACAGCGGTACACGAGCACCCAATAAAGTAATGAGGCCGTCTTTATCGGTAGTTGCCAAATTCGGCACTTTGTACTCCATTAGACATGGGTAAGAGACAAAATAGATTAGGAGATATTGAAGGGAGGAGAGAGTGGTTTGTTTACTAGTAGGTTTATAGGGCGAGCTTTTAAACAGTGGATGCTACATGTTTTAGGAAGATAATGAAGATGGAACTCTTTGTTTTTTTTTTAAAGTGGTCTTCAAGATTACCTCACTCCACCTGATGGGAAGCAGCCGTGAGGTCCAGATATGGGGTTGAAAAGCACAGTAATTGAGAACTACTTGGCTCAAATTTCAATATCCTCTCAATAAGAGCCCTACTATGATCAAATGAGGATTTCACAAGATCACTGTTTCACTGTCTCAGGAGACCTCTTAATAACCTAAGATTTTAATTTGAGATTCCATGCAGCGTGGCCCTTTGGCCCAGTAGTTCAACACTCTGGCTCGGACTTGGCTGTGGGCTCGCCACTACCCAGGCTGTGATTAAATTGTAAGCTCGGCAAAGTGTAAGCTTCTGAATGTGCCGTTCACATTGACGGCAACTCAGTGTGTCACTATTTTGAGTTTTTTTTTGAAGCACCTTTAAGGCTAAACGTAATTACGTTTAGACCAGGTGCCTGGTTACCCTCCCCTTTACCCAGCATAAAACCGAAAGGATTCCAAAACAAACCACCTGGCCTTCCCCTAACGACGTCCACCGGCTGCACATTATCAAAATACGAGGAGCTTTATCAGGCCGATAAATCCGAGTCGGCCGCAAATTGCATCAGCCATCAATCTACGGCGTTATGTAGTTACGCACCCCAGCGACGTCGCCATTTTGGGGGTTGGTGCAAGTTCCTATTGTCATTCATAATTTGACGGTTTAAACTCCCAATGACTTTGTTTTTTGGGATCTACAGAAGAAAGAAAAAATTATTCATTCAATAATCATCACAAAAAAAAAGGAATAGAATTTTAATCAGTTATGTATCCATTATAATATTTTCTATTTAAAACATTTAAAAAAATCAGGTTTTCTGTACAAGAAAAATTTTGTAATTTTTATAAAACATCTTTCTTGATTCAGTAATTAATGATTTTTCATTTTTCAAAAACCTAGGATTTTTTTATGTCATTTTCTTCTATGGATACCAAAGAGGTCATGAAAGGTTGTGTATGTTTCATGCATTTCAAAAAAAATAGGAAAAAATACTGTTCTAAAGTCAACATTACAAAGTGATTAGGCCGCCATTCAAAGACCTCCGTGTACTCCGCTGTCACCGGAACCCCACCCGAACCCCAAGCTAAAGATACAGGGTGTTTATGCGGTTATTTCTCTTCGTTACACAACGATTTGTCATGAATACTTTAGCTATATTGTTTTTAGATTGAGTGCAGTGACGGAGTTGCGTAAACAGGGGTGGGTCACCCCACCCCTGTTGCATCATAGGGAATTAATGGTGGTTATCAATTTTGCGGGGAAGAGTCCGTGAATAATGAGGAGATAGGCCGGAAAGAGTTAAAATAATACGCCAGGTGAGTGGGTAATTTAAAATTTTGACGTTGCAAAACATGTATTTGAAAGTAAAACTGGGGTCCGTATTTTAGAATGCTGCTCAAATATTGATCGTGATACAGAAATTATACCATTTCATAAATTTTGGATGTTTTCTGCATGTTACCAAGCGGCACATGTTGCTCATAGTTTGCCCCTTCGCTGAGTTTGAGATAACATTCAGTTAGATGGCCATATGAAGATTTACCAGCCAACAAATCACAATTATAGAAAACGTAGTTTCAAAAAAAGCACCCGACATCTAAAAAAATAAAGATAGGAAAACCAGAAAAAGACATTCGGTCTTGGCTTCAGGCGAAAGACGCGGGTTCGATTCCTGCTTGAAGCCAAGACCAAATGTCTTTTTCTGGTTTTCCTATTTTCAGTAAGACGATAATCATCCCTAATGCTAAATTAAAAAAATAACCTATCTAAAAAACATTCCGCAAAAAACCGTTCATTCATCCGTTCGAAAACCACTTTACACATTTTTTGTGCAATCAGGACCCTAAAAGGTTTTATAGACGGTAAATACTATCGCAAGTGCACTACTCGTCCTCGGTTTATTTACGCAGGAGAATACTGGGTAGGCCAAGGGCTAGAGAACTAACTAAGAGACACGAGGAATCATTAGGTTAGGTTGGTTGGTCTTCAAACGCCTGGCTTTTCTGATACACAAATGTTTTAGTTAAATTGGTTCATAAACTGATCATTTATTTTTAAACTCTTCCACTGTTATTGACCTCAATATCTACTTAATCTTACATGTCTTGCTGGACAGACATGTACCACCATCGACCACATCATCACTTACCATCAGGTGGGATAGTGGTCAAATGACTACCTTGTTCCAATAATAATGAACTGACTTGGACGCGTCGATGGCATTCGAGAATTAGATAACTTCCTTGGAGAGGTGCCCGTGGCGCAGTTGTGACAGTGATCGGCGACGATCGCTGTTGTAAAGCAACACACGCCGGGTCGGAAATGGGATGGGTGACCACCCCGACCGAAATTTAGTGATGTGTATTTCGGGCATCTCCGTGCTTCGGTAGGCACGTTAAGCAGTTGGTCCCGGTTGACGTCGCCAGATGTCAGTCGTTAGGCCTAGTCAGAGGCCTTAGGGCGGCTTGATAACATCTGACATTAAGGTTGCTCACTAACCTTACACCCCTCCAACAACCCGCACTGAGCCAGCGTGTTGGAGTATGGCTCACACCACCTCATAGTTGAGGTGAGGCCTGTGCCCAGCAGTGGGACGTATATAGGCCGTTTATGTTATGTTATGTAGGCACGGTAGTAGGTGACTCATAGCCCTACGGGGGAAGGGCGGGGGTGTGTGAGGTTCACCTGTCGTGAGGCGGCAGGAACTACTCACTAAACCCCCAGGTGACCTTTTTCAGCGCGTATCCAGAGGTCCCCGTTATCTCTGGTCAAGAACTCGGTGCCGGTGGACCCCTGGCGCGCATAGCCAGCCCAGCTCGAGGAAGGTTATACCTTCCCTCCACACCAACCGGTGTGTACGGTGGTGTGAGGTCACTCTTACCCCGCCGCCCTTCCTCGGGGCCACTTGGAATGTAGGCACACAGCCCCCGCCTTGTGCTACTCCCAGTGACCCCGAAGGCCCCCCCCCCCATAGTCGCCTCTTACGACAGCCGGGGGGGATCCGTGGCAGGATCCTAACGCCCCATACCACAGGGCGAAAGGGTAAACTGGTTTAGCACATCCATATCCACATGCTGGCTATCAAGCGGTTCTCAAGCTTGTTTGCCACAAACATTGTTGAAAAAACCACTAGCCCTCTGACTACAAAGTGAGTGCGGCCTTAAACGGTGATGGCTTCTCTAATGCACTTCACCTTTATTGAGATTGAAGTGTCTGAAGAATACACGCTTGAGGGAACTAGTGTTTATGCAAATCGCTTCAGTTCACTGCTTAGGTAATATTTAAAAGAAGAGTTTCCGTGGTCGCCTGGTTTAACTTTCTCTGGTTCGCAACCCGAGTGGGCCCAGGTTCAAGACTGGCTGGAAGACTTGCTTTCAGAGTATAATTTGCAGCTAACTCTCCAGTGATGAGAAACATCGATGAAAACCCCAAGCAACACGTATAACGATGTTGTTTCGAGGCAACCCCTCTTTTACTGAAAAATACAGCCCTGTAAGTATTTTGAAAATCATTCGCATGTCGCTAAATATTGATTTTTAAAAAACGCTTGAGATGATAATTATATCGGTACGTTAGTTAGTTGATTGCCACCAAATAATCCCTGTTTTTTTAAGTCTATGCACAAAACAGTCCATTTCATATTCAAGTATCGGTTTGTACTTTAATGCCGTTAACAATGTGATTTTAGAGGAAACCACACTAACAGTTAGATAAACACCGACATCGAAAGTTCCAGACGATTTACAGGGCGAGTAGTGAGCGATGGTCCCTATTACCGACCCATCCAATCGCTGAATTATTTACCGCTTGATGCGTTTGAGTGCAGCGTGAAGCACGCGGGATCACGTGGAAATAGTTTTGTAGGTTTTGGTTTGGGTTTCACCGGACGGACTAAAAATGGAACTAACACTTAGATTTCGAATGTTACGGGCACAAAACTCAAAATGTAGCGGTATGGTTCTATAGCTGAAATAAAAAGTAATAATGTGCTGCGTTTTTTTTAAATGGTTCCATTCATTGGTCCACCAATGGTCTAGTAAAATTGACCAGGAAAACTTTAAAATTTTAATTTTTCCTCGGACCGAGGAAGATGGAAGGCTTTGTAACAAATAGATTTTAAAAAAAGCCTAAGCTGCTAGGTGATATACGAGACTCGAGACTCCTTCAAGCATCGTTAATCATCTCCCATATTTACTTTAGGATATGGCTATATCACGACCAGCTAGAAAATTTACCATGCACACTCTTAAATCTTACGTACGCAAAACTATTAGTCGTAGATCAGTCTACGACAGCCATAGAACAAGCTCTACTAGGCGCAGACTAGCGTTCCACCCCTATATTGTTGACATCCCAGCGATTCGCACCACCGTTTTGGTAACACTTTCATAATGCGAACAGCAAGGGAGTGGAATAAGCTTCCTGCTGTAGTTTTTTCACAGCAATACAACTTGGGCTTTAAGAAGAGAGTGAACAGCCATTTGTTAGGCCGACATGTACCATCTTAGACCACATCATCACTTACGATCAGGTGAGATTGTGGTCAAATGCGTGCCTAATTAATCTATAAAAAAGAAAATCTCTACTCAGCTGCAGGGCTGAACATGATATTTTTTTAATATACTCTTTAAAGTACGTCAAAATAAAAAAGGGTATCGCCCAAAACATTATCTGCACGTCAAACCAATCTTTAACAAATACAGAACGCAATAACCACGCCGTAAAGCGGTGAACACAAGAGATTAAGAGACCCCAGCGGAACGAGAGTATGTGAAACACTGAAATAAAAGCCAAGTGCATTAGAGAGTACCTCTGAGGTTACTCCGAGGCGCACTCCGTAAACAAGGGGACGGATGAGGTGAGGGAGCCGTGAGGACGGATCTGGGCTGGTGTTGAGGGGAGAGTTTCTTGTCACGACATCTCGAATCAGCGTATTAGCGATTAAGCTCAGGTTTCTCTATAAAACTACGAGATTTGACGAATTAAATGTGACTAAAAATGTTTCTTGTACTTTGAGACAGTTCCTAATATGATGCTGTAAACATATATCAATGGAATTCATAAAGCTAAAGACAAGTTATTGTGAAAGGTTTCTGCGAAAAACTGTAGTACTTAGAACACTGATATAAAAGCCAAGTGCATTAGAGAGTACCTCTGAGGTTACTCCGAAGCGCACTCCGTAAACAAGGGGACGGATGACGTGAGAGACCGGGAGTACGGATCTGGGCTGGTGTTGAGGGGAGAGTCGCAATGTTATAAAGACATCTCGAATCAGCGTATTAGCGATTAAGCTCAGGTTTCTCTACAAAATTACGAGATTTGACAATTCAATGAGCCTAAACATGTTTCTTTTAGCATGAGATAGTTCTTAATATGATGCTGTGACATATATCAATAGAATTCACAAAGCTGAAGACAAGTTGTAGTGAAAGGTTTCAGCGCAAAACTGTAGTACTTAGAACACTGAAATAAAAGCCAAGTGCATTAGAGAGTACCTCTGAGGTTACTCCGAAGCGCACTCCGTAAACAAAGGGACGGATGACGTGAGAGAGCCGTGAGAACGGATCTGGGCTGGTGTTGAGGGGAGAGTTTCTTGTCATGACATCTCGAATCAGCGTATTAGCGATTAGGCTAAGGTTTCTCTATAAAACTACGAGATTTGACAAATTAAATGTAACTAAACATATTTCATGCAGTTTGAGACAGTTCTTAGCATGATGATGTAGACATAGATCAATGGAATTCACAAAACTAAAGACAAATTTTTGCAAAAGGTTTCAGCGAAAAATTGTAGTAGCTTTTATGTTTTATTCGTTTTCTAAAATACCAAATATTCAGAATGCTAAGTAACTTTAGGATTCCAATATTTTTGATTGCGCAATGCCATCAGATAGACTCACAGTTGTTTTTGTGGCTGCAAGATTTACTATTCAACTAATATGACGAAAACAGGATGTTTCTCAATAATTCATGTTTTTGTGACCAATACTGCCTTGTAAGTCAAGATTTGACAAAAACAACCGGATACCAGGGTATGAGAAATCTAGAAAAATCATCGGAACACTGAAATAAATGCAGAGTGCATTGGAGAGTACCTCTGAGGTTACTCCGAGTCGCACTCCGTAAATAAAGGAACGGATGAGGTGAGGAAGCCGTGAGGATGAATCTGGGCTGGTGTTGAGAGGAGAGTGATGTTGTTTGCAATAATCTCGATTCAGCGTACTTATTAGCGATCGGACTCACTTGAAAAGAAAAGAAAATTGATTTATATTTCATCATGATCATCATCATCAACAGCCATACGACGTCCTCTGCTGAACATAGGACTCCCCCATAGATTTCCGGCAGTTGTAGGCGGCTTGCAGCCACCGAAACCCTGCGAACTTTATGAGGTCATCCGTCCACCTTACCGATTTAAATTTGAATAAAGAGAAACACACAGAACATGCCATGCAGTGCTACAGCAGCCAAATACCTTACTGCTAATATCTATTGGCTCAAAACATTTTACTTCTAACAAAAAAAGTAACAGCAAGTACATTTCAAGTATAAGCCCTCAAAATTAATTCTCTCAAACAAAAGACGCAAGTTTAAATATGAGCACACAGGAACATAATTCCCTAGGATATTGATTTTAATAACAATCAGCAGTACCCAAGCGAGTCTCTGCATTGAACGTAGAGTATAAAGTTTAAAATTGCTAGAGGGTTAAAGGTTGTAGATATAAAAAGACGTGTATATGTAGTATTAAGAAGATAATCCTTTCCTTATTGAATTCCACGTGTCTCGGTATGCACATTCTCCTAGGGGATGCAAGTTATTTCACTTTATTATGCGTTCTTGCATTTTACTAGCATACTTGTGGGAATAAAACACTATATTTACCATATAGAACTCTATAAGTACAAAAGTGATTTTAATGCAAGTTTCATCAACAAAAATCAATCTTTATTTGCTTACTTTAAAATTGGTAAATGCAATTACGGAATCGACATATTTTTGGTTTTCAAACACTGTCTGAAACGAAGGGGCACACCAGAATGATCGGGAACTAAATACTTAGACTTAGAGTTACAATAAAACCTTTTTTTACAAACGTGCTAGCCACTTACTAACGTAACTGCAGTTTCACAGTTTAGAAAAAAAAAACGGGACGTCTTTTTAGATGAGCCAAGTCGAGCAACAAAACAGAACGAAAATACCTCTAACATCAGCCATTTTGGCCAAATTAGTTGAAAAGCATCACACAAAATATCTCCTCCATCGCCTATCTCCTCACAGCGTCAATGATCTGTTTTCGTCATGTCAATTACGATACCGCTAATGGAACTTAAAGGAAACGTTTTTTAATTAAATTAATCTTCGGAAAGTCCCAATTTCTTGAGGTCGGCGGTTTTGAAACCCTGCCTCTGTTTCGTAGTTCCCACCCAATATTACACCCTATTCTTCCTACTTAAGACTCCAATTTCAAAGTGCGTGAGCAAATTTTTTTGCCGCTTATCTAAGGATCGCTGGATGACCCAAAAGTAAAATATGTTAAACCTTATTTCGTTACAAAATGAGGGTCGCATGTAATGAATAAGTCGTCTGAAAGGACACCTTTGAATTATTTTAGGGTACGCCATTTAGGCGAATTAATGTATTAAATACAGATGCAATATTCTGATTTTCAGTTTGGGTACAGACCTACGATTTTTGATATTTCTTTGAACCCGACAGTTATCTTTATAACGGGCAAGCCATATTTTGATAAGCTTTTCAATGTATCTTAAATTACCTAAAAATTGCAAGATAAGTGACTGTGGTAAAACAGTTTTTTGTTGGTTAAAAATGAAATGAATTATATATCTATGTGGTGAGTATTACCACATAGTAATAGTTTATTTCATTTTAGGCTTTGCTAATAAGTATTTACTATTCATTTGTGTAGGTATGTATTCAATTATTAAATGAAAGCAATTAAGTTGGATCGATTTGATACATTATTAGATCGTCATACATTTATCCCTTCTTATCAATATTAAATTATCAAGTTGCTAAACAAAAACTTCATAAACTTTCTGTCAAACCTTTCTGTTGACTGGTAGAAAATTAATCTAGACAAAAAGTCAGGCTAGGTACCGTTTTTTTTCATTTTTTGCTATGAAAAATGCTTCACATCACTTTTTGCACAGTGACAAAAAAAACTGGTGGAAAGAGATTTTATAGCTGCCTGTTTTTTGAACATCCTAGGTCCAAGGGTCTTGCGGCCACTTTTCTTATCGAATGAGTGTTAATCTAAATTATGGATAGGTACTATAGAACAATCTCCGAACATCCTGGCACATATTAGCATCGGACTAATCGCGCATAAAGCCGCGCGCACACGTACGACAGTTTCCTTACTCATTATGCTCAGTCACACGCAAGCGATTAATAGCACCCAGCATATTTAGACACACACGAGAAACAACTAGCCATACTTCCCAAAGACCTACTAACATTGGCCACTGTGTGTGCATCTCTTTCTTATTTATGCAATGTGACAAGGATGGGAAAAGTTTATTCATAACGATCAGTATTTACGACTAAGCGAGAGAAAGCATGACGGAACGCAATTGATGAATTTGAATAAGACATTTGAATTTAATGATGAAAAGGGGAGATGAATGTAGGGGTGGGTGATTGAATGAGTATTTGCTGAGGAATGCAATTCCATACATATGAGCTAAACTGCGGTAAGTCATTAGGAATTTGATTACAAACAAACGTTAGACATGAATGTTTTACAAACAATCAATGGAAGCAATGAGAAAATTAAAAAAACACATAATTTTAAATTGGTATTTTACTAGTTGACCTCAATCTACCCGTTGGGAAGCACCAGTTAGGTCCAAATATGAGGCTGACAACTACAGTAATACCTACAGCTTCTAAGAAAGTCAATCTCAGCTTGAAGATTTTATGAATAAGAGGCTGAACTCTTAACTTGAAAAATAGGTTCGAGAACTAATTAAAAGTTATTTGGCACTACATTTTTGGCCTTTTTCTGATCTGTATGAATCCAAATGTGTGATCGAGAATTTCACTACGGACTTTATTTGCCTATAAATTGAAGTGTTGGTAATATTATTACCCATGCAATATTTGATAAAAAACAATTGAAAATATACTTCGACCTGTGTTAAGGTTCGCTACTAGGGTCGGCCGGAGAGAAAATCTGTCAAATTTGAAAGCGATCGTGACAGCTATGGTCACACAGTGGTTGGGCCGTGCAATCCGTGCATAAATGCAATGCATAAATCCGGACGACCGTCTTGGTGTAATTGTTTAGAAATCGGCTACTACACCAAAGGTCGCGGGTTCGATCCCCGCACAGTACAAACATTTGTGTGCATGAACATGTCTGTTTGTATTGGTCTGGGTGTTTCCTATGTATAATAAGTATGCATTTACAAAAGAAAAAGTATTTAAGTATGTTTATCCGTTGTCTAGTATCCCATAAAAACGGAGTATAATTAGCTCACTTGGGGCTAGATGGCGCTGTGTGGAATAATGTCCAGGGATTTTAATTATTTATTATTATTATAAATCGCGGCATGATAATCATTTGATGCGTTCACCAAAGATATTTTTATTTTGCCACCCAAAATATTTCAGGATATAGGGCAAACAAAAGAAACTAACCAAACATTTTATTTTATTAAACATACTAACAAGCGGTTTTGCCAATTATTTTTTTACACTATTATTTGCAATCTATTCTCGTGACCACGTTATTTGCACAATGTTATATCTGGTACTTGACGATTCCATCGAGATTTAGTTGTAACTTGGTTTATCCGTTCGATCATCATCAACACAAAATATTTCTTACATCCAATGCATATGATATAGCAATACACGGAGCCATTTCTAGTAACATGCAGAAGAACCCACTAATAAATTGGTCTTACTTGTAATGAAAAGCTGCAAGAAGCATTAAAGGGAGCTATCTTGTTACTAACTAAAACGAGGAATTTAACAGTTGTCAACAGTTGAGACACTTTTAGTGTATAATTTATTTTAGATAATAACACTTGAGTATAATACCTTTAGTCTCCATATTTATATCAAAGTTCTATCTGATCCATTTTTTTTTAATATAAAATGGGTTTGCGTTTGACCTCAGTCTCGCCAGCCACGCTTACCCAAAAAATGCTTATTCACTCTTGCCTTGAAGACACCAAGGTTGTATGTATCCGGAAACACAGACGCAGGGAGGGCGTTCCACTCCTTAGCGGTGCGGACCAGAAAGGGAGCACCAAACCGCTTAGTTCGGACCGCTGGAAAGTCGACCACATGGAGGTGAAAGCCCTCACGGCGACTTGTGGTCCGGTAGTAGAAAGTAGAGGGTGGTATCAGGTCATGAAGTTCTTGCGCACACTCTCCGAAATACACCTTATAAAAAACCGACAGACAGGCAACTCTACGCCGATGCTCCAAACTCGAGTTTGGTTCCAACGAGCGTCTCGTCACCTATCAGTCTCCTGGCTCTTCGGTCTACTGAGTCCAGTGCATCCAGCTGATACTTGGCAGAGCCATCCCAGTGGTGGCAGAAGTACTCCATACACAACCGAATTTGTGCTTGGTACAATTGTAAAAGCTGTTCCGGTGTGAAGTGTGTTTCCATTTCGAATAACTTATCATTATGTTCTATTGCAATAACTATTTCTGTTTCGTATAAGCAAACGCAAACTTTCATTTTTCTTTGCTCGAGATCCCCATGCTAATTACTTTGGAACGAGTGAAGTTTCTTTGACAGCCGTCTGCGCAGTCCCGCAACTCAGTCTTCCACATGACGCCGGGTGAGTGCACGTCACTGCGTGAAGAATACAAACAAGCATAAAAATACGGCGTGTGTAAGTACACGAACTCGATGCATAGTTTTCTGTTCGCATTTTTTCAAAGACTTAACTTAACGTAAGTATTAACTTTGATTTCTGCTCTATAACTTTGTATCTTTATGTTTCGTCAAATTTCTTTGTCGAACAATTTCAGTTATGATAGAGGCCTCCAAAATTAATTAAGTAAAAAAAATTGTTCAAAAAATAACCTTTAATCTATTCAGACACCTTAATCAAGCTGTCATGATCAGATAACATAGTAGCTTAGACCACACAAATAACATAGTTTTAATCAATTCGATTTGAAAGCAATCAAAGCTATTTGCGTTCTTACTTCGTTCCCTTGTTTTGCTTGAATATTTTAGGCAGATCCCGTATTGGCATTAACCGATGATGCTGCAGATTGACACCATGGTAAAAGTAAATACATAGATTGTTTTTCAAATACCAATAGGTAAAAACTTTCAGTATAAGTTACAAATAGTAAAAATTTACAAGAAAAAATAGGAAAATGAAATGGCAACTAGTACCAAATTGTTAAACCCAAGTGAGCTTTTAATCAAGTGTACTTATTAATATAAACCTGCCATATTACTCTCATGGTGAACCATGATAAAATCATACGTTTGATAAATTATGCATAATGCATTTGAACAAACAGTACGGAGGAAAAAAAACAAAGTTGTACTATTTTCAACAAAAGACCCTATGTGCGCCTATTTCGTGTAAATTATCCGCGTAATTATAAATGTCATTTTCGTCAAAAGCGACGTGCGTTCACCTTGGGGACATGGGGGGGAGTGAGCTGCGACGGTGCGCGGACAGCTATCAAAAAAACTTCACTCACTCCATAGTAATTTGTATGGAGATTTCAAGCGAAAAATTCGGAATGTTTGGAATTTTTTTGCACAAAACTGAAATAAAGCAATGAAAAACAACTGATTGGCAATGCTTCTTTGATATCTGATCTTTACACGTTATTTAAAACACGTAAGTTGTTAGTTTATATGATGCCTAAACTTTTGAAATACGGGAGTGCGTTTTGCACGTTTTTAGCGATATTCTGATTTTTTTTCACATTAATCTAGTAAGTTGATCCATATACTGGAAGTTTAAGCTAATTGTGCAACTCTTTGACTACCATGACGATTTTTTTCGTGCCTCACACTTCATATTTTCTATATAAAACTTTAGTTTTCCCGAGAGCCGTTTTCCTGGTATCGCGCCTTAATCAGACCGCTAGGACCAGAATCCCGAATTAAGGGCGGACACACACAACGCGACAACTTTCTCGACAAACTTCGATAAACAGATAGCACTTTTTTGCGATAAAGCCGCCCAAATTGTACATTATTAACGATAATTTCTGTGTGATAACTGTGTTTCTTTGCTGTTGATTTCTATTGTTTTGGTGTGCAATGAAGAATATATCTATGAGGGTCAATGAGTGTTATGAGGTATATCGCGTTGTGTGGACGCCATGCAGTCGTTAGTACATTACCACACTTTCATAGATATAGTTGGACAAAAGGACGGTTGGTTGTTTCGGTCCTGCACGGTGAGACTTGGTTTTTCCAAAAAAACGCTAGAAAAAGAAAAGACACCGAAGTCAACGTGATTCCGTAACTGTCCGAAGGAAAAAATATGAACATGATTGCAACAAAACCAGTTCACTGCTATGCATACCCTGGAGGTTTCATAGGATAACCAGTGTTTTCTATAAATCTGCGGGTAAAAGACCTCCATTACCTATAATTACCTAGATTCTTGGCTTCTAACTTCGTAGACGCCATTGACGGTGAAGAGCTTGCATTTATTATGAGAACTTCGCGTAACTACTCCAATGTAATTTAAAATTCCAAAACCCTTCAGAAATAAGTTTTTCATTTCATTCTCTAAGTAGTTGCTACAGAAAGGCAGATAGACAGAGAATCGTCGTTGCAAGACATCGTTAGGCCAGGCGCACACGATGAGATCACACCGCCATACCACAGTACACAGAGAACAGTAAAATATCAACATACAAACGTGCCGCTCTCGGTTTGAATGTGTGCGTGCGCGTCGCGCGCCGTGTCGCGATTTCACGCACACGCGATTTTACGCACACGCTAGCATAAAATAGAGTGGGATAAGGTGGTGGCAGTACGGACGGGCTGTGCCGCGTGTCTGTGTGCACGCTAGGCTAATAACTCGGCGGGCGGCCTTTGATAACCTACTGTTTATACTGTGACCATGCAAAGTGCGCCCCAAATTGAATCCCCTAGAACGTACGTCGCGTAAACTATCCTTGTGGGATGAGGTTATGCAAAGATAGCAAGCGGCCTGTATTGGCTGTAATGAGCTGCGCGATTTGCCTAGCGCCAGTGGCGCCACCTGTTCGGGATAACTATGTAAAACGTCTGCTTATTCGAAAAGCATGTGAGGTTGGAATTGGAATTGTATCGCTTAGCGGAAATGGTGTTTTCATAGAAATGTGAAGATGTGGGAGGAATTTTAATCAGGTTGCCGTTGTGTAATTTTCTTAATATTGGTCTCTTTTAACCAGACCGTTGTTAGGAGTATAATACGGTTTCACGCTTACATTATCAAGTGTTGGGAATATCTTTTTCCGTAATTTTCCACAATGCTTCCCCCCTGATAACTGCAATAAGTGTCCTGCAACATACCTGCAATCAAAGAAATACATAGTTAGGAACCAGTGCAGTTGTATAGTCAAGGTAATTCAGTAGTAAACAAAAATAAATAAATTTCATCAAATAACAATCAGTTACGTCTAAGAACTTAAAAAAAAAGTGTGACAGATATCTATCAGCTCAGCATGAGTTAAAATTATTTTTTTATACTACGACTGTGGCAAACAAGCATGCGGGCTGCCTGATGGTGAGCAGCTACCGCAGCCTATGGACACGTGCAACACCAGGGGCATTACTCGTGCGTTGCCGACCCTGCAAGAACCTTTTCAAACCCCTCTTGAAGCACTCCATGCTATAGCTTTTTTCGATACATACTCATATTCTTTATATGGACGGTTCGGAGTTTGAATGTTACGTTTACGCTGTTTTACGTTAAGTACAAGATGATTTAGGGATATAGGGCTGAGTGGCTGCATCGAATTAAGCATAGGTTACAATATCGCACTTAAGGGGAGGCCTCCGTCTAGCATAATTTAGTCCTTAATAATCTGAAAGACAAATATTTTTTCATAAAAGCCAAAACAAAACGTCCACTTTCTAACTGTACAATCTATTTTCGCGTCCGCTGTCAACTGCAACAATATTTGTGCTCCCATTACGCGGCATGCAAATGCTACATTGTGCTAACAGGGCTGATTTCATTAGTGCTTTTGTCAAGTCTCATTATCGTCAACGCGACTAATGCGCCCTTTGATTCCAACCAATTAGCCACGTGCCATATTTGGCTGCACGGGACCAATAGAACGTAAAACAATACTAATTCAATGCGGACATTGGTTGGTTCTATATCGTATTAACTGTTCATCCCTACTTATAGCAGCTAGTGATAATTGGTTTTAGGATGTAAAGCACTGGACAGTACTCAAATTAAGAATCAAAATACTGGACTGTTGTAAAAAAACCGGTGAAATGAGAGTCTGAATCGCTAACGAAGGGTTCCGTACCATCATCGAGAATAAAATTACGTTTGTTGTATGGGAGCCCTTTAATATTTACTTTATTTTTATCTATCTATGGCAGAAAGACAGACAGCGTCGGCTTAGTTATTGGGGTCCGTTATTACTTTTGAGGTACGGAACTCTAAAAATAGGTTAGGCGACCGCCCCATTTTTAAGGACCTGACAGCGTGTAGCGTCTGGAATTCTTCATACGACATAATTGACTGCTTAATTTGTGGCGTTGTTTCTCGGCCTCCTTCTAAGTAGTCAAGTCATTTATTTGAATAGAGAGCCATAGCTAGTTGACAATAAACAACTTTCTTCATACCTTGCAAAGGGTGAGAATGATGGGAAAACCAGTCGAATCGGCATTTAAAAACACCCGACCGAGCGTTCATCCGACAACTAAAATACGAGTCCCAAAAACTCGCTGTCTCCACCCAAACGCACAATGTTTAGGAAGATTACACACTACCTGCAGGGTGGATGAAATTCTAAAGGCAAGGCTTCTCGGGGACGTGACGTCAAATTGTTATTACGTTAAGCCAAACGTACCAGCGGCACAGTGTAAACCATACAGTAGGTTAGGCTAGGTAGGTAGGTAGGTTAGGTTATCTAAGGCCGCCCGCCGAGTTATTAGCCTAGCGTGCACACAGAGACGCGGCACAGCCCGTCCGTACTGCCGCCTCCCTATGCAACCCTATTTTATGCTAGCACAGTATAAACCATACAGTAGGCTATCTAAGGCCGCCCGCCGAGTTATTAGCCTAGCGTGCACACAGACACGCGGCACAGCCCGTCCGTACTGCCGCCTCCCTATGCCTCCCTATTTTATGCTAGCGTGTGCGTGAAATTGCGTGTACGTGATATCGCGACGCGCACGCACACATTCAAACCGAGAGTGGCACGTTTGTATGTAGATGTTCTACTGTATGGTTTATACTGTGCCAGCGGGTTGAACATTCCACGGCGTTCCTCCTAATTGGAACTGGCGAAATTCCATTTTGAATTTGTTAGACGCGTCAAACGTCACAAATCCTGGAGTGAATTTCCGTTTGGGTATTAGAAGCCTCGGAAATGCAAGGACGGAAGTATTAGGAAGGAAATACTGATTGAAATTAGAAGGCAAGAATTTAATGTAATATGGCGAGTTTTTTTAATGACAAGTCAGGAAAAGCTCTGACAGCGAAAGTAGGAAATCTTATTGATTTGATTTTGTTACGAATACTGCTGCCTATAAAGGAAATGCAATAAGGAAACAATTATTTTCTATTAGGAAAAGGTTTTATAACATACTGAAAAATCAATTCTATTGCGTAGTTTAATTAGGACTCAGAAAGCAAAGAAAGAAGTTTTTTTTTTAAATTTAAACTGCATTTTTGATTTAGGGGCACCAAAACGAGAAAAAGCGATTTCGTATAACTGAGGTTTTTTGTTAGTTATGTATGTATTTACCTAACCAACAAACTATCCCTTCATACTTCGTTGAATCTTTTGTCCTGGCTGTCGCACGGGCCTATCTACTGAGTCAAGAAAAGGTTCAACTGGGTATTCTTCTCGGCGTCCACTGGGCGGACGACGGGGAAACTGTCCGGGGCGATGGCCCCTTCCAGTGGTAGCGGTCGCCTACTGCTACAACAGTAGGGTCGCTGGGGTGCCACTGGCGAGGCTGGGCCTGCGAGCCAGTGGTGTTGCATGTTTGTTGTGATGCCGGCGAGGCCTGGGCCTCCAGCCGGCATCGCCGAGTGGGTCTAGTCCGGTAGTGGCCCGGCCGCCAGCGAGGCTTGCGCCTGCGAGCTAGCAGCCTGGGCTGGGTCTTCATCGTTGGTCAGGAGATCACGGGGCAGGGCCTTCCTGTCCGGAGGGCGGGTGTGGTACGGCGCGATGTCTCGGATGTGCGGGTGGTGAGACCTCCTCGCCCGTCCGAACATGCGCGTGGCTAGGCGTCCCACGAAGGCGCCTAGGGACTCCATGCGTAGGTCCCTCTGGATTATGTCATTCCTGACGTAGCGTGGGGCGTTCACGATGGTGCGTAGCGCCAGTGATTGTTGGGCATCTAGCTTCCTCCTGTGGCCCTCCCCGACCAGCGCATACCACGCTGGGGCTGCATAGGTGAGGCGGGAACGCACATAGGCTTTGTAGATGCCCAGCTTCGCTCGTAGAGGAAGGTTCGACTGGAGCAGCGGTCGCAGTTGAGCTCGCGAGGAACGAGTTGCTCCTACCACATTCTTCACGTGTTGGGCCATGGTGATGCGGCGGTCTATGGTGACCCCCAGGTACTTGGCCCTAGGGGACCATTCCACCGGCTGGCCTAGCAAGGTCAGTCTTGGTGGCATCTTCACGGCGTAGCTCAGCAGCATGGCTTGCGTCTTCCCTACGTTGACTGACAACCTCCAATCATCCAACCACGACGGGAGCCGGTCCAATACTCGCTGCATCTTGGATGCGGCGTGGTGGGGCCTGATGGAGGTTGTGATGTAAGCTGCGTCGTCAGCGTAGAGAGCCAGTGTCACGCTTTCGTCAGCGGGGATGTCGTCAGTGTAGCGGGCGTAACAGGTGGGAGAAAGGCAACTGCCTTGAGGAACTCCGGCTCGTATGGGTCTGACATCGGAGAGGGCATCTTCCACTGCCACTTGGAAGCGCCTGTCTTCTAGGAAGGTGGCCACAGTCTTAACTATGCGACGGGGCATAGTAGACGTGGCCAGCTTGTACAGAAGACCCGAATGCCAGACGCGGTCGAAGGCTTTCTCCATATCCAGGAACACTGCCACCGAGTGTTCCTTCCTGTTGTAGGCGGCCGCGACGTGATGAAGGACTCGTGCGAGCTGGTGGGTGGTCGAGTGCTCGGCTCGAAATCCGAACTGCTCCTCCCGTGGCTCGATGTGTGGTGTCATGATGGGCAGCAGCATTTTCTCGAATATCTTCGACATAGTCGGTAGCAATGTGATGGGCCGATAGCTTTCCGGTTTTGTGACGTTTTTCCCCGGCTTAGGAAGCATGATGACGCGTCCTTGCTTCCAGATGTGGGGGAAGTGGCCGAACCGCAAGATTCCGTTGGAGAGGCGGGCCAGGGCTGCTACTGAGTGCGGCGGGAGGCGGCGCAGCGCCTCGTTCGGGATGCGGTCCGGACCAGGGGCTTTCCTGAGAGGAGCGCGTCTAAGTGCCTTCTGCACTTGGCCTGGGGAAATCACTATCGGGCTTTCGTCGGGAGCTATCGGCTCCTCGAAGTATGCTCGAAGATATTCGGACACCATCTCTGCGTGCTCGAGATTCCGGGTTGGGTTCGGGCGGAATTGCTGCTCTAGGTGGTCCGCGAAGATCTCCGCGCGGTCCTCCGCGCGGTACTTGAGCGTGCCATCCCGGGACATCAATGGGCGGATTGGAGGCTTCTTGCCACTGAGGCGGCTGCACAGGCGATGGATGCCGTTCCAGTCGTCGACAGCTGAGTCCAGTTCGAGCTGCCAAGAGATCTCTGCGTCTGTGGCCAGAGCTTCAGAGATTCTCTCGGCTAGCTTGTTCAGCTGTGTCTTCATGGTCGGGCATCTGGATGCTTGCCAGGCTCTGCGTAGCTTTCGCTTCTCCGCTATTGCCTGCTTCAGTCTCTCCGGGATTCGTCGTCTAGAGCTGCGGGTGTTCGGGGCACTGGTGGTTGCGGCTTCAAGGCCGTCTGTGATACACATGGTGAACTCCTGCGCAAGCCGGTCTACTTCCTCCACGGATGTGATCGGAAAAGACGGCGTGTGTTCTTCCATGTGCGCGACGAAGACGGGCCAGTTGCACCTCTTCCGCTCTGGGAAGGTGAGGCGGATAGGCTGCGTTGGGAACTCCGCCAAGACGGGCTGGTGGTCCGAGATCAGATGGTCGTCCAGGACCTCGAGGGTGGGCATTCTGCTGATGCCCCGGACGAGCATCAGGTCAATGACGTCGGGTAGGTGGCTGTATCGGTACGGGTAGTGTGTCGGTACCTCTGGTCCCAGTACATCGTACCCGTGTGATTCGGCGTCGGCTTGCAGGCGGGTTCCGCTGTCGCAGTTGCGCACAGAGTTCCACGCCGTGTGTTTGCAGTTAAAGTCGCCTGCCACTATAGTAGGCAGGTTTGCACACAGCAGATCGTGGATATCTGCTGTGGCAAGACGAGTGGATGGCGGCTTATAGAACGAAAACACACGGCATGGGGTGGAGTTTACGCATAACTCGACGCCTAGTGCGTGTGTAGTGCGGAGAGTGGTGACAGGCGGCAGCAGCTGGTGGACGATGTTCCTCTTCACCAAGATCGCCAAGCCCCTGTAGGCGATTCCGTGCGGAGAAACTTCGTCTTGCCGGTAGATGTGGTATCCTGGGAACCTGCGTCGGTCAGCTGATCGAAGGTGGGTTTCTTGTAAAAGAACGACATCCACCTTATGCTCCGACAGCAGGTTCCTGAGCAGGCCAGTTTTCACTGGTGATAGGCCGTCTGCGTTCCAGTACATCATTCTCAGAGGGGGACTACTACACATCAGAGTATAAGTCTGCCAAGCCTCTGAGAATGATTGGTACGGGGTTCTTGCCCAGCTGGACAGCCTCAAGAACGGCTTGGAGCGTCTTGATGCACTCCGCAATCACTTTGCTCCTCTCCGTCTGCGTATCCGTACCATCCAGCCCTGCCTTCGGCCCTTTAACAGGGGCACGGGCTAGAGCTGGTACCGGTGCGGCCACAGACGGCGGATTCTCCCCCTTGTGTTGCGGAGGATCGGGCTCTGACTTCTTCTTGCCCCTCTTTGGCTTGCGATTCTTCCGCTTTCCTCTCTTCCGGGGACCGGACGCGGGATTGGCGGCTGCCATGAGATTGTTCGGCGCGTCGGTTTCTCCAGCGCGAACAACGGAAGCTGCGGGTTTGTTAGCGGTACGGGCCACAGTACCAGCCGCTTTATTCCTGAATTCTTTTTTGAAGACAGGGCAGCTGGTATTATTGGCCGTATGGTCTCCGCCGCAGTTGGCGCAGGTGGGCGGCTCTTCACGGGGGCGCGGGCAATCGCGGGCGGCATGTTCCTCGCCACAACGTACGCACGCCTGTGTGCGGTGACAATTGTGGGAGGAGTGGCGGAAAGTTTGGCATCGGTGACATTGCGCCGGGCCTTTCTTTCCTCTCCATCCCTCTATTTTAACTCCCGGCATGCCCAGTATCTCCGTGGAGTTAAAAATCTCGGCTGCGTTGGCGGTGCGCTGGATCTGGGCGTAAAAGATACAACCCGGTCGGCCGCTTCTCGCCTTGATGTGGCGCACATATTCGGCGTTGAAGCCATTGCTTTGGAGGTCCTCCTTGATCTCCTCCGGATCGGTGTTCTCCGGCAGCCCTCTGATGGCCACTTTCAGACTCCGCTCCGCTGGCAGCGAGTAGCAGAACCAGGAGATCCTGGTTTCTTTCTCAAGTTTTGTGAGGTACCTTTGTACCTCACGGTATTCCCTCTCGTGGTTGGGCACGAATTTGATACCCCTGCCGAATGGTCTGGCATTTGGGGGGTGTCCGAGGATCTCCTTCAAAGCTCTGAAGTGCCGGGCCCATTCCGGCAGTACTTCGACTACCAGCGGGGGGTACTTCGGCTGAGGAGCTATCGGGGCGGTCATGGTCGGTGGCGTTGTTGAACGCGGTGGCACTGGCGGCGGGGTCCCTGGTATTGGGGACACTGGTGGTGCCAGTGTGTCCATCGGGGACAGATCCAGCCGCGGCATAGATGGTTGCGGCTGGGTGCTCGGCGGCGACTGCTGTTGCCTTTTGGCAACGGCCGCGGCGAAGGGTATCGGCAGGTTGGTTGGCGGAACAAATCGCGTAGGCGATTTGACGCGCATACCAACCGTAGCCAGTGGTGCGGGCGGGCTCAGAGCCGGTGTGGGCATGACCATCGGCTGTGAGCTCGTCGGCGCAGTCATCCCTCGCGTGCGCGGGTCGCGTATGTTACGCTGCGGTAGCGGGGCGGCATAGGTGGTGGGGACGCGCGGCGGCGCAGCTTGTTCGCGCGTGGGAACTAAGTCTGCGGGTGGTCGCGATGCGGACGTGCTTGCCTGCGCGGTGGGCGCGGCGGACGCGGCGGGCGCAGCCTTGGGGCGCCCGGCGGCGGTATCGAGCGCGGCCACGGGGCGCGCGGGGGCGGCGGGCGCGGCCACGGGGCGCGCGGGCGGGGCGGACGCGGCGGACGTGCTGGGTCCGGCGAGTGCGGCGAGCACTGCTAGCGCGGGCGCTGCCTCGGGGCGCGCGGGGGTGGGGAATTGGCCGAGTGCAGCAGAGCCGTCCCAGGGGAAGCGGGTGTCACCCGCTCCGTCTGGGGATCCTGGCTTCTTCGGCTGCGTGACTTCCATGAAGTCACTCATCTTCCGGAGGTGCCCAGCTTTCAGGGTGCGATTCACGCACTCGGTGGATTCGCTGGCCCTGACAAACACCTTTGGCCGGTGTTTCCGTTTCATCGGCTTTCCGACCGGATGCATCGTGAAAGTTCTTGCGTCTCACTGACGGTGCGGTAAACGCATAACCAGTGCGACGCAAGTCACTTTCTCCGATGAAATATTTGTTTTTATTTCGAGAAATAAAAACAAATATTTCTGCGGGTAGTTTGTGGTTGGTATCACTGTTAGAGCGGGATACCGCTATTGCCCGACGTGGGTACCCTCAGTTTCGCGACTGAGCGAGATGCACAATCGCGAGAGTGGGACAACAACACTGTCAGAGCGAGAAAGTTGGTTAGAGCAAGAGAGCGTATGTTGGGTCGTATCGCAGCGACTTGCCAAGCTCGGCAGTCCCCCGTATTCACTGTGCCCTCCCCGGTGAGACCCGCTGGTGGGAGGCCGGGAAGTGACAACTGATCCTACGGGAGTCACGCGTTGCTGGTATCAGGGTGTAGTCCGTGCGAAAACGATACGAAGCCAATCCAGAAAAGGTTCATATTAAAAACATTGGTTAAAATTTGATACGATTTTCGGAAATTTCAACTGTCAGGAGTAAAATTATGGAAGTAATTTTGTTGTTTTCGTTGGCAAGTTGTTTACAAAACAGAAAATGTTCATCAGCGAATCATGAAATTTAATTTCGAAAACATCTTAACCGGTAAAGTTAGTGAAGTATGACTTAATGCTTCAAGAGCCCTCTCGATCCGCCATCTTGTTATTTGTAACAATACAGGGTGAAACCCATCAGACCGTGTGTTACGACTAAATGATTTTTCTTTCCGTTGAACGCCGTATTTTACTCAGTTTATTTAGTATAATATTGAATGGGGAAGTTTAGTGAAATAAAAAAATAAAACATATTTTCTACGTAATAACACAGTTCTTTCATTCGCGTCGTGGCTCAGTGGTTGAACACTCTGGCTTGGAACCCTGTGGTCCCGAATCGAATCGGGCACCTCCGTGCTTCGGAAGGCACGTTAAGCAGGTGGTCGACTGCGTTAAGCCTAGTCGGAGGCTTTAGGACGGCTTGATAACATCTGACATCAGCGGTGCGACGTATATAGGCCGTTAATGTTATGTTATGTTAGTATCTTATACCTGCACTGAGAGTCTGAGACAGTAGGCCGTCTTTAACAGCCTATTCCTCTCTTTTATTCGTTTCGTTTATTGATATTTTGAACATTAATGGAAAATGTGGCAAGTTATCAAAACAACACTGTATAACGGTTTCGTTAACGGTCAAAGGAGCGATGTTCAGAACATGCTTGTTCTGAAAGTTATGAAAATTAGATTCCTCGAAGCTTTCATGTAGCTTAGCAACCCTTCATAGTTCGCCGGGCTTCGTTTCACTGTAAGTACTCAGTTGTGTCTGAAAGTATGGTAGTGGACGAGTACAGAGAGAGTATATATTGCTGACTTCGAAGTAAAACACAAGGTATGAGACAATAGCAAAATGGCAACTAAAATGTCAAAGCAAAACACTATCCAAAAACAAATTATCTTTCGTTTTTGGATATATTTATCTTTATAAGGTGTAATTATGTACCTACAAAAAGGTCGGGCAAACTCCAACACAGTCGTTTCAAGTTTTCTTCAATTTAACCATGTAAACTGGTTTTTCATAATTATGTTTATTTTCGTAGTAAGTCGGGTCTTTTCGGTCTTTGTTAAGTAACTAACCGCTGCGCGTTATTTGACACTCACTTAAACACCTACTTGAAAGCTGAGCCGCATGACGTCACCCGCCGCGCGTCCGTCACTTGTTAGTAAACATTTTTTTACGACCTCTTCTCAGAATGGATATGAAAGAAGTGGTGTTTTTATGATTAGCCGATGTTTAGAGAGCATTCAAAGAATTTTATTTCGTTGCTTGTTGTGCACATGATTAAGTTTTATGAACTATGAAAGTAGAAGCTAGCTATAAAAACGGCAATACCTGAGCTGAAAAATGGAATATTTCCATAATTAGATCGATAACCCCCTTATTTTATTTATTCAATAGGGCAATTGGTTTATGTGTTGTACGATAAAAACAATAAAAGGGTGTCTTAATGTAAAAAAAATGAAAACAAACACAACATAAAATTTGGCAGATGGCGGATTTACTTACTTCAACGTACGTCAAACTTAACTTGTTCCACTTTACCATTTTTTTAAAAATACTTACAAAATGTTTTCAGACGTCAAATTTTCCATGGACATCGCTATTATTTAAACGTCTGTATCAAAATTGACAGATTTTCATAGTAAACAATGGAACACGACCGAAATGTAATAAGACACAGACTAAAAATCTTGGGGAGTTTTGTCACCGCGAGTGTGCAGCTACCATAAAAATCTGGGGACAACGCCGCTTGAAGGCCCGTGGGGAAACGTTGTCCCCAGATTTTTGATTTTGTTTTTTTTGTTTTTGTTTTTTTTTTTAAATTGACGAATCGCCCGAAATGTAATAGGACCTGTCAATTTTTCTGTGTCCTATTACATTTCGGGCGATTCGTCAATTTTGAAAAAAAAACAAAAACAAAAAAATCAAAATCAAAAATCTGGGGACAACGTTCCCCAAGTGCCTTCAAATTTAACCATGTAAACTGGTTTTTCATATGTTTATTTTCGTAGTAAGTCGGGTCTTTTCGGTCTTTGTTAAGTAACTAAATACTGTGAAACATAATTAAACAAAGGCAGTGTTTCGGCAACAAGAGCCTAGACAAAGGACGTGTCGCCCGCGGCGGCTTGATAACACAAACTTCGCGCTCCGCTGCTTTTGACTGTAGTTCGACTGTTGGATAGTTACCTTTGCAACTTACACTGTTAATTGACACAGATGACTTCAACCTAAATAGTTGCGGTAAATTTTAGTCAGTGTAAAGTTAATGGTAAAAAACTGGGTTTAGCATTTAGGCGGCCTGCATCTACCGAAAACCTGAAACCCTTATCCGGTCATCGGCGGTGGAGATGAGACAACTACTGAACGTGCCATCCGAAGCACGGAAATGGGCGAAAAATACTAAATTTCGGTCGGAATGGTCACCCATCCCCTTTCCGACCCAGCGTACCTTTACTCGCTACACACGTTGTCGATCCATTGTCACAACTGTGCCATTTATAAATATTAACAAGAAAACGATTGGATTAATCAAAAGTCGAGGGAAAGCAAAAAATCGGGGCACACTGACAACACTACAACTGAACGGCCACCGTTACCGCTACCGCAAACCGCATGTGTCAATACGACGCGGTGGCGGAGAGGTCACACCACCCACACATCCGGAGCATCGCTCCGTACCACTCCCGCCCTCCGGAAGGCAAAGCTCTACCCAGCGACCTCATGCACCAAGAAGACTTTGCCTGGGCCACTAGCTCGCAGGTGAAAACCTCGCTGGCAGCCGGGCTACACCCGGACTGACACAACTACAATGCCGGCTAGAGGCCAAGACCTGCACCACCATTGGCTCGCAGGCAGAAGACCTCGCAAGTGGCACGCCAGCGAGTCCACTGTGGTAGCAGTAGGCGACCCGAACTACTGGAAGGAGCCATCGCTCTGGACTGTTTTCCCATCGTTCACAAAATGGACGCCTAGAAGACATCCCGCACGGATACGACGCGGCGACGCATTTTGGGCAAAAAACAGTAAACAATTCAAAGATCAGTAAATCCTCGCGTTGATATGAAAATAATATCACGTCTTGATGTTTAAAGAATTTCAGGACCCCCTCAGTAGAAGCTGCAATTGCTTACAGAAGCCCCTTTTAGTAGATTCGTGTTGGAATTTTTAATTCAATTATGATAGCGATCTTGTTTAATGACCGTCCTGTTACAGCGAAGGACTCGCTTTTTATACCTCCCCCTTCGGTTGGGAAATATTTTTTTATTCTTTTTCTGTTACAGGAACTTGGTCAAGCGAATCTTGGGCAAAGCTGTTGATGTTCTGTAGAAAAATATTGACAAAAGAAAGTTTAGCGATATGTATTTAAAAATTGAATTGGAGACTTCGATCATTACTGGTAGATGCACAGTTAATTTTTTTAATAAACTCGAGTTCGTTCTTGTAAAGTTCGAAGTAAGTAAGATAGACAGTTTTGACGCGGAGTTTACTTCAGGACATAACATCCCTAACGACCATAACGCTAATGGGTTAGTCAGTGGCACACTGATTGTTGCCGTCATTGTGAACATAACATTTCGCTAAGGGAACTTGAACCTAACGTGGTAAGGGGCGAGCCTACCGCCGTGATCCGGGTTGCTTCGCTTTTTATCGGTGTTTTCCATCACCAGAGACGTAGCCGCAAATTGTACAATGAACACAAAGTAGCTGTGTCCCGGCCGGATTTGATCTCGGGACCATCGGGTTCCAAGCCAGAGTGTTTAACCACTAGGCCCCGACGCCCTCCAGAAAACATCACGTCACGTTCACGTCAGAAAAGAAAGAAAAAGTCCAATGCCTGATTTGGAAGCCTTTTCACGAGGATGACATTTTGAGCGCTTACTGTGCATCTACCATTTTACATGATAGAAGATTTGGGCGCCATGTGGCCTAGTTTTTGAGCACTCGGACTTGGAACCAGTTTGGTACCGGGTTCAAATCTGTCCGGAACACCAATTTTTTGTAAGTATATAATGTAAACTTGCTCTACACAACCTCTGGCTCGCTCTTTACCACGTTGGATTCAAATTCTTTCGGCGAAGTGTGGGCTTTCAAAAGTTCCGTTTTATGACGGCACCTGGCAGTGTGCCACTGACTACCTCGCTTAGGATATGGTCTTGAGCATACGCTATGTTATGTTACGTTGAAGGTATTGTTTCCCTAGCCAGTTGTTGCTGGTAAAATATTCATGAAACAAACATTTGTCATGTTTGTTGATACGTAGTTACGCGTGCCCAGCGCCTAGGAGGTTCCGAACAACTGGATTTTGTAGAATTTGGAAGAAGTGGCTTTTTTACGTTTTTTTCCAAATTTCTTTTGCTGTTTAGCCGATGGCTGACAAAAGCATGCGTATTTCAGGCCGCCTGAATTAGCTTCTAAAAATATGACTGTTAGTGGTTTACCTTTCTTACTTAGTTTAGTGTTACAAACTTGTATTATTTCAACCTAATTACGGAATTTCCTTTTTGCGACTGCCATCTAAAAATTAACTGCTCAACTGGCCCTTTGAAGCACAGAGAAGTCGGCGCAAATATTAGGTTACTTATCCGTTTACTGACCGCGCTAAAATTGCTTAACTTGCTAGTTGGTAGCAGTAAAGTCAATTTAAACTTCGTCCTAATTAGTACTTGCATCAACAAAATTAGGGATTCTGTCAGAGCTAACTTTTAAGACTGGAGTAAAGTACAATTTAGAACGGAGTGAAGGTTGCAAGTAGTAAGGAAAGTTGAAACGTCTTTACGGGGCCGACTTTGTTTAAAATTTGGCTATCTGACCTGCTGTGAATATGAAATTATGTCAATAACATAACATAAGCACCTAAAAACATTTCCCTAACAGTGTAGTTAGAAGCACGCTGATTGTTGCCGTCACTGGTAAACGTAACATGCAGAAGTCCACATTTCGCCAGGAAAATTTAGGCCCAATGGTACCGCGACTTTACTCCCGTTTATCCTGGTTCCTATAGAAGGGGTTTTTGTAGAATAGAATAGAAGGGTAAGAATTGAAGGGTTTTTATAGAAGTTTTCCATCACAGGAGAGTTGTGAATGTATATTGTACAATGAACACAAAGTAAGTGTTCCGGCCAGTTTTGAACCCGGGACCAACGGACTACGGACTATACTTCTACTTTGGGTATTAACGATTCCCTTTTTCAGAAGTAATTTTCTGAGCTACGACTATTTTTTGAATCTGTGGCCAGGGCAATTCTAACATGCCAATTTTTTGAATTCCAAAAGTAACATTTGGTGCGGAACCCTAGAAAGTGAAGGCACGATTTAAACATCTGAAATGTCTTAGAAGGATTGATAAATTTTCATAATTGTCCGTACGCACATTAAAAAGTTGCCCTACGTTTTGTTACAAAAGAGACGGGCGGTTTGATCAGTAATTATTTTCAACGATTAGGGTGACAGTTGCGGGATCATTGACAGACATTTGCAGGGGGTTTTGGGGAAAAGTATATTTCTGTTTTGGTTGCGTCTATTTTGTGTTTACGAAATTTTGTCACACGACAAGCTGCATAGATAATACTGCGATCTATTAGTATTATCTAATTAAAAGGGGTTAGGCGGTCAGCGAAAATTCAGATTTCGTAGCTCTTCGCGCCTGAGGTAAGGGAATGGGGAGGAGGTGATTGTCCGCGTTAAGTATGGAATAAACGTGCTCGAAACTAAAAATCGTAAGCGCCATTCACATTTTTATCAAAAAGTGAATGAAAATATTTAGTATTTTCTAAATCTAAAACAGTCACGAAATCAAGAAGGTAAATACCTATGTTTTTGTGATTTTATACGAATTATTATCGTAAAATGCGGTTGTAATGAGCATTTATATGATATTTTAGCGGTAACTTCAGGATTTTTTTCTATCGAGCAAAGTTTCGTGTTTTGGAAACAGTCATCCCATCACACATACGCTCTGTAATACATATCAGAAATTTCAGTTTTCAATTATAGCTCATAGATAACAGTCCATTTTGCCGTTTTCACCTACTAAGGCCCCTTAATACATAGTCATTATTTTGACAATAGTATCATGAGCCACTTCAGTGAACCAGAAAATCTGTCAACCACCATGGTCTCGTACAGTTAAATGGCTGAGATGTTTCCTTCTTAAGACACTGAAATTGTGGAACAGTATCCCTACCGATGTTTTTCCAATAAGCTGTAGCATGGAAGTCTTCAAGAGGAGTATGAAAAGGTTCATAGCACCTTACAGGCAACGGACGAGCGATGACCTTGGTGTTACGAGTAACCGTAGGTAATAGTAACTTTAGGTTATAGTAACCGTTTACTATCAGGCGGTCCGCTATTTGCCACCATCGTTGTATAAAAAAACATAATTGTACTCCATCCTGTAAAGCCTCAAATTATCGAGCAATCTGTAGAAATCATAAAAAACCGCTACCCCAATAAAAATGAAACTTAAAAGTTGATCTTGCATTTTACGGGGTGGGCAAGCACAAAATCCTAAAGCAGAAAGAGGAGGCCAGAAAGTTTCTTGCTAATTCAATCAGACCCTCCTGGCTTATGTTTGATGAAGGGCAACGATGGAACCTTCCAGGTGGGTTTTTTTTTAATTTCTCTGACAGCGGCAAAGGCGATGTTAAAACTGTAAATTTTGGATCACTGACTCCTGATCCAATTTTAAAATATTTTTGCAAGCGGGATCCCTTTCATTGGCATAATGTGTTTTGTCCTAAAATGGATTGGCATAATTTATTTAGCATAATATTATTAATTTGCCCGAATTTGGTTTTAGCATAATATGTACTGTGGCATAATTATTATTTAGCATAATGCATTTATGCATAATGTTTTTTGGCTTAATTTTTTTTTTTGGCGAAATTATCATTAGTAGTAATTACAATATGCTCACTTATTTTATGCTTAAAATGTTTATGCTTCTTGACAGTGAACCTTTGCAAGCACCAACTTTTTGGTTAAATAGTGAATTTTAGATACTTTAGCTAATGAGAGGTAAAACAAGAGTTAAAAAATGAGGCTATTTTTTTTAGGTTACAGGTATGAAGAGGTTAGACTTTGTCAAATCTCTATTTAAGAATGTAATGCCCGTTTTTCAGCAGAGCAACAGCACCGTCTATTGGTCTCTTGATTCGACTCAGACTCAGGACTCATGACTCTGGCGGTGCCAATCGCCAACTTCCTCAGCCGTCTGTATTTATTGAGAAAACGCAATGCTTGCGCGATTCATTGACGGATAACGCCATCTAGCTGTTGCCTTCGTACATTAAACATAATTTATTAAATTATTAATAATTACAAAATTTGGATAATTAGTTTAATTCGGCGCGAGTGTGTCGCACCATTATCTGTAGGCTGTGCGTTCCGAAGCCGCGTCGGTAAAGAAAAAATAAATAACTAAGGAGGTAGTGTCATGGCCGGCGGGTTTAAATCTTTTGCTGGTCATGCCTAGGAGTTTGTATTTTTGATGTGTAATTTCCCTTTGCCAATTTAGAACCTCGGCAGAGTGTTTTAACCGAATAATTAGTGTGGTTGGTGCGGATATTTGTGCATTTAGTTTGGGTGTACGGTTACCCATTTATTTTTACCTAGGGTGTAGGTAGGCTGTGCCACCCTCTAGGAAAGGAGATATTTAAGGGATATTTCCTGATTTCATGTTTCAAGTGTTGCTTACGGGCTAGGAACAAGCGCATCTTCGCCGTTCCTCCCTGTTTTGTGGTGAACTTGCCCCAGAAGGGTGCAAAGATGTCTAACTTAGATACCCCCGACGGGCCTAGAACAAACTGTCCTCCCTAACCCTTACTTTCTCTGGCTCAATCCCCCTCTAATTGAGTCCAGCTTAATATTGTATACTACAATGGCGCCCGAACATACTTTAGGAGGCTCAGGGGTCCTTAATTGTCCTATTTTCTGGTCCCATAACGCTCAGAAAATATTGTTGGTCGACAGTCGGGGAACTTTTTTTTCTATTTTGGTGTAAAAATGTGCTAAAGTATGCTTATTTTCATGTTATTAATGCTTCTAAACGGCAAACCAACAAAATAATTAACGAAAGTAACAATATTTGATGAATAAAATGGAAATTTTGAAAAATGTATGAACTTAGCGGCTTCATGGAATTATCTTGTTGTATTTTCTTTAAAAAGGTACTTCACCATTCACAATACAGCAGTCTGTCTGTCTGTGTGGGCAAATTTGCTTAATTGAGTGCGGTTTAAACAATAAATTAACTTTAAAAAGTTTAAATTTGAAAAACTGAGGGTGTATGTTTGGAGGTTATTTTACTTTGATTTTTGTGATTTGTATCTTGAAACTACAGGAAAAGTGTAGGAAGCAATATTAAATGTAATAAAAAGAGGTTAACTAACACAAGCACTGTGCATTTGTCAAGACAAGACTGATTTTATGCAAAAAATCTCTTCATTGTTATTCTGAAAAAGTGAGATGTGATTTTGTTGTTTTCAGCGTGTAGGACAGAGTATATTACAGTTTTACAATTGTCTGAGCATATTAACACTGCATTTGTGGTTAAATAATAGAAATAATGAAGATTGTTGGTGATTTTAGTGAAATATCTGCAAAGAAAAGTTAAAAAATTAAAAATATTCAGCGTTATAATGATATTTATTTCCTTCAATATCTTGAAAATTACACATGTTTTGGTCTTGATTATGTCCAGTAATGGCAGTTCAGCACTAATGTTTGGAATATATTGAATTCCTGTGATCCTTTTGTTGTTGGCAGCGTTGAATTTTGTGATTTTAATCATTTTATAAATATTTGACACTTGTCTTCATAACCTCATGTGTTTTGGCAAATAATACAACAAATGCAAGGCTTGAGTAGTCTTGATGGTCACTTTTCTGCATTTTCTTTGATTTTAAAGCTCCAGTCAAGCCATTTCATATGAAATAATTGTAAACAAATTCACTTTAACATTCCTGGATGACTCCATTCTGTCAGGCCTTATTTTGACCTGAAAAAGCTTATTTTGTTCCTGAAATCGTATTCTGTCAGTTTTGCAGCGTCTTATTAGTTAGATATCAGTGGATTATTGGTAAATTTTTGGTATTTTGTCAAGCAATGAACATGGTACAATCTTGTTTAAGTATGAATAGTCTAATTAAATGTTGAAAATTTTGATGTCAAAGTGACAAGTAGTGACAGATGGTTTTGTCTTTGGTAAATGCACAGATAGTAATAAAAGGAAGTTATTGATTTACTAATAATATTAGTTATTATTTTGGAACAAGCAAATTGCATAGTGGTGAAATTTGCTTGACTGAACTAAGATCACTATAAAATAAAATACATCATAAATTAGAAAGAAAAAGGAAAGAAAGAAAAAAAAAACAAATCAAAGTACCGTTCAAAGTTACGGTACCTATTTAAAAGTTTTAGTGTGAAAAAAAATGGTTGCGGTCCGGATTTTGATTGCTGTAAATAAATCATAAGTTGAAGAAAAATATAAAAAAAAAATTCAATAAAAAAAAAGTAAAAGTAAACGCACTTTTGGTGTTTAAAAATTATGGTTTGTAAGAAACTGGTTGCGGTCCGAATTTTGATTGCTGCTGTGAAATAAGTCATAAGTTGTGGGAAAAAAATGAAAGTACAGTACAAAGTTGCGTACTTAGTGGAAAATTATAATTGTTAAGATAATGGTTTCGGTACGGTTTTGTATAAGTCTAAGTTGTGTATGAAATAGGGAAAAAATGTTCTAAGGGAACACTTTGTTTTTTTTACGATCTTTTATTCATCATTCACCGTGAGTGTGGCGGTCGACCGAATACCCACTCCGCCGTTCTTCCTGGCGTGCCGTAGAAATCGGCTGTAGGATAAAGCACCAATTACCACCGTAATTTGTTTATTTATTTATTATTATTCCGCAAAGGTGCTTTGGGGTATGCATTTGCCTGTGTGCTCGCGTGTGTCTAAGTGGGAGTTTTGTTCTTTCCCCTTGTTTTCTAAATTCATTCGTTTGTCTACGAGACGACTTTCGTGTTCTACTGTTTTATACCCCCTTCTTGGTTGGCAGCCTCCGCTGGGACCACCATCAAACGTGTGCTTGGCTTTTTAATGGTTTTTGTTCATCCAAGATGTTCCTGCGTTCCCATTGTTTGGATCGTACTGGGGCCACCGCTGATTATTTCGCTCGCCGATGGCAAATGTAACCATCGGTTAATGGGTGTTTAGTTATAGCTTATGGTGGCAGTGAATCATTCCGTCGTTTCTGCATCGAATATTAAGTAAATTAATTATTAATTTGTGTTACACACGCGCTCACCCCCAAATGAAATTGCGACTATTTACAGGAGTATTTGATCACTAACACCTTGTATCGCATACTCCCGTACATATTATTATCTGTGTATCGTATCTTATCGTACCCCGGTAGCTGTAGTCTCCGATTTTATATATATTTTTTTGTTGTTACTTTGCTTAAAAATTCAGTAAACTCGAATAGAGTATTATCATATTTTTTAAATTACCTTGTACCTAACATCGGTAGCTATTCGACTCCGATTTTAATGAGTGTTGTGGGTGTTAATTCTATGGAACCGAATACAGTTCTTATATACCTTGTATATGTACGTCGTTAGCGGAAGGCTTACGATTTTGTTTTTTTTTAAACTTGAACTTCAAAAACAACTAAGGTTATGTTTGATGATATACACCTATCCATAGGGTGTGTATAAACAGTGTTTCTTCATATTTCGAAGAGTTTTATTTTTGCTCCGGCTGTAGGTACGGACGAGGGCGTCCGGCGAATTCCCTGCGTGAATTCTGACGTGGTTGGGGGGATACTGTAATGCCCGTTTTTCAGCAGAGCAACAGCACCGTCTATTGGTCTCTTGATTCGACTCAGACTCAGGACTCATGACTCTGGCGGTGCCAATCGCCAACTTCCTCAGCCGTCTGTATTTATTGAGAAAACGCAATGCTTGCGCGATTCATTGACGGATAACGCCATCTAGCTGTTGCCTTCGTACATTAAACATAATTTATTAAATTATTAATAATTACAAAATTTGGATAATTAGTTTAATTCGGCGCGAGTGTGTCGCACCATTATCTGTAGGCTGTGCGTTCCGAAGCCGCGTCGGTAAAGAAAAAATAAATAACTAAGGAGGTAGTGTCATGGCCGGCGGGTTTAAATCTTTTGCTGGTCATGCCTAGGAGTTTGTATTTTTGATGTGTAATTTCCCTTTGCCAATTTAGAACCTCGGCAGAGTGTTTTAACCGAATAATTAGTGTGGTTGGTGCGGATATTTGTGCATTTAGTTTGGGTGTACGGTTACCCATTTATTTTTACCTAGGGTGTAGGTAGGCTGTGCCACCCTCTAGGAAAGGAGATATTTAAGGGATATTTCCTGATTTCATGTTTCAAGTGTTGCTTACGGGCTAGGAACAAGCGCATCTTCGCCGTTCCTCCCTGTTTTGTGGTGAACTTGCCCCAGAAGGGTGCAAAGATGTCTAACTTAGATACCCCCGACGGGCCTAGAACAAACTGTCCTCCCTAACCCTTACTTTCTCTGGCTCAATCCCCCTCTAATTGAGTCCAGCTTAATATTGTATACTACAATGGCGCCCGAACATACTTTAGGAGGCTCAGGGGTCCTTAATTGTCCTATTTTCTGGTCCCATAACGCTCAGAAAATATTGTTGGTCGACAGTCGGGGAACTTTTTTTTCTATTTTGGTGTAAAAATGTGCTAAAGTATGCTTATTTTCATGTTATTAATGCTTCTAAACGGCAAACCAACAAAATAATTAACGAAAGTAACAATATTTGATGAATAAAATGGAAATTTTGAAAAATGTATGAACTTAGCGGCTTCATGGAATTATCTTGTTGTATTTTCTTTAAAAAGGTACTTCACCATTCACAATACAGCAGTCTGTCTGTCTGTGTGGGCAAATTTGCTTAATTGAGTGCGGTTTAAACAATAAATTAACTTTAAAAAGTTTAAATTTGAAAAACTGAGGGTGTATGTTTGGAGGTTATTTTACTTTGATTTTTGTGATTTGTATCTTGAAACTACAGGAAAAGTGTAGGAAGCAATATTAAATGTAATAAAAAGAGGTTAACTAACACAAGCACTGTGCATTTGTCAAGACAAGACTGATTTTATGCAAAAAATCTCTTCATTGTTATTCTGAAAAAGTGAGATGTGATTTTGTTGTTTTCAGCGTGTAGGACAGAGTATATTACAGTTTTACAATTGTCTGAGCATATTAACACTGCATTTGTGGTTAAATAATAGAAATAATGAAGATTGTTGGTGATTTTAGTGAAATATCTGCAAAGAAAAGTTAAAAAATTAAAAATATTCAGCGTTATAATGATATTTATTTCCTTCAATATCTTGAAAATTACACATGTTTTGGTCTTGATTATGTCCAGTAATGGCAGTTCAGCACTAATGTTTGGAATATATTGAATTCCTGTGATCCTTTTGTTGTTGGCAGCGTTGAATTTTGTGATTTTAATCATTTTATAAATATTTGACACTTGTCTTCATAACCTCATGTGTTTTGGCAAATAATACAACAAATGCAAGGCTTGAGTAGTCTTGATGGTCACTTTTCTGCATTTTCTTTGATTTTAAAGCTCCAGTCAAGCCATTTCATATGAAATAATTGTAAACAAATTCACTTTAACATTCCTGGATGACTCCATTCTGTCAGGCCTTATTTTGACCTGAAAAAGCTTATTTTGTTCCTGAAATCGTATTCTGTCAGTTTTGCAGCGTCTTATTAGTTAGATATCAGTGGATTATTGGTAAATTTTTGGTATTTTGTCAAGCAATGAACATGGTACAATCTTGTTTAAGTATGAATAGTCTAATTAAATGTTGAAAATTTTGATGTCAAAGTGACAAGTAGTGACAGATGGTTTTGTCTTTGGTAAATGCACAGATAGTAATAAAAGGAAGTTATTGATTTACTAATAATATTAGTTATTATTTTGGAACAAGCAAATTGCATAGTGGTGAAATTTGCTTGACTGAACTAAGATCACTATAAAATAAAATACATCATAAATTAGAAAGAAAAAGGAAAGAAAGAAAAAAAAAACAAATCAAAGTACCGTTCAAAGTTACGGTACCTATTTAAAAGTTTTAGTGTGAAAAAAAATGGTTGCGGTCCGGATTTTGATTGCTGTAAATAAATCATAAGTTGAAGAAAAATATAAAAAAAAAATTCAATAAAAAAAAAGTAAAAGTAAACGCACTTTTGGTGTTTAAAAATTATGGTTTGTAAGAAACTGGTTGCGGTCCGAATTTTGATTGCTGCTGTGAAATAAGTCATAAGTTGTGGGAAAAAAATGAAAGTACAGTACAAAGTTGCGTACTTAGTGGAAAATTATAATTGTTAAGATAATGGTTTCGGTACGGTTTTGTATAAGTCTAAGTTGTGTATGAAATAGGGAAAAAATGTTCTAAGGGAACACTTTGTTTTTTTTACGATCTTTTATTCATCATTCACCGTGAGTGTGGCGGTCGACCGAATACCCACTCCGCCGTTCTTCCTGGCGTGCCGTAGAAATCGGCTGTAGGATAAAGCACCAATTACCACCGTAATTTGTTTATTTATTTATTATTATTCCGCAAAGGTGCTTTGGGGTATGCATTTGCCTGTGTGCTCGCGTGTGTCTAAGTGGGAGTTTTGTTCTTTCCCCTTGTTTTCTAAATTCATTCGTTTGTCTACGAGACGACTTTCGTGTTCTACTGTTTTATACCCCCTTCTTGGTTGGCAGCCTCCGCTGGGACCACCATCAAACGTGTGCTTGGCTTTTTAATGGTTTTTGTTCATCCAAGATGTTCCTGCGTTCCCATTGTTTGGATCGTACTGGGGCCACCGCTGATTATTTCGCTCGCCGATGGCAAATGTAACCATCGGTTAATGGGTGTTTAGTTATAGCTTATGGTGGCAGTGAATCATTCCGTCGTTTCTGCATCGAATATTAAGTAAATTAATTATTAATTTGTGTTACACACGCGCTCACCCCCAAATGAAATTGCGACTATTTACAGGAGTATTTGATCACTAACACCTTGTATCGCATACTCCCGTACATATTATTATCTGTGTATCGTATCTTATCGTACCCCGGTAGCTGTAGTCTCCGATTTTATATATATTTTTTTGTTGTTACTTTGCTTAAAAATTCAGTAAACTCGAATAGAGTATTATCATATTTTTTAAATTACCTTGTACCTAACATCGGTAGCTATTCGACTCCGATTTTAATGAGTGTTGTGGGTGTTAATTCTATGGAACCGAATACAGTTCTTATATACCTTGTATATGTACGTCGTTAGCGGAAGGCTTACGATTTTGTTTTTTTTTAAACTTGAACTTCAAAAACAACTAAGGTTATGTTTGATGATATACACCTATCCATAGGGTGTGTATAAACAGTGTTTCTTCATATTTCGAAGAGTTTTATTTTTGCTCCGGCTGTAGGTACGGACGAGGGCGTCCGGCGAATTCCCTGCGTGAATTCTGACGTGGTTGGGGGGATACTGTAATGCCCGTTTTTCAGCAGAGCAACAGCACCGTCTATTGGTCTCTTGATTCGACTCAGACTCAGGACTCATGACTCTGGCGGTGCCAATCGCCAACTTCCTCAGCCGTCTGTATTTATTGAGAAAACGCAATGCTTGCGCGATTCATTGACGGATAACGCCATCTAGCTGTTGCCTTCGTACATTAAACATAATTTATTAAATTATTAATAATTACAAAATTTGGATAATTAGTTTAATTCGGCGCGAGTGTGTCGCACCATTATCTGTAGGCTGTGCGTTCCGAAGCCGCGTCGGTAAAGAAAAAATAAATAACTAAGGAGGTAGTGTCATGGCCGGCGGGTTTAAATCTTTTGCTGGTCATGCCTAGGAGTTTGTATTTTTGATGTGTAATTTCCCTTTGCCAATTTAGAACCTCGGCAGAGTGTTTTAACCGAATAATTAGTGTGGTTGGTGCGGATATTTGTGCATTTAGTTTGGGTGTACGGTTACCCATTTATTTTTACCTAGGGTGTAGGTAGGCTGTGCCACCCTCTAGGAAAGGAGATATTTAAGGGATATTTCCTGATTTCATGTTTCAAGTGTTGCTTACGGGCTAGGAACAAGCGCATCTTCGCCGTTCCTCCCTGTTTTGTGGTGAACTTGCCCCAGAAGGGTGCAAAGATGTCTAACTTAGATACCCCCGACGGGCCTAGAACAAACTGTCCTCCCTAACCCTTACTTTCTCTGGCTCAATCCCCCTCTAATTGAGTCCAGCTTAATATTGTATACTACAATGGCGCCCGAACATACTTTAGGAGGCTCAGGGGTCCTTAATTGTCCTATTTTCTGGTCCCATAACGCTCAGAAAATATTGTTGGTCGACAGTCGGGGAACTTTTTTTTCTATTTTGGTGTAAAAATGTGCTAAAGTATGCTTATTTTCATGTTATTAATGCTTCTAAACGGCAAACCAACAAAATAATTAACGAAAGTAACAATATTTGATGAATAAAATGGAAATTTTGAAAAATGTATGAACTTAGCGGCTTCATGGAATTATCTTGTTGTATTTTCTTTAAAAAGGTACTTCACCATTCACAATACAGCAGTCTGTCTGTCTGTGTGGGCAAATTTGCTTAATTGAGTGCGGTTTAAACAATAAATTAACTTTAAAAAGTTTAAATTTGAAAAACTGAGGGTGTATGTTTGGAGGTTATTTTACTTTGATTTTTGTGATTTGTATCTTGAAACTACAGGAAAAGTGTAGGAAGCAATATTAAATGTAATAAAAAGAGGTTAACTAACACAAGCACTGTGCATTTGTCAAGACAAGACTGATTTTATGCAAAAAATCTCTTCATTGTTATTCTGAAAAAGTGAGATGTGATTTTGTTGTTTTCAGCGTGTAGGACAGAGTATATTACAGTTTTACAATTGTCTGAGCATATTAACACTGCATTTGTGGTTAAATAATAGAAATAATGAAGATTGTTGGTGATTTTAGTGAAATATCTGCAAAGAAAAGTTAAAAAATTAAAAATATTCAGCGTTATAATGATATTTATTTCCTTCAATATCTTGAAAATTACACATGTTTTGGTCTTGATTATGTCCAGTAATGGCAGTTCAGCACTAATGTTTGGAATATATTGAATTCCTGTGATCCTTTTGTTGTTGGCAGCGTTGAATTTTGTGATTTTAATCATTTTATAAATATTTGACACTTGTCTTCATAACCTCATGTGTTTTGGCAAATAATACAACAAATGCAAGGCTTGAGTAGTCTTGATGGTCACTTTTCTGCATTTTCTTTGATTTTAAAGCTCCAGTCAAGCCATTTCATATGAAATAATTGTAAACAAATTCACTTTAACATTCCTGGATGACTCCATTCTGTCAGGCCTTATTTTGACCTGAAAAAGCTTATTTTGTTCCTGAAATCGTATTCTGTCAGTTTTGCAGCGTCTTATTAGTTAGATATCAGTGGATTATTGGTAAATTTTTGGTATTTTGTCAAGCAATGAACATGGTACAATCTTGTTTAAGTATGAATAGTCTAATTAAATGTTGAAAATTTTGATGTCAAAGTGACAAGTAGTGACAGATGGTTTTGTCTTTGGTAAATGCACAGATAGTAATAAAAGGAAGTTATTGATTTACTAATAATATTAGTTATTATTTTGGAACAAGCAAATTGCATAGTGGTGAAATTTGCTTGACTGAACTAAGATCACTATAAAATAAAATACATCATAAATTAGAAAGAAAAAGGAAAGAAAGAAAAAAAAAACAAATCAAAGTACCGTTCAAAGTTACGGTACCTATTTAAAAGTTTTAGTGTGAAAAAAAATGGTTGCGGTCCGGATTTTGATTGCTGTAAATAAATCATAAGTTGAAGAAAAATATAAAAAAAAAATTCAATAAAAAAAAAGTAAAAGTAAACGCACTTTTGGTGTTTAAAAATTATGGTTTGTAAGAAACTGGTTGCGGTCCGAATTTTGATTGCTGCTGTGAAATAAGTCATAAGTTGTGGGAAAAAAATGAAAGTACAGTACAAAGTTGCGTACTTAGTGGAAAATTATAATTGTTAAGATAATGGTTTCGGTACGGTTTTGTATAAGTCTAAGTTGTGTATGAAATAGGGAAAAAATGTTCTAAGGGAACACTTTGTTTTTTTTACGATCTTTTATTCATCATTCACCGTGAGTGTGGCGGTCGACCGAATACCCACTCCGCCGTTCTTCCTGGCGTGCCGTAGAAATCGGCTGTAGGATAAAGCACCAATTACCACCGTAATTTGTTTATTTATTTATTATTATTCCGCAAAGGTGCTTTGGGGTATGCATTTGCCTGTGTGCTCGCGTGTGTCTAAGTGGGAGTTTTGTTCTTTCCCCTTGTTTTCTAAATTCATTCGTTTGTCTACGAGACGACTTTCGTGTTCTACTGTTTTATACCCCCTTCTTGGTTGGCAGCCTCCGCTGGGACCACCATCAAACGTGTGCTTGGCTTTTTAATGGTTTTTGTTCATCCAAGATGTTCCTGCGTTCCCATTGTTTGGATCGTACTGGGGCCACCGCTGATTATTTCGCTCGCCGATGGCAAATGTAACCATCGGTTAATGGGTGTTTAGTTATAGCTTATGGTGGCAGTGAATCATTCCGTCGTTTCTGCATCGAATATTAAGTAAATTAATTATTAATTTGTGTTACACACGCGCTCACCCCCAAATGAAATTGCGACTATTTACAGGAGTATTTGATCACTAACACCTTGTATCGCATACTCCCGTACATATTATTATCTGTGTATCGTATCTTATCGTACCCCGGTAGCTGTAGTCTCCGATTTTATATATATTTTTTTGTTGTTACTTTGCTTAAAAATTCAGTAAACTCGAATAGAGTATTATCATATTTTTTAAATTACCTTGTACCTAACATCGGTAGCTATTCGACTCCGATTTTAATGAGTGTTGTGGGTGTTAATTCTATGGAACCGAATACAGTTCTTATATACCTTGTATATGTACGTCGTTAGCGGAAGGCTTACGATTTTGTTTTTTTTTAAACTTGAACTTCAAAAACAACTAAGGTTATGTTTGATGATATACACCTATCCATAGGGTGTGTATAAACAGTGTTTCTTCATATTTCGAAGAGTTTTATTTTTGCTCCGGCTGTAGGTACGGACGAGGGCGTCCGGCGAATTCCCTGCGTGAATTCTGACGTGGTTGGGGGGATACTGTAATGCCCGTTTTTCAGCAGAGCAACAGCACCGTCTATTGGTCTCTTGATTCGACTCAGACTCAGGACTCATGACTCTGGCGGTGCCAATCGCCAACTTCCTCAGCCGTCTGTATTTATTGAGAAAACGCAATGCTTGCGCGATTCATTGACGGATAACGCCATCTAGCTGTTGCCTTCGTACATTAAACATAATTTATTAAATTATTAATAATTACAAAATTTGGATAATTAGTTTAATTCGGCGCGAGTGTGTCGCACCATTATCTGTAGGCTGTGCGTTCCGAAGCCGCGTCGGTAAAGAAAAAATAAATAACTAAGGAGGTAGTGTCATGGCCGGCGGGTTTAAATCTTTTGCTGGTCATGCCTAGGAGTTTGTATTTTTGATGTGTAATTTCCCTTTGCCAATTTAGAACCTCGGCAGAGTGTTTTAACCGAATAATTAGTGTGGTTGGTGCGGATATTTGTGCATTTAGTTTGGGTGTACGGTTACCCATTTATTTTTACCTAGGGTGTAGGTAGGCTGTGCCACCCTCTAGGAAAGGAGATATTTAAGGGATATTTCCTGATTTCATGTTTCAAGTGTTGCTTACGGGCTAGGAACAAGCGCATCTTCGCCGTTCCTCCCTGTTTTGTGGTGAACTTGCCCCAGAAGGGTGCAAAGATGTCTAACTTAGATACCCCCGACGGGCCTAGAACAAACTGTCCTCCCTAACCCTTACTTTCTCTGGCTCAATCCCCCTCTAATTGAGTCCAGCTTAATATTGTATACTACAATGGCGCCCGAACATACTTTAGGAGGCTCAGGGGTCCTTAATTGTCCTATTTTCTGGTCCCATAACGCTCAGAAAATATTGTTGGTCGACAGTCGGGGAACTTTTTTTTCTATTTTGGTGTAAAAATGTGCTAAAGTATGCTTATTTTCATGTTATTAATGCTTCTAAACGGCAAACCAACAAAATAATTAACGAAAGTAACAATATTTGATGAATAAAATGGAAATTTTGAAAAATGTATGAACTTAGCGGCTTCATGGAATTATCTTGTTGTATTTTCTTTAAAAAGGTACTTCACCATTCACAATACAGCAGTCTGTCTGTCTGTGTGGGCAAATTTGCTTAATTGAGTGCGGTTTAAACAATAAATTAACTTTAAAAAGTTTAAATTTGAAAAACTGAGGGTGTATGTTTGGAGGTTATTTTACTTTGATTTTTGTGATTTGTATCTTGAAACTACAGGAAAAGTGTAGGAAGCAATATTAAATGTAATAAAAAGAGGTTAACTAACACAAGCACTGTGCATTTGTCAAGACAAGACTGATTTTATGCAAAAAATCTCTTCATTGTTATTCTGAAAAAGTGAGATGTGATTTTGTTGTTTTCAGCGTGTAGGACAGAGTATATTACAGTTTTACAATTGTCTGAGCATATTAACACTGCATTTGTGGTTAAATAATAGAAATAATGAAGATTGTTGGTGATTTTAGTGAAATATCTGCAAAGAAAAGTTAAAAAATTAAAAATATTCAGCGTTATAATGATATTTATTTCCTTCAATATCTTGAAAATTACACATGTTTTGGTCTTGATTATGTCCAGTAATGGCAGTTCAGCACTAATGTTTGGAATATATTGAATTCCTGTGATCCTTTTGTTGTTGGCAGCGTTGAATTTTGTGATTTTAATCATTTTATAAATATTTGACACTTGTCTTCATAACCTCATGTGTTTTGGCAAATAATACAACAAATGCAAGGCTTGAGTAGTCTTGATGGTCACTTTTCTGCATTTTCTTTGATTTTAAAGCTCCAGTCAAGCCATTTCATATGAAATAATTGTAAACAAATTCACTTTAACATTCCTGGATGACTCCATTCTGTCAGGCCTTATTTTGACCTGAAAAAGCTTATTTTGTTCCTGAAATCGTATTCTGTCAGTTTTGCAGCGTCTTATTAGTTAGATATCAGTGGATTATTGGTAAATTTTTGGTATTTTGTCAAGCAATGAACATGGTACAATCTTGTTTAAGTATGAATAGTCTAATTAAATGTTGAAAATTTTGATGTCAAAGTGACAAGTAGTGACAGATGGTTTTGTCTTTGGTAAATGCACAGATAGTAATAAAAGGAAGTTATTGATTTACTAATAATATTAGTTATTATTTTGGAACAAGCAAATTGCATAGTGGTGAAATTTGCTTGACTGAACTAAGATCACTATAAAATAAAATACATCATAAATTAGAAAGAAAAAGGAAAGAAAGAAAAAAAAAACAAATCAAAGTACCGTTCAAAGTTACGGTACCTATTTAAAAGTTTTAGTGTGAAAAAAAATGGTTGCGGTCCGGATTTTGATTGCTGTAAATAAATCATAAGTTGAAGAAAAATATAAAAAAAAAATTCAATAAAAAAAAAGTAAAAGTAAACGCACTTTTGGTGTTTAAAAATTATGGTTTGTAAGAAACTGGTTGCGGTCCGAATTTTGATTGCTGCTGTGAAATAAGTCATAAGTTGTGGGAAAAAAATGAAAGTACAGTACAAAGTTGCGTACTTAGTGGAAAATTATAATTGTTAAGATAATGGTTTCGGTACGGTTTTGTATAAGTCTAAGTTGTGTATGAAATAGGGAAAAAATGTTCTAAGGGAACACTTTGTTTTTTTTACGATCTTTTATTCATCATTCACCGTGAGTGTGGCGGTCGACCGAATACCCACTCCGCCGTTCTTCCTGGCGTGCCGTAGAAATCGGCTGTAGGATAAAGCACCAATTACCACCGTAATTTGTTTATTTATTTATTATTATTCCGCAAAGGTGCTTTGGGGTATGCATTTGCCTGTGTGCTCGCGTGTGTCTAAGTGGGAGTTTTGTTCTTTCCCCTTGTTTTCTAAATTCATTCGTTTGTCTACGAGACGACTTTCGTGTTCTACTGTTTTATACCCCCTTCTTGGTTGGCAGCCTCCGCTGGGACCACCATCAAACGTGTGCTTGGCTTTTTAATGGTTTTTGTTCATCCAAGATGTTCCTGCGTTCCCATTGTTTGGATCGTACTGGGGCCACCGCTGATTATTTCGCTCGCCGATGGCAAATGTAACCATCGGTTAATGGGTGTTTAGTTATAGCTTATGGTGGCAGTGAATCATTCCGTCGTTTCTGCATCGAATATTAAGTAAATTAATTATTAATTTGTGTTACACACGCGCTCACCCCCAAATGAAATTGCGACTATTTACAGGAGTATTTGATCACTAACACCTTGTATCGCATACTCCCGTACATATTATTATCTGTGTATCGTATCTTATCGTACCCCGGTAGCTGTAGTCTCCGATTTTATATATATTTTTTTGTTGTTACTTTGCTTAAAAATTCAGTAAACTCGAATAGAGTATTATCATATTTTTTAAATTACCTTGTACCTAACATCGGTAGCTATTCGACTCCGATTTTAATGAGTGTTGTGGGTGTTAATTCTATGGAACCGAATACAGTTCTTATATACCTTGTATATGTACGTCGTTAGCGGAAGGCTTACGATTTTGTTTTTTTTTAAACTTGAACTTCAAAAACAACTAAGGTTATGTTTGATGATATACACCTATCCATAGGGTGTGTATAAACAGTGTTTCTTCATATTTCGAAGAGTTTTATTTTTGCTCCGGCTGTAGGTACGGACGAGGGCGTCCGGCGAATTCCCTGCGTGAATTCTGACGTGGTTGGGGGGATACTGTAATGCCCGTTTTTCAGCAGAGCAACAGCACCGTCTATTGGTCTCTTGATTCGACTCAGACTCAGGACTCATGACTCTGGCGGTGCCAATCGCCAACTTCCTCAGCCGTCTGTATTTATTGAGAAAACGCAATGCTTGCGCGATTCATTGACGGATAACGCCATCTAGCTGTTGCCTTCGTACATTAAACATAATTTATTAAATTATTAATAATTACAAAATTTGGATAATTAGTTTAATTCGGCGCGAGTGTGTCGCACCATTATCTGTAGGCTGTGCGTTCCGAAGCCGCGTCGGTAAAGAAAAAATAAATAACTAAGGAGGTAGTGTCATGGCCGGCGGGTTTAAATCTTTTGCTGGTCATGCCTAGGAGTTTGTATTTTTGATGTGTAATTTCCCTTTGCCAATTTAGAACCTCGGCAGAGTGTTTTAACCGAATAATTAGTGTGGTTGGTGCGGATATTTGTGCATTTAGTTTGGGTGTACGGTTACCCATTTATTTTTACCTAGGGTGTAGGTAGGCTGTGCCACCCTCTAGGAAAGGAGATATTTAAGGGATATTTCCTGATTTCATGTTTCAAGTGTTGCTTACGGGCTAGGAACAAGCGCATCTTCGCCGTTCCTCCCTGTTTTGTGGTGAACTTGCCCCAGAAGGGTGCAAAGATGTCTAACTTAGATACCCCCGACGGGCCTAGAACAAACTGTCCTCCCTAACCCTTACTTTCTCTGGCTCAATCCCCCTCTAATTGAGTCCAGCTTAATATTGTATACTACAATGGCGCCCGAACATACTTTAGGAGGCTCAGGGGTCCTTAATTGTCCTATTTTCTGGTCCCATAACGCTCAGAAAATATTGTTGGTCGACAGTCGGGGAACTTTTTTTTCTATTTTGGTGTAAAAATGTGCTAAAGTATGCTTATTTTCATGTTATTAATGCTTCTAAACGGCAAACCAACAAAATAATTAACGAAAGTAACAATATTTGATGAATAAAATGGAAATTTTGAAAAATGTATGAACTTAGCGGCTTCATGGAATTATCTTGTTGTATTTTCTTTAAAAAGGTACTTCACCATTCACAATACAGCAGTCTGTCGAAAAAATATGCCAGATAACTACTACATAAACATTACGTAAACTGCTCAGGGGCACAGGCCTCACCCCAACTATGAGGTGGCTTGAGCCATACTCCATCACGCGGGCTTAATGTCAGATGTTATCAAGCCGCCCCAAGGCCTTCGACTAGGCCTAACCACTGACATCTAGCGACGTCAATCGGAACCAACTGCTCAAAGTGCCCTCCGAACCACGGAGATGCCCGTAAATAACATTTTAGTCCAGTCATTTAAGCTTAAATTAAGTAAGAATCTCGGAATTCGAGATACCCAGCTGTAAGTCTGTAAATACTTGTATATTGACACCCTAAAAGTTGTCTCAAAACCTACATATGGTAGGGTGTACGCATCTGTCAAATTTCAAGGTCAAATGTCACTAAAATCGATTTTTTGTAAAAATCTCATTTCCTTTGGGTTTTTTGCTATTTGTATGTATTATCAATATTGTAGAACACAAAATTTTCTACAAATTCTGTTTCAAATTTTTTTTCATACGGTGAACCGTTTTCGAGATAGAGGGCGGAGAGCGCGCGGTCACAGCATCACTTCAGGTCAACCGGTGCCTCCGGTCAAAAACTTAAAAAGTGTAAAAATGTGAAAAGTCTCGATCATCTTCGTTATCTGCATTACGTCAAGTCCACAGAACTTAATAAAGCTGTGCTGCTTTCAAATATTCCACCAACAAGTGCAGCTGCTCATCAACATTGTAAAAACAACAACGTGTATATTATCAAGTTCAAACTTGGTTAGGGCATGATTTGGAACCCCAGGTATGGGGTTGGGCAATGCGAAACGATTTTCGACAACGTTGTTGTTTTTAGAATGTTGATGAGCAGCTGCACTTGTTGGTGGAATATTTGAAAGCTGCACAGCTTTATTAACTTCTGTGGACTTGACGTAATGCAGATAACAAAGATGATCGAGACTTTTCACATTTTTTCACTTTTTAAGTTTTTGACCGGAGGCACCGGTTGACCTGAAGTGATGCTGTGACCGCGCGCTCTCCGCCCTCTATCTCGAAAACGGTTCACCGTATGAAAAAAAATTTGAAACAAAATTTGTAGAGAATTTTGTATTCTACAATATTGATAATACATACAAATAGCAAAAAACCCAAAGGAAATGAGATATTTACAAAAAAACGATTTTTGCGACATTTGACCTTGAAATTCGACAGTTGCGTACACCCTACCATATGTAGGTTTTAAGACAACTTTTAGGGTGACAATATACAAGTATTTACAGACTTACAGCTGGGTATCTCGAATTCCGAGGTGAACTTACTATAATGACTGGACTATTTCCATCGTCATATTGACGAAGATCGAAGGACGGCATTTTCTGCTAACACCGTAAGCAAAATTAAGAATTCATTCGTGGTCCGCCAATATTAGAAATATACGAGTATTTAGCTATACTTTGGTTTTCTAGAGCAGCAGTTTTGCTAAATAGTAGCCACTAGCGCTGAACAACGCTACTAACACGTTTTCTATGCAAATGAAACTCCGCTGTAGATGCTAGCTTCGACCTGCGACTTTGCTCAAGTACCTATTAAAGCTTTCCGTTATCAAACTTGCCGACATATTGCCTTTTGTATTCGTTACATGAATGCGAAAAAATACAAAAATAGAGTCTATTGGATAACGTCTAGTAATTATAACGTTTTTTTATTTTAGTTTATTTATTTGAGCTACATGATGAACATACGTAGATACGCTCACGACTAAATCCCAAACGGGGTAGTCAAGAGGCACACTGATTGTTGTCATAATGGAGAACGGAACAACCAGAAGCCCACATTTCGCCGAGCGAATTTGAACCCAACGTGGTTAGGTAGCCTATTGCCGGTTTCCGGGTTGCTTGGGCTTTTTATAAGTATTATCCATTAAAGAGAGTTAGTTGTAAGCTGTAGATTTGTTTGAACCATCATAACGAAATCACTATTGAGGGCAATCGAGATCGTGGGCCATACTTTTATCTCTACTTTTACTACCGAGTTTCTTGCCGGTTTCTTCTCTGTAGAATCAACACGTCCGAACCGGTGGTAGAATCACATTTTAAAAAAGTTGTGGCTTGTCATAAGTGCTTTATAATAAGTTTACATGAAAAAAGATTATTTTAACTTTACTTCTACTATCATTGTCCTTTGAAATAATCACAGAAATAATACCATTCCATTATACGCGTCACCAAAAACAAAAGTATCTTTTTTTTAATTAGTAACGAGTCGTAAATAACTGTCACTAGTAAGCGATACAGCTAATTTAGGCAAGGTGTGGTATTTTTGTAATTGATGTTAGTCTAACCGTTACTTTATGAAGGCGCGATTAGATTATTCCGTTTGACAAAAGTAATTTATTATACCCACCCAGAAAATGATTACATAAATTAAAATGTAAAAGGAATGTTAAATGTAACATTGTGAACAATGTTTAGGATTTCGTGAGCAAAGTTAGCTAGCGATAAAATAATTTGTTGGTACAAAAAGAAATACGTGAAAACTTTTAATTTATTATACGGACTAATTTAGTTGCAACAACTCGTGTAGACAAGTTGTTTAGATGCATGTTATTACTTATACCACTACTAGATTAAGATAAGCATTTTTCTGTTAGTTAGCTAAATGTATACACAAAATATTGTTTGGAAAATGAAATGAAATCGTGCTTCTACGCTAGCTTAATATAGCTGCAAACAAATCTCGGGACGAATGTGAACAACTATTGCTAGAAGGTCACTCCACTGTTTTCAACGATCGCTAGCTACTGTTAAAAAATATGAAAAACTATAAAATCATACATACTTTGCTTTCCACAGAGTTGACAAGGAACTTATCCTTTAACTTAACACATATTCTACAATTGGTGGTTAAGGGTACTTACTTTATACCATTTTTTCGACCCTACCTTCCTATCAGTTGCATTAACACTTGTCTTGTATATTTGTTCCTATCGTCGACCTGATTGCATTCTTCATGCATTACCAAATCATCAAGCATCGTCATGAATTATTACTTTAGATCTGTAGATCCATATGAAAGATTCTTATCAGCATCACATGCTGATAAGAATCTGGAGGGTCACTCGATGCGACGATAAGGACCTGTGATCGCCATGAATTATTACTTTAGATCTGTAGATCCATATGAAAGACTAGCGGCTGCCCGCGACTTCGTCCGCGTGGACTTAAGTGGACTTAAAATGAACGGATTCGTCAAATTGTCTGACGTTAGATGGACGTTAGAGCGATATCTCAATTCGGGATGCTTGTGAACGCGCTATTTTAGATTTTGTCTCAATTCGGAACGCACCCATAGTTACGCTAATGACAGCAGCCGTTTGTCATGCCATACCACGTGATTTTGCGTACATTTTTATATTCACTTGATATTTTCAACAATTTACACAATATCTTCATAAATTGTAGCCTATGTGTTATTCAGATGTATAAGCAACATTATTGTAAAGTTTCATTAAAATCCATTCAGTAGTTTTTACGTGAAAGAGCAACACAGCACATCCAGACATACAAACTTTCGCCTTTATAATATTAGTAGGAATCTGGGGGGTCACTCGATGCAACGATAAGGACCTGTGCTGGCGGCGGGGCGGGCCGGGCCGGTCTCTATGACCGCGAACGATAGCGCGGTTGGAAGCCTATACTGCCAACGCACACAATGGGAAAAAGTCAGCGTTGCAGATGTTTAAATGCTATGTGTTCACGATGAGTTGCATTGTATGTCTTCACGGCGGGCAGACCCGCCCCGTCGTCTGCATATATATTTCTACTAGCGGCCGCACGCGACTTCGTTCGCGTGGACTTAAGTTGAAAATCAAAAAGTAATATTTCTGTATAAATTGTAGCCTATGTGCGATTCAGATGTATAAGCTTCATTATTGTAAAGTTGCAGTAAAATACATTCAGTAGTTTTTACGTGAAAGAGCAACACGGCACATCCACACATACAAACTTTCGCCTTTATAATATTAGTAGGAATCTAGTTTCGTAAGCCAAGATCCATCTTGAGTCACTGCATCACAAATACCTCAACCTATGTTTTTGCTGTTCTGATTTTATTTAATTGAAAAGGACAATAAATGACCTTTGCTTCCTTCATTTGCATAAAATAAACAACATATCGAATAAAATTACGAAATTGAAAAGCAGACCAAAGCTTGCTAAAATCAATACATTAACGTAACTAGTCAACAACTTGAAACGACAAACTGTTTCTTTCAAGTTAATTGGTTCGGTAACAACTGACACTTGACCTTTGTAATTATAATCGTTAACGACACGATTAATTATAATACAGCCTGAGTAGAACGAGGCCTTGAACTTTGAGCTTTGAGCAAACATTTACATTTCACAGTCGTTTTCAGGCTTTCGACACAAGAACAACAGCTCTACTTATAACATATTACATGAATATTCAGGATTTACAGCGGCGGTCATAATGAACAAAATAACTAAACTAATATTCAGGTGCCCGTTGTGACAGTGATCGGCGACGATCGCTGTTGAAAAGCAACACACGCCGTGTCGGAAATGGGATGGGTAACCACCCCGACCGAAATTTAGTGATGTGTATTTCGGGCATCTCCGTGCTTCGGACGGCACGTAAAGTAGTTGGTCCCGGATGACGTCGTAGATGTCAGTCGTTAAGCCTAGTCCAGACATTAAATCAATCAATCAATCATTCATTTATTTGCCAATGTAGGTAACATAAAAATATTGGTGTTGTACATAGGGAATGTTCATTGCCACATTGCACCAGAAGGCATGCAAAAATTACAATATAAAATTAACTAAAACAATTAACCAATTAACTATTAATTATTAAATTAACTTAAATTAAGGTTGATCACTAACCTTACACCCCTCCAACAATCCGCACTGAGCCCGCGTGTTGGAGTATGGCTCAATCCACCTCATAGTTGAGGTGAGGCCTGTGCCCAGCAATGGGACGTGTATAGGCCGCTTATGGTATAATATTTTAGGTACAGATTGGGCGCCAGTTGAATGCAAAGCTTCGATTGAAGAGCGAGACTGTCAAGGACAGCACTATACTGAAGAAGCGTGAGGGGAACCACGGGGATAGCGGGGGGAGATGCTCCCGCTCTTTACCTCAGGCCCCACAGCATTCCATTCGCACGCAATCTATAGTTATGTTCCCTTCCAAACTAGTTTTTTCTTATGAGATAGGGAGCAAACGAGCTAGAGGGTCTCATGATGGAGAGTAATCACCTCTGCCCATGAACAACTGCAACACCAGAAGTGTCACGAGTTGCTTGCCTTTCAGAAAGGAATACGCTCTTTTCTTGAAGACCCCGATGTCGTACCCTTCCGGAAACACTACCGCTGGAAGACCGTTCCATATCTTAGCCGTACGCGGTAAAATGTGAAGAATGAATCGCACAGTATTTTTTATTGGTGACGGTTGAAAAGGTTACTTACCACCACTTACTTTCTCTCCGTACAAGTCAAGAACAACGTTTCTAAACACAAGCTTAAATGTTTCCAGACCCAAACACCACACTAAAACCAGTAGCTCGATAAAACAACCCTAACACCTGACCGAACTCATCTTAATCAATAAACTATAGGGTGCTCTAATTACAGCGGGATGCCATCGAAAGAGCATTAAGCGCCTGTAATTAAGAGAGTGTACGCTACACCGCACCGCGTATAAATTTGCATGCCCTGCGGTCAGCGGCACACTCGCCGCCTAAGCGGCGCAAATTATGAGCGGAGCGGGCGAAGCGAGCGAGCGGGTTTAATACATACGCTCGCCACTAGTAAAACACGTAAAATAAGAAGTAAAAAAGTTATTATTATAAGCATTTATGACGAGTCAAGTAAAAAAACAAATATAAATATAAATATTTATTTATTTATTTATTTTGCATGTCACATGGTTTTACAGGTGTTATTCAAATAAACAGTACATTGAACACGTGACACCCCGTAGGGGCACCGCAAGAATACAGCAGAGAGAACGTCACATACACACAAAAAATAAAAACAGAGATCCATAAATTATTTCTGGCGACTATCCTCAAAGAACTCGTTTAATGAGTAGTACGCTTTTTCGAGAAGGTAGAGCTTGAGTTTTTTTATGAAGGTCTTCGGTTTTGCTAAATCTTTTATATCATTTGGAATGCTATTAAATATTTTTATGGACATCCAATGAGGTCCTGATCTGACAAGTTGAAGCGGGTTACCTGACGGGAATTTAAGTTTATTTTTATATCTGTCGTTTCGCCTGAGAGTAGTGTTTGGTGAATATAGATACATATGTTTTTTTACAAACTTACAAGATTCTAAAATATATAAACATGTTAAGGTGAGGATTTTTTGCTGTATAAAGTATGGCTTACAAGAAGTAGTAGTATCTATATTATTTATTATGCGGATACATTTTTTCTGGAGTACGAAAATATCCTGTATATCAGTACTATTCCCCCAGAGAAGTATGCCATACGTTAGCCAAGAATTAGCATACGCGTAGTATGCTGTGAGGGCAGTTCCAGTATCTGTTACTCTTTTTAGGTGGTGTAGAGCATAGATAAACGATGACATTTTTTGTATGTGCGACTTCCAGTTTAGGTGGCAATCTATTTCTAGTCCTAGTAAAGTAGCAACAGCTTCGGTCTTTATTTGTGTGTCATTATATTTGTATTGTATATCGAGGGGTGTTTTTTGGTGTGGCCTGAACTGTAAAATTTTAGTTTTAAAGATATTTAGGTGCAAATTATGTGCTTCTAACCAGTTAACTATTACATCCAAGTTACTATTTAGTTTATTTGTAAATAAAGTACTATACCACCAGTTCCGAAGTTTGCTTTTAGAATCAGAATCAGAAATATCTTTATTTAAATAGACCTGTTACAAGTGCTTTCAAATCGTCAAAAACTTAATCAAACATCAAAAACTTAATCAAACAATGAATTTACCGAGAAGTCTCCGGTAAAACACTCTATAGTAACTTTTTTCAATACTGTTTGATTACAATGTCACAAATTGTGTAGTCGTCATGGTGAACGAAATATTCAGAAAGGCTTCTGAATGTTTCGGTACCAATTGGCTCAATAATGTAGGCACATTATTGAGCCAATTGGTACCTAACGAGCGGATTTCAAAATAAGGTCAAAGCTATGATAGTATTTTTTAACTAAGTATTTGTAAGACTAGCGTGTTTTTCTCGACATTCGTTTGGTCTTGTGATATTAAGCACATATTAAGTCCACACATGTGTGGACGTGTTAATTTTAATTCGTTATTTAAAGTCATATGTAGAATATTTACCAAGTTCAATAGCGAGGGGTTAGCCTTGCCGCAAAAGTATAAGCTCTGCGCTTATGGTTACCAGACGGGAGACCAAACTTTAAGAGTTTAGACCAGACCTGAAAAAAGAAAGTGAGAAAATGCACGCCTTGGAGAAAATGCAAAAATATTTGAAAAAACTAACATTAATGAAACTAAATTAAAAGCAATTGGTATAGTTTGAAGGTGTCCGTGGCGCAGTTGCGAGAGTGTATCGGCAACGATCGTTGTTTGTCGTTGGCATGTCCGCGCTTCGGAAGGCACGTTAATCAGTTTCAGTCGAAAAGCCTAGGCGGAGGCCTTAGGGTAGCTTGAAAACATCTGACATCGAGGTTGCCCACTAACCTTAATGCACTAGACTAAAATGTATATTTTCATCAAAATAAAAAGCCAGTGTTTTTTACCGAGATTAGAATTTTTACTGCTAACCAACTGGCTTTTTGATTTCGAGCCGTGGTAACCCTAGCCGAGATGGACAACATATAAAATTTCACGACCTGTGGTCAGACCACACACGCGCATCTGGATGTGGTCCAAGTCTGGAGCTTTCACTTGACATAGACAAGCGCCAATAGTCCGTTCGCATTATGATTGTAGTAATTTCATACTTGTCCTTCGATCTAGCACGGTTCTAACCAGAAACAATTATTATAGCAATTGAAGTACGCGTGTTTGTGTTTTTTTTAGTAGTAGGATGTTATTGTACATATAAACCTTCCTCTTGAATCACTCTATCTATTAAAAAAAACGCATCAAAATCCGTAGCGTAGGTTCAAAGACTTAAGCATACAAAGGGACATAGGGACAGAGAAAGCGACTTTGTTTTATACTATGTCGTGAAGATAATTTTATGGCGAAGCATCGTAAGGTTCACATCGTGTTACCTAGGAGATAACACCATAAGACAAATGTACATTTTTGTATATTACTCATAATTTAGGATTCCGTCTACCACGCCTGGTTGACGAAGTTATATTATGTAAAATATTCCATGAGTTCCATACATATGTAGGTATAATAACGTGCACGACCTGGCCTGAATCATAATTCGACGTAATAAATTAAAGATGAAAGTATTTTATAGCTCCAAACGTTCAGCTTCGACTTCAAACTTAATTATTAGCTTTACGTTGTAAAATATGTCGCGACCTTAATTAACTCAAACCCACGTAGCCTGTTTATTTATTGGGTTCCAAAATATATTATTTATACTGTTAGCGGTGAGCGTTCAATGTTAGCGCAAACACAGTTAGCGCTAGCTGCAGCTGTTTTAGAAAAGAAAACAAAAGTATAGAGTAAAACCTATGATATTATGATAAAAAAGGTAGATAAGTGTAGGTTACTTGTGCAAAAAAAGCGGCATAATAAAATTTTGTATACCTGTCTGAGCAAAGCATTGACAGTATGGGACGACACTGCGCAACATGTAGGTATCTGTCTAGTGTACGCTCTGGTAAATAATCGTACTGCCTTGTTCACATGTTATGACACGGTCAAATTAACCACGTGGACAATTTTGACTTAGCGTCAGTACTTACATAACCTATCTACGTCTTTTTTAATAGAAATATCATTGAGTTAACTAGGAAAAGGTCACCAACAGCGCTGCGATTGCTATTTGCTTATTACACAATTTCTTCCGTTTCTTCTTAACCTAATCTGCTTGATATCACGGCTACCCTGCTGCCATCAGCGAATATAAGAGGATACCGCAGCCTATGGACGCATTAAACACTAACCCTTATACTAATCTTTTACATAAAAACGAACGCAACGCTAAAGAACAGATGAGGCATTTGGTGCGTTTTGTCACTTGCTCGCAAATGGCGGCAGCAGAAAGAATGAAAGGGGCAGTGAACTTGTTGTTGAAGCACTGTTTAAGTTTTTAAAAATAAGACGGTAAGAGTTTACGCAAGTTTTTGCCCTGTAAGAAACTTAAAACCCTTAAAGCTCGTCGCGAAAACATTCGCAAGGTGTTTTTATGACTTCTACCACATAGGCAAGGTGTGGCTTAAACCCAGCCATATTTTCTAGTAATTTATTTTGTAAGGTAAGTATCTAATACTAAAAGTAAGTAAATTGTAGCGCTGCTGTTGATGCCAAAAACTCTACCTACGACCTACATATCCCATTATTCCATCAAGCCTCTTCTGACACATCTGCCGTTACGCTAACTGCTCTCCCAGCCTACACAGTTGCAGCTGCCTTATATCGGATATTCCGACGAGCTCTATATCGGATATTCCAACGAGCTATATATCCGGTATTCCGACGAGCTATATGATGCGACCTGAAACTCGAACTATTCCATTTGCAGTATCTCCTTTACGCAGCGATATTTGAAACGGTTATGGCGCTGACTGTCCTATGCTGTGGATAAAATCTCGTTTCGTTTGAAAATGATGGTTTGTTTGAGTTTTTGCTCTTGTTTTCTACATCTAGAGCAATCAGAGATTGTACTAGTTTTTTTGCTAGAACGAGCTGGTCTAGTTGGAGCAGATGAGGCGTTGAGTAAAAGTGGCTGATTGGTAAACTCAATATGGGGCGTCCTCTATTCAGGAAATATGTATATTTGATTCGGGTTTTTTCCTATGAGCATAAATATAAAGGGGCCCATTCCGTGCATTTTGGCGCCTTCTTCATGTCATGCAGAATGTAACTCATGACTAGCCCCCCAGAAGTGTTGGAGAGATGAGACCTGGGTCAGTTAGGTCGTACTCATGGCTCCACAGGTATTATATTTATATCCGCATCAGCCATTAGTTCCTCACTCAAACATACCAACCTGCTGAGCCACGTCTCAGTGCCTTTAGAATGCTTTTAAAATACCTTTTACTTGCTCTAAAACCTCAACAAATCTGCTTCTTCGAAACACCCTGACAGTTTTATCGATGTGATACGTTATATGCACGTGGAGAGTGCATACAGTCGTGCCTCGGGTCTAACTCCATGCAGCTTTTACAAATCGCACCTCTATGCAAGGTTAAGCTATGCACATGTTGTGCAGAGTACCTTAGGGAACAGAGACGATCTTCTTTTACATTCATTTAATTTTGACAAAATGACAGTTCATTTCATACTTACACAATAGATACATTTTGGTTAATTTTTTAAGAGTTGAAACAAAAACCAACTTAAAGGGGCGGGGTATCGCTGCTGACCTGTAACACGGGTTTTTCAAAAATACCTATCTCAAGCACTAGTCTGTCAGACACAAGGAGCGACTAAAATCATTCCCGGAACAAAATTATTATTGCCAACACCATGAACATTGGCGCAGAGGTTTCTTCCCGTTGAGCGTTTAGTCTACCTACGTAAATTGTTCTCTTTAGCTTACATCCCAAAGCTTTGAAAAAGGATTGAATCGGCTTCTTCGGTCTGGGCTGCATCGTTATATTACAGACCAGCCTATAGATTAAATAAACAGAAGCTTTTGCCTCTGTTTAAAGCTAGTCTGCGCAAGTCTCAATGGGGTTGTAGATCACGGCGCACACTTGCAGGTGTCGATAAATCAATCGTAGGCGCCAGCGCACAAGGCAACCCTACTGATATTGCGTAACGTCACAATAACTTATGGAAGAATTGCCGGGCGAATAACAAGTAGTGTTTTATTATTTATTATTTTTGGAACTGGGGCCGCGAAAGTGGAACTAACACAACAAAATACACATTTGAGTTTGGGAGTAAAAAGTGCTTCATACAATAATTGTGGCGAGTTAATTTAATTTTAGATAGTGTTGATCTGTGCCAACCACCACTTAGCACCAGAATCTTTTCAGATCTTTTCAACACCAACAATTAGTTATGCACTCGTCCCTACCCTACCCATAGCCACTTAAACTAACTCAGATGCTGGGCTCCCTAAATTAGTAAGGATAAATCACAGTTAGTCAGGAAATTGAACCAAACTGCAGCGCCAGGAGCCGTTAGTCAGTGCTGGGGACAATTCCGCACTATAACTCAGAACGAGGTACTTCACTAGTTCGCGGAGAGCGATATATCTCGCCTGCATACTTTACGCCACTTTCTTGCTGAGATCTCAGAGTTTCTGCATTAGTTACTAAGTTTTTCTGAAGAAATTAATTTGAGTGAGTATCAAAACCCTGGAAGAGCTCTAACAAGCTTATTTTAGAGCCAATAGTGCGTCCTTTTTGAAGCAATGAAACACGTTTTGCAGACGTTCAAAATAGCTTTCTACTAAATTAGAGGAACCAATATGAATGGTTTGGTTTACACTAACTTGCATGTTTTTTGATGGTAATTTCAGGGCGTTATTTGATAAAAGAAAAAGTGTAGCTGAGCACATTAGTCGCATACTGTCAAAACTAAGAAATAACACAGAGCAGCTGCCGCCAAAGGGGCAGAAGTCCTAAAAATGCAATGGTGGACCGCTCAGTAATTAAAACTGTTGCTTCACGTCACTCAACTGAAAATTCCCCTTCGTTATCCTCATTGAAAGTAGTAATAACCATGCGTCATCTCCCGTGCCTAAACGTAGTTCCTTTCACTTTCTTATCGACTTTCTAGACGAGTGGTTTTTATGTGACGTCACAAGTTAGGGGGCAAAGTGTGATTTGCACGCCCCATTAAGGTAAAACGACTTTGACGGCTACCGGATCAGTATTCACTTATTTAAGACACATAAAACAGGTAGTTTTACTTCAAAAAATCGTTACGTGCTGTAGACCCATGAGGCGTAATGGGACTGAAGTCCTTCGTTTGATCTACTTTACCCTTGATTCGATTGTATAGGAATACTAATACTCAAATTTCCTTGTAAGGCAGTAGGATACCAGATCCAAGATACCACGTTTGGAAGTCAGCCAACGATGGTCACTATCAACATGAGTAAAAGCCATATGACGTCCACTGCTCATAATAGCCTACACCCCTTACTTAGAACGGGAACCCGTCACTTGAAAGAAATTCACTAGTCCGAATTTCATTTGGCTGAAAACTATTGACCAACATTTCATTTGCCAGATATATTGTTTGACATATTTTCAACTCGTCGAAGTACACACATCAAAAGTGTCTAGGGATATCTCAAGCATTTTCATACAAAGTATAGCTATTGGGGAGGCTGTAAAAATTAAAATATTGGTACCAACGTAGAAATTTTTAGGACACAGAAACTGCCATATCTGCCCTTTCAGATTGTATAAAGAAATTCATTGTGGTAGCATTATTGTACAATCGTAAGGACGTTAAAAAAAAGACAGATTTTTCTGTTAAAAGGTTTCAAAATTTTAGCAAAATCAAACATTTTTTTTGTGATATTCTTAACCTTTATCTTATGCCTGTTTCCTCGAGTTATTCTAAGATAATGCTGAGCATTATCTAATATCTTTGATTTTGCTAAAATTTTGAAACCTTTTAAAAGAAAAATCTGTCTTTTTTTTAACGTCCTTACGATTGTACAATAATGCTACCACAATGAATTTCTTTATACAATCTGAAAGGGCAGATATAGCAGTTTCTGTGTCCTAAAAATTTCTACGTTGGTATCAATATTTTAATTTTTACATCCTCCCCAATAGCTATACTTTGTATGAAAATGCTTGAGATATCCCTAGACACTTTTGATGTGTGTATTTTTTGACATAAGTGTCGTTATACCGAACTACGTTAAACCGAATTTCAGAATAAACTTTTTACTATTGCCCGAAGTCTTTTTTCAACTTTTTTCATTTACCAGATGACTTATTCGGCATATGATCACTTTGCCTAAATCACATTATACCGAATATTACTAGGCCACAGCTACCGTATGATAACGTTCAACGTCTCGTTAACGTCGATTTTCAGTAATTTCAACTTCAGGGCGAATCCGACTCAGTCAACCCCGACACCACGTGGTACTTGTTTTGCCCTACCCCAAGAGTGTTATTTAAAAGCGCGTAGGCATGGAGGGGCGAGGCAGCCCGCGGGCAGAGGAGCAGGTGGCTATGAGCGAGGCGCCACGGCTGAGGCTGGCCGGCGAAGCCGGCCAAGAAGCCGAAGCTGCGGTGCTGAGCGAAAGCCATCTGCGACGATTAGCAAGCGAGGAACCGCCGGAGCCCCGTAATGCCGGAGCCGTGACAGAATTCTTGTGTTTTCCTTAAACTTGCATGTGGAATACTTGCATGCTGTTTGCCTACGTACATGCTTTCAATTTCTTATTTTATTTTAAATACAAAAAATCCTTGTCTGTTTTTATGCTGCTTGCATTAAACCCGTAACTTTTTTATGATCGTTTGGTAAACTAAAAATATGGCAATCAAAACTGTGGTCTAATAATTGTTCTGAAAAACAATACTTCGGACAAGTGTCATTTCGGCCAATAATCACTTTGGTAAAACGTTTTGTGACCTAATGAAACGTCTGGCAAACGAAAAAAAACCAGTTGATAATTGGTCAACTGATACAGTGGCCCTACGTCATTACGGGAAAATGAAAAAAATGCCGAACGAAAAAAACCGAAACGTTTTCGGGAAAATGAAATTCGGGATAAGAAAATTCGGTCTTATGATAGGTAACCACTTAGAACTTCTAAAGATTTTAAGAGTAATCAATTGCAAGAACCACTGGAGTTAGGTGACCTACATCTAATTTCGTCTGTATACTTTACGGTTACGTACGGTTTTACCCTGTTATTACCACAGCACAGACCATTTTATGTAGTTTCGATTTGCAGATTTTTTCTGATTCAGCGATCATTCGGTCACCGTGATATGTGCTTCACCCACTTCTATTATCGCTATATTCACTTCACCTACCAAACAGGAAGCTGGTGATCATTCCAAAGCATTTAATGTAAATAGCGAAGTCAGATGACTTCGCTATTTACATTAAACTAGTCAATAAAAGCCAAATCCCTAAGCTTCATCATCAAACGATTGAGGTTTCTGTCAACAAGTTGCTAACCGAAGGGCCGAGATCAAAACTTTTAATTAGCTGAAGGGAATATCCTTAAACGACTAGGGACGAGTTGTGAGTTTCAATGAGTAAACAGGGGCTGACGATTTGTTTGGCAACTGGTTAATACTGTTGGATAGTTAGAGAGTTTTTAATTGAGTGATTATTATAAAAATTGGTTAACATCTTTGCTGTTCTTTCCCATCCAACGTCGTAAAAATGTCGTCTGGGCCTTATTTCAGATAATTGGTCAGCTGGCACGCACGCTGCGAAATTCATAGAGGACTGTTTGCTTCACCGATAGGAGCAAATGCTCCAAAATGTTACATGACTCCGCCGAAACCTGCCGTAAGAAAATATCTAAAAAAAATTGGTTGTTTGTAAAGTAGGTTTACGATCGAGATGTTTACGTGATAACGGCATTTCACGGAATGACTGGCAGCGCTCGAGATGAGACGGGAGATCGGTCCGTCTCTCTCTCGTTATACCTGCGATCGCGCTCGTGAGGTTTTGGTGTGACACAAGTTTCTGAACATGGCTGACTTAAACGATTTTAAAGACGTTATCACCACAAAAGAGTTTTTGTATCTGAATTGTGTTAAGACCCTAAAACAGATCCCCCGCAAAAGTCATATTTCAGAGTAGGGAAATTAAAATAACTATAGAAGAGACAACACATTTGTATAATGGGTTCTCTTCGCCCAGGCAGACATCCACTTGGGGATCCGAAAACCAGAAAAAGACATTCGGTCTTGGCCTTCAGGCGGGCCCTTTTTGGATCTTGCTAAAAAAATGCTCAAAATAATAATGGCATATCCACTTGGGGAACTTACATACTTATGCGACAGGAGTTGTCACTGTTAAAGAATGAAAGTATTTAAAATTTACGATGTATTAAAAAGTGCGATCACAGCTTTATTAGAAGCTTAGTTAAAGGTTAGTGGTGAGCTGCAAAACATCCCTGAAAATGACTCTTTCAATCTCACTGAAACACTGACCCAAATTGTCACAAATCTAACCTTTTATATGGTCACAACTATCCAGCCAATCACAGTGCGGCTAATAATACAGGGTTATTCGGCGCGCGTTTCCGGCATTGCCAACGCAATGAAAAATGGATCAGCCATCTATCATAAACTCTTCGGCGCGAACTCGGCGGCGCAAAAACTTACGGCACCGAGAATAATGTCAAGCGAAATTAAATCCCATAGACCCGGGGACTGGGTACTAAACTTGCTGCATTGCTGGACAAAGGGTTCCCCACGAACTCTTCTTGTGGACAAACTATTCAAAGAACCTATGACGTTCACCTGCAGCAGGTCATCGTGCCAACGTGATTTAGGCCTTATTCTATGACAGTATTTGCCTACGGTGCACCGTAGGGTGGTGATTTATCCGGGTGCAATTTTATCCATTGTTACACTAAAAATGACAGCCTTTTGTCGTTAGATGCGTAACTAAAATCGAAAACAACTTAAATACAATTTTAATTCCGTATTTATGAGGCAGTTTTCCTTAAATAAGACATACTCGTATTTGACCAGACACTTTTCGCAGTACGGTCACATTAAACACATTTGATGCTGATTAGAAAACCAACCTGAAATAGCACTTCGTTTCTCTGCCTGTAGGTTGCCTGCTATAAGCAATGGCACTGCCTAAATTCTACATTAACACAAAAAAGGTATAAGCTTAGATGTAACTTACTTGATCTTTTGTGCAGTAAAGAGAACTCTTTTTACGATGCTGTCTCTAAGACTACACGGGCCATAAAGAACAGATGACGGGCGCACTCCACAGGCAACTTTTGGTTTCTCGAGATGGTCCTCGAGACCGAGACGAGCCATCCCGAGGTTGGGCTTCGAATCCCTGATATTTGCTCAATTATATATGTCCTTTTGAAAAAAATATCTTGTAAAGAGACAGGAATTATATTTCGCCCACGATCTCGTCCGCGTGGACTTAAGTTGAAAAACAAAAAGTCGTATAGACTTATTTTTAATTGTAGCCTTTACGCGATTCAGATGTATATGTTACATTATAGTAAAGTTTCATTAAAATCCATTCACTAGTTTTTACGTGAAAGAGCAACATGGCTCATCCACACATACAAACTTTCGACTTTATAATATTACGAGTAGTAGGAGTTAACTCACTTTCTCTATATATATGTATTTTTTACTTATTTAAGTTAATCTTAGTTAAAACTTATTTAAGTATGTTCATCCGTTGTCTAGTACAGCATACTAAAAGCTTTGCTTAGGCAGAGCCGTGTGTAATAATATCTAATGCTATTTATTTAACCCCCAACCCCTATTGATCCACTACAAGGGCTAATTAAGTGTGACGTATCGGTACACGCGACGACAGCCGCGGTCGTCTTGTCACCGGCATTAACATGTCAAACCACTACATTAGTACTGATTAAGGAAGATTATCAGAATACATTAGTTAGACCACAGTAAACAGAGAACAGTAAAATATCTACATACAAACGTGCCGCTCTCGGTTTGAATGTGTACGTGCGCGCCGCGCGCCGTGTCGGCACGCGATTTCATGCACACGCTAGTATAAAATATGGGGGAGTAAGGTGGCGGCAGTACGAACGGGCTGTGCCGCGTGTCTGTGAGCACGCTAGGCTAATAACTCGGCGGGCGTTTAGATAACCTACTGTTATGTTTACTGTGGTTTGGCAAAGATATAGCCAATTAATCTGGATAATTGAGCTGTGTTTGTGGTAGAAACCAAACAGGATCAAAATCCGTACCTTCTCCTAACCGTATTTGATGCGATGCCTTATTTGAGGCCGATTTTTTTATTGTTCTTCTGTTAAACACTACAGCTGTACTTAGTTGAATAAGTAAACCTCGACTTGAGCTAGTAGCTTTGTTCAAAATAACAAAAGAAAATACTCTGTTCAAAAATTTTCCGAATTTGGCCAAACTTTTAATTAAGTAATATATGGTTATTTTAAAACGAAAGTTTGAGACGGCAAAGTATATTCTTATTATGTGAATGAATATATATTTGCAAAGCAAACTGTTATTTGAAATCCTGTCTTTTTTGGGCATTTTTGTGTATTCCTCCACACAGCACCGTCTAGTCCTGAACTAACCGAAGCTCATTGTGTTTCAGACAACGGATAGACAAACCAAAAACCTATTTTTGTTCATACACAATCAAAATTACACATTAATTAAGTCATTGAAATGTATTTGGGTTATCTATTTGATTCTTATCTTACGATCTGACAGGTCTTTGCGATTGGTTTGAGAGCAACCATTCGCAAAGACCTGTAAACTCCATATAATTCAGCTGCAAGTCTACAACCAGCTCGTTAGTCGACTTTAAATCTGAAAGCCAAAACCGAAGCTGCTTAATCACCTGTTTGCCGACAGAACCCTTTGAACTGCTCGTTCGCTGTCTGAGTGTAGCTTTCCGAACGGACCGAGACTAAGTTGGACTACCGGAAAATACACACATCAAAAGTGTCTAGGGATATCATAGGGACATCATTTTTCAAATATTTCATAAAGTTAAGTTGGTTTACAAGTTGAGCATTACCTCAGAATAACGCGAGGACAGTGGCAGTAGATAAAGGTTAAGAATATTACAAAAAAAAACGTTTGATTTTGCTAAAATTTTGACACCTTTTAAAAGAAAAATCTGTCTTTTTTTAACGTCCCTACGATTGTACAATAATGCTACTACAATAAAAAAATTTATACAATCTGAAAGGGCAGATATAGCAGTTTCTGTGTTCTAAAAATTTCTACGTTGGTATCAATATTTTAATTTTTACAGCCTCCCAAATAGCTATACTTTGTATGAAAATGCTTGAGATATCCCTAGACACTTTTGATGTGTGTATAAGGACGGAAATAAAACGCATTGATCAAATAAACATTGCAACAAAATTAAATACTTTTAGCCGACGTCTCATCCATAAATATTTATCAATCTTATATCTAGACTTAAAATAACAGATCTGAAATGCATATTTTCTGTTATAGAGTAATGTTCTATGCGGTGAACGGGGATTATTCTTCTCTTGTTTCTCTACCTGAAGGTTGCCTGGGAGTTATTGCTATAGGGATTAGGCCGCCTTAATTGTACATCCTAAATCTTTGTAACATTAACATTATACCGCGATAAGTTTGCCCAAGTTCAAGATACTCACAGTAGAAATACCCGTCACAAAGCACGACTTTATTTACCACCGTCACGTATAAAGATGTTGAACTGTAGTCCGTATTATATGGCAATAAAAATATTTAATAAACTACCACTAACAATACAAAAAGATCACAAATCACCCTCTTTTACAAATCGCACCTCCGCTCAAATAGTGTCACATGTCAAAAAAAAATTTTTTATTCCATCATTACGTTTGCCAAATATCAAAATGTTATCTCAAATAGTGGCACATTATTTTAAATTTTTTTGACATGTGACACTATTTGAGCGGAGGTGCGAAATAAGTTAAAGAAGTTTCTTATTGCAAATGTGCAAATGTGTGCAGAGTAAAAACAATGGTTTTTACTCTGTAGAGGAATACCTAACTAGTAAATACTAACTTGTAAATTATTATTAGTCTATAAGAATGTGTTCAAATGAACGTTTGCTACACCTGTACAAGGTAACTAAGTTGAAAGTGCCTATTTTAATTTAAGATCCTGTGTAACACTTGGTTTCGCAAATAAATTTTCTATTTCTATTTCTAGACCTAACAAAGCTTACCTTATTAACGTTTTTTTTTTTGAAAGTGGTAGTCTTCTAGCCTGATTGTCACCTGAAGGAAAGTGATCATTTCCACACATGGACAACTGCACGACAAAAAGTATTTTTTACCGAAATAAAACGCAATTTTTCTTTCTTTCTATTTCCGAATTGTAGAGTCTGAAATGGTCTACTTTCTACCACCGGACCACTAGACGCCGTGAGGGCTTTCACTCCCATGTGATCGACTTTCCGGTGGTCCGGACCAAACGGTTTGGTGCTTCCTTTCTGGTCCGCACCGCTAAGGAGTGCAACGCTCACCCTGCGTCTGTGTTTTCCGGATACATCCAACCTTGGTATCTTCAAGGCAAGAGTGCATAGGAATTTTGTGGGTAAGCGTATTCTACCTTCGACCTTGTCGCTTACTATCAGGCGAGACTGGGGTCAAACGCGAACCTATTTTTGATAAACTAAACTCGTACCTTATCTCTCAGCATGTCGCGCACCCTGGTGGCCTGGTGGCGGCTCCGATGCAGCTCAAGCTGCAGCTCCAGGCACCGCTCCTGCCAGTTGACAGCCGCCGCCTCCGCCACCAGCTCGTACTCGAGGGGGTCCAGACGAGACGAGTGGGCGATTGGCCTGGACAAAAATGTTACAGTCTATTTTTATATAAAGAAGAAAGCCATTAATGGCCAAAAATTAAGAACATAATTATACTCGTTTTTTAATTAGGTGCAGTAATGACCTAAGACAAAAAAAACATTTGTTATGGAAATGTGAGATGTTTTTTGTCTGATAAACTTTAATTTTACTGCAGCTTATTAAAGATCACACTCTATCATTAAATAAAGAGAGGAAGATACGGCACTAGCGTACTGGTCATGGTCCAACAAAATCGGATCCGATGGACCTGTTCTGAAGCCAATATGACAGTGACTCTCATTCACAGGTACGTCATGGTTATGTTTTCGAATTCGCTAAGTAAGAACATTTCGTAACTTCCGCTTTTTTTAAAATCAAAAGCCACACTAGTGTCTTTTTTAAGGAGCAGGGGTTCAAAAGATGCTGTCTTAGCACAGTTCCAGCAGTTACAAGGAGACACTAGTATTCTGGCAGCTCCTGACGAACTTAGCTCTTATAGACTAATCAGTCGCCAGTGTCCCCGATAGTACCTATATTCCGTTCGCGTTAAGAATGCAGTGATTTTTGAATTTCATTCTATTGCACACAAAGAAACTCAGATCCACCACCTTTGTGTTCGAAAGTATGCGTTCAACTGGTCACTGTGGACTTGACTTTCTAATTAGGAACGATTTGATTGGTTAGGGGGCGTGCTAGATCGAAGGACAAGTATGAAATTACATTCATGCATTCTTAACGCGAACGGACTATAGTATCTCAACTCACATCATCTTCGTGGAAAGCAGACAAATTCACTTCTCAACCATTATGAACTCTTAAGTTCAGTTTCAAAAGACCCAAAAAATGTTATACACTGCTCAAAAGTGTCTAGGGATTTCACAAGCATTTTCATACAATGTATAGCTATTTGGGAGGCTGTAAAAATTAAAATATTGATACCAACGTAGAAATTTTAAGAACACAGGAACTGCTATATCTGCCCTTTCAGATTGCATAAAGAAATTCATTGTACCTAGTAGCATTATTGTACAATCGTAAGGACGTTAAAAGAAGACAGATTTTTCTTTTAAAAGGTGTCAAAATTTTAGCAAAATCAAACGTTTTTTTTGTAATATTCTTAACTTTTATCTTATGCCTCTGTCCTCGCGTTATTCTAAGATAATGCTCAACTTGAAAACAAACAAACTTAACTTTATGAAATATTTGAAAAATGATATCCCTATGATATTCCTAGACAGTTTTGATGTGTGTATTTGACCGCCTCAAGATAACGTATGGTGAGTCGATGTTTGAGGTGAACAAACTACTGTCTGTGTAACATTATTAGACACGTAATGAACAAGACAAATATTATGATACACTAATAATGACGTAATTCCATTCGGTCTGCTTGCCCTCGGTCGAGGTTTATTGTACTGGAAGGCAACGAACTCTCTAATAAGATTTCCAGACGAAATGTATGTTTACTAAGTATTTATTGCAGCAAATTGATTGATCAGGCTATTTTTAACAATTTAACATAATCTTTAATGATTTTTAGGTAATTTAGTTAGTTTAGCTTTTTGTTTTGTACTCAGCTGTCTCAGACTGTTACATTTATCCTGTCACCTTGGTCTGCTGGATGAAATCTCTTTTCAGAGATAAGCTCACCTGTACTTTTACTGTCCTTTAAACTGTCTATTGTAATTGTCTTTTTGTGTACAAACAAATAAATAAATAAATCTTATAACTCTTATTCATACGAGTATAAGTTGCTTGCTTGTTGGTGCTTGGTTTGGCGATTGAAGTACCCTGTCACCTACTCGCAAATGTTGACAGCATTAATAAGCAGTGTAATGGATAAGTAGTTCTCAAATAAGTGACATTTAAGTGTTTTTAAGGGAATAAAGTTATTTAAACTAACTGCTCTTTCTAAGTCATGTTCTCGTACTGGACTGAAATGGTTAGCTATATTGGAAAGGCTGCTTAAGTTTGATTTCCGTTCGTGGATTCGGGGATAAGCCTAAGTATTCATGATGATGATAATCAGTCCGTTTGATTCTGGACATGGTGACACCACTGTCAACTGAAAACTCTGTTTTTTGTTTTTCTTTACTATTAAGATTAATTCCAAGACGGACCGCAGACCGCAAACTGCAAGCGACACACTTTAGTTCCCAAGCACAGCGCTGCCAGTGCGGCTACGCATGAAATCACTTTCATAGAGATTCATAGAAACCAGTAGCGCACACGGACTACAAAACACCGCCACAAAACGCGGCCACCTTTCACATTCATATAGTTCGATTTTACAAACTGTAGGAATATGACAGGTGGTGGAAATGATATGAAAATGAAAAAGAGATAGGTCACTTGTGTTGAAAAGTGGCACCCGAAATCAGAACGATCGTACACCTGAGCAAAGCATCGAACAGTTTGAGACATGTATCTGTCTCGCTGTCTGTGTTTACGCTGTTTTAAACAATCATACTATCTTGTTCATACGGTCAAATTATATAGGTACGTACAGATGTGAAGTCGAAAATTGTACGTGTTACCTCTTTTTTGTTATAATACCATTAGGTGGCGCCACAAAATGGCCCATGTGCGGTGGGACGCCTAGTGTCGCTTGCAGTTTGCGGTCTGCGGTCCGTCTTGGAATTGTACCTTAAATACTTTTGTTTTGTTAGTTATTAAATTTGTAATTTGTGATTTATCGCTTCTGCACAAATAAATTACTGCTAGAATCCGCGTGTCCTCTTAATTTAAAACCTTTGTAACACGGTTAACGCATTTCCCCGCAAGCTATCTACGAAACAAATGAAACACTCTCTACCCATTAAATCCATTATCGGAACATAAATTAATTTCCTGTCGAAATGTGTTAAACTTTTAAAAAGCCGTAAACCGGTGTGAATTTGTATGGACATCACAGTAGACACGTTAACAGTGTGAACATAATAAATCGAAAACGGAACGTATTCTGCTTCAAAAATGCATCGCCCAGCTCTGAAGCAATGGCGGACCATTAATATTGTATACCGTTCATTAATTTTAATGCACAATATTTCTTTATTGTGTGTTTTAAGGCTTTGTATGGCAAGTCAGACTTTTTTACGTAAGTCTGTTTCACCAATAAGCTAAATTGCTAAGTTTGTCACAAGTTTTTATGTCGAACCGGTTCCACATAACTGTAAGAGTATTCAATCGAAAAGCGTTGTTTGTCATTATTTTTATTTTGGTAATAATTATCGTGAAATGATATTTTAAATTTTAATGTTCCTTTGCATGCCCTTTGGAGCAATGAGCAATGAACTTTCCCTACTATCAACACCTATATTTTATATTACCTACATTGGCAAATAAATGATTGATTGATAGATTGATTTATTATTATGTGTAACCACTAGAATATAGACTTAGTTTTCAAGAAGTGCGATCTCATACAACTATTCGCCAAACCCCGTTTATAAGGGTTTTTATTGGTCGGGCTTACAGAAATAAAGATTTTGTTTGTGAAAAAACATACAGACCAAAACTTTACTAAAGATCTGAAAACCTGAAAAAGACATTTGGTCGTCTTGGCATCAGGCTGGAATCGAACCCGCATCTTTCGCAACCCGGGCGACTGCACTAACCACTGTTCTACCGAGACCACCGCCGGCCGGCCGGTTTGCGAAAGATGCGGGTTCGATTCCTGCCTGATGCCAAGACGACCAAATGTCTTTTTCTGGTTTTCAGATCTTTAGTAAAGATACTGCATGGAAAACGCTAAAAACAATAACTATAGACTTAGTTTGCAAGAAATGCGATCTCATCCAACTATTCGCCAAACCCCGTGCATAAGAGTTTTTATGAGTCGGGCTAACAGAAATAAAGAACTTGTTTGTTAAAACACAAACCAAAACTTTATTTAGTGTTCATAACATATCGGAATTAAATCCCATAGGTAAACCGTATCGCCATGGCATCCGCTTTTTAAATCAATAGCCCCGTCTGACCGCTTACAGCTTTATTTATGAACAGTCCAACGCATCATGGTTTTGTGGCATAAACCCGCATATTAATAATGAGCTCAATAATTAATTATTTTCGATAATAATTTCGCTTGTTCAATGGTTTAGTTACACCGGGAAATAAATAAACGGGAGTGTGTTTACGCGTTTGGTCTACTGATATTTACGTTAACTGCTAGTTTAAAATCATGGATGTTTATATTGTTTGCTATTTTACATTCACAATGATTATATCTCACGAATAATAGGAATACTAGTAAATGATGATATGGTCTAAACCTACCTGAGATTTAAACCTACAACCTTTCGAGCTCCGGCTAATCTTAGTCCATGGGTCAAACGATCTAGATTTCCCACCTTATTCATGGAAACTTAAACAGCTTTTCAACAACACGTTCACTTTCGTATCGCTTTGCAACTGTCATTCTTGTTGCTGCCGCCATTTGCGTGTAAGTGCCACAACCTGTCAATTGCTTAAACTTTGCTTTAGCGTTGCGTCCGTTTTTGTTTTTATGAATAAAGGGGTTTATGAATAAAGGGGTTGGGGTGAGTCAATTCTTCCTCTTTTGAAAAATTAACACAAATTGTTGAAAAATGTACTCCCTCCATAACTTTAAGCATGTCCGTAGGATGTTCACACACACTTACGCTATGTTTAGTTACTTTAGAAAAAAACAGAATCTGCTTTTAGCAATCATTATTTTTTAGATCTTAAGTTCATACTTCCTTACCAAGTGCAAGTGCTTTTTACAATACTAACTTTGGCAAATTTAATAAAGCGTACAACATTATTTATTGTAAAGCCATAAAAACTTTATTTTTATTTTCCGCACAGTAGGAGCTCAGAACGAATTGGTTCTGGTCGCAATCGGATCGCGGATTAAGCCCCGCAGTAAAATAAATAAGGGATTAATAATTTATTATGCTTTATCCAGACGAGTTCATCGTTCAGTTAAAATAGATTAAAATTACAACAATTTGTTAACAACGATTGCATCACCGAGTATAGATAAGTTTGAATCATAAAAATCTTATCACAGAATAGAAAATCTACAGTTTGTTGCAAAGATAAAGTTTTCTTACATAGTTAAAACAGGACTCAAAATGTTTCGCATTCGATGCAGTTACCACAAGTGCCAATAACAACCGCTCTTGGTACTTTTGATCCTTTTTTAATTTATTTTTCATGAGATAGGCCAAAGGGGTTACCTAATGTATAATGCATAAGGTTCATAGCCATAATCATCACTTAATCAGGGCATAAGTTTTTTTTAATGTGGTCTTCAAGATGCCCACCACCTCACTCCACCTGATAGGAACCAGTCGTGAGGTCCAGATATGGGGTTCGCAAGTCGTTTCAGTAATGAAGTAACTACTAGGCTGGTCAATCTCACTTTGAGGGCCTGTATAAATGCATTTTCACGCCCAGCTTTAAATACCAAGGATTGTAGGAAGAAGGAACCAATGCGCTATAAGAGCGTTCTACCTTTTGGTGCGAGCCGACAGTCGCTGGATCGTGTGTGGATGTGTATGCTTCAGTTGCTCATAATTGCATAGCATTACAATGTACCCATTCAAATCATTCTATATTCATTAAACCATTGAAACGGCTTGACGCGGATCATCGCCAGCGCATTGGGGATTATTAATTTTCAATAATTATTCCGGGTGGACCATGTCGACGGATAAAGCATACTTTAGTTAGATAAATAAACAAATTCCAATGGACGTTAACGTACAATTATTGGTTATTCGGATCAAACCGCCTTTTCGAATGATTTGGTAGTTAATTAATAGGGAGGAATTTAACAGTCATTTTGAATAACTAACATCATCAACGTTCACTAATAACAAACTAATTTGTATGGGATTCCGATGGCGATTTTAAACCCATTGATTTCGTTTAGTCATTCATAAGGAATTTGTGAGTAAGCTCTATTTTTTAGTTCCTAATACTTAGTAAGCTTTAGGTAAGATGTAAAAACTTTCGTTTTCAAAACAAAGGTTCTATGATAAGTACTTCGCTACTGACCACAGATAAACAACTTATCAGTATAACATAGAAGCTTATCTCATTCTGCCTGATGTTAGTCACTCGCATTTATAAATATTGACTTCTTACAAATTGTGTAGATCAGCAACATATTCTTCCATTTCGTCTGATAAAGTGCAGGATTAATTTAATTCCAGCAGCAGTTAAACATAGGTAGACTTGTATAGGTACTAAATTTAAATAAATATATTTTTTATTATTAGAGAGATAAGATATACGTAATTCTGAATACAGCAGTGGACTTCTATGGACAGGTAATGGTGAGCACTAAGTTATTTAGTGTTCCAACGATCCGATGGTAGTAGTCTGTCCAACAATTACAGAGAGGTCATCAGTCAAGCTATTGAGCTTCCACTAACATACCTTACAGATAATAACTAAGGTTATCAACCCTGATTTAAACAACACTCAATATAAAGTGTTAGAAAATAGAACAGACGCGCTTTCGTTGACTGTGTCAGATACATCAAAATCAATCAATAAATTAAAGAAGTAATCCAGTTTTCCTCACCTAGGTGGCGGTGGCGGCGGCTCCCTCGACCGGCGCGGCAGCAGGCGCGGGCTGTTGGGCGTGCTGGCCGAATGCCCGGCCCCTGCGCCGCTGTGGTCCGTAAACCTCGCCAGCGGGTCGAAGATCTGCGACAACCGCCGCGACCGCTCCTCAGACATATTCAACACTTAACACTACACAACACTAACAACAATATCACATCACGACACGGCAGTGTCACAGTTAAATCACAAATGACTATTTCGATTCGAAAGCGCGCGAGTCGCCCGCGCCCGTTGACGTTCAATTTGGCGCGCAAACGTCGGCGCCATCTTGGCTTTTTCACAGTTTACCGAGCGGGGACGTTTTTAGAACGCTGAAAAAGAAATAACAAGGATTAGACGGTTATGGGTGAGATTAGGCAAGGTGAGAAAATTAGCCACCGATGCGACGGAGTCGGTTGGACCGGTGACAAAACTAAATGTCAACACAAAGCGTGAAACGGATCTCTATTTACAAACTGTTGACAGTTGTTAGCCGAAAATATTTCACAGAAGATTAATATAGTAAGTCTGAGTAGCAGTTTGTAAATCAGTTGGTTTTCACATAGACAAAAAGCAAATATTTTTGAAGGGACTAACTGGTCACAAATGTAGTTGAATCATAGCGAAAGAATTGTCTTTAAATTATCTATGAACTCTGAGGTATTCACTTGTTTAATTTGATGTTACCGAATGAAATTTTAGTTCCACTAAAGTATTAACAATAAAATACCAATACTAAAACAATGTTTTATAACTGAGATCAAAAAAGCGAATCAAACAACTGTAAACAAACAACATAATGTAAAATGAACCTACAGATCCCCGTTTCTAGCAACAAAATGACAATATAACGTAACAGTAAAATAGTTATAAAATGGCCGCGAAGTTTTAATAACCTCCTACTCAGCCGTAAAACTATTTCGGAGTGCATTAACGATTGGCGGCAACCACGATTAGGTTAAGGCTGTGTTTGTGTAGCAGCGGCGTGATAAGCGGAGCGGGGGTAAACCACGGTCTTGTCATCAGTCATCGTGAGCTGAAATATTTTTTCGAACCGGATTTCTAGAAAAGTATAGCCTTGAAACGGATTAAAAGCGCATTGCGGCACAACTGCGTGGAGCAGTTTTAAAAGGAATACCGGGGCTACAACCAAGGTAGTGCGGAATCAACTGACTGGCAAGCATCAAGCATTGCTGCCGCACAACTGACTGGGAAACTGCTCTGTCGTTGCAGTAAACAAGACATGCTGAGAGTGGCTCCTTTGACTAATGTTATAATTTGTGACACACGGCAGTGCATCTCGCTCTCTATGTTGTTCATTTTTATAATTTTATTTTTGTTATTCCTATCTTTAATACTCACTTTATGTTTCTTAATTTCTATGTAAAAGCTTCCCACCTTATTTCTAGTATTTGTGTGTTTTCGGGGGTCGAATTGGTCAATATATGTTTTATATTACATTCTAAGAGCTATGCATATCCAAGATATAACTAGTAATAGAAATCGCTTATCGCGCCGCCTGTAACCAACCTGAACGCTGCACCACACGCCCCGTCCCAACGTGGCCCTAGTACCACAGTATAATCTTACAGTAAGCTATCTACATACAAACGTGCCACTCTCGGTTTGAATGTGTGCGTGCGCGTCGCGCGCCGAGAGTCGCGATATCACGCACACGCAATTTCACGCACACGCTAGCATAAAATAGGGAGGCATAGGGAGGCGGCAGTACGGACGGGCTGTGCCGCGTGTCTGTGTGCACGCTAGGCTAATAACTCGGCGGGTGGCCTTAGATAGCCTACTGTATGGTTTATACTGTGCTAGTACTATTCGTTCCGAGGCTCCAATTACCGGATGCAAACAGATGATCGTTAAACAAAACCTAGTTTTATTGTTTGTAGTAGTTAAATTTACGATATGCAGTTTATATTCGGGTTGGAGAGTAACTTTTTGAGAGCATGTTTTCCCTAATAGGGCTGCCAACTAACCATGTTTGGAGAGCTTTTGAGTAATTGTATACCTACTATCTGACTATAGATGAAGTGAAGGCAGTTTAACCAATGTATGTTACATGAATAAGAGTAGTATTAAAAGCAATTAGCGTAGGCTAAAGATCCGGATATAGATCCTGCCCACTTTTGGACAAAAGCCTACATGGTTCGATTTTGGAAAGGAGAAATTAGGTTTGCCTGCCCTGAGTCTGGAACAGAATGCAGTAGCAGAGTGGTAACTTTCCTGTAGGTATTTATTTAATAAGATATTGTAGGTTATTTACTATTTTTCTGACAGCAGGCTATGGGCCTGCTCCAACTATTTATCCATCCCGGCAGATGTCGTTCTGTCAAATATTATCGAACATTCGCACCTTTAAAACCTTCCCTGGACCTTCACAAACATTTCAAAACTAAATTTATCTAAATCGGTCCAGCCGTTACAGAGTTTTAGCGAGACAAAACGAACATCACTCCATTTTCATTTAAAGAGATAAGTAGATGTATTTTATAAGAATACGTTTTAACAAATCATAAATGATTGAGCATAAATATATTATTGCGATCTATATATTTGTAACGTGTTTGTTTTACTTTGATATATGACAAAATAATCGTGTTGGGAACACACGTTTGCATTACCCGAAAAAATATTACTCATAAACTTCTCTTGAGACTAGCAACGACTAGCAACCGAAATAAATATATTTTATTATCACAACAGAACACTTCATCAAACGACTTTCCGAATCATTTTCCTATTCATATTTCCACAAGAAACGCTAACGACAACTACACATCGCAATTTACATCAAACACGGAACCCGACATCATTATATTAATAAATAATAATAATAATAAAAATATATTTATTTTCACACAAAAGTAAAGTACATTGTAGGGAAAATTAGTAACATCTAAATAACATCTTAACAATATTAATAAGTAATATTAATAAGCCTAAAGGTCGTAGCTCACTAGGCAAGCTCGAAAACTGCGCGGCTCCCATCCAGTATTCATTCACCCATGGGAAGAGAGGGGGTAGTGCTATTCTATTTACGTGCCGGCACGTACCGGACGACGTTCCGTGGACAGGCCCAGACAAGGTGGACCGACGATCTTGTCAAGGTCGCGGGAAGCCGCTGGATGCGGACAGCGCAGGACCGATCGTTGTGGAGATCCTTGCGGGATGCCTATGCCCAGCAGTGGGCGTCGTTCGGCTGATATGATGATGATGATGAACGGCGAGCTGTCAGAGCGCTCGCCGCTGCTATACCACTCGACTCGCAGCTCGCGTGTTTATAACTTAAGGTTCAAATTTGAATGGCAAGATAACTGCTGGTTCGGTGCCGTGCAGTTACCGTACTTGCCTATAGTCCGTTCGCGTTAAGAATGAAGTGATTTCATACTTGTCCTTCGATCTAGAATGCCCTTTCCAATCAAATCGTTTCTAATTAGAAAGTATGGGTTCAGCTGGTGACTGCAGACTTGGCTTTCTAATTAGGACCGATTTGATTGGTAAGAGGGCGTGCTAGGTCAAAGGACAAGTATGAAATCACTGCATTCTTAACACGAAGGGACTATAGTGTGCTAAGAGCTTAAATCACTGCTCAAAGGCAGGAACACGAACTGACAGGAAGCTGCGCAAGAGTGTGATAAATAAAACCGCAGAGGGACCGTGCCACGCTTTGATATTTTAAATGAGATCATTCGAAAGGGTCTCCGATAGCAAAAGCTAATGGCATTAAAGCTTTTTGGTGCTATAAAACATTTCGCTTCAAGTTGTGAAATATCCTGGTGTTTACACGAACGAAACGAATAAAAGATAAAGTTTGTTTAATTTATTTTATCGCATTTTCCGCGGTAAAGATTGCTGTTGTAGTGGAAGATCAACTAAACTGAAAACGTGCATTAGCCTTAGCCTGAGCATTTAGCCTGCATGATAGTTGATTTTTTAGGGTTCTGTACCTAAAAGGTAAAAACAGAACCCTACTATCAAGTCTGTCAATAGGCTCTAACTTATAAACCGTGATACCTAGCTAGAAAGCAGTTTTCTTTTAAATTATGTATATCCGTTGCCGCTAAAAAAAAAACAATATAATTAAAAAATATAAATACTAAGCTTGGTCGTAACGTGTTTTTATTTTCGTACTTTTGCTATTGAGCAAAAGTACGAAAATCGTACTATCGTCGAGTATCGTTATTGATATTGATCAATAACGATAACAGGAAAACGCATAAAATTTTCAGAGAATATTTAGTTATGTAATGTAACTAATATTCAAAACAAAAATTTCAATAAAAATACGAACCCTTCGTGGGCCAGTCCGACTCGCACTTGGCCGGTTTTTGTAAGTCTATTATTAGGTAAAGGCTAACTTATCAGGGTAAATTCTGGATAACCTACGCAGTTCCTATTGTTTGTGTTTAGGCCTAGATCTGTAACACCGGTTTTTGATTATTTTTTTCAATTTCTCATCTTTTTCTAATCACTGGCCTTTTCAGACCCGAAATTGAATTTCGATGATCAACAAAGTGAGTCCCACGTTATCTTTTGATGCAACATAAACTACATTGAAAAGGAACTTCAAAAGTTACATTCAAACCTTTACGGTTCTGAATTTCACTATGGCTAGAAACATTTTAAACTCCGAAATTGAATCGTAAAATTGGCTATTTCGATTTTATTTTTTATTTTCTATATGCATCCGCTCCATTGAAACGTACGTGGCAGTTCCGGTCTTTTATTTCTTTCAGCTTCCAGTTGGCAGGCATTGAATAAAAAGCACTTTTTCAAACGGCCGATATAACAGATAAAAACTGATTTATCTGGTCCGTTTGATTCACGGTTTCTTTCAAAAGAAACAAAATACAACTGCACCACATTTTATTCTATGAAATAGAAACTATGGATTCATCGGTACAAGTACTTAAGTGATCTTGTCATATTTATTACTAGTGAGTGAGTGACGCATATACGAATAGCGTTAGATCGGTGATTAAATTGGTGTTTGAAGTAGGGAATTGATAGGTAGTAATCATAAAAACCTTCTCAGACGTATGTTGTTGTTCTTCAAGCTTAGATTAAATAAGGTCAGTTGAAAGAGGTCTAACAACATCAGTTCAAACAAAAATGCCATTCAGATTTCCACTTAAGTCAAGTAACTCTGTACTTGACTTGCTATTGCGAGTATGTGTTTCTTACTATTCGATCACGACTGCGTAACTGCGAAGATTTCCTTATAAAAAAAGGTCAGGTCCACCCGCCATCTGAGGCGTCACAACGAATGTCAATAATACATTTGTGGTAAGATTCCTCCACAAGGTAGACCGACGATCCGGTCAAGGTCGCGGGAACCCGCTGGATGCGGACAGCGCAGGACCGACCGTTGTGGAGATCCTTGGGGGAGGCCTATACCCAGCAGTGGGGGTCGTTCGGCTGAAATGGTGAAGATTCATGAGATAAGTTTAAATTATGTTAAAAAGATACACAATAATAAACACCTTACAAACTATGAGCAGTCCTTTTCACTGACCGTCATGCATGCCGACAAAACAGCATGCCAAGGTTTAGCAAACACATCACAGTGGGTCTGGTCACCTGGAGTGTGTTGAGTGCGGTGTGCATGCGGCAAAGTGGGGACGTGCGCTTCGGCGCGGCACGAGGGCACGCGAGCAGCAAGTGCCGGCGAGAACCGCGATGTCAGACGTTATTTTCTGGCACAAATCGCCGCGGAATTGGTCCAATAGCTCCGGACATACAGTTCATAACATACATAAACGGCCTGTATACGTCCCAGGCCCAAGGGCTCACCTCAAGTAAGAGGTGGTGCGAGCCATACTCCAACACGCGGCTCAGTGCGGATTGTTGGAGGGGTGTAGTTAGTGAGCAACGTTATGAGCTCGCCATCTACCACTTAGATTTTTAAGGTATATAAGGTCGTTTACCATAACGATAATAGTCAGCGTGCCTCTGAATAAACTGTTTGGCATATCAAGATCCCGCGTCCTTAGCAAACCGGGCGAATCTTTCTGGTATATTACCAGAAGAAATAATATTTTATACATTTAACTTCCGGTTTAGATGAAAAAGCTATGACAATGTTTTTATTATTTTAGCATTTTCCATGCAATATCTTTAATATAAAACCAAAAACCAGAAAAAGCATTTAAATACTCTTGAGCGAATTCTTATCATGATAATAGTAATGTGATTTGAAAGGGGACAAAAACACTTATTCCCAAACATTTTCCTCGAAAACGCTGTTTTCAAACTTTGGAACAACTTGCAAGTGTATCAAAAACTTCACTGCAACAAGTTGCAAAAATCTAAACAGCATTAGAAATTGTGCCCCTATACTGGAGGTCTACCACAGAACACGATAATCGAACCTTCGTGCTCTTCCTCGTGTCTAACCCTACTCCCTTACGCATCGTTTCGACCATCGTTTGAACGAAGGAACGACCGAAACTTTTTTTGACAAGGGATGTCGTATGTTACTCTTGCGTACACGATAAATCGAGTTTGACGTTTACACAGATGTCAAATTTCCGAACTTTCTAACGATACCAGCCAAGCTATCGTGTCCATCATCGTTTCTGAATTTTTATCTCTTTACCTGTGATTTCTTCAACTATTGACTAATTTTTTGTACACCGGACTCCGTATCTTCTTTCCCGGTCGAACCTCGCTGCCTTTTAGACTAAGTGCATTGCTTAATAATTAAAATAGGTAAAAACAAAACAAGATGTTTACAATAATACTTGCACGCATGGAAATTAATTCACTATTTAGGTACTTACACAACTCTTTACACCTTTAATAAAGATAACTGCACAATACTAAATTTGATTTATGATTAGCACATTTTTTTAAAAAAAAAAGTTCATCAGTTGAAACTGTCAAAAAGAATTTATTTTGTCACTTTGACATTGACGACTTCTTTTTTTAGTAGGTAGGCAACGAGTCCGAAAAAAAGTTTGTTTTCGTTTAACCAGTTGGGGTGAAAAGGAGTGAAAACAATTGGTTCAAGGAAAACAAACTTTTTACTCAGTCATTCATTCACGATTATTGTCTATGTTCCGGACGGCCATAGTTTAAGTTTCTGTAAAATAGTTTGTTTAAGTTTATAGTTTGTTTTTTGTTAAGATTAGTCTGTTTAAGTTTATGTTTATTTTGTTATATTATTTGAATAAAGAATGGCACGGGGCAGATTATTAGTAACCGTAGGTACACAACCTCACATAGGTCGTGAGGACATAGGGAAAAAAGAGATAGATAGGCACCGCTCTCAGGTAGCTTCCTTGACCTTGAAAAAAGAGACCCGCTATATCACCATAGGCCAGAACTTGTGTGAACTCGTCACACAAGTAACTACTTGATGGCAAAAAAAGGGTATAACTTTGGGTTCAATCCCCATAGAATCGAGTCAAGTTTGCAGTCTACGAGCCAAAGGAACAAGGAAGCTACCTGGGAACCGGAAAAATAGGAAGACTGAATAGGAAGATAAGCCCTAGAAGACCTGGACTATCCAGATACTTAGAAGACCTAGGATACCTAGAAGACCTAGGATACTTAGAAGACCTAGGATACCTAGAAGACCTAGGATACCTAGAAGACCTAGGATACCTAGAAGACCTAGGATACCTAGAAGACCTAGGATACCTAGAATACCTAGATTACCTAGAAAGCCTAGAAGACCTAGAAAACACTACTCTACACAAATAGTGAAGAATAATAGTGAATAGTGAACAGTTATAATAGTGATTGTGATAGGAACTGCCGCCAAATTAACAATAGAAAGTGTTTTATTCCGGACCCCAGTGATAGACTGAACTACATTACAAATAGGATTGGATTAATGAACTCTGGTGTTGTGAACAAAGTGTCGTGGAATCAAGCAAAGCGATCTCGGATTAGGAAGACAGGTGCATGACAGCGCAATCCAGTGATAGGTGCAGACGGATCACAGTTTATAGCGAACTAATAGTGAGTGGTCCGGCACATTTGTTGGTCCTTCGAGCCGGATTCTCGCAGTCAAGATGCCTGTCACCAGATCTCATACCAGCCAGCAAAGAACACGAGTGCACACAGAAGAGTCATCGACAACGACGACCGAAGTTACTGGCACAACAGCAGCGGATACGTCAGCAACTAGTCAAGAATCCAGTCCAACCGTAACTCCTGAGGATGGTCAACCACAACAGACTTCACAACCAGTGCAACCACAAATAGAACAAAAGAAAGCAACTGGCAAAGAACATACTGTGAAAACAAGATCATCAATCTCGGCGTCGAATAGAAAACGTAGACTTCTAAAAGCTAAGGAAGAATTGTTAAGAGTGCAACTTGAACTCGCTAACGCTAAGGTAGCAGCTATAGAAGCAGAATCGGACTCTGAAGAAGATATAGAAACAGTGATGGAAGATCGTGAACAAAATGTGAGAGTGGATAACTGGTTGGAGAATAGTAGATCGCACCTTTTGGCAATCTCCAACGAACCGCACAATCACCCATTGCCATTACCTCCGGCGGAACAGCAGCAGCAACAGTTAATAGAAAATAGAGAAGCTGCCCCAGTACCGGCGGGAGTAGAGACAAGTGAAGTGACAAAGGCACCCGTCAGCAACCAGATAGACCTTACAGCTCTGGCGGCTGCCATAGCTCAAGCGGCCAAATCCGGACACCAGCCAGTTTCCAGAATGTTCAGTGAGTTACCTTACTTCGGAGGAGCATACCAAGAATGGTTATCATTTAAAGCTGCCTATCAAGAATCCCAGAACGGCTTTACAGACTTAGAAAATTTAACGCGATTGCGTAGAAGCCTGAAAGGGAAAGCAAAGGAAGCAGTTGAAAGTCTTCTCATATATAGCTCCAATCCTAGAGAAATAATGAGAACCTTAGAAGCAAGATTTGGAAGACCAGACGCGATAGCATCATCTGAGTTAGAGAGAGTGAAGTGTTTACCCCGCTTGACTGATGCACCCAGAGATTTGTGCATTTTCGCCAGCAGAATATCCAACATAGTGGCGACTCTGAGTGCTATCAACAAACAGCAATACCTTTATAACCCAGAGCTAACAAAGAGCACGATAGAAAAGCTGACTCCAACTCTTCGCTATCGATGGTACGACTTCGCTGCAGAACAGCCAGCCGACGAAATAGAAATAGTAAAACTGGCGCGTTTCCTGAATAGAGAAGCTGAAATATGTGGACCATACGCACAACCAGAAGGAGTGATTGAAGTGAATAATAGCAACAGAAGACAGAAAACTTACAACACTCAAGGTATGAAAACTAATAGAAATATTCCTAATAGCAATAACTGCTCTATGTGTGAAAAAACTGGCCATAGTATAACCAGCTGTGAAGACTTTAGAAAAGCAGACTCTTCTAAGAGATGGGATATAGCGAAAGAGAAGAGACTCTGTTTCCGCTGTCTTCGATATAGAAATAGAACACATAGCTGCCGTGGAAAGAGATGTGACATTGATGACTGCAACAGTTGGCACCATCAGCTGTTACATTATAAGAAAAAAGAAAACAGTGAAATAGTCAGTTCAACATGGACATCAAGAGGATCTCAAGCCTTCCTAAAAATAGTGCCAATCCAAATAGTGGGACCGAAAAAGAAAATTGACACTTTCGCACTTTTAGACGACGGGTCAACAGTGACATTGATTGATGAAGACTTAGCACAGCAAGCCGGCCTACGTGGACCTCAACAGCCACTCCATATAGAAGCAATAGGAAACACAAAAGTGGACACTTCCACATCGAGGAGGCTAAGAGTTACCATCTGCGGATCGGGAAATAGACATACAATAGCTGCTAGATCAATTAAAAATCTGAAATTGTCACCACAAACCGTCAGAGGGGAAGACATAGAAAACTGCAAACATCTTGAAGACCTCGAACAGAAGATAAAATACAGCGTTGCGAGACCTGAAATCCTGATTGGGCAAGACAATTGGCACCTACTACTGGCCAAAGATAGTCGAATTGGAAAGAGGAATCAACCCATAGCCTCACTGACACCTCTTGGATGGGTGTTACATGGAGCATGCAGTCGAGCAACAGGACACAGAGTCAATTTCCTTCATCAACCGATAGAAAATATAGACGCAGACTTGAAGCACTTCTTTTCACTGGAGGCACTAACAATAGCGCCAAAAACGCCTCGCAGTGATCCAGAAGCTCGAGCTCTGAAAATATTAGATGAGAAAACAAGTAAATTAGAAAATGGTCGATATGAAACTGCATTACTCTGGAAGAAGGATGACATCAAACTACCTGACAACAAAGAATACGCATTAAAGAGATTAGAAGCAACAGAGAAGAAAATCAATAAGAACCCAGAATTGAAGAAAAGAGTTAGGGAAGAGATGAACGCTTTGATAGAAAAGAATTACGCCGAGCCTGCCCCAGAAGATAGAAAAACAGACAGAACTTGGTACTTACCGTGCTTTCCGGTCACCACTCCGCTGAAACCGGGGAAAGTCCGGATGGTGCACGACGCGGCGGCAGTCTCAAAGGGCATAGCACTAAATGATGTCTTACTCACGGGTCCTGATCTTCTACAGTCTCTACCAGGCGTATTGATGCGGATGCGACAACACAAGATAGCGGTGTCAGCAGATATAGCAGAGATGTTCCTCCAAATAAAGATAGTTGAAGAAGATAGAGATGCTCTGAGATACCTCTGGAGAGATGGAGATTCGACAGCAGAGCCAAAAGAATATAGAATGACGTCACTTATTTTCGGAGCGACGTCCTCTCCAGCAACAGCGATTTATGTGAAAAATAGAAATGCCGAAAGATTCTCCGAGCAACACCCGGATGCAGTATTGGCGATCAAAAATAATCATTATATGGACGATTATATCCAGAGTTTCGAAGATGAAGAGTCGGCACTCCAAATAGCACATCAAGTAAATCAAATACACAGTGAAGCGCACTTCCACTTAAGAAAGTGGTCATCGAACTCAGAAAAAGTGTTGAAAGACTTAGACGCTGAAGCTTCCATCTATGGCACCGAACTTGAAGTTGGACCGAAGACGGAAAAAGTACTTGGGATGGCTTGGCAGACATCATCCGACACACTCCAATACAATTTGAATTTTTCGAGACTTCCAGAAGACATACTACAGCGAACGCCAACAAAAAGACAAGCCTTGCAGATTGTCATGTCACTCTTCGATCCGCTGGGACTTGTCTCACCCGTCACCATGAAGGCGAAACAGATATTACAAGAAGTCTGGAAGAGAAGCATTGGATGGGATGAAACACTCGATGAAAACTTAGCCAAAGAATGGCACGAGTGGACTGATAGATTGAGAGAATTAAAGAACATCTCCATCCCGAGAACATACGTCCAATACAGCCAAGGAAAAAATCTACAGCTTCATGTGTTCGTAGATGCTAGCGAAACAGCTTATGCCGCGGCCCTCTACTGGCGAGTAGAAGATGAAAATGGAGAAGTATACATCTCACTGATCTTGGCCAAGGCAAGAGTAGCGCCATTGAAAACCACCTCAATTCCGAGACTGGAATTACAAGCTGCAGTCATGGGAAGTAGAATGGCATCATGTGTCCTCATGGAACATGACAGGAAACCAGAAACACGCACATTCTGGACAGATAGTAGAACAGTTTTATCCTGGCTCAAGACCGGCTCTAGGTCTTACAAACCTTTCGTCGCACATAGAATAGCCGAGCTGGAAGAAAACACCAAAACAGAAGAATGGCGTTGGGTTCCCACAAAACTCAACGTAGCTGATGATAGCACCAGAGAAGTTCCAAGAAATTTTGACAATAACCACAGATGGTTCTCTGGTCCGCCATTTCTAAGAGAAGATCCAACCAATTGGCCTCGCGAAAAATCGACACTCAAAATAGTCAGTGGAGAGGAGAGAACAATGAAAATAACAGAGAGAAATTCAACAATAATAGCGATTCCAGATTTCAGAAGATTCTCAAGATGGGAAAAGTTGATACGCACCACAGCCAGAGTCCTTCAATTCATAGAACTTTGCCGTCAGAACAAACAGACCACAGCTTATGCAAGAACAAGAGCGAACAAAATAGAAGATCCATCCTGGGGAAAGAAAAAAGAGAAACAATTAGGGAAGAAAAGGAAAATTATAGAGAAAACAGACATCTACAGAATTATACCTGCTGAACTTTTAATCAGAGCTGAAAACTTAACAGTCAGAGTAATTCAAGAAGACTGTTTCCAAGAAGAAATAGAAGACTTGACGAAGAATCGTAGAGTGTCAAGCCACAGCAAACTAAAGAAGATCGCCATAGAAATAATCAACGGAGTTATCGTAATCAAATCGCGAATTGATGCAGCAGCAGAAATACCTGAAGTTACGAAGAGACCACCGGTTCTTGATGGAAGACATCACATCACCAAATTATACATCGAGCACTTGCATCGCAGCGGTCATCACCAGGGCGTGGAAGCCACCATAAATCACTGTCGCCAAAGGTTTCACGTCCTGGGTCTCCGGCCGACAGCACGCAGCATCATACACCAATGCCTGCCTTGCAGAAAAAGAAGATGGACACCACCAGAACCACCGACTGGCAACCACCCGGCCAGTCGACTTGCTCATCACCAACGTGCCTTCACATTCACGGGCATAGACTACTTCGGGCCACTGCAGACGACATTTGGAAGAGCAACCAGAAAAACTTACGTAGCTCTCTTTACCTGCCTTACTACCAGGGCAGTCCATTTAGAAATGACGAACTCACTGACCACAGACTCCGCGGTCATGGCACTCAGAAGATTTATAGCAAGGCGTGGCTGTCCCAAAGAAATCTGGTCTGACAATGGGACGAATCTACATGGCGCCGAGAAAGAATTGAGATTGGCAGTTGAAAAGGCAACCGAAATAGAATCGTCAAAGAGAAGAATCAGCTGGCGTTTCATCCCTCCTGGGGCTCCATTCATGGGCGGAGCCTGGGAGCGCATGGTGAAGACGGTGAAGATAGCACTCGCAGCGGTTCTCGACAATCGACCAACCTCCGAAGAAATCCTCATGACTCTGCTTGCTGAAGTCGAGATGACAGTGAACAGTCGACCACTGACTCATGTATCGGTCGACCCAGAAGACCCCGAGACGCTGACACCCAACCACTTCCTTCTGTTGGGGCCAGCCTTTGAACCACCGATGGGCGACTTCACACCTCAAGACTTGCTGGGAAGAAGACACTGGCGAACATCCCAGAGACTAGCAGATATGTTCTGGGCGAGATGGCTAAAAGAATACCTACCAGAACTTCAGAACCGGCGGGAGCCCCACGGCAAGGGATCCTCACTCCAACTGGGTAACATTGTCGTGGTGGCAGATAACACCATGCCCCGCAATACATGGCCTCTCGGTAAGATAGTCGCAGTGTTCCCGGGACCAGATGGAATAGTACGAGCAGCAGACGTCCAGACGAAGGGAGGAATAATGAGAAGACCGACCAAGAAGCTGGTACTTCTTCAGACGGACGAACCAGAACCTGCCGTCCAGACTACAAGATGATGCGTCGTAGACTTCGCCACTACGCACGGCGGGAGAATGTTCCGGACGGCCATAGTTTAAGTTTCTGTAAAATAGTTTGTTTAAGTTTATAGTTTGTTTTTTGTTAAGATTAGTCTGTTTAAGTTTATGTTTATTTTGTTATATTATTTGAATAAAGAATGGCACGGGGCAGATTATTAGTAACCGTAGGTACACAACCTCACATAGGTCGTGAGGACATAGGGAAAAAAGAGATAGATAGGCACCGCTCTCAGGTAGCTTCCTTGACCTTGAAAAAAGAGACCCGCTATATCACCATAGGCCAGAACTTGTGTGAACTCGTCACACAAGTAACTACTTGATGGCAAAAAAAGGGTATAACTTTGGGTTCAATCCCCATAGAATCGAGTCAAGTTTGCAGTCTACGAGCCAAAGGAACAAGGAAGCTACCTGGGAACCGGAAAAATAGGAAGACTGAATAGGAAGATAAGCCCTAGAAGACCTGGACTATCCAGATACTTAGAAGACCTAGGATACCTAGAAGACCTAGGATACTTAGAAGACCTAGGATACCTAGAAGACCTAGGATACCTAGAAGACCTAGGATACCTAGAAGACCTAGGATACCTAGAAGACCTAGGATACCTAGAAGACCTAGGATACCTAGAATACCTAGATTACCTAGAAAGCCTAGAAGACCTAGAAAACACTACTCTACACAAATAGTGAAGAATAATAGTGAATAGTGAACAGTTATAATAGTGATTGTGATAGGAACTGCCGCCAAATTAACAATAGAAAGTGTTTTATTCCGGACCCCAGTGATAGACTGAACTACATTACAAATAGGATTGGATTAATGAACTCTGGTGTTGTGAACAAAGTGTCGTGGAATCAAGCAAAGCGATCTCGGATTAGGAAGACAGGTGCATGACAGCGCAATCCAGTGATAGGTGCAGACGGATCACAGTTTATAGCGAACTAATAGTGAGTGGTCCGGCACAGTCTATGATAACGACGGTCGTGGAGAGATACGACCACGATACGACAATGTTACGGAGTAGCTACTAGGCGAACGTATCGGGGCACTGTCGATGGATCCGCATATATCGTTATCGATTTCCGTGGTAGACTTCCTGAGCAAAACTGAATTTCGAGCAGTTTCCAACCAAACAAGTTTTACGTCGCATAGAATTTCAATCAACCGGTTTATATGTAGGATTTACAATTTAGTTTTTCGCTCGGGACCCGTTTCCTGTGAAGAAATTTAGAAAAGACATTTGGCTAGAAAACGGAAGCAAGATTAGTTAGTTTACTACTAGAGTTACAACCGGTAGTAACACAGGCAATACCCGTGTAAGCTGGCAACTGCTCTAGTTTTAAAAAAATAACAAACCAAAGAGCGTCGTGGCCCAGTGGTTATCTGGCTCGGAACCCGGCTGGTCCTGAGTTCTAGTCTTTGTGATTATTGAAGGATTGCAGCTAACTCTCCGGTGATGAAAAACCCCGAAAAAAAAACCCAAGCAACTCTAATAACACCAGCAGACTCGTTTGGTTTGGTTTTCACATTTCACAGGGGAAATGGGGGCTTCTGTATGTTACAATCAATCCCACTCTGACTACCCCGTTTAGGATATAGTTGTGAGCGTATGTATCCTTGAAAATTTATCAAATCCAATTAGCAAGCTGAAGACAAAGGACGAACCAATAATAATGATAATAACAAATTCAATAATCAGCGCCTGAGCCTTTCAGGCCCAGACTGAGTGTGGTCCATTTAATTTTGGACATCGTGACACTGCTGTTAGGTGGAAATTCTTGTTTATTTTTCTATTGGTATTTATTTTGTGTCATAACGTTGTTTTGTTTGTTTTTATCTTTCATGTTGTAATGTTCGGAGTCAATTAACGTATTTTTTTCCTCCTTTCTTAATTTCCAGAAGTAACGAAGGTACGGTTCTTCGATTTAACAAAGAACATTTAGATAGAAAGCGGAGTTAGTTATATGCTTTTTCAGCAACGGAATTACACATATCGCAACGAAGGTATAAACAGCCATGCGCCAGCAATGGTGTTTTACGTAATTACCATTGGTACAATACAGTGCAGTGCAGTGCGATATATTTATATTTTCTAGCCCTCAAAACTAATTAAGCTCCACCTGCACTTTTTACCCTCTCTGGGCTTTAAACAATCATACAGAAAGCGTTGCAATTCCACCACATACCTACTTTAATTACATATTACATCCCTCTCCCTAGGGTTGAAATTTCAATCACCAAGCTCATATTTACCAGGTTGTCGGACTGAAAAATCGTTTAACCTTAGCAAATTAAAAGGTCGATGACCAGAAAATTGGCGACCATCCCCTCTTGGAGTCGTGCTTTGATTAATGTTATCAGTCGGCTATCTGGGGACGCCCCAAAATTGGGGTCAACCCTTTTTCTGTAGACATTTTTATCTAACGGTTGTTTATCTGAAGGTTCACTTGGATTTCTATGTTTCGTAAATCTGATCGAGAGATTAAAAAGTTAGAATTGGAGCACGTTTTAATTTAATTACATTTCGGATTTATTTTTTGTTTTGCTATTTTTAATGTTATCTGGTTTAGATATTCGATTTTAAAATGACACAGTGGAACTGCAGAACAATCTATCAATATTTAAAAATTAACCCCCATATTCTAGTGCCGATTTCATGAATCGTTTTTTGTTAAGTTTTCCAAAACTTAGTAGAAGGTTATTTTTGGGAATAAAAAATAAGAAAAACTTACTTAACGACCACTTAAAAAAACGTTTGTCATATTTTGAAAATAGAACATTACAACATAAATTAGGTAGGTGATATTTTTCTTGACAACTGTTTTTTCCAATTGCTCGCTTCTTATATCCGGCTTATTATACAATATCCAGCACGCATAACAGGCTTAGGTTCTAAATATGCCCTAATCCTCTGGCAGAGTTCGCCTAGCTGCGGTATTGAAGCCGGTCTTGGCAGGCGCTTACCTCACAGCTTAGCCCAGGCCACGCCGATAGGAACTTATGGCTGCAAGGCCTACGCGACATACTAGAACGTTGACAATACGCGATTGCGAATGTCCTGTGACATTGAGGACATGAGAGGATCACGTTCATACTCGTATTTAGATATGGGTGTTTTTCATTGATATAAACAAAAAGAGGAAGATAAGTTACGGTCATACTTCACGGAATCAAAAACTGGCACATGACATTGACGTACAAAAATGACGGTCACGCAAACATGTCGTTGTCATATTGGCTTGCAAACAGGTCCATCGACCTGTTTTAGGGTGGTCACTTTGGCTACGAGGATTCCTTATCTCCCTCTTTTTGTTTATATCAATGGCGTTTTTGGTTTTGGACGCAAACTGATAGTTATCAGATTTCAGACATGAAAAACGATTAAAAAATCCAATTCAGTAGCGCCTAGCTTTGCCAATGCTTTTGCATAGATAGTCATGCTTTCCTTAAACGATTCAAACCAAAATCTGATCGCAAAATTCGATATCGACCCTACGATTTTTCTGCTAATAAAAGTTAAGACACTTAGGTATTGGTTTGTATTGGAAAGGATTTAAAAACATGTAAAATTAATTTATCCGTAAGTAAATATGCTAGAAAATCGAAACGGAAATTCATTGGGAATATTGCGAATAAGTAGATACCGAGGCTAAAAAGTTCTTGGACGGCAAACGTCTTCTTTTCAAAGCGCATTCAGTAAATAACAATTAATGCTAGTTCTCCTGTTATTTCTGCTCCCCAGTGTATTTATGGTCTACTTCTCCAGTAACAAACTTCAGTAACAACAACAACAAATGCCAGAATTATCAGATTCAGCGACAAAAACTCCAATTTACATACTTTTCAACGAGAAATTTACTAGCTGGCACTTAAAGGAAGACTTCCTCAGACGGAGTGCCGCAAGAAATAGTGCAAAACTATCTATTGAGGAACTTTCCGTAGTTAAAAGTTTGAAGTGTTGAGCAGTCTCGAGATTGCTTATTGTGAAGATATTAATGGGGATGTTTTATTATCGAGCGCATTTTACCAAGATCGAGTGTAAAACTTCATTTTGATGGCAATCTGGAAGTATTCAAGGCTCGATATAAACCTCTCAAACAACATATTTATTTGAACTTCATATACCTACTGATTTAGACACCAAATTAAACAGTAATAGCAGCCTAGACTTACGAAATGTGGGTGTGTGTGTGTGTAATTTAAACAATGTGTACTTACAATTTAAACAAAATGCCTAGTGAATGAGCCTAAACGATACCACTGAGGTAAGTTGGTGATGTCTTGGGTATCCTGCTGGTAGTCAGATTGGATCATGTTTGTTCAATAATTAAAGTGACAGAATTCTAAATTTCAAAGCGATTAGAGTCATAGAAAATCTAGCGAGAAGCGTAATGTAAAAATTGACAGTTATCAATACTATACTATACTATGTTTGACGGACAAAAAATATTATCCGACTATCTTAAAGTAAGGGCACGGTAAAGAAATATAACAGTAATATGACTCGGCTCCGTCCTTGAGATAAGTGCCTACTGCCGCGCGGTCCGTCGCCACGCGATAGGGCTGCCGCCTGTAGTATTTTAAAACATCCGGATACCTACCTGTTTCAATCTTGTTTTGAAATTGTTTTTTGTGATGGTAAATATTGTATTTCTATTTAAATAAATGTAATTAGTATGTGAATGAAAAAGGATGTGTTGATGTGAAAAAAGGATCATACATACATCCTCACAATTTTTCGCATTTACAATATTAATAGGAAGTAAAATCAATTAGAGCGTAATTTTTTTGAAAGACCTCCTATCTTAATACCTACAATGAACCAAATTTTGCGGTGGACTAGCTATAAAACTATTGCGTTAGCAAATCCCTTACTTGAAGAGTAAGTATGTAGGTCCATAATTTCACTACCAATTGACACGTCGTGCGCGCCAAGGATTTCCGACCTAAGGTCATTCACCCGGTGTGGTGAAGTTAAACCGTAAACCTGCGAATTTTAATGCAAGCGTACTTTACTAATTACTTACTTATCCAACCTACCTATTCTATCTACCGCTGAACCACCCATTTCACTTGTCTGTCACTATCCTTCACCCTGTCAACTCATTTATTCAATAATCTAGGAGTATTACTCGGAGGATAAAGCGAAATACAAGCGTCTTTAAAAATATTGTAACAAATTACGTGCTATTATGTAGGTGCGTAACAAAACATTTTAAGCTTACTCGTACATAATGTAAAGAATGACATCTCTGGGTGCGTTACTGATGAATTTAAACAACCAACAACAGCACAATAAAAGAAAATATCTTGCCCTGCCATAGAACATTTACAATATTATGTTCACAAAATGGTGCAAAACACACAAAACTGTCCGTCCGACACTGAACGGCGCGCGGCGCATTCGCGACTGACAGCCATCGTATCACCCTCGTAACCGGGACGCGTAGGTATAACTTGCGTTCCGTCCGCTTGGTCGAAGTCACAATACTGTTATATTCCTTTACTGTGGTAAGGGCTAGTTACCTAAAAGAAAAATTATATCACCGCGATTCAATGGACTATAGTGACATCTATCGACAAAGTTTCGTAACTAAACAAGCACAGTCTGCGGACGCGCGGCGTCTGGCGCGGTCTGCACGTGGTGATTGCATTATCAGAGGATTCCCTACGTACGTTGTGACGTCACAGCACGGAGTTCACTGACATTGAATGTACGCGGAGTTGAGCCGTGACCGTTTTTTAATGACAATGAACCTAGTATTCGATGCACTCGTACGTTCAAACACCTTGTGTCGCAGTTGTCCGTGGCATAGACGGTCCGTGGCTGCGCAGGTAAAGGTGGTTTAATTTTCCGCTAGGTAACCCACTACTTCAATTGCTACCTCTTTCATAAAAAGAGGTAGGATTACTTTTGAAGATCGTGTGACCTTTGATTTAAGACCGATTTAGTGTAATGGTCAAGAAGTGACTACACTATAGGTTGCGGGTTCGATCTAGCACAGTACATAATGAATACAGCAGTAACGTTGGTCCATTTGTTTGCAGGAGCATGTCTGTTCGTGACGTCTGGGTGTTGTATGTATGTGTTGACAAAAAGAGTTTGATAAATTAACTATATAAAACTGATGACAGAAAATTATCTTTGAACGAAGCTTTTTTTTAAGTTTCGAAATATTATAAAAAGTAAGTCAATAAAGGATTAGGCTTATTTTCGCGCACAAAAATGACTTCTAAACTTGTAGTTCAACGCATGCAATTTAGAAAAAAAAAATTATTCGCCGAAATCGTTTCAGTTATAGGTAAGTCAAGTTTCGCAAGAAAAATCATCCTGTATTAATATGTTGTCTAGTGTCCTAAAGAAGAAAGAAGCTTTGCTTTGTTGAGAAATAGGTGGCGCTGTGTGGCATAATGTCTTATGAGATCAATTTATTTATTTAATATCAGTACGGCAAAACTTATCAAAGCTGAGCCCAGTCCTGCTTACGCGAGTTTTTATCAGATACTAGGCAAAACTTACCAAAGCCGAGCCCAGCCCCGCTTACGTTAGTTACAGCGATGTGTCGCAACAGCCCAACTAACCTGTCGCCAACCTCCAATTGATAAACAAGTTCAATCACGACTTGCGTTATCGCCACAGCACCTTAAATGGGGAGGCACCAAGATACGGGGAAAAATAGGCCCCCCGTATCGCGAGATATTAGCCAACCCCAGAATTAGGGTAATCGATCGTCTGTGGGGTAACTGGGGTAACTTCGGCCGGTTAAATGACTGGTGCTTTAAGAGGATCCGTGATAGCTTTATCGAGGCCTTTTAAGCACTGAAATGACGTCTTGATGATGTTATGGCTTTGCATAAGTATGCTATTAAATTGTTGTGGGCTGATTCAAATTAGGTGAGGGTAAGCCGGGCGAAGGTGAGAAAATTGAGCGCGGTGATTTTTTGGATGAGTTATGATCAGTTTCAAGTTAGCTGTCGAAGCGTTGACAGTGCCAAGAATATTTATAATTATTAAAGCGTATAGGTTTTTCATGATGAATGGAACAGTCAGAACCACACCCAACACCCACACTACGTCAAGTTTGAACTCAACGTGGCAAGTAAGTGGCGAGGTTAACCCTATTACAGGATACTTGACTGCCATGTGTTGCGGTGTTTTCTGTCACCGGCCTGCCTCGTACCCTGGTGGTAAAAAGTTCAAATCTGTCAGAAACACCTACTTTATATCCAATGAACCTAAATTAATTAAAAAAAACCCCATGATTAAAAAATTACTCGTAAAACTCACAAGTTTTGAATCACTTAAGTGTTGCCCGTTATAAAGAGATGGAGATGTTATTTCGGATGGCTGTATAAATATACTTAAGCCATACAGGTTCCAAAACATCTCCATAACACAAACCACATAAAAACAGCTGCCCCATTAGTCGTGCAGAGTAACGACGAACAGACAGCACTAATGACTTGTTAGTGTTCGCAAAAACGCGCCCGTCACAACGCGTGCTAAATGACACCTCACACCACGTTTACGTACAGAGGCGCACACATCAGTCTTTACAAAACCATTGCAAAATGGGTCTAATATCAGCCGAATAAGGTGCCCCTATGTAAAGGTTGATGTGTGCGCCTCTGTACTTTTGGACCAGTGTTGCCGACACACCGTATGCAGTAAAAACACCATAATTAGCAAGAATCAGTGAGTGCAGAACTATGGTTGCTACAAACACCGTAGTTTAGAAGATATTTTGTCAAAACTTGTTAATTATCATTAAGAAGCTTTAGTATATAGGTTTCGAGGAGAAAATAAAGTAAAAACCTCCAAAAAAAGGGCGGGAAAATAACAAACAAAACATTAAATGTTGATGGCGCTGTTTGAGAATCAGGCTTTGGAGAAAAAAATGGTGAATTTACAGTAAGCAAACAGAGTTGGCAACACTGGTACGCACAACCGTGCTACTCACAGCTATCTCATATTTAATGCTGAACACTGAAATGAAATCCCTTTTCTTTAATTACTTTTTGCAATTTCTAAAGATTAGTCATATACAACTTCGGTTATTTACGAGTATTAAGTTAAAAACAAACGCTTTTGTTTTTATTTTAAAATCTTAATTGCTTAGACCTTTGCTGTATTGAAGTTGCTTTTTTCAAACTACCAATATTTTAGATAGTAAAACCAGAAAAAGACATCCAGTCTTAGCATCAGGCGGGAATCAAACCCGCGTTATTCGCAAACCGGGCGACTGCACTAACCATTATGCTACCGAGACCATTAACAGACCGGCCGAATTTTTTCGGTATATTATACCTGGCAGCCAGGTTTGTTTCACCAATGTTTAGGCATATACCTTAAACAGTGTTTCACTTGTTATTGAGTTTAGAGACGCTTCAAACGATATACGGCTCTGTCATTGCTGTTTTGAAGCTGCTTTTGTCAAACCACCAATATCTTTTTGACCAATGTGTTAGCACACATCATTTTGATGCTGCTGTACCATTAATCGATCGCTGTTGTAAAGCAACGCACGCCAGGTCGGAAATGGGATGGTTAACCACTCCGACCTAAATTTAGTGATGTGTATTTCGGGCATCTCCGTGCTTCGGAAGGCACGTCAAGCAGTAGGTCCTGGTTGGTCAGTCGTTAAGCTTAGTCAGAGGCCTTAGGGCAGCTTGATAACATCTGACATTAAGCTTGCTCACTAACCTTACACCCCTCCAACAATCCGCACTGATCCCGTGTCGGAGTATGGCTCGTTCCACCTCATAGTTAGGGTGAGGCCTGTGCCCAGCAGTGGGTCGTAAAAAGGCCGTTTATGTTATGTATGTATGTACCATTAATTGTTGCACTATGAAGAATGTTTTTTAGCGCTTTTCTATACAATTGTTTTATCAGTTTTACGGTACTGTGTAGAAAAAAACCCGTCCAATTTATCCGTTTGTTCCAGGCGGGTCCCCGTTCAAATTGCCGCCGTCAGCAGCAGCCTCCCGTCAATCTCGCCGACAGTTTGTAATCACCTCCTTCCTTGATTATCTTCCATTTTGTCAATCGAATTGGGTTGGGTTTGAGCAAAGTTGTAGACGATATAAGCTGTCTTGTTTGGTTATATTTAAGATATGATAAGCGGAGGTGCCCGTGGCGCAGTTGTGACAGTGATCGGCGACGATCGCTGTTGTAAAGCAACTCACGCCAGGTCGGAAATGGGATGGGTGACCACTCCGACCTAAATTTAGTGATGTGTGCTTCGGAAGGCACGTCAAGCAGTAGGTCCTGGTTGGTCAGTCGTTAAGTTTAGTCAGAGGCCTTAGGGCGGCTTGATAACATCTGACATTAAGGTTGCTTACTCCCCTCCAACAATCCGCACTGAGCCCGTGTTGGAGTATGGCTCGTTCCTCCTCATAGTTAAGGTGAGGCCTGTGCCCAGCAGTGTGACGTAAATAGGCCGTTTATGTTATGTATGTATGTACCATTAATTGTTGCGCTATGTAGAATGTTTTTTAGCGCTTTTCCATACAATTGTTTTATCAGTTTTACGGTACTGTGAAGAAAAAAAACCGTCCAATTTATCCGTTTGTTCCAGGCGGGTCCCCGCTCAAATTGCCGCCGTCAGCAGCAGCCTCCCGTCAATCTCGCCGACAGTTTGTAATCACCCTCCTTCCTTGATTATCTTCCATTTTGTCAATCGAATTGGGTTGGGTTTGAGCAAAGTTGTAGACGATATAAGCTATCTTGATTGGTTTTAATTAAGATATGATAAGCGGAGGTGCCCGTGGCGCAGTTGTGACAGTGATCGGTGACGATCGCTGTTGTAAAGCAACGCAGGCCAGGTCGGAAATGGGATGGGTGACTACTCCGACCGAAATTGAGTGATGTCTATTTCGGGCATCTCCGTGCTTCGGATGGCACGTTAAGCAGTTGGTCCTGGTTGATGTCGCTAGATGCCAGTCGTTAAGCCTAGTCAGAGGCCTTAGGGCGGCTTGATAACATCTGACATTAAGGTTGCTCACTAACCTTACTCCGCTCCAACAATCCGCACTGAGCCCGTGCTGGAGTATGGCTCGTTCCACCTCATAGTTGCGGTGGGGCCTGTGCCCAGCAGTAGGACGTAAATAGGCCGTTTATGTTATGTATGTATGTACCATTAATTGTTGCGCTATGAAGAATGTTTTTTAGCGCTTTTGTATACAATTGTTTTATCAGTTTTACCGTACTGTGTAGAAAAAAACCCGTCCAATTTATCTGTTTGTTCCAGCCGGGTCGCCGCTCAAATTGCCGCCGTCAGCAGCAGCCTCCCGTCAATCTCGCAGACAGTTTGTAATCACCCTCCTTCCTTGATTATCTTCCATTTTGTCAATCGAATTGGGTTGGGTTTGAGTAAAGTTGTAGACGATATAAGCTATCTTGTTTGGTTTTAATTAAGATTTGATAAGTGGTTCTGTTGGCCAGTTCTGAAAGCCCGGAAGCAGTTTCTATGTCGTGTTATCCAGACGTGGAACGCTCTTATAGTGCATTGATTTCCTTTTTCCTTCTTTAACTCGGGTTTTAAAGGTGGGCGTGAAATGGCACATATGCAGGCCTTCAAGATGAGATTGGCCAGCTCAGTAGTAAATATATTGAAAGAAAGAAAGAAAAAAAATAAGTTTATTTGGTACAGTACAGCGACGGCTGATTTGGTATATTGGTCAAAAGGTTAGCCATCGGGTTCGCGGGTTTGATTCCCGTACAGTAAAATATTTTAATAAACATGTCTGTTTGCATTGGTCTGAGTGTTTCCTAGAAAGTGTGTAATTGCAAAAGAAAACAGTATGTAAGTTTGTTCGTTGTTTAGTTCAATAGTAGGTACACACTTTACTAAGTTTGGGGTTAGTGGCGCTACGCGGATTAATTACCAAGGATATTTATTTAGTCAGGCAAGTTTAAAATATCGTCCATTGACTAAACTTAGTTAAACACGCCAAAAATACTTACCCAAAAGACAAATTTCCAAAGGAAATGTGAATAACATTAAGCAATAAAAATGGTTTCGAAACGTCCAATAATTATATATCAAACGCGTTATTAAATCCAAAGCCTACGTTTTGCTAATAAAGCTAGAACCTTAATGAGAAAAGGACTACTTATCACAGCGCTTTTTCTTTACGAGCTAAGCGGCTTAGTTTAGGACTTATTCTTTGATTTATAGACTTTATTTTAATCCGCTTTAAAGCTTAATATTGATAAATATCACGGCTTGTCTTGACCCAGCCATCTGACCCTAACCATAGCTATGCAGAGTTTGCACTATACCTACGCGTTAGCATAACGTGTGTGTTGCAATAAGGCAATCAATCTGTTCTATTTCTTCCCTACAGAAATTCGGTCATAGGTCGTGTGAAGGCAACCTAAAACACTAAGGGGTACAGAAACCGTGACAATAAACCTTAACGACAAGTATTCCTTGAAAAGTTTCCAGTTCCCGAAGGTGTCACCTGTGTACAAGTTGACGTGTGAGTTTGAGTATGTATTTACAAAAAAAATGCTTTAAGTATGTTTATCCGTTGTCTAGTATCACATATAAAGCATTTAGTTGCTTATTTTTAGTTGATGTCCAGTGATAAATAACATTAATTATTAGATGAAAAAGAAAGAAGATACAATTGACGGACTTAATGCCAATAGGCATTGTCTACAGTTCGACCGCAAGGTATAATAGACATTATATTTTGCCGCTCTGAAAAGCAAAATGGTTTTGATGCTACTGTCTATATCCCTACCACAAAACGTGGGCCGACGCTAATTTCCATGAAAATGAGTAGTTTCATACAGTCGGACTAAATTTTAGGGTAAAATTCCACTGTGTGGGCGATATCGGTTACCGACCACATCGCCACCACAACGCAACCCGCGACGCAACGTGTGTTGTGGTTGGTATGTATGTGTAAATGGACAAATATCAACATACTTAGAGATAACGCCTCGAGAGTGTTCGACTTTGAAACTGGGTGTTCTAATATCGGGTCGGATAAAGTTACGGATTTTTCTAAACATAGCGCGGGTTTATGCAGACATTATCTCGTATTTAACCATCGTGGTGATCACAACTATAATCTAAACACCCAATCTCGCAATTCTATTCTATTTTCTCTTGAAACACTTGCATGCAGACACTTAAGTGCAGTCACATAAATAAATGTTCAAATAAAACAAAAATGAATAATGTTTTTTTATTCAAATAAATAAACGTTGAATTTTGAATTTGATGCTCCATTTTGTTTCGATGCAGAAACACAAAAAAACATCACCCATCCCAAGTTTCACAAAACGTAAAAAACGAATAAACAATACAAAAATTCACCCATTCAGTAGCAAAAGCACGTAAAACTATTAGAATCACGATACAATATCCCAGACTACAGGTGCAGGTAGCCCATTGCATAACGTGCAATGCGGTGTGCAACGTACCGAAGCCTTTGAAGTTGATACGAGATTACTGGGACCAGCTGATCAGTCCACTTGTGCGGCGATCGGGTGTGTAACAGGCTTAGCGGATAATGTTCGCAATTGTAGGTTATGTGGATTTGTTCTCTCTTAATGTAAAACCAGGCACAGAGTGTAACACTGGCTTAGGATCAGCTTTCATTGCTCTGGTTCTACAACCATGCATTTCTAATATCGACATCATTATTTTTATGAGATTTCGTAAGTAATTTAATGCATTGATTTTTGAGTTAGAGTGGCAGTGTGCAGGGCACATAGCACGAAGAATTGATGGTCTAAAGTTCTCTAGTGGAGACCATTTGAGGCCAAACGCTGCGTTGGACCGATCTTTCACTCGAACCCACCTTGCAGGTGGACGGCGACCTGATAAAGATCGCAGGGTTTCGGTGGATGCAGGCCGCCTGCAACGGGTAGATGATGAAGTTTGAGTTCAACATGTTATCAGACATGTATGAAAGGAGCATAAAGGAAATGTGAATAGAAGAGCAAGATGTATATCAGGATTATAGCTAGTGGAAAGTTTTGGGCTTTGCCTACCCCGTGAGAAAGAATGCTGAGAAGAAGAAGAGAGTTGAGATACACACACACCTAGTAAACGACTGACAAATAGGTAACTTCTTTGCGACGGAAATAAAATAAGCGACAGCAATTTATTAAATTGAAAAGTCTTTTATGACGTGAAGAATTAAACGCGCCCAGAGATTCACACAATCAGAGAATTAGATTTTATGTCAAAAGGTAAATTAAAAGAGACCCTTCCCTTAGTGTAAGCGGGGTACACAAGAATCTTTCTTGTGGGTTCGGTCCTTAATTAAATATTCCAAAGGGTCAGAATGTTGAATGAATTAAACATAGGTAAAGGTTTCCGGGATACCACAGGACAGGAGTTACGCCATCGAATCTTCCTTTACATGATTCTGATTCATAGTGATGTGACTTGAATTCGGATATTATTAATACTTGTCATTTCATGTTGAGTAAGTTTATTTTGCGCTCGCAAAAAACGTCAGGGCAGAAGCGAAAAAGGCAATAGACAAAACTGAGGAAATCATAAAAAAAATAACAACCACATCTACATAATCTCTTTTATTTACTTCAAAAACCTTGTAATACACAAACTTAAATCAAAGTCAACTCTTGGTTTTCAGACTCATTACTTTAGACACATCTATTTAAAAAGCTGTTCTACTAAGTAGCTTACTTTTGAAAACACGTGGTAAGTTTACAGTTCAGTTGCGAGCAGGAGCGAGAGCGAGTTGTCAGCGGCAATCAGGAAATCAAGAGCCGAATGCTTTAACTGCCCAGAAACTGTATGCCGAATTTCACCCAAAATCATGTAAAACCAACCTTCAATGTCAAGACAACGAAGCATTATCCCCAAGCAAGGAGGCTAATTCCCAATTGAATGAAGTCGCAAGTTTGTGCAGCCCAGGAGGACGTCTTAAGCAATCGATTTGGCTCGCCGCCACTGTTCTGGACCGGCGACCTACTTCTACGTAATCTTACAGAACCAGCAGCGAAGTTACACTTCAATTATTAAAATTGAGCAGCTGAGTTTAAACATCCAAGTTGAAAATATAAAATATACCATAACTCAACGCTAAGCTAGACGCAAACAGACAAAGATTATTAGATAGATGATGATTGGGTTGTTAGCCTGAGCCACACACTTGCCTGAGGCTTGATTTCCACCAGTCTGGTGAAAATACATCACTCTGCTCAGGTCTGGTGACCAGACCAGAAAGATGTATTTCAAACAACTAATCAAATGTCCGTTTTCTGACAAAGGCACAATAACCGCCATTCACATCTGTACCACCCCCAACTTAGCAAAATTTGGTAATAAAGCGGTTTCCACAGTCTTGTAACGCCTGGACAATCAATTGCAGCTAAATAACCGGCACTAGCCAATAAGAAAAAAAAACGCTTCTATGCCAAAATAGGCAGTATGCCCCCCGTTACAAAAGTGAACATTACGAAGCGTCTGAATGTCCAACAGTTGTAGCTTAAGTCACAGGCGGGAAATTCCTTAAGTAATACGTTACTTAAACTGCAAGAAAAAGAAAATGATGGTATCGATATACGACTACGTCCCCAGATCGCGGCGTTATCATCACAGATGAGTTAGTTCGGGTGCTCCACTACTTATGATTGCCCACTTCACTAAATTAGACATAGTCCATGTCATTAGGCGCCTTTACGATTGCACAGCTCTTAACATGATTAATTCGGTCCTTTCCCCGTAATACGACTAAAGATATACGTCGTTTTTGTTACGGTTTTTTGGGAACGTATTTGTCTACAACAACGAGGCATTTCCTTGAATATCAGTGGTAGTCTTTTAAACAACCTTTGCTTCAAACTTCACCCAAAGCAGGTTTATGCCTTAAATTGGTTCATTTAAAAATATGAGCTTGCACTGAAAACTGTATAATAATATTTCACTATTTTTTTTAGATTTTAGATCTAGTACTAATATCCTAAAATGAAGTATTAAGGTACAAAAGGCATTTTATTATGAATATCCATAAATTAATAAATCCATCATGGTTTTTAATTTGCGTTATAAAATAATGTGAGTAATAAAGTTTATTTCCTGTCGAAGTCTCTTCTCATCTATATTCGTTAAGAAAATCTATCGAAATTAGTATTTCTAAGAATCATAATCCAATCATGACAAAGTTCGGATTTAAGGATGAAATTCGAGAATTATGCAATTACGTATTGTATTGTATACCCTATTGTAGCTTAGTACTTTATCTTCCAGAAGCTATTGTAATCAAAATGCTAGTGAATAATGAATAATACTATGAAAAAGGTGATGTAACCAAACCGGTGTAAAATATTCAAACGCTATTTCCACTTCACATTTTCCCATCACTACCCGACGCCGCATCTCATACCCAGCGGCAGACATTGTGTAGGTAACCAAAACCCAAAAGGCGGGTTTTAATTACGAAAACTGCCCTGGGCATTGTGTAAGTCTCTGTCTGCCATCGCACTTGTCTATTTGTGGCTGTACTTCAGGGCTGCCAAGCGTTCGGTGAGCTGTAATTTTCACAAACAAATATTGGAAATATTTCCACACAGAGCTGTCTAGAACCAAAGCAAAGCTTATAGTATGGGGTACCAGACAGCGGAAAGACATACGTAAATACTTTATTTTCGTTATTACATAAATAACACACACTGTTCTTTCACACAAATGTTCCAACATTGCGGGGATCGAACCCGAAACCTCTGATGTTACTTGACCAATTTTATAACCATTACACCCCAAATCGGTCGGCAACACTGTTTGGTAAGATTCGATCAAATGACGCCTGGGTCTCCTTATTATTCTATTTTTTATTGATTTTTATTTTATTTTATTTATTTCGAAACCAACAGCGTTATATTTTGTAATAGTTAGGAAACATTAAACTTATAGTAAGGGCAATGACAGATTCATTTGTACTCACAGCAATAAACTAAAATACACAACAATTTGCTTAAAAATTCAGTCACGAGAAATTTCTCTTCTGGCGAATATTTGCAGAATCCGTAAAGACTGATTGCTCTTTTGTTTTTGGCAGCCCTATCGCCTCAGTTAGTTTCGACGTTTCCATCCTGTTATGAGCATGCCGAGTCAGTGTGTTTCGACAAAGATCGTGTATTGTTTAGCGTATTCCGAGTTCACGTTAGCTAAGTGAGTTACCGACCAGCGCTTGCGTCAGGGGATTACTGTACCCTGTTGCAGATACACGACTCTGTAAGTTGGACGGTTAACTAACAATGGATATTCTGAAATGGATCTTTTGGTATATTAATTAACATCTTCCGTCAATTATTATTTTACAGCATTACGCTGATTTTGAATCTCATTTATTTGAATAATTTAATCCAATTAGATTTTTGATGTAGGCAGGGTCTGTGATACATTAAAGTTGCAAAACCTTTTCCACACATAGTTAATTTTCGTAACAGCCATAAGATGTCTGAAGATAACTCAGCAAAGGTTTTTTTCCCTGCATTACAAGGGCAAAATCTGATTCCTCTGGCGTTACACGAGTCTGATCTCATTTCTCTGGTGTTAAAAGTATTGCATGTTTAAGCATTGTATTCTTCTATTGTCACAATTGTCTATGTTTAAACATCTATTGGCGATCAAGCGGTTAGCATGCTTATTTGCAGCTAACAGCATGCAAAAAAAAGTTATGTAAACTTGGACAAAGCACTGCGTTTTACGCGGCCAGTGTCGATAACAGAGCGTAGCGTAGTGCAAAGTAAATAATCACAACAATTACAGTGTTTGCAGAACTGGAGTAGCGTAGTAGTTGCGGGTAAACTGTGAACTAAGGCAGTACATGACACTGCTAATAAACAGCACAAAACTAGCGAATGTTATCGACTCAGTGTAGTTAGGACTTAGAAGCAACCAAATCATTGCATTAATTTTCACTTACCTTCCAATCTTTTGTTTATAGACTTTCTCTAGCCAAAAACCTTACTGCATTACGATCTAAACCTACGGACTCATTTTCCAAAGATGAGGCTTGACAAAACACTACGAGCTACGTTCTCCATTGGATTAATGAGAAATATGACAGACGTAAAAAGGAAGATGCTGCACATAAATATTTAAACACACATAGTTATATTCTAAATTATCCAGATATTTCACAAAATACCCCGTACGTACACTACAGCATGGGCACAAATGAAACTCAAACACAGCGGTGATTACACGTGACGGCGCGCCGCTAGATGGCGCTGGCAACGTAAATGGGAGTTGGTAGTTTTAACATTGTCAAAGAGGAATAAAAACGTAATAATAGAAGGAAGTCCCATTCTAATAATATTTTCGAAGCGGGTATGGAGGGTGAGATGGTATCTGTGATACTCAGAGGATAAATTAACTATTTTAGAGATAGTTAACTACTCAAGTCAAAATATTTGAACAGGTGAGAATTTTGGAGCTCACAAGTTGTGTGAAACAACCAATGTATAAACTATTGAAAAAAACACACACAATACTTATACAGCATGTCACTTTCATTGTCTGAGGTTATTGGACAATACCTATATGAAAAAAAAAATGTTGACTGTGGCAACAAAACACAATAAAAATGTTTGCTCATTGACCGAAACGTCAAGTAACTGGTCCTGCAGCTGTATAAATTGATATATTCACTTTTTTTTGTGATATTTACTAGAATCACATTTTACAGGCAACAAATCTTATAAGATTTTTGAATAATATTCGTAGAATGGGATAGAAGGCGTTTTGGAACACGCCAATAACTTTTTACATGTCAAAAGCATGCCTGCGGCCGACCATGTGCGGACCTCTAATGTTGTCCCTCTTACTTTTGCCTAGCCCCAGTGACCTATATTAAAAATTTGCAGAAGAACTATCACCCCATCTGGCAAATGCATGCACAATAATAAACCCAATATCCTCACGCCGTAAAAGTTAATTTGGCAGACGCCTAAAATTAAGCACCGTTTACAATGTCCGCGCGAGACGCCATTGATTGATGAGGGTGTCCGTTACGGTGGGGCCATGAGACCGGCGGTTCAACAAGCTTGTCGCCCGCGCTTCAACTGTTTTTTCAGTAGTCAGCACTTTTCAGAAAATGGGAAATTTAACAGGAAAGAAGAAATTGTCAACATACATTTCATTACAATTACTCCCTCATCAGTACTTAAGCAACTATACCGGGTGGGGCGTTCCGACCGACAATCCTTGAAATTTTGAAAAGCCCTACACATACACATACCTAAGGCATTTTTATTTTATTTTTAAGTTCGATAGTTTTCGAGTTATTGAGGGACAAAGTTTTGCTTCAAAAGTATGCGTTGTCAACCTTAATCAACAGCTGTTTGGGACGTATTTAGGGAAAAAGATTTAAGAAGTCGTTGACCTTTTTTCTTTTAATTATTGTAGGGAAATCCTCATGAAAAAGCCGGACTTAAGTCGCGGCAATAAGTCAACAATTAGACTAAGCAAAAAAATACAGTAGGTTTGCATAGTACTGCATTCTAGAATGATACTTAAGCACTCATTTGCCCTTGAGAAGATAATAATGTGATTGTATGAACTGAGGAGTACAATAACGATCTCAGCTCCTCAACTCAAGTTCCTAATTCAAACACTTTTTTTTTAAATACCTACGCTAATTAGTTCAGCTTTTGAAACAAGAATTCAAGTTCCATAATTGCTGGTGCTATAACAAAATAATAAAATTAACTAACTTAAATTCAACTTTACATTAAACATAATAAAAGCAATTTACACTATCCACCTTAAGTTTTAAGCCGGCCCTGTCTCCCGGAAACCGACGCGCACACGCCGAAAGGCGATAACAAAGAGACCGCGCCGCTTTGCCTACGTGCCGCCTTCCTTTGCCTAAGTGCCGCCAGGCGCGCCGGCACCGAGCTAGTGTTGTTCTCCTCAGGCGCTTAGCTAAGTGTCGACAATCGACTTGTCGATACCAACTGATTTATCATAATATCATTTCATTGCAATTCTAAAATCCTATGATGTTCCAACAAGATTTGATTGATTGAAAGGAATAGGGACATTTTCAAAGGAATAGGGGAATTTGCTTTACGGTGTACAGTGAATCACAAAAAGAACTTAAAACTACTTACAACTAGAAACAAAAGCACTAATTGAACTCGCAAGCTGAATGCAAAACATTGTTTAATAAAAAAAACGTGTCTTCAAGACCTGCCGGTAACTTGTTTGGTTTGTTCGCGGTTATAAGTTTTTATATCAAACAAACACGATTTAACAAAATAATCGATAACTTTGTTAAAGCGTTTTATCGTGTTAATAATCGAAAACTTAACACTACGAACTTAAGGGCTTTGTGTTTATTAAAAGAACACAATTTATCGACGTTGGAAACGGTGACGTCTCTTCTCGCCTACTTTGCTTCTCCCTACCGGACCGCGCTCTGCCCTATTTTTTTAGTCGCTTCGCAGGGTGACACTTTAGAACGCATACCATTTATTGCCATAATTTCATTTGCCATACATCAATTGGCATAATCATCGAAAAGCATAATTTTTATTGGCATAAATTTTGAATCGCATAATCATTTTAATGCATAATAGTAATAAGGCATAACATCAAAAGGCATAATCATCACTATGCATACTTTCGTTGACCATAACTTCAATAACCATACTTTAAAACGCATAATGTCAGTACGCATAACTATCAAAAGGCATAATGTCACTATGCATAACTATTAATATTCATAATTTTGTTTGACATAATATTAAAAAGCCTAATTCACATAAGAGCATTTTTTCTACTTCAGGGCAAATCCGACTCAGCCAACCCCGACACCACGTGGTACTTGTTTTGCCCTACCCCAAGAGTGTAATTTAAACCCGCGTAGGCATGGAGGGGCGAGGCGGCCCGCGGGCTGAGGAGCAGGTGGCTACAAGCGAAGCGCCGCGGCTGAGGCTGGCCGGCGAAGCCGGCCAAAAAGCCGAAGCTGGGGTGCTGAGCGAAAGCCATCTGTGACGATTAGCACGCGTGGGACCGCCGGAGCCCCGCAATGCCGGAGCCGTGACAGAATTCTTTTGCTGTCTACATTTCACTATGAGCAAAATAATTAATATATATCACTATGAGCAAATGATATATTTATAAAATTTTTATTAATAAACTAAATGAAGGCGGTTTTCGGACAAGTGCTCTTTGGAATTTTTACATTTACGCATGTAATGTAAATCACTGAACTTATCTAATCACTAGCTTGCGTTTAACATGTAATATTTGTAAGCTTGGATAATAACTGTTGAAATTATGGTAAATGAGTGTTATGCCTTTTGAAAATATGGATTTTGACACTTATGCTTATCAAAAGTATGCCTTTTGAGGATTATGTGTTTCGAATATTATGGCAAATAAAAATTATGCCTTTTGATAGTTATGGTTAGTGAAATTATGCCTTTTGATGAGTATGCCTTACGAATTTCGTCCATGTTATGGTATGCGTTATGAAGTTATGCTTTTAGGAATTATGGCAAGTGATGATTATGGCTATCAACATTATGCATTGTGATTTTATGACCAAAAATGTTATGCGTTTCATTAGGTAACCGCTTCGCAGATTTCAGCTAGTGCGTGTGTATCGGGTGTCGTAAAAGCGCGAGTGGTTGAGTGGAGTTTTTTTACAAATAATGAGTAGTGCGAGTGATTGTGTGAGTTAGTGGCAGTTTTCAAAATGTCTTTACAAGCGCAAGACTATTTGGAATTCGCTTGGTGGGAGCGTAAATGCTGTCACGTGTGCACAGGCATAGGTGCACACGTGACACCGTCCGGGGGAACGCGTAACAGGCAGGCGCTATTCACCGTGTTCCCCCACTAACGGACGATTAGAGGGAGTAGTAGGGGTTTTAGTCGGTAGGGCCACTGGTATACCATCTGTCCAGTGGTGAGTCCGACATAACCCGTCCGTCCCCCGGTGGACGGGTATGCGTAAGGCATTTCCCCTACTTAAAAAAAAAAAAAAAAAAGGCATAGGTACTCGATCACGTCTTCGGCTGTGCCTACTTAGAGGAGGTGGGCACATCGAGCATCGTGTTTAAGGTAAGTGACTGTTGTGTTATTCACAAGTGAGACGAGTGAAATGTGGCGTCTTGATCGTTTCGCGGCTTTGCGGAAAATACAGATAGGTACTTCGTCAATAGTGTTGTCACAACGTACAAAATTGTTTTTTTTACGACTGTTTTAATATGGTCTGAATTCACGTATTGAGTACTTAAAACGCAAGTATGTGAGGTTCTTTACACGATATTTTTGTCAATGTCGGTTATTCCGCCCCACCCTGTATACTCTAGGAATCGTTGCTCTGCAAGATAAAATATGCGAATTATATTTCAATCAGAGAGAAAGGCAATCCGCTCTTAATATTCTAGATTTTCTGAAACGCACCACAGGCTTGTGTGTTTGCACAGGCTAGGAAACGCTAACGACTTATTAAGCAACATTAATCCATCTAACCATTTGCAAAAAAGTGTAAATCGAATCAACTAGCACCTTGTAAACATTATGTGACAAGTAACTAAATCCTTATTAACTTATTAGCACAATACGGCCGCGACCTACATTCTGTTATTTTATCGCTAGTTTAGTGGCCTCACCACAAGCGCGCTATAAAAGCGAGCGTTAACCTTTACGGCACCGACGTTTGACAGCGACTGGCAGACACCAGCTGATACATTAACAAATTTACCTAATTTAATTGAAACTGCCTTGAAATAAAACAATTTTAGGGATTCTACTCACATTAACGCGAAGAACTGGTGAGCGTTGGGGCCGAAAAGTTCTTGAATGGAGCCCATTCGAAGGCAAACACAGCGGGTGACGCGCAAGGTGGGCTGATGACCTGACAAAGGTCACAGAATTTCAGTGGATGCAGGCCGCCTATGGGAAATATGTCCCTTTTAACTATTTGTCGACCTATATTGTCCCACAGCTGAACAAAAGGTCTCTCCCAATTTCCAATCCAATGAAAATCTGGGACTATATTATGCCCATGAGCAACATTCGACTCTAGGTAGCATATGAAATTCGCCCAAAATGTATGGGATGACATTAGAAGTGCCGATTTCTACATGATGCCGAGCAGATTGTTGCTCATACCTAACCTCCCTGACCTGTTTATAAGGACCGTTATATTAATGCCATTGAACTATGACGTCACTAACTATTTCCAGTCAATGCGAGTCAGATTTAGCAGACGCATAAATCACAAACGATGCCGCCAAAATAGCAGCTGAATCAGACCGGAAACGGATCTAGGTTAGGTGGGCTGTGCCCGATGCGTGGATGATGTTTGTTGAAATTTTGCACAAAAAAGTTTATGAGCAGAACACAGTGAAACAAAACATTCGTTTTGATTTAAGGTCTCTATCTACCACCTGTGATTAGAAACACCTAGAAAGATGACACATAATAAAATTCTCTATTGGCACTTGTAGCGTTGTTTTATCTGTGGTCGGCGCCCATAGCAATATCGGTTTCAGAACGTAGCTGTCACTTCTGGCTGTCAGCAGTTTGTCAGATTTGACAGATAGAATGTCAGAGGTGCGGGGTGAATGGCCGATTAAAATTTAGTATTCATACTCTCGTACACCGGCATCCGAGCAGGGTCAGCACCAAGAGCCTCCAGGGCGTAGTGGAGCATCTGGTTTCTGTCCAGCAGGCCAGTGTTATCCTACCAATGTGGTTTGTTGCCGCCACGTGCCTGGAGTCGAGGTTCGGACCCCAAGATCCAAGCGGCCCAATCATCCTCCGACAGGAGGTGTATCGTTACGGCCAAGGACTGGCGTGAACCCGTCCCCCCTTCAGCACTCCATGAGGGAGGACTGAGGGAGACCACAGGCCGTCCCGGGACCACCACCACGTGGCCGAGTATCACCCATCTAGCCCCTCCGTAGCACCCCACCACCCGCACAGCACCCAAAGCACATGTTAGGGCATTACTTATCCTTAGAGTTACCAACCAAGCCAGCCTAAGACCCTGATTTTTATAATTAGGAAGTAGGACTTCCAATGTATCTTTTATTAACTTTAAAGTATTATAGTCTTTATTATTTGGCCATGTGAGCTGAGCTCTCCGTAGGGACATACTAACCCCACTAATCTTCCACCTGTACAGTCCACTAACCCTACTAATTTAGTTCACCGCAGACGGTTTAAGAACCGGAACTGAGGCTCAGGGCCCATGGCGAGTTAGGTTTCTATTTTATAAGATTATAAGTTTTCTGTAACCTATCTATAATATAGATCTATTGAGGTATCTAGGACATCCCTGTTTTATTAAATAAATAACTTGTTCCAGTGCTGCTAGTTTACATTTTTATAACCTTCAGCCCCGCCCTTCAGGCCTAGGTTAACTTAGTACCTTATGTGCAAAAATATTAACTTTACACACTTTTAAAGAGAAATTAAAAAAGCATCTTCTTGAAGCACAAGTGTCCAATGCACAGGTGGCTGTCGAGAATGTCCGGTAATCCATGTTAATCTCGTCCTTTATTTTTTTTTTTATTTAATTTTACTCCCTTTTTTTAGTTATGTATAAATCAAAGACGCATACACGCACATGCTCACAGCACACACACCCACACACGCAAACATGCTTTCGCACGCACAAATATGCTCCTTGCCGTTCAAGTATTAACCGCTGTGTACATGGTTCCACTGAAAATCAGCGTTAGTGCATTATGCCTAACATTATGCTGAGTGATCACCATTTTGGTTACATGACAAACTTTTGTATCATTTTATTTCTTTGTTGTTTTACCTGTATAGCGTTTTATTGTTATGTACCAAATAAATATTTTCTTTCTTTCTTTCTTCTTTCTAAAAAGATAACGTTCTGATAGCCAGCCTAACCAAGCCTAACGTAATTGGTAAGGCTGCTCCACTAGCTAGAATAATTTTGCTATAACCTTTTTATTTTCACTGTGTTCTACTCTTAACCTCTTTTGAGCAGAAAATACATAATATAACAACACGACTATTTTCCCAATCGGGGTAGTCAGAGGCATACTGATTGTTGCCGTCCTGGTGAACGGAACATACAGAAGCCCACATTTCACCTAGGGAATTGGAACCCAACGGGTGGTAGGGGGCGAGTCTTCCGCCGTTATCCGGGTTACTTGGGTTTTTATATCGGTGTTTTCAACCACCAGGGAAATGAAATGAATATAATTAATGAGAGTTAGCCGGAAGTTGTACAATGAACACAAAGTAAGTGTTCCGGCCCTGTCCACCTTGAACTCGTTACCATCGTGTGAAGAGCCAGAGTGTTTAACTACTAGGCCACGACGCTCTGCAGAAAATACCACGAATATCATCCATGCGTAGGGATAACATCCATGCGAAGGGAATCCCAGACAGCTAACATCGAAAAGGAGTTCGTAAAAAGTTTACAGAATTTCGCTCCAAAACTCTGCTGGATTCCACGAACCTCTAATTAATTAACGAATGAAACTGCTGAAAAAATATATTTTTTATAAACTGAAATCATACATATTTATACAAAAGCTCTTTAACAAATTGAAAGCGTTCCGAAGAAAATGAATGGAAAACTTCTGTTGATTACCAACTGAAGCAGAAAGTCTTTAAAGATTTCACGCCGGAGTAGAAAATATTTGGAATAAAACATTACAAAAATAGCTCGGAGACGTACAGTCAGCTAATCGTCAAACGTGACGTAGCAAATTGAAATAGGACCCTTTAGTGTTCTGGCATAAGGTGAGACGCACTGCCAAAGTAAGTATACACACAACCAGTGGTCTACTGTACAGCGCATTATTTTTTACTTTCAAAATGTTTAATAAAAGGTAACTGGCTTGAAATGCTTCTACTAGAATTAATATAAAATGGCGAATCTTTTCTCGATCCAGGATTTGAAATAAGTGCGTGTTGAGATTTTCGAGTACCATCATCTGGAGAAATAAAAGCAGTAAGGCGTCTTCCGATCCATGTATTTTCAGGGCAAATACACCGTGCATCGGGCAGGTGCGTACTTGGTGACTCACCCCGCGTTTGCTGATGAATAATTGCAATTCCAATACATAGCGCTACCTTTTAAGTCACAATAAAATCCATAATGCGGAGGGTATTCTCTACCAATAGTACGACGTCGTTTTTCACTCACGACTGACTAGTCAAGCAGATTTTAGCACCACCATCAGCATTCCTGTCTAGAAATGCTGATGGTGGTGCTAAAATCTGCTTTTGTGCGACATCTTATGCGCTCCTCATCAAAAAACGCCGGCGGGTGTATGAGAGGAGGCATAACCTCCCCCGTGAGGAGCTGGGTTGCCGGCACAGCGCGCCAGGAGTCCACTGGTTGAGTACCTATCAGGGGTTCTCTGGGATTACTGGTAACGCGCAGAAAGATGGCCTCCTCAGTTTAGTGGGTATTCCCACACACCCCCGCTTTCCTACTCTCTGAGCGAGATAGTGCATAAAGGCATTCTCCGCGAAAAAAAAAATTGCTTCAAGCTCTGAACTGAAGTCACATATCAAATAAAGTAAACATAACATCCAACGTCAACTTCAAGTAACCAAATCTGGCATGCTCATTGACATCAGATATCGTCCCTATTGCCGTTGCACTACAGCCTAAAGCAGCCTTTGTGAAATAACGTGATTTTCTTGTGTTTGTTCAGAGCTCGTGTGAGTAATTACCGAGCGCAGCAGCAGGTAAGCTGCACTCAGACGGGATTAGGCGCAGCTGCGCGATGGATTGAGTTGAGTTGAAAGAGGAAATACTGGATATTATTGAAAATCTTAACAAGTTTCATTTGGTTGTGTTAGTGTAAGACTCTATTATGTTCCGGTTGTTCTAGTGTTTTTTATCACGCTACAAAATCTTTAAAACTACGCAACAGAGAAAACATAAACAAATCGATTTAGAGACCCAAAGACTAGGGAATTTGTTAAAGGTCTATGAGTTAAAAAGATAGAGGCGCCGAGATACAAAACAAATTTAAACTTAAGGTTAGGTGCATGTAATAATAGTATTCTTTTTATTCCCAAAGAATACTCGTACCAATATAAAACTGTGACCTGACTTTTTATGACCGTGATAACTATGTATTTGAAATCCCTGTACGTAAGTAACTGAAATTATGGAGATAAATATCTGAATCTGAATTATGTTAAGTTGTTCCGCGTGGAATCGAATTTAGTTTACGTTCTTGTGTTGTTCTCTATGTTGAAAGACTAAAACCACACTGTCTGCTCAGTTTGTAAGAATCACAGCACCAACAGATTACCACACCACTGTGTCCCTTCTTTAAAATTTCCGCTCAAAGAATTCTGCAACAATTCACACAAAAGAACCACCTACCCTCCCCTCATTCCATATTTCCAAGAAGTCCGTTCGGACTTTCACTCGGATGGCCACAAATCATGCCCTGGGCGAGACAAAGAGCAAGCAGCCATAATGAAGCCCGGAAATTAGCATCTCTATTTAGGGCCGTGCCGTTTAATTTATCAAGGGACGGGGGGAGGGGGGTCCGTAAACGGGAGTCGTAAAATGGGCTCTTAGACTATAGCGATTCCGGGAGCGCGTTATGTGTGACAGAGCTAGTTGTTGAGAGAAGAAGTCAGAAATTAAGATCGTACAACTGTGAACGACTCTAAGGGGAATCTTGCCGTAGTTTAATAATATATGCGCTGATTTGGTGGATTTAAAGAATATTTATTGCGATCAGAAACACACCGTCACAGACATTTTGGCAGAGAGAGAGTTGCCATGAGCAAACTAAAATAATAATTTTAATCTTAATGTTGGAAACAATAGCAAATACAGCAATGTCAACATTTTTTCTTAAGACTCCAACTTATTAGTGAAACGGAATGCTTGCTCGATTCAATGACGGATAGCGCCATATACACACATCAAAAGTGTCTAGGGATATCATAGGGATATCATTTTTCAAATATTTCATAAAGTTAAGTTTGTTTACAAGTTGAGCACTATCTTAGAATAACGCGAGGACAGAGGCATAAGATAAAGGCTAAGAATATTACAAAAAAAAACGTTTGATTTTGCTAAAATTTTGACACCTTTTAAAAGAAAAATCTGTCTTTTTTTAACGTCCTTACGATTGTACAATAATGCTACTAAAATGAATTTCTTTAAACACTCTGAAAGGGCAGATATAGCAGTTTCTGTGTTTTCTAAAATATCTACGTTGGTATCAATATTTTAATTTTTACAGCCTCCCAAATAGCTATACTTTGTATGAAAATGCTTGAGATATCCCTAGACACTTTTGAGCAGTGTAGCTGTAGCCGACGTGGACCAAACTGTCCTCCCTAACTCTTACTTTCCCTGGCGCAATTCTACCCTGATTGAGTCCAGTTCAAGATTTTATTCTACTTAATCTCAACAGTTGTCAATCATTGCTATTTTGTGTTTGCTGTTTGTTAATGTTGCAACAGCAACAGCAATTTTTTTCAAGCCTGACATGTGACTTACTCACTTATTTTTTTTCGCCCCATCTTATTCAATATTCCGAGCAAGAGCCATTTAAATCGCAATTTACGTACGAAAATGATTAACGAGCTTGTTCATTCTGAAGCCGATATTTTTCACAGTGTAAAGGCGAATGACACAATGCCATTGTGTTTCTTTCAGCCGAAGGTTAAAAGGTTGACCGTCTCTTTAGAATACTTTACGAGTCATTATGGGTGATTTATGACAAATACTGTGGTAAAGTTTTGATGATTTTGAAACAATCTTTCTTTGTTTTGCGTTTGGTGTATTCTTTTTATTACTGTTGCAACTTCACAGCGTTTGAAAACACGCGACAAAGACGTTTATTAAAAAAAAATGCAGAAACTTCATGCAATTTCTTTTGAAATTATTGTCTGAGTAGTTGTCTAGATTTTGGTTTTAATCAGGTTATGTTTTCATTAAAAGTGACGACCAGCAAAAATATTTGCCGCAAATTCAGCAACTTGTACATTTTTAGGAATGTACCATTCAACATTTAAGTTCGCCTTAGGAAATAGTAATAGCAAATTATGTTTAACAGTCTTGACTAATTCACATCGATATGAAAGCGGTCACCTACTCATAGGACTATGTATTTATTAATTCTCGACATCCGTGATAGTAATCCCATTGTAACATTAATTTTGTATGCTAGCACTTAACTTCTAAGCCTAAAATGCTCAATATCCTATAAAACCTGCTTGCTACTAGTTTTCCATGACAAAAATCTTTTACCTACTGCTTTAGGCGAAAATTCCAAAATCTTTACTTGGCGCCATACAGCATAAGGTCTTTCTATTAATTAGCGCCATCTCTGAGCTAACAAGGTAAAAGTCTCGTGTCTTGGAGATGTGTCGCGGAATTATACGAGTATCTGTCACGTTAAACGGATGTACTCAGCGTAACGTATTTTACTCGAATTCACTTCACTTTGAGCAGTTAAAACAGTATTTAATTAGTCCTTACATTTATTCACTTGCGTGGTACTTTAGGCTGAGAGATTCTGTAAAGGCCTTTTTGACTTCGAACAGCCATCTAGTGTTAAATTCTAAAATAAGTTTAGTTTAGGCGATAGGCCCAGACTCCACCAGAGCTGAGCGGAGATGTGCGGCGTCGAGCTGTGTTTTCAACAACCAATGGAATTGCGTTATTCACACATGGAGATGTGGAGATGTGATTCTATTGGTTGTTGAAAACACAGCTCGACGCCGCACATCTCCGCTCAGCTCTGGTGGAGTCTGGGCCTTAGGCGTTTGACGTCGCTAGATGTCAGTCGTTAAGCCTAGACAGAGGCCATATGGTTTGATAACATCTGACATTAAGGTTGCTCACTAACCTTACACCCCTCCAACAATCTGCAATGAGCTCGTGTGTTGAAGTATGGCTCGTTCCACCTCATAGTTGAAGTGAGACCTGTGCCCAGCAGTGGGACGTATATGAACCGTTTATATTATGTATGTTAGGCGTTGGGTGAGCTGACAAGATAGGCTGTTGAAACACTGCTCCTCACATCTCCGCTCCGCTTAGCTACGGTAAAAATAGGTCCAAAACACCAAAGTTTAGTGCTAACGTGTCTTGGCTTTTCTGACCTACTTATATCGGGATCGCGCAACCATCATAAATGATGGGTGCGGAAGGTTACTCTTCTTAAACTTACGCCCAATTGGTTCCATAGAGGGTTCCACACACTAACGCTCTGAAACGAGGTTTGTGCTTCGTCGGGGCGTCCCGAAACAGGATACTTAGGTATCCTGTATTTTCAGGTTGAGTGCCAAATAGAAATTTACCATAAACTACGTTGGTTGAATAGTATTAGGAAAAAATAAAAGCAATGTAGGAAGGTATTATGATAAAAAAACTGCTAGGTTTTAGAGTCAGTCATAGGTGCTCAGGTTATCTTCAGTACCTATATCAATATTTTTTTTCTTTCTCAGTTTGACACCCCAAGTGTCTTCGCCTTAACTCAGCCATGTCACCGCGCGACGATTCCTCTCATTATCCCGAGACAATTGTCGACTTTCCCCATCTATCCCGTATCGCGTATCCCGGGATAAACAACGGGACAAACAACGGGACAAGCTCTCATTACGTAGATTAGTTTTTCCGAGGGCGCCATTGTTGAAATCGGATTGAGTCGTTTATTCTAAACTACGTTTTAGAGCTCGGGAATGCTGTCTTAAGATAGGTCTATTGAAATACAGTCAGCTTCAAGATCATGCGACCTTTTTGAGTAGCCAAAATTCTATACTGTTCGAGGAAAGTAATTCTAATTCGTATGGTTATTATTGTTTTTAGCATTTTCCATGTAGTATCTTTACTAAAAATCTGAAAATCAGAAAAAGACATTTGGTCATGTTGGCATCAGGCAGGAATCGAACCGGGCGACTGCACTAATCACTGTGCTACCGAGACCATTAACAGACCGGCCGAATCTTTCTGGTATATATTACCCTATGAGCTAGGGTCATTTCATCAATGTTGAAGGCATCCGCATCTTTCGCAAACCGGGCGACTGCACTAATCACTGTACTACCGAGACCATTAACAGACCGGCCGAATCTTTCTGGTATATTTTACCCTATGAGCTAGGGTGATTTCATCAATGTCGAAGGCATCCACCTTCAACACTCGGAAGAAATATTATTTATATTACTCGAAAGATGCGGGTTCGATTCCTGCCTGATGCCAACATGACCAAATGTCTTTTTCTGGTTTTCAGATCTTTAGTAATTCTAATTCTTGTTTGTAGCGTCACTTTTTTATGAATCCACTGGAAGACTGTTTTAAAAGTTGGTTAGAAATGTTATTGCTTTTCTTCAATATTATAGATATGTGCAGGATGGTCCATTTACAGTTGTTACAAGTCCATTTAGAAGAAGGTCTTCGCGGTGATTCCCTTTCATTTTCCTCCACATTAAATTAAAAGAACATTTCAAATGAAGCTTGATTATTAAATGGTAATTAATTATACCATTGTTTCCTTTTAATTAACGGCGTAGTACGAAAAACTGGAACGGAGTTGAAACATTAACCAACCTTATTATTTCAACTAACAATGAATTTACAAGTCTAGAAAAATTCAAGCAGAATAAAAGATGATGAACGAAGCTATGTACCTAGAGAAAAATATTCTCGTCGCTATGAAATGCCTTTTTTTCAAAGGTTTTCAACAAATAATCTGAGATGCTGACCATGCAGGTGGTTTGGTCATGATGGTAAGAATGGATGAAAGGCGATTAACAAAACACATTCTAAGGCAAGGGTAAATGGAACTTTTGGAAGAAGAATGCCTAGATGAACGCTACTTGGACAAGTTCAAGAAGTTTTCAGATGAGGTCAGGTCAGGAGTACTTTATCCGAAGAGCATAAAAAGACTAATGGGAGTAGCAGAAGCGTAAGAGGCGTGACAGGATCGTAGCATGTGGAAAAAAGTGGTCTCTAACCTGTGGGGAAAGATGCATGGTGGTATTATAAATGTGTGTATAATCATTGCTGCGTCATAAGAGATTGGCCGAATTTACTAGGAAATTGCGATTCTTGATAGACCTTTGAGTAAAAGCATTATATGCACGAGAAAGAAGTCGCGGGCAAAGGCAGGTAAATAACAAAAGGAGTACCAGCCAAGCTTAGAGTAAACAAAACAACGTCAGTGGATACTTGATTTGTAGCTCTGTTTGCTCAGACCATCCCGTTTCCCTTTTAAATGGAAGCAACTATCAGCTACACCGTTAAGACGCCATAAATTGCTGTTTCACGGCCCACTTAACGAATGAACTGAAAAACTTATCCGACTCTTAGGCCTGAGTACAAATGAGCACGTAAGTGTCAACTATGAATAAAATCTTAAAAGGCAGCACGAGACTTTGGCAAATTCGATTGAATCGAGTAATAATAATCAAGTAATCAATCAAACTGCCCGTGGCGCAGTTGTGACAGTGTTCGGCAACGATCGCTGTTGTAAAGCCACACACGCCGGGTCGGAAATGGGATGGGTGACCACCTCGAACGAAATTTAGTGATGTGTATTTCGGGCATCTCCGTGCTTCGGAAGGCACGTTAAGCAGTTGGTCCCGGTTGACGTCGTTAGATGTCAGTCGTTAAGCTTAGTCAGAGGCCTAAGGGCGGCTTGATAACATCTGACATTAAGATTGCTCACTAACCTTACACCCCTCCAACAATCCGCACTGAGACCGCGTGTTGGAGTATGGCTCGTTCCACCTCATAGTTGAGGTGAGGCCTGTGCCCAGCAGTGGGACGTATATAGGCCGTTTATGTTATGTAATCAATCAAACGCATACGACATACCTCTGCGGAAAATTATGTACGAGGCAGTGGGTGGATGCCGCATAGCCTTAGGAACTGATGGCCGTTGGAGCAGAATGGTTAGACCATTCGATGGCAATGGCAGAATAAGACGTGATTAAGACTAGCAAAGTCCCCTTTTTTATGGGGGGAATGCATTGAAGCTCTTATTTGTTTATAAGGTCACCAACAAGAAGCTTGGGGGAAGCCCCGTCCTTCCCTTCCGTGTGAGAGACTCGAATTTTCACTAAACCCCCCGGTGACAGCCGGTCACCGGGGGGTTTAGTGACCCTTGAGAAGTTTCTGCTCTTCTCAAGGGTTCCCGTGACCTAGGAAGGTAAAGACAACCTATCAATAAACGCAAGCCAGCTACAACCGGTTAAGTCACTAAGAAATCAATGGGCAGTCTTTGTTCAACAGTTGATGTTATGCTATTCTGGCTGCTAGTATTCATAAATTCTTGTAATCTCAAGTGTGCATTCCACAACTGAAGACCATTTAAAATAATGTTGAATACCATTTCTAAATCTGGCAAATATGAAAGCGTACAAAGTGTTATAATAGATTTACACGAGTAAGTATTTCTAAAGCAACGTGAAAGGTCAAACGCCTGCTAGGGAATACGTAGGCTCAAAGTGCGAAGACATATTTCTCGATCTCAGTACATGGAATAAAGTGCTTTCAAACGATCGCCACAAAAAGTCTAGGGTCAGGGTTTATTTATCGACTGCTTCTTAGAAAATACGATTTGATTTATAATAATCGTGAAGGTAAAGTGGACTAAAGTTGAGTCAATCTTGTGAAATTTCGGCTTGAAAGCTTTTTTGGACGGTTCTTTTTCTTGGAAGGTCAACACTTTCGAATGGTATGTATTATTTAGCTGATTGGCAGTACTTCTTGGTCAATGTTAACCGCTGTTGAAGATAATAGTGCGTGTGCGTAATACACTTTAGGCTATTTGCCAACCGCCATGTTACACTTTATCCGCCAAGTTAGGCCAATTTGATGTCACAGAAGTAAATGTGTTCAAGCACACACTTCCTGAAATCCCAGATTAGGATTGATGAAAGACTTGTTTTTATAAGCAACGATGGTGGCCAACAAGCAGGCGGAAAGCCTGGTGGTGAGAGGTTTATAGCCTACGGACACGTGCAACACCAGCGACGGACACGGGGCAACACTTGCGCGTTCCCCATCTTGCTAGAACCTTGTCAAACCCCTGAAGAACTCCATGTTACAGATAATAGGGAGAACCTCGGCAGGTAGTTCGTTCCACAATTTAAGTTCTAAGGAAACATCTCAGGAACCGGACTGTACGAGACCATGGCGGCTCTAGAGTATGTGGATGGGAACCCTGACGATGGCGGGATGCTTTAAGATGAGGTTGATCAGTTGAGTAGAGAATTCATTCCTTATCAAGCGCATATCTGAACCTCACATGCCCGTTTTACGTTAGGTGTAGTATTTTTCATAGAAGAGAACAATAAATGATAAGATCAGATATACTTTATTGCACAAAGAAAAAAAAAATTACAGATTTACGACATACATTTTAGGCGGCCTTGTCGCTAGACGCTCTTTTAGACAACCTTCGGGTAGAGAGAGATACAAAATACTAAAAGTAGGTGGTGCAAGAACATAATTAAAGTATTGAATGAAAATAAATAAAAATAAATTAAATAGGCAGTCAACACTTCTGCTGACAAGTGTCCCCAAACCGCATATAAAAGGCATATCGATGGGGTTAGTCCCCTAACGTCCGCATAAATAATCATGTCGAGATCTTATCAACGGAAAATACGATAGCAACCTTAAAATAGTTTCCTCCACTTCCTCTAGAGGGAGGGAATTTTAATTAGGCCTCTGAGGAAAAATATTCATTATGATCCGACCTGCAAGGCAATTGAGTTCTCTCGGAGGGTTCCAAATTAACGACTGGCGAGTTTCGTTGATTGGTGTTTCACACGAAATCAAAAAACATTATTCCCCTTATTCATAAAAACTTAAACAGCTCTTCAACAACACTTTAACTTTTGTATCGCTTTATCACTGTCATTTTTGTTGCTGCCGCCATTTGCGAGAAAGTGACACAACACGTCCATTGCTTAAACTATGCTTCAGCGTTGCGTTCGTTTTTATGAATAAGTGGGTATAACCCAAAGTTGGAACTAAATTTGGATAGAAGAGCCTAGCGATTTTCTTCAACATCATTTCAGATCTCGATGAAGCACAATTCAATCTTCTATTCGGTTCACCGTGAATTGGTACTCGTATTTTCAATCATTTGTATGAAATTGATTTTAAAATCTTATTAGGCTTAGTTATTTCATAAATAAACGATCATAATAACATGAGATATAGAAGGTGTAATAGGAGAGGCTTATACGTCCCACTGCTAGGCACAGGCCTTATCTCAACTATGAGGTGGAACGAGCCATACTACAACACGCGAACAGTGCGGATTGTTGGAGGCGTGTAAGGTTAGTGAGCAATCTTAATGTCAGATGTTATCAAGCCGCCCTAAGGCGTCTGACTAGGCTTATCGATTGACATCTAGCGACGTCAACCGCGACCAGAGCTTGACGTGCCTTCCGAAGCACGAAGAAGAAATACACATCACTAAATTTCAGACGGGGTGGCCACCCATCCCATTTCCGACCCGGCGTGTGTTGCTTTACAACAGCGATCGTCGCTGATCACTGTCACAACTGCGCCACGGGCACCTTAGAACTGAAGTAGCCGAATTGACACCAGCTGCCTATGGCATGGTTTCTTGTACTTTTTTTTTTTTTAATTTAACCAGATGTGTCCCACTGCTGGGCAAAGGTCTCCCCCAAAGCTCTCCAACTATGCCTTATACTTATTCTTATTCTTCTTGTACTTATTCTTTCAAAAAGGCGAATTTTGAAAAAGATGTAAGGCCAAAAGAGAAAACCTTAATTTTGTTTGTAAACGAATTCTAGGAAAGAAAGCTCTCTGCAGAATTCTTATTATATCTCACGGTATGCGCACATCGCGGTATGAGGGTATTTTTTTTAAATAACTAAAATGAAGCAAAGGAATTTAAAATGCAACAAGTGGAAACGGGAACAATGAGAATGGGACGGTATAGTGAGCCACACGCCATGCGTAACATCACTATTTGCAATATGATCTTTAACGCAATGGTTTAAAGTGTTACCAGCAGTCAAAGTGTAACCACTTGACCTGGTGCTTTCTTTCCGATGGGTTATGTAACTTTCAGCGTTTTTCACGTCCTTTCGTGTATGAGACAAAAGGCAGGTTCTGTCATTGTGCTGAATCTTAATTACTCGTATGAACGACATGTAGGTAGTCATCATTCGACGCGATTAGAGTTTTTGTATGTCTATATTAACTAGAAAAACGTGTCAATTGGTGATTAACTGGTTGTTGAGCAAATGCAAAGCAAAATACAGCGAGTATAGACAGAACTCCAAGTAGCAGAGATCAGTAGTAGGAGAGATCTAAGAACGAGGGGGAGAAATAAAAATCCCCCAAATAATGAGAAGGTCAAAATCTATGGACGTTACCCTTATTTACTCTAATAACTAATACAACTTTTTATATGACACAAAGTCAGGTTTTTTGCAACACTCACTAATAAACTGATATTTTATGTTTTGATGTTTTTTTTCCCTGAAGAGGAGTCACAGTCCAAGAGCATTTAACCCTGAATGAGACCCTGTCGATAGATAGAGACACTTTATTTTAACTTTATACCCTCGACAGAGGGTCCAAAACTGATGAAAAATTACAACATGCTCTGCCCCATAAAGGGTTAACAGAACGACGTCTGTCGGGACAACTTGTCAATCATGAAATGAAAAATCATGTTGTGTAGTCTGAAATAACAATCCCATATTATCATATGGCCATTATCATGAGGCCTATGTTCAGAAGTGGACATCATGTGGCTGCTGATGATGATTATCATATATGTAAGACGTTTTAATCTCTGCTCGAGATCTAGAAACCTAATTCCAGAAATGCCACAGTTATGCAACAGCCAAATAATAAGAATAAACATAACAAACATCTTCGCTAAATTACTCTAGGTCCCAATAAAATGAACCTCAGCTAGAGTGTACACCTGTATAAGCTGACCTCTCATTGTTATGAACTGGCATCCAAGTCCAAAACTCCGACTTCTGGTTGACTGTACGCGTATAGTAAGAAAAATAATAATGCCCTAAGCAGTCATATTTCGCAGGACTTATTATGAGCACAGAGTAGGTTGGTAACAGAGGCGGCGAAACGAGATACGGGAACAGAGACATTTCCATTAAGAGCTTTGCGGTTGTGGTCTAAATAATAAAATGTTTACGAAAATATTTTCTACTTGTACGTTGGTGTTAGCATTACTTAGGTTGCAAATGTATGCGATGAACTAAATGGAGTAAATAATAATGAAAAGTTTGAATTTATTAATTCAAGTGTGCTATTTGACACAATGGGAGACACCAAAAAAACACATGATATTTTTGCTAAACACATGCACGTTTTTTAAGAATTAGCCTCAAATGAACTTTCACTTCTTTGCACCATCTTAGGAGGTCTAGGGCAACAATTTGCCAAGGGTTTTAACAATCTAGTATAAGAAGCAATGGTTATGGTTCAAAAACGCTAAGCTGGCTCGTCTTGGAGGTAGTAGCACCGCCGTGTCCCCGATGTCTGACGCATTTTATAAAGTCGTTTTGCGATAACTAACGATTTTGTCACATCCTACTCAATAACTAACTTAACCAAACAAATAACTTAAAAACTGCAAAGCATTTTAACTTCGATCTGTGCATTAAAAGGGTGAATGTCATTTACTGACTGGAAACAATTCTGTTCAATATCCAATTTGTAAAATTAGATTTCGAAATAGCTCAGAGGCGTGTAGTTTCACACAACCATTGCCAAACTATCGAACGTACCGGTATCGGAGAAATATTTCCACAATTATTACTCAGAATTACCTCTCGCTTTTTATAACCCTCTGCCGCATTCGGTCGAACAGACCCGCGTAAATGAACGCGCCTGACGAATGCACGACATTTGTTTGGACCTCGTTGTTAACCCTCCACTCGCTCGGAATTGCCCACATTACCGCGCGCGATCGACTCTGTCAAATTGGTCATTCCAACCCCGGTGTGTATTACTTTTCGGCTTATTTTTTTATAAATAGGACTATGCTATAGACTGCCAGTTCTAACAGTAAAAAAGAGAATACATTAAATCCAATTGAACCACTGTTGTACTAAAATCACACTTTTACTAAGAAAGATAAAACATTTGAGCCGCAAGGTAGACGGATGACCAGATAATGATCGCAGGGTGCCTATAACCAGCTGCTCTGGAAATCTATGGGGAGGCCTGTGTTCAACAGTGGATGTTTTGAGGTTCTGATGATGAACGTTCAGACTCTAAACCATTATGATTATGAAGCCAATGCTCTTTACAATGGCATGACATACCCTCAATCAGTATTTTGATACTATACTTTCTAAAAATAAATCACGAGACAATATGGCTGCTTAAATTAAGCTGTTGAACATCTAATCTCCAGTTGAAACCCAGAAAAATGAACCAATTATCCTGAAAATTTGTTCAGCGAAACGTTTTTCAAGCTTATAAATTTGGCTGGTGTTCATTTTATCTAATACTTATATACAGTAACGCTTAGCTAACCCTCGTGAAGGAAATACGACGAAACTGTAACTGATATTTATCAAGTAGATTACGCCGGAAGGCACGTGGCGGCTGCTGCAAATTGCAACTGCACACCAGCGACACCGACGAGATTAAACCAGAACAACTGCCTGACGGATGGGCGGTCGCTTCGGACCAACGCTGCCATTACAGGGTTAGAATTATTAGAGACGGTTTGCTTTGGACACATCAATCTTACATTATGCTACTAATATTATAAAGGCAAAAGTTTGTATGCCTGGATGTGCCGTGTTGCTCTTTCATGTAAAAACTACGGAATGGATCTTAATGAAACTTCATAATTATTATTATTATTTTTATTATTTATTTTAAATCAGATAACAAAGATCCATATAATTTGTTAGTAACATTATACTTAGACTATGTTAGTAAAGAAAAAAGAAACGTAAAAACCACTTAAATACATTGCAAAAATAAAATCGGCCTGCATCGTCACCCAGAGACATGAGACCTGACCCAATGTCTCAGGATTGGACACTCCACTCTGCCAGCCATTAACTTCAAAATGCTGTTGGCACTACCCCGCACGCGATGAAGCAAGGAAGCGACTCTGTTCCGTATGATGGCGGGAAACCCGTCAGTTCGTGCCTCCGCGAACATACCAGATGCGCTACACCACCGTGGCAGCCCCAACAACATTCTGAAGCCATTGTTGTATTGGATGCGAAGGGCGCTGTATGCCTTCAGCGTGTAGTTTACCCATAGACTGCATGTATAAAAACTCTGGCAGTAGGCTTTAAACAGAGCAATCTTAACTGGTCTACTGCATCGAGCAAATCTACGAGCCAACATATTGCATCTTACAGCCAGCGCCCTTCGCTCCCTCTCAATGTCTTCTGTGTCTGAGAGACCACTCGAGACCCAATGACCAAGGTACTTGAAACGGTCCACCCTGTTGAGCACTGTACCGCACAAACGGACAGGGGGAACATTGGCGATCTTCATGCCCTTCGGCTGAAATAAAAGAAGTTCGCTTTTCTTCGTGTTGTACCTAAGGCCATGCTCCACCGCGTAGTTCTCACAGACACTCACAAGCTTTCTCAATGCACTGATTGAAGGACTCAACAGGACCATATCGTCAGCGTAGCTTATGTTATTTATAAAAACACCATCTAATGAGCAGCCTACCTTAGTCCTGTTGAGTTCCCCAATCAGGTTGTTTACGTACAAATTGAAGAGACGAGGTGAGCTTAACCCCCCCTGTCTCACCCCGCACTCCAATCTATACGCTTCCGAAATGGCCCCCGCCCAGTGGACATTGTTGTCTTGGTTCTTGTACCAATAATCAAAAATGTTTATGACTTCATCAGGCACATCTGTCTCATTCCTCATCTTCTTCCAGAGCAACCCATAGGACACCATATCGAAGGCCTTCGAAAGATCAAGGAAGCACGCATAGACTGGCGTCTTCCTGTCCGTGTAGTACCGGACGGCATGCTTTAGACAGTAGATAGCAGTGTCCGTCGACAACCCGGCTCGAAAACCGAATTGCCCGTCATGAAGGTGTACATGTTCTTTTAATATTTCACTAAGCAAACCGTCCAGCACCTTTGCTATTATAGTGGCCAACGATATAGGCCTATAGTTTCCCCTATCAGAAGAGTCGCCTGTTTTGTTCTTGATTATTGGCACAACCACCGTCTTCATGAGGTCCTCAGGCAAGAAAGTATGCCTAACACAGAAAGTGTAGAACATGCCCAGGACCCTTGGCAGATGCACACCTGCATGACGAAGATGCTCAATGCTAAGACCATCATGCCCCGGCGACTTTCCTCCAGTCATACGACGCATCACGCGACACACGTCTTTCGCAGAGTATTTGACTTGCGACATGGGGGAGTGACGGTCATTAGCCCGGGGCACCTCCGTCACTGGGTTCTCAGGTGTCAGAACAGGCTCAACATGGAAATGCTCCTTAAAAACATTGGCAATTTCACCAGGCTCACTAGCACCATCGACATTTGATGGAGTACTGTTGAATGAATTTAACTTCTTAGTGGACTTCCAAAAGTTTTTAAAATCCTTTTTTGTGTGTTGGCTAGCTAGAATATCCATCCTGATTTGCTCCGCATTGTTCTGACACCATTTTAACTTAGATTTAAATAATTTTCGTGACATTTTCATCTCCTCATAATACAGGCCACAAGTCGGCTTACCGTGACACAACCACACTTGAAATTTTAATCGGGCAGTCTCATGTGCACAGCGAACATGGACATTCCAACCCACAATATTTTTTGACTTCGATCCATTGACAGCCCTAATGCAGCTGGCAATCGATGAATCAGTCAGTATGCCTACTATCTTGTTATACATGTTTCTTATTACATCTTTATGCTTTGGGTCAGCACATACACTATCACAACAGTTTGAGAGTTCCGATGGAAAGTCAAGGTGTCTAAGCCTATCATTACATAGTTTTTGAAATAGCCTGATCTGATAATCACCCCGATCTCCCCAAACCACCTGAGAGTTTTTGTTATCTTTGGTTTGTCTACTGATAACGGAGCAGGACTTAATCTCTTTTATATTTAACTTTATTAACAAGGGAAAGTGGTCAGACCAGGTACAGTTATAGTCTACAGAAACGTCCATAATGGAAGACCATGCAGCCTCCGTGACCAGACAGTGATCCAGCCACCTCGTACTACCGTGAACATCACTTAAAAATGTAAAAGAGTTCATATTGTCCATTTTCTTAATGTCTGCGCATAACCATTGTTGATCATCGCAAAAATGTTGGAGCTCGTTTCCAAAAAGCTCCCCTGGATGCGCATTAAAATCTCCTAACATATACACTGATTGTACTCCAGCATTTTCAACAATAGCACACATCTCGCTCAAGCAGCATAATAATGTAGCTTATACATCTGAATCGCACATAGGCTACAATTTATAAAGAAATGTTAATTTTTGTTTTTCAACTTAACTTCACGCGGATGAAGTCGCGGGCAGCCGCTAGTTGTTTTATATTTTTAATTAGAATCAGGTAGTAATTTCGATCACAAACCCACCTGATGGTAATTCATGATGTGGCTGATGACGATACACGTTTAGCAAGTGCCTACACACGTTTCTAACAAAAAAAAAATTTTTTTCTTTTTCTTATTCTTTTATATAAAACACATATTGGTGTTATAGTTGGGGATCGTACCCTACATTTGATGTAAGTGTTAAGCTTGATGGAAAATTAGCTAGTGTTAATTTTGATATACTTATGTAAATTAAAGCTTAGCTGAACCTCGTGAAGGAAATACGATGAAACTGTAACTGATATCTATCAAGTAGATTACGCCGGAAGGCACGTGGCAGCTGCTGCAAATTGCAGCTGTACACCAGCGACACGACGAGATTGAACCAGAACAACTGCCTGACGGATGGGCGGTCGCTTCGGACCAACGCTGCCATTACAGGGTTAGAATTAGTAGAGTTTAATTTGGACACATCAATTTTACATTATTGTTGCATTATTTTATTAGATAGCATCAGGCAGCCATTTTGATCGCAAGTGCCTATGACTCTTTTCTAACAAAACCGTTATGATTAAGAAGACAATGCTCTTTACAATGGCATGCCATAAACTAATTTCATACTATATTTTCTAAAAATAAATCACGCGACAATTTGGGCTGCTTAAATCAAGCTTTTGAACATCTAATTTCCAGTTGAAACCTTACACAAAATGAACCAATCATCCTGAAATTTTGTTTCGTAAAACCTTTTTTAAGCTTGATGGAAAATTGGCTAGTGTTAATTCTGATATACTTATGTAAAGTAACGCTAAAGCTCGTGAAGGAAATACAATGAAACAGTAACTGATATTTATCAAGTAGATTACGCCGGAAGGCACGTGGCAGCTGCTGCAAATTGCAGCTGTACACTAGCGACACGACGAGATTGAACCAGAACAACTGCCTGACGGATGGGCGGTCGCTTCGGACCAACGCTGCCATTACAGGGTTAGAATTAGTAGAGACGGTTTTGTACAGTCAACAGCACATCAGGTTACCCCATTTCCGTTTTTTCTCTCGCTCTTGCCAAATGACATTTCTTTCCATTCGAGCAAGGAGGACTGACCGGAAATGGGTAGCGTGATGTGCTGGCCACCGTACACATCAATCTTACATTATTGTTTTATATTCTTAATTAGAATCAGGCAGTAATTTTGATCGCAAGTGCCTGTGACTCTTTTCTAACAAAACCGTTATTATTAAGAAGACAATGCTCTTTACAATGCCATGCCATAACCTAATTTGATACTTTACTTTTTAAGCCTTTCACCGCCGCGCCGTCGGTCACTTTAACAATCGAATTCCTATTGTTTGTGACCCGCGTGGCGTTCAACGTGTTAAAAATAAATCACTGGACAATATAGGCTGCTTAAATCAAGCTTTTGAACATCTAATCTTTAGTTGAAACCTAGCAAAATGAACCAATTATCCTGAAACTTTGTTTTGTAAAACTTTTTGAAGCTTGATAATGTTTATTTTTATATACTTATGTAAAGTAACGCTAAAGCTCGTGAAGGAAATACGATGAAACTGTAACTGATATTTATCAAGTAGATTACGCCGGAAGGCACGTGGCGGCTGCTGCAAATTGCAGCTGTGCACCAGCGACACCGACGAGATTAAAGCAGAACAACTGCCTGACGGATGGGCGGTCGCTTCGGACTAACGCTGCCATTGCAGGGTTAGAATTAGTAGAGTTTGCTTTGGACACATCAATTTTACATTATTGTTGCATTATTTTATTAGATAGCATCAGGCAGCCATTTTGATCGCAAGTGCCTATGACTCTTTTCTAACAAAACCGTTATGATTAAGAAGACAATGCTCTTTACAATGGCATGCCATAAACTAATTTCATACTATATTTTCTAAAAATAAATCACGAGACAATTTGGGCTGCTTAAATCAAGCTTTTGAACATCTAATCTTCAGTTGAAACCTAGCAAAAAGAACCAATTATCCTGAAACTTTGTTTCGTGAAACGTTTTCTAAGCTTGATGGGAAATTGGCTAGTGTTAATTTTTATATAAGTACTTATGTACAGTAAAGCTAAGCTAAACCTCGTAAAGGAAATACAATGAAACTGTAACTGATATTTATCAAGTAGATTACGCCGGAAGGCACGTGGCGGCTGCTGCAAATTGCAGCTGCACACCAGCGACACCGACGAGATTAGACCAGAACAACTGCCTGACGGATGGGCGGTCGCTTCGGACCCACGCAGCCATTACAGGGTTAGAATTGGTACAGACAACATCAATCTTATAATATTGTTGTAAATTTTTAATTAGAATCAGGCAGTCAGGCAGCCATTTTGATTGCAAACCCACCTGATGGTAAGTGATTATGTGGTCGATGACGATACATGTGCCTATCACACTTTTCTAAAAAAAAAAATTCTTATTTTGTTCTTTTTCTTATTCCTTTATATGAAACACATATTGGTGTTATGGTTGGGGATCGTACCCTACATTTGATGTACTTAAGTGTTAAGCTTGATGGAAAATTGGCAAGCGTTAATTTTTATATACTTATGTAAATTAACGCTAAAGCTCGTGAAGGAAATACGATGAAACTGTAACTGATATTTATCAAGTAGATTACGCCGGAAGGCACGTAGCAGCTGCTGCAAATTGCAGCTGTGCACCAGCGACACGACGAGATTGAACCAGAACAACTGCCTGACGGATGGGCGGTCGCTTCGGACCAACGCTGCCATTACAGGGTTAGAATTAGTAGAGTTTGCTTTGGACACATCAATTTTACATTATTGTTGCATTATTTTATTAGATAGCATCAGGCAGCCATTTTGATCGCAAGTGCCTATGACTCTTTTCTAACAAAACCGTTATGATTAAGAAGACAATGCTCTTTACAATGGCATGCCATAAACTAATTTCATACTATATTTTCTAAAAATAAATCACGAGACAATTGGGCTGCTTAAATCAAGCTTTTGAACATCTAATCTTCAGTTGAAACCTAGCAAAAAGAACCAATTATCCTGAAACTTTGTTTCGTGAAACGTTATCTAAGCTTGATGGGAAATTGGCTAGTGTTAATTTTTATATAAGAACTTATGTACAGTAAAGCTAAGCTAAACCTCGTAAAGGAAATACAATGAAACTGTAACTGATATTTATCAAGTAGATTACGCCGGAAGGCACGTGGCGGCTGCTGCAAATTGCAGCTGCACACCAGCGACACCGACGAGATTAGACCAGAACAACTGCCTGACGGATGGGCGGTCGCTTCGGACCCACGCAGCCATTACAGGGTTAGAATTGGTACAGACAACATCAATCTTATAATATTGTTGTAAATTTTTAATTAGAATCAGGCAGTCAGGCAGCCATTTTGATTGCAAACCCACCTGATGGTAAGTGATTATGTGGTCGATGACGATACATGTGCCTATCACACTTTTCTAAAAAAAAAAATTCTTATTTTGTTCTTTTTCTTATTCCTTTATATGAAACACATATTGGTGTTATGGTTGGGGATCGTACCCTACATTTGATGTACTTAAGTGTTAAGCTTGATGGAAAATTGGCAAGCGTTAATTTTTATATACTTATGTAAATTAACGCTAAAGCTCGTGAAGGAAATACGATGAAACTGTAACTGATATTTATCAAGTAGATTACGCCGGAAGGCACGTAGCAGCTGCTGCAAATTGCAGCTGTGCACCAGCGACACGACGAGATTGAACCAGAACAACTGCCTGACGGATGGGCGGTCGCTTCGGACCAACGCTGCCATTACAGGGTTAGAATTAGTAGAGTTTGCTTTGGACACATCAATTTTACATTATTGTTGCATTATTTTATTAGATAGCATCAGGCAGCCATTTTGATCGCAAGTGCCTATGACTCTTTTCTAACAAAACCGTTATGATTAAGAAGACAATGCTCTTTACAATGGCATGCCATAAACTAATTTCATACTATATTTTCTAAAAATAAATCACGAGACAATTGGGCTGCTTAAATCAAGCTTTTGAACATCTAATCTTCAGTTGAAACCTAGCAAAAAGAACCAATTATCCTGAAACTTTGTTTCGTGAAACGTTATCTAAGCTTGATGGGAAATTGGCTAGTGTTAATTTTTATATAAGAACTTATGTACAGTAAAGCTAAGCTAAACCTCGTAAAGGAAATACAATGAAACTGTAACTGATATTTATCAAGTAGATTACGCCGGAAGGCACGTGGCGGCTGCTGCAAATTGCAGCTGCACACCAGCGACACGACGAGATTAGACCAGAACAACTGCCTGACGGATGGGCGGTCGCTTCGGACCAACGCTGCCATTGCAGGGTTAGAATTAGTAGAGACGGTTTTGTACACATCAAACTTACATAGGTTGTTACAAAAATACCTCTAATAACTGAAGGGGGTTATACAAACTTCTGAAAGGAGTCCCTTTTTAATTTCTTACAGTCGTAGCTCTTCATTTGAATTTCGAGTAAATTAACCTAAAATAAAAACATAGGTCATAGAAACACCCAGCACTAATTTGAATTCATGGTCCCTAGTAGATTCCAATCGGGAGTGACCAGGAGCGACCTCTTTCGTTCACGCCCCTACGTTTTATATCGATAAATCGAATGAATATCGTCATTTTTGTAAACATTTGATGTACCATTTTATAGAAACCGTTCATATCTTAAAAATGGACAACAGTCTTCTGGGGTATTTTTGAAACAACCTGTATACTTATGTGAAGTAACGCTAAAGCTCGTGAAGGAAATACGATGAAACTGTAACTGATATTTATCAAGTAGATTACGCCGGAAGGCACGTGGCGGCTGCTGCAAATTGCAGCTGTGCACCAGCGACACGACGAGATTAGACCAGAACAACTGCCTGACGGATGGGCGGTCGCTTCGGACCCACGCTGCCATTACAGGGTTAGAATTAGTAGAGACGGTTTGCTCTGTACACATCTATCTTATATAAAACATAAAGTGGCTGAAAAAAAGCATTTAAGTATGTTTTTCTGTTGTTTAGTATAGCAAAGCAAAAGTAAGCTTGCAAGCGTTGCTTTGGAGCTAGATGGCGCTGAGTGGAATAATGTCGAGTCTTTTTTTTTATTTCATTCATGTGCAGTAAGTGCAAAAAGTTTGTATTGCGCGTAAATCGTACACGCAACCTCGAGTACACTCGAATCAAATCAGACGTCAAACTCTTCGTTGTACTCGTAAAACTGATCTAATATATAAAATTCTCGTGTCACTGTGTTTGTTGCCAAACTCCTTCGTAACGGCTTGACCGATTTTGATGAAATTTTATTTGTATATTTGTGTCTGACAATAGGTATCTTTTTTTTTTCAACACTAAACTTCACGCGTGCGCGGTGCTAACATCTTACAGTTATACAATTTCTCAACGGACCTCAACCCTTCAATGCTCAAGCCGTGCGCCTTCGCGCTAGCCTTCCGATCTCGGAATGTATTGTGATGTTTCAATTCGCGTGGGGGCTCGCTCGAATGCTTTTGTTTAGAACAGGATTCACTAAATATTGTGGATATGGCACTTCTTTCTTAGTCACTGTCGGGTTTACTTGAGTAAGACATAGCTTTCCGCAAGATCTCCCGCCATTTCTTCCTGTTGACAGTCTGTTTGCTACAGTCACACAGCATCCCAGCATTTTTCTATGAAATTTAGGGGTATAGCCACTAGCTCCATCAAGAAATGATGGAACTTGTGGCAATGAAAGCGACCAGCCACTCTATGGAGTCACTATCATCAGGCCTGGAGACACTTTCGGATTGTTGCAGTATGGAAGTGCGCTTGATGCCGCACCTGGAGTACCGACACATTGTTACCGTCCGCGTTATCCCAAGCACCACAACTCCAGAGCATTTTCATTTTTACCTTTCCCAATTCGTACACTCAACGTCTCTACCGCGTAGACAAAGAGAGGAAACACGAGAGTTCGCACGAGCCTGATTTTGGTAGCTTTACACTCCTTAACTTCTCCATCGCTATTCTTATTAAGACCATTCGTCACTTCCCTTTATCTACACGACTGCCAATTACAGCACAATACACTGAAAACAAATGTTTCGGTGGTTGCTAATCGAGTGATCACAAAAAGGATTCTTTTTGTTTAAAAAAACTGCTGTGGAACTTGCGAACGGGTTGTTACCTAGAATTACACCTTGTTTCATCTTAACTAAAACTTATTTTATAAACTTTTCATTGCATAGCATCCCGCGTCCATCCAAAATCCTACTTCCATGTTTATCCCGTTATTGAGCAAAGAGTGAGCGCGACTGGTGATTAGAAGAGCGGCGTAATGAATCACTGATGTTTTGTTTAAAACACTCCCCATTCATTCGTTCATCCCCTCCCCTTTCGTTCAAAGCCAGAAGCCTCTGCACAGCTGTTCCTCTTCCAGACTTAATGCGATGTTACCACAGAATAACATTAAATCAGACAAAGCCATCGGATAAACCATTTAAGTTTTCTTAAATTAACTCTTTATTGTGATACAAATTAAGTGAAATGAACATAAGATAAAACATGATTTTTGGTAGTTCCTAATTCTAATTTCAATTGTTACCTACGCAGTGTGTGATGGGCTTAAAGGTTTGCCACCAACAGCCTTCCAGGCAACCCTTCAAACCATTCGCACTGAGTCCGATCTTGCAATATGGCTCACACCATGTCATAAGTAGTTGAATTGAGTCCTGTGCCCAGCAGTGGGATGGAAAAACCAATGTTCACTGAGATAATAAATAATTAAGACAAACTAATTTAACAACTTAAACAATTACGTTAAATCAAAGTAAAGTTACTGCTACCAGTGATTTTGATTGAACTGTTAAAATGATTGCAGCCAATATTGGTGTTACATTTTCTTCAAACTAGCCATTATATTAGTAGTGCCAGCCCCCTCGTTTTATGCGATAAAGACATCATAACAATGATTAATGATTGTGGGCTCGGAATGATCCATCATCGAGGACTTAATACTCAATTAACCTATTAAGACATACAATAAAACGGTATTTATTTTGAAAGCAAATAAGTAAACGGAATAACTTGACATTTTTTGGCCTTAGTTCCCGTATTCAATACACAAACACGGTACAAGATTGAAGATAGTAATGGCAGCTATTCGAAAAAAAATTCTAAGGGGATAACTTTTCAAGTCAGACAAAACTCACAATTATAAATCTACAAAAAACATTGTAGGTATTTTTTTATTGATTAAAATGCCATACTCTGGCTTTATACCTTAACTAGCGGCCGCCCGCGACTTCGTCCGCGTGGACTAAGGTTTAAAAAAAGTGATATATCTTTATAAATTGTAGTCTATGTGCTATCCAGATGCATAAGCTATATTATTGTAAAGTTTCATTAAAATCCATAAAGCCGTTTTTACGTGAGAGAGCAACACGGCACATCCGCACATATAACTTTCGCATTTATAATATTAGTAGGATTGATCTAAATAGTATAGCAATAACATATTTCGAAGTAATACAATACTAAAATGATCTCTTATCAACATTAACATTAATATGAAATAACAAATACTAATAAAATAAAAGTAATCTTGCATAAAACCTAACCCTCAAATGCCGCGTCCATCAAATTGAGTGCCCCATTTGGGTCATATTAGGTTCACGCAAGCGATGGGCTAAAAAATATTTAATTATTCCACCGCGCCGTGGACACAAATAACCGATAAACGTGCGTCCATATCTAGATATTGCCCACAAATTACTATAATCGTTTTCGTGTTAACGACGCCGTGACACGGCACAGTAGGGTTGGATAAAGTTTTTAGGCTTTGGAATGCGGTATATCTAAACGATTGCGATAAAGATGAGGCCCTGATATTTGAACTGCTCAGTATTTTAAATAACGAAATGATTACGAAGCCAGCTTTAGTAGACACTGAAAGTAATAACTAAGTAAAGTAAACTACCTAATTTACGAGGATCGAGTACCTTTTCTTTCTGTTTATTTTGCTTAAGATTACACTGCCCTAGCGTACAAAAACATAGAAAACACAACAAACATATTGTGTATTCAATTACACAAATCTTCACTAGGCATACTTACTTGTACAACGAACGTACGTACATATCATATTTTCTACTATACTAAATGAGGCCCTACTATGGGACGAGGACAGAATGGGCTGATTTAAATTAAATGAGGTTAATTTTTTAAACATGTGGATGATAGCTAAACTTTCAGAATCCCCCTTCACGAAAGTTGATACTATTATTACCTTGGTAGCCCTGCGAGGGGCATTTATAACCCCTGCCTGACATTTAAGGGTTGACAGAACTTCTAGGCCCAGTAACCTACAAAGCCAGCACAGTGGGCGCGCGTTCACAACACAAGTGGAAACACTTTCCCCCTTTTTCATAAAAACTTAAACAGCTCCTCAACAACATTTTAACTTTTGTATCACTTTGTCACTGTCATTCTTGTTGCTGCCGCCATTTACGAGTACGTGACACAACACGTCAATTGCTTAAACTATGCTTTAGCGTTGCGTTCATTTTTATGAATAAGGGGGTTTATCTTGTTACTTAATCTGCTGAAGGACTACTAATATTATGACGCTTTTTCTTATACATCGACAGTGGCAAAAAACTTGCGGACCACCTGATGGCAGACGGTTACCGCAGCCTATGGACACGTATAGCACCAGAGGCAAACCTGTCTCGTTGCTTATAGGGTCAGCCCTCTTGAAACAAAGTTCGGCCTCCGCACAAGAGAGACATTAACACGACGTACTTTAAGTCATTTTCATCTTGAACGAAAGACTTTGCAAGCTTGTGCAAACAATGCGACCTTTGTAGTTTTATTCTACTATTTCACCGTACTTCTAAAATAACTCAGAAAATGGTCGTTAAAGACAAGTCAATTCAAAATTACGACAAGGACTTCCAAAATTATGACAAAACATTAACACGCCGAAACGGTATAAAGGAGAAAGGCCAATAAAACAATTCCAACGTTTCCTAAACTTACAAATTTGTACAATACGACATAATAAATATTTCAGAGCGTCTTAGCGAGTAAAATATAGACACCAATTAATTTAATTCAAGACATGCCACTGAAACGAAACAGTCACGCAACTCTAGGGAATTACCATTGAAAATTGAACTCGATTTGAACTCGAACGAAAAGCATTGCCCATATTAAAGCACCAGACAAGCGAGTTTGAAGTTTTGCTACCCTCAAACTTCCACCCATACCGTGAAAAAGAACAAGTAGAGGAAAAAGTGAGCCACTCGTAGAAAAATTGTGGTTATGAGCTCAGAATACACTAGACCTCTAGAATGGCTCCCGACTGTTACAATTTTTCTTAAGTTATGTGCAATCGGGTATGCCGGCTTTCTTGTTTCAGGGTTTTTTTTACTTAACACAAAGTATTCACAATAATGTTTCAAAGTAAAGAAAATATACTTACCTACTAATAAAATATTAGTAGCCGTAAACAACATGTAACTCTTTCTTGTGGACCACTCAAAATTAACGTCTAAGCTTATGCTTGGACGGACCTACTTATGTAGGTACCTAACAAATTCTAACATAAGCTGTGTTGCATTAGCAACAGTTTTGGAAGCATAACAAGTTGCTAGTTGCTTAACAAAGTGTTTAATGGAGTTTTATATTTGCCGATAATCAAACAAAACAATTTCTCCCACAAGTTCCCCACTGGAACCCGTAGTAGCGGCAGACTTATCTGAATATTAAAACTTTGCCCGAGAACAAAACAATTTGAATAGGAACGAGCGAATCCAAGATGCCAGCGGTGACGTCACCGCGAACATACGCGCTTTGCATAAATGACTGCCTGTTAACTGTTAGCTGCTTTTGACAATTTAATACAATGTACTTTTTGAAGAATAAAACATAGGGGAAGATTTTTGATCTTCGGACTAATTTTTTCAAGGGAGGTTTGAAATTGAGCTTGTTTTATTGAAATCCTGGCAAATTGTTAATTGAATTAGATTTCTGGAAACAATTATTTGTGATGAAGATTTTATTTTAATTTATATGGAGAGCCAGGGTTGAAAAAGTTGGTAGAGCACTATGCTGAGTAAACATTTTCTATTGATAAAAAAATTACTCTGTATTTCCATACGATATAAAAAGGGCAATACTCATATTTTAACAAGTCGATTTTTTCTACTAACGTAATTCTCAAGAAATTTCAGAATCGAGCTAGAACCAGACTTTAATAAACATTTCATCAAAACTGGATCTTTTTGTCCCAAACCGAGATTTTTCCTCATGTTATAGAAACCAAAAAGCCACAATTCTCCAATATTCTTCTCGTTGAAACTATCAATGGCGGCCCCTAAGTTGAGTGCAGTCGTCCGCATACGTAATCTCAACTTCCATTGTTAAGTTCCAACTCGGAACTGCTCCTGGCTCTTCGCAAGGAATCTGTGGTTTTCGTTATTTATTCCTGCGGTCCGAGCTAAGTTTCCGACTTGGAAAAATCTAACTGAGATTCGGAAGTGGGAATCGATTTTTAGTTTTGCTTGATGGAAACTCTTTTAAGACTTTTATAGTTAGGACTTAGGATTTAGCTCATATTCAACTTAACATAAGCCTTTTTAACACTGGCTGAACTGGTAGCGATACGCTAATCCGAACGTGGTTTACGTTTTATTCGAATCGTATTGAAGTCGAACGAAATCACTAATCAAGCCATGCATTCGTACGTCAGATTATTAACTTACTAATTTCAGTATTCGTATGATCATGACTTATTAATGATACTCGTCTGACCTGAAATGCAGATCCGGTGAGTGAAGAGACAACCGAAAAATACATCACTAAATCCAATCCGGATGGTCCATGACTCATCACTTTTCCCTCCTTAGCATTAGCCTAATACCAGTAATCGTTGCAGATTCACTACGAAGCCAAGGGCACTTCAAATTCTACTTTATAGCTATGTTAATAAACCCTATTAGAGGTTAGTCTTTGCCTTTCCTTTTCGGAAATGATAGCTTCCACACCACGTTTTTCTCTCTAAATCTGTACTTGAGAGCAGATCTGAACGATGTTCCCGTAAGAACTGCTGTCGTTAAATATGTAACTAAGTACCTAAGGACAGAGCAACGATTTACTTGAATTCTCGAAAATATACTAAACCCCTACTGCCTTTAAGTACAGATTGATCTACGGTACGCGCTCTTACTCTGATCGGTGACATGCTTGCTCAGTAAGACGACATTGATTTATTTGAGGATCGAATTCTACTTTAGGGCCCTTAGTTTCTTTAGTTAATATTCATTTTTATTCTTTTATTTTTGACATTTTATTTCTAAGTAATTTTATTATTGTTTTTTTCTTTTTTGGTTTTCTCTTTTTTTTTGTTCCAGTGCACTGACATTATTATTATTATCATATATCATATCATATCATATTATTTCATTATTCATATTTTTTGACATAATTATTGTATTGTTTTATTGTTTTGTTATGTTCTTGCTGGTGTATGGGTATCACTGTAAACTTGCATGTAAATTGAAATAAATAAATAAATCATGGTACTGATATTCTTAATCTAAATTAGCCCAGCCATTTCATCTCACTGAGGACAAAGACCTCCTAAGCCAATGTCGGCCAATCTTCAGACAATAATACAATGAGTTAAAAAGTACCAATTTTTAAGCAATGACAATCTCTCCATAAACGTTTAATTAAATGTAGCTTCATCAATTATTAATATCCGATGGCACAACTAAGTAAGATTAAGTCAGGATGGGCGGCGTCAGAACGAAACGAAACCCTTCGTTTTAACTTTAAAATATTCAATTAAAAACCGCCCAAGACGTCGAATTAAGAAGTAAATGAGATTCGAAATGGTTTGTCTTTAAAAAACCTTTTGTTAGCTTTGAAACGGTTTCGGTAAGCGGGAAGAGTTTACAACAAAGCAGAACAAAGAACTAGAGTTGGTGAAATGTAATTCTGTTATCGCATTGTTTGTTTGCTTATCTAGGCGTTTTAAGCGTGAATAATTCTACTACTATTTTTAATGAAAAAAAAAAGTTTTCAAAAATGTTTTCAGCCATTATTATGATCCTATTTAAGGCAACTTAACCCTTACACGGTAGAAGAACAGATGCTGTTGAGTGACAAAACAGATGGTGGTCTAACTAACTATACTATCTAAAAATGTTGGTGCATGCGGGCAGCGTCACCTCGCGAGTTGGTCGGTCTCGGCAGCAACCTTTCTGTCAAAAATCTATCAGGGAGGCTTCTACTCAGCAGTCTAGAACTGCAGAAAACCCGTGATGACCCTCTGATGTCATTGCATTATTAGAGCTGACCAAATAATTAAACAAGAGTCTAGGGAATCGAATTCTTGTCTACCGCAAGTCCCTTTTGTACATCTATACGGAAATCTGGTCCGTGACATTTTGGTTCAACAATCGTGCGGGATGCAACTTCCCTGGTCAGACCAGATACTAAGCAATTTGGCACAAAATGTGATCAATTTAAACTTTTCAAATACTAGCACATTCAGATAACAAAAGCAGCAAAACGCCGAATTTTACAACACCACAAGGAATTGAAGAAACAATGGTAGAACTTCTAAATTAATGCAAAATACCGAGTGAGATAAATTATGCAGATTGTTGTTCCGTATGAGAGCTGAATAGTGGCAAGCGTGGCAAGAGTCACAGTTTAAACACACAGTAGAACATCTACATACAAACGTGCCACTTACGGTTTGAATGTGTGCGTGCGCGTCGCGCGCCGTATCACGATTTCACGCACACACTAGCATAAAATAGGGAGGCATAGGGAGGCGGCAGTACGGGCGGGCTGTGCCGCGTGTCGTGTGCATGCTAGGCTAATAACTCGGCGGGCGGCCTTAGATAACCTACTGTATGTTTATACTGTACAAGAGTGGCTCATTCCGCATGCGGGGCCCGCGGTACATTATCTGTTCATTATGATTTAAACGCGGCTAGAAACTATGCTAATTGCCGCGTAATTTGTGGACTATTTGGGGGATGACGTGTGTGGGAATGAATATGGAACTGAAGGCATAATTGTGATTGATACGTTGAGCGAAAGAACGGACGAAATATACTGTTATCAGAGTCAGTACGCATGAGTGCGCGGATATTCATCATATAGAAGTTTTTAATCGCATCGTCCATCACATCAACGACATATCATAGTGTATAAAATGACGCATTTAGCTGTCCGGTGAACCGAAAATTTTGGCAGTTTTGGACTGGAAACTACATCGCGGAAAACAAATGTAGAAGAGCTTACAGGAAATGGATGAGTCAAGCTGGGGGAAATGCGCCAAGACGCACATTAAGGGAAAAAGCTTAATGTGTGTGTGTAAAATTTTGGAATTATTGAAAAAGACCTAAATTCCGGAATCGCGGCTAAGCGACTGGGTGGCAGATGAGAGCAGACCTGAACGTGAAACTCTTACCCTGATTCACCGCCTACTATATTTTACTGCTCAGCCCTAGGGTTATCTGGTAGAGAGAGGTTACGTCATTAAGTCCGCCTTTGTACCAATCTCATTATTGTGCAATAAAGAATAAATAAATAAATTATATCTCAGGCCTTTCAGTTGCGTAATGAATTCCTGCGCAGCTTTTTATTACACCATGGTCCATGCATTGTTTTCAGAATACAATTCCATGGAATCCTGACAATTGTAAAGAGTATTTATCAAACAAATGGCACTCACGTCTCCGGAACTGGAGCGTTCGTCCGCCATCCCCGTATCGCCTGTGCCGTAATCACGCGGCCATTACGCACGGCACCTACTCATATTCATTACCAAAAATGCGAAATGTAGTATTTTTATAAATTGTTAAAAACTTCAAACTTTTTCAAGCGTTTCAAACGCCGCCATTATGGCGCGCTTGGTTGTCATGGACTTTGACGTCACACAAGTCCATCACAATCGTTATTCTATCCATCGAAATGGGTTTATCGCCTATAACGAACGTAAATAAAAACTGAACTATAAATATGCCCTATGATTGACTGGTAGAGAATGGCTTTTCCTAACAACCAATCCAATCTCATTGTACCAATCTCACTGTACCAATCTCACTATACCAATCTCACTGTACCAACCTCACTGTACCAATCTCATTGTACCAATCTCATTGTACCAATCTCACTGTACCAATCTCACTGTACCAACCTCACTGTACCAATCTCACTGTACCAATCTCACTGTACCAATCTCACTGTACCAATCTCACTGTACCAATCTCACTGTACCAATCTCACTGTACCAATCTCACTGTACCAATCTCATTGTACCAATCTCATTGTACCAATCTCATTGTACCAATCTCATTGTACCAATCTCATTGTACCAATCTCATTGTACCAATCTCATTGATGTGTAATAAAGAATGAATAAATAATTACATCCAGTAACCAATTCCTGCGCAACTTTTTATTACACCATGGTCCATTGCATTGTTTTCAGAATACAATTCCATGGAATCCTGACAATTGTAAAGAGTATTTATCAAACAAATGGCACTCACGTCTCCGGAACTGGAGCGTTCGTCCGCCGTCCCCATATCGGCTGTGCTGTGAGATCACTTTTTTTTTTAAGTAGGGGAAATGCCTTACGAATCCCCTTCCACCGGGGGACGGACGGGGTTATGTCGGACTCTTCACTGGAAAGGTGGTATACCAGTGGCCCTACCGACTAAAACCCCTACTACTCCCTCTAATCGTCCGTAGTGGGGGAACATGGTGAGTAGCGCGAGGCCTGTTACGCGTTCCCCCGGACGGAGCCCGCCTGCACGGCGGGTCGGAAGCGACCCCCCCTTCGTGAGGGGAGGCCAGAAGGGCCAGCCGAGGATGTCAAGCCGTCCCTACCAGGCAGCGGTAAAACCCGTGCAATGCTGGCGACGGCACCCCCGTACCGCGCGCCAGCTGGCCACCGTACGCAGACCCTACTGGGCCCGCAACCACGAGCCACCCAAAGGGCGGCTCCGCTGCCGTAACCGGCGGTACGGCCCCGCCGGGCCGCGATGCACAGGGGGGATCAGCCTCGGATCATTGGCCCCCACCAACCGGTTGTGCGCCGCGGCCCCAACCACGCGCCTCAAGGCGCCTGCAGGTCCCACTGGCCCCGCAGCCCCACGTCGCCCTTGCGGGCCGCAGCGGGTGAGTGTCCAGTCCACCACGCTGCCACGCCTGGGTTCTCTTCGCTTCCCGGTGGTTCCCCTACCACCCACGAGAACCCATGAGGGGGCAGAGAGATCACCTGCATGATCTGCATTCTGCGACTTCTTCACTGTGTGCCACTGCGCAGAGGCACAGTAAACATAACAGTAGGTTATTTAAGGCCGCCCGCCGAGTTATTCGCCTAGCGTGCTCACAGACACGCGTCACAGCCCGTCCGTACTGCCGCCACCTTATTCCCCCATATTTTATGCTAGCATGCGCGTGAAATCGCACGCACGCACACGTTCAAACCAGCAGCGGCACGATTGTACGTACATATTTTACTGTTCTCTGTTTACTGTGGCACAGGCGAATCAGCTCAAGAAATGTTTCTGATATTTGACTTACGAAAATATACATAGTGAGAACATTGTTTTTTGAATCCTACTAATATTATGAATGCGAAAGTTTTCATGGATTTGCGTGTTGCTCTTTCACATAAAAACTACTTAATGGATTTTAATGAAACTTCACAATAATATAGGTTATACATCTGAATAGGACATAAGCTACAATTTATTAAAAAAAAATTGTTTTTAAACTGAAGTCCTCGCGGCCGAATACGCGGGCGGCCGCTAGTGAGTAAATAAATTAATCAGAGACACTCTTTAATTATTTATAGTGAGTAATAAATTATTAAAGAGTGCAAATCTTGTACGGCATTCGAAAAAATATTAGAAAGATATCATATTGTTTTTGTAATAGGTGAAAAACAGCATAAATTCCAGGAGCAAGCAATTACGTTTCTTTAAAAAAGGGCCATAGAGAAATGGTTGCACTCCTCATATTATATCTGCAATAAGCATTTACCCACAATATAGCAGAACCACACACGTATGTATTTTAGTACAACTCGAGCAGAGGAGCTATTACGAAAGTTAGCTCATACATCAGGGCCCACAAAGCACTACAGGGGTATTAAACCTTTTTATCATCGCTACTATTCGAGGTAATTTACCGGCTCCTAAGACTCGGGGCAAACAATTATAGCTTTTCTTGTTTCCGGAACTAAACTTCATGCATTATTTAGTTCGGCTATTTTCTTCTTCGGTTTCTGCTACACCGTTTGTACACGTGTTCGGTCTGTTGAAGGTGTTTTATATCTTTTTGGGGGAATGTGGGCTAGGAACAGACGTATAGGAAATAGTTGACATACATTTAACAATATTTTAATAGATGATCATAAACTAAAGTAAACTTAATATAAATACAAAGTAACAGCACCATTATGAAACTAGACTATGACAAATAATACTTAAAGATAAAAATCAGGAAAATTACATGTAAACTAACTGGCTAAGCCTTCGGCATGGCACGTTGGCGGCAGTTGGCGCAACGGGTAGAGATCCTGGCTGAAGCTTTACAGATCGGGGTTCGATCCCTACTCAGAACAAGCATCCATGTACGATCCCTACTCATAACAAAACATCCTTGTAAATTTTATTTGTTCTGTGTCTGCGTGTGTCTATTTCAGCATTTTTTTATAAATATTTTAGATTGTTTAACAGTTAATTTAATTTCCCTCAACCACTAAAATGTTCGCCACAACTATCTTAATCCAATGTAACGTTTCAATATAATATAATTAAACACACGTACAAAGCCTGAACTTAGCCTGGCCGTCAAAAGCAGAGCTTTTGGTCCGAATTTGTCGTTCCCCGGACTTTATTAATTTAAAATGTTGAGAATAACTGGCGCGCTGTTTACTCTGTGCCATTTCAATTCCGCTTTTGTCCGAAAACGAAATGCCATTGTGGTTCTTACTTCGCTAGTTGATATTTGTATTAGTGTATGAACTAGTTCATTTTATTTTATACCGAAAACATAAAGCTTTTTGGATTAAATGGATATATTGTACAATAAAAATACAGAAGTATTCAATTGCGAATACCAATGCACAACTTAGGAGATCTTATCGCTAGTAAGCTATTTCTCCCATACAACCTCCAGCTAGACTGCTATGCTTAAAGTCTGGTAAGAAAAAAATATAAGTTAATATCAGAAAATAAAAAGCAATAATTTAAAATATATTTTAAAAAACGCTTGTCCAACTGTATAATAGTACGGAGAAGAAAACGTATTTCTTTTTCCTGAGCGCATATAAACGTGCTGGTGCTCTAAGATAGGGCTGCCAAAAAACGGTTACTTATATATTTAGCGAAAGCTACAATGATATTCTTTGGAGCTACTTTGCATTATTGGGAACCATCGACCTCACAGTTGCGAACAATATTTTTTATACCTATTTCAAAATTCTACTACAGACTTCAAGTTTTTGTTAGATGATAAACGTAACCGCAAACTTTTCCCTACAATATTCTATTGCTTCGCATTTATTTTCTTATTTATTTTTAAGGTTCCTATTCCTTAATTTATTTTTCATAATTAAGCGATAGTTTCAACGGTTTACGATTTCAAGAATGCTGAAAGGTCATTTCAAGTTCGAGAGCTCTTAAAAGTACAGTTGTCATTTTCAGTTTATCCCATGTGATATGGGGGTCATTTTTAGAAACTGCCTAACTGAAAATTGCGCGTTTTGTGTTTTAAGATTTCTAGGGATATAAATTAGGGATAAAAATTCAAACTGGTTAAAGACGTAGCAACCCTGGCCAGGTCCGTAAATCCAGTGGACTCGATTACTTTTCCACATTAATTCCGAGCTCTTCAAATTTTACAACCGTCCTTAGCAATCCGGTTTTATTAAAATACCTAGCATTATATGGGCCCCAGCGAATTGCAGCGAATAAAAATTTAATTCTATCCGCTTACTACCGAGATTTTACGAGCTACGTTTAATTTAGGAATATTTACATAGCTCAAACGGCGTCGGCAATAGAAAAGAAACAAAAGATTTTATGACGGTCGTATTTTTTCAAAAAAGTCCCCTTTCCCATCTGATAGTTGAAACGTTTAATTAAAACCTGTTTCGTAGATAACACTGGCCGGTTCAGCGGAAAAAATATTATAGTCGGTTTCAGAAAGCTTTTCAAATTAAGCCGAACTCTTATCTGTTTCGTTGCATTTAGTCGCGTTTCTATGTAACGGAACGGCGGGTTTTGTTTTTCCATTTCGTTTGTTTTAATTAATTCACATTGTATTTAGCTTGGGAGCTGCACATTTATAAAGGTAGGTAAAGAGTACTAAATTCTGGTGCCAACGGAAACTGTTTGGAAGCTAAAAATAAATTCGCAAAAGTGCGTCGAGCCAAAAAAAGGCCAAGTTGAGCACCTTCTTATCTCGAAGTTTCTTGGCCCAGCTTTTAGTATAACTCAAGGAATAATATTTTTAAAAACTTGTTGCAAGGAGTATACAGCTGCCTCTCGCACAGTTTGTAAGAAATTCGTAATATCGTAGCAATCTGATATAACATGAAAATTCAGTTATGTTTTTTTTTTCTTCTGTAGTGGACAAAGTATCTTAGGCAAACGGAGTTGAAAACGAGATTCTATACAGGCGTATGAGTTGCCCGTGGCGCAGTTGTGACAGTGATCGGCCACGGTCGCTGTTGTAAAGCAACACGCGCCAGGTCGAAAATGGGACGGGTGACCAGCCCGACCGAAATTTGGTGATGTGTATTTCGGGTATCTCCGTGCTTCGGAAGGCACGTTAAGCAGTTGGTCCCGGCTGACGTTTTTAGATGTCAGTCGTTAAGCTTAGTCAGAGGGTAATGTTGCTCACTAACCTTACACCCCTCCAACAATCCGCACTGAGCCCGCGTGTTGGAGTGTGGCTCAATCCACCTCATAGTTGAGGTGAGGCCTGTGCCCAGCAGTGGGACGTATATAGGCCGTTAATGTATGGGGGTAATTTTAATTTGATAATTTACACCTACTTTGTGTTAATGCACTATTTGCAGCCAATCGATGGGAGGCATCTCCGGTGATGGAAAACACCGATAACAAACCTAAGCATCACGGATTACGGCGGATGGTACTACGTTTGGTTCTAATACGGTTACTTGTGTGGGCTTCTGAATGTTCTTCTCACCATGACGGCACAATCGCAAACGCACACAACCAGTGTGCGTTTGACTACCCTGTTTAACTTATGTGTGGATGTTACCACACTACAAGAGCTGGTTTTCCCAGGCTATCACAACTACCTGGTATCACTACTTCCATCTTTTACTAAAAAAAGCTGAAAAACATTCAATTCAAAAGTGTTGCTTGTTTATCGCCGGCAAGTTCTACGATACGTCTAGTTGCGAACTCGCAAGACTTGCGCCCGGATTGAATTCTTCTTTTTTCTCTCTCGCGATGCATGTAAGAAGTTTCAGCTTCGGCTTGAGATTCCGGATTTTGCGGCCGATGTTACTGGGTTTGGGAATTAAATGGTTTTGTTTCGTTTTAGAATTGGAAGCATGTGTTTATGAGAAATATAGGATGGTTTTTAGAGCGCATTCTGTATTGATAGAGGTTTTGTCTCATTGCGTTTCAGATCAAATAAATAAAGTGTATTCTTATCAATTTAAGAAATATTTTATCAATTAGGGGCCATTGTGATAAACTGAGCAAAGGCAGTGCTATTCTAAAGTTACTGTTTCACTGTTTAGATTATGATCTAAATATATCTCTAATCATAAGCTTCTTTTGCTTCAATGGTTTCTTAATAAACTACTCCTTTTAAAAATTGTATGGAAATACTTTATTGACTCTCAGTTGCCTTCTGTAATTGTTTATGGTATACTATTTATTTACTTTCATATCTCAAAAACGCACGCATTTTTTTTTAAACTATAATTACCTCACATGCTTTTTAAGAGGACAACTGATTTGAGTGTGTAATTAAAAAATAGAAAGCACTTAACCCAGTAACCCAATTAACAAACGTGAAACAAATTTAAGCGGCGTCAAACTCGACAGCTTTATTTGTGATTGATGCTCAACTTTAATTTGCGTTTGTGAATTCGGTGGTAAGTTTACCAGCCACTAATCCTCTCTATAAACAAACCCGTTACATTACTCTCAACCAATTATCCTCCGGACACGTCTTATAATTTGTTTACCGCGAAAATTGCCGGAGTTTCCGCCCTAATGAAAAATGTCCGCGGACTCTCTCAGTCTTTATGGCCCAAGTTCTGCACCACTTAAATTATTTAAGTGCGACCATTCACTGCAGGCTTGCGGTTATCGTCTCCTTGATTAATGCAGGGGTTAAGGGATTTTAACTTGGGATTTGTTGTCTTGTAGATGCTGATTGGGCAGCCATTAGGTTGGTTATGGATGTTTTTTAGAAAAACGGAATTGACTTACGCTGCAACGGTTTTTCGAGCTATTTTTTCATGTGTATTTGGGGTCGAATCTTGGGCAGGCCCTCTACGAAGTGGACTGGACCTGGTCAAGGTCGCGGGAAGCCGCTGGATGCGGATAGCACAGGACCGATCGTTGTGGAGATCCTCGAGGGAGGCTCATGCCCCTCAGTGGGTGTCGTTCGACTGAAATGATGACGACGATAGGTTGAACCCTAAGTTTCATTTGACCGATTAAGGCAAAATTTGGATTGAGTGACGATTTACTACACATCGAAAGCCTGTTTAGAATAGGGGAGGTCTTTATAAAAAAAACTTAACCGGAGTTGATGTGATTTTGCATTTACAATATCAAACTGACACGACCCTTGATAATGTCATCATAAAATCTGGGGGTACGACAGTGCCCCTGCCAAATCAGGCAAAGAAGCGGCACGGCCGTGTTATTCTTTTATTTTCTTTAATTTTAGAATGCCATAGATATGCATAATAATACCAAAAGTTCATAATAACTACAACTAAAATACCTACGTCTTGAAAGTCGATGTTTCAAGACGTAGGTATTTTAGTTGTAAATAAATACCGCTTTATGACTTCGTCTTTATTCTTTTTAAACCCAAAAATGACTCGCTTACACTCTTCGGCATTTTGGCCTTCGGGATTTCATGCTCTCAATGATCAATGTGACCTTTTAATATGCGGCATTTCAGTCTTTTGTATTTCGGAATGCGTATCCGATTTCGCACATAAAGTTTTTTAAGCAAACCTGAAAAACGGAAATTGTTAAAAGATAATGATTGTTGTTTGAACAGTCGCGACTTATTACTCTTACGCAAAATAATCTTACCTAAGTACCTATATTTTCACAGGCATTTTACCTTAATATTTTCTTACTGAAAGTTTCCTTACTTGATACTTTAGCAACAACCCAAACTTTTTATCTACTTCTTCCTAGGAGTACTTATTATTGACTTTTAATGGTCAAACTGTGGCCTAAAGGCCTTTAGGTGCTGCCCCAGAAACTTGGAAACCTCTTGTTTAGTGACCGTAACAATTTTAATGTCAGCAGTAAACGTGGCAGTAACGAGGTTGAAGATTGAGGAGTCAACGGAGATGGATGGGAGGCATCTTTGAGTTTCAAATGTCTTGGGGAACATTAGGAGTTTGGGACCCTTAAAAGACGCGTTAGATCAAAGGGGTTGGGGTTTTAGGCAAATATGGAACACTTGTAGGTAGAGATCGTCTAAGCTGAAATGACGCGCCCTACACGGCATCTACGCATACAAGAGTGCTCGCTAGTTCACGTAGATGCAGTGGGGGCGCGTCATTTCAGCTTAGACGATCTCTACAATATGTTATGTTTGATCATCAACGTAACATACTACAGGTAAATGTGTAACAAGCTAACTGGCTTGTTGATTCAGTGATCTTGATTTACATCAAGAGTCTTAGGTTCAATTCCCATCCAAAAAACAAAATGGGACATTGTGTTCATTAGGCGTCTGGGGGTTAAATACATCTTAGAGATGAGCTACAGCTAAATAAGTTATTTATCAATACTGCAAGTAATCCACAGAATCGTTTCGAAAGAAGTTCTGAAACTAGCTGTGTTTCTTTTTCACCGATTCAACATCGTCAACTACCGTTCTTTGTAGTTTAGCAACCTTATGCTTTCTTATAAAGCTATTTATTACAAACTTTCCAGCGGCCATTATTTTGCCAGCAAAAGTACTTCCTGAGAAAATGTCTAGTTGGCAACTAATGCTCTGCTTAATTAACCTCCAAGTAGTAATATACCTGAATGGAAGCCGGCGCAAACGGAGACAAGTCGGCATTTTTCATGAGACCGCGGAAATTCAGCGCCGTTTGGGAGGTAAACAATTTTGAGAAACGTCCGGTTGGAAATTACTTGGTCGGTACGGTATTTGCGTTTCAGCAAATTTAACAAGTTATTATGAGGATTTTGGAGTAAATAATGTTTTAGAAAATGTTAAATGTAAAATCCTCGAAACACAATCAAAATTGAGCCCGCCGTCAAACTGCAAACTGCAACTGCAATCCACGTTTCGTAAAGTTTTTTATGTGTGTTCAATTATGTGATGAATTGAATGGATCACTAGTGAGCACATTTTTTACACATAACATAACCGGCCTATACATATACGTCCCACTGCTGGGCACAGGCCTCACCTCGACTATGAGGTGGAGCAAGCCATACTCCAACACGCGTGTTCAGTGCGGTCGAGTCGAAATGAGTTGATCCCGTAAAACATATTTTTTCCAATCCAACTATCGAACCCTGTTTTAGCACGGAAATATTTGGTTTCAGTGGTCCTTTTTCAAATTGTAAATACTTATCAGTTGATAGGTTCATAGATTATTGTAAGTTTGCATTGTTGACACTTAGTTTTGCACCGTCTAAAATCTGCCTCACGTAAATAACATACGTGAAAACAATTTGCTATCATTACTCGAACAATACTTACAAAGTCGCGTCATCCATCTGAAACAAAACAAAACAGAATTATACCAAGTCATTTGACATAAACGCGACATAATCTCATCTAGAGAAACGAATTATACAAATGAAATCGGACCATCACGGAGTTTCAATCTACCGCGATTTATTTGCATGCAGATTGGTTGAGTTTGTTGTAGCAGCTGGGGGGTTAACGATGGCTTTGTCTCAGGTACGAATGCCATTTGAAACTTCAATATGAATTAGTGTTGAGGGTACACTAATTTGCTTTGGTTCATGAAGTTCTTAGAGAGCTTTTGGATGAAGAACTTATTTTTAATCATAAAGTTTTTTAACACTCTGGCTGAACTTGTAGTCCCGATCTCAAGTCTGCCTGGTTCGCCTTCTTTGTGTTCATTTTACAATTTCGGCTAACTCTCTAGTGAAGAAAGATTCAAAAAAACCCCTGCAACGGCGGCTAGCCGTACCGCGTAGGGTTCAAAATACTTTGCTTTGTGATTCCAAACCCGTTCTGTGTTCTGAAAATATCAAAACACACGTTGCCCAATTAAGGTATGCCCCTTTGAAGCTCTTCATTAAATTTAAAGCCATAACTAAGCACGCACTAATGACTGAAATAAGAGATGTTGAACACATGGGCACAGTATAAACATACAGTAAGTTATCTAAGGCCGCCCGCCGAGTTATTAGCCTAGCGTGCACAGAGACACGCGGCACAGCCAGTCCGTACTGCCGCCGCCCTATGCCTCCCTATTTTATGCTAGCGTGTGCGTGAAATCGCGACACGGCGCGCGACGCGCACGCACACATTCAAACCGAGAGCGGCACGTTTGTATGTAGATGTTCTACTGTATGTTTATACTGTGACATGGGTCGCTAAATGCACACTAGGCCCTGACTAGATGATATTAGGATTAAACAATACACAAGAGAGCCAATATAGAACCAACGCACCTCCCGAGTGGTGACCGTGACTTAATAATTACTCTAATAGGCCAACTTCGGCGCCAGCAGCACGAATAATTAAAATATTGTTCTTACGTCGCCGCTGCATCTTTATTTAGAATAATGATAAAGCGGGTAGGGGGCAATTTAAAGGAGACAGCGGAAGCGTGCTTTGTGAGCATAGAGCGATTATCTGTCGATGGGTCAGTTCCTGGTATCGGGCTATTTAAATGAAATACCAAGTCACAACCTTGCTGGCTTGTTTTACAAGTAATAGCCAACAAACAAACAGTAAATCAGCATTATCTTACTAAATGTAAGCGGCTCGGTTTTGAACGTATTGAGTGGATCACGAAGGGGCTGTATCAAAATTACCGTTTGCTGTTCGTTAGTCTCGCTAAAACTCGGGAATGGCCGAACCGATTTGGCTAATTTTGGTTTTGAAATATTTGTAATGGTCGAGGGGAAGTATAAAAGGTGAGTAATCACGAGAAAATGCTGGGAATATAGTAAAAATCTCAATTTTAGTTTCCTCTTAGTAAATGTTACTACCTGTCACATGACACTAAATGTTTGACAACAGAACGAAGTCTGTTGGGAAAGCTAGTGTACAATATTTATGTGCAAATAAACCATGTATTTTTGTTTGTGCTAGAGATTGTTGATTAGTAACTGTCTGAATTGTACATTGGTTCCGTAATTAAATAGGCGCTACTATTATGTTTTGCGTACAATAAAGTATATCTATCCATATATTTTATGTTTAATGCATAATTATTCATAATGTCTTTGACTCTGACGTTCATCAAAGCATAGCTCATACCTACTATAATGTCGAGAGATTAAACGTCAGCCGCAAAAATCGTGCGAAAATCAAGTTCTCCAAGTTTCTACAGTCCGCTTCCGCTTATGACTCGCGTCGCAACTAAAGGGTAAACCAGGGCCCTTTCCCAAAGTTTGTCAACTGCTTCCCAGGGAGCGATATCTGGAGTTCAGTAATTTTAACTAATGACGCTTTCCAAACGTCGGGAACTGTGCAGAACTGTGCAGGCTTCGGTGAAGGATCTGCGGACTTGTTACTTAATAATGTACATAAATATGTAGGCATATGTAGACCAGGGTAAAGGGGGCGAGATTTGTAATACAGGCTGATTTAAAACCGAAAAGTACAGGAATTCCTCACCGCTTCCCCGAAAATAGCCCATTTTCGAATACACCCAGCTGTGGGAAAGGTGAAAATGTGTGATACTGTATGGTTAGCGATTCTTAGCTGTTTTGAGACTTACGACACAGACATCTTACTTATTGATCACAGAGACATCAGTTTGAGATTCATGCAATTTTTATTTTTAATAGCTGAATACATAGGCATACCTTGCAGCCCCGAAAACAATAGAAGGAGAAGAATAAGCGCAATTATGCCCTACTCTGAATATATTAGTGAGTATTCTTATGATAACCTTAAACAAAAACCATAATATCAACTTTCAACATTACAATTTTCCTACACATCCGCGAATTTATGGACTCCAAATAACCCATATCATTTTCCAAATTCATTATGCTGTACTAAACCGCCCTAAAATCTGGCAGCAATATAATAACCCCCAACCGTTAACCTTAACCCCCAATAAATCGGTAATCTGGCCCCCAGCGCGTCGCAGGCCCCGCGGCCAACCGGACACATTATAAACCCCCCATGTGGCCCAGCGGCACAAACTGCGACATAATAGGAATTGGTGATTAAAATTATAACAGTACTAGCTTTCCGCCCGCGGCTTGGCTATGAAGTCGGTTATTTTCGCCCTTCGTAGCGAACTTATTTTAGAACCTTTAAGCCTATATTTCGAGATGAGAACTATCTTATGTCCTTTCCCAAAGTTGACCCTATCTGTGAGCAAAATTTTATCGAAATTGGTTCAGAAGTTTAGGCTAGGGGACGTAACAGACAAACACAAACAGACTTTGTTTCGTTTTTAAAACATAATGTATGACTTGTGCTTAGTGCCGATTTAACGGGCCAAATATATATGTAAAATTTATTAAATGCAGCAGGATACAGCAAAAAGTCTCAAGATGAAAATGATATCTTTATTTTTGAAGCTGATTCGGTCGTCCGAATGCCTATTTTGGCTGGAATTAATATACGTGCATTGTGTATTAGACATTTAAATAATGCACGTTTGTAACATTGATGTTATTTGATGGTGAAACACCAGCTGTCAGACGTCTTGTTACGCAGCTGATTTTAATTTTAAGAATTTTATGTAAAATAATGTGTATTTACATGTCTTAATTACTGATTTCGTTAGTATTAATGCCAATAACTAAGTGAAAACGTTGGTGAACAGTATAGTGTGAAGTGAACGTCTAAAGTTTGAGAAAGACTTTTCGTACGCCGGACGACCAACTGTCGTTTTGATTTCAACTGACTCAGGGGAGTATTGTTTGTTTACTCTTATTCACATAAAATACAACAATGAAACAGCTTAAACAGGCCACAATGCATCCTAATTCCTGTTAATCAAAACTCTTTTTTCTTTACTTCGTACCATTTAAGGTTATGTTATGTATTTTTGACCCTTCAAATTTAGGATTAAAATTGTAAAATATTAAGATTATTACTCATTCATTTACATTACACACTGCACAGTGTCTCACTAATGTGAGGTTCGTCAAATTTCACTACATTTTGGCATTGTTGTTTGTCTCTTCGCTTGACAAATTGTGGAAGCAAAGTTGACGTAAACAACCTGATTGCCCCAGACAATTTACCCTTACACTTATCTATTTTACTGAGTTATCATTTAGAATGTTAAATCAAATATTCATGAAACATTTTTGAAACACATAGGTACACACCTACCCTCCATCTTATTTTACATACATTTACTTTAAAACTTTGTTGTTAAAGCTCTGAGATACCTAGTATTCACTCAAATGTTTTACTTTCATTGGTTGCCTAATTAACTTTTCATCTGTAACGAAACTGTAGTGTTAATATTACCCGTATTGTTATTTCATTATTCTGACACCACTTCTATCACATTTCAGGGTTCTGGCCCTACTTGATACTGCATTTGCTGGAGAACAACCTTAACCTACAAGATGATGACCCGCAGTAAACTTATGGAGCAGTACAAGCAAGTGTGCGAAGACCTGGAGGTGCTTAGGAGTGAAAACGTAGAGCTGCTTCAAGAGCGTGAAGACAGTGAATTAGAAATCAAAAACATCATCATCAAGAACACCCAACTAAAGTGTGAGCTAGCAGAATTGGACCAAAAGTACTTGGATGTGGTTGATCGCTGTACCCAGCTGCAAGAAGTTGTAGACACTTTTAATACATGTAGTAACACTCATGAACAAGCATTAAATCGCATTCATGACCTAGAAACAAGTTTATATGACTCACTAAGAACAATTAAGCAGTTAGAAAGTGACAAAAGTTGTACTATTGGGGGGGGAGATCAGAGTTTATTTGATGAGCTTGCTGTGTCTGCTCCAAATGTATGTCATTCAGTTATTCCTACAGTTGATCTCACATGTGATGACTCAGTTTCTGGAACTAAATCTTATAAATTTAGTAGTACTAAAAAGTTGAAAAAATACATTAAAGTTAATAAATACATAAGTGAAACAAAAAAACTTGTTAATAAACAGTGTGATTATAAGATTAGCAAAACTTTAAGGAAGGAAAAGTTAGATTTAAAAGCCCAATTAGAAAATAGTAGTTTATTATTACAGAAAAGGCAAATCTCATATGAAAAAGAGACTTTTGATTTAGAAAACAAGATAACCAGGTTGGAGAACTCTCTCAGGGACATGAAAAACAGATATGATATCGCCCAGAAAGAGATTAAGGAACACATCTTAGCTGCCACCCAATTAGTGGAAATGTCAACCTATAATGCAGAGAGGTTTGACTCACTGATTAACAAAGGCAACCCTTGCAACCAATGTTCTGAAAGAATTGAGCTGGATTCTGGGTTGTTACATGTGAGACCGACCTCAGCTGTCCTTTGTGAGCCGACAGATGTGGTTACCTGTTCTACACCACCGGCTGCTACTAGCACTACTAGCAATGCTAAGAAAACAATATTATTTTCTGACAAGATAGGTCAAGGATTAGGAATATTGCTGTCAAATGACACCAAGCAACAGGTAAAAAACTTGTGCTACCCAGGGCTGTCCTACTCCGACTTGATAGGTAACATTTCTAAAGAGGAGCTAGGGGAGAATACCACTGTGGTAGTTTTCCATGGGGACAGCCGATCAATAACAAAAAGGGGACTAGTAAAAAGCATTGAATCAATATTTGATGTACAGGCAGAGTACAAGTGTAAATTTATTTTGTGTGCTTTCCCATACTCAAGTACTTCATCACTTAGTCAGAACAAGGCCATACATGACCTTAATATAACTTTATATAACCTGACGTGTCGTCACAGTGACATAACTTTATTTGATACAAACTCATTTGTATCTTACTTTAGGTTAACTGAAGATACAATGTATCTTCCAAATAAGACTAAGAAAAAACTGGCTACCTTGTTAGCTTATAACATCAACGATGCCGCTTTTGGCAGTACTTTTTATTCTTATTTTGACATTAGTACTAGTACTAATTTACCGGTTTTACATAATATTTCTACAGCAGGGCCCTGTTTAAACTAGGACCCAAGACAACAGCCAAGCCCAAACATCTGAATGTTTTTCATCAGAATATTCAAAGCTTGTCTGGCAAAGATTTAGAAATAGAACTATTTCTAGAAAATCAGGGTATAGATATTTTATGTATAACTGAACATTGGCTAACTGAAGCCAACCATCAGTCTTTTGTAATAAATAATTTTAAATTGTCAAGCGCCTTTTTTAGGAAGACCGCTATTCATGGTGGCTCAATAATTTATACAGTAAATAGCTTGAAATGTAAAGAGCGCAAAGACATAGTAGGCCTGTCAGTAGAGCGTATCGTCGAGTTGTCTTGTGTGGAGCTTGAGGGCTATGTTGTGGTTAGTGTGTACCGGCCCCCTAGAACAAACTTCGAGAAATTCGAGTCAGTCATGGAGGAAGTTTTAGGAAAGTTAAACTCTAAGGCTAAGTCTATTATTGTGTGTGGTGATTTTAATGTGGATTTATTAGGTACCTCAACTGAGCGCAACAGATTAGTGTCTTTATTTAAATCGTTTGGATTAGATTATCAATTTCAGGAACCTACTAGAGTTACAGCCACCACGGCTACTTGTCTGGATAATATATTTTGTGATTGTACTCCGATAAATAAATCTATTGTGTCCGTTTTAACATCAGATCATTGCGGACAAAAGATAACATTTTTAGATAAGGCTCTCACCAAGTCTAATCCTGCGAAAATCATTTGTAGACCAAAGACAGGACATCGCATAAATCGTTTTAGGGACCGTTTAAAGTGTAAGCTACCTTGCATTGTTTATAAGCCAGGTGACTCGGGAAACCTTTACAAGAATTTTTTTGAGTGTGTTAAAGGTGAGTTTGATGCTAGTTTCCCTCTAAGAAAGGTGACTCGTAAAGCTCAGTCAAAGTTTTCTGAATGGGCCACACCCGGAATTTATAAAAGTAGAAATAAAATGTACGAGTTGTATGGCTTGAAAAAATACAGCGTTGATCCAGTTTTTATTGAGTATGTTAGAAAGTACTCTAAAGCTTTTAGGAAAGTATGTGCAATGGCCAAGGCATTACACATACGTGATAAAATATCTAAGTCCCAAAACAAAATAAAAACCACTTGGGACGTGATTAATCACGAAACGGGTAAAACGAAGCATCATGATACCACATTTTCTTTGGATATTAACAGTAGAATTATTAAATCAGATGCAAACATAGCTGAAGCTTTTGAAGACTACTTTTCTAATATACCCGTGGTCACTACAGCTTCTCTGAATTCATGCCCAGCTAAAGCAGAACAGTTGTTGAAGGACAGTGTATCCTGTAAGGCTGATGTATTTAGGTTTAAACACATAGATTCACTTGATGTTTTAAAATCATTTAAATTAATTAATAAAAAGAATACCACCGATCTTTGGGGTATTTCAGTAAATATTATTAGTCATATAGTAGATGTTCTTGCTCCGTACCTAGCCATAATTTTTAATGACTGTGTTGATGAAGGAGTGTTTCCAGATTTAATGAAACACAGTAAAGTGATACCTCTTTTTAAATCAGGCAGTAAACAGGACCCTGGTAACTTTAGGCCCATATCTATCTTGCCAGCTTTAAGCAAGATTTTTGAAAAGATCATACTAGAACAACTTTTGAGTCATTTTCATGAGAATAAACTTCTACACAGGGAACAGTACGGATTCACTAGAGGTCGTTCTACTACAGATGCTGGTATTGCGCTCGTGAAACACATCTTCAGGGCTTGGGAGAGTGCTCAGAATGCTCTTGGTATCTTCTGTGACTTATCCAAAGCATTCGATTGCGTCGACCACCTCACTCTCATACGTAAGCTCGATTTTTATGGTGTTAAAGACACAGCGTTGGACTTAATTACTTCATATCTTAGTTTCAGAACTCAAAAAGTCGACGTGAATGGCACTTCATCTTCCGGATCACTGCTCAAAATGGGGGTTCCACAGGGATCAATTTTGGGCCCCTTTTTATTTTTGATATATATAAATGACCTACCTTTTTACGTTAGAGACCTTTGTGACATAGTTTTATTTGCAGATGATACATCATTAGTTTTTAATGTCGATAGAAATAAAGATAATTTTGATGACGTAAACAATGCAATTTCTAAGGTTTTGCAATGGTTTACAACCAACAACCTTCAGTTAAATGCAAACAAAACTAAATGTATTAATTTCAAGTTGCCTAATGTTAGAAATAACCACATTGATTTGAAAATAAATAGTAATGACTAGCAGCCGCCCGCGACTTCGTCCGCGTGTACTTAGCTGTATGATTTGTTTCTGAATTTTCTTTGCTATAAACCTAACGGAGCCCGAGATCTTTCCAACCAATGCAAAACCGTGGAAATCGGTTCGTGCGTTCTGGAGTTATAGCGTCAGGAAGGAAACCCCGACTTATTTTTATATAGTAGATATGGAGCTTGTAGATTCAACAGTTTTTCTTGGAATGACGATAGACTCAAAATTACAGTGGAGCCCTCACATAGACAAGCTTTCAGGCAGACTTAGCTCAGCTGCTTTTGCTATAAGAAAAATAAGATCTTTGACAGATGTAGACACAGCTCGATCGGTTTATTTCAGCTATTTCCACAGTATTATGTCATATGGTATAATACTTTGGGGCCAGGCAGCAGATATACAAACCATATTTATTCTTCAGAAGCGAGCCATCAGATCCATCTACAAGCTTCGTGCACGGACCTCGCTTAGGGATATTTTTAAGGAAGTTGGGATTCTTACTGTGGCTTCTCAATACGTTTATAATTGTATTATATTGGTGCGAGAAAATATTAATCTCTTCACTAAACATAGTGACATACATGACAAAAATACGAGGAATAGGAATAAAATTGCGCTTCCATTATTCAGGTTACAAAAGGTTTTAGGTTCCTTTATGGGGCAAGGTATACACTACTACAACAAAATTCCAGAAGCAATTTGTAAGTTACCATCACATAGGTTTAAACATCATATTAAAACTGTCTTATTAAAAAAAGGATATTATACCACAGCCGACTACCTTATGGATAGGAACGCCTGGGAGTAAGCTCTCAGCTCGACGCGGACTCCAATTAGTCATTTTGTAATAATTATACGGATTCAACATAATAATGTGAACCAACCAAACATTTTTTTCTTTGAATTGTATAACTGGATGTGAACTTCAAAACTCCTTTTTTATAATGTTAACCAGTAGTCTTTTCTAAACAAAGTTGTTAATTGCTTTTAATAATTTACCATTATTTTGTGCACTAACCATTTTCTTGAAATTGTATAACTGTATGTGTACTCAATAATCAATTGTAATTTACTAACGGATTATTGTACAGAACATATTGAAAAGAGTAACTGCTGAGTTTCTTGCCGGTTCTTCTCAGTACAGAAACAACTTTCCGACACCGGTGGTTGAGTCACATTATGTTTGTATACTGTGTATTTATTTATTATTTCTATTATAGTATTTAAGTCTATTATTAAGTGTATTTTTGTTTGTTTGATTAAGTTTTTGACGATTTGAAAGCACTTGTAACAGGTCTATTTAAATAAAGATATTTCTGATTCTGATTCTGATTCTTTTACTAGGTCACATTATGTCAAACGAAATTAATTGTTAGAGAACTAACTGATACTGCAAACAAATGTGGTAAAAATACAGAGGTCATTTAAAAACATGAATTTACTAGATTTTCAGTGGTTACGTCATCGTACACACATTCCGAATTAAGATAACCACAACACTCTCCCCAAGTTATTTAGATTGAACTGTAAAAACTAAAGGGTCCGATACATAACTTCGCAACATTTACGAGTTGGGGACAAAATTTAAATTGTATATTAGAAGGCGTGTATCTGGTTATGCGGAACTCCGGCTAAAGGGATTTAGGGGAATAAAAACTTTGTACGAGGATCCGATTGCATTTTACGGAATTGCGTGAAAAACGGAAGGAAATTGTCTGTGAAAGTTTTTGCCGACAACATGGGGGAACAGGGACATTTGAATAGATATTTTTGTCATAGATAGGCATAAAAAACTCACATAACAATATCTTGTTAGCATTGTCACATCGCTTACCATACTTTTTTTCTCAGCACCTTCGTTGATTGGTAGATAATGCGGTATTGGAGTCAAATCCACGTTTTATGCTAATACATTGCTGTGGCTTAGATAATTGATAAACAAAGGCAAAGAACACACGAAGTTCAAGAACAATGGTTATTTTTGTTGAAGATGTATGAACAGCTTGATTCTACCATTTCTACAAATTAACAAGAATTTGAATCGAGTTCGGTGGTGTGTAATAGGAGAGGCCTATGTCCAGCAGTGGACTGCAACAACATGATGATGATGATGATGATGATAGCAAGAATTACAAAACTCAATAAAATAATAATAATGACTGAAAAAATGGCTAATAAACAAACTATTTAAAAAGCATTAACATCATCAAGATAGCAAAGCTGTATCTTTACTCACACATAGCACATAGCTATCACTCTGAGTGGTTCTACTAACATTACTTTTATTTGATCATTTCTTGTCTTTAAGTGACTTTTTGCGCTTGCCTCACATTTATTGGGCATATCTCAACCGCGAAGTAAATAAACAACCTTTCGCTTTCACATGAATGTAAAATGTCTTGTCATACATTTTACATGTCGGCGTCCTTTGATCCTTTCCATTTGTCCCTTCGGTGGGCATTAACTTTCCGGCAAAGGCCTGTATAATGTACTTGTGGGGTATTAGTGGGTCGGCGTTTAGGCCTCTCGGCACTTAGGACCGGCCACTTCCGGCTGAACGGTGACGTCATATCCGGTCGTCTTCAATATGCTTTATTCTGATTTCTACATTTTATTTCCACGTGCCCTTTGGCCTGTTAGAATTAAGTTTTACCGTGGGTAAGTGGTCAAAAAAAAGAGTACCTGCTGAGTTTTTTGCCGGGTCTTTTCAGCAGAAACAACGTTCCCACACCGGGTGGTGGTCACATTAAAGAAAGAAAGAAAAGAACATTGTTTCACAAAGATCGCAACATAAAAGATGAAAACAACCAAAACAAAATTATTACACGGAAGAAAAATACATTTCCACCAGACAGCAGTGTCACGATGTCCAAAATTAAACGGACCACACTCAGCTAATGCCTGGACCTGAAAGGCTGAGGCCCTGATTTTCAGTGGGCCCAACTGAGTGAGCATTATGCACATGTATTTCATGTATATCGTATTGTCTTTTGTTTTTTATGTGGTTAAGGATAAGTTTTGTTAGCAAAGCGTGCAAAGCTTTGAGCTTTGATACTGAATAAATCCTCAGAACGACTGTGGTTTGGGAACGATCACGAGAGGTCGGTTAATGAGATGGTGGTCACCCTAGTGGTCACCCCAAACAATATTTTGCGATGTTTTCTTTCGTTTATTATTATATTTATAGGATACAATAATTTGTGTACTAAATTAATGTTTGTGTTTTCTATTTTATGATAGTCTTTTTATTCAATTTCATTCACATGTCATCTTTTATAATTTCATTTTTCTATGATCGCTGTACTCTTAAAGCCCCAACGCGTGATTAAAAGCTCTAAGTTATATCATACCCGCCGTTTAAAACTCAAAGTGGAACTGAAAGATAACTGTTATTCTTAAGTTGCCCATTGTTTATCTTCAAGGCACCATTAATATCTTGGCAAGTCAAACAGCAACTTCTGCACTACTTAGTTCCTATCAGGAACAATATTTGATTTCACACTTTGGCTAAGTAAGAAACTGTTGCAAAGTTCGCAGACTCTTGAAACTTAGTTAGTTGCATGTACTACATACATAGAGTAAGGAGATAATATCTAACATATAAATTCTCGTGACACAGTGTTTGTTGACAAACTCCTCCGAAACGACTTGGCAGATTTTGATGAAATTTTGTATGTCTATAATTCTAAGAAGTTATTTATTCTAAAAAAGGGGGTAATCCATTTTTTATAGTTTTTTTTTAACTTGAGTCCACGCGGACGAAGTCGCGGAATGCCGCTACTTTTACTATAATATTATGTTCATTTAGGAGAGCGCCGTGGCCCAATTTTTGAACATTTTTGCTCGGAACCTGTGTGGTTCATTATCAAATGACCGTGAAGAGAAAAACATAGCGCAGCTTTATAATACATACCACCACAACTAACTTTCTTGTTTAAATGTGTCAATTGACACATTTAAACAAGAAAGTTGTTGTCAATTGTGGAATTAAACATTCCACTCTTTAATCTTTCAGCAGTCCTAAATCGACAGCAACAACAACAAACAACAAACAAATCATTGGAATGTGACACACATCGGCATGCCGTCACATCTCGAAAGCGTTACAATATAAAATTCCTTGCTATCGAGCGGGAAGAGAACCCGGGACCGTATCTGGAATCACCCTCTCCGCCTGTCAGGGCCTTATCTTGGGCCTGTCATGTCCATACGAGCTCCCAACACAAGACATACGGGCTAACATTGCGTCCAAGACCGCTGCAAATACAAAACAGAATGACGAGATTCGAGAACGCCTATATTGCATCTTGGGTAGAGACATAGCGTGAAGAACTGATAACCTTAACGCAGAAAAGCTCTGCAATATGGAGATATCTTTTATTTGTTTTGCGCAGCGTGGTAAGGTGGCGTGGCATACAAAAAATGCAGTCCAGTTGGCTTGCCTTCGATGCCTTAATTCCATTGGCTAATGAGTAGACTTTTTCAAATTTTCTGCTGATTTAGTCTAGGCAAGTTCTGCTCTAAGGTTTACTACCAGGAATTCAAAAAATAAAATACAAATAATTAAATCAACGGCCTGGGAAAATGTGTTAGATATTTTGAAACACAAACCACAGCTTTATAATAGCCGGTCGAGCGTCTCGATCAAAGCCATTCATGGTAGCAAAAACTACACTTTAGAAGCACCGGAAGCTGTCATTATAAACATGCTATGTCAAAGGCTTGCATCGATTGGTCGGAATAACTTATAATCTAGCTTGACTTAATTATTAACGACCAAAACAGACTGGTTCCTCACCCCCAAAAAACGCGCCGTTTCCGCCGCCCGTATGTTTCCAGTCCTATGTTATCTGACATGACGTCAGTCGGCCCTTACGCCGTCACAAAGCGTAAAGGATAGACTTATCTAGGCCAGGGAAAGGTGAAACAATGCGAGACACCAAACCTTCATATTTTATTCCACTCTTTCGTCGGCTTCTCAACGGTTTTGTTTGACGTTGATACATCGCTCCCTGCGGCACAACAAACGTTTGTAATGATTCAGATGTGCTCACTTTTATCGCTTCACTTTACTTTAAGTTCTTGCGAAAGCTTTTAGAAGTCCTATTGTCAAACTGGCTAGAAATAAAAGCTCTTAAAGTGTCAAACCGTAATAGAGATGTGGTTTAGTGCAGAATTATCGAGCGAAATGTATGAAGGTTTCTGTAGTCTGATTCTGAAACCAGAATCTTATGCCGATTGGGATGTCCTGTTTACAGCGCCAATGACGCAGTTTCTTATTATGATCGCTATCATAATATGACACGCACAAGAACATGAGTGTTTGTATCATCGTGTTAAAGATGTAAATTTCGCACATAAAATTACAAAAACCTCTTCAGTCTCCTTTACGCTATGTAACTAGACGCTACACCACACCGCCGTGGCTATGGGCTAGAATAGGGACTAAATGAGGCAAAGCGGCCTTGCGGCAGACCTAGAAGGCGGTGGCGGGATGAGTTGGACTCTCAAATGAATGATTGGTCCACCACAGCTTCGGACCGCACAGAATGGAGAAACGGTAAAGAGGCCTTTGCGCAGCAGTGGGACACTACAGGCTCATAATAATAATAAAAACATATAGTAGTTTTTATTATACAACATAAACATATATAAACATATAGTAGTTTTTATTATTATCATGAGCCTGTAGTGAGCTGCAGCCTGGGGATTCATTGTACGGCATTATTGGACGGCTCAAAACTTCATTTAAATCGTTATGATGGTTGCAAACGACTACTTCCTAGGAATGCGATGATAAACCAACTCAAACCAGGGGGCAGCATAAAGCACCATTTTATACCGTGTAGATGAGAACGTTTGTGATGATCAAAGTGAAAACGATAGTAGTTAAGAAAATATTTGCCTAATAATAATAATCCCTGGACATTATTTCACACAGCGCCATCTAGCTCCAAAGTGACCTAATTGAAGCTCGCATTATGTGATACTATATAGACAACGAAGAAACATACCTGAAGACTTTTTCTTTTCAAAATACATACATGAAACACATATAACAAAACCCAGACCTATACAAACAGACACATTCATGCACAAATGTTTTTACTGGGTGGAGATTAAACCCGCGACTGTTGGTGTAGTAGCCGACTTCTCAACCATCACACCAAATCAGTCGTCGTATCGACATACCTATTAACTTCAAGTTAAAAGTTAAAACCTCAAGAAAGTAGAAATCCGTGAAGTTATTTCATTCCAACGCCTCTAGAACTTCAATGAAGTAATGACTCGTAAACGCCCAAAAACTCCGAATCATAATCACCTTTAGTACCAACAAAAATTACCGACCAAGTAAAAATACTCTGTAATTATTCCCCTGAGAACCCCTTTCCTTTATCCCTCAGTAAATATAATTAAATCCAGCTTTTAAAATTCACCTCGAACACCCTCAAATTTAGTCTGAAAGTAAATTGAACGGATTTCGCGAAAAGGTCTCACTTAATATATTATAGCGGAAAAAGCGAGTAAATACGGGAGCTTAAGGTTAAAGAAAAATGGCTTTAAAAATGTAAAGTCGTAAAGAAACGGATTGGGCGCGTTTTAATTCGGGCTCTTATAAAATACTAGCGGCCGCCCGCGACTTCGTCCGCGTGGACTTAAGTTGAGAAACTAAAAGCAATATCTTTCTAAATACGCGCTATTTTCGATTTTGTCTTAATTCGGAACGCACCCATAGTTACGCTAATGACAGCAGCCGTCTGTCTCTGTGATCAACTGTCATGCCATACCACGTGATGCCGCGTACATTTTCATATTTTACTTGATATTTTCAACAATTTACACAATATCTTTATGAATTGTAGCCTATGTGTTATTCAGATGTATAAGCAATATTTTTGTAAAGTTTCATTAAAATCCATTCAGTAGTTTTTACGTGAAAGAGCAACACGGCACATCCAGACATACGGTACAAACTTTCGCCTTTATAATATTAGTAGGAAGTAGGATGGTCAAAACGGCTCGGCCGGTTGGAAATCGCGATGGTAACATTATGGATTTCTCTTTAAAACTTGTTATAGGTAGGCTGTTTAGGAAGTTACGAGACCGACTTGAACGATAATGTTTGTTATGGTCTTGTTGTGGAGATACGGCGTGTGTGGCTATTTAGTAGAAAATTCTAGTATGGCGGATCACTTCGACTTTCGATCTCGATATAGGTCTGAGAAACTCGAACCCTGTTTGTATTCATAGTACCTATGGTCTTTGATACTAAGCCACCCCACTTTTTCAGTTGTAAGTTGGGCTCTTTGAAAACCAAGCCTGAACCTTTCAAGTCCAGGCATTAGTTGAGTCTGGCGTGGTCTATATTATCTTGAACATTGTAACAACCGGCAGCGATCATGTAGAATTTTGTTAATTTTTGTTGTGCACCAGTTGTTCTCTGGCTCTAATACTTGTTTGTTTTATATTTTTAATTTAGTAAATTCAGAGTTAAATGACTGTATTTTCCTTTGCTTTTTTAAGTTTCTCTCTTTCTTTCTTACTATGTTATTTCTGTATAGAATGAGAATTAGAAATCTCAAAGCGAAATTCAAAAGTCTCCCTGAAATTGGTTTGCGAACCTTCTAGGCGGAACGTCTTATCCATGACTTTCTATGCGACATTTTACAACCCTATGAGCAGATAAGCCGGGTCTACGCCATCACAGGGCTATGCGCAGGCGATGATGACGTATCATACACGTAGACACTCGTAAACTTGCAACACAGGGGACAGTGGCGCAATTCTTCCGCGAAGGGGCACACTAGCGACAATTGTTTTTTAAAAGACTAAACGAGCAGAAAAGTGGTGATGGAACAACTATATTATAATCCAAATACGTAGATAGGTTACTTGTGCTAAAAAAGTGGCACCAGAAATCAGGATTTATGCCCACCTGAGCTAAATAATCATGCTATCTTGTACACACGGTCAAATCATAGGTACGTACGCCAGGGGATAATTCAACAATTCTTGACTTCACGTCAGTACTGACATAACCTTTCTATGCCTCTTTTAAATATCATTGTGATGGAAAGTGATGAGCACCTTCAACTACACAAGATGTCACCCATACATTCCTTTTGGAAGGAGGAAATAAAATAAAATTTGTAAAGGACTGGCCAAGGTTGATGAATATCTGAACGATGACCTCTCCTAGGTTGGCATTAATAATAAATTTATAATCATAATAAGTGCTAGGTAATTTTAAGTTACTGTTATTAGTTTAATAATCGTATAGCTTTAAGGTTAATCGCAGTGAAACAACAAACAAAATGTACCACTTTTAAAAACCTACTATTTATAACGAATAAAGATTCTTTCAATCATTGTTCACAGAAAACCATGTTAAATTTAAACAGCGCAGCACACACGATCTAACATTAACACGTGCAATACTAGATGCCATACCGAATAACAACCACATCACAGATCAGCGACAAAATCGCAACTCCCAGTCGCAAGTGTGCCGTTTTTTTTACAGCCTTTATCATTACACATTCTGACTCCCGCCCATCAAAGGTCCGGACCCCTATAAATAAGCTACAGACCTCCAGATTGCCGGGGTATAAATGAAAGGGTAGAGGAAATTAGGGTTTTTTAGTGCGGAACCCGACGCCTGTCACCGTCGCTGTAAACAATTTTTCATATCCCGAAAAAGGCTGTATCGAGCTGGTATTATTTGGATGATGGAGCGGTTTATGGTGACCATAATGCATTAGGCCTTGAGAAGGGGCGCTTTCCTACTTAGATCATTAGTTTTTTTAAAGCAACAACGGTTTTTGTTTGGTATACAGGCTGAATTTTTCGGGTGGGCGTAGTAGGCCAAATCCTAAACTATGAGAAATATATAGGAAACATGACTATAATTACATTCAATGTCTTACTCCTGGATTAAGGCATGATGAACATCAAAATGGTAATTGCTAGAATTTGTGCAAGTGAATTTTAATTTTGACGTGATAACGTCTTTAAAATCGTTCTAAAGAAAACCAGAAAAAGACATTTGGTCATGTTGGCATCAGGCAGGACTTGAACCCGCATCTTTCGCAATCCGGGCGACTGCACTACCAATTATGCTACCGAGACCATTAACAGACCGGCCGAATCTTTCTGGTATATTTTACCCTATGAGCTAGGGTGATTTCATCAATGTTATAGGCATCCACCTCTAACACTCGGAAGAAATATTTTTTCAAATATTTAACTTCCAATTAAGATGAAAAAGCTATTACTATGTTTTTATTATTGTTTTAGCATTTTCCATGCAATATCTTTCTAAAGAAAACCAGAAAAAAGACATTTGGTCATGTTGGCATCAGGCAGGACTTGAACCCGCATCTTTCGCAATCCGGGCGACTGCACTACCAATTATGCTACCGAGACCATTAACAGACCGGCCGAATCTTTCTGGTATATTTTACCCTATGAGCTAGGGTGATTTCATCAATGTTATAGGCATCCACCTCTAACACTCGGAAGAAATATTTTTTCAAATATTTAACTTCCAATTAAGATGAAAAAGCTATTACTATGTTTTTATTATTGTTTTAGCATTTTCCATGCAATATCTTTCTAAAGAAAACCAGAAAAAGACATTTGGTCATGTTGGCATCAGGCAGGACTTGAACCCGCATCTTTCGCAATCCGGGCGACTGCACTACCAATTATGCTACCGAGACCATTAACAGACCGGCCGAATCTTTCTGGTATATTTTACCCTATGAGCTAGGGTGATTTCATCAATGTTATAGGCATCCACCTCTAACACTCGGAAGAAATATTTTTTCAAATATTTAACTTCCAATTAAGATGAAAAAGCTATTACTATGTTTTTATTATTGTTTTAGCATTTTCCATGCAATATCTTTCTAAAGAAAACCAGAAAAAGACATTTGGTCATGTTGGCATCAGGCAGGACTTGAACCCGCATCTTTCGCAATCCGGGCGACTGCACTACCAATTATGCTACCGAGACCATTAACAGACCGGCCGAATCTTTCTGGTATATTTTACCCTATGAGCTAGGGTGATTTCATCAATGTTATAGGCATCCACCTCTAACACTCGGAAGAAATATTTTTTCAAATATTTAACTTCCAATTAAGATGAAAAAGCTATTACTATGTTTTTATTATTGTTTTAGCATTTTCCATGCAATATCTTTCTAAAGAAAACCAGAAAAAGACATTTGGTCATGTTGGCATCAGGCAGGACTTGAACCCGCATCTTTCGCAATCCGGGCGACTGCACTACCAATTATGCTACCGAGACCATTAACAGACCGGCCGAATCTTTCTGGTATATTTTACCCTATGAGCTAGGGTGATTTCATCAATGTTATAGGCATCCACCTCTAACACTCGGAAGAAATATTTTTTCAAATATTTAACTTCCAATTAAGATGAAAAAGCTATTACTATGTTTTTATTATTGTTTTAGCATTTTCCATGCAATATCTTTCTAAAGATAAAAATCTTCTTCGTCTTTAAAATCGTTTTAGTCGGGTGACATGTTCAGAAACTTGTGTCACACCAAAACCTCACGAGCGCGATCGCAGGTATAACGAGAGAGAGACGGACCGATCTCCCGTCTCATCTCGAGCGCTGCCAGTCATTCCGTGAAATGCCGTTATCATGTAAACATCTCGATCGTAAACCTACTTTACAAACAACCAATTTTTTTTTCATTATTTCTACCTAGAGAAAAAGTCAAAAACCTATAAAATTGTCAACGATTAGCAATGAAGAACTCCAATATTCAACTGAACTTTTTACCTCTAAACTTTTTTTTGTCTTAGAAGACAAGCCGTCTAAATGAATGACACCCCAAACGCATTGCAATTCATCTTAATTCGAACGAAATAAGATTCATTTTGGTAGTTATCCCGGCGCATGTAGACAGCGCATATATTATGTACCAATCGTCTGGAGGTTTAAGTTCCATGGCAGTCTAGAAACTTGTCTGAGCGATGCATTAATTAATTTATTATTAATAGCGAAGCCAGGAGCGCGAGTAAATACCGCGGCCGCTTGCGCACACACCGTTGTGTACGAGACTGTTTAGTGTTGTCAGACTAACGGAGGCAGCGATGTAGGGACGCCTTCAGACTTAAGTGACCTATCTTAGTAGCGACATCTTTTCTCAACATGGGCATAATACAATACAACAAGTAGGGCAACTTAGCCGTCAAGCGAGCGATAATTGCCTAAGCATGTAGGGCTGTCGCTTTTAATACACAAACACACTGGTGGGTGCGAACTTACGTATGGCTCGGCTGCGAGTGCCGCGAATCCGATAGAATCACGAAAATCGACAGTGTGTGCGTGTGACGACGCGTACGTACGGGACGGCTAGGCCGCGCTCACAAACAAGCTGCGCTCGCTGCGTTTGTAGGGAACATGACATACTGTATATACTGTGACATGGGTCACCTAAATCTGAAGGTGTCTGGCATACATACGGGCATACATACCCCACGGAGTAGCCAGACTTCCACTTGCTACGATCCTGACAAACATCTTGCGCTTCTTCTACTCTCATGAGTCTTTTCATACATGTTGGTCTGTCAAACGTAATTCTGACCTGACCCTTTCTGTGAACATTTTGAACAAGTTGTCTACTTGTTCTAGCCAGTTTAGTAATAATCGTTATAATATTGATATTAATAATTAGTTACTAATCTGGCGTTCGGAAATAATCATAAGTAATTCCTCACGATTCGAATATGAGATTTATTCGGATATCGCAGTACACGATATTTATTAGTGGGATGTAAGGGGGCGAACCTCCATCTATCGCCCCAAGTCAACCTCACCTGCACGCGGTGCATCCTGCTGAGTAACGAACGAGGCTCTGGCGACCGACCGACGGCGGTATATCCGTCCTGAATAGGCGAGCTAAATACCACAGGCCGGTGACGGGCAGCAGCGTCGCCGGTGCGAGAAGCTTCGCCCTGCGATCGCCAACCCGCCTGCCCAGCGTGGCGATTATGGGCATAACCTCCAATGAAAGCACGACAAAGGCCACGGCCCCCAGTTCCCGGCAGCCCCACTATTCCTGGTTATGGTGGCGACCATGGTAACGGTGGGGCGGGGGGTGCAAAGAATCTCCGGGCTACGGGAGGCCACCACAACCGACTGACCCTGGCGACGTACAACGGACGCACGCTGCGGCTCGACTCGCATCTGGCGCAACTTGAGGTGGAACTTGGGAATATCAGGTGGCACATACTAGGGTTATGTGAAGTCCGAAGAGAGGGAGAGGACACCATAACTCTCAATTCAGGCCACCTGATGTACTTCCGAGAGGGAGACCAAAAATCCCAAGGTGGCGTTGGGTTTCTGGTTAATAAGTCCCTAGCTAACAACGTTGTGGAAATGTCCAGTGTGTCGAACAGGGTGGCGTACCTCATCATCAAGCTCACCGAGAGGTATAGCCTCAAGGTGGTGCAAGTGTACGCACCGACCTCGTCACACTCGGACGATGAGGTGGAGGATATGTTCGATGACATATCGAGGGCCCTCCACTCCACTACCAAGACCCATTTCACCGTTGTTATGGGGGACTTTAACGCTAAAGTGGGAGTACAAAATAGCAGTGAATCGGTAGTAGGATCCCATGGATATGGAAGCAGAAATCATAGGGGGCAAATGCTCGTCAATTTCCTCGAACGGGAGGGGCTCTTCTTGATGAACTCATTCTTCAAGAAGCAACCCCAAAGGAAGTGGACGTGGCAAAGCCCCGACACTATGACAAAGAATGAGATCGACTTCATCATGGCGGACAAAAAGCACATATTCAGAGACGTCTCCGTGATCAACAGGTTTAATACCGGTAGCGATCACCGACTCGTCCGAGGCTCTCTGAATATCGACTTCAGAGCTGAACGAGTCCGCTTGATGAAGGCCAGGCTCCGACCAACTCTGCTTCAAACTATCATGGGATCTGAAGCGTTCCAGTCAAATCTGGAGAACCGATTTGCTGCCGTGGAAACCACAACTGACGTTAACCAGAACCTTGAAAATGTGGTTCGAGTCCTCAGGGAGGAAGGTACGAGATTTTGTAAAATGCAGCGTAAAGGCAAGAAGTCGAAGCTTTCCGAAGAGACTTTAGGGCTAATGAAGAGACGACGGGAAAACCCACCCGTCACTTCGTCAGGGAAACGGACTCTAAACCGAGAGATTAGTACGCACGTGCGACGCGATCTCCGTTGCTCCAGTACTCTCTCTATTGAGAGAGCGATTGAGCAGAACCGGGGTTCAAAAGTGTTCGTACAATCTCTTGGAAGAAGCCACCTGACGAAGTTGACCATAGAAAGTGGTGCAGTCGTTGTCTCGAAGCCGGCAGTCCTTTCGGAAGTAGAAAACTTCTATGGCCGGTTATACGCTTCGCATGCATCTCGACCTGACCCCGGAAATGAGGACTCTAGAGCCACTCTAACACGCCACTACACCGAAGACCTGCCAGAAGTCAGCATTGACGAAATCGAGATCGCTCTTGGGCGGCTTAAAAATGGAAAAGCCCCTGGAGAGGACGGCGTTACAACAGAGCTGTTAAAAGCAGGAGGCAGACCCGTACTCAGGGAGCTCCAAAAGCTTTTTAACGCTGTCCTCTTTGAAGGGAGAACTCCAGAGGCGTGGAGTAGGAGTGTGGTCGTCCTGTTCTTCAAAAAGGGAGACAAAACCCTACTGAAGGACTATCGACCCATTTCCCTTCTAAGCCACGTCTATAAGCTGTTCTCAAGAGTGATCACGAACCGTCTTGCGCGAAGACTCGACGAATTCCAACCACCGGAACAGGCTGGGTTTCGGAGCGGATACGGCACCATAGACCACATCCACACAGTGCGGCAGATTATACAGAAAACTGAAGAATATAATCAGCCCCTGTGTCTAGCATTTGTGGACTATGAGAAGGCCTTTGACTCGATTGAAATCTGGTCTGTTCTGGAGTCCCTGCAGCGATGCCAAGTAGATTGGCGATACATCCAAGTGATGAGATGCCTTTACGAAGCAGCCACTATGTCCGTCCAAATCCAAAATCAGCAAACAAGTCCTATACCGTTGCATCGAGGTGTGAGACAAGGGGATGTTATCTCCCCGAAATTGTTCTCAAATGCAATGGAGGATATGTTCAAGACGCTGAACTGGAAAGGACGTGGCATCAACATCAATGGCGAGTACATCTCTCACTTGCGATTTGCTGACGACATCGTCATTGTAGCAGAAACGCTGCAGGACCTACAACAGATGCTGAATGACCTGGCTGACTCTTCTGTGCGCATCGGTCTACGGATGAACTTGGACAAAACCAAGGTCATGTTCAATGAACATGTACTACCGGAACCGATTGCGATACACGGCGCCGTTCTCGAAGTTGTTCAAAAATATGTGTACCTCGGGCAGACATTGCAGTTGGGTAGAAACAACTTCGAGGACGAGGTGAATAGAAGAATTCAGTTGGGTTGGGCAGCGTTTGGGAAGCTACGTCGGGTCTTCACATCGTCGATCCCACAGTGCCTAAAGACAAAGGTCTTTAATCAGTGCGTCCTACCTGTCATGACATACGGAGCCGAAACGTGGACACTAACGGCACGGCTGGTCCACAAATTTAAAGTCACTCAGCGGGCTATGGAGAGGGCTATGCTCGGCGTTTCTCTGCGAGATCAAATCAGAAATGAGGTGATACGGCAGAGAACCAAGGTTATCGACATAGCCCACCAGATTAGCAAGCTGAAGTGGCAGTGGGCTGGCCATGTTAGCCGTAGAACCGACAACCGTTGGAGTAAACGTGTTCTTGAGTGGAGACCGCGTCTCGGCAAGCGTAGTGTAGGACGTCCTCAGGCAAGGTGGAGTGATGATCTGCGCAGGATAGCTGGCAGGAGCTGGATGCGAGCAGCCGAAGATCGAGTACAGTGGCGTGCAAAAGGAGAGGCCTATGTTCAGCAGTGGACTACAACAGGCTGATGATGATCGCAGTACACTCGATTGTATCGAGTAAAAGTTTTCATTTAAATACTAGCTTAGAGAGAGGTTCTGACTCATGAAAAACCCAGTCATTAATTTTATCACTTTTGTGTAAATGCAAAGTTTGTTACATCCGAAACTTCTAATTTAAAAGTAGTAAAAACGCTATCATGGCGAAGGGCGAACGTTTGCCAGTTTTAACTTCGGTACACCCACATTTTATGTGCCATTGCCAGATTAGATACACTCGTAAAGCAAGGGCCTTCTTAACTTATAGTACGAGATCCGCGCGCTAATTTACTACATCATCGAGTACACGATAAAAACTGGGTGACAAAACAAATAATATTATAATAAAAGGTGTCTTAAAGATATGTGTAATACGTAATTAACTAGATTTCAAAATGTACATGCTCTCCCACCCACCTGAGCATAGAAATCTCCAGATAAGTCAGCAGTATTTGGAGTTTCTTCATGTAGGTAGTCTCGTACCGATTCAGGCCTTTGGAGGTCAATGTGTTGATGATAGATTTCGGGCGAGAAAGAACTGAGTAAGGAGACACACGTCCTTACTTTGTTATTCGATATTATCTACCATCAATAAAGTTCACTTTTGGAATAATAAAAGACATTCAATACTTAGAAATAGCTCAAAATTTCCGAGCCTACTTAGTTTTCATAGATAATTTGAAAAATAAAGTGACAGGTACTCAATGACACAGTTTACTTCACGGCAGGATCTTAGACTATCACCACCCTGAGATCCCGACCCTATCAGGCAGCATCTCAAAACAAGTGATTAACCAGTGTCCGAGGCAAGTAATTTAACTCTTCAGCCGCAGATGAGGAACAGACCCTCAATCCATATAATTCATGATTAAAGAAGTTTTAACCGTTACGAAGACGTATTCGTGGATACGGTCCTTACTTAAGTTGAGGTTAAGTAAGTACAGTCAAAGGCGCAGGCATAGTACAATAAAACAAGTAAGGCAACTTGACCGCCGAGCAATTGCTTTAACATGTAGGGCTGTCGCTTTTAATTACTACGCGAGCGGCAGTGGCGCGTGAGCGCGGAATAACATAGTTCGGCCGCGAATGCCACGACTGGAGTATCGTTAGAATCAAGAAAATCGTCAGTGTGTGCGTGCGGCGACGCGTACGTACGGGACGGCTCGGCCGCGCTCACAAACAAGTTGCGCTCGGTGCGTTTGTATAGATAGAAGATGGCACACTGAGTATACTGTGGCACAGGTGTATCGAAGTTTCAGGAAAATATTTGTTAAGCTGGGCAGAAGCATTATTACGATTCCTACCATTTACTTTCTCGTCAACATTTCATTTTTATGGGTAATACAATAGCGTAATAGATAGTGATTTTTAACCTATTTAAAAAAAAGGTTCTCAATTCTACTGCATTTTTTGATTAAACTAACATCCAATAGTGTTCATTATGCACTTTAGTACTTCGTCATACTAACAGCATCTCCATAATTTCTATGCCAAGTCAACAAAGTTATGGGACATAGTTCAAAAGTGCTTACATGTTTTTGACACTGACTATACTTTTTTATGGAAGTTTTGTTTTTCCTAAGCCCCTTGAAGCAAGTATCTCAAGACGGTTGAGCTAAATTGGTCCTTAATACCAGAAGCGATTAAGAGCCAGGAATGGCGAGCTTAAATCAATAAACATTATAACGTGGTCCGCCGGCGCTCCCAAGATTAACCGCTGCACTAGACAAGATCTAATCCTAATCCGAGATGCTGGCAATATTGCGCAAGCTAACCACAGGCTTACCTACAGCTGTGAGAACAAGTATTATAGTCCGTTCGCGTTAAGAATGCAATAATTTCATACTTGTCCTCCGATCTAGCATGCCCCCTAACCAATGAAAACGTTCCTAATTAGAAAGTCACATCCACAGTGACCAGTTGAAAGCATACTTTCGAACGAAAAGGTTGTGGATCTGAGTTTTTTTGTGTGCAACAGAATTAAATATAAAAGTCACTGAACGGACAGTAGCTGAGTACAATGATATTATACTAAAAAAGAGGTAGAAAGTTTACTTCTGCTAAAAAAAAGGCACCCGATATCAGAACTTTAGTGCCAGATGCATAAAGCATTGACAGTGTGACAACAGCAGTAATTGTGATACTACGATGACAGAGCCGTATGTCGTTTAAGTGTCAGTAAAATGTAAAACCAATTGAAACATTGTTTTAATTTTGTATTGATAAGTTTGCTTTTCTTAAATTATTTGTTGGCTAAGTTTAACAAACATCCTTTTCATGCTGACTGTGCAGAAGGACGTCCTATGTTTAACATAATGCGGACCAAATTGACGAGAACAGTAAGTTCTCGGACAAGTCGATTTCGGTGGGAAAGTCTTTCAAAATCGGTCTACAGGAGCAGTTTGACTTTTTTTTTGGTTTAACAACACACACTAGATTTCGTAGTTCAAACTTATTGTTAAAGTTAGGGTCGGCGCCCACTATCGGCATCGGCACGCTTCAGGCTTTTAAGGTGGCAAATAGAAATATACTCTAACATAATGGCAATAAAGTAGAAAATGCCGAAACAGAAACAGAACAAATGCATTTTGTTTTTACGAGAACACATCACGGAAATTTCTACTTTATTGCCATTACGTTAGAGTATATTACTATTTGAAACCTTAAAAGCCTGAAGCATGCCGATGCCGATAGTGGGCGCCGGCCCTTAGACGGAACAAATCACTCTAAGCAAACAAACACATCAACGTCTTAAAACCGGAAAGCACTTTCGAAATATAATCAACAACTTTAAAGAAAACAAAAGGCCCGGCTACATCAATATCCCTCAATTTCCACTCCGAAGCACTTGAAATACGGTTCTGTTTGTATCTATCATCCTCGCGGACGCAGCGCCATCTATTAGGGGGTGGCGAGACCGCGAGCCAATCGGAAATTCAATTTCCGATATGATACGATCCGCTAAAAGATTGCTCCGATAGGCCGATACAACGTACAGAGGCGCACACATCAACCTTTACATAGGGGCACCTTATGCGGTTGACATTAGACCCATTTTGCAATGGTTTTGTAAAGGTTGATGTGTGCGCCTCCGTACGTAACGGTGGGCGGCGAGCGAAATATGGAGATTTATTAAGAGCAGTCGAGGAGAATTTGGCTGAGAGTCAGATGGACTACTTTTCCGATGAAGTGCCTTATTTTTTGTTTTTATTTATTTTGAGAAGCTCCGTGCTTCGGGAGCCACGTTAATCCTGCGTTTCCATCAGAGATACGTTGCGAGTAATGTGTGGAAAGTCTGCTCCATTTACCTTGCTACGCTCTATGAAGCGATTCTATTCGGTCGATTCTAACGGCAATCCAAGACGGACTGTAGGCCACAAACTTCAAATTGCACTAAAAGGTTTCTATGAAAGTGATTGCAAGCGTGGCAGCACTGCAGCGCTGCGCTTGAAATAAGACCGCGAACAATAGTGTCGCTTGCAGTTTGCGGTCTACGGTCCGTGTTGCAATGGTCCCAGCTGTGGACCGTGTGGATGTTACATTTAGCGACGTCGCCTAGGCTTCAAAGCGGATTGATAATATCTGACTGTAAGGTTTATCACTAACTTTATAGATGTTGTTGTCCCCGCGTGTTGGAGTATAGCTCGCGTTACCTCATAGTTCGGGTGAGGCATCCGCCCAGCTGTGGGACGTATAAATAACTGTACATAATCCCCGTCCCTAATAATTTTAAGACAGAATAATCTCAAACTTTATAATGTAAATTGACAACAAAATAAAGCGCAATATAAAGAAAGAACATCAAGTCATTCACAAGAAGATCAGTACAACAACACCAAGGATTCAATATCGTCAGTATCACTCTCGGAGTCGTACCGAATCCGTTTAAAAGGCACCACATTCGACAGCTTCCCGATATACATAGATGAGACGCTGGCTCTCTTTATCTTCTTCGAAGTCCCGGCTTTGGGGGGTCGCCCTGGTCTTTTCCGTCTGCATTCCCTGGCAGACCATTTGTCGATCTTGGGATTGATACACTGAAAGACGTTCTCTTTCGCTTCGGTTTGGACGGTCTTTAGAATGAGCTGGTTTGATGGGCTTTGTGTCGAACCTTGGGACTTGTCGATGGTATTCGTTTCGATGGCGACATTCTTCAAAATATTACTATGATCAGGTTCGTCAGGTTTTTGTGGTGCGGCTCCTGATAACACCGCTTTCATGGCTTGTCTGCAACATACAGGCAGAAGCGGAGTTGTAATAAACAGTTAGAAATTGAGTTTATTTGATACACGACATGTAGCAACATAGTCATTTTTGACAACCGATTTGGTGTAGAGGTAAAAAAGTTAAATGAATATGTCACAAGACCAAGTCAGGTAGGCAGTCAAGTAAATAATATGTCTCAGTGGTCTCAAAATTTTCGATACAGTCAATTTATTCTAGAATCATTTCTAGAATGAAAAATAATAATGAAAGACAAAGTTACCTTATTTCATCAGCAGAATTGAAATCAAGCGTTTTCAGATCGTTCATATTGTGTGCTACCTTTTCAGGGTTCGTCGTGGCTAAGTCTGATGATGGCGGCAATCTATTATCATTTTTAGCATCATTATCCGAGTCTTTTTCACCAGATTGATCACAGGAGTCCATTTATAACAACAAAGTGGAAAACTTAAATAAAAATTTACAACATTTACAAACAAAGTGACAGAGTTGGCAAGACGTCAGTATCTGCCAAACCTGTCTTAGACAAGTAGAATAGTGGCGCGGTTACGGCGCTCGGGGGAGCAATGCTTGAGCTTTATAATTTAGAGCAAACTCCGGGTTCAGCCCCGTCTAGCCTTGGCACTGTTTAGGTAAACACTGGAAAAAATGGTAGTTGCTAAATTAGCAACTACTAAACTTTTTATACCGGTGGTTTTGTTTTTAGTCAGCACTAAAACACATTTTTATTTCAACGTTATCTATTATTTTATAGTTTACTAGATTCCATTTAACGACAGGACGTATCACTGACAACAGGATACTACCAATTTATTAATTTCCCTAGATTGTTTTCGGTAAGAAAGAAGAAGCAATAAATAATTTGAGACATCTACCTTTTACGGATATAATCATATATAATCATTAACCATCGTAATTAGCCTACAACAGGCTAAAAGTAGACTGGTATGTACCTACCCACCCTCAGAGCAAGTTAGTTGCCTGCGGCGAAGTGTGCTCCCTGCTGACCCTTGTTTTGTTACAAGAGGAGTCTCAAACAAACCAATAGTTTAAGCAAACTAGTACTTGGTTAGCCATATTGTTTGAACTACAACACAGCTTCTGTTCACTGAACAACTTGTCACAGAATCTGACTAAGTTCTTATACAGCTACTTAATCTTAAATGTATATAGGTATGGATAAGACAATTGGGTTCATACTTGTGGTATCTGATAAGTATGTAAGAAAATATCTTCCCTTGTATGTGATGTATCTATGAAGTTTAATCGTTCATGAATATTGCAGCGTAAATATCTCACTTTGGAAGGTACTTTTGTTTATTATTTTATCACCTACTATAATTTACTAAACGCAATAGTTTTTTTGTCAATTTGTTTTTCAGTCTACAAAAGACCTCTTTTTTTTGTTACAAAAGAAAAAGACAGGATTTCTTCTTCTCTAGGAAAAATTAATAATCGAACCAAAAACTTCATTGAAATATCTTTTATACTCAACACATACTCAACTCAAGCAAGCTGTGTCAAACATAATTATGATTGCAGCAGATCGGGGGCAGGTAGACAAAAGACAAGCTGTCCAGCCTCTATCCACCGTCTCGTCATTCCCATACCTCAGGCCATGACTAGCACCTACTCACAAACTATAGTAAATTCCACCGATCGCAAGTCGCAATACAAGGGCGTATACACACCAGCACTGCACGACGTCGCCATCTTGTTAATGTGATTGCCTCTTTATCAGAGGGCGCACTCCGCTCAACAAGATATACGATACTGACACTGGAAGCGGCCGTTACGTCACTTACTTGTGGCCTTGCAAGTAGTGATAGTGGCCTATGTTCAGCGGAAGTTAGCTGAATGTAATGATGCACTTACTTTCTATCAACTGTTTAGTACTAAATAAATAGTAACACAACATGTTTTTCTGAATAAAATTGTAACATGAGTAAGCTAAGCCGTAGTATTTTTAGCACTGTAATGAATACGACCATTTAGTAGAACCCTCTAAACGCTTGTTCTATCATGGTAATGCATTATATTATAAACTTTATTTAACTTAATCTAAAATGATATTTTGTTGGATATCATTAAGTAACTGAATTTTAATCTTCATCATCACTTTAAATTAAAGGTGTCCCATTTGTAGCCAGCATACCTGCTGGGCTATGTCTTCTATGTCTGTATGCAGCCATTAATTAAACGATCAAGTTAACCGGAATTGATTTACCAGACTTCAATTCAATAAAGTTCAATTATAAAAAAATATTTCGTAAGAAAAAAAGAGACTTCAAATAAAAACGCACGATCATTTAACTATTTACGGAACTGCGGCGTTCAACAAGAAGACCCATTTACAAAACACTTTACACTTAGTACTCTGGAAAACTTTCATAACAGCGCAACGAGCGTAATTTTCTATGTATATTACTTTGAAAGCAAATATAACTATCTCAGGAAACAAAATACGTTAGTGATACTACTTACCCACTTTTATGGGGTAGTAGCACCCCAACTTTTATAGCATACAATTTGAAAATACACAACTTATTTCACAGTACCGATGCGTCTTAGGGCTGTTTTATAGTCCAGAAGGCGTGTTCTTCGAAAGACGTAGAAGAAAACGCTCAGAGGTTTGGTGACCACCAGCTGGATTGCCCCGAAGAGGGTGACAGGAAGTGGAAAGAGCAGTATCTCGCGGATGGTGGCCTATGTCCAGCAGTGAACGCTCATTAGTCTTATCGCTTTGTAGCGATAAGGCCGCCTGAATTGTACAAAAGCACGTCGTTTGACCAAAACCCTATAAAATGTATTTTTGTGCAATAAAGATTATTTATTATTATTATTATTGATTAGGAAGAAGAAACCCTAGTCGGAAAAAACAAACCAATAGAAAAATTATGTCACTTCTAGTGTGCAGTTGTATGTCCGTGTAGCTGTTCATTACTTGCGCAATCTCAAACACACAGTGCGATTTATGTGTCGCATGATGTGTTGCTTTACTCTCGTATACGAATGCGTATGACAATAAACCACTATTTACGATAAATACATTACTATAACAATCCTAAACCTACAGTACACACTTACGTATAGAATGAATGGCACAATAACTTAGTAAGTCATAATTAAGCAGGATTGCTCAATAATCAAAATAATATAATAAAAAAATACAATAATTAAAGCTAAACTTAAGAAAAATAGGAAGATATGCGATTGCATCACTGGGGGACACAGTCAGACTAATGAAGTTGAAGATAATGAATAATTGTATTACTTTTTTCTAGAATTAAACAGGCCAGTTTATGCCCACGATTTCACCTGATGGAAAGACAGCGTTGGTATATTTTCTAATTAGTGACTGATGATCACTGAAGGTAAAACACGCAGTTCAACACTATGGAAGACGAAATTATGTAAGCAAGTCAAAGCAGTTGGTGATGGCTGCGGTCAGTATATTAGATTTTGCAAAACATAATACCTGTAACTTTTCGAAGCAGCTTTTGGAAGGTTGATGACCTGCATGATTACTCTAAGAAGAAAAGAAAATAATATACTGATGAGGAATACTTTACATTCAATTTTATAAAAAACATGAGATATAGGATTAGAATATTCTGGAGGTGAAAAATGATTGCACTGAATTGTAATGCGAATGTTTTTTGCAAAAGCAACTTGGAAACATTCAGAGGGGTCATTACCGACAGTTTCGGTGCAAATGAAGACGCCATGGTATTTATTTCCATGTTTATCTCAGCCCTCGACGTCATTAGTGACACAATGTGTCGTTATACCTCTCCGAGGAGCCATTACAACATTTTTGACAAAATTCATAATTACTTTGAGTTTCGTTAAGAGGAGGGACCAGTGGAATTGGATCTCGTGGTAAACGAAGGTTAAAACTTATTCTTGCTTATGTTGGAATGTTCAGTTTTCATGTAGGAATGTAGCTCAATTTGTAAGGAATTGAAATGTCTTTGTGAACCCTTCAAGCACTGCATGTTCTTGATAAATAAAATGGAAGATTTTAAACCTTTTAATGTCAATTATCATGGGTCAAAGACATCTGAGTAGTCTTAGTATAAAATAATAATTTTACAAGGAACGAGCCTAGGAGGAACAATAAGTAAGTAGCCGAGATCATCATCATCATCATCAGCCTGTTGCAGTCCACTACTGGACATAGGCCTCTCCTATTACACGCCACACACACTTCTGTTTGTTAGGTAAACTTGAAATAGTTTATGAGGCAACCAACATAAACTATTTCAAGATTACCTAACAAACAGAACGCAATCTGTCCGAATTGGAGGGTCTACGAGTAACGAAGAAAACATAAGATTTGGCGTGCCCCAGGGCAGTATAGTCGGACCTACCCTATTTTTAATATACATAAACCAGTTGTGTCAAAAACATCTTACAAATGGTGAAATAGTTACATTTGCTGATGATACAGTTCTTATTTTTACAGGGGATAGCTGGGATGATGTGTATAAAAGCGCAAATGCGGGATTTAATCAAATAAATGAATGGCTGATACATAACCTACTCACACTAAACACAGAAAAGACAAAATATATGACATTTAGTATGAGAAATAACACACAACCCCTTCAAAATGAAACCAGTATACAAGCACATAGCTGTGGAAGTGAGAATGTAGGGTGTAAATGTCCACATATTTCCAGAACGTCATCAATAAAATATCTTGGTATACTGGTTGATAGTAATCTGAATTGGAGACAGCACATACAGGGAGTCACAGGTCGGATAAGAAAACTAATATATGTATTCAAAACTCTTCGAAACATTTGTGACCAAAGGCAACTCACTTCAACCTATTACGCACTCTGCCAATCCGTAATTACTTATTGTATTACATGCTGGGGGGGATGCCCAAAGTCAATTTTACTAGAGCTTGAAAGAGCACAAAGGGCGATTCTTAAAATTATGTCATTCAAACCCTACAAGTACCCTACTTACGAATTATATACAGGCCTTGGAGTTCTTACGGTGAGACAATTATTTATAAAATCACTACTCCTACAACAACACAAAATGCCCAGAAATACTTCGACAGAAAGGCGTAGAAAAGACATTGTTTTTAAACCGCCAAAAAGCAAAACAACATATGCACAAAGATTCAGTCGTTACCTTGGCCCTCACATCTACAATAAAATAAGTAATCTCATACCTGACATCTACAATCAATCAAAGTACAAATGCAATAAATCTATCACAAATTATCTTAAACAGTTAAACTACGAACAAACGGAATCTCTAATCAAATCGTTTATAATGTGACAACTTCCACACACACACACACAAACACACACACACACACACTCACACACATGCACACACGCAAGCACACTCAAGATCTAAACACATGATATACAATTACATATTAACCATATACACACACAGGCACACACACATGCACACACAAAAGTACGTAATAATTGTAGCCCTCTCTAGTTAAGTTAAATAAAAATTAATGAATAAGTTTATAAATAAAAATTAGGAATTAGTAGTTATTAAGAAAGCATGTTAGCAACATAAGTAAACTAGTGCAACTAAATTCACTATAAATACTATATTTATAGTTATGTAAAATTGAAACTTGAAGTTTTTCTGCGAACCACGCATATACTATGCCAACTAACAAGTACAGAGTGCGGAGGCCCGCACATCTATCACGCATCATCGCTGTTGCAAAGTGATTCTTATTGCACCTATTTAAGATACGCCGATGATGTGCGACTGTTCCCTCTGTCGGTGCGCGCTCGGACGATGACGAACACTGCCGGCCGCAACACAGTTCCCACTTAGCGGCGGGTAGGAGTACGGACTCGGAAAAAAATTGCCACCCTCATTATTAACCGATACATAGTTAATCTCGCTAGTTTGTTTATTGCGTTATCTTGAAATTTTTAAGCAAACATTTAAATAGTGTTAAGTTAAGATAATGCAAACCAAATTACTGTGTTTAAATGATGTAACTTAGATGTAAGCAAATGATGTGATGGCTCAATAAAAAAAAAAAATATTTACATTATTATTATTCGCCGATATAATTATCTGCAAAAGTAGTTTCTTGATCTAGATTGTTGCTGGCCTATTGGTGCAACAGTTAGTATTTCCACCCAACTTAAATTGGAATTAACAATCATAAGAGTAACGTTTATTTTTTAAATGCTCGGGTGTAAAAATATAGTCTCTGATACGGTGGCTTATGGAGTAGAACTTAGCTCCCAATCAGATAATATTGCTGTTTGATGTCCCAGATCTTCATCATCATTTAAAACCACCCCTATAGCAGCAGCCAGTTGCATCCGTCAGAATATGTGACCTTTATCTACGTCAGTTCACCTTGCGGCCCAGATATATCACTGGTTGATTGTGAGAGATAGCCCAGATACTATTGTTATCATTTTATTAATTCTAAAATCGGAGCACGCGGCTTTTGTTTGACCTATCTCCTTTAGCACAATAGAATCGACTGTTGGTCAATTTTGACAAATGAGAGCGAATGAACCATTGATGAGAGATAACCCAGCTACAACGTGGAACAGACACTTGCTTTTGAAATCTGATTCCTAGCTCCACAAGAATAGCGCTCAGGATCTCTCCGTTCAAAGGTTATCAGAAAACAAATCTTCAGTAAAGAATCTCGTTGCAAAGACTGCGATATTTACTTTGGAGACGGAGATAAAAGCTTCCATTCGAAGGATTTATACAATGGTTGTTTGAAGCCCGCAAAGAAAGTCGTTGGAAATATTGAAATCTACGGAGCTGTCTTTATTACTAGCACTCTAGAATAGTGAAGGCTAATTTCTTGGAAAGATTGCAAGAGTTGAAAATCCCTCGAGAGATTTTCATACCTAAAGCTTCGTACTTTAAATGAATAAAAACCTTTGTGCTGCTACAAGAGTAGTAATTCAAATAAAAGCCAAAAATGAAGAATAGAGGAGAAGACGAATGACTAGAACCATATTTTGGCTCGGCGCTCACTGCCTACTAGCGTCACCAATCGTTTTTTATTAACTGTGGTTTATTTAAGATATTTAAACAAAAACTGTTCATTTAGTAGACTGTGGATCATAAATAATATTTTCTGTATTTTAAGATGTTAACAGAATAAATTATCTCTGTGTAAATTATAATATCTTATTATATCTTAAATTTACCACTTTTAGCGAAAATCTCCCATCTGTTCGGTGAGATTAATATCATTGCAATACCAAAAAAAACCCTAAAAGCACAGACGAATTCTCCACAGCATTTATTAACGTACTGCGCTTAAAATAATCCCCACAAAAACTTTACACAACAAACCTCAAGCCCAAATAAATAATGCACTGATCAATGACATGACATGAAAAAGGCTCTATGCCTTTGTTTAGAAAAAAATAAAAGTACTCTCCAAAAATATTCGCCTGATCAGACTTCGATAAAAGAAACGTAACTGTGGAATAAACTTAACAGCATATTGTGAATAAAAGTCTACATTGAGCGTCCGCAAAATCACAAAGGGTCAAAACGAGTGTTTCACATAAAAACCGTAAAGAATCATATACAACCGATTCAGAGCATGCATCGAGGAACAGTCAGAGTCCGGAGCCACAGTATACAGAGAACAGTAAAATATCTACATACAAACGGGCCGCTCTCGGTTTGAATGGGTGCATGCGCGTCTCGCGCCGTGTCGCGATTTCACGCACACGCTAGCATAAAATATGGGGGAATAATAATAAGGTGGCGGCAGTACGTACGGGCTGTGCCGCGTGTCTGTGTGCACGCTAGGCTAATAACTCGGTGGGCGGCCTTAGATAACCTACTGTTATGTTTACTGTGCCGGAGCACCCAATACTCCACGAATAAACAGATGCGACATCCATATATTCATACGACAACCGCAAGCAAACTTTCCGCACGATATTCCATAACTTATGTATTGGCTTTTCTAAGGGACGTTTTTAAGATTGAAATCGTTCGGTTAGTAGGTAATGGAAAATATTTGTTTGGAAAAATACTCTGAGATCTAACAGCTGACATATTTGATGATTATAAGCCAAAAAGGCCTACTTGGCCTCATGCCGTACCAATTTTTTTAAAGAATCGAAGGTTCGGGTTTTAAGTCATTGCCTGCGATTTGAAACCTATATATGCCTATAAACCTATGATAGTCATCAATAACTTGCGTAGTAGCAATTACTTTATAGAACCTTTTTTCGTTTTCTTCGAAGACCGATATTTATTTTATTTCATAGAAGTAGTAACGTAATCAGAGTTGCTTTCGCAATACCAATCAATAGATAAAACCTACAGAATCTCACATCACTTTCCAATAGATTCACAAACAATGAACACTAAACTCTAAACAATAAACAATAGCTCTTTATTCCGGATAAAAGAAACTTGGACGACTTTTTTACAAAACTGATTTATTGTAATCCCAATACTTAGTACAATGCTTTCAATCAATTCAATACTATTCATAAGCATCTCTCAAAGGAATCGAATCAGAAATCCTTCCTTTTCCATCTTCCAGACGAAAGGCAGGTAAAGCATCTCTGAACGTTTGTATTATTGATGTATTTTGATGAAATTTTCTGAGACTTCAAGGGTATGGAGTGGGTCTGTATACGGAACACATTAGAGGTAAGGACCTTGCCGGGGAAAATGGGGGCATAATAGGAATAAAATCTGGAGGATATATTCGATTAAACGTTAAAGGTTATCGAATGGGATGGATTGTGGTTGAAGTATGAATAGGGGAGGAAAAAAGAATTCATCGAACTCATCTTATGTCGACTGATTTTAGTATTTTTATCTACAAAACAAAGAATGTGGTGGCCTTGGCTTTAGAAAGTTTTAAGCTGGCACCAATTCTAAGACTGTCTTAAAATGATTGTAAAGTTATATTTTATTATTGTTTTAGCATTTTCCATGCAGTATCTTTAGATTTTTAGATCTGAAAACCAGAAAAAGAGATTTGGTCATTTTGGCATCAGGCGGGAATCGAACCCGCATCTCCCACTAACCGGGCGATTCCCGCCTTATGCCAAAATGACCAAATGTCTTTTTTTGGTTTTCAGATGATTGTAAAGTTTTTCTTTTCTCAAACTTGGTCATTCAAACCAAATAATCACTCAACTCACTTAAAAGCTCGCATCCATCAAAGAATCGAATAAAGGGCCAAAGCTAAAATAAACTAATGTATTCTTCAGGGAGCTCCGAAGAGCCGGACGACGCAGTAAATGTTTTCAGTGAAACAATCCAGACACCTGCGCCACTGGACACGACACTAATAGATAGTCTTTAGACACAGGTACAGCTATAAGATGTTCTATTGAAAGGAAATGGATAAGATTCTTTCCGAACTACGGTCTTTTCAAAGGTCTATCTTTTATTCTTCTATCTTTTATTCTTTTGAGCTTAGTTGCTATGTTTTTTTGACTGTTTTGTTATGAAGTAAAAGTAGAAAAAATATTTATTCATGTAAGAAAAAAATATTGAAAAGCAATTATTATGACAAGTCACAACATAAAAATTAAAAAAAGTAATAATTCTACCACCGGTTCGGACGTGTTGAGATGATAGAAAGATGAAGAGTCTGTATTAAAATTACAGTGCACAGCACGCTTAGAAAATACAGGCAAATTAATCATCATGCTTACTTACAATCTACCAAAAGACAAACTCCAACACTCGGGCTCAGTGTGGGAGTGGTAAGTAGACTAGTCTTACCGACAAAAGCTATCAAGCCGCCCTGAGGCCTCGGACTAGCTAGGCTCAACGCCTCACATCTAGTGATCACGTCAGCCGCGATCAACTATTTAGCGTGCCTTCCGAAGCACGGAGATTCACTCATCCCTTTTTCGTCTCGGGGCGTGAGTTGCTTTATAGCGGCCTACGTTGCAAATGCAGCACAAACAAAGAAAGTAAGGCAATTTAACCCTTTACCGCATGGATTTCTTAGAAGTGGTGAAAAAAATATATAGTGTAGATTAGATATTCTGATGCTTAGGAAAATTATAAAAAAAAATGTTCAACAACAATTAGCGGAGAAAATTTGGAAAAACAGTAGGTTCCAAATTTGGAACACCATGCATTCTGGTCATGAAAACTCTGTGTTCCATATTTGGCACACCATGCTATAAGGGCAATGAATGAAATGAAACTACGTATATATTAATTACTTTATTTCTAATTGTTAACAGAAGATTCTAATTGGAACATACTAATAACAATTACTTTGGGGAATTTTGTTCGTTATTTTTTTCTAAATCAACGAATGAAATTGTCTATAACAGTTTAGATCCTTATTCAAACACAAGAAACACTTCTTCTAGGGCACCGAGAGTATCATTATCTGACAAGATTTCATGCTCACTACTTTCTGGTATAGTGACAGCACTACGAGATATACCTGTAATCAAATAATTTAATAATAAAATCATTATCTTTAGAGTGCATTATTTCTAGTTGCGTAAAAAAGGCCTTGCTTCGGAGACCTGGATACGCTGCGGTCATGGTGAATAATATAATTAGTAAATCAATTTAAAAAAATAGCATGTAGTCGTTATTGCATGATGTGCTAAATTTGGACACCATATTTTTCATAGGTTTTGAACCCGAGTGCATAGTGTGCCAAATTTGGACATCATCTTCATATAAACATGACAGATTGAACAATACTTACGTTTTGTTCCATAGAAATCCGCTGAATCCATTGTTTCAGTTGAAAAGATTTTATTTTTGCCGAAAAGTCTTTTTGAATCACTCAAAATATTACGAACTAAAATGACAAACTCATGCGCACAGAAATTTTCCACTTCGACTAATTCACCGCCTGATTTCAACTATTGACAAACATTTTTTGGCAATCTACCCGCTTTTTATACAATTGTTGAACCATAATGAAAGGATTTAAAGCTTATTCGAATCCAAAGATGGCACTAGGAGTTTTTTAAATGGAAAACATTTACGTGTTCCAAATTCGTCACGACATGCGGTAAAGGGTTAAGGTATAATCTTTAGTCCTAAAATATTCCAACTACGTAAAACTGGATCACAATCCTAACGAGGATCGTCCGTCTCACTAAACTAAAGCGAATTTGGTGAATAGGCCCCGGACGGACATTTTTCAACGGAGTCTCACATCGGAGGGTAACTGATGGTGTAGCCGGACACTGTATTGTTTGCTAAAGTTTTTAAAAGCCTCCTATTGGGGGATAAACGTAAGGCTTTTAAAGATAAACAGGAAAGGAAGCTAAAACTATAGGAATCGTTCATTAATCACACAGTCGTTCAAAGACTGGCTTTCTGGTATGATTAGATCAGTACCCAGTGATGAATTTAATTAAATTATGCCATAAATAAAGGAGATACGGTGGTTTTTACTTTATTTTAAGCAACTCGCCAAGTTTTAAATGTCGTCAAGTTTTTTAATTCCATGCCCATTATTCTTATTTTGTGAAAATTATCTTTCATGCAAACCTTGTTTAAACAGAAAGTTAATACCTACAACAAAAACATTCATGTGACTGAGGTTAAATTTCACATTTTGCTGTAATCTGATCTAATATCCTTTGTAAAGGCATGTTTATTTCCATTGTTTTTTGGTCTACCACAATTAATCTTAGTCAAAACCTGCAAATACCTACTTGAAATATGCAACGTGAATCTCCAGGGGACTCCACCTCAAACCAGCCGTTGGAGAGTTGGCAATATATTTTTATGTTCAGTACGGCAATAAGCTGCAAAAAGTAGCCTTTACCCAGACAGACAATTAGTGCAGCAACCACGAACCCTTATTACAATAAGAAATCCGTTTACCCTTGAGAAATACGCCATTTTACTACATAGGGCTGCCAACATACAAGTTGGAATAAGAAACGGTCAATTCATGGTTGGCTATCTCAAACGAGGGTAACCACTGCGAAATTCATCAGCCTTCAAACGTCCCACTGATGGACGCAGGCCCATATCAAATTGACATGTGGCTGAAACAATAATTAAGGGAACAGGGGGCTCAAATGAGTCAATTGCATAAAACTTGTATCATAAAAAGGAATTTACAAACTTTTTATTAAGCCTCAAAGGTGCATTGAGAATAATCAATTAAAATAAATTATCACGTAAATAATTTGGTTGTTGTTTTTTAGTAGGATGGATATCAAATAGGTCCTGAGTATTCAAGAAGTCACCTTAGTCCCACTGAAATCAGGTAGTTTTAGTGTCGCCTCGGGTACATACAAAAATTGACTACTCTTGATAAGTATGTTGGTCCGCAAGATATAGGCCTATTTTGAAAACAACTACATAATTATGCACTTTGATGCCTGAAATACACATTCTTTGAATGAATTATATCGTTACCTGGCCAAAACAAGCAAGTTGCAACCCTAGCGCTTAGTTTGTAATAAGTCATAACAAGTCCAGTTAGCCGGTAAAGAGAACCTACCTTTAAAAATCCCATGCGAAAAGTAAAATTTCGTACAAAATAGTGTAAAAGAAAACATGCCTAATAAATTAAAATGATGCTATCAAGCCGGTAGCATCCTTACCGTTCTTATACAGTAAATCATAGCAGGTCTGGTTATCCGGTACAAAGACTAGTAATAATCCGTACCCCGACTCCTGGCAATTCAATTTGAATAGATGAAAAAAAACCTCGACTACATGATAATAGGGGGTGATTTAGCGTAGAATGCAGCTGAGATTAGACTAACTATAGCTATAGGAGGTATCCGTGTCTCAGTGGTGACTATGGACACAGTATAAACAGTAGGTTATCTAAGGCCACCCGCCGAGTTATTAGCCTAGCGTGCACACAGGCACGCGGCACAGCCCGTCCGTACTCATCATCATCATCATCATCAGCAGCCACATGATGTCCACTGCTGAACATAGGCCTCCCCCATAGATTTCCAGAGCTGCCGGTTGGAGGCGGCCTGCATCCACCGAGACCCTGCGACCTTTATGAGGTCATCCGTCCACCTTGCGGGCGGGCGTCCCACGCTGCGCTTGGCCTCGAATGGTCTCCACTCGAGGACTTTCCGGCCCCAACGGCCATCAGTCCTTCGAGCTATGTGCCCCGCCCACTGCCACTTCAACCTGCTAACACGCTGGGCTACGTCGGCGACCTTCGTTCTCCTACGGATCTCCTCATTTCTGATTCGATCTCGTAGGGAAACACCAAGCATAGCCCTCTCCATAGCCCGTTGGGTGACCTTAAGCCTTCTTATGAGGCCCATAGTGAGCGACCACGTCTCAGATCCATACGTCATCACTGGCAACACACACTGGTTGTAGACCTTTGTCTTGAGGCACTGAGGTATGTCGGAAGAGAAGACGTTACGCAGTTTCCCGAACGCTGCCCAGCCGAGTTGGATTCGACGATTTACCTCTTTCTCGAAGTTGGACCTACCTACTTGGACCACTTGTCCTAAGTACACATACTCGTCGACAACTTCGAGAATCGAGCCTCCAACAGATACTGGAGTGGGCGTAACACGGGCGTTAGACATGACCTTCGTCTTGTCCATGTTCATTTTTAGGACCACTTGTTGAGAGACTCGATTGAGGTCCTCGAGCATGCTGCCGAGCTCTTCCAGCGATTCTGCCATGACCACTATGTCGTCGGCAAACCGAAGGTGAGTCATATACTCGCCATTTATGTTGATGCCAAGTCCTTGCCATTCCAGGAGCTTGAAGGCGTCTTCCAATGCGGCCGTAAACAGTTTCGGAGAAATGACGTCTCCCTGTCTTACGCCCCTTTGCAAAGGAATCGCCCTCGTGCTCTGCTCCTGTACTCGGACTGACATGGTGGCGTTCGCATATAAGCACTTCAGCACTTCGATGTACCGATAGTCAATGTGGCATCGCTGGAGAGACTGCAGCACCGCCCAAGTCTCGATCGAATCGAAGGCTTTTTCATAGTCCACGAACGCTAAGCACAGTGGCAGATTGTACTCCTCGCTCTTCTGTACAATCTGCCGCAGCGTATGAATGTGGTCTATGGTACTAAAGCCTTTTCGGAATCCGGCTTGTTCGGGAGGCTGGAAGTCATCGAACCTGCGCGCGAGACGGTTCGTGATGACCCTCGAAAACAGCTTGTAGACATGGCTCAGAAGCGAGATGGGTCTATAGTTCTTCAACAAGGTGTTGTCTCCTTTTTTGAAGAACAGCACCACCTCACCTCTGCTCCATGCCTCAGGCGTTGTGCCCTCGAACAACACGGAATTAAATAGCCGCTGAAGGACTTTAAGAGCCGGCTTTCCACCTGCCTTCAGAAGCTCAGCAGTAATTCCATCGTCGCCCGGTGCCTTGTTGTTCTTGAGCTGTTTGAGAGCCATCCTAATCTCGTACAGGCTGATGTCCGGGATGTCCTCAGTGTAATGCCGGGTTAGCTTAGCTCTGGGATCTTTGGCCGTGCTATTAACGGATTTGGCGACAGAGGTATAAAGCTGCCCGTAGAATCTTTCAACCTCCCTCAACACCGCTTCCTCCGTCGACGCCACACCGCCATCCTCCGTCTTCAGCTTTGTCAACCGACTCTGCCCAATAGACTTGTCTCTTGCGAACACTTTGGAACCTTTGTTCCGCTCGATTGTCTCTTTAAGACGGTTTGTGTTAAAGACACGAATGTCGTGTCGCAAGGACTTCCAAATGCGTCTATTAAGCAGGCGATAGTGAACAGCGTCATCAGAGGACTGCAGTGTCAGAGACCGACGTTCTGCCATGAGGTCGAGGGTGTGGGTCGAAAGTTTCTGCGGTTTATTCCGTCGACCAGGCTTGAAAAACCAAGATCCGACCGCATGGACAGCTTCTACAAATCCGTTATTTATCTCGTCCACTGAAACGCAATCATCCAGACATGAGAAGCGATTGGCCAACTCGAGTTGAAAGCTCTCGGGGTTTTCGATATGGGCGCGAGTAGGTCGGAGCGTAGACTTCATCAGACGCGTTCTTTCTAGTTTGACGTTCAGATTCAATGTGCCTCTTACCATTCGGTGATCGCTACCGGTTTTCACCCTGTTGATCACTGAGACATCATTGAATATGCGCCTCTTTGTCGTCATGATGAAGTCAATCTCATTTCTCGTGGAACCATCGGGACTCAACCAGGTCCATTTCCGGTGAGGCGGCTTCTGGAAAAAGGAGTTCATCGCGAAGAGTCCCTCTTTCTCCAGAAATTCGGCCAGCCTCTGGCCCCGGGGGTTCCGCCGCCCATATCCAAATTGCCCCACCTTCAGCTCACAATCGCCTCTCCTGCCCAGCTTTGCGTTGAAATCCCCCATAACAACACTGAAATGGGTCTTCGAGGCATGCATGGCTGCACTGATGTCTTCATACATAGCCTCTACCTCCTCATCTGGGTGTGTCGAGGTCGGCGCGTAAACCTGTATGACCTTCAGCGAATATCTTTTGGATATTCTGAGTATAAGGAATACCACCCTGCTCGACACACTCCCGATGGTCTCAATGTTGTTGACGAGGGACTTGTGGACGAGAAACCCAACACCACCTTGGGACTTTTGGTCGCCTTCCCGGTAGTACAGCAGGTTACCAGACTTCAGGGTTATCGAGTCCTCGCCCTCTCTACGGACTTCAGATAGACCCATGATGTCCCAGCGTAACCCACTCATCTCTTCTTCCAGCTCTAAAATCCTCTCAAGATCTTGGTCGAGCCCCCTTACGCCCCCCGTCCGTACTGCCACCGCCTTATCCCGCCCTAGTATATGCTAGCGTGTGCGTAAAATCACGACACAGCGCGCGACGCGCACGCACACATTCAAGCCGTGAGCGGCACGTTTGTATGTAGATATTGTACTGTTCTTTGTGTACTGTGCTATGGATCAGCCACAATCACCCATGTACGAGTAAAGCTACACACTCAGGTCAAACAGTCGGATGGGTGACCACCACTCTAACCGCAATGTAGTGACGTATATTTCGGGCATTTCCATGCTTCGGAAGGCACTGACCAAATGTTTCAAGTAAGGACAAGGGAAGCTTGTTAGTAGACGATTACCGCAGCCTATAGCCACGTGCAACACAAGGGTGCGAGTGTTAAAATTACATGTAACAATGACAATTCTGGCTCTTTCTACATAATAGTATCGCCAGGCAGCGTGATGCTTATGGCTAGCCTATATAACAACCCTCTGACTTATATACAAGGAATTAAACACAGCAGATAACATGACATACTAACGAAGTGTACGTAATATCCAAAATGTGGTTGGAATAGCACACATCACCGGAGTTAGAGACTTAAAAGAAAAACCTTAATAAAAGTAAAGTTTTTTGAAAATAAGACCTGTAATTTCGAACAATAAAACACTATACCCAACCGTTCCTAGAAGTATTTACATAAACGTTTAATTCGGCCATCCAGCACGCTCATAACTCCAACTTAATCAACATCGTATGCCATAAACATGCTGAAGCAGAAATAACTACTGTGAGCACGGAACCGGGAATTCGTTGCTTCGTGCACTACTGCAGTTCACTGGAGGTGATAGACAAGGAGAGCATTGCCGGAGACCCTGGCTCATCGAGTACAAAATGACAAAAACTATGTATTATTTGATTAAATTCGAGATATCTTTAGACTACAACAGAGTACTTTCGAATCTTCAGAAGAATTTTTTTTTTACTAGTTAGCAGAAGTTACTACATTACCTATAATTATTGGACTGGCTGAAGTAGTCGCTACTACACACATCAAAAGTGTCTAGGGATATCTCAAGCATTTTCATACAAAGTATAGCTATTGGGGAGGCTGTAAAAATTAAAATATTGATACCAACGTAGAAATTTTTAGGACACAGAAACTGCTGCTGCAGAAATTTTAGCAAAATCAAACGTTTTTTTTGTAATATTCTTAACCTTTATCTTATGCCTGTTTCCTCGAGTTATTCTAAGATAATGCTGAGCATTATCTAATATCTTTGATTTTGCTAAAATTTTGAAACCTTTTAAAAGAAAAATCTGTCTTTTTTTTAACGTCCTTACGATTGTACAATAATGCTACCACAATGAATTTATTTATACAATCTGAAAGGGCAGATATAGCAGTTTCTGTGTCCTAAAAAATTTCTACGTTGGTATCAATATTTTAATTTTTACAGCCTCCCCAATAGCTATACTTTGTATGAAAATGCTTGAGATATCCCTAGACACTTTTGATGTGTGTAGTATGTAAATTATGCAATCAAATGTATCACTATAGTTTTGAACTCGAAACCCCTTGGGCAGCAGATTCCACACTGTCATATTTTTCTGTCTGTCTTATTAAGGGTAAGTTGCACCATAGTAGAAGTTAAGGTTAAAGTTAAAGTTTTTGTCAAATTTGACAATTTGACGACCAAAAATGACGTCGAATTGTCAAATTTAACAAAAAATTTAACTTTAACTTTAACTTCTACTATGGTGCAACTTACTCTAAGACTCAACAAAACCTGCAAGGTTTCGCCTACGCCGACCAACTGTAGGCCTAGCACGAACCGATGACGTTTTAAAGTCATAGGAAAAAGAAAAAAAGTATCGTTTACTTTTCGATTACCAAAACGTTAGCGGTTCGTGCTAGGCCTACTTTTTTAAACATCTGCATTTTGTCATGTTGTCCTCTTTTAACCACTGTTTGACAGTGGTACTCGATCAGGCAGGATCATCGACAATGCCCTTTTAGTCTATAGACGGAAAACGCTTAGAAAGATAAAAGCGATGTTGCGCAAAAACTGGATAGATGGCGTGACGTTAGCGGCCAGCGAATAGCTACATAATCTGGGCGTTAGCAATAACTTTAGCTGACGCAGTATTCGAAATACTAAAGATGCTTTCGAACCGGCTACTGCTGGTAGCTTTAAGCAGTTTATCTGGCAGATATGCAGCTAGGGTTTAGTTAAAAGAACAAAGCAAGTTTGTTTTTATTTGAAATTTTACCTACCTGGGAATCTATAATGTGATGTATGATGTTACAATATTCAGCGATAGGTAATACTAATCCATCTACATCTATTTTTCTTACCTTTCTTTCTCTACCGGAAGGTTGTCTGGAAGATATCGCTTTAAGCGATAACATATGTACATGATACATTGTACAACTAAATCTCTGTAAACATTGTTATGCAATTGTTTTGTTTGTGCAATAAAGTATATCTTATATTATGTGGAAAGTACATTTATTGCATTGCAGTGGTTATATGTTTTAATTATCATTTTTGTATACTTAGATTCGCTTTAGATTAGATTTATTTATTTATTTATTGATTTCTCGTATGTGATACATTGGTCTTAAGATTAATTAAAGTGACAATACGGATCCTGTCGGGCACAGCAAAAAGTAGGTGAGAGAAGGGCTTTTAGATATTTTAAGTTTATGTGAGCTTATCACCATCACCCATATGCAACACTAGGTGAAGCTGTTCTACGGTTTTCAATCAGGTTACAATTTTCATTAAATTAAAACCTATATTTTAGTGCAGTCTTTAAAGTACTCTTCCAGCGTATAGTAGCATTTCGATATAAGATGATCTTTCAGTTGTTTTAGGAAATCCTTTTCTGTATGAATTCTTGACTATCTCGGCGCCTCCGAACATTTCCTTGCTTAGTGGGTGTTTCAGATGTGTTATACACCATGCAGACTCGATGGTTTGGTAAACCGGTACGGTTTTGCACAAGACGACATTTTCCAATGTACACAACTTTAAAAATCGAAGTCGTTTGCCATCGAGTGAAATCTTGCAAAAAAACACGAGCAACTCAGATAACGGTGGAATGGTCGCAAAATGTTTGCTTCTGAATGTTCCGATCACCGGGTCGGCAACAGTCGTTATGCCTCTGACTATCCTGTTATGTATATAGTCTTGAACGTTATTTGTTTTTATGTAATATATTTTCAAAGACTGTTTATTTATTGATTAAGTTAAACAAGTCAGTTGAATAACCTTGTTCATAAAACGGCAATATTTCCTTCAATGAAATGGAAAAACCGTGATTTTCTCAACGTAAACCTCAAGCAAAAATAGACTATAAAATGAAGCAGTTTATATAAAAAGGCAACGAGAACCCCATGCGGCCATATTTAATTAAATAAAGCCGCGATTGAAACCTCTCGCCGCCGTGAGAAATCTAATATTTCAGCCTTTTTCTTGTTTGTCTATTAAGATTTTCTCTGCGGAACGAATAATGGATAAGAAAACTTCTTACTGAAACAGATAAGTATTTGAAAAATATATCATAACATCCACTGATGACTACCTATCCCAAACGAGGTAGTCAGAGATCAACGGAGCATCCAGAAGCTTACCCCCTCTCAGCGAATATGAAAAAAACGTGGTTAAAAAGGTTCTAGAAATAGCTTGTGATTTTAGAAATTGTTTCTCATCACCGGGGAGTTAACACGACTATATCTGCTTGGACTTCATAATGTCCAGTTTCCAAAATGTCCAACCTGAATTATGAAAAAATTTTTGGAATTGGACATTCTATACTTAAAGGCCCATATCCCAAGTGGGGAAGTCAGAGTCACCCTGATTGTTGCCATCGTGGTGAACGAAACATTCAGAAACCCACTTTTTTTAGTGCTTAACCCCCAGTGGTTAAGCACTAAAAAATCACAATGCTCTGAATTGCTAAAATCCCAAAATCTTCCGATTCCAAAGCCCTTACATGACTTGAATACCTACTCGAATAATGAGTCAATGCGAAGAGCGCGTGCAGAACCCAAAAGGTGCTACCTACCTACCTACAGCCTATAAAATATAATTTATCGTTTGTCTAATTAGCTATTAGAAGGTCCCTTTTATGTGAGATCGCAATTAATTTACAATTATGTACGAAGGGCTGCCCAAAGCCTTATTAAATAAAATGTTCAAAGTCTGCCTCCCCCATTCATTTAGGGCGATTTCTTTCTTTCTTGAGAGAATCTTTGATTACTTACCGAAAGTTAGAATAAGAATTACGGAATTTATTTAATATTTTTTTCTCTTATCTGACATAGAGCATAAATTAATATCAAATGATGCGCTAAGAAACATTAATTTACATATATACACATGCTCACGGACAACTATATCCAAAACAGCCATACCCCGTTTTGTAAATAGGTGGTCGTGCCTTCGTGGTGAACGGACCATTCAGGAGCTCGCACCTAGCCTAGTTAATATAAGCCCATCGTGCTATGAGGCCGATTATCCGAATTGGTTGATGTTTACCATCAGCAGAGAGTAAGCTGCATTATAATGAACATAAAGCTCCAGCCAAATTTCAACGAATATCTAGATAAAAATATGTTATCAAAACATTATCGGAAGAACTATGAATACAGACATGAAATCCCCAGATTTTCTCAATCTCCAGCGAGCTTGTTTAGCTTTAATATAGTGCTCCATAATTCACGTATCCACCGCATCGATCTACCGAAGTGAATATAAAATGTTCAATCATGATCCCGAAGATCAACTCCTACCCATCCCTCACCCCTGGAGCGACTCCATCCCGGCATTTGAATTTTTAATAAAGACTTACGTGGCTCGCTACCGCCTTTTTTTGGCAAAATACCCATCAAATATGCACTTAACAAGCCTCTTCAAAAGCCAAAATGTACTGTGTGATAATGAAGTCAACTTAATCAACACTTTTTCAGAGGGTTTACGTAAGGAAATATTTTAGAAGTCCCCAACCGCTGAGTGAAGCGTACACAATCCTTCTTTCTGGGTTTAATTTGCAGTATTCGTTGTGCTAGCGTTTAGGTACGTCGGTCGCTTCATCTGACTTGATTAATACTTTAGCAGAAAGTTTTCTCGCTTCATTGTAGCTTTTGTGATGCAAAAATGAGCAGCCGATCGGATGATGCTCTAGTTACTAGTTTATGCTGATGGCGGTAAATGTCAGTACTGCTTTGACATTTGTAAAGTCGTCAGTGAGTCTTTACTACTACAACCAATAATCTTCGGGTTATCTTCGGGTTACCTATCTTCTCTTATTAATTTTTGTGATTGGCAATTGGCGATATCCGGCAAGATCACGCGATTTAACTGTACTAGACTCCTTTTTTTAGTATGTCTTGAAATCACTAGTCTTTGCTAACAAGTCTCAGACTCTAGAAGCCCCTATAGCCGGAAGTGGCAAGAGTAACAGAAAACGCCATGAATAACGCCGGTCCGTGTCATAAATTCTGCCATAATAAAGCTATCGATAGCTATATTCTACCTAATGAAAAATTGACATAAATGAAACACAATTCAAAAGAAAAACTATTACATTTACGAAAAAAACAGTCAAAAAAACACCAGGTGATTATTTTCACGCCACCTTATTAGCACTGTTAAATAACAAAACGCCGCCACCACGTTGGGCGCCAAAGAAGTGGGGTTCGCGAGAAACTGAATTTCGCTGTAGTCCGGTGTAGAACTTTAATCACCGCTTAATTAAACTCGAGTAGCTGCACGTGACCACCCCCGGCTCGCTCCATGCATCAGCCGGTATCTCAGCGGGCGGTGGAAAGATAAAATATATCGTAGTAATTTCTTTACACTATCTTCTTAAACTGTGTCTTAAATAATAACAGCACTTAGACGCTGGGCAGTAATAAAACAGATTTATCTTGGGGAAAACATGATTTTGTATTGTAGACTAATGGTAATTACTTTCTAAAATACGAGCTAGAACTTGATTCAACTAGCTAGTTAGTAGAAAGCTTTCTAAGTTTGATAAATAACACAAACATACATATACATTTATGATGTAAATGTATACACGAAACCAACAAACCAATTGAATAATACAAGCAAAGCTTCAAAAGCTCGAAAAATTGAGGTTAGGCTAAATAAATACAAGTATTTCTCAACGCACGAACGTTACACGTGAAATTTATGAAGATAGTTGAAGGCTGTAATTTTACGCATTATATATCCCGTCCCGAGGCGAAGATGTGGACATTCGTCATCCGAGTTCCGCGGGCACGGACGCGCCTGTGTTCCCGTATTTTGAAAGGCTAGATAAACTCGTATCCGCTTACAGATTTATTTTCCGTACATAAATTTCTTACACGATTTCGCTTTACCTATCCCTAAAGCTTTTTGCGCGTTTATTCCACATAACCACGTTAACAACGCAATGGATATAACAATTTGTAGAACGGAACGAGAGAAAAGGTTACAAAAATTAATTAAAAGCTGTAAACATTTTGGAGTCCCACGTCGGGCGCCAATGCCGACTGCTCTACGGCGCTTAAACGTTCACATGCGAATATGTGACTTGCATAAAGAATACACTTTTGTTCCCTGTTTAACGGAATCGGTTTAATTAAAAACGTGACTCTACAGAATGTATGTAGGTCAGGCACTAGTTCTACAACGTGTTATAACGTGTGAAATATCCCCTATTTTGTGCGAAGAAAAATATCAACATTTGCTTGAGCTAGGAAAACAACGTGTTATGACGAACATCAAATCGACACGTAGCACGAAGGGGTATTTCTTTGAAGACTCAAAGTTGAGTTTTCACCCTCTGTAGTTGGAAACTATTTGAATTTAGCCCCTATACACGTCTTTATAGCAGGGCCGGAGCGTGACAGCGGACAATGATACATATTTATCTAACAATATTTATGGGCGTATAAAAGTACCGCGATTTTCTTGTCTCCTTTCATATTTAAAGTTTGGATGTTTTATAGGGGACAGATTGCTGAACGACTTTTGGAATCGATAGCAGAAGCTTCCAGTGAGAAGGTTTAGTTTTGTTTCACGTTTTGGCATGTTAGAATAGGATATTGTTGTTATTATGTGAACAAGAGAAAAATCTAATTCAGATTAATGTGTAACAATAGAATCACACAAACAGGACGCAAATAGTAATGATACATTTTAGACGATATCATTCACTTGTGTGAATTTACAATTATTGTACAAGTAATTAGAGCACATGACTGATACCTAAGGAGTTTAAGTGGTCGCCCACACCAAAATTGAATAAAAGAATTATTAACATAAGATAGTATAACATACCCTCACGACCATATCCCTAATGGGTAAGTCGGAAGCACACTGATTGTTGCCGTCATCGTGAACGGAACATTCAGAAGCCCACATTTAGCCGAAGGAATCTGAATCAAACGTGGTAAGGGGTATCATACCGCTGTTATCCAGGTTGCTTGGGTTTTATATCGGTGTTTACCATCTCCGGAGAGTTAGCCGCAAATTGTACAGAACACAAAGTAGGTGTGTTCCGGACAGATTTAATCTCGGAACCACCGGGTTCCGAAAAGTAAAAAATAATTATTATTGGTGTACAATATTTAAAAAATATGTTAAGATTTATTAACATATTTTTTTAATATTGTAATAGCTTTCTCCCAATTAGTCTGCACTAAACCACACCAGTAAATAATCCCCAAAGAATAATAACTTTTAGAAAACTGCACTCCGTTATAGTTTGGAGCTTTTTCTCTCTGTACTAATTACTCATCTGCCTTCTCTCATTGTGTAAAATCCTAAACCTTTGCAATACTGTAGGTCTAGCACGAACCGCTAACGTTTGGTAATCGCAAAGTAAACGATATAATTTTTCTTATCCTATGCCCGCTATGCCCGTTCATTAAAACTATACAGGGTGGCCGGGGAGTTGACGTCCGGCCTATATAGGTAGGTAACAGCTCAGAAATGCCCAATTGATCACCTAAGCTCAGCTGTAAATTTTTAAATAAATCTCATATTATGCCTAACTAACCAAGATCGCCAAAGTCTAGAAAAAGCAAAAAAACAGTGACCACATCTTTTATATCTTAGGGACATACGCTTCGGAGTTTCACCGGGGCCCAGCTAAGCCTCGTCTCATCCAAATTTGTCCTGCTGAGATGTTATCATCCCCAGCCCCGGGCAGCTCGATCAGTCGACGCGTTTATCAAAAATAGGAAAGGGTGTGTGGGGTGAAATTGCCGGATACGAGGTTTTTAGGCGTGTGACGTATTAGATTCTGACAGTATTTGCTGCAGTGTACTTTTGCAGAGGAATTGTCTGCGTATTTTATTGTTTTCAAAGTATTTAAATTCTTTTTTGAATTTTTACTTTCAAATCTAGCAAAGTGAAATCGCTTATCTATTATGGAAGGACCACGCAACTCGGATAACAGCGGTAGGCTCGCTCCTTACTACGTTGGGTTCATATTCCTTTGGCGAAATGTGGGTTTCTAAGTGTTCCGTTCACCGTCCATAACGGTAAAAATCTGTGTACCTAAGACTACCCCGCTATCGATGTATTCCCCGAGTCGTGAGCGTATGTTTATGTACTTGTCGTTCCGCGCATATTTGGCAACATTTCCAATTCGCGCGCACACCTGGCAACATAACCTTTTGACACTTCAGTCTCTGGGTGGCAAGGCACTCTTTTCGGATTGGTCTATTTTGGTGGTAAAGTGCAGTGAACGCAGTGTGGTGGCGCTAGTATCCTCCTCCCTAGTACCTCGCGCGACATACTGATATTAAAGTGAATTTCTTACTCATTTCTGAACTATCTTCAAAGTTTGGAAGGTTTTTGAAAACCAAACAATAAATATAAAATTCACACTCATACATAAGTGGGACAAACTTTTTAAATACAACATTAAAACGGGTCCAAGTTTCGTAATAGCCCGTAAATAAATAAAGATACGGTCCTATTAAACAAAGCTAGGGTAGTTCGTAAGCCCAGTTGACGCCCCGGGGGTAGCAGGTGGTCGCAGGGCCGGTGAGTTACCTCGACAGATGTGAGACGACACATCGCCCGGTTTTAATGGGACTCGGTGACTGCGATGAGGGCAATTGAGGAGACACTACGGACTGGAACATGAGTTGAAGTTTGTGACTGCTTTTGGATATGACAAGGTTGAAAATACATCCTTAGTGCCGCACCAAAAAAGGTCATTCATACTACACACAAAGGTCTAATAGGAAGGTAAGTAGGAATATTTGCTAAAATGATGACTTTAAGACATTAAGAAATTTAACATATTATTTTTTACTTTTATGTTTACACACACTAATGTTAAGTAGGTACCGAATTATCAATAGTGCCTCTTGCAAGAGCACTGTTTACAAACAACAACCGACCGGCTCTGGAAGTCTATGGCTGAAACCTATGCTCACCAGTGGACGTCAGCTCTTAGTCACTCATTCTAGCTGTTTGCTAATTATGCCTATGTACAGTTCAGTAAATTACCGCAACATGGGTAACTTACTACACAGTTTTCCTGCCTGAAAATTGTGTAAACAAAAAAATATCCCCAAAACGCACTCGGTGTGGTCACCATTGCCGCGCAACTTTTACGTAAGTGCGGAAAGGTGTCATACGTGCGAGCGAATAGGCACCACATTAGCGCAGGTGCTTCGCGAGGGCCAAACGATTAATCTTTGATGCTCCAAACTGGGTGAATGCCGGCTATTTTTGGGGTATCATCTTACTTATTTTGCTGGCTCAGCGAACCGGAAGTCGGAGCTGTTACGGTAAGATTCGCTTGTTATTATATTTCTGGGTCTTAATCTATTTTATAGACTTGTAATCACACTAAGTTTATGAAGGAACGCATCGAAAAAAAAATACAGTTAGCAAAACATTTTACACATACCTAACACATTTGAAAAATGATGACAAACAAAGTGCAAAAAAAAAATGTACAATTCACACAGCAACTCACAGACGTACAATTTTTTTTTTCGTTTGAAGAGTAGCTTCCGTTCAGTCCAGAAAAATATTTCAAAATTTAACTTATTGTAGAAGATAATATTAATTTGTGGCTAAGTAATTAGGAGTACAAATGCGATAGAAAATCATTGAGATTTCACCTACTGGAAAGCGACGAGACGATGCGATCGACGATGGAGCATGCTTGCCTGTGAATAACATACTCAATACACTTTCATTCTGAAGTTCCTAAATTTTACTGATCAGGAAACTCAGACTCCGGTAGATCATTCTCCAATACTCAGTAAAAACGCGTACTCAAGATAAAAACGTACGGTCAACCTTCCAAAGAATGAAATAGTTGCAGAGTCGGCAATTAAAACATCTATTTCGTATAGGGTAACTTCGCATTTCAAAGGCGCACTGTGTGACCTATTTATTTATTTGAACAGGAAAGATCACCACGCGACAGTGAAGGATTGCCTCTTTTAAACAAATGATGCCGTCTTTTTTGTACTGCAAGACGCATCATTTACACATCCTATCGCAATAATATGATAAGATGTGTTTCAAATTCTTTGGAGAGTTGTTGCAATCTTTCAAGAAATATCCTGGTTTAATATAATAACACATTCATAATTTTGAACAAAGAGACTGATAGCCTAAGTCACAGCAGCTCCGGTTTATGTCAGGAGCACGATTCTCTAGGTTTTCGACGAAAAAGTATGTCTACGAGAAAGAATAAAAAAGTAAATCGGCGAATCCAACTCGGCTGGGCAGCGTTCGGGAAACTTCGCAACTTTTTATTTTCCAATGTTATCTCAGTGCCTCAAGACAACAACCTGTGTGTGGTTGATGAGTCTCAGATGACATGGGAGAGTCAGTGATGACTTTTGGATCTAGAGACGTGGTCACGCCATCACTACACAGGCCTCATAAGAAAGCTCGAGGTCCTTCAACGTGCAATGGAGAGGGCTATGCTTATGCGAGGATATTAGGTATAGTTATTAAAAAAAACTACTGTATCCTCAAAGATGCGAGAAGAAAATAATTGAGCCGTACTCAATGGCGTGGCAAATCGCCTGGAGCTATTGCCCAAAAGCAAAATGACATGTCAATATTAGCATATTGAAATAAAACAGAATGTCTGATGCTAATGACGTACATTATTTTCCATTTAATCTCAATTGAGGGGCGAAGGTGTCGCTCAGGGAACATTTGGCTGACTTATTTACAAAAACAAGTGTCGTTATGAAAATTGTAACAGGATCGGAGGCAGGAGTTTGAAGACGTGTTGTAATTGTAGAACACCTCAAAAACGTGATGTTTGGCTTGGTTATCACTAGCAGCAAGGCCAAGAAAAAAGTTTTAAGTTTACCAAATTTTTTTTTCGTTAATTGAGGGTTGTGATTATTGCTTGAAGGCTGATATTATAAGCATTCTGGAGGGTGCCTGTTGCAGCTTTTAACTCTTTACAGTCTTAGAAGCTACAATGAGAATTTTAAGTCGAGTTGGAATCAATTTTACTAAACTTTAGGAGAGAGGAAAGGATGTTCTCGGCATGCAGAGAATCTATAGGGAACATTAACGCAGTATAACCCAATCATATCAAGTTCCCCTGATCCAGATGAAGACATCAATACATTTCACTTTAATTGTAACCCCTTAATTCTCTTGATACTTGTATCTCTTCCCTCAAGTATCAACCGCTGCCACAGTCTCGACATCCGCGATGCTCGTTATACGAATCTATTCGTGCGTTATTAACGTCTCATGCAATCATTTGTGGAAATGTCACATGTAAATCAAATGAATGATACATGTCTCCTGTTCGCAAACGATATGGCACTTTGAATCACCATTTCCACATCGTATTATTATTGCCCACAAGCTCTAAATCTAAAGATAACGCGCTTCCACGACGTGGGAGGGCCATCAAAATCCCTTCCTATGTTTAAAATAAAAATTTAACCCTAAAAGCAGTTTCATTTTATGAAGGTTCTTTATGTCGCACCGTAGATGCATTTATTTGTTTTTGTAAAATTGTTATAACCTCGTTTCACAATTTCGTACTTTCTTTCAACGTCGCTTTATATCACCTCTGCGGGGGTTTTACCTATTAAGTTTCGTGAATTTGTTTTAATTTTGTACGATCCCTAATTTATAACGAATTTCGCTTTGAATTTGTACAACACCAAACATTTGGCTTTTAAAATTAAGCCGTTTTGGTAGGAACGCATACGAAACTGAAGATATTTTATAATGGTTAAGCCAAAATGGTGCGTTTAAACTACTGGCTTTGCAAAGATCCGGTACACGAAAAAATATATGCTCGGTAGCAATTCATATGGTGCCAACAATGGTTCGCAGAAGAACAAGTTATAAAACGTTTACTTGCGTATTAAAATGTTTTCCTCAACCGAAAGGTTTAAAATTTTACACATCAACCTGGGAAGCACACAGTGCCGCGCTAGGCTAGTAGACAACCTGTTTTTAATCATAAACATATATTCTTAATACCTACAAATATTTCTAAAGTGCATAGCTACTTGTAGTAGCTAGTCGTAGAATTTGCCCCTTACAATATGCTGGAACTAGAAAACTGTCTGAATTTCAAAGGGAAACCTAATGTTAGAGAAAAATCGCAGATGTGATTTAAATCTGGACGTTGTGGTCAGAGTCTTCAGGCCTCTGGGAATCAACTTAGCTCATTTTTTATTCCTAGCAAGTTTCTTTCAATGCTAGTTTCAAAGGAACATTTTCAGCATGAGAAAAGGCAACAATACATCATTTCAGCAGCTATATGGAACAGCGGAATTCTCAAGATGTAGCGAGAGAGATGACAACTAAGAAATAAAATATATCGCCCCCGGGCAGCGTTGAGGAACACTTGCACCACAATGGCGCATCAAGTTTGTTTTCAATCTTCACACAAAGTGAAACAAGAAGCATAAGTCTTGGTGTTCTGTACAGGGAATAATTTCCAGCGAAGTATACGCTTAAGTTCAAGACGGCATTCATGAGTATGCGTGCATACTGAGTCTGACCCATGCTTTACATTTAAGTTGCAGTGAATTGAAACTTAAGTAATTAACCCTGATTGAACATCCACCATCGTAATCAAGTCGCTTCGATTGATGGGTGTCGTCCAAAAATTGCCCACTCAATCGAACACATTATTGTGTAAGAAAAAGAAAAAGATCTCGACACCAACAATTTTTTGCATATAGTAGTTCATACATCCAGAAATCCGACCCCATGTTCGAAAGTGTGTCACCAGCGAATCGATAAATTAACTACTATAGTTCCCTTACTTGAGCTGACTCCTTTTTCATCCCGCAGCGAGCGGCCGCCTAACAAAGATCAATATCTCGGAAATGAGCGCAACCGTGCGCGAACTCCAGCTCAAATCCTTCCACCAATAACTTATTACAATAGCATTCGGTGTTACTCAACTGTGAAGAGTGAAACAATAGTTTTTCCTGCTCCTCGGCGTCTGGAGCTGTGCTTGGAAACTTTCGATCTGGTTATCGCAGACGTAAATCAATTTGAATCATGGCAGAGTTCGGTCCCTGCTGAGCCCTTTTTCTGACTTGGGACCGAGTATACGGATTAAGGGACCGCTGACCGTTGCGTAATTGGCGTAATAGTTGCGTGATTTATAGGATTTATGGAATTTATGGACGGAGTTTGCATTTTCTTATTTCTCATGACTGCTTTGTTGAGAGAATATTGGATTTTGCTTGCGAATAAGAGAAAGAAAGTGTGCAAGTGTGAACAGTGCTTGTCCTGGAATCCTTGGTCTTACGATACAGAGATTTTGTAAGAACAAATTCGAAAATTTGAAACACACCATCCAACCTAGAGGTTCGTAAGGTTCTAAACTTTCCAAAACGTTTAAGTGACTCTATTATTATGTAAATCACATCATTGCATTAGTCTCTCATCACATGGTATGTTACTACCCGGCCAAAATACGTAAAAACATTCATGAATGTTTGTCTGGGCCCGGTCTGTCTGGAATCGAAGACACGACTCAGGATCAGAATTACAGCTACTACAATTATAAATACTAGTACGCAAGCTAAGTAGCATCTGCTATTTACATACCTCGTCTCACAGATTTTACAGTAGAGTACCTCGTACTTAAGTAAATATATTTTCAAACCCAAAGGAAAGCAGAACACCGCAACGCTAATGACTAGACCACAGAAATGTAATAACCTTTTCTCTGGAAGGCACACAACGAAAGTAAAACAATGCAAATGTACCAGTATAGCTCTTTTTAATAACAACAGCACGAGGTATAAAAGTAATAATGGAAGAGAATCCGTCAAAATGCGCCATTTCGCCACAAATGCGACCATCCATCATAGGTAATCGGAAACGATCATTGCAAAAATGAGTATAATTTACTGGGCTGCGCATTTTACAGTCGGTCCAAATTGCTGTCATTACATTCTACATGACACTGTGGTGCACCATAACGATAGCCATTCCATTTCGCAATATTTTGGTATTCGATGGGACTGCGTAATGAGGCTCTGCTCGCCATGCTACACTACTCGCCGAGTTTTCTTTAGAGGAGGACCAATGAATAATTTTTCATCCCGGCGCCTTTTTTTAATAGGAGACGGGCATTTCGACCCTCCAATAACAATTCTCTCCATCACTCGGTACTGCTTCTCCGAGAACGGTCTGAGCACTGCGAAACTTATGCCCATTGCTTTGCCTTTTAGTAAATCTTCTTTCAGCATTGTATTTTCAAATAGCCGCGTCTTGATATATCTCAACAGGTTATCCATGTCCAAATTAGACAGTTTAAGGAGAGCAGCGATGGCTATTTTGTCATGGTCTTCTGAATCCTTTAGCTCAACTTCTAGCTTTATATCGTCTTCCTGAGATGGATATATGATTTCTTGCAATTGGAACCTATTGGGACCAGCTCCAGACATGAATGCGCATCTAAAGTTGTTCTGCTTGCCAACAACTGAGTTCAGCCAATCAGAGTTACGTTCTAGAGAACCCAGTAGGAAGTTGATGAAGTCGCTTACTTCTTTCTGTTTCTTGTAAGACGCAATCGCGGCCAGAGCTAAATCGGGAAGGGAGTCGACGCTCTTCTCGCTCGGCTCGCGACTTCTTTTGACGGAAGGCTTTTTAGAAGTCATCGTAACAGGCAACCGCCTGAACAACTTTAAAACATTTCTTGCGACGTTCGTAAAGTACTTGTTCTTGTTACGGAAAATTTTGCTGGTTTACGGAAACACTGGAGTTTAATTTTGTTGGCTGACGTTTGTCATTTCCAAATGAAGTTTGCGTGGCCGTTGTCAAAATTAATCTTGGTTATGAAATTCCACGGAGGTTATATTTTTACTGTTTTATGCTCTAAGGTTTTTATGCTACTTATTTCTGAGGTCTTTTGTTATCAAGGCTGAATTATTTAATTGAAATGCAAGGGTTATTAGTAAGTCAATAAAGCTTATGATCTAGTCTAGTCTATAATATCTCAAGCAAGGCGCTTGGAGGTCTTAGCCAGTCTAGCGATAATTATGCCGACGTAAGCCGTTTACTCGAACCCACTGAGCCGTAGCGACTGTTACCAAGTAAGATGAACGCCATAGCTACAAGACTGGCAATAATCACTACAAAGTCGCCTTCCCTGTCCTTATGTTTGCGTAAATCTTTAAAACTACGCAACGGATTTTGATGCGGTTTTTTTTTTATTAGATAGAGTGATTGAAGATGAAGGTTTATATGAATAATATAATAGATAACATCTCATTGCACCCGTGCGAAGCCGGGGAGGGTCGCTAGTAAGTGATATAACACAGAGTTATTACAAATGATACATGAACTATTACAACACACAGAGTTATTACAAATGATACATGAACTGCATATTTCCACGCTGCAAGTTTGCCGTCAAATGTTAGGCAAATGAAAACAAATTTGATTATCAAATCTTCATTGAATTAAGACTCTCATAGATCCACAGAATATACTTGTATTGTACTACTGTCATAGTCTTCGGCAAACTTTGAATCTATAGAACTAAAAAAAATACTAAGGCCTGAGCAAGGCAACCATAAAAAGTAACCTAAGCTTAAGGTTGAGTAAGGTTTTAGATGACCTACCTAGCCTGTAGTTGAGTTATCGAAAACCACAGTTCTTTAATCAGTATGGGTAGGTAGATAGATAAACACTTTATTGCACACGAAATTAAGACAATAAATTGTGAGTCATAAATCATCACGTGAATGTACAATTCAGCCGGCCTTATTGCTAGAAGCAATCTCTTCCAGACAACCTACAGGCAGAGGAAATATGGAAATTACCTACTTATTGCTTTTGGCCTTCTCTTTTTTTTTTCGAGGGGAATCCTTTTACGGACGTCCCGCCCTTTGGGGGACCAACTTAGCAGAATGTGGGTTCTGTCAATGCGTAACGTACACCTACTACCTACCTACCTACCTAGTAATGACAGCGCCGACAAGATCTAACGGATTTTTCAATCTACTCTTTGGCTAGGCCGTCTTTTGTTTCGGGATAATTATTCCGTAGGGCAATGAACCCTGCGATGTTACGAGGTCAGTGTTGCCAACACGCCTTTAACTGAATCCTGGCGACCTTAGACAGATTTTTGAGTGTTAACATAGCTTACGATGTGATTACAAAAATACTCATTACCTGCCACCTACAATATCCAATACCTACTTAGGTAGGTATTACCTACCTAATTGAGTCGTCTGCATACAAAATAAGATACCTACTACGAAGCGAAATATTAAAAATTACTTAATAAATGTCAATAATAAAATGGAAGTTATCCAACTTACCTACATAGGTACCTTTATAGGTATTTTTGTTAACAATAGCGAGCAGTTAGTTTCGATCTTAATTAACCATTAGACCCTTATGTGCCTAAATGGGTTAAAGGTATTTTATTATGAAAAAAGGGTTGTTGGTTGTTATAAAAAGTGCGATTTTTAATTAATTGAAAAACGCACCAACATTCAACGAGGTAGGTACCAACTAGTAAAGTGCCGTCAAGTAGGTAGGTACCATCAGGAAATCACGACAAAAAAAACTCGACCTTATTCCCTGACAATACAGGCCATAATAACAACATGGCCATGCAACATTAGACCAAAAATATTTCGCCGATTCTAAATAATAGCACTGCAGCAGGTAATAAGGAATTGACTAATCAAACAACTTACAGACGCGGAACTCAGTTGTTTTAACAAAAACCGTGCAAGCACGCCTTGAATACGGCTCTCGATGTGAACTACTGCTTTCAGAATCGAGGTCAACCACCCGATCACACTGCATACAATATATCACACGACACTCAGCTACTCAGCTTATTCATACCTAGTCAAAACAATATTTCTAACTTACCGAAAGCATTCACAGTGTTCCGTTACAAGATTCGCTCCAACGGCAGCGCCAATGCGTTCACGACACACACACACAAAAACACCGTAGTAAACGTCATAACCAACGTTTACATCGTGAATTTCACCAAATAACGTTGTTCTTTAGAACTACAAACAATATGAGACACGGAGCACTACTTCTAAATGCATGTCACACGAGCACAAGCCACAAAACGTACGCGAACCATATAAAAAACTTATTTTTTTAGCAAAGACAGGCCTAATCACCACTCCTTTTCTCTCACGTATTTCTCTGATAGCGAACAGCTGCGTGGTGGTTACTGTACCAAAACAAAACTAGTAGTGACATCTAGTGTAGTCGGTTAAAAACAAAATGCACAATTTTGTTGTACTAGCACAACCATAACTGCGCTTTCGAGCTAGCATAAAGTTTTGAGTTTTATAGACAGATGACGCTCCAAGCCACTAATTGATGTTGTAAGATTTCTTATTCCGGATTTGATTCTAAATGCAGTAGCTAGATGAAATAAGAAAAAAAAATGCAATCAGGCCTCTAATCTACTCCTGATCAAGTTTAAAACAGGGAAAAACATAAAACTTGGGCTAAACTGCGACGTGTATTAGGGCGCAAATACATAGAGCAAGTACTATTGGGACGTAACAATAAGCAAATCAAACGATACCAGCATCCTGTTGTACTATTCCTACTTTGAAAAAAAGTAAAAAGAACAAAACGATAACTCCGCCGTAACAGTGACTTAACACTGCCGTGACCAGGATTCGAACCTGGGTTACTACGGCCACAACGTAGGGTCCTAACCACTAGACGATCACGGCTATCGGAGCAGATATGTGACACTCCGAAATTAGTAACTTGCTTTTACTATGGCCAAATAATATGGTTTGTCCGATGTCACTTTGCGCTACTACGCCAATAGCCCAATAGTTTTACAACTCCGAGATTTGAATGGAATAGTGGGACTATACTCGAATTTTTAATTGTAGTCAGTGAAATGACATTTTCAGTGTGGCAGGTTTTCAGTCCCAAATAAATAGTGATGTGGTTAATCGAGTTTTTACAATTAAAAGTTAATCGACATTACAGCCTGGCAAAAAAGTCGTAGTAAATGACCACGTCCCACTTCCATATGTCATTACTGGCAACACACACTGGTCAGACTTTCGTTTTGAGACAGAGGTATTTCGGTAAACTGTATTTAGTAAATAGATTTTCAGTTTCAAAATGTTTTGTTTCTGTATTATATTATTTACAGGTAAGAATTTCGTTTATTAACAGGTCATACAACTGGAAAAGTTTGGAAAGATACAACAGTAGAATCTTCCATACAAGTGTTTTCTAAAGGTTTGACTACAGGCCTAAAGGGCCCAACCGGCAAAGGACGACGCCTTATAATTTCATATATAGGCAGTGATGAAGGTTTTGTAGATTCCGGTTTACTTATTTTTGAATCAAATAATAATAGTATGGACTATCATGAAGAGATGAATTCAGAATCGGAGTCGGAATCAATAGCAACCGTAACGAATAAAAACGTATATAATAACTTGTATTTTGCTGACTTTCAAGTGTTAATTCCCCTGAACCTCTTTGAAATTTTTTTTCCAGCTATGGTTATAATTTTTTAATGAGAAGTTTTAATATGGAGGTAGGGCCCATATTTCTTATCGTAATTATTTAATTCGTTTTGTACACTATTAAATATTTACAATTATTTAAAAAAGGCTTTGATACCTCATAAAATAAATCATGACTAAATGTCTAAGTCTAGTGATTGCCGAACGTCACTATTGTAGCGGGTCACCCTTTTTTGTATCAGTCACTGTCAGGGTTCCCAACTTGGGGGTTTTCCCCCTAGATTTAGGGGGTAAATAAGTGCGATGGGATTTTTTTAGGGGTCTGAAATATTTAGGGGTATTTTCAGGGATTTTTTTAATTTCATATTTTTGAATTTTATAATATCAATAATCATTTTTCTTGCATAGTGCCTTCTTTTTTTTAACTTAAACTTACGGATGTTTGACATTAGCTTACGTTAGATAAGATACCGCCAAAAAATAGACTAATAATCTTACGGCGACGACTGTTATTTCGATTCGATTTGAGATTGTTTGTTTGCCCTGTGTATCAACAAGAGACCTCCTAATGATGTCCAAGGAAAATTTTATTTAAAATTAGTTGAAAACAATTTTTAGGGGCGAATCAAAATAATTAAGGTCATTTTAGGGGTTTTTGTCACTGACTTAGGGATAAATATTTTTGAGAGTTGGTAACACTGGTCACTGTTGAAGTTGTCATTTCGCTGACTACAATTATTAATCGTACTATACAGTGAAATTAAAGACTTGTACATACATGGGGACTTAACCAAATCCTACATAAATTATAATTCGAAAGTTTTTGTATGTGTGGGTGTGCCGTGTTGTTATTTCACGTGAAAACTACTGGATGGATTTTATTGCAACTTTACAATAATATGAATAGGTACTTAGCTTATGCATATGAATAGCGCAAAGGCTACAATTTATAAAGATACTAGCGGCCGCCCGCGACTTCGTCCGCGTGGACTTAAGTTGAAAAAAATACATTTAGGTATTTATATGAGTGGAAGGTGGGAGGGGAGGCCTTTGCCCTACAGTGGGACAGCATAGGCTGAAAATGAATAATAATAAATAAACAGGTATTTTTATATAGGTATTTTACGTATTTTTTTATTTATTCTTTTCAGCACATTGTTACGAAAGTGCGACATTGTTTATCAGTTTTATCCCATAATAATATTTAGTTATAATTATAATAAACAATATAAACGTGTTGGCTTTTTGCTGTAAGTTTGTGTCTTGTTCTGTAAATAAATAAATAAATAACAAGCTGGACTATCTTCAACTCGTTGCTAGTGGTGGCAAGGCGGCGGGGATGCTGGCAGCGTTCCCTCGCTGAACGGCTATACTCAGCTGTGCTCAGCCGTTGAGCGAGGATAAAGCAAACTCTCCGGTCTCGTGTGGCTGTTCGGAGCAGGTAGACCTTTTAGGAAGGCTTTAGTATAAGGGCCTCAAAGCCCAAGCGGGGCAAATACCTACGTCCCTATAGTTGTTCGAAATCAAATCGTATCGCACGTTGAGTCCATTTTAATTGGACTGTAACTGGAATTGTTTAGGTGGTAGGTGTTCATTTATAGGCTGCTGCAGTAACCGCTAACCATCAGACTGTCTGCAAGCTAAGTACCTTGCCACCGTTATTATGAAAAAAAAAACATGCAGTCTGGGGCGTCAATCAGGCAAATTCGATTTTGGTTTCCTGTTGTCTTGAAACTTCCAGAACGCAGCACAATCACATGGAAAACCGGAGGGCTTTACACTCTGTCTTGCTTGACTAGAGCTGATGCCTTTCACCGTGCTTGCAGGGTGGAAGAAGCTAAAGTCGCTGAAAGCAGTGCACACAGAGCCCACCTATCGATCTTGGCTAGTAACAACTGTTGCCGCCTTTGTCAATCTTATGGTGGATCCACACAGCCCGGCGACATAGGCCGGCAGCCAAACCGCCGGCCTAGCCGCCGGCTTTGTGCGCGGCAGGCGCAACAAAGCTGGCGGCCATTATGCCGCGGCATAATGCATAATGCCGGCATCGCTGGAACAGTCAACAGTTAGGTTACAGCTTTCGATGGGGTTTTTTTATTATAAAAATATATATTATAATAGGTATTCAAAATGAGTTACTTGGTCTCATCCAAAATCTTCTTTTATATTTCTTTTTCTTTCGACATAAAATATTTTACCAAAATTGCAGCAGCAGCGATGTTATCGTCCATGTTTGCGGCCTCTTACTTCACCAAAAGTCACAAGACAAGTAAACTGAGATGAGAACACCGATTCACAGCGGCGGTTGCCGGCGTCTGCCGGCGGCGCTTGCCGGCGGCTGTTTGTGGTAAGCCGCCGGCAGTGCCGCCGGGCTGTGTGGATCCACCATTATGCATCAGCACGTTAAGTCATCTTGCATTTTGTTTCTCGAGAAAACCCGGCGGCATTTAAGTGTTGGCTTCGGCCTCACACAAACCTCAAAGGACCCCGCAACTGACGGCCCCTAAATTTATGATTACCTACCTTCAAAATAAATCCCGATTGTAAACATGTAAAAATCACAAGATGAGATTTTCTAGTAGGCGTGCCAGGGCAAATTAACAATATGCATACTCAGTTTTTTGTTAATTCTTTTTTCTTCGCCGGTAATCGAACCTGCTGGTTTTAAAAAATATACACGCTGTGCTATGATGCCACCTTGTAGTCTCTCAACTTAGCCCTTCGAAAGCTAAGGGCTCAAACGTACTGTTTGAAACTTGAATTATTGGCGCCAGTCAATGTTTTACCTGCGATTAAGAGGGCTAGGTTCAGCTTCGTATTATAAATAAGAAATATAGGTATTCAATTTTTTTTCTCGATTTCCAGCTAGGGAATAAGTTTTTTTAAATATGAATGTGTAGTTTTGCTAAAATCGGCCTCGACTCTTTCGATCATTCTTCTATATTCTACAAACATAGTTTAGGATTTGGCCTACCACGCCAACATGAAAAACTCAACCAGTCAAGAAATGCGAAAGTTTGATGTTATGTTGTTTGTTCGTTCCACTTTCACGTAAAAACAAAAAGTAACAAAAATCAATACGTTCGTGAATTATTTAAGAAAGTTATTAATTTCGAAATGTTATTATTCGGTGAAGGAATTTTTGATAATCTATATATATAAAAGAAAGTCGTGATAGTTACTCCACTTATAACTCAAGAACGGCTGAACCGATTTAGCTCAAAATTGGCATGGAGGTAGTTTAGAGCCAGGAGAAGGACATAGGATACTTTTATATATTTTTCTTTTTTTTTGCTTTTTTTTTACTTTTTTTTATTTATTGCCCATGAGGCGGAACAAAGTTCGCCGGGTGAGCTAGTAAATTATAAATGTCTGTCTGCCCCTATCTTCCACATTGCTTTACCTGTCAAGGTCCATGTGAATTCTAGTACCTTTTTTAGATGCTAAGTCGTCATGTAATGCAATTGAATAAATAAATAAATAAAACTACTGAATGGTTTTCAAAGAAACTTTACAATATTAGCACCAGGCTGCAATACCATACCATTGGGCTATGAATACCAACCCCTCGATTACCTCAGTGGGCCAGCCTCAAAGTGCCGGAGGCCTTGGGAGCTGGAGGCGTACGCACTGGCGGCTGTCTACCGTTCGATGGCCGCCAAGAAGGCTGCGGATGAGCCCTTCTGCCCTGAAGAGCGGGAGGCCATCCGCAAACACACCTTCACGCCTTTTTCCCAACAGGGTAGGCAGAGACCACTTCCGCAACAGCAAACAGCACAAACAGTCACAGGATAGCCTGGTCCAGCTGTGGACGGCGGACCTAAGAGCTGTCTTGCCTTACAGACGCTGTTCTTGTAAATGCAATTGGGCCGTTGCGACAGTTCAATAAAAGCAATTTGACAACCAACAAACATTTCGATCTTCAGAAGATGGGTCCCTCGATTCAAAACTTGGTTTGAATAGTACATTTTGCTTCTTTCAAAATAATAAATTTAATTCCGTAGGACACGGGAAAAAACCATGCATTTTCCTTGTGTTGTAACTGAAAAAAAATCAACGACCTGGCGCGTAGCCTTTCCTACGCTGATGGCTCCGTAGCGTAGCAACGACATACATAAGGAGCAAAGGGTCACAGTTAATGAAACGTACACACATCATTGCTATTGTTTATTGATTTAAAATACAAAACTTAGTGACATAAAGCTCTATCCTTTTATTGTTACAGTGCCTGCGAACTGACAATCCGATAGGAAATAAACATTTAGCTCATCACGCACCGGCACATGTCACACACCTCACATAACTCCATGCTGTCACAGTATAAATAAATAGTAAGTATAGTACATTACATACTCAAGCGCAAACATCTAGGGCCATTCTTGAGTAATGGATTTAGTTAGAACTATTCAAATAGGTTGGTGTTTTACGTGTGTATTATCACTTAACTTTCCGACTAGCTGTTATGTAAAATATAGCAATGGTTCGACAGATTTCCCATTTTTATTACAGATAAATACATGTTTTTTATATTAAAAACATACAAACAAAATAAAATTCTATATAACATCAGATTCTAATACATTTGATTGATGTTCTAATTTAAAAGGAACAGACAAAAATACTCATATAACACGCTTACATAGTGACATAAAAATATACTTCCCTCTCTTATATCTGGAAATCTGCCGAATAACTTGTTTTTGCCCTTACATCAAAATTAAACAGTCCCATACCTATTTCTTATACTCCTTCTAACAATCCTATAACCTCATGAAGCAGAAAAGTATTACAGTAAATATTATACAGATATTCGAAAAATGTATAGTACAGAACAGCAAGAGTAGAAATAGATTCAAATCTACAATGAAATGGGTGAACCTAGTAGTCAGCACTACAAGAAATAAACGTCGAAAAATACTTTAATGCTTCATGTACGAAATCAAATAGCTTTACCATACAAACGCTTTATTTCGATTTTAAAATAATTACATACACAATCGAGGGTATTTTTTTATAAAAATTCACAGCAACATTACGCAGTCAGTACGAAAAAATTCTGCTATTTGTCGTAATGTCATTTTTAGCCGCTCCACTCTGAACTTGCGTACCTTCAGTCGATAATTAACTAAAATAATTAGAAATAATAATATTTTCCTAAGCTTAAGTTCAGAATAAAGTTGCTAAGCATTGAACCCGCTACTTATGAGACTTATAATCATATACATAATAATGGACGTCATCGAACTCATGCCATTAAATTACACTAATATAGTGAAAGAGTCGGTATTGTTTGTTGTCAAACGAATACCCTATTAAACTAAACCTTGCACTAACACTATGTGCAATTTTAAACTATGTATCACAAGCTTTAATAAATAAGAGCTGGACGAGCTCTTTCACTCCGTTCGAGAAGACGCAAAGGACTCTTAGCTTGAATTATATTTAAGCAGATCGTTCATAGTACAGAGTGGGTAGTATAACTTTTCCAAAAAGCTAGTAGCGCGGTTGTTTGTCTTTAGTGGTATGACAACTTAAGCAGCGCCTATATCGGAAAGCATCTGAACCATTTTTTATCCTCAATCGATCCAGTCGGTCCAATTTGTTATGACGTGTGACTAAAGGTATATTAAAAAAGGTCCAAAGTCACACTAACTGGTGTAACCACAGTTTTCCAACTAACTTTCAGGGATTTCGGCATTGTCCACTGTTCGTTTGGTGTAAAGCGACCACGAGACAGCCACAAGTGAACCGTACATACACATTGTATCAAATCGATAAAGATCATACTCCCACAACTTGATCTGTGGCCCTCTGTTTGACGTACTAGTAATTCACACACCGCATACTTTAACAAATTGTTTCTTGTATTGTGGTCCTCACATATATCCATCATTTTCATATTATCCATAGATAAATACGAACCAGCCGTTATGTGTAGAGAACACACATTTATCTCAATGTTACTTTTGTAACTACGTCACTGTGTCCATTCTTTGAATCAATTAATGTATTTGTATAGAAAAAGTCTTAAAAAAACATTTTACATGTCAATTAGTATGTTTTTTTACAAAATTCTAGCTATTGTCTAGTAAAAAAAGCACAGGCAATTAAAGCACATTTCTGTACTATTCATTGAATCTCGACTTTGAATACAATACATTGATTCTAAGGATTTAAAAATATTAACATGAAAATTTATTTTCTAAATCAGAATGGTCCCAAAGTGATGGACAACTGTTGAAATTACTCAATATTATGCAGCTTATCTTACTCAATATACTGATAGATTACCACACTGGTAATATGCGTGAAAAAAATGCAAGTTTACAATATATTGGTGTAATAACAGAGTTACACAATTCGATATGTAGTTATTTATTATTAAACTAAAATATTTAGTCATGTCATTACAATTATGTAAAATAGATTGTTTCACACCAATTGTATTTATCAATGTTATATCACATACTGTCACAACGCGAGGGCGCCACTGGCCCCGCGGTGGTACGAGACACAAGTCCATAAGTAGCGGGTCTTAATCGTATATAGTTCCGGCACAATAAGGCAGTGATTCAGTGTATTGCTATACAAAATATCTCCTTTACAAAGTTTCCACCAGTCTGTTGCAATGAGGTTAGTCTATTGTAGATTCAAATCCAAAAAGGTTGAACAAGTCAGTTTATGTAATTCAATTTATTAATTCCTATCTGAAATACCCAAAATTTTTATATATGATTTCAACATTCTCGTAACCTACTAGTACATTTTGTGTTTTTATAGAATTACCTACACACTATTTCTGTTTTACACATCGTCTGAATATTCCAATGGGTCAAAAATAACCTATATGCTTTAAAATAATACTTGAGACTCTCCAATCACAAGCATCTGAGGTTGTGAAAAAAACTTCAGTATATACAACAACGCTGCGATGCGAGGGCAATTGTGTTAAATTTACTCGGATAGATAAATAAATCAGTCAAATGAGTGGTCAAATTAATTATTTTGTGCATCAAAAAATACTTAAATCTATTTTTCCTGTCTGTGTTAAAACAAATTCTCATTGGCCCTTTGAATTTCAGTCATCAGTTGCCGACACTTTTTAAAAATATAAAGCTTGCGATAATTAAAACTGAACGAAAGCCTAACTAGCATAGATCGTTAACTAAACTATAGATTATCCAGTTTAAATTGCAGTCTGTACCCATTAGTCTGGTTTCCTAAATTTTATATACAATATTTATTTACTACCATATTGCGTTCTTGATATGCATTGCGTAACAATAAAAAAACCTAGCTTTCATGCCCTCGACGCATCCAGTGATCGGACGCGCTCGGTCGATACGCTCTGTAAGTACGATCGAGTGAAGCGATTAAGAACAAAATACATGTTACAACGTAACAAATCGTACCTTTATATTTTTACAGTCAGACTTATCGCATTAAATAAAAATATATAATTATAAATACGGATTCAGTTCAGGGCCCGCCGCGGGTCGCGAGATCGTCCCGTCTCGCTCGCACGCTGTCAGCTCGAGCGGCGCACTCACTGTCACTGTCACTGTCACTTTCCACACTATTCCCACTACCCGCATTCTTAGTTCCATATAGAAATATTGAAACTAACGTCCGTCATAGTCCTATTTTAACCGCATAATTTTCGAGTTTCATATCCTTAAAACAGTCCAGTATAAAAACAGCGGTTTCAACTTCGATTGACTTGTATCAATTCGTTCATCGTAGAACTGTCGAGAATAGCACAAAATTAGATTCTCGGTAGTTCTAACACTAGTTCAATATGGAGCTAGAAAACAGCAAATGGGAATTAAAACCACTCGTTAGTCAGTTTTGCACTCGCGTGTAATGCGTGGAGTCCCTTGGGCTATGGCGTAGTTCGCTGGTGTACAGCGCCGGGCGGGTGTGCAGCGTGCAGACGGGCTGGAGTATGTCCTCGCCGCGTACGCCTTCGACCTCCATGCGCTCGCCGGCGCCCTCGGCCACGCCCACGCTGCCCACGCTGCCCACGGCCACGCCCACGCCGCCCACGCCCCACAGCCGCGCGCCGCCCACTGCGTACAAGACACTCACGTTACACCTACCGCAAGTTACAAAACGTTTAGTGTCGGATTATATGGTTTGCTAGTTTTTCGAAAGACCGGATTACTTGCAATTGTTACTTTTAGCAAAAAATATATTGATTATCTTTAAAATGACAAAAAGTACAGGTAAACTTATCACGGAAAAGAGATTTCCACCTGCTGGAATCATGGTGAGGTTTATGATTTTTAAACTAATACTAGCAGATGAAAAGTAAAGTAAGTTGAATAATTTTACGAATTATGTCTGAGATGCATGTTGTTACATTTTTATTATGTTTACGGTAATAATATATTTATGAAATTATTTTTTGCATATAATTCGATCTCGACTAATTTCTAAGGAATATTCTACGCTTTTGGATACATCCGTTATTCGAATGAATGGACCAGCATTATATTGTTAAAATAAAATTGTGTCAATAAGAAGCATTTTAAACAAATCAAAATCATACAACATAATGCAACACGCATACGCATGTTAAAACAACCTACAGTTGAAATCTGTACGTCTTTGTATAGTTTCATAAATTGTCATAGATAAAAAATTTACTTATCATCTCTCATAATATAAGATCTACAAAACAATTTATTACTTTATAGCTGGCTTTGTGTAGCCAGAAAGTATGTTAGATCTTGAAGTATTTTTTATTACCAAGGAACCATTTCTTTTTCATTTCGGTTCTGAACTTCTGAGTACTGATATTCTCTCATGAGTTAGGTTGATACTTCAGAATATCATCATCAAAAGATGAACAGATTTCAACATAAGTAGACATGCATGAACAATATCGAAACACATGCAGTGGACGTGGTCTATAGGTCGGAGGGGACTGGTTTGTTCGCGGTGTCTTTCGCACTAGTTCCCACTAGGTAGGTTCTTATGAATGAATTCTGATAGTTGATGAAAACATCAAAGATTACTGGCTTCTTTACATAGTTTTGATAGAACACGTAACAGATTGCTTTGTTTTTATGTAAGAAACATAAACCACATTGCAGTCAAGAAATTGACTGTTACAATTTAAATTGACAGTCTTGAAGGCTTTAAAAAACAACAAGACAACAGTGGAAATGAAAAAAAAATGGGTCAGCATTACGGACAGCTGACGTCACTCTTAAGTTAGCAGGACAAAAAGCCAGCAATCTAGTTTCTCATTAAATTAATGTAAGAAAACAATATGAAACAACTCATTATAACTGGTGGGAAAGACGACTTATGGTTGACCAATTCATGATGGATTTACTGTCTTATTCAAAACAAGTGCGACGGAAAAACAAAATTAACAAAATTAACCCCGTATTCATTAAAACTTTGCGAGTTCTGTATCACAACTTGAGCTAATTTATACTGTTGTCACTTAAAAAGGCTGACAACGCTTAAATTTAGGATACACAACAGCACATTAGTAAATAACGCAATGAAATTTCTATGAATAAGGAGGGCCAGCGATAAGAGTTGAACATTCTCTATAGAAATCTATGGAAATAGTTACCCATCACGTAATTGGTCAATGCAACTGCGACGCTTACAAATTATAACCAGGGTGAGTGCACCAAATAGATAGGAACCGGAGGCCGGCTCAACATAACGATGGCTTGAAGCGACACACTCAAGACATCGACGATGAAGTATAGATACCATTTTGAAATTTTACTTAGTTTAGCAGTAGTAGTGTTTCGAAACAGTAGAATCAAAAGCGGCTTTTTTACAATCTATTAATGCAGAGAATTTATTATGTTGCAGCGTGTGAAGTAATTTGAAATTGACTGTGGCATTTTTCTATGAATGTCACATTTTTTACCGTTATAGTTTGTATGAAATTTAAAAAAACTGGCAGCAGAGGCCGAACTTAGAGAAGTGCGAATGCTATTGTTACTAATTTCACTGTTTTTTTTAACAATCTCATTCGGTCGTCGCTGCTTAGCGATATAATATCAGTTTTGACTAGAGGTCTTTAAATTCTCTAGCAATGGTAAAACCATATTGATCCAAGAGAAAATACTTACTACGAAAATACTTCTAATTATATTTTATCAGTACTTGATAACTTGAATCAGTAAGGCGCGAAAGAATAGTTCTCATCACTGCTAAAAGAGTTATTCTGGAAAAAACTCCATCTGGATCACCATAGTTTTACCATCGACAACTGTCAAAGTGACGTGTCAGTGTCATCGAGCCGGCCTTACCTACCTATTTCGTGGTAGGGGGTTTGGGTAAACATTCCGACAGTACAAGAGGCAGACCTGGCAGGTAACGGTTAGGAGGTGGCGGCGTTAGTGCCTCGCGGCGGGACCGCCGGACCGCTCTAGTCATCGCGTGTCCGACGAGCCATCTGGCGGAATATCGCCACAGTCAGTATCATGGATCATCACATGTGGAAGTCATCAGAGATAAACATTGCTTTTAGATAATTATTAAATAAATATATTTATCACGGGGTATTTTAGAAATTTATCTGAATTCAGGATTGAATGATGTTGGATTTGAAAAAACTAATAGTCACACGCTCAAGTTACCTATTTAGGTAGCAACGGAAGCGGAGTTGTAATTGAACTTTTCTTTTATTTTTGGCAACTCTGATAACTTCCACGATTATTGAATAAAATGGTTACAGTCATGAGTCATGTTAATAAGAATAAAAATGAGATGACAAAAGCGTTATGTGTTAGCGAAGATCACAACACAAGCTCGATCGAGATTTTTACTTAGTTTACACACATCGGTACATCAATCAAAACCTATCTTGGATTAAACAAATCCAAATCTATCTTTTCGCATCAGACGATTGATCACAGCAAATTTCAGTAATCAGAACAGGTAGTGCTAATACAACTCACCTAAAGTTGGTGACGCTATTTATCCGACTACGGCGAAGTAAAGAAGGATGGTTATGATTTTGATACAAGAATATGTTTGAAAGGAGTTGCTGTACTGTCAACCGCAGTAGGGACACGCCATGATTGTGTACTTGTAAGTATATTCATTTTATAATTCTTCCTCTTCTTGTCTCAATGGCTTTATTATATTATTTTACTATGTTTATTAATTTTAGTACATCTTTCTTTGATTAATTTGATTATTTTTTGACTATTTGTTTCAGGTCTGTTTCTGTAATTACATTCTGATACAAAATGGTTAACTTTTCTTATTTATTTCTGTACAAATTGAATCACCAAACTGTTGCCTTCATTTAAAATCTTCAGCCCTGATCTATTTCTTGCTTGTTGTCAAATTTTGACAGTTTTTTAATCACTTTGGATGGTTCCATCATTTCGCACAGAGAAATTAGTATTACCCATTCTGATCACCTACACATTTGACGTAATAATATAGTGCTTGTTACTTTTATAGTATTTTGTAATGTATCGTTCGGAAATAATCCAAGATACATTTTCGCACAAATGAAAGGTTTGACATTAATTTTCCTAATTTAACATTGATGAAACTGAAACCTATAAGAACTGCAGAAGCAAAAGTAAATAACGAAGTTTCGCTGGAACAAAACGATTTCAAGAATTTTAATTTAAAGTTTTCTCATATAACAATTTTGGTATGAATGAAATCATTTTGTTGAGAATCAGGTTAGAAATAATCCTTCACCAAATTTATTTCCCCTACATTAATTTTAATTTGATTAGACACAAAACACAAATATGACTGTCATGTCACAAAACAAATGCAGTGTAAATTGTTTGTTGTGTGTTTTACTTGTACAGACAAAAGTACATCGAGTTATCACAAGTTCTTTAATAATTGCAATTTGTTTCAAACCTTATTACGGTCTCAAGATCTACCGTTGTCTGTACTAGCTGGATTGACAAAGTTACATTCGTTTAAGATCTTGAGCATATAGTTAAAGACCCATTTTATTAATTTGCACGGACCGCTCGGTTACATAATTTTAACAAACAGATTTAGAATTTAGTGTTAATAGATAAAAATAGAATATTGATGTATCGAATTGTGAATGTAAACGATCGTAATTAAATGATATCTACTTAACAGCTTTTACTTTAACTTTCACACGATCCAAAAAAGGTGAATGTGAAAATATTGCACCCATTTAGGTATAAGGCAGTGCGTTTGCGCGGGTGAAATTGTCGTTCACAGCGAATTTGTTTTTATTTTCAACCTTATACGTAATGCAATAATTTATTGAGAGAAAAACATACATAATGCCGATGTCACTTATTTTTGAGCTACATGTCTCGGCCGCAGAGTTTACAATTCAGTCTTTTAATAAAGTTCAAAATCCGTATTTTTTTGTCAAACTACCTATCATTGCTATCATTTTACATTACTTTTATTGGGCTCTTCATGATGATCTCACTCCACCTGATGCGAAGGAGCCTTGAGGTCTAAATATGCTGTTGACAAGTACAGTCACTACAGAGGCCCTATTGCATTGTATGCTCAGCTTTTGAGCTGCATATTACCGTCACAAGTCATGTTTTGTGTGGTAAATAGTGTCAAAAAACCTTAATTTTTCTTCATTGCTGTAACTTATTTTGCATGTTTTACTCAAATTTCAATGAATGAAGACTTAAACTGAGCTAAAACTGAGCTGTAAAAATATCGTTAATGTTTCATTGAATTACGATCGTTTCTACTAGCTTCTGCTGTATATCTGCCCCCCTCCCAGTGAGGTCTAAGACATTCGTACCGTGCTGGTGATGCGACTGCGCCTGCTGTGTGTTCGTGGACTCGTCCGCTGTTCGCTTGAAGAAGTTGTGCTGAAGCGCGTAGTACGGCGTCACTCGCTGCTTCGGGTCGTATTCGAGCATGCGTAGAATTAGGTCCTGGAAGTTGGGGGAAATTGTTTTTTGTTATAGCAGACGATCATGACTGCAGTCCTACAGAGAGAAAATGTTATGTGTAATAACTCGGATAAGCTTTTAGTGAAGCATATCAGACTTTTAGCTAATGTCATGAACTAAAACTAAACTAACAGCAGCCTTTACGTCCCCCACTGTTGAGATGATCTCAAATATGAGGTGGTCCAAGCGATCCTCTAACAAGGCTGCTCCTCTAGGCTTAGTGAGGATCGTTTAATGGTAAAGATAAATAAGGAGTACCATCTAACAAACGCTAAAACCAACTGCTTAACGAGCCAAAGGCAATACCTTAAGCGTTTTGAGCTATGTGAAGTACAGTAGCAGCACATCAGGTTACCCCGTTTCTGTTTTTTCTCTCGCTCTTGCCAAATGTCATATCTTTACAGTAGAGCAAGGAGGACTAACGTGAAATGGTTAGCGTAATGTGCCGTCCACCGTAATACAGTAGGTATAGCATAGCGTAAACGGCCTACTTATATACGTCCTAATGCTGGGCACAGGCCTCACCTTAACTATGAGGTGGCGTGAAGATTACCCACACACACACACACACACTCAGTTACAGTAGGTATCTAAATCTAAATCAGCCATGAGGATCCCACTGCCTCTCTTCCCCTCCTCCACACGAGTCTATTTTGGGCCTTCTTCGGCCAGTCCCCTGCAAAGGCGTCCAGCTCGTCACGCCATCTGCGCCTTGGTCTGCCAGGTCGTAGGTATAGTTACCTGCTTATTCTTTGCGTGTCGATGGTAATGCTTTATATCTGATTGGATTGCCAGTATTCCGCCACTTTTACAGCGTTTTCATTGGCGCTCATCAGGTCATCCCGTGTGCAGCTGGTCGGGCACATCGGGCATGATAGTAGGTGGCTCATGGTTTAGGGGGAGGTACCACATCCGCACACATTACTCGCTTGATCGATGAACCCCCATCTGCTCAAACTATCTTTGCATCTGCCAACCTGGGTCCGCAGTCTATTAAGGGTTTTCAGGTCAGCCATAGCAAATTACAGCCCGGGGGTACTACTACTTAGTTACCTTAAATTTGAGGTAGTCTGATACAGAGTGTCCGGGCTCGCCGCGCCGCCTGGCCGCCGGCCCGCCGCCCTCCACGCCGAGGATGTCGTGTAGCCGCCGCGTCCCCGGCGACCGGTACTTCCTGTAACCGCTGCACACATTACACCTCAACTTAAACAACTGCTAACTCTGTGCTAAGAGGACACTCCACTAAGAGATAGATATTTATTTTTTATTGTACTAAACTTCACATTATAAGGAAATTACAGAGAACAATGTACAATTTAGGCGGTCTTATCGCTAGAGAGCGATCTCTTCCAGACAACCTTTAGGTAGAGGATCGTTAGTAATAAAATAAACCAAATGAGAGATAAGAGCTGTATTTTCAAATGATTGGTCTGATAAATTAAATTAAGTTTTGAAAAATCAACCCTAAATAAATTATATGATATATCAGTAAGAACGGCTGATTAGAATATGGAATTACAATAGAACTAAAATATTTTTACTAAATTTTAATTCTTAGATGATTATGGTCATGTGGGAATAATGATAAAATACCATTCATCATTCCATTTGTACTTAAAAAGAAACTGAAGCGAACTCTGCTCAAAACTTAATTGTGTATTTTGTAATTGTATCTGCTCAAATTAAGTCTTTTTGTAATGGGCCCATTGCAGTTGAGAAACGTTTTATCAAGTCTTTTATATGCTGTAGTGTATTTTCGTAGCAAAACTTAGGGCGTCCTTAAAACATTTTTTCAAATTATTACCGTTTTTTATCTAACTTTATTGTACGGTCTTCAACGTGCAAGGACGTGTGCCTGTAGACCGATTCTTCATGTGACCGCTGTACACCTGACACCTACTACAAGGCTACCGCTACGTACTACGAGTGTGCTACGAGAAAGATTCTACCGAACCCACCACAACATAGTAATATAAGTAAAATTTCATGTTAAAATTTCATGCTATGCCTCAAAATAGTGTACAAAATGAACGAAAATCGTGAAACACTTGTCTTTTGTATGCTTTTTGGGTTTGGTAAGGTACCAAAACTTTGATGATCCTTTCATAAGAATTATGGCTAAGATTTACATGCAAAAATCAATATTCTAAAACCAAAGTTTACACAACAGTCCCTAGACTCGTATGTAAGTATTCAAATTGCCAGAACATTATGTCAGAAACTTACCTCCCATCTTTACCATTGACTTTCTTTAACACGTAACCACCGCCTTCTGACGCTGGTAACTTGTCGAAGAACTTTCTGGTTTTGTGTGCCTGCAATGAAAACAAAAATCCCAATTAAGACACCATTCACAATCCCACTTAAGTGACATGAAATGAAGGGCTTGTACTGCTTCATACACATTGGGCGTTTTGAATGAACATTTAGAGTAACCTGGTCCGAAAAATAACAATGTGTCAACGGCTCACCAATTTTTTTAACTTGTACTTGCCAAACGATATTCTTTACAATAAAGCAAGGAGGAATGACCGGAAATAGGTAGCCTGTCATGTAATTCAAGACAATATAATGCAGGCAGTAGATGACAGTATACTTATGGCAATGTACAGTGCCCATGGTCAGGTAGAATACCGAGCATATTAGTTACTTAATAGTACGTGCTTGACTATTCAGACTTGTAGGCCCAGGAGGATACTCCTGGTTTTAGATGATGGTATACCAGTCATACCCAGAGGAAGCTCTAACCCATGTAGCGCTCGTGTGGACTCAATACCACGGTACCACCTCTTGTTTCAAAATGAGCGACCAAAATGGCTCTCGTCGAGTCCTATCACCTGGCGCCCTTAACCCCTGCGTTATAGGTACAGCCACTCTTGGCCATCACTATAAAAGCACAATTGCACTAACCTGGTCTAATAAATGGTCGGGCGGCATGCCGAGCACCTCGACAATCTTGTTCATCTGGTCAACCTCGTTGGCTCCACTGAACAGAGGCTCGCCCGTGTGCATTTCCACCAGTATGCAGCCTAACGACCACATATCTATCGCCAGGTCGTAAGGTACTCCCAGTAACACTTCCGGTGATCGGTAGAACCTTGATTGGATATATTGGTATATCTGGAAAGGTAAATGTTAGAGATTAGTATATTTTGATATGTTATCATTAGAACCGTCTTATAGTTAACTGTTAAAGGAGTTTATAAATACCAGAGAATACAACTACAGAAATTATATAACTATTGTATAGATTTCAAAACTGACAATAATTTAGACAGCGGCAGTCTGCTGTTATGCCTTAAATGGGTTTTTAAATGAGCGTAGAGGAAAATTGATAGTGAATTTTTTGACATATCTTTATCTTAAATTTAAGTTAATTAATTTATAATCTAGCTTGATCAACCACGTTGCTAACAGACAGGCTGTATTAAATAATATAAGCAGGTATAATCATAATAAACTCCTTTAAATTAATTAATTCAGTCGTAGTATCTTAATTAGCGTTATCAGTAGAGTTGAACTAATTCCAATTTGTAAACGACCCGCGGAAGATTTGCTAAACGCCGCTGATAAGCGTCTGTCTTCTAAACACTGTACCAAGTCAGATGTAGTAATCAGCATAATTATCAGAACAATTATAAGCAAGACGCAGTCGTCGATAACCCCGGCCGCACTGAATCACACGCCCCCGTGTGATTTATCTGCGCAATTAGCCTATGCTTCGCACCGACTCTATAAATCGGCACATTCGTTTTAGACTTGTCGTATTTGGCCAAGCTATAATATGCCTTGCTGTTAGCAAATCTATGGACAGAATCGGTTTGTAGTGATACTGGCTGCTTAGAAGCAGAACAGACAGATAAAAAACTGTGCTTGTTGTATCTGATATATTTCAATTAATCTAATAACAGCCTTTTACATTTAGAGTAGGGTCTGCTTGGTAGAGCTAAGTTTTGGGTCATGAGATATGTTTTCGTAAAGTCGTAGTGTGTAAATTAAATGATTTATGGCGCAACCTAAACAAAAAGGAAATATCTAAAATAATCAAAACTTGAAGACACGGTAAGTCTAATTGGTTTTTCATTGCCACTTTATAGCTCGCATAGCATCGCTCTTGTTACAGAGTCACCCTTCGAATGGAGACATTGCAATTGATGGCGTGAGCGGCAAGAGATCAGAGAAAACAATCCTTATTAATGTTATGGTAATACTGCTGATCAAAACACGTTTTGATTTGAGCATGACAACAAGCCTGTTTCTGATTTGAGGAAAAACGAACACCCAAAAACAGTTCATTTAGACTGCGGTGTTTTAACAAGTGGGTATCTTAAATGGTTTTGATTTTAGCCTAATCTCCACTTCAGACATAGAAAAAAGTAAATGTCAAAAGGGTTTGACAGGTCTTGTATTGCGTAAAACTGGAAAGATTTGGGAGCACAGTTCAGGTTGGATCCAACATTATGGGTGAAATCAAGCCTGCCAACATTCTTTGTGTTAATCCCATGGAGAGGACATGACCAGACTCTATTTCCTATCGTTTCAATTTCATGACTGGCTGAAGTGTGCAAGTGACGTGAAGAAGAATGGTCGTGTCAATGGTTATTTTTTCGTTGATCTAACTAAGCACTAGTTCCTCCCCCACAGGCGAAATATTCATGGAAAAAGCCTTAACACTATTTCTAACTCACCCTTTGACCTAGTTGACACGAACTTCCAAAGTCCACAATCTTAATGGCTGACCTTTTTGGGTTGCATAATAGTATATTTTCGGGCTTAAGATCACAGTGAATTATATTTAGTTCTGAAACAGAAGAAAATGCACAGTTATACCACCAAATAGAAATACAATACATAATAGCTTATACAGGAATAAAAGAACAACAAATCTCTGAAAAATTTACATAATTTCCCAGTAATATGTCAACAAAGTTAATTTGAGGCAGACTAGGCGATGAAGTAAAATGGTCTGCAAAACAATAATTTATTGGCATAGTTCATCGATATTTGACTTCATATCAATAGTATCGATATGGGTGAAGATAAACAACAGTTGAACACCCACCAGGTTGACTAAGGAACAGTAACGCGGTGCACAGCTGCTGCGCGAACTTGCGCGTGAGGTTCAGCGACACGCCGCGGAAGTTCGTGTTGCGCAGGAGGTCGTACAGGTTGTACGATAGCAGCTCGAACACTAGGCACAGGTGGTTCCGCCTCTTGATAACACTCTAGTTAGATAAACAACAGTTGAACACCCACCAGGTTGACTAAGGAACAGTAACGCGGTGCACAGCTGCTGCGCGAACTTGCGCGTGAGGTTCAGCGACACGCCGCGGAAGTTCGTGTTGCGCAGGAGGTCGTACAGGTTGTACGAGAGCAGCTCGAACACTAGGCACAGGTGGTTCCGCCACATAAAGTGACGTTTCAGTTTTACTGGAACAAAAAGATATAGTTAGACAAAAGAACGACACAGAGACTCTGGTCTGCTTCGGAGCAGCCATACTCTAATACGAGGGCTCTGTACGGATTGTTGATGAGGAGTGCTAGTGATAAAATTTATGTTATCAAGCCGTTCTAGGTTCGTCCTCCAACGTCGTATTAGCTTTGGCGTACATTTTTATACTTGCAGGATTCACATTTGAATCTCGCAGGATACCGTAAGTCACTACGTTTTGTGGGCTTGCAATCTCTAGACGTGATGGTACCGTGTGCGTGGGCAATATATCAAACCATTCAAAAGAACGAAAACCGATAATCACAATTATTGTCTTGGTTCAGCTCGGCATAAACATGTAGACCATTCTGTACTACTAAGTATCAGACAATTAGATTTTGATTAAAACATTGATAAACTTACCTATATAATACTTATTTTCAGCGTCCGCTCTGTTCATCATTTCTAGTAACTTGACTTCTATTTGTGCCTGATTTAGGAAGGGTTTCTTATTCTTAATTATTTTAATCGCTACTTGACACTGCTCCTCGTGGTCATACGCTTTCACAACCTGGAAACAGAAATTAGCATTGGTCAATAACTGAAAAACACTGGGTATTCAATTAAATTAAAAGCCAGAACGTAGCTCGGAATTGATTCCCGCTTTCTGATCGTCTGTCACCTGGACTATTCCGCTGCTAATTATAATAAGATCAAACTAACTTGGTCTATGAGCTACGGTCCTTTATCTTAATTCAACAAATTTTTAGCCTTGTTTCTTTACTTAATTGAAAGTGTACAAAATAAACCAGCATCACCCCTAATATTTACATGCTGAGTTACTCTGCTTAATACTGCCATTTGATCGATTCTGACCAAGAAATATTTTATCCTTCGGTTCAAAGATACAGGAAAACCTCACATAATCTTTCCATTGCGAATGAAGTCCATCACAAGTCTTAGATGGGACTCAAAAACTTGTTGAGTACTTGGATTTATATCGTCTAAACGAATACTGTTATTGAGTACTTTCTACTAGCTAAATACACGCAGTACTCAGTGAACCGTAAAGTAAATAAACAGACAGAGGTCACTAGATAGAGTGCATGTAATCTAAGAACATATCAATGTCCCAAATACAAACAACACTGACCTGTCCAAACTACGTCGGGAATGTCTTACTCGCCAAGCCCTGGCAAAAAGGGAATACCCAGAAAGGGTTGGTATGACTTCGTAAGAGATAAGTAAGCCAGTGACGTTAGAGAGCCCTGGATGCACAAGTCCGTGGGATGTGGAGGAGAAAACGTAGAAGAGCGGACCTTGGGCGCCGAAACGGTACGGAAAATAGCTAGGAGGATGAACTGACCTGTCCAAAGGATCCCTTTCCGATGGGAGAGGAGATCTCGTACCGATCGAGGAACTTCTCGCCTTGCTTGATGATGTAGTCGTGATTGTCGTCGTCATACCCATCGTTGTAGAGCTTCCTCTCTTTTTTGTGTGAGCCATCCTCACCCAGGTACTGTTGCGCTCTTCGCTTCTTCTTTGCATAGTATACCTGAGGACCAATGATGAACATGATTAGATAAATGATCTTTCAAATGCGATTAAAGTAAAACGTTCGGCTAAAGTTTGATACATCATCGATTATTCTATTCGTCCTCATAACATGAACAATAATTTCTGCATGGTAAAAACAAGATGAGGACCTTGTCGTCCGTTCAGGACTACTGATACTTATGGCATTTTTTCTGGCCTGGCCTTATAATCAGGTTAAATGAACTGCACAATCAGTAGTGGTTTAGAAATGATAACGTGCCAGCTATTGAATGTAAGTAAGAATTAAGGGTATCTTGGAACTAGTATGTAATCATTTTAACCAAAACAAGAGTATGAAACTTTTGAGCTGCTAAGAAGTACAGACAAACAGTACAGTCTAGACAATGTTGAGTATTCATGTCAACATAATCTAAATACACATAGATAGCAGTGTATACTTCGGGTAATTTCCTTTTGTGAACACAGATTTCTTAAAAATTACCAAATGTAAGAATTATGAAATTTAATAATGTGATCGTTTTGCTCTGGGGTGGGCTACAAATGGCCTACGCCTGAGGGCTAAACCACTTCATAACCATTAAGTATGATGAAGACCGCTATATGATTTGAGGTAAGTTTAAAGATAAAGTTTAATGGGTTATTAAATATTATTTAACGAACAGGGGCTTTGAAATACATATCAACGGTTTGATTCAACAACACAACGAAATAAATTCACTTATCAAATATATTTTGGGGGAATTGGTCAATGTACAAATTTTGGAACTGAAAGTTAACACTCATTGCAGTAACACCTGAAGTTGTGCAGACCCGGCAGCTATACTATTTCCCAGTTTTTGGTTAATTTTTAACTTTGCGCCAAGTCATTAGCGATTTTTTTACTATTTTTTTTGGATTTTTAGTGTATGTTGACAAAACAAGACAGGAAAACATGTCAAAGCAGACGTCATCTGTCACAACAAAGTAGTATTCATCAAAAAGTATTATTATGTTTTTATGAGGTTGTTGACCCCCAACAAAAAAAGGGAGGTCGTACTAATTTAGTTTGTCCGAGCGTTGTAGACCTTCTGGCCACTATAGAACCAGAAGCTAGTATAACATACTGTATGTGTAACTATGAGTAGTTCTTTTTTCTGGCTCTAAGGACCTCTTAATAGGGTCGCGATCAAGCTCATTATCAATCTCAATAGATCGGTGGTATTCGGCAGAGTTCAAAGACCCCTGGTCAGGCCATAAACAAAATCCAGCCGAAATCCCTAAACCGTAGCGGCACACATTAGACAGGCGGCTAAGCACAATAAAGTCATCGCAATCGTTACAGGAAATGAAGAGTAGACGAGCGCGGGAATTCGGCTGACATGACAGCCGTTGACCCAAATATGCGGCTGACATTGATCGACGACGGCAGCGATATGCCCGTAATAAAACATTCGTACAACGCCGAACGCATGATTCGGTGACTAGAAAGTTCGTTGCTACGGGTTTTTTACGCGTCGTCGCGAGTCTCGCCTAGACATGACTCACTGCTACAGGTAAGTGACGAGTGTGCCGTGTGAATGTCCTCTGTTGGAAATCGATCAAACTATTAATTTGAATGTTACTATTGCGTAGATTTATGAAATTCTAAAAGTGCGTCACAGGAACGCCGCGTCGGAGTCTCCGTCACGAATATCTGGCGTTCAACACCGGCCTTTACGTAACTAGGGTTGTTACAGAGCATATATTGGCGACTGCATAGCATTCGTAGCATGGCGGTGCGGAAGCATCGCATATCGACGCGGCCAAACGATAACCCAAATTTCTGACACCGACCTACATATTAGAGAGTGTATTTTACAGGCGACCGAGCGCGTCCCGGCAACCGGCGAGTTTTTGACGTGATACACACCGATGATATATGTTATCTACGCACCAATATATTGTTAACTAGTAGTGCGTTGACGCCAAACTAAATTGGCCATATAAGAATGAACATATTACTAGTTTATGCACCCATAGATTTCAACTTGACGAAATAAGGGGGTGAATTTTTCCCAGTTTTCTGGAAGTCTGTCGTATTTTGTTTGGCGGTAAGCGTCCATGTGGTGCATGAATGAATACCCTTTAAACTGCTGTCCCGAATATATGAGAGTTGGTTGTAGCGCTCGGATGATGTTCTATTGAGCAGGTAGCGTTTCAACGTTAGCTAGTTTCAGTCGTTAGCTGTTCGCAACTTCAAATCAGAAAATAATGCGTATGGCTTGAATTATAACAACATGGGAGAGTGAAGCTTCTGCTCTATTGCCTTAAAGGTGGTAATTAGTAGTAGTAATTTGTAGCCGATGAAATTATTCGCCAGGGGTTTTTAGGGGATAAAGGGATGTGGTAGGGATGCTGGTGCTGATTCAATATAATTAATAGCCGAAACTAATTTCAATGGTCTATACCCAGTCGCAACTAATGATACCGGTGCCTAAGTAAGCAAGCCAGTCTCCGATGAGACTTCAGCATACATCCAAGCGAAAATAACCAAGGGCAGACGTGTACCTTATGCTGAAATAAAAAGGATCATCCTTCGATCAGTAATCAAGCACGGGGCTTATCTTAGTCCTCTCATTGGTAGCTTCCCGTCACCGCTGATGGTACTGGTAGTGGTACAGGCCAGTGACCGAGGCACGTGGCGAGATGAGCGCGTCGGGTCGCGGAGAGACGGCGCGCGGCGGCTGTCATTGATTTTCCCCGTTCCACCCCCTACCCCCGGCAAGGCTCCCGCCCCACCGCGTCTCACCCACTTCCAGCGCCCGATAACGAGGTTAACGGGCGACGTGAGCGTCTCCTAAACTTTAATTATACCCGTACACCCGTCGTGCATGTTTAACCCGGCCTCTATTCAACGTTTTGTTTGCCGCGCACCTGATAGCGGGACGTGATCCACTATTCGGTCGCCGGCTAACTATCTAATGAACGAAGTCGGAGATGGAAACAAGGGTGCTGTCGCAGCGAGCTCAATTTGAATCAGCTAACTGTGACTTGCCTCGTAAGCGGCCCGCCTCCGCTGAGTACAACGCTACAAGTTTCAGATACACTAATTCGATGGTAATCTAATCATAGGAGTATTTAAAGATACCAAGAATTCTCTTTTCATTTAAGTAGGAATCCGTCTCTGAGACAAGATCTGTCGAGGAGTCGAGAAACCGTTTCACTTAGTATGCTCAGTGGTAAACATGCCGAGAGTCTTGGGTTGGATTTCCACATCAGTTGTTTAATATACAGATATTTGTGTCAGGTCAATTTCTACTTGTGCAAAGTTACCAATACTATTTGACTTCTTTTTTTTTTAACCTATTATGTCCCACTGCTGAGCTAAGGTTATTTGACTTCTATCTTATATAAAATAAGGGCCGATACAAACTAGAACTTTAATAAGATTTTACTTGGTATTACTCAAACCCATTGTAACATTCGGACTTTCAGGCCAACTGCCTTCAAGTACTACGATAGAAGACCTATACACAGAAGCATGACCCATTCAAACAACATCTATGGCAAACAAGCATTAAGACAGAAAGGTGAGTGATCACAGCAGCCCAAGGACAAGTAGATGCTATACAACCCTCTGGGATATTTTCACCCTCCCCTCGAAGATTTCCTTGCTATACAGTTCATTAGGCCTAGGCGACAAGCTCATTTCTCAGCTTAAGCGTCACAGGAAACATCTCAGATGTAGAACTTGGCTTTATTCACGTTGTTTATCCTCAAAGATTCAGTTCGCTAGCTCGGTTGTTGTGATGGTGTGAATGTTGATTCTGATTCGCGGGTCATGGGTTTGTAAACTTAAAGTCGGAAAGTGGGGCTAAAAGTAAATTGCACTTATGAATATTAGATGCAGTGGAGGGGCGCGTCATTTAAGCTTAAGGCCCAGTCTCTACCAGAGCTGAGCGGAGATGTGCGGCGTCGAGCTGTGTTTTCAACAACCAATGAGATTGCGTTATTCACACATGGAGATGTGGAGATGTGATTCTATTGGTTGTTGAACACACAGCTCGACGCCGCACATCTCCGCTCAGCTCTGGTGGAGTCTGGGCCTAAACGATCCCTACAGCAACTTCACCAAATCGCCATGTAACTGCAAAATTTTGTGTAGCCCGCAGCTTACACGATGTCGCTGGTGGTTGCGATGTGTTGTGTTCAGTATCGCCCCATGATCAAATTTAAGCGGCCAAATGTGGTCCGTGTGTCCTCTCGTTTTGAGATAAAGTAAAGTAAAGTAAAAATTTATTCTGAATAAAAACTTAACCCAGGTAACATTTGGTATCAATGGATACATAAGCGCCTGCGCACGTGCCGTGGCTGTGTAGTACAGAGGCCAGCAGATCAGGTCAATACAAACTGATAATTCTGTCTTGAATTTTATTACCACTTTTTTAATGTATACTTCTTTGTGACAACTCATTCTGCTGTTTTATGTACGTATATTAGGTAAGTAAATGTAAATAGCACCTAATTGAGACAAGTGAACTTGGAGATTTTTCTGTTCGTACATAATTAATTCAATGAACTTCTCGGTAATTGCTTAATAAGAACTCTTAAGTACCTACTCAGAGCGCAACATACCTATGTTGCACGGAAGAGAACCGTCCCACGATTCAGTGTATGTAAACTGCTGTTTTTACTTGATAATCTTGATAAATGTCTATTATGTAAAATTATACATAAAAAGTTAATAGCCTAGGTAAAAAACTTAATGTCAAGTTGAGCACATTGTATGAGGTTTAGTACAAATTAGTTTTATTTAAACTTACTTTTTTTTCTTACGTCTCGTTACTTTACTATCATGAGTGCAGAGTTCAAGATAAGATTAAAATCACGGAGAATCACAATCACAAATGAAGATGTCACCAACAAATAATGGCAAACAAAGCTATTGGGTTTAGTAATTTATGATGTCACAAAGGTCACTTAGATCTAGTTCTAAAATGTACGTAATGTGGTAAGTTCGACAAATAATCACGTGATATCTAATCATCTGCCAGCATTTGAGTGAGTCCGTGAAGCATCCTGGCATTGCTACACCACGAATTAGAACCATTCTTATGTGCGTTAAACAGTTGTTCCCATATGACTAGATGTGATAGTACAAGCGCACATGTGTTGGAAAGCCTACTCAACACCATGGGCGGATACTTGAAGGCTGCTGTCAAAAGATGTGGTCTCTGTCTATGCCGCGAGGGAAATGGTGGCGGTCTGGTTCATCAAAGACGGTTAAGCATATTTTTAAGAACAACTTTAGTTTAATCATGTCTACTGTAAGTAAGTAGATATTGTTACTGTTTAATACAGGTATTAAAAACACTTATTGTTTAATTCCATCAAGGAATCGTTCGCCCGTACACGAGACGAGTGCACCTCACACGTGCACTAAGGCGCACAAGTGGCGGAACGTCTATTCAGCACCATCGACAGCACTTGAAGGCTACCGCTTCCAGCTGAACGCTTATTCCGCGATTTCCTCTATCGTCGGTTATTCAATTATGGGGGCCCACCAATGAGACGCGCCCGCGTCATGCTACTGCGTATTCTAATTATTCTCATTCTTTCCTCACTTCCTGGCATGCTTGGTGAGGTTTGCGTTTTAGGGCATATTCTGGTTTGATCTTTTAGTTTTAATTTCTTGAATCACTCAAAGTCGTATGGATTCATCTTATTATGGTATCCTCAATACTATAAACAATATCATGCCCAGAAACCCTGATTGAAATTTGATAATTTAGGGGTACCAATAGGCACCATATACCTTCTCGCCGAAAAAAGCAGTTATTTTTAAGGCTGATGAGGTTCATTTCGGCATATATCGTTGCACTAATTTGTCCCTTTGCAGAAAAAGGCTCTAAGGCAAAAGTGTTTATTAAATGCTACAGTTTCTTAAATATTTAAATGAAAATTACTTTTATTGGGCATGTTGTCATATTGAAGTGGCATGGAAAATCACAAAACATTCAAAATTCACAACGAAGCACACAATTATGTTTATATTTGGAATGGTAAATGTTTAAATTTTTCAGTTAATTACTCTTTTTGATTACTTACAGATGACCGGTGAACGCGCATTTAAAGCATTCTATAACTGCTCTTATTCAAAAATTTGAAAGCAAACAAACGCAATCATGCGTAAATATGCACAAACAAAATGTTCAAAAGCAATATAAACTTGTGTTATTTTGTGCGAAGTCGAGCACAACCTGTACTTTGTTCGGAGTTTCATGCTGTGCATTCTATAAAATAGTTTGTCCAAGATTTAATATCGGTCCAACACGTGGTATGGTTGACTGACACATCAAATAATACTTAAGCTTAGTTTCCGAGGGAGTCTTTTTGTGTACTAACGAAGTGGCTTACATATAGTCGGTGAAATATAAATAGCCTACTAAGAAATTTCAACGTGAAATATTTTCCCGAGGATATTAATGGTGGAGAGGGTATTGAATAAATCAGAAGATGTAAAAAAGATGGGGTATTGTAAGGCAATGATGCCAAAAGCGAGCGGTTATGTGCGAGGCAATTGTAAGCTAGTTTTATATCGTGAGTTATTGTTATGTGCAGATGGCTGTTGGCATGGCGTCCCGGTGCAGTTGCACTTCGCGCGTGTTTATGTTTATAGCGGTGACGTCACCGTGACATCATGCGGTGCATTCGATGAGGCAATGCTTCGATCATCGACGCTCAATTTAGTGATTTTTATTTTGGGAATCATGCTGTCATTCTAAATATACAAAGCATGCAGTTAAACAAACAAAGAAACGAATAATAAAAACCTCATAGGTCGTCATGAAAAGCGAAACCAAAAAGATGCCGAAAGTAGGCAAGTGATTACAGATTGCAGAACCCAAGCAATAGTTGCAGAAAAAAGGGGAATCCCGTAAAGCGAGTTTATACGTTAATTAATTTTTCACAGTCTAGCCGGCGACACCGCAGCGATAGGCAAACGAGCATCGTTATGCATCACTATGTGCTGGTTTACAGCCGTCTCCGCAACGTAGTATCAATTAAAGCGGCGGAACAGCGCAAGTTTACATCATTAACACTATAAAAAGACAGTTATTGCGAGAAAATTTGTGCAATCAATTAGGAGTTTTAAGAGGGGTTGGGGATGGGGGTGGATGCGTGCAGAGTGCAGCGGCGACGGCGGCGGGGCTCGCGGGGCCGGCGCGCGCATCTGTGTGCATTCGGCATATTTACCCCGATAGTGGGCGGGCGGGTTCACTGACCCGACCCAATGCAAGGCCCGCGTAGGTAGGCCGGCGACGCACACGCCGGGGCCCGTTTCATTAGTGCTACAGCACCGCACACATGCAAGAAGCTAACACACTGCGTCAAGTGGGAACGCACGCTTTTTTAATCATCGCATTCGGACGCGAGCACACCGGGAGCGCAGAGATCAAACGTTCGTGACGTCACCGATCGAGATGGAGACGCGGGTGGATTCCGACGGACTTCCGGACATAAACATCGCCGGTAGCCAGTTTGGGCCGGACGGGACCACATCGATCTCGCGTTTATTTTCGACTCGGCACCGGTTGAGATAACCGATTAAAAATGTATAACAAACTAAAGCGGCTACGTGATCGATACTTGACATGACTAAACGGGGTATGCTTCTTTGTTTCCTCGGTTTATTTACTGGTTAAGAGAAAACATTAGGGCATGAAACTAACTACTAAAAAAAAGTTACAGCTTTACCTGTAAAAGCTAGCCAACATTGAGTGATGTGTAACCGTGGAGACCAGCTCCCAGTACTTAGTGTGATGAAGCAATTCAACATAAACAAGCACACGCACATAACGTCATAATTACTGCACTGCATTCATAAATCCAGCGGCTAGACAGACACATCGAGGGCTGCGTGCTACACATTCAGCTATACCCGTGCTAAACCACCCTTTCAGTCTGCAATCGTCGGATGCAATACCATAACCTACCCCAAGCTTTCCCCTCGTTGAGGTCGGCCCGAGCAGACGCCTTTGATCGTCCATTTACGTTGTAATCTAAATAGTTGATATTACTAATTAATCTGCATATAATAGCGATAAACTCTAGATTTTGCATATTTAAAAAAAAACAAAAATATGGCACAGGACATCTTGCTTTTGTATTATCAGCTACTGTACAGCTTTTCAATTAAACTAGTAGGTACAGTGATTATTCACCATCTGCTTTCGCGCAGTGGACGAGTGCTAGTCAATGCGTAAGAGGTCACGGATTCGATTCCAGCACCAACACAAATGTTCGTTAATGAAACATATATTTGTCCGGGTCAAATAGGGTTTGGTTGGGTTTTCTAATACACAAGGGAAAACTTTACTTTGAGACTAGAACACTTTATGAATTATTATATTGTCTCATAGTCAAATCGAATAAAATACTCAGAATCCTGAAATAACTGTTGATACGAAATTTGTAAATAGATCGGCGTAGGAAATAATTAATAACAACATAAATTCACGATCATAATGTTCAATTGATTTGCTATTCAATTTTGCTCGTCCAATAACATGTTATTCAGTTAGTCTGTTGTGAATTATGACCAACTGTATGTAAATACTGTCTCGGTAAGTACATTAGGAGGTCTTCCGTTTAAAATGTTAAATATCGGTAAACGGGATCATAAATCACGAAGTACGTTTAAATGTTACTTAGTTATCTACATACTTTGGGACTCCCCGTGTTCCGAACTTGAGTATAAAAGTTTGCCAACGCCTGGAAAATTGTTTAATGAGGGGTTTCTAACTCAACTCAGTTATCAGATTCAAATAAATACTTTGAAAAGTTTTGCAAGAGTTCTATAATGTATTTAAAATGGATTAAAATGCCCGACTTTTTCAAATAGTTTTTAGGTTAGTATCTATCTTTTATTGGGATTTTCTCTCCTTTCTAAAGATTGTTTTTTTTTAAATATTAAAAATTCAATACGTACAAAAAAGTGCGATCATTTTAGTTTACAGGTGTCCTAAACTGTTGCTGCCGAAAGGCTATGACGATCGAATTCACTAATTAAGGAACTATAACGCAAACAGCTGAAGTAACGTGAGTAAAGAGACGGGTTTGAATTTTGATTTGAGACGTACTTACATTATTGGCTAAATCCTAACAATTGCTACTAGCGCCATTAGCTACTCAACATAAAATGAAACGACAGTCAAATCTCGATATAGAAACAAGGACAAGCGTTGCATAAACCTTTCCTTCACTACGTAACGAGTATCTAATAATTGTTTAACTCGGTAACAAGCTTACATTTATTGCGCCGATCTCGACACGTGGACTCCGGCGTGGCGGAGGTAGTTGCACACACACACACGCGTATATGCGCACACTCACACATGCGCAGACGCAAACGTCCGGTGTATGCGAGCGCATGCAAAACGCATCCCGCTGCGTACCACCCGATCGGCAAAAAGGATGCACCGAGACCTACCGCAATGTGACCTACCTTATCGCTCCGGTCACAAACCAAACTCACAGTTGGACTACTGTTTGGCGTTTTTATCTGGGCGATTGCGTTTCAAAAATAAAGTTATCTGTCGTCTTAGTGGGAGGTTTATTACTGTATTTGCTTTAGTTAAGAATTTTGTTATTGAATCGAAAATATCGTCTCAAAGACATCTTTGCAGGTAAGTAAGTATGTTGAGACACACATCAGGATGGATAAGTATTCATTTTGATACTTAATTTTAGACTGACCATCCATACTTACACCTGATAGTTAAGCGGCCGTCCAGAACTGAGAAAGCGGTCTTGCCGCAAAAGTACTGGAATGAAGACCGATTGATGGCAACTGCAGTGAAGGATATTCCAAATTTGTAAGGCGAATGGGCGACCGCACTGCATGGAGATCGTAGGAGAACACATATTCAGGTGCTTATGCCAAACGATAATGATGAAACTTAATCTGGTCTAGTCCAGAATCACCCAGCCGTTCATAAGAACGAACATCCTAAGCGCGTACAATCAACGCCACCTCAATTGTAACACTTTGAGTTTCGTACTGACCCGCGTGTAGTAGGCAAGTTTATAGCAAAGAGAGCTCAACTAAACCGCGAGCATTAGAGTCTCTAGCTGAGGTTGCCTGTTTCGTAGCGATCGGCCCGCCTCAAGCCGTAACGTAGCGTGCACGGGAATGTTTCCAGTGGCAGTACTTTAAAACCGATCTAATCAACAATTAATATACTTAACCATCAAAATGTTGTGTGGCCGTTGGCGCATTGGATTCGTGTGATTTTCTATTTTCTCATGGTGACAAGTTATCGGATGCCTAAAGACTTCCAAGGCATTGATGCACTTCTTAAAAAGCAATGCAGGGCGGAGAATAAACGCAACAGAGTAGGATTGAAAGCTTTTTATCTAGATACTAAAGTATTTTGTCAATTTGTTAATAATTTCGAAACGGCAGCCATCAGCTATACTAATATCACAGTCATTATTTCATAATTCTATACAACAAAGATTTAAGATGATTAGATTGGGATTTGTGGATGTCTATTTTAGGCAATAATAAGGGGACGCGGTGGGACTCGACAGAAGGGCTTATCGAGGCCGGGCAAGTAATCTGTCAAACAATCAGATGCTGTCCTTTTACCTTCGACGGCTTCCTCGTGACCAGTGTTATCGTATCAGGAAAGATGATTGATATTTACGAAGATATCACAAGGGCAAAAAACCAAAAATTAATATGAAAAATCATCAATTTATAAATAACTTACTGGTTAGGACAGTCGTGTGGTGACTTGTTTTGCAGTGGTCTTGCCTGCTGGGGGTCGTAGATTCGTTATCCACGTTTACTAATTGGGTGTTTTATTTATTTCAAGTTATCAAAGTATGTATCTAACATACACTTTATTGGTTTTAGTGAGAATTATAAGTGATAGCCGTAAATAATTTAAATACTGTATGTTTCCTGAAGAATAAATAAATAAATAAATAAATAAATAAATAAATACACAGTACGAGCTCTGCTCAGTTTTGGGCACGGTGGTCATGTGTAGAAAATGATCCAGGGACGAAATTATATGATGCTACAATGTTGTTTAGTTTTCACATAACGTAAAAATTCAGCTAAGATCTGAAAATCTAATTTTGATAACATGTTGCCACAAGGCAACAGCGAGTGTCCTAGATGTCCTGGAGGACCCCATTAAAAATCATACGCGTTCAAAAACCCTCCTAGAGAGTGCGCCGCCACTTCAAAGTTTGACCTCGCAATTACTAAAATTGGTTTGATTTACCATTTTAATTGTAACAAAAAGCTTATTTTTTCCATCGGCGTGGACGGAGACGGCGTCATTGCAATCTCGACCGAGTGACTTTCGCTCGGAGGGTCCATTAGGGATCGTCGGGAGGACGCGAGGCGTAGGTCGGGGATTGGAATTTTGAGCTGTGGCGTCATGTCGTTAAGGCGTAGTTTCTGTCGGAGGTGTCCAGTAGGCGCGAGAGGAGAGCACTCGAGGTCGGATGCTGAGAGCGCGGGTGTGTGGTGCCAGGGGCGGTGGGGGAGGGGGGGGAGGGTATGGTGGTACAAAATCGATATAGTCGGGCGGCGCGCGACGTCTTGCGCCCCGGCCCCTCCGCCCCCTCTAATGAATGAGAGCGGGCATAGTCATCTCTGCGGATGGCGGCTCCGATACGACACGGCCGTCGCCGTCCTACCGGCTAGACTCGCCACTCGCGATATATTTCGCGACACGATAACGAACCGAACACTGATCAACCCTCACAATCCCTAATCCGATGCAAGTCCAATACGCTTTTATAGCGAGAGTAGAGTCCAATTCAGGACTAGCACATTAACATGGCAACTGTCAAAGATCCGTAACACAGTCGTAAACTGTTTTATTTCTTACAGGCATGATTGGAATCACATTTTACAATTTACATAAAAAGGAAAGTTGCGATTGCAAGTAGGAAATGTACGGGCGAAGTTAGGGAGGGAAGAGCTTACGAAGCTTACAGAACTAATTTAAAGAAGACTATTCAGCCGGAACTATTAAAGTTCGTTAAAGAAGGAACATTTTGTATCAACAAGTTTGCACGTTCCTTTTTTGTGTTGAGATTTTATAACCATGCAAATTTACTGGGATCACGAAATGGTTCCTATTTAGTAGCACTTTTTTTGGAAACGCAGCACGTCTATGCACACTTCAGCCTTTGCAGGTTTTTTCGAATATATCGGAATTGGCTTTGCCATCGATGAATTTCATACAAACCAGCACCAAACATTTAAACCTTTTAAGAGTGATATTTTCCAAATTTTAAAAGTTCTCACGCCATAAAAAGAACCCAGCTTGATGTTTTCTACATAATAACACTTACTACTGGGAAAGTTATTATTTGGTAAATTTAGATCCAAATGTCAAAACTAGCAATAGATACGCCAAACGTCAAACGCTAATCGAGTATCAGTTACTATGCGTATGAAGACAAATAATTTTCGTTTTTCTATTACTGGTTTCATCTGGCTAGACATACAATTACTGTACACAAGTAGTAGTCTCTAGTAATAGGAAACGTTCGTCATTTCTTAGTCAAATATGGCTAACATACACACATACATACATACCCACGTACATATCAGAAAAAAACACATTGTTGAATTTGTTTTGTCAAACTTAAGAATATATCAGCAGCTACAATTAATTATAGTAATACTCATGCGAACTCAAATGAACACGTAATTAATCATTCCCAGATAGTTCCGGCATTTCCGTATGCCACCCACCATAGATAGTCCCTTAAAAAAACGCATTAAGTACAAAGTACTCGTAATTGTCTACAACAAGATTGTATTATTTTATGCTTATTTTTTGAGGAGGTTCCCGTGGCGCAGTTGTTACAGTGATCGGCGACGATCGCTGTTGTAAAGCAACACACGGCGGGTCGGAAATGGTATGGGTGACCACCCCGACTGAAATTTAGTGACGTGTATTTCGGCCATCTCCGTGCTTCGGAAGCATGTTAAGCAGTTGGTCCCGGCTGACGTCGTTAGATGTCAGTCGTTAAGCCTAGTCGGAGGCCTTAGTGCGGCTTGATAACAACTGACATCAAGGTTGCTCACTAACCTTACACCCCTCCAACAATACGCACTGAGCCCGCGTGTTGGAGTATGGCTCAATCCACCTCATAGTTGAGGTGAGGCCTGTGCCCAGCAGTGGGACGTATAAAGGCCGTTCATGTAAGTATGCTTATTTTTAAGTGATTCCGGATGTGATTGGGAATGAGCGCACCATAATCGACATAGAAGACATGCTATTAAATTAAGATGAGAGCAACATATCAACGCATAGTGGGCGAAAGAGAACAAACAAAGAAAAAGAAAGAGAGATAGCAAGATCAGTGAGTGAGTACGATACAAGCCTTCAACATGAGTTAAACTAGCTCAGTAGTGTACCTGTATTTGTCAACCTCATGTTTGGACCTTACGGCTGCTTCGCATCAGGTGGAGTAAGGTCAACATGGACTGCATAAAAAATATCTTATTACAATCTCAGAAAAAGGTGGAGTGACGATTAGCGGCACCATAGCGACGACTGGCTTAGCCTAGCACAGGATAGAGACCTATGGAGAAAATTGGCACCTTGCTCAGCAGTGGGACAAAATAGGTTAATAAAAAAAAACTCAGATTGCCAGTGAGCCAGCGGTCACCACCATTCATTTGCTCATTTTTTAAATCTGCTCTAACTCCACCTGATGGGAAGCAGCAGTGAGGTATACATATGAGGATGACTAGTATGGCAATACAGCTATTACTGAGATGGTTAATAATTACCTTTAAGTTCTCTAACGAAGCACATGAAAGTGCGTAGAGTCAAACCCGAAAGTGCGTAGAGTCAAACCCGAAAGTGCGTAGAGTCAAACCCGAAAGTGCCTAAGCACTTTAGCACTTTGTCATAATGGCTAATCTGACAGCATCTTCATAACTTCTATGACAACTTCAACAAAGTTAATGTGACATGGTTCAAAAGTGCATAGTGACTACTGCCACTAACTGTACTACTAACAACTCAAAAACCTTTAAAATATGACTAGCAATATTGATTACAGATTCTAAACACTGATTGAAAAATCAAATCTTGTTTACATTTAAATCCCACTTTCAGCAAAAAAGTAAAATATTTCTCGGTATAATTTCATCGAACATTGCAAATATAAAGGCAAGTTTATTCCGACGTCTATAGGTGTGTACTGGCCCTAAGTTTTATTAATAGCGGTCGAAGGCGTCGTCGTAGCATCTGCGTCTTGTTGTTTCACTTGAATACCAATGATATTCTAACAAAACTCGAACTGAATCCGCCACACAAAGCTGGCTTTGTTGTTACAGAAAACTAGGAGGAAACTTCAAGAAAATCAAATAATAAAACGAAAAATGAGTTCATTTTTATGCAAGCAAATAAATAATGTTGTAACTACGACTACGAGCCCGGCTGAAGTTTTTTTTTTCTATCTTTAATATTTCTAATACCACCATATTTTGACTTATACCATCATATTGACCATTTTTGTCTAAAGCAAGTGAACGTTTAGAATAGGTGAGTGTATCAGGTGCCTAAATAGTATTTCAGGCCGTCAAGCAAGACGTCATAACAGCTGAGCGCGGCGTTGATTTCGAATTACCACCTTAGTTGGTGTTGGTGGGACTCTTGCTCTAGTGAGCCCTTCCACTTGATTGAGTATGACTGGCTTTCCCGTATTACGCTTGAGGGGCAGCGTGATGGTGATGTAGGTAGTGTCTTCACCAAAGTGGAATATTTCGATATCACTCAAATACAAGATCTACAAAAATAACTTCTTCACAAAGTTAGATTATGCCCGTTAAACGTAACTATATCACCTAAGTTGGTGGGACTCTTGCTCTAGTGAGCCCTTCCACTTGATTGAGTTTGAGTGGCTTGCCCGTATCGCGCTTGGGAGGCAGCGTGATGGTGATGTCGTGTCTTCACCAAAGTGGACTATTTCGCTATTACTCAAACACAAGATCTACAAAAATAACTTCTTCACAAAGTTACATTGTGCCCGTTAAACGTAACTATATCACCCAAGTTGGTGGGACTCTTGCTCTAGTGAGCTACCCTTCCACTTGATTGAGTTTGAGTGGCTTCCCCGTATCGCGCTTGGGAGGCAGCGTGATGGTGATGTAGTGTCTTCACCAAAGTGGACTATTTCGATATCACCCAAACACAAGATCTACAAAAATAACTTCTTCATAAAGTTACATTGTGCCCGTTAAACGTAACTATATCACCTAATTTGGTGGGACTCTTGCTCTAGTGAGCCCTTCCACTTGATTGAGTATGACTGGCTTCCCCGTATCGCACTTGGGATGCAGCGTGATGGTGATGTAATCTCTTCACCAAAGTGGACTATTTCGATATCACTCAAACACAAGATCTACAAAAAATAACCTCTTTAACATTGTGCCCGTTAAACGTAACTATATCACCTAAGTTGGTGGGACTCTTGCTCTAGTGAGCTACCCTTTCACTTGATTGAGTTTGAGTGGCTTCCTCGTATCGCGCTTGGGAGGCAGCGTTATGTAGTGTCTTAACCATAGCGGACTATTTCAATGCTATGCTAACAGTGGTTCTATTTGTAGGCTGTAGATTTTTAAATTTGTTATATTTTTCAGTGAAGTTCAGGAGCTAAAAATTCATTTCAATTTCAAGTTGACTGAATAAGGTAGGCAAAAGTACATGATTTTACCGATCTCTACCAACTGGGTTGTTTTGCTGTGTCCAGGTGTTTTCTATCCATTTCAAATAACCTAAGAAGGCACGACAACCGCGACCTTTGCTAAGTCCTGACTACATGTTTTATTCCCTCATTGAAAATATTTCTAAGGCAGTTACAGATGAAATGTAATATGGCCCTAATAAATAACGTTGTTAATATTTTTGGTGCCGATATACAATCGAACATTGATATTTCATATAGAATAGTAAAAGAGCTGATGCAATATTTCAAACACAGCAAACCTGAGAGATAACACTGGCATGATTGACCCACAAGAGCCAAACAAGCAAAGACGCCAACTTCCCGCGGGACTGCTACGTCAATCGAGATAAGGCCAGGCGAGACAGATTTATTTATTTATTTTTTATTGCACATAAACAATTGGTACAAATGGCGGACTTAATGCCGATAAGGCATTCTCTACCAGTCAACCATGGGGCTAAGCAGAAAATATGGTAGGCGGTGCAGTGTTAAAAATAAAAAGTAAAAAAAAAAAAACAATTGAACAAGTTAAAAAGAAACTAAATACTTACTGAAATAAACACTAAAAACTATGTAAATAATTATATATATAAATAACAAAATATACATAAACCATATATATACATATATACAAATACATATAGACATGATAATAATAACACTATTATGATTTGGATTTTAGATTTTAGGTCAGGCAACGAAAGACACTGAACACTGAGGCATGTGCACCAAAACAACACTTGTATGACTCAAGCCTGTGATTGATCTAAATATTTAAATTCAACCAATCGTAGCCTTGAAGCTTATGTTTGGCTCTGTGTGACATTATGATCATAGATGTACACGATGAAATTACTTTAGGCTTAATTTTTATTTTGGATTTAAAAGCTTAGTGGCTGAATGTAGATATCTGTATATACATAATATCTCTTGTCTACACTGTGTTGGTCTTTTTCCTTATGCCTAATCAACGAAGGCGGCACACCTGTGTGCCTACACTTGCACACTGTGCAGTAAGCAAAATGTTATAATTCACTTAATCTACTATCGTCCAAGTGCATTGTTGATGTATATTTAAGCCAATTTATCGGTTCATTACTTTATTCGGAGCGATATGTACTGCGCTGTTGAATTTCGGATTTTGGCTTGTAAAATTTATAATCAGCTGTATCGAATGTATAACAATTTACACGGTTAGTCGTTGTTAATCCTGCCACACTGCAGTACCGGTGTGTTTATAGTTAGATGAATGTAAACTTAAAAAAACTGCTCTAATGTTTTAAGCGATACTGAATACAAATGTCTGTTTAATGTGTATTTTTGCTATAGCTGTGTACGTTTACTTACACGTCAAAACTGCTAATCTCTTTGCATTGTTATTAATACTTGTGTTCCAAAGGCAATCGCTAAATAATAGAATCAAATATTTGTAACTGTTCAAAAAGATTTCACTTCCAAGTGATCAGTATAACTTAACAACGAAAACATTGATAGCACTAATAAGGTGTAATGCAACTCAGTGTTTACAAACAACGATATAAAGAGACGCACAGCGACGGCGAAGGCGAGAGCGCCGTTGACACGGTATCAAACGTTCGTGGAACCACGTGACCTTTGGCCTTGGGGTCACAGATTCCGATGGATTCCGATAAAGGCACGTGTACAGCTGGGAGTGAGACAGTCACACGATAGCATCGTGAGTCGGGCACATGTCAAAACAAACTCGAGCACACGTTTGTGGATAGTCGCATGAAATATCGATTATAGATAAAGTTATCAACGACGCGATAATGCAAAGTGAGAATTAATGTGGGAAGAGAAAACATACTATTCTTAACTACGTTTCGGAAAAATGTTGTTTTCGAAATATCAGCCATCAATGAATGAAGAGAAAACGTGGCTGTATGCAGATAGATTTGAGCATCAAAGTGCGAAGAATGAAATGACGTGACGATGATTAAAATTGTTCTGACGTTTCACGTTAGCTCAAATATGTAACTTTTCAAAGTTATTAGTAAGATTTTAATCTGGCTGTCTATCAATGAGTCAAACATGTTAGGTCTGGATGTTTGGGGTAGGCATTCAGATCTTGTCAGCGGGAAGATCAGAAAACAAGCTTCATTACTGATCACAAAATTGCGACAAGCGATAATTAAAGACAACAACAAAGTTTGACAGTCATGCATTTCCATTCCAAATAAAAAAACATCATTAAAAGCATTGATGTCAGAAAGAAAGCACACCGTGTATCGGTGCATCGGCGCAGAGCGTCCAAGCAAAACATTTGTTGCTCGCCAAACGTACCATAGAGACAACGCGAACAGATTGCCACCGGAGCGTGTCGGCCAGAGTCCTAAAGAGGGCGCGCGTGGACCTCTCCCCTTTGCGTACCATCGTCCCGACTTCACGCACCGCTGGTGGGTCACTGCACCGGCTTCCGAGCTTCATGCACGCCACATGATACCACTACGACGACTGCCTTGACAGATTTAAACGCAAGGTTGGAGCAACAAACGCAACTGACGATGCGTCGACAGTTCGCGAAGTGAAATACGCGCACTCAAATTGTTTTCTCACCGGTAGAATCTACGTAATATAGGACCGCAATTATCGGCAGCGAGAAAACGACTGGCCTGTTATCGCAACGATAACTATTCCTCAGTCTCAGACTACTCCACAAATGCGAATATATCCGACCTCGTTGTTGGTCTGTTGACGTGCGTCCCAGATGCTTCTACTCCAGAATCCAGGAACATTTTTTACGTCGACGCAACTGCTCCAGAAATAGGAGGAATGTTGTGAGTGATAATTGTTAAAAATATCGCTGACTAATTTTTCGTTCGTATATCACTTTCTGAAGACACAAATTACTGTCGGGTGCCCTGTCAGATCTTGCTGGGTCATTTCTTTTGTGTGTTTCCGTCGAGAGCGGACGGAAATTCGTTATTTTTCTTCGAAAATAATTAGTAGTGATCAAAATCACAAGATCTGATTGCAGATTCGTTTGTATCCGTCGTATTGGTCCTTCCATCCTATCCTAGTGCTAGTGGTGTAAGCGACTTTACCCCTTCTGTCAATTAACATGGAATTGTGTATTCTGTGTAGTAGCGTTGTTATAATTAGCTGCCCCGGCGCCGGGACGTGGCAGGAGTCCAGGTCGATCACTCGGGTAACGGGTCCGCACTATATCTGGAGTTCGGTCGTTGACAGGAGCATTTGCCCGGACTTGGTGATCAAATCAAAATAATGCATTTGCAAAACACGATAGCATGATATTAAAAACCCTTACATGTAAGTATGAGAACCTAAACATCAGTTTGTCTTGGCTGTCATCGAAATGGTAGAACCAGGTGTTCTGGTGTGTTGGATAGACTTATCGTCTGTTTTCAACATAGTGAGCACGAAAGTGTTAATGATAGGTTTGGCTATCACTATTCAGATGAATAATAGTGATGGCACCAACACAATAGATCTATACGCATAATTCCCCAAGATTGACTAATACAAAAATGAGAGCTACCGCAGAAAGATATTCCCATTGTGTTACGATTATTAAAGATCTTCAACTCAGCGGCTTGTAGCACCGAAAGAAAACCACATTATTTTATCGTGCCGTCCATTACCGACAAAATAAAATACAATTTAACAAAAGATAAAATTACCTCTGTTATTGCTGTTAAATTAAAAATAGCCTTCACGCAGCGTTTAACGTTATGTTTTTAACTGCACCGATAATAGCTTTTAACTTGTTTTAAGTCGGTAACCGTGCTTTCAGTAACCACGTCATTAAGCTGTCACTCGACAGTGCCAATAACGCCGCCACTTTAGAAGTAGGGATGTGCCAATCGGATATTCCCATCTGAATATACAAAGCTTTGAATGATTGTTGTTCTTTGTTTTTTATTATTGTACATCAATTAACAAATTGCACAATCACTGGTGAAAATGACACTGATTGATTCGAAATTTTTGATTTGTAATTAATACTACACATGAAAATGGCATTGCAAATAAATAAGATATTATGTGATTCTTGCGCTACATCATTAATTATAAGTCAGAAACAGAGGGCTTCATAGACGGGCCCCATATTTTTCTTATCGGATTTTTTTGTCAGTAAGTCCCAAATCCATTTTTCTTAAACCATTGTTCGCTGTTTTTTTTTATAAATACACATTCTACAGTGCAGTTCTGAAGCACAGAATAAGTTTGACTCACGGCCGAATAAGCCTCAAGGAATTGGATCAATTAAAATCCGGGCACATCCCTTCCCTACCCCCAAGTTATGCAACAAAACGGTCCGTTTATGACCGCTTCACGCGACCCGGTGCGACCACTATCACTGTTTGTTCTTCTAAACTGTTTACTGAAGTGGCTTTCGGTGATGAATTACTGATATAGCAAACGAAATGCGATAGTCGGGTGAAATTGCGATATCTTTTTGCATGACACCTGCAACTAGCTGATTAGGAAATAGGTAGTCGAGTCGACGTAGTATGTCTGCGAATGATGATGATAATAACATTAATAACGAACGAAATTCTTTAAATATTGAAAAAAATACAAGAAAATTTTTAATAATACTTTTTGACTTGCAATTTAGGAGTCTTTTTTCAAAGCCCGCTACATGAGAGCTGCTGAAATATCAGAATAAACGATAGAAAAGACGCAACAACCCACCCAAAAAGTTTTGTCCCCGATCATGAGTAGGTATCTCCTTCCATTTCTGAATAGATAAACTTCAACACCGAAGGTTAACCCTCTCAGCATCTCACACACTCTTATCTCTAAGTTTGATTCCTTCAAGAGCGCCTTCAAGGCTTAAACACCAAAGCGCATTCACCAGCTCCTAGCAAACTGCGACATTATGGCTTCGCTAGAGAATGATCAAATTCTGTGAATTTTTGCCGCGTTTGAACCGCCCTTATCCGTGTACCGCGCGGCGTCGTCTCCGAACCTTCAAAGCGTTCCCGCCTTGCCGAAATTGTTTCATCCGGAGACTATTTGTAAACAAAACATCTGTTTGATACTTGAGCACATCAAAAGCTACGTGTTTCCTAGTTTACTTCGGTTAGTTTCAACACTTTTTTATCATGCAACGAAAGAAACGGGCTTCACAAATTCTAACAAAGGTTAAGTCCTAAGATACTGTCTTATAAGGACCACTACATGAGTGCTGCTGAAATTTCAGAATAAACGATAAAAAGGCGCAAACCCACCCACCCTAAAAGTTTTGTCCCCGATCATGAGAAGGTATCTCCTGCCATTACTGAATAGATAAGATTAACTTCAATACCGAAGGTTAAACCTCTCAGCGTCTCACACACTATTATCTCAAAGTTTGATTCCTCCACGAGCACCTTCAAGGATTAAACACCAAAGCGCATTCACCAGCTCCTAGCAAACTGCGACATTATGGCTTCACTAGAGAATGATCAAATTCTGTGAATTTTTGCCGCGTTTGAACCGCCCTTATCCGTGTACCGCGCGGCATCGTCTCCGAACCTTCAAAGCGTTCCCGCCTTGCCGAAATTGTTTCACCCGGAGACTATTTGTAAACAAAACATCTATTTGATACTTGAGCACATCAAAAGCTACGTGTTTCCTAATTTACTTCGGTTAGTTATACGCATTAAATGCAATAACGATCAACGCTTAGAGCGGAAAACACTTGTCAAAGATAGTTTTAAGTAAGTAATAGTTTCTTATTGACATTTGTAGTTCATGAAGAAATGTCGGCAGACCTTTAAAATGCGAAAACAGAAAACTACGAGTTGAAAGCCTGACCAGTTAAAAATTTGACAAAAATATTTTGTAAATATTTTAATTGTTAGAAATGGTTAAATAATTCATGAATTTTCAGAATCAGGTCAAAGAAACAGCAGTACCTATCTAATGTAGGAGTCCAGCATATCTTTTTTTTTTTTTTTTTGAGTAGGGGAAATGCACTTACGCATACCCGCCAACCGGGGGGTTGGACTGGTTATGTCGGACTCTCCACGGGGAGCATGCTCTACCCAGTGGCTCTACCGACTAAAAACCCTACTACTCCCTCTCTTCGTCCATAGTGGGGGAATACGCCGTATAGCTATAAGCCCTGTGCGCGTTCTCCCGGACGGTGCCCGCCTACACGGCGGGCCGGAAGCGACCCCCCCTTCGAGAGGGGGGGCCACGACCCCCCCTTCGAGAGGGGGGGCCAGTAGGGACAGCCGAGGGTGTCGAGCCGTCCCTACCAGGCAGTGGTGGAGGCCTGTGCAATGCCGGCAACGGTACCCCCGTACCGCGCGCCGGCTGGCCTCTACCACGGAGGGGTGCGACACGGCGAGCAGGTGCGCGCCGTCTTCCCCCCCTCCTCGGCCTGCGGAGCTCATCGGCTGCAGGATCAAGCTCCCGCAGCCGCTCCGCCGCTTCCTTAGCGGTCATCACCTCCTCGCAGAAGGTGGCGAACGCTCGCCAAGCCTCTTTGTCTGCCAGCATTGCGATCACAATGCTCGGCAGAGAGAGGTCCTGGCCCACCTTGGCGACTAGCGCCATGCGCTGTGGAGCCCACGTTTGGCACACCGCTAGTGTGTGGTGCGCCGTGTCCTCCACAGCGCCGCACTCATGGCAGAGTGGGGCTGCCTCTCGGCGGATGCGGTGCAAGAATGAGCCAAAGCACCCATGCCCGGTCATAATTTGCACCATCCTGTATGAGAGGGACCCATGCTGCCTCTCCAGCCACTTGTCAAGCACTGGAGCGAGTGCCTCTACCGTCCGCTTGCCAGACTCCGGAGCTCTTAGGTCCGCCATCCACAGCCGGACCAGGCTTGCCTGAGCCTCCTTGCGGACGGCCTCCCGCTCTTCGGGGCAGAAGCGGTCACCCGCGGCCCTCTTGGCGGCCGTCCAGCGGTACATGACCGCCAACACGTCCGCCTCTAACTCCCAGGGAGCGTTTCCCGCCAGCGCGCAGGCCGCGGGAAAACCGACGGTGCGATATGCTCGCACGCTCCGCTGTGCTATCGCCCGCTGGGGCGCGCGGAGGAGGCGGACGTTCATCTTCTTAGACAGGGCCGCCGCCCAGATCGGGGCGCCATAGAGAGCCATGCTCCTCAAAATGCCGGAGTAGAGCCTCCGGCATTTGGACCCCGGGCCGCGGATATTCGGCAACAGCCAGTTAAGGCTGTTTGCCGCTCTCAGCAGCCTGGGTGACAACCCCCGGAAGTGGGGCAGAAATTGCCACCTCGAATCGAGGATCAGACCGAGATACTTGATCTCGGTCTTCACCACCGTTCGGACGCCACCGAGCACTATTTGTGCGTCAGGTGGCGCCGGAGGTTGTCGCGAGCCATGGAACCAGATGGCCTCGGTCTTTTCGAGCGCCACCGTGAGTCCGAGGCGACCGATTCGGTCGGCCACGAGGTCTCCTCCGACTTCCGCAAGCGGAGCCGCGTCCCTGAAGGACTTCCCCCGGGCAGTGACGAGCGTGTCGTCAGCGTAACAGATTACGCTCATGCCCGGAAGGAGTGCGCCGCGGAGGAGCCAGTCGTAGCCTATGTTCCACAGGAGCGGCCCCAACACCGACCCCTGTGGAACCCCGGACTCGACGCTATAGCGTCGGATGGCGCCCGAGCTGTCTGAGAAGACAATTGCCCGATCTCTGAGGTAGCTCTCAACGAGTCCCTGTAAATACAGGGGTACTCGGAAGTACCTCAGGGCCTCCAATATTGTAGCGTGAGGGAGGGAGTTGAAGGCGTTCTTGATATCGAACGATATCGCAATCACTCCCTCCTCACACTCTTCAGCCTCCAGGATGAGTTCCCGGAGATGGGCCAGGGCGTCAATGGTGGAACGCCGTGCCCGGAACCCAAACTGGGCGCCTGCCAGGTCCGGGCCTACCTCCCGTAGGTGCTCGAGAAGGCGGTAAGAAACCACCTTCTCGAATATCTTCCCTACTTCATCCAAAAGGATGATCGGACGGTAGGCCGAAGGCGAGTCAACTGGACGCCCTGCCTTTTGGATAAGGCAGAGCTGACCCACCTTCCAGATCGCAGGGAACCTCATCTCCCGGAAACACCGGTTGAAGAGGTCCCTAAAATTGCCCTCCATTTGGCCAGCCGCTATGGCCACGACCTTGGCTGGCAATCCGTCTGGACCTGGCGCCGTCTTCTTGGCCCGCCACTGGAGCACCACCGCTCCGAGCTCCTCCGCAGAGATAGCGGGGACCTCCTCGGACTCGTCAAGAGCGCCGCGACACGGAGGCATCGCCGGCGGGACGAAGTCCTCGCAGCGGGCCGGGAACAGAACCCGGACCACCTGCTCCAGGAGAGCCGAGTTGAGAGTCTCGGTCAGGGGAGGGCCAATGGGACGCAGCTGGGCGCGTGCCGTTTTATATGGCCTCCCCCACGGGTCTTGATCGAGACTCTCGAGCATTTCTGCCCGGGCCCGATCCTTGGCCTGACGAATGGCGTACTTCAGGGTGCTCCGTGCCGCCCTGTACGCCTCGTAGAGGTTGACCTCCTCGTTGGGGTCGGCCCTCCTCCGCCGGCGTTTACAGTTTGTATACGCTCTCCGGGCCGCAACGCAGGCAGCCCGGAGACCCGCGATCTCCTCCGACCACCAATAGACGGCGTGTCGGGGATCGGGGCGGCGGGACCGAGGCATGGAGAAATCACACACCTCGGTTAAGGAGTCCCTGAGTTGGGACGCGGCCTCCTCTACGTCGACGTCGGGTCGGGGTGGGCAGAACCACCCCTGGACGAACGCAGCCTCTCTCGCCATACCGCGGTCGAGCCGCGATAGGGCCCAACGTGGGAAGGGAGAGTCCGGCTTCGGAGCCCTGCCTTGTGGGCCCCGGTTGGAGATCTCGAACCTGATGTATTTATGGTCCGAAAGAGTCTCCACCGGGTCCACACGCCAGTCTGCGATGAGGGCAGCCAATGCGGGGGTGGCGAAGGTGACGTCCACCACCGACCCACCATTGTAGCGGACACACGTGTGCGCCGTACCCCTATTCACTAGGGCCAGGCCACATGACACCGCCCACGTCTGGAGGACCCGACCACGGTAGGTTGTGGTTGGGTTACCCCACGCTGCCGACTTCGCGTTGAGGTCTCCGGCGAGGACCACCTGTCTTGGAGCCAGCCGGCTCAAGACCGCAGACAGGGAGACGAGGAAGTCCTCAAACTCCCTGAGAGGCCGGGTGGGGGAGAAATACACTCCCACCACAGCGAAATCCCCTCCGGAGACGGCGACATACCCGGACCCCTTTTCCAATAAGGAAAGAGGGGGAAAGCCCGGGGCAGGCCGGGTAAGGACGGCCACTACTCCATCTAGATCGCCAAACCAGCGATCCAAGATGTAGTACGGCTCAGCCACCACCGCGATGTTCACCTGCCATTCGGCCAGGGTCTGGGCCATCAGATCCTGGGCCGCACGGCAGTTATTCAGGTTACCCTGAAGGAATTTGCAATGTCCGACTTGATACATCATTCGGACATTGCACCATCTTGCGCCGACGACGGGCCGGCACCAACAGCAGCGGCGGCCTTAGGCGGCGCCGGCTGTTTTCCCTTCTTGGGAGGGGGGGAGCACTTGCTCCCCCTCATGACATGCCCGGCCTGCCGGCCACTAGCGGCGCAGACCGCGCACTTGGGCTCGGCCGCCTTGCAGGTGCTTGCCTTGTGCCCCTCGGCTCCGCATCGGAAGCAGAGCTCCGAGCGGTCTACCGAGGAAGGGCAGTGCGGCCTGGTGTGGCCGGTGCCCAGGCACTTGAAGCACCTGAGCGGCTCGTCGTCGATGGCGCAGACGGATGCCGTGCTCAGGCCGATCGCCAGACGACCAGCCTTCAGCACGGCTTTGGCGGCTGCGATGGGGCATTGAACGCGCAATGTCCCAGCGCCTCTGCGGCCGGTGCGAATTGCACCGACCTTCAGCTGCTCCACCGAGCAGCCGCCGGCCTTGGCCACCTTGGCGGCGACCTCCTCTACCGTTGCGGACGCATCCAGGTCCCCAACTTGCAGGGAGGCGCACTTCTCTGGGCGGACCACATTGGCCGCACCCGCCACCACCTGTCGCAGCTTATCTGCGAAGGTGTCCGCCTGGGAGCCGCTCTGCGCTCCCGGGAACTCAAACAGGCGAGCGCCCGTTTGAGTGGTGCGGCACCTTTTCGGCGTGGCGCCTAAGGCAGCGACATCGCCGATGGCCTCTCGAGCCCGTTTCAAAACGGTCTCGTAGGTCTCACCCTTTTTGACCGCTTCGTCCGTCAAGGTGACAATGACAGCGGAGGATCGGGGTGAGACCAACTTCTTTTTGGCGGCTTGGTTGGCCGCCGGTGCAGGGGAAGGCTTGCCCGCTGCCTTCTTCCCCTGCCTCTTCTTGGCCGCCGCGGAAGTGGACGCGGGAGCCACTTTGGGGGCCTCGGCCTTCTTGGCCTTGGCCTTGGCCTTTCGACCGACGACCTTATTCCAGCCTTCGTTGGCTGGGGTCGTCGACGGGAGGAGCACGTCCTCCTCCATCGGCACCTGCGGTGCCGGTACGGCCTTCGGCGCCTCAGCGACGACGAGGGGCAGAACCTCTGCGCTGGGTGTCACCGAAGTGGGGGCCTCGGTCTTCTTGCCCTTGCCCTTGCCCTTAGGCGGTGGGGGAGGTTTGAAGACCTCTGGCACGGCCGTCACGGGCTCAGCAGCCTTCTGCTCAGCAGCCTTTTGCTGAGCAGCCTCCTGCCTGAGCTCGTGAGCGAGCGGCGGACGGAGCCTCTTCTCCGGGAGGAGGCGGTCCTCGATACCCGCAAAGCGGGTACGGGTGTAGTTCCGCTCCTCCGCGAACTTCCTTTCCAGGAAGGCTTCTAGTCTGGCCTCCATGCCCATTGAGGCCGGAACCGGGATGATCGGCTCCGGGATGGGTGGAGGCGCCTTACGCGTCGCCGCTCGCAGGGCGGCCAGCTCTTCGCCATATTAGCGAGCTCCTCCGAGAGCCGCTTGACGGTCGCCTTCAAGGCAGCAGTCTCGTCAGAGACGCTCCTCTTCGCCATCTCAGTGGAGATGCTAAGGAACGACAGAGCGCGCTCCTTCAAGGCCTTCTTGAGCGAGGCCTTGCCAGCCTGGTTGGAAATGGCAATGATGTCTTCCGCGTCCAGTTTCGCGAAAGACTCAAGGTCTGCCACCGCCATTGAGGAGTAGTCCACCTTACTACTCCTCTTCTTCGCCACAATCCGCTCTATTGTGACGGCCTGCTCCTTGAGCTCAGCCGCCAGCAAAGAGCGCTTTGCCGCTAGCTTGGCCTTGCTAGCGGTTAAAACCTTTTCGTCGTCGTCCGACTTTATCGGGCGACCACCGACCGCGCGACCACGACCGCGCTTGGCCGTCGGCACTTTCGACGATTTCGCCGATCCTGCGTCAGAGAGAGACGCAGGAGCCACGCGTTTGCGCGGCCTCAGGAACTTGGCGCGAATGCCATCGGCATCGCTCATTGCCGAGTCCACATCGGACGTTCCGACATCCGAGTCGGACATCTCAATGTCTTCGGGGCAAAAGAATTTGCTGACCGAGACAATGGAGGCAGGCTTGCCGGATGAACCAGCAGCCGGTTTGGGTACCGAGGTACAAGCCGGGCCGGGTGACCTGTCCTTAGAAGGACTAGCCACACCGGCAGCGGGTGACCTATCCTCAGAAGGACCAGTCACGCCAGGGGCGGGTGACCTGTCCTGAAAAGGACCAGCCACACCGGGTGTGGGTGACCTGTCCTGAGAAGGACCAGTCACGCCAGGGGCGGGTGACCTATCCTGAGAAGGACCGGTCTCACCAGAAAGAGCTGCTGCTGCAGCCAAGTCCTGAGAAGGACTCGGCCCGCGCGCTAGGGACTTTTCAGTCATCTCCGACATTGCGAAAACAGCCAGGGTTTCGGTCGCAATGAAGGCCACAAGTTGTTGCCGTTGTCCAGTGCCACTCCGTTACGGTGGTCACTGGAACAACGTTGCCCGGGGTATACTGCGAGGAAGTCACTTGTGGGGCATACCCAGCATATCTCCAGTAAGAAACTTTACTTTACGTATTCCACTCGCGGATTATTAATCTAAATTTTTAATCCGAAGTTTCGATTCCTTACCGATACGCGATTGTCGCCTCACATTTAATCTCTAAATTTATTTTTGAGATATTCAAAGAGTGATGTTTGTTTACTTTCACACTGATCGTATAAATAACTTTAAAAAGGCACTGAATGTCTAAATATGTTTTAGTGTTTTCGAAATACTTATAGGCAGTGGTTCGCTTTAAAACTGTATCGGAGGACTCTGTACGCACCATCCTGTCCCATGATTTTAATCTGTGGTTGAGAATCATGACTCATGAAGTGGTCGATGATGATGAAAGTAAAAAATAAAATAACTTCAAATATCAAGAAAGTAAAAGCGCTCAACTCTTTGCCCCCTTAAGATTACCGTCAAAACATTTAAAGTGTCGGTCAGGCCACAAACACGGCCAATGTATCGATTGTCATAAAACGATTAGTTACGGCGTCGCGTGAACTATCGGCGCGGGCGTGTCCACACAAGGAAGTGAGTTTAACGATGTCCGTTTCGCCGGCGGCACCGGTATAACTCGTAATTAATGTCAAAATATTTCGTTGGGCCGCCGCGCGAGGTGTAGCCACAGTATAAACCATACAGTAGGCTATCTAAGGCCGCCCGCCGAGTTATTAGCCTAGCGTGCACACAGACACGCAGCACAGCCCGTCCGTACTGCCGCCTCCCTATGCCTCCCTATTTTATGGTAGCGTGTACGTGAAATCGCGTGTGCGTGATATCGCGACACGGCGCGCGACACGCACGCACACATTCAAACCGAGAGTAGCGCGTTTGCATGTAGATGTTCTACTGGATGGTTTATACTGTGACCATACCATCCATCTAAATACAAACGTGCCACTCTCGGTCGATTTCACGCACACGCTAGCATAAAATAGGGAGGCATAGGGAGGCGGCAGTACGGACGGGCTGTGCCTCGTGTCTGTGTGCACGCTAGGCTAATAACTCGGCGGGCGGCCTTAGATAGCCTACTGTATGGTTTATACTGTGGTGTAGCCGTCAGCGTGGGTGTACCGCATGCACGATAGGTTATTTCTCTATCGGCCTATATTTATGTCTTAGCGCAACGTAAAAGCTGGATTTATAGGTAACGTTTCAAGGAACAACTCTTTACCGCTGATTGAATGGCTGATTAATGAGTTGGTATCTTCTGACTGGTTTAGCTTATTTATTTTATAAGTTAGTTTAAGCCACTTCCGATTCAAAAACATCATGGGGATGCACTCATATCAAATCTCGGTCTCAAATACCTTAGTATTTACCCATAGGTAAAAATATGCAAATCACCAAACTAAAATCGTGGATAATCATGTCATATCTAGTCAACATTATATAAAATCCCTGAGTGAGTCATTGTTTGAGCACGACCTATGAATCAAGTTCAGCGATTGACATCGCCGGTGCAACCGCTATATCGATGGTGTAGTTCACAATTGTCTTAAGTGCACTTTTTAACTTTTTCATTTTATTCCTGCCTAAGGAACTAGACTATATTCTCTACCGTTCGCACTTACCCGATTTTCATAATTCCATCTCTTTCTATTGAAAACTTTGTGTCAAACTAAGCATCAATTCGTGTTCATAAATACTAACGACCATTAGTTCGAAAAATCTGTGTCACATCTACTTTAAGTGGCATAAAAGATTTTGAGCATGGTAAAATGAAGCACACAAAAAGTTTAAGTGCAGTTGATATAAAAATAATATAATGAAATGAATTATTTTGAGTGCACAAATATTCTAAGTAGCTATAATATTAAAAAAAACTCTGCTTGAAGTTGAATTGTATAAGCACAAATCGACTAAGCGCACTAAATCTATGTTTTATTGAAAAAATACAAATTTTTAGTGTGGTAATGTCAGTTACGGTTTTTGTGCTCTTTATTATTATTTTAGCGCATAATTAGCGTTCGTAGAGCGTAGATCCTCTGTGAAAGCCAATTGGCGAATGAAGCTAGGTAGGCTAGTTTAGTGGCGTTCTTGCTCAGCTCGCATCGTTCTTACGGGGCGAGCGGGGCGGGTGTGTAGGTACTAGTGTGCAGTATTATTCTTTATTGGCAACATTGCGACAACTGGACTGCTAATGCGCCCGCGCCCGCCAGAACAGTAGCAACGGGTTCTTTAACGAATATACCGAGTAAAAATTGCATGCTTATTTGTATGGCATATTCAAATGTTTCGTTAAGGTCGTGAACTTGTAGAATTAGTAGGAACAAAATGGCGAATAAAGAAACCACCGCAAAATGTGTTTTCAGCTGTAGTGGACCCAAAACTGGGTGGTGGACTGATAAATTATACAATATCAGTTTAAAAAAGAAATGACTTCTCCGTAAATTGACAAAATTACAGTAGTTTTGTATAAGACACGCGCACTTAGTACTTATGTGCTTAAAGATAAACTAATCACTGGCAACAACTGAATGCACTTATTATGTTTTTGCATCACTTTAAGTGCTGTTAATGCATTCGGTTACCTACGCTCTTTTTGATTTCATCATCATCATCATTAAGTGCCACATGAAGTCCACTGCTGAACAATGGCTTTCCACATAGATTTCCATACATACCCACCAGTTGTAGACAGCCTGCACCCACAAAAATCTAGCGACCTTTATTAGGTTGTCAATCCAACTTGCTGGTGGACGCCACACACTGTGTTTGCCCTCAAATACTCTTCAATCTAGAATTTTTGGATCCCAGTGACAATTAGTTCCTCGCACTATGTGCCCCGCCCACTGCCACTTTAACCTGCTAATCCGCTGGGCCACGTCAGCGACTCCAGCTCTTCTACGATTCTGGTCATTTCTGACTCGATTTCGTAGTGTAACAGTTAGCTTAGCCTTCTCCATAGCACGTTGGGTGACTTTGACGCCCATAATAGGTATAGGGTCCATAATTACTTAATCAAATCACTGAACACAGTGATTATACACCTTCGTATTTAGGCAAAGAGGTATGTTGGAAAAGAAAACATGACGCTATGCGAAAACACAACACTGCCCACTTATTGAGAAACACGATTGAAGTTCTCGAGGAAGTTGCCAAGCTCTTCCAACGATTCTGCCACGACCACTGTGTTGTCGACAACCCGGGTGAGTGATATATCGACCAGTTATGTTGATGACCAAGTCCTTGCCATTCCAGGAGCTTGAAGACTTCTTATAATGCGGTCGTAAACAGTTCCGAAGAAATAACGTCCCCTGTCTTAACACTCCTCGTGCTCTGCTCCTGTACTTGGACTGGACATTCGCGTATGTGCACTTTAGCACTTCAATGTATCTCCCTATAGTCAATGTAGCAACACTGGAGACACTGCAGCATTGCTCAAGTCTCGACTAAATCGAATGCTTTCTCATTGTCCAACGGTTAGCGTGGGACAATGCCAAAAAGTGGCAGATAGTACTCCTCAGATTTCTGTTAATAATCTTCCCGCATCTTGGGAAGATATTGTTTTTAAAGAACAGCGCCACTTAGCTTCTGTTCCATGCCTTTGACGTTACCTCCTCGAACAACACGGATAGCCTTTGAACTCTGAGAACCGGCTTTTCGCCTGCCTTCAGAAATTCAGCAGTAATTCTCTCATCACCTATCGCTTTGTAGCTCTTGAGCTGTTTGAGAGGTATTTTAATCTCGTAGAGGCTGTTGTCTTGGATGTCTAGTACAGTGTCGTGTTCGGCTCTGGGATCTTCGGCTGTACTAGTACCGGATTTGGCGATCGAGGTATATACTTTACCCGTAGAATCTTTCAACACCCCTTAATACTGCTTCTATCGTCGATGCCACACTGACAACCCAATAGACTTGTCTTTTGTGAACACTTTTGTTCCGTTCGATCGTCTCTTAAGGACGATTGGTTATCAAACTCACGGATGTCGTGTTGCAAGGACTTCCAGATACTCTATTGAGTAGTCGTTAGTTTATAGCATCATCGGACTTCTGCAGTAACAGAGACCGACACTCAGCCATTAGTTCGGAGGTGTGGGTCGCAAGTTTTTGCGGTTTGTTTTGACGACCAGCCTTATAAAAGCTGGATCCAACCGCATGGCGCAGTGATTAGCCATCTCAAGTTGAAAGCTCTCGGGGTTTTCGATATGGGCGCGAGTAGGTTGGAGCGTAGACTCCGTTCCAACTTGACGTTAAAATTCAATGCGCCTCGCACCCAGGTGAAATGGTAGAGCCGTCCTGCTACTGAACCAACAGTTACCATAGATCATCTATGATAACTGCCAGTTTTCACCCTGTTGATCACTTAGACTCATACAGGTCCACTTCTTTTGAGGTGGCTTCTGTAAACATGGGTTCAACAAACCCATGAACCCACCTAGGCTCTGCCCCCTGAGGTTCTCTATAACCCTAACTCCCACTTTCGACGTACAATCCCCTCTCTTGCCAAGCTTTGGCCACAGCTGGAATCAGAAATAGCAGGGCCGCCGGAGACTTATGAGTCCAGTTTTGTTTGTATCAAACTACTGTTCTCAAGGAACCAAGAAAAAAAAACTTTTAGATTAACGTTCAGAAAGAAATTGCCGTTTTTTTATGATCCAAGGTAACTCCAAATCTAATTTTGTCATAATCGGTGTAATCTTTCCCGCGTGAAAGAGACATTCAGAACAAAGAAACAATCACGTTTTTAAAATTAATGTGATTGTAAGTTTTGAGAGCTGAATTTCAGGAAAATTTCAAATTGAGAATAGGTTCCAGACCAGCTCGTAGCCTTATAAAATGAATGGAACCCTCAGTGGGCGAGTTCAGCTCACACTTGTCCGGATTTTGAATGTATTAAATAAACTAAGTACTAGTTTGTTTAGATATCTGAGTGCACAAATGTACTAAATGGGGGGGTTAGTTAGCTAATTTGCTTATTTTATAGTTAAAACGGCCTATGATTGGTAAGGTTTATACTTTAATAAAGAGACAAAGAATGAGTCTAATACAAACATGCCAACTTATTATGAAAGTCAAAACACTGCCTGTGCTATACATGTCTCAACTTTCAAAATGCTCTCCTGTAAAATCAACATTTTGTAGTTAGCACAATTGTGAACTACACCATCGATATGATTACAGTCAATTCAGCCGGTGCGCAAACATGGCCCACACGGCACAGCCGAAGAGGGCCAATCATTACCAGGCCGTTTAGGCCCGGCGCCCACTATCGGCATCGGCACGCTTCAGGATTTTAAGGTGGCAAATAGCAATATACTTTAACATTATGGCAATAAAGTAGAAATTTCCGTGATGTGTTCTCGTAAAAACAAAAATACCGCTTCGGTATGCTTGAGGCTGCTGTTTCGGCATTTTCTACTTTATTTCCTTTTGTGGGCGCCGGGCCTTATTCGCCAAATTGGCTCCGTCGATAACCGCGATCGCGACGCGGCGGGTAGGTAATTTCCATTATTCCCTTTACTTGCGACCGACGCCCCCGGCTGTGTTGACGAAGACAACCGACGGTTGCTATCGCGTATGCGTAAGGAAATTGGTCGCTATCTGTTTGTTTTTATTATAGGAATTATCGACATTTGTACGGTCTCGTTTGTGGAATAATTTGCAGTACTTTCCTGAACCAATGTTATTGTATTTTTTCTCATGACTTCAATTGTTAATTTTACTGGCGTTGGTATACCTAAAAATTACGCTATGCCAAACAATCAAAAAACAGGCGGTATCTTTTGATAAATTTGAGGAAGATAGAGAAAGCATAAATATTAATCATTACAGGTAGACATAATGACTAGAAATAAAGACAGACTTCAGAAAATATTTTTCTTGATCTCCTTCTTTCTGTGCGAGAAATGGAAGTCCTAAAGAAGCTACCAACCATGGTATAAAAGCACACCGGCAGTAAATAAATACTTTTAAAACGTGTGCTAAACGCGTCTTAACAAAAGCTACGTAACAATAAACACATTTCAAGTTGTCGATAGCAATAGACATCAATGTCGAACAAACATCGATGCGTATCGGATAGCCGTCGCGGATCACGCGACAGCAAACCGAGATACCATCTGGGTTTTAATAGAGTTCTTCGGCGCACCCGAGACGAGCGATAATCACAGTTCTCGACACGAAATCGAACCGCTTTCCGAGACAATCCTTCGGGGCATGTACGTACTTGTTTATGAAGTTATCGATTTGGAACTCCGATGTTTTAAATCGAGGTGAGATTTTATCGAGCGGCGAATTCGTGTGTTTGTTTGAAAAGGAGTCGGACAAAATTTTCGAGTTAATGGCTGCATTAAGATTGTGCGTACATATTGTGCCGATAAGGCGAAAAGATACGAACTCAATTTAATGTGTATTTCAATTATAGCTTGGCGTTTTCTTCGAGGAATACATTGAGTTTTATGTTGACTCTTTTGAGAGTCAACGGACGGACGTCAATCGGACGTTTGCGTCCGAATTAAAAGTAAGCTAGTGATTTGCGATCATTGCGAAGTTAAAGTAGGAGGAATACAATTGCCTGTTTATTCGATGTACCGTTCGTTATGTTGTTGTAGTTAGCCCTCAGGCTTAATCGACGTCAAATCTGGCACGTTGACCAACTCCGTCGGATCGCAATAACAGAGTTCACTTCAGGACAAGACGATTATGGATTCCGGACGGTCGAATTCCAACGACCACCGCAAATTCCGTACACGAAACATTGATGCTGTGCAACAGAGGCTAGATCAAATTCTTTATTGCATCTTATTCTTGATAACAAAACACGTGAAGATGTAAAATCTCGTCTGCAATTTAAGTTTTTTGTCGCTAATAAGAGTATTTAATTGGAGACATAACGCTGATTTAGTACAGTTCAGCACACTGTACTTACTGTTTTTATGAATGAACAATATTACGGTCTAATGTTAAGATATGGACCCTCATTTTATTCTTAAACGTGCTTAATATGAAACAAACTGATTCAACATTTTAGCTGACAAGATTAATTGGGCCTACTAAGGGATTGGTTTCTTACGTCATGATGAGAGTAGATAGCAGGTATAGGAATGGGTGGCTTTGGTCCCCTCTGGACGGACTATTGTGATGCGTGATATAAACAGGTACTTATAGATGAATATTTAATAGGGACTAAAATACTACCTTACCTGACGTATCACTTTGACAGAGGAGGAAAAAGACCAATCATTTTCCATTAGCTTTAACAGTTTTTTTTTATAGTGGTCTTCAAGGCGACCTCACTCCACCTAATGGGAAGCAGCCGTGAGGTCCAGATATGGGGTTGACAAGCACAGCAACAGTAGTTTAAGGCGTCTTTAGAAAGGGGTTTTTCTTTTAGATGTTTTAACAAAAATGTATTTAAGTACTTATTCTTTATTCTACAATTACACGGCCAAGCAGAGAATGAAATTATTTATGACAGGCAAACTCAAAGTATGAATACACAGCAGACGCCAATTGCTCACTTTCTAATTGTCACTAAATCTAACGAAATGTCTTTTTGTCTAGGCCCTTTAGTACAAATATCTAAATAAACAAAAATGTTTAGTCCAAATTACGGTTCCACCCGTACACCCTCTGTAACAGTATCAGGGCGGGCGGCGCCCCGAAAGGCGTCTCAATGTCAACGCCCCCGCCGGTCACCTTGGGACCTTGGGCGCTTCGAGTCTTAGAGGTCAAAATCTGCCCAATGTCAAGCTAGCAGCAGCAAGGCTTTATTACATGGTCTAGGTTGGATTAGTAATAGCATCTCATTTTAATAACACTTAGGTGTACTGTGAAGCGATTTATGTTTATTACATACTATATGATACTTCAATGAAATAGATTACTAATATAACGTATAATACAAAATGTTATATTATTTTCCCTATTTAGAATTAAGGACAATTTGTGGTATGTAATCCCAGGACAATTTGTGGTATGTAATCCCAGGACAATATAAATAATTTGACTGGGACAGATTCCACAATTCGCAGCGGTGATGCGTTCCACTAAATGTTGCGCCTTGAGGCAAAGAAAAACAGGAATAGCTGTTTTAACATCATTCATATGAGATGCAAATAAAACGGCATAGGTCAAACGAAAACAAGCGACATGCTACATACAATCCAAACTGCACGTCAAAAATAGCCTTATATCATTAAGCATTATAAACTCACGTAACAGATCAGAAACAAATTAGAAAATGAAATCTTCATAACAACATAACAGCAGTGTGTATCTACGTCACTCCTTACGCAGACGTACGACTGCCTACTGTGTTATTTATCGCTACCACGCCTGTTACCAGCCCGCTACAAGACAACTGCTTACGGCCTCTTTGCTGTCACCATGCGAACAATTTTCAGCAAATTACGTCATACTATCGGTTTATGTGTTTGCTACGAACCAAATAGTTTATCTAGGTAAGTAACATCAGTTGCTTTATTAGCATAACCCATTAATGGGCAAACCACTATCTATTGTCTAAGTCGTGAAATTGTAAAGTTGTTTTAAACATATAATTTTAATTCGGGGCCACATTGGGTTCCAAGACAAAGTGTTAAAACACTGGGCCACGACGCTCCATATAACATGTTCAACGGTTACTTATTCAAATAAAACAATGTCTGAGAGTGCGAGAAAGGCAATGACGGAAATTGGCGCCACTTTTTCGTTCGGTCATTGACCGGAGCTCGTATTTTTGTTTATAACAATGTGAAGGAACACAATGGTAGAGCATGGTCCTTTTAATAAGTTATGCTTTTATTTTTGTGGTGACAACAGTGAATAACCACAAAGTAATAATAAGTAATCAGTAGTGATCACCACGATTAAGATTTGGTACTTCAGAATCTGTGCCTAAGTGTAACATGTGGATTTTACTTAATCAATGATTTCTGCATCTGCATTCAGTGGGATCACAACGAAACATAACCAGCAATCATACATTGTTCTAACCTGTTCCCTCTTCGATTAAAAATAGCCTCGATCATAGAATCGGTGGGGATCGATCTTGCAATCACTGGCTTGGCTTGGTGCATCGTAGGTGCCAAAGTGGCTGCTCCAGATTCGCACGGATCGATGTGCTGTGGACGAGCCGAAATAGAGTCCGCGTCCGCTCAGAATACGCCCGCAAGGCCGACAGCCGACCTGTGCCCTCTTTATTATGTCGCACGGCGTGCACAGCCGACGGGTCTTTAGGCTTTTCGCACCGCAAGAGATTTGAACCGCGGTTCGAATCGCCTAAGACCCCCTTTTGAATGGGTCCGTTCGCACCGCGGTGCGAATAGCGAGCGAGCATTGTATCGTGGTTCGAACCGCTCCATTTCAAAAGAAAGCTTGAGCGATTCATACCGCTGTAACTACTGCGGTGCGAACGGACCCATTCAAAAGGGGGTCTTAGGCGATTCGCACCGCGGTTCGAATCTCTTGCGGTGCGAAAAGCCTAAAGACCCCAGCCGACGACTGATGCTGATCACTAACGACAGTGCCGGAGCATAATAGCAATAACTTCGGCCGCACGCACCCAGACCCACTAAGTTTCAAAAAATCCTCGAGATTGATCTATTTTGATTGACATACATCCCGTCTTTCACTTCCGCGCCAAACAAACTGGTTACCAATTCGTCTCCTGATTTTACTGTTTATCATTTTGTTATTACCTACGTTCAGATTCACGAAGGTATTATTTACCTTTGAGGGCACTGACTAGCGATACCAGGTTTACTTCAAATAAAATAGGGATATTAAGAGATTTATTCAAAAGAAAATAAAAGGTGTATTTAGGAGTAACTAAGCCTTACAACTGACCATACATCAGTCTGATCACCATAAAAGGGAATGTTCTAAAAGGATATAATTTACTACCTGAACCACTAACATACTCTAAAAAGTGTTTATTTTGCGACCACTCAGAACATGATCAACAACAAAAGAAAACAAAACATGAAACAGAAAAAAAACAGGCACACTTTTGAAAAGGCACCACCTACTTCACCACTAACTAGCTACTAACATCAAAGCAGCAGAAATTGGGACCAACCTAATTTATAAAATGATTTAGTAGTTCCCCACTTGTCGTGGCGTCCAGCCTCCTTTGACACGACTAGACGAAGACATTTGACAATAATGGAAAAATAAGTTTGACAGGAGACTTCAAAGGACTTAGACAAAATAACTAGACAAAATTACAAGGCGAAAAAGACGGGCCGACAAAAGGATTAGAAAATAGACTGTTTTCTTTATTATTCCCATTTTTCGTCCTTTCATGGTCCTTCGAGGACACTGCCATACGACCTAGTCCATTGGTAAATACAGTCCACACCGACGACAACATGATCACTCGGAGCAAAAGTGTACAGGCAGTGAACGACACGGCTGACCCGCCATCTCTGCCTGCACCGACGTCCCGGGTGTCCCTAGCCGGGACCGCCGCCTCGACTTCATCCGACCGGGCGCGCCGACAGCGCGTCCTAGACGCGAAGCGCAAGGCTGCGGAACAGTTCGCCGAACTCGAGCAACGACAAATTGCCATTCAGAAACGCTTGCTACAAGAGCAGACTGCCTACGAGCTGGAGCGTTTGGAACTTGACGACCACGACGGCGAACTCGAAGAACAAGCGCTTTCGACACGCAGCGAACATTCGCAACGCAGGCTTTACACGACGGCTCGAAACTGCGGCGACGCGCCTAGAGAAAAGACAAATGCCGCCCGTGAATGTGACCGCTCATCAGATAGGAATATGAGCAAGTTTCTTGCCAGACAGACTACGGCCACAGACCTTCCTCTCTTCTCCGGAGCGCCTGAAGAATGGCCACTATTCTTCAGCCAGTTTAAGACGACGACGCAGTTATGTGACTACAGCGACTCTGAGAATATCGCACGGCTTATGAGGTGCCTGAGAGGAGAGGCGCGCGACGAAGTTTACCCTTTGCTTGCCAGCGCCTCCAATCTAGACCGAATTATTGACACGCTGAAGCTGCGTTTTGGCCGATCTGACATGATCATCGACACCATGCTCTCGAAAATTCGATCGCAGCGAGATATAAGACAAGATGACATGACACAGCTTTTGAAATACGCCACCGACATACAGAACATAGTGGCTATTATGATCTCGACGAACCAAGTGAATCATTTACGGAATCCGATTCTTATACGCGACGTGTTGTCAAGATTACCGTCGAACCTGAAATACCAGTGGGGACTCGACAAATCGCGGCGAGGTATGACGGATATTAGCCTAGACGACGTTGCTGATTGGTTGATGGAGATAGCTAAGGCGACAGCTGAATTCACAAGCTCGACTATAGGCCAAAGTACAGTTGACCGGAAAAACTTCCATCAAAACAGAGGTAAGCAACATTTTTCTGTAATGAGTACCGGTAAGACTAATAGTAAGGAGTGCCATAAATGCAAGGCGAAAAAGACGGGACGACAGAAGGATTAGAAAATAGACTGTTTTCTTTATAATTCCCATTTTTCGTCCTTTCACCACTAGAGGCGCGTTACAAAGTACTAATCATTTAGGGAATCTTATCAATGAGTTATAAATGGCCTTTGAATAAAAGTCATAAAGTGAACAGCGTCTAGTTAATTTTTACGGCGTACCGCCAGCGACATTTTTAGGACACGTCGCTAAATTGCAGGATATAATAACCGTTAAATTAAACGAGACCGTTCTGAATTTGAATGCATTCGAAGTTGCCATCACCTCGATCTGATTTTAGAACGGAACTCTTTCTTTTATGCCGACTCCAAAAAAACTGCATAAGGCGCCGGAAGTTCAGAAACTTGGTTGCAAATTGTGTCAACAGTTTGCGAACTAAAATAACGACGCGCAGTTTGCTCGATTGTTAATACTATTATACACTTAAGGGCCTAATAAATAAGTGCTATATTAAGGTCTCAAGATTGTTTATTGACACTATTTGAGGTTTTTTTATGTTTCATTGCGGGTTTTTTAAGTAATAGTTCAGGACTTAATTATTCTTGCAAAACTTGAGCTAATTCGAAAATTAGCAGGTTTGATTTAATAAACAGAAGTTCAATTCAGTTAATTCATTCACCGTGATGTCAAATAACATGTATTTTAAACACTCTGCTTACGAGTATTTCGACTGTGAGGGTAGTTTATTACTCATACTAATGACCATATGCGTTAATGTTTACTAATGATCATTTTTTAATGTCAAGCAGGTCACATTCGGAATAAATTTGATATGTGTAACATTCCATTTCATTTTATTTTGCTAAAACAGAAGAGAGTTCAAAAATATATATTGTTATAAACGAATACACAAATACCCACGCAAACAAGCGACGTATTGTTTATATCAGCAATTACGCAGACTTCTTTTATAGGTAAACTAGCTACTAGCCCTGACTTCGCACAGGAGCTATCTTCAAATATGGCGTCATTTGAACACAGACAGGTATCTTGACGCGCAGTTTAACGCGGTGGTCGCGGGTACGCTTTTCGCATCAATAAAAACACTAAGATCAGGTATTTTAAACTAAAAGTTTGTGTTAAGTTTCCTCATAGTTCTTCAGGTTTTCACACAAATTAACATTCTGAAATACGGGCCCAAACATTCATTATTATTTATCAAAGGTCATTCAGAATTTTGAAAGTCATCAACAAACAAACATACGTCTTAATTTTCTACCACGACTATTTGAAGAAAGCGCGTCTCATCGCTTGCGATTTATATTTAGCGATTCAAAATACTTCAGCAGCATACTAAATTTAAAATTATGATTTCCAGTGTCTTTTTTACGATCATTTCTCAATGGGGCCTAGCGACAAAGAGAAGAATTTAAAATGATTTAAGTCTAATCTTTGAAGTGACATAACAGCTGTTTTATGTTGCATGTTCCTTATTAAAAAATATATACGACGTATAAATTGCGATTAGTAAAAGTTACAACATAGTTCTAAAGACTGAAATGATGTATAAATTATAAAAAATGAAGTTATTAGTAAGTGAAAAAGGTCTCACATTTTTTAGGTAAGTCAGCATTCCTGTGATGAGCCTGGAGTGTTGGTGAAGATGAAGATGAACGTAAGTGGACGGTGAAGAGTGCACCTCCGTGCGTCACGCACGCTTTATGAGTAAGGGAGCTAAACTGATAATTCTGAAATTAGAGTGTCAACGTGCGAGCTATTTTCGTACAACCCACTAGTGCTTTGTTTATTCGACCTGAATAGGCACATCATAGCATCTGCTTATGAATATGAAAGAAATACTGTCAAAATATGCGATACAGAATTAGTCAGACGGTTCGTTGAACTTCAGTATTACCGATGGGAAGGTCGCTCGCGTAATTTAGCCGACACTTTTATGGTTACATCTATTTATCACGTTCAACGAAAATGTTGCTTCGTTTTTTTTGAGAATCTTATTAAAGTTTATTTATTTTTATTGGAACTCTTTAGCATTTGGCTATCATTGTGATCTTTGTATTAGTATTTTATCAATGTTACTTCAGAGTGACCTTTTTGTTTTAGCAGCGGTCTTGTCCTATGCATTGACAGTAGGGGAGTTCTATTTTTGTCGAACAGTATCGTGTAGATAAGAAAGAAGATGCACACAGCCGCTTTTAAAAGCGCAGTGTCGGTGTCGCATCATACGACAACTGAAATGCCGTGAAAAAGGCTCTGGAATGAAGCATTTTTTTAACAATCAGCTGTTACTTAAATCGCTAAAAACGGGATTGCTACCATGCACGTTTTTTGTTTTTAGTTTCCGATATTTCGGCACTGTTACAAGCGAGAACAGGTGCGAGACAATAGTGAGATTGTGAATAGTGGTACCGCCGGCGAACGTAATAAAATAATTCGAAGGAGGGTAGACCGATATGTCTGCCAATAACAGCTCACCCGCAAGATCTCCAGTTACTCCGTGACCATGGCGCTTGTAACAGTGCCGAAATATCGGACACTCAAAACGAAAAAGGTACATGGTAGCAATCCCGTTTTTAGCGATTTAAGTGTTAGTGACCATGAAAGTTTAAAGAAATATAATCAGCTGTTATGCTAATTTCCTTCACAAATGCTCTTCGCTTTAACTGCAAGCTTAGGATTCGCATCTTGCCCAGACGGTGGCAACTGGAGCGTTTCGGCGCCAGGCGCGCGCGCAGTTTTATTGTTCCAACGTGCTTTACCGCTCCAGTCTACCGCTAACTTTATTATAACACGTCTATTTTGAAATTTAAATCGCAAACTGTAAATACAATTTCATAAAGTATAGTTGCACGGCTGAACTGGCCTTACAAGACAATAATGATTGCGTTATACATTATTTATTAGCATTAGTATTGGTATCACTTACGGATAATGAGACATTTTAGTCATGGCAGAAAGCTAGCTGGCGCCAAGTTAGCAGTACAATAGTCAATTTTCGATATGACTAAAAAATAGAAACATCGAGTTAGATCACATTACATGATTAGCCAATGCATAGGGTTATTCCGTAGCGCTAGCGAGTCCATCAAATAGATCGGGAAAGCGATATCGTCTTGAAATAGACGTCCAGTCAGCGTACGCCCCGTGTTTCGCATTACGGTATTGGCCTTCCTATAAATTTTATTTGGATAGATAGAGGAAAGAATGTGTCGCGCCCGCAGTGCACTTTTCTGATTGATGACGTCACATAAACATATCATATTAGATAAAGCTCTTTTATTTATTGGCACGCGTCCAGAAACTTTGAAGAATTCTTTAGAATTTAAAATAACAACTTTCACAATATCGTATCATAAAATTGTCACGTGCCTCACAACTTGGAATTACCACGACAAAAATAGCAACAGCAAATAACTGAGCGTTTTTCTTACAATACTCAGCGTGATGATAGACGGACCAACGGCGAGATTTAAGACACAAATATTTGCGTGTTATCTCAGGCGGGTGTAATAAATCGTCTAATCCATTAGATTGATTTCGTCCCAGTTTAATAACGACTATAAACAATCGCCGATGCACAAAGCGGCGGGGGGACAAAAACAAAGGAACGTCGTTTTATTGTTGCACATTAGCGGCGGTGTGTCGGCGAACTGGCGACTGGCGAGTCCATCGCAATATTGGGCCATCAATCTCCGCGCCAAGATAATGGTGCCGTGGTGCCGATGTAACCGTTCCTTGACCGGCTGATTGAAATATCCACCGAGGCGGTTCGCCCCGTGACAGCTCTGACCAAAATAACCCCAAGTACGACCCGAAACGGAACTTCTGTTTTCGGAATAGCGACACGTTTTCTGTTTTCTTATTTAATGACATTTGGCGTTTTCGTTAACTGTATTAGTGTTGTACCTGATTATAGAGCCAAAACTGTATTTTTTTCCTGGGTTTTAATGACATCGAAGTAGTCAGAAAAAGCTAACTTTTCGCCGAGCTTAACCACTAGGCCACGGCGCTCTTCGTTTATCCATTTTATGTTTTAGACGCACGATACCTATCGTACGTTTCAAACTTCACACATACCTTTATTTTACTTGTTTTAGACAGTAGATATTTGCTGATTTCCTTACCTGTAAAGAAAAAAATATGTTGGTTAGAACAGCAGTGTTTAGATTTCATAATGTAATGATAATGAAGTATGGGTTATCGGCCCCGATACGAGACCCGCGGCAAAAGTTGCAAGTCATCGGGGTCGTCAACATCAAACTATTTTGACGCACCGAGTAATGACGTCTAGGGAATTCTCAGCTGCTTCGTGGGAAAGCTCCTCCTCGGCGAGAATTTTGAACTTCGAAAAGCAGAGCGTTGTTTTTCGGGCGGATAAAAAACAAGTAGCCAGTTAGGAACTGTTACGTCATCTTGCGTACTTTTGTAAGAAAAGAAAAGCTGTAGGAGCCGGAAATATGTATCGTATATTAAACAGCGTTTAGCGTTAAGACGTTCACATAACAATAAATCGAGGCAGTCACAGCTGTCGGTGACGTAGCATTAGAAACGGGAAGCTTGAAGGTATGTAACACTCAAAACAAATAAAAGTGCGGACCGCTGCACGAGCTTCAAGCGAGCTCGTTTAGAGAATATGTAAAAGTAAGCTTAACCCATCGTCATTTTCACCTTCACACTCTGTAACTGATTAGTATGATCATACTAGACCGCTCAAAACGAAACGTGGTTTTTCCAATGAGCTATGTTATTATGTCCGGCAGTTGACCTCACAGTTGGGCGCCAAGCCTCAAATACAGTTGTGCACTATGATAATCCAAAAAAACAGAGCAATGGACAAGATTTAGGATAGGTAGATACTGCTTCAGTGAATATTCGCTATAGAAGTTGTTTTTTATCTGACGCAATAAGAAACGTATTTAGACAGTACCAAAAGATTTCATGGCCCGAAGTAAGGGTACCAACAAAATGCTTCCATCAAAGTACCGCTATAAAATAAATACAGTCGAAAGCCTTAACGCCCGTTAAACTTCCGATAGATTTATGGTGTAAACAAATAAACGTGAAAAAAATTAATCGGTCATTTAGGAAATTCCGAGAAGCGTTGAATTTACAGCCCATTATTGTTCCGAAGCTGTTAAAAGTGGCCAACTGTGTTTACTTAACAACGTAACATACTGTACTGAAAGATACATATCAAGACTAAAACTCTTTGACATTTTTCTAGTTAGAGAACCTGTAAATTCAGAAAGGTACAATAAGGTCCGATTTATACAACTTTAGTTCAACTGTTTTATTTGGTCCTATTTCAATTGTAAAGCCAGATAAACCCCGCGAATAAATATCAAAGGATGAGGCAGTTAGAAGCAAACTGACTGATGCCATCACGGTTAAACAGACCTTTCAGTAGCGCACACTCCGCCGAGTCCGTTGACTTGTAATGTGCTGAATAAATACGATTTCAACTTCAAACGTCTGAAATTCATAACTCCTTAATGAACAAATGAAGATTCAAACAAACTTTAAACATGTCCACTTCCCAGATCGGGCGATAAATCGCGCCATAGGTCCGCACTCCCGTCGAATTATCCCGCCGGCCTCTAGGCGTGCGTGCACCCTATCTTATGAATTGCCTTATTTATCACACGAGATTTATACACCCGACGACGCGCCCGCATACGGTGTACATGCCTTTATAATATAATAGCTATTGTAATAGCTTATTTGGCAGGCGGAAATGCTTTTAAGGTTAGCTATGCCGTACTTACGGTTTTTAAAAACCATGTGACACATAAAAAACATTTTTTTTATATTAAAATATAATATATATTATTCAGTCGCATTCTGTTACTTTAATTTATGTTTTTATTCCATAAAAAACACTATTTAGTTTAGATCGAAAAAATATCACAAAAAAGTTCGAGAGATTTTTTTTATTTTATTTTCCATCAAAAAAAAATTCTCGACTCGATTATATCCACTAAATATTTAAAGACAAGTTCGCATACATTATTATTGTAGATAAAATTATTGTCTTAACCTACGAAATGGGCGAAGGCGGCGACTTGGCCAGCTAGATTAGTTGGATGGAGGCGCTTTTCAAGGAATTCCTGCCCTTAAACGCAAGAGTGGGACTACCTAGTCCCACACAAACTACCTAGAGTAGAACTGAAAAAAAAAAGTTTACGATAAAGTAAAAGAGCAAATATTAAATAAATAGTTTCAGAACTGTGCCGAGTGCACATAATGTTTAATTATGCAAATGCTTTATTATTGCATTTATACAAGAAATGAGTATCAATCATATTTCAAATAAATAATTCTATGGCGAACTAAAACGTGTACTGCGCAGCAGGTCAGAGGCTTTTCCCGCGTTACCTTTTTGTACTGTTTATCCTTTAAGGTTCGCTACTAGGGTCGGCCGGAGAGAAAATCTGTCAAATTTGAAAGCGATCGTGACAGCTATGGTCACACAGTGGTTGGGCCGTGAAATCCGTGCATAAATGCAATGCATAAATCCGGACGACCGTCTTGGTGTAATTGTTTAGAAGTCGGCTACTACACCAAAGGTTGCGGGTTCGATCCCCGAACATTACAAACATTTGTGTGCATGAACATGTCTGTTTGTATTGGTCTGGGTGTTTCCTATGTATAATAAGTATGTATTTACAAAAGAAAAAGTATTTGAGTATGTTTATCCGTTGTCTAGTATCCCATAAAAACGGAGTATAATTAACTCACTTGGGGCTAGATGGCGCTGTGTGGAATAATGTCCAGGGATATTTATTTATTTATTATTATTATAAATCGCGGCATGATAATCATTTGATGCGTTCACCAAAGATATTTTTATTTCGCCACCCAATATATTTCAGGATATAGGGCAAACAAAAGAAACTAACCAAAAATTGTATTTTATTAAACATACTAACAAGCGGTTTTGCCAATTATTTTTTTACACTATTATTTGCAATCTATTCTCGTGACCACGTTATTTGCACAATGTTATATCTGGTACTTGACGATTCCATCGAGATTTAGTTGTAACTTGGTTTATCCGTTCGATCATCATCAACACAAAATATTTCTTACATCCAATGCATATGATATAGCAATACACGGAGCCATTTCTAGTAACATGCAGAAGGACCCACTAATTAATTGGTCTTACTTGTAATGAAAAGCTGCAAGAAGCATTAAACGGAGCTATCTTGTTACTAACTAAAACGAGGAATTTAACAGTTGTCAACAGTTGAGACACTTTTAGTCGATAATTTATTTTAGATAAGAACACTTGAGTATAATACCTTTAGTCTCCTGTAGAGGCCATCGTATTTCAGGCTTTTTACGCTGAATTTAATACAGAATCCACCGTGATCTTCATCTTACTGGAATTGATCTACGAGTAGAGCATAGTATGAAAGGAAGTCACCCTCCGCGTTTTTCTGTCTGTTTTTACATAAGCTTTCACTATCTAAATGATAGTTGATGCTAATCATATTTTCTAGAACGTTTGTCTGTATAGTTCATTCAAATTACTACAGTGAAAAGCTGTGTGCAAATAGCCAGTTAGAGATAAAAATGCTTACACTGCCATTTTTCCATGGCTGACGTGAATATGATAATTCATATTTATATCAAAGTTCTATCTGATCCATTTTTTTTAAATTTAAAATGGGTTTGCGTTTGACCTCAGTCTTGCCAGCCACGCTTACCCAAAAAATGCCTATTCACTCTTGCCTTGAAGACACCAAGGTTGTATGTATCCGGAAACACAGACGCAGGGAGGGCGTTCCACTCCTTAGCGGTGCGGACCAGAAAGGAAGCACCAAACCGCTTAGTTCGGACCGCTGGAAAGTCGACCACATGGAGATGAAAGCCTTCGCGGCGTCTTGTGTCAGGTCATGAAGTTCTTGCGCACACTCTCCGAAATACACCTTATAAAAAACCGATAGACAGGCAACTCTACGCCGATGCTCCAAACTCGAGTTTGGTTCCAACGAGCGTCTCGTCACCTATCAGTCTCCTGGCTTTTCGGTCTACTGAGTCCAGTGCATCCAGCTGATACTTGGCAGAGCCATCCCAGAGGTGGCAGAAGTACTCCATACACAACCGAATTTGTGCTTGGTACAATTGTAAAAGCTGTTCCGGTGTGAAGTGTGTTTCCATTTCGAATAACTTGTCATTATGTTCTATTGCTATAACTATTTCTGTTTCGTATAAGCAAACGCAAACTTTAATTTTTTTTGCTCGAGATCTCCATCCTAATTACTATGGAACGAGTGAAGTTTCTTTGACAGCCGTCTGCGCAGTCCCGCAACTCAGTCTTCCACATGACGCCGGGTGAGTGCACGTCACTGCGTAAAGAATAGGAAAATGAAATGGCAACTAGTACGAAATTGTCAAACCCAAGAGAGCTTTTAATCAAGTGTACTTATAAATATAAACCTGCCATATAACTCTCATGGTGAATCATGATAAAATCATACGTTTGATAAATTATGCATAATGCATATGAACAAACAGTACGGAGGAAAAAAAACAAAGTTGTACTATTTTCAACAAAAGACCCTATGTGCGCCTATTTCGTGTAAATTATCCGCGTAATTATAAATGTCATTTTCGTCAAAAGCGACGTGCGCTCGCCTTGGGGACATGGGGGGGAGTGAGCTGCGACGGTGCGCGGACAGCTATCAAAGAAACTTCACTCACTCCATAGTAATTTGTATGGAGATTTCAAGCGAAAAATTCGGAATGTTTGGGAATTTTTTGCACAAAACTGAAATAAAGCAATAAAAAACAGCTGATTGGCAATGCTTCTTTGATATCTGATCTTTACACGTTATTTAAAACACGTAAGTTGTTAGTTTATATGATGCCTAAACTTTAGAAATACGGGAGTGCGTTTTGCACGTTTTTAGCGATATTCTGTTTTTTTTTCACATTAATCTAGTAAGTTGATCCATATACTGGAAGTTTGAGCTGATTGTGCAACTCTTTGACTACTATGACGATTTTTTTCGTGCCTCATACTTCATATTTTCTATATAAAACTTTAGTTTTCCCGAGAGCCGTTTTCCTGGTATCGAGCCTTAACTACATTTCAGAACATGAATTAAGATATTCACACTTTGATACATTGGTAGGTTTTTTCAGGAAAGGTAATTTTTTACTAGCCTTGTCTGTGGCTTCGCGTGGAATTGTTGCCTCTGATTTAATCGGAATAATATTATTAATATAGCGTATGTCTGATTAAGTGATTAGTGAATCGGTCTGATCTGATTTCCGAAGATCCAGTCTAAACATTAGTCTTTTTTTTTAAACCGGATGGTAATTCAAATAAAACCTTCTTCATCCAAAGGTTCGCACTTCCAAATAATATTCGTCAAGAAATATGTAACGGCTCTCACGACACAATATCAGATTACCTCATACCAAAACCCACTTGAATTGTAAGAATGTAAGAATCCTTTAATTAATGTTCGCTTTATTAATAAACGAAAACAAATTAAGAAGGTGACAAAGTGTTGGCAACACGTAAACTTTCAGCGCATCTATCAATTAAGTGAGACAGAGAATCGCGGGAGCTATTTCTAATTTGTTTTGTGTATATTTGCAAAAATACCAACTTAATTGTTCTAGAGGTCTTAATGATTTCTGCTTGATGAATTTAGCTGTCACTTTCAGTTCTATGGTCATTTTGGGGGCCGGTATGAGTTTAACGGCGTGCTTAACTTTGATGGACGTTTGTGGCTTCAGGGGTATGCATTTTATAGGTTCTTGCCATGTTAAGTCAGTGCATCTACTCCAAGCTTTTTACGAAATGTCTATTCCGAGTTTCAGATATCGAGAAGATGCAATTCTCAATGCAAGAACTACTTACTTTATATACTCATAGCTAAACATAAACATAAAATAGCCTTAAATTAGTTTTTTAACAAGCAAATTAAACTCAAGAGTAAACTTCATTCAGTCTCATTGAATAACTTCGCAGTGGCTGTCCATTCGGGACAATAATAATGGCGTTTGCATTTAATTCCTAGAACAGTTGCACCCTTTCACCGTAATCGCACTAATCTGTGGAATTTCAGAAATAACACGGCTTTATCACTAGAAAATTCGTCGAAATTGCGAAAATGTTGACACCTGTACAGTCATCGTCAGAAGTGGTAAGGTACGAATGAAATCTTAGGGTGGTCTGGTGAAACGATGTTTAAAACATAATGCACACACAAGCATTAGCTCAAGCCGATTGGTCGATTTGAAATATTTATGAAGCCTGTAAGAAAGTCTTGAACTACACATACATAGGGCATTATAAATAAAATAAATGCCTATTATTCTTACATTTATAGAAATAACAATTTTTCAGTCTTTCTAGTCCTACTAGTACGTCTTGTATTGTGTGTATTGTGAACGGAAACAGTTACTACATGAGGTTGACAAGTTTCATTTTGATTACTAAAAGATAAACAAACTATTCACTCGTTAACTTAAATTATTGTCTTCTGTTCTGTTTATTATATCAGGTAAGATAAGAAGAACATCCGATAGTAAAAAAAAAATACTACCGATACTGCTTACGTCGACTGTACAAGCGGTGTTGGTGATTTTTCTGTGAATTTTGGTTGTGGTTTTCCAATGAAAAGTCAACATTACGCATCCACAAATATACATTTTGCAAGCACGTTGTAAATAAAATTGTTAATTCACTTTAGAGCTTTGATTAATAAACCTAATTGACGTGTGCATTTTTATTGACTTTGTTTGAAGCGCAATAGATAATTCTAGAAAATGAAAAAAACCGTTAATATTTACTGTGCGGTGAAAGTCGTTATAAACCATTTCCACGATAAACGAACCTTCTGAGGGAGCTCTTTGGAAATTAATAACATTAAAATTTATTCGCTAACATTAAAGAATCGTTCCCCTCGCAGACCTGGGGGCAGTTTCTCGCTTCCGCTCGGCGGTGGCGCTGCGATCGCTGTGTATACAAACACGTTTTAAATTATCGTCCAAGAAGATTGTGGGAAAGAAAAACATTATTGGCCCAGGGCGAGCCGGGGAGTTCGCACGAGCACAATATGATCGCTAAGTGAGGAAACTTTGACAGGGAGTACTAAATATTCGCATTTTATGCCCAAGCCTCGGGCAGGAGGTGACGATTTGCGATATCAAAACTAGAAACTTTCAATCACTTCCTTTTAAGAAGACCAGACTTATTATATCGCCTGATAAAGTTATTTCTAGTTTTGTTGAATATTCTGCATTCAGTTTTTCGACTTGAAGGCGAATGTTTCAGCTCTACTCGAATATGGGAATGTGCTGAGTGATCATGAATTCAGTGAGATTATAACAAAATGCGAATAAAAGGGACGCAAGTAAAGTTCTATGACAGGTGAATTCGACAAAGTTAACAGTATTGGGCCGCAAAGTCCTAATCAAAGCACCGATGACAAATCAGTTACTGCATAGGCTAAGTGGTGTAATATAATTTAACAACTCACGCCCGTTATTTATGTTGACAGTAACCGGCAAATGAGGTCTCGATTGGACATTCAGCGTCTCATAAATAGATTGCATCACATACCAAGATATCAAACACAGACCAGAACAATAGAAACAGAGGCGATGAGACAAGACATTAGTTATAGAGTTATTTAAGGACTAAAATCTCCGAACGAATATTGCTAGTGATGTAACCACTCGAGTTTTCATATTAGCTTACCAAATTGCATAGATTGAAAGCGGTTTTCTTTGATCATATCTACCAAATGAGAAGACAATAAAACAAGGTACACCGAACACAGGCTAGGTGTTATTTCATATCGGTACATTTTCGGTTTTAGCTCGTAAATTCAGTGCCAATCTTTGATAAACCGTAAAGCATTGCATTAATCGACCCCGTTGAATCACATGTCTATTGGCATTTCTAAGATTCATTCGATTGTCAAACTGTGATTTGCTGCGATTATGACTGTTCGGTTCAGAATCCGTTTTACGGATTTATCTCACCGTTTTAACCCGGTTTAACAAAACTCCAGACCGTCCCTCACTAAATATTATCTTGTCGCGATGCGCTGCGACTGGTCTATTTATAAACTGTACCGTATTATGTATAACAGACGGTTGCTAGACGGCAGGTAGCCTGGCGTGTAGTATATGAGCCGTAACGCTGGCCTTTAGAAACAATATTGTAATTTACCAAAGTCATTACCATACAGGAACTAATTATGTATTACAAGGAATATTGCTGATCGGATTATGGCTTTTTCAACTAAGGTGCAGCGAGATTATAAAGTAGCTATTTAATCAGGTGGATAATAAATGCAACGGTGACTGTTTAGTTTTTTACGGAGCTGAGTATAAATGGGATGCAAGCGCTAACTAAAGATAGTTATTGCCCCTTCGGAATATGTTGTGCATAATTCCTATACTTTTCCAGACTAAGTCTATGGTTTTTTATCAAATAAGGTGCTATAAAAAGGCTTTAACTATCTAACATTGACGTGTGAAATATTGTCTTTCTTGCGCAATGCGCTGGCGTTATTTCAAGATGAATAGTAATCTGTCACTTTAATAACGCTTAGGCGAAGTGTAGGAGTATATCCAAATGACTATTATATTGACGTGTTTAGAAACATGACCCAGTTGCAGCGTATCAAAGGACAGTTGCATTCTGGGCCGATTGGGCAAGGGCTGACGAAACTCTTGGACAGAGTGTCAGACGCGCGCTAGGTCGGCTTCTGTTTGACATGTGATACGAGAGTACTCATGTTTTATACAAAATCGGCGATGAACAAACACAAGGATTGCGTGATGATGAGCGGTAATATAGACACGTGCAAAACTAAATATATTGCTTCCGCGTTACTTCTCTTTAAGTATTAAACGTCACGCCATAGATCTCAGGGAAAACAATGATGAAGCTCACTGCACAGTTTGAACAGCCTAGAGATCAAACACAAACTGTTCAAGATCAAGATTGTGGATGATGATCTGAGTGTTGCGGTAGTAATAGAAATACGTCTTTAGCTAAAGAAAACAGATCTACATCAACTTTACAGAAACAGTGTCTACTTAAAATTAAGATCTTCAGCAATCCTAGCTGTCTGAACATTCTAGCTGTTTCACGTCAACTAAGGCTGACTAAACCGTTACTTAACACGCTAGAGTATAAATTCACAAAATGTAAAAAGCTAGACCAGCACCATATTTAGCTTCAGCCTTCACCATAACGAATGTGTTACCTCAATAACGTCCAGCAAACGAGCCGGCCACTTCAAACAGCTTACCGGTATTAGAAAAGTTAATAAACCGCTAAAAACAAAACAATGCAGTGGAAGATTAAAAAGAAATTGCTCCGCATTGCAATATGGCGTTGTTGAACGATGAACGAGATCGTGCCGGGGGCGAAAGTTGCGAGTTGCATCGGCTCGAATCAGATGCAGACGGGCAGATCCGCGGCGAAGCACAAGCGCTCTCGACGGCTTTTGTAACGACCGCGGGTAGATAATTAGCGATGCCCGCAAATGTCACGCAAAGCTCCCTGGCCGTCTTCGGAGGCGCAGAGACACGCTCAAGACGGCCATTATAGCATTCTGCATGTTCTGGCCTCGTTGAGTAATAATAGTTAGGGTTGTTAGTGTTCACAAGGATTTGCTGCTTGTAAAAATGGTTGCAACCGACGAGAGAAAGGGAAAAGTAGTGGTGTCAAGCAGGACAGTGTGTTTGTGCAGTTATTATTTTTATTGTCAGTATCTGACAGTCATAGCACAAGTTCTGCATGGCAAGTTTAGGGAGAGGTGGCCATGTGTAAAGATTGCAAGAGATATTATTTTTAAAACATTCGAAAATATATCCCCGAATTAAGAACCGTCAATCAACGCTAAGAACATGCCCAAGCTTATGCTATCCCGTAAATTTTCAATAGGTAAGGGACAGCTATACTTCTGAGGGATGCTCAACGTTTGTCATTATAACCAACCCTCATTTAGCTAATGTGATGAATTTAGCAAGTACACATCTATTTCAGCATTGACTGGATTTTCTTGATGTAGACCTTTTCCCGGCAGTAGGAAAGAGAAGACAATTAGGATTAAGGAATATTGAATTATCAAATGATTTTCATTGTTCCTTATTTTAATAAGATTACCAGAACTAACGTGTCTTCCCAACTTCCAATTTGTGGTCTACCTATAGGTTGTTTAGTGTGTGTCATACATTTCCTTGGATGTCTTCAAGGGATTTACACCGATTCCGCACTACCGTACGAGAATCTATGTCCAATATGCAGTAAATCGGTGTTAGATCTCTTGGGGATAAACAGTTTACTGCTAGACTGAGTTTATCCTGCCGAAGCGACCACAATGAGAAGGATCCAACGGGTGGATTATTTTATATGATTCACTTTGATCTTATAAAAAATGGCAGAATGAAAGAAACCTAACATGTTAGTGATGAATTAAGCAATGAAGGTAACTAAGCATTTATTAATAAACATATGTCTAAGGAGGTCTAACACCATAATTGGTCTAAATGAGTCTTAGAAACTTAAATAATGTCCAATACATAATTATTACAGCGTCGTCACCTGGAAGCTTCAACATGAAGAATCAAACCTATACAGTTTTAGGGATTTCAGGAACAACAAACTAATAAGCTAACGATTTTTACGATATGGGCATTTACGTTTTCGCCCACAAAAAAGCTTTCCAGGCATTTTACAAAACTCATAAAACTTGCATTGGAAGATTAGCTTCGTCCGATACCGTTACCATACACCTGCCCCGCAACACGGTTCTATTATTATTTAACAATGTCTGCCCGCCACTACGCTTAAGGCCACCACTTAAAGCCTTTGACACATATGTAAATAAATATACCTTTTTGCTGAAGTATTTTTAATTTGTGCCACACGTGTGTCTCTTGGCTGTCACCGTAAATCATAAGTCCTTATGTGGAGAGCGCAAGATTCAATATAGCGCATTAATTTGTTAAAGGTAGTTTATTGCGTTATTCAATGGAATAACTTAGGATTTCCTCCAATGCTACAATAGATCACGTTATCTGTCGGATACGTCCCGTAATTATTTATTTTATCAATTTATAAGTAAATGATGTAAATATTCAACGATTAAAGTAAAATTTAACTTAAAGTCATAGCGTACAACCATAAAAATGGTTTAATAGCGTTATGTAAAAACTACCGCTAGTAGCTAACTATAATTATGTATGGGTTTAAAAAAAAAGTTCGGCTTATTCGAATTGTGGTTTACTGAAGAAATAAATATCATTTATAGCAACGCAAGCCGGGTCACCCATCCCCGAAGTAGACGAAAGACCATATACATTTCCTGTAATAGGTAGCATATTCAGAACCTGAATATTCTAGAATTGCCAGACTTCCTTCTTAAAAAGCGTTCAATAATATCTCCCGCAGAGCCATTTTAAGGTTAACAAGCTGTATTCTTGTAGGTTTTACTTTGTGTGGTTTCGATGGTCGGCACATAAACAAGCCGACAGGTGCGGATCCCTGAGACAGAATAAATAAACCGGTCGTGCACCGGTCGCCAAGGACAGAAGGCCTTACACGGTTTGCACTATATTTTTAATCAGAACAACAGGTACCACTTTTTGAACTTACCTGTTGATAGTGATCGTTTTAAATGAAAATCGACGTCTTTAAGTACAGGATTGTGGTTTAACCCTTTAACCGGTTTGTTATGTTGCCAATTTAATTGGTTTAAGACTTTATTTTAATCACATACGGTTTAAAATAAGGTGGCAACTATTCTGCCAGTACCAGTTAAAGGGTTAAAATCTTAACCAAGCAGAGCTCTTTTTTTATTATTGTTTTAGCATTTTCCATGCAGTATCTTTACTAAAGATCTGAAAACCAGAAAAAGACATTTGGACATTTTTTTGGAAGTGCAGTCGCCCGGCTTGCGAAAGATGCGGGTTCGAGTCCTGCCTGATGCCAACATGACCAAATGTCTTTTTCTGGTTTTCAGATCTTTAGTAAGCAGAGCTCATTAAGGAAGGCTGATAATAATATCAGCTGATAATGCATAAGCATTTAAGTACTGATAATACATCTTATTGTGGCCAGTTTGATAAGCACGAACGCTACAAATGGCATGACAACGCGGCACGTCGATTTTTTTTAAAGTCCACTCGTAAAGGTCTGCCGAAATTTGCGAGCACTCTATCGATAGATACTAGAGGTGTCGCCTTTGCTTTCAGACGCAGACCCAAAAGGTCGTCGCATGTAAACCTATGCTATGACCCACAGCTTAAAAAGCTCCTGTTTTTATTAGTGATTAATGAGTGTCAACAGGTTAAACGAGCCACCTCTGTTATAATAACAGTACAACACTTGAAACGTGTTTATCTTACATTTAGATTCATTCAATTAACTTTCATAAATTGCGGCCGTGATGAGAAGCCGTACATTCAGTTTACATTATTTTGTACTCAAAAACCCAAGCTGTGTTTCAAAAAATGTGAAACTAAAGTGTTTAACACTGTTTGAAATATAAACAATGTATTGCGCTCATTTCGATTTTGACATTAGCCAACTAAAGTTTATTTGAAAATTACCTGTTTCCAGAGAAGTTTAACAGTTAAATGCAGTTAGGAAAAGGCATCATGAACCGGTTCTTCAGTGTCTATTTACACACATCAATGGTCATTTAAACTGCATACGGTATCTAATGACATGCACTGGGTGAAGTCAGTCCGAACACCCCTTTCCTTGGAGGTAGTTACGACCATAGACAACATAAGGTTACGTGGTCTGTGTTCGCGGCTCACAGAAGAAAAATAGCACAATATATACTCGAACTAAGGGAATGTTGTTTTAGATTTAAACCTGCGTCCTTTTGATGGGATTTGTGCAGTGTCGTTGAAGTTATGACACTTTTTCTGTTGCTCAAAAACGGCAGATTTCACCACTCTTGATTTACCGATGTTCGCGTGATTTTGAGAACACTATCCCCCTTATTCATGAAAACTTAAACAGCTCTACAACAACACGATGACTTTCGTATCGCTTTGTCACTTTCATTCTTGTTGCTGCCGCCATTTGGGTGTAAGTGACACAACACGTCAATTGCTTACACAATGCTTTAACGTTGCGTTCGTTTATATGAATAAGGGGGTATGTCTTTAAATTGACTTATGAACAGTTAATTTGTCAAGTTAGTGCTAAGCAGTAGTCCCAACTATTTTAACACGTTAGGTCAATGAACAAAATGTTTAAGGATAACTTAAAGTACCGAATGAAAAACTAAACGGTGTATACCAGCACCGGGCTTCACTTCTTCAAGAGAGCAATTTGAAGAATTTACACAAACGAGAGAAAAGCAACAGTACACGGCATGCTCACATACACGGACCCCAGACTCCGTAGTGACTTAACATATTACCCTGTAAGCAACAATGGAGTTGGAAAATGACCTTTAATGCAATGGCGCAAGGTGATAAGAATTGTCAAAATGCATGTCTATGAGATCCTCACTACTTTAATTTTATAAACTGGCAACAATGTCGAGGCAGGGCGTAGGTCATACGAGTACTAAATAAAAGTAATGTTTACGGCACCCCTAGAATATTATGTGTATTATAATATGGAAATACGTGCTTGAAGCACATCTAGGAAAAACTTTGTCTGTGTTTGGTATATTCTGCAATTTTGGAATGTAGTTCGCAAGCTTTTTGTATTTTAGAAGTTTTTAAGATTACAAGAAATAATAATAGTCTCTCCGGTGCTAGGTAAACTGATTGCTTTTGGAGACCACAGTTCCTGCCAATAAAAGTCCGTCTACAATATGTCGAGTTGTTCAGATAACAAATCAGTATGTAATAAAAACAACCACAAATATACAGGAACCATACAAAGAAAATTATGAATTTTATCAAACAAAGCTAGCAATTAAATTAATTACCAATATCAAGAAAGCTAATGAACGAGTAATAGTAGTTTACCATATTCTCCCTTAATTAAGTTGTATCTAATTACGTAAACCTTATTACAACCACTAGTATAAAGTATTAAGAAGTAGACACTCGGTGTCTGTTTTGCTATGTTTTACACTTAAGTTTTACAGTATGAGAGACGACTTCAACTTTCGGTGTTGAATTTCACGGTAGGCTGGGCCGAATAACAGTTACTAAAACGTATGAATGAATCAGAGTAAGCCTTCCAGCCAATTAAACTACACAGCAAGTGCCCATTCAAAATCTTAACGAGTTGAATGCTAACGTCAAATTGTAAGATAGATCCGCTTGGGAGTTTTGAATCCCACTGCTGGGGAAAGGTCTCCTCACCATTTCGCCGCTCTCGACTTTTTCTAGTTTTCTAGTTTTCTAACTGGGAATTTAGCTTATCCCGCCATCGCCTTATAGATCTACCGCGTTGGGGCAACTAATACCTCTTGGTACGACCAGACCGCGCATCTTCAATTTGCTACGATTCTGTCACACTTACTCCACTTCTTCCGCTGTCATCCACGCGAAGAGGCAAAAAGCTCTGCTTAGTTTGGACTGAGGTGATCTTAAAATTTGTTCCCGTTTTACTGTCATTATCAAGAGAAGTATCACGATGGCCCGAGGACATCCATCCACCAAGGAGGACCTCATAAAGGTAGGAATATTTCTGCAGACGCAAACTGCATACAACCGGCTGCTCGGATATCTATAAAGAAGGCAGTAGACGTTCATCCGGCCGTTGATAATGATAACACAAGTAAAGTTTGCCATTAGCGATTCGCATTGACCCTCAGCCGCCTTGCGCAACAGCCGCCACAACAGGCTTCAGCGCAAACAGTTTCCACGTGCGCCTACGAGTACGTCTAGTGTGCACGTGTCTTTTTCATTTCGCCCACCATTCACATGTTTCAAATATTGAATAGTTGCGGGCGCAAGAGCGCGTTTATTGCTCGCTTTATTGCAAAACACGCTTCCGCATGCCGGTGCGCCGGGAATACCGTTAGCATTTGCATGGTGCTTGACAAGTGTATGGCTGCCCTTGATTATTTCAATAAACGGGGAACCCGTCACTTGTCCGAAATTTACTAGTCCGAATTTCATTTGACTGAAAACTATTGACCAACATTTCATTTGCCAGATGTATTGTTTGACATATTTTTAACCCGTCGAAGTATCTTTTGACATAAGTGTCGTTATACGGAAATACGTTAAACCGAATTTCAGAATAAACTTTTTACTATTGCCCGAAGTCTTTTTTCACCCTTTTTTCATTTCCCAGATCACTTATTTGGCATATGATCACTTTGCCCAAATCACACTTTACCGAATATTACTAGGCCACAACTACTGTATGATAACGTTCAACGTCTCGTTAACGTCGATTTTCAGTAATTTCAACTTCAGGGCGAATCCGACTCAGTCAACCCCGACACCACGTTGTACTTGTTTTGCCCTACCCCAAGAGTGTTATTTAAAAGCGCGTAGGCATGGAGGGGCGAGGTGGCCCGCGGGCGGAGGAGCAGGTGGCTATGAGCGAGGCGCCACGGCTGAGGCTGGCCGGCGAAGCCGGCCAACAAGCCGAAGCTGCGGTGCTGAGCGAAAGCCATCTGCGACGATTAGCACGCGAGGAACCACCGGAGCCCCGTAATGCCGGAGCCGTGACAGAATTCTTGTGTTTTCCCTAAACTTGCATGTTGAATACTTGCATGCTCTTTGACTGCAGAGATGCTATAAATTTCGTATTTTATTTTAAATCCAAAAATTTCTTGTCTGGTTTTATGTTGCTTACATTAAACCCGTAACCTTTGTTACGATCGTTTCGTAAACTAAAAATATGGCAATCAAAACAGTGGTCTAATGATTGTTCTGGAAAACAATACTTCGGACAAGTGTCATTTCGGCCAATCGTCACTTCGGTAAAACGTTTTGTGGCCTAATGAAACGTCTGGCAAACGAAAAAAAACCAGTTGATAATTGGTCAACTGATACAGTGGCAAACGTCATTTCGGGAAAATGAAAAAATGCCGAGAGAAAAAAAACGAAACGTTTTCGGGAAAATGAAATTCGGGATAAGAGAATTCGGTTTTATGATAGGTAACCCAATAAACGTGCTCTTTTCGATTTCGGATAGTTCTTGAACTGAAATGAATTTTGTCTTTAGAAATTCCTCGCATAGTACATATTTGATTGACGTTTAATTTTACTTAATGTTGAATGATGCGGTGTATGTCCGTTGGCGATGTGAATTTCGATTATTACATTGGGAAATATTCTGAAAAAAATTATAGCATGTCGTTCCTTCGATTTATATTTCCAAGTTATGTCAGGCGTTAACACCCAATGTCGCCCAACATCTCGAGCGACTGCTATCGTGGGACATTTGTTATATGACTAGGCTTTTTTGTCCTGAATGAAAGTACCTACTTCACGAAAGAATGTTGTGTAGTGCGTTCAATTCCTGACTTGTCAATTAATGACCGCACCGCAATGGAATTTAGGTCATTAACAACTCGTCTACGCACTTCGCAACAAAATTGGTTACCTACATACATCGATGTTGCTATGTTACGTCATTCGGTCGAACGTTAAACATTATGCTTAATTAACAAAATGTTGTCAATTAATTATCATGTAAATAATATAATAAGGTTCAACCTACATTGTTTACGTACGCTTTTGACAAATATTTTTGAAAAATCCTATTACCAAAGAGTTGTGATAAAGTAATAATATGGAAAGACAAAAGTATATAAAACTCTCTATTAATGCCTCTTATGAGATTAAGAGTTTATCGAGCAACAAATTTCCCAAATGTCAGGTCATTTTTCTTTCATTTTTGTTAAATTGCGTTGAGAGGTAACCGCTCTTTCATACCATTTTCAATGTTTTCAATAATCATTACGGATATAAAAAAATCACAAAAACGATTCGATTGTTCCGTACTTATCGTTCATCAAAGTGAACCCTCGTTAATGTTATCCCTTTTTGCCCGCCTTTTCTATCAAAAGACTAGTTTTCCAATCCTCTCCGCATATTATTATTGACATCTTTTTTAACCTTATCAGCAGCTGAGGTTTAAGCGACCTTTATACCTAGATTGAAAAGAAATATAAGTGGATATCATAGAAATTCCTCAAAACTATCAGACTCTAAGCGACGCAGTTTGTTATATGGTGTAGAGAGAGTTCTAAGGACATTATGGCCTTGCATGCATAAGTGGACTTGAAACGCAGCTAAATTCAAAATTATTCCCCGACACACTGTAATTTCATATATATCACGCGTAAATTCGCGTCCCCCGCACTACATGGGTCCCATGAATAAATGAATAATGGCTGAGAGGAGCGACTCGGCAGCATACCAATTTGTCCTCGAGATGCTAATAACGCGACCCCCCACATTTTTCACCACCACCCGAGATCGTTCTTCATCGACGCCACGGTGACAGTGGCCCGAGAATTAATAGGCTCTCAGTGCCTTTGTGGGAATAACAAGAAACTAATGTTTAGGTATATGCAATAAATTGACTGTTATTGGTTAGCATATTTCTTAAAATAACTTAAGTTATTGCCCGATAAATTTGTGGCGGTTGAAAAGACGTTACTTTATACATTAAAGAAAACGAAGTTCGTCAAACCAGTGTTGTTTAAGAAAATCCTTACAGCGATGAGAGAACCATTATGATAGCTATTTATTTCAAAAATATTTTTATTTTAAATCATATCTAGCTGACCACATGAAAGCTCACTGATGGGCTCTGGTTTTGGATGAGTCCCTTCGGCTACTTTTCGAGAGCACACGCTTTTCGATACTCGCGCATTCTTGCTCCTTATTATCATCAATAAATATCAACTGCATCACCAGCTATGGTATTTGGCGCCAAAACTCACTTAGCTCGTGGTGAGTTATCATTAAATTCTTGTTCGAGAGAAAAGAACTAAGTCAAATAACATGTTTTTATTATTAACATACAAACTGGGAGAAAATACTAATTTAGAGTGAAGCCTATTGATGATTGAAGTAAGCGTGAAGCCCCGAGATGTGAAGTGATGTCAGCCGGAATGCCACCCCAGAACGGAAACTTGGAAAGGCGTTCGAGAGCTTTCGTTTGCTTCATCAGAACCGCTCTCAAAAGAGTGCCCGACTAACAAGAGCAAGAGATTCCCAATAATACCAATAATTCCAGCTGTGGCTCGATACTCAATTTGTAGGGATATTTATTTCCGGCTGCATGCCACAAAATCTCAAAATAAGAGCATGCATGAGCTTAAGCATACAGAAGGAGCTCTTTATAATCCAATATAAGCGGGCCTCCGACGGCCGGCATGCGCCCCCTAGATTCCGTTTCCATTAGGTGTCGCCGAGGCGCGCAATTTGCGAATGAAAACAACTTATTGAAATTCTTTCCCAGGCCAGAGCGCGCTTAGGTCACCATTTCACTGGGAGACCACAGATGTGCAATCCTGGTGTGCTTAAGCTTCCAAACGAGGCACCAGGGGATTTATTACAATTTTTGCCGCGTGTCCTGATATTTATTGGAAAATAACTACACAATGGTCTTTTAGTTTGTTACGACACAAAAAATATACTTTGCAGCAGTGAATATGGGGCCCAGAAGATGAGCTAGGGTCCTGCCTGGTATTTTTGATATAAACGTTTGTAATAAGTCCACAAGGCTGACAACAGAATACCAACGAGTTTTATTAGACTGACATCTGTCATAAGTACAGCGTGTGCTAATTACACGTGAGGAGAGAGAAAAGACCATGCGGAAAACCAACAACGCAACTGGTGTCCGAGGTAGACGTTACTCGACAGACGCGTTGTAGCAATTCGGGAACGCGGCGTCGTCGTCATCATCAAGCACGAAGTTGGTTCAGAACCTTGTTGTTGTAGACGGATTGGGTAATAAAACGATTTGAAAACAAACCATTGAAGAAAAAAAATAACGGTCGGCAACGCAGATCTGATTAAAAGAGCAGCATAGACGTGACGCGTCCGCGGAATTTTATTGTCGGCGCCAGGATGAACCACCACCACAGGTTTTCGCCCTTTATTAACCTTTTTTATTAAACAGCTGTTTTAAAAACTAGCTACGATCAAACGTCTTCTCTGCGGGATTAACATGAGCACCGCTACAACATTATCTCGCGCCAAAAAAGTTGTTACTGTGAAAGTGTGAACATCTTTAAGCCCGTCTAATTCTAAGTTGGTTCAACGACACCACAGTTGCTCTATTGCGGTCCCCCAATGAAATAGTAACCTTGCGAGCAGTCCGACTTACTCGATATCGTATTCGTTTGACAATGAAATTCCCAATTCGTGTTATTAAATCGATTGGAGGAAGTCGGGATGATTGCGTTACTGTAATATTAGGGAGCGTTTTAGGAGATTATGTCATGCCGCTGAGCTTTTCAACGGTATTTATTACGACAATTTTATTGGTATTTGTAATCCTGCAAATTCAGTAAAACATTTTGGAGACGATTAATAGGTAAGCTTTATTTTACAATTAGAAAATCATTTAAAGGATTGCTATTTTAACTTCCAGTAAACGTTATGCTGAAAGGGGGGTCACTCTGAGGAACACTGAATTATGGGTCATGGGTGAAATTGGTGGCGTTTGCTAAATGCCGTAAAAGAGGTCAGTCCTAAACACTCATGTCATCGCAACCCGGACAGAATACTTTTTTCTTACATATAAATGATATTCATGCATGCATGTACGCAAGCTCCTCCCTACAACCATTTAAACATTTAATAATAATCCTGTTCCGTTTCAGGACACAATATTTTTAAAAATACTAATATGAAATCAGGAAAAAAATGCAACATTTAATAATCCCTTACTCTAAAATCGTGTTAATGATTGTCTCTCGTAAGTTTGTCTGAGCTGAAACTGTCGCTGATTCACTAGGTTTAGTTAAGTTTCGAACTGGTTCAACGGAATTGGCACCACTAAGCGAGGTTATGGCTTCTACTAACATATGAATGTTTTGTGGATATTACCCAGCAACAAGGAAATAAACGTCAAATTAATAGTTCAAATGAAAAATAGCTTTTCTGGAACAACATACTTGAAATGAAAATATTACAAGTAACCAAAAACGAGCAAAGTAAGAAAATGAAAAAACGGCCCGACGTCCAATCATGTGTGGTATTTTGCATATATTACTAGGCATGCAGCGAACCGGTTGGATTTCTGAAAAATAAACGGGCGTAAAATAAGCCCGCTGTGGCCGAATGCAAATAACACCATTATATGGTAATAGTGTGTGCGTAATCCCCACTGTTGTTTTGGACTTGCACAGGATTTCCCAATAGGCGTGCCATAAATAGCTGCCGAACTTTCTTTAACCCTGCGGAATACATTACCCAGTCGGCGACAACGACAATTCCGAATTCAATATCCAAGTAATTAACATTTTACGTAACAGAGACTTGTAAAAGCCGAATGGAAAGGTTTTACAGTTAACCAGTTAGAATTAGTAGGCGTCTAGACGAGGGAAACTTGACCCCAGCCGACCTAATGTTTCAGCAATCACTTTGATATAGTGCCCGAGCGGTCAAACGTGGCCCTGCCAGAGCCATTATACCTCGATCTATTCGCGATAAATATCATAACACACCCTCCGCCCTGTGAAAGGGTTAAATATTTGAAACAGAATATTTATGTATAACGGCGCGACGTTGGTAAAATTAGGTGCATGATTATTGCGAAGTTTTAGTCTAGAATCTAGATAATGTTGCTGTTAGCTATGGTTTGTGAAGAATTTTGGTCGGCGGTTAAAAGTTTGCGAGGTGCAATTACGTAAAATATAACCGTCATAAAGCAGCGCTGATTATACTTTAGAACGGCTACATATTTAGCATCAAGACATCGGACGTACTGGAAGCCTTCGGAAAATTAGGTGGCGTGGCGGACCGGGGATGCCTACTCGACAGTCGTAAAGGAGTTATTAGACGCAGTGCGTAAACTGCTTTATGAGGTCCCTGAAACACGTAACATGCGCATGTAATCGATTACCGTATGCTTATTCCGAAATCTGAAACGGTTCACGGAACAAAAATAATTTATTAACCATAAAATGAGGCATGTTGCAAGCAAGCATTGATCAAACGCTTCGGCGTCTAAGTAACAACCTCATTGCAAGGTAATATAAAAATACGAAACGATAGCACTGCATGCCGTTACTATAAAAAGGAGAATATAAAAGGTAATCATCGTGAGAAAATAAATTAAACAAGTCATGCATCTGACGACCGCTAACACGTGTTTTATCCAAACTCTAAAAACAGTTCAATATTCGTTTCACATTTTCCTTATACTCATTCAAAAATCGTGATGGGTGTTTTGACTTGCATCTCTCTCGGACTTGGACTTGACCGATTCGTCGGTCGTCCAAAGATTGAATTTCACATACAATCGCTATTACTATCTCGGACCGTTACGCTGGATGTAGGTTAGATGTTAGTGAAAAAAAAGAGATGACGTAGCATCTCTCTGACACTTATTGACTCACTTATCATTCCGAAGCTGTGAGATGTTCAGGGGTAATATTGCAATATTACCATAAAACTTCATAATTAAAATCGCAAAACGACTCGGAACCGATTAGTATGTAGAATACTAATATTAAAATATTTAGCAAGTACAGATTTGTGGCATTGAATGGCTCTTTATTTCATTCTAACCATTTATCTAAAAAACAAAATCGTAACAGATGTAAAAGTGTACAGAGTACAAAGTTATTAAGTCAACTTCCCCTCGAATTCACAAACGCAAATCAACTTTGAGCATCCGTCAGAAGTATAGCTATATCTTTCAGTCCTATTGACATATTACGGGACAGCATCAGCGTGAGTGCGTGCTTAGCGTTGATTGACGTTTGGGAATTCGGGCGAATCACGATGAAAACATTGCACAATGCGCCCTTTTCAGCCGCTCAGAAATTGCAGTGGGCAAAATATATCAATTTGCGTAAAGATTCAATTGTCAGACGGCCGGCGGCAGACGCGTGAAACATAAGAAACTAATTTCCTCTGGGATGGAGATGGCGGCGGGAAATCCTTGCCTACCCTCCGCCGATGTCAATGTACAGAACCGACATATTTACTATGTGCCAAACCAACCTCGTTTTTTACTTACTAAACTGTCATTATTTTCTAGTAGTTTTGTTTTATGTTTTTGTGTCAATATTATTCTTTGCCCATTGTAAATAAAGTCATTAACAATATCTATATTATACATTTATAGTGTCCTTACATCCTCTGATCCCTCTACGAACTCTACGTCGGCAATGCTGCAGCTTTTTTTTGTTCGTATCAGGTCTATTGAACTGAAATGATTTCCAATTGTAGTTGTATGATGGCCATATGTCTTGATTTGGCGTTTCGTATTAAGTGGATTTGAAGCATTTTGTATGACCTTAACAGTAGTTAAAATCTTGTAGTAGTGCTCAACCTGAGAGGCATTTCAGTTGCCACTAATAGCAAGTGTTGTTACTAAATACATACTATTCTGGGCGGTAAAAGTGTTTTACTTCACATAACCATCCTTGTCGTTAGTTCATTAGGGTACCACGAGCACGCCTTTGCCTTGAATGTTTCATTAACATTCCGAGAGTTATTACCAGTGATTGCAATTTAGCTTATTAGTTTTTATATTTAGATTACTATGCAGCCAATGAAGCTATTAGTTCTAATTAATAGCACAGTTAACTTTGACACAATAATTTGTGCATTAGTTACGGAATACCACACAAGCTGCATGTTATGCTGAAAGAAAATAACCAGGCGAATGTTAAATAAGAGTTTCTTGGTTTTTAATACTTATCAGATTTCAAATTGTACAATTAAATACAATTTTAACAACTCTGCAGTAGTTGTTAAAATTGTATTTGAAATTGTTTATAAGATTATGATTTTTTGGACAATTGGTCCTTTTTGAGACGTAGTCGCAAAGATTTGAATTATTCAAGTAGGCTAAATTGTGATGCAAGTGTTACGAAACTATTTGTAAGAAATTCATGCTCCGTCATTAGACACATAATTTTTATTCTAAAGGTAAAACTGAACGTTTGTTCTTATTGAGAATAAATGATCTATAAACCGAACAGCGAATTGCAGAAAACGTCTTGTATTACATAAAAATATTTGTTGTCTTTTTCTATCTCTTCTGTCCGGCTTGGCAACAAACATTTCTAACACAGATGAAAGTCTATCCTACAAAGCATTCGGTTTCTCGATCTGCCTTACAACAAATATCTTTAAAATAAACCCGTCTGTGTATACCTGTTCGACATCGACGCGGGCCGCAGTCGTGATTCAGTCACGCTACTTTGCAATATTGATATTTTGCAACAATACAATGCCCAGACGCCGTTACCACAGTATAAACCATACAGTAGGCTATCTAAAGCCGCCCGCCGAGTTATTAGCCTACCGTGCACACAGACACGCGGCACAGCCCGTCCGTACTGCCGCCTCTCTATGCCTCCCTATTTTATGCTAGCGTGTGCGTGAAATTGCGTGTGCGTGATATCGCGACACGGCGCGCGACGCGCACGCACACATTCAAACCGAGAGTGGCACGTTTGTATGTAGATAGCTTACTGTAAGATTATACTGTGCCGTTACAGTTGCAGCGTTTTCGCGACTCGCAGCGAACACGTGTGACGCTTTGCATCTATTATGTACACATGCAGTTTCTACTCAGCCGAACCCACACGTGTTAATAGGGCTGTCTCGACAATAGTACATATCTGAATTCAGTGGGTCCCTACCCATAATTAGGACAAACGGTCGGACTATGTGTATATCAGTCTCTGAATATCCATAGAACCAGCACTGCTTATTACGTTTGTTTACTTTGCTATCCAAAAATGGAATTCGAAACTATGCTTGATTTCAAGTTAGACTGCAACATGAAAAGATGTTGATGTATGTTGTTGCTATCCATTTTATAATGCTGTATTTTATCTTGAGATAAAAAGTATGGATATCGAAAGATAATAACATTCTGTTGTTTAGCATTCGCAATGCAATTCTATGTAGAGATAGGAATTTACATAATAGCATTTATTCATATAAGGTGTTATGTCCTCTGATCTTGTCAGGAGCTGTGTCCCGTGCTGTGCCGGTATGAATCGAATCGAATGGATTCCAACTTCAATATCAGATTACAAAAGGACTTCTAGGTATTTACAAATGAAGTAACGAGACATCGAACAATGTAGCCCTGTATTTATGCAATCTTCAAAAATATATAAATATATGAGTAAAGAAGCAAGCGAGCTTTAGGATCACCTGTCAATAAACAACCGCAACACCACCGCGTTGCTTGCCTATCAAAATAGCAATAAGCAGGTACGCTTTTACAAAAGTCACAAAACTCGGACAACATCTAGAGTTGATTATTGATATACAATAAATTTCAAATATAAACCGCCAAGTCCTATCTCTAAGGGAGCCGTGTCGCGTGTGCATAAGGATTCGCCCCCCGCGGCGCCGGCGTCAACGACCCCGCGAGTCAAGGACGCGCGCCCGCCCGGTGACAACGCGCGTGATGGAACCGCTCTTAGGCTGCGTTTCCATTAGAGATGTGCGATGGAAGTGTGTCGTGTGAGGATGTTTAGCTGTGCTGTGGAAATGTGGGGGTTTCCACCAATTTTGTGGGATGATAATGTGCCTACGAGGATGTGTGTAGCGGAGCGTTGCGTTTCCATTTCTTTATCGCAAATGGCTAAACATAAAAGTATCTTCTTTTTCCAATTATCCATTTGTATGTTGCGCACTTCTCCTGCCAACAAACACCGTCTATGGACTGGATGGTACAGTATGCGCAAACACATCCCTCGCGCACACCTATAGCTTATTTTGTATGCGTAAAAATACAGCTACGCTGAGCCATTCCCACCAGAGCTGTGCTGACCGAGGTGGGTTGATGAAACGATTCTATCAGTTCTTTAAAAACACATCCCTCGCTACGCATCCTCGCAGATCTCTGGTGGAAACGCAGCCTTATCCGAATGTGCGGCGCGATAGATCGATACAGCGCGGGAAGACAACGCCGATATAGGACTGCTGAGGCAACTTCGACTGCGGAATGCGGCTGTCTGTTCCAGTAGCGTGACTACTATGCTTGAGGTCTATGGCAGAAGGCAATGCCTGATTATTGTGCCTTTTTTAGCTTTTAAATCGATCATCCAATGATAATTTTTCACGAATTGCTGACACTTGTAATACGGTTCAGACTGCGTTTAGAGGCATAGTTGTCATAATAAGTTTTGTTTAATATTTTGAACCTAAAAAAATAGTTTTGGACAGTGTAAAATAGTACACTAATTGTCCATTCAAATCCGTCATTTTTCTTCATCAGCATGGCCTTTTCCGAACCAGGTGCTTTCAAAATGTCACTTTTAAGTATTGCTAGAGGATCAAGGCCGTTGCCAGAGCACGTGTCATTCTGCTTAATCTGCCATCCTATTGTTACGCCTCTGGTTTGTGTGATAAGAGATGATTATTAGCCGATAAGAGCCGATATAGGACTAGTGGGACCAACTTAAAATGTGTTACTGTAATACTAACAGCTATTGGGTGTAGCGGGAGTTGATATTAGTGTCCGACCGAACTTTCGGTTTCGGTTTCGGCCAGTTTCGGCCAAAAAATCGAGTTTCGGCCACAGTTTCGGTTTCGGCGGTGGTCGGTTAAGATTTCGTTGAGACTGTTCTGTTGGGAGCTCGATTCTCGAAGTTGTCGACGAGTATGGTTTGGCCAAATGATTCAAGTAGGCAGGTCCACCTTCGGAAAGAGGTTAATTGTTGCATCCAACACGGCTGGGCACTAAGGAAAGTAGGTTGAAGTGTCAGTTGGCAGGGCACATTGCACGAGAAAGTTTGGGGTCGAAAGGTTCTCGAGGGGATATTGTTTGAAGCCAAACGATCATATAGAGATCGTAGGGATTGGGTGGATGTGTTCCACCCATTACCAGTCGCTCTGGAAATCTAAGGGGGAGTTCTGATTCTCAGAATTGGACGTCGTGTGTGTGGTTGTTCATGAAGTTTCCGTTTCGTTTCTGTACTTGAATGATTTAAATAGTTTAATATTGGATCACCCAGAATATTTACTATCGCATTGGCGAAAGTTTTGAGGCAGTTGGCAAGACCCTAGTCTAGTGAAGTAGTCGATATCGAATTTTAGAAATCGACGTTATGCCGACGACATCGTGCTTTTCGCCAAGATATCCGCCGAGGCAGGGCAGACAATGTTCAAAGAACTAAGTGTAGCATGCTATCGCATTGGACTGGTGATGAACCAGGTGAAAACGAAACTGACGACCAACGGCACACGAAGTAAGGGAGGGGTAGACGGCAGACAATGCAACTTTGATGAGTATACATATTGACTTGCACCAGATTGTCGCCTTTCGCCTTGTGGCATGAGGCGTTAGAATTCTGGCACGGTTCTCCCCCGCATGTCGTAAGTAGCGACTAAAATAGGACCTTCGGGGTCACTGGGAGTGCACACGGCGGGGGCTGTGTGCCTCCATTCCAAGTGGCTTCCAGGAAGGGCGGCGGTGTAAGAGTGACCTAACACCGCCGTACACACTGGCGGGTGTAGAGAGGAGGTGTAACTCCCCTCAAGGTGGGCTGGTTAGCATAGCGCGCCAGGGGTCCACCGGCACAGAGTTCTTGACCAGAGATCACGGGGAGCTCCGGATACGCGCTGAAGCAGGTCACCGGGGGGTTTAGTGAGTAATATCTGCCGGATCTGGCTGGATCGTCTATAACCAGTCCAGTCCATAAACGGATTCCCCCCTGAAAAAAAGATGATAGTCTTCTTCGAGAACAGGCAGGATGAGGAAATCAAATGCCGATGCCGAATCACCTAGAGGAGCTAATTTTTCAAGGCATAAGCCTTGAAAAGTTAGCTCAAATAAATGAAGTGCCACCTTCCTATATCTTTAAAGCGAGAACTTCTCAACGTTCCTTAGCATTCTGCCCACAAGCCTGGTTGCTCATGGAACACCATAAGTCAAAGCACGGAATGGGTCCAAGGGTAATGGAGTGGAGTGTGTTAGGCATTAAACACACAGACAGAAAATGGTCACCACGATCCGCCCCAAAACTGACGTTCAAGACGTTAGGCCAGAAAGTCGCCAAACTGACAAAATGGGAGAGAGCACTGAGCAGTCTGTAAGTTGCATCCGGCCCGAATGGCAACCCAATGGCTCCTAAAAGACTGATTTCATTGAAAGACGAGGCCTAAAAAGCGATGAATACTCTGGCTCATACTACGACTTGAGCAGGGTAAATTGAAAAATTTGGGAGACCTTTGCCCAGCGGTGGGATCTTGTGTGGAAAAAAAAATAGTCTGTAACTTAGTTTTGTTGTTATTAGCAGAATAATGAGTAAAATTTATCAGACTTTAGTAATTGTAGGTATTTTATACTTGACCACGTGAGTTTCGGTTTCGGTTTCGGTTTCGGCCGAAACTGAAGCCTAGGCCGAACATTCGGTTTCGGTTTCGGTTTCGGCCGGAAAAGCAGTTTCGGTCGGACTCTAGTTGATATATATGTCACCGGAAAATAACAAAAACCGTAAATTTATAAATTTCCTAGGAAATTTATCAACTTTCGTAAGATTCTAAACGAGAAATAAATTGTATTATTTTACGCCTACATTTCCGGAAATTTATAAATTTGCGACGACTCGTCGTAAATTTATCAATTAACGGATATCTATTCGTAAAATTCTAAACGGTTCGACCAATCACAGAAGAGCTTTTAATTTTACGCTTTTATAAATTACGGAAAATAACACACTGCTCTCTGATTGGTCGATGTTGACAGTAGCAATGCTTGTGTTCATAGATTATGGTACAATCAGACTTGCCAAATTTATCAGTTTCGATTACGTAAGTAAGTAAGTAAAACAATATAATAGGCTGATAACCCCTACTTCATCAAAATAAAACAGCAAAAATCGTGTTTTACGATTTCAAAAAAAATATAAAAAAATGAAATACACTTATAAAATATAACATACAAAACATAGCATACCCTCACGATCATATCCCGAATGAGGCAGTCAGAGGCACACTGAGTTCCAGTCACGGTGAACGAACGAAACATTCAGAAGGCCACATTCACCGAGGGAATTTGAACCCATCGTGGTAGGGGCATACCGCCGTTATCTGGGTTGCTTAGGTTCTTTATCGGTGTTTCTCCCGGAGAGTAGCCCGTTAGCCGCAAATTTTACAATGAATACGAAGATGAATTTGTTCTTACAAAATATAAAATATTGAAACCGGCTTCTGCCAAAATGAAATGGCGGAGGAGAGGAAGGAAAAGGAACACGTGACTTATTCGACCAATCAGAGCGCACATGGCGTTTGGTTACCGCCCACTTATTATTTTACGGATACGTTCCGAAAGTTTATCAATTTCCGGAAATGAGGGCGTAAAATAATACAATTTTTTTCTCGTTTAGAATCCTACGAAAGTTTATAAATTTCCTAGGAAATTTATAAATTTACGGTTCTTGTTATTTTCCGGTGACATATACACACATCAAAAGTGTCTAGGGATATCTCAAGCATTTTCATACAAAGTATAGCTATTGGGGAGGCTGTAAAAATTAAAATATTGATACCAACGTAGAAATTTTTAGGACACAGAAACTGCTATATCTGCCCTTTCAGATTGTATAAAGAAATTCATTGTGGTAGCATTATTGTACAATCGTAAGGACGTTAAAAAAAGACAGATTTTTCTTTTAAAAGGTTTCAAAATTTTAGCAAAATCAAACGTTTTTTTTGTAATATTCTTAACCTTTATCTTATGCCTGTTTCCTCGAGTTATTCTAAGATAATGCTGAGCATTATCTAATATCTTTGATTTTGCTAAAATTTTGAAACCTTTTAAAAGAAAAATCTGTCTTTTTTTAACGTCCTTACGATTGTACAATAATGCTACCACAATGAATTTCTTTATACAATCTGAAAGGGCAGATATAGCAGTTTCTGTGTCCTAAAAATTTCTAGGTTGGTATCAATATTTTAATTTTTACAGCCTCCCCAATAGCTATACTTTGTATGAAAATGCTTGAGATATCCCTAGACACTTTTGATGTGTGTACTTCGAAAACGTTGCTTAGGTATCGCAATCTTCGCGACGAGTGTCATTCATAGCCGCAGCCGCTCGCTGCCGATCATACAATTTTTTTTTTTATGAACAGTCAATCAACTGTATTAGACCGACAATTTTTGATTTTGGATTTCATTTATTTTTTTATTAATACCCATAACTAACATAGTGAGTAGAAAAATTCCGCTGTAACTGTGCGGTTTGATTCCATTGACCTTCGCCAAACAGATTATGACGGGCACGAATTAAATACAAATTTAAGCCACTTCTCGTCACCAATAGCCTGCAGACGCCCTGCATCAAACCTGCGTCTCTACGTCAATGTCAACGCACTATTAATACATCCGGTTTTGCTATTAATATTTCGATGAGCGAATGCGCCTGCGATTTCGTCGTTAGGAACTCATCAGAATCAATTACGAGTATACCTAGACGTGAAGTACAGAATTAAAACTTTAAGAATAATGTTTATAAACAGTACAAACTGCTCTTATATTTTAAATAAGATATTTACGTATGAAAGCGCGATTTAAAATAATTTAGACACATTATTATTCCCGCCTTCAAAAGCGTCGAGCCCGTAGATATATTTCACAAGAGCCATTCACAAAGTTACGGAAAGGTAAGACCCGATCACAACAAAGAAACATGTTTTTTTTAACCTTTTTGCTGTCGTCGATCGAAAGTAAAAACTGGTCGTTCAAGATTCCTTCCACGCTGCCCGTGTCAACTGAACAACAAAAAAGTATATGTATACAAAATCGAATTGATGTACAGTCAACATCAAGAGATTGCCTACTCTCAGTATATGATACTTAATCATATACTGAGACTGTAAATGACTGAACGGTCGAATTCTCTTGTGGATTTTAACTGTGAACTAGCGTTATTCCATAAATGTTTAAGGCAATACGTGAAATTAGACAAAATTAATTTTGAAAAAATGCATGAAAGTCCAGCCAAGTTAGTTTGGTTAATATCGTTGTCGTGTGGAAGCGTAGTATGTTCATTGCTCAACTTAAGGTGTTACGGCTCAAGTATGGTTTACAATGTGTTTAGCATAATCTTTACAAACAAAATAACAGCACATATTTTTGTACGTAAAATCCACAAAAAAATATCCATGCGCAAAGCCGATAAAAAAATTAATTTCGATACACGCAACAAAGCTAATATTTAGTCGTGTCATGAGTTATTTCAGCTAAATTGTGTTTAAAAGGGTCTCTAATTGTGCCAATAAAGGGAAGTAATACAGGTTTTTTTCGGGTAGTCACGCGAGCACACACTCGGTGTGACAAGTGAAGGCAATTTGGGTCGGCGCAAGTGTTTGCGCAGCGGTCGCCGGCCCACTTGGCCGGCCGGAGCGGCCAAAAGGCGATCGCTATAGTTCAGATCGAAATCGGCCTTCATATTGCGTCATTCGGCTTTTCAAGTACCTTAAATGATTTTTGGGTCAATGTTTCTTGGATATTTAAATCTATTTGATTATCTTTGTACTTTTGGAAAGTTGAAAATGACTAAGCCCATTATTATGAGCAGAAAGTATCTTAGGATTTGTGAAAACTTTTATTAGAAACTGTACTTATATCTTACATGATAAGCATTAAATTACTAACAGTAAACTTTTTTAGAAATAAGAAATAGGGCTGTATTATTTTCCCTAATAACAAATAGGCACCTATTTACAATAGAACTTAGGTACAGTATATTTCAAAGTCCGCAGATCCGAAAGACCATTGACTGATTAAACATTACTCTAAATATTACAATGACTCGTCATTAAAAAAATATATAACGTTCAGAGAGCAACACGTAAATCGTAACACAGGAGTTCGAAAATGACCTCAATTGCATTATCTTAAGGTGATACACATCGCGTGTAGCCTTCTGTACCTTATATTATCAGAGTTAACCGACATACGCTATAATATATCGATGGCATTAGCTTACCGAATAGATAGAGAAGCCCCATTATAACATTCGTGTGAAACGTGAGAGCGATTGTCGAAAAATATCGATGTCGATATCGTATATCGGTGAGATGGCGACACGTGATGTTACCCTATTATGCTGATGGTAAGCGATACGTCGAATAAGCTGTTTTACTTCATTGCTTTTGGCCGCCTATTGTTTGAGGTATTAGCTGTAAGTCTTCTTGCTCTTTATCGTCTAAATTAATAGGCACTAATTGTTTTTTTTACATTCTTTTTTAGGGGTTAATCAAGTTTCAGAGTGTTGAACAGGGCCCTAAATCTGTTAATTTTGCTCAATCGTGTAATTTGACACATTTGGTATGATACATATGTCAAATAAGACTATTGAGACACAATTACAAGTCAATCGAAGCATTCTTAAATTAGCACACTTGGTGCCCAGTCTTATAGGTACGGACTTTCTTAAAGCTAAACCAAAACACATAACAGTTTTATCTTTACATAAGTTAAATTGCTAACACTTATTTTAGTTTAATATCGTCATTTTCGCACTCCCGATCTATCCTTACTAAACGGGCATTTGATTGCACTATTACTGAACCACGCTAACCGCCCCCGGGATTTAAAAAACAAACAGCAGTTACGAGCAATTGACAAAGACGATTTGTTTACACTATGCGGTCGTGTAAACAGTTGAATTGTGAATTAACTCCATTGACCGTGCGGATTAGTTGAATAGTTGTGCACTTTGAGTAGCTTAAACTGAAAAACGACAGGCTTTACGCCCTACAATTGGGAAAAGGTCTCACATTGACTGAGGTTGTAGGAGCTACTACCAACGCGGGGGTCAGTGTCCGCACTTTTTGGAAAGGTAAATACATCATAAACACCGTAAGGCCTCCTAAGAGGGGAAAACTTGAAATTATTTAATTCCCCGTTTCTAGCGGAGGCACCAGTGCTGCAGTGGCAACTGGGACATATCTTTTCACTAATTTCCAATTGCTACCCGCATTGCTACACTCCCCCACAGTTTGTCACAATAAATAATTAAATCAATCTGTAATGCTACATGTGCTCAAAGTGTACAGCAATAATACAGCATCCGCAGAAAATGTAATTGTGGTTACGGCTTACGAACCTAATTAAGAATAACTATAAAGAACATTTCCATCTGTAAGCATTAAACCTGATAATGTGTGTAGAAAGTTACTTAGAAGCAATTAATAACATTTTTAACGCAATTCATTTTCAACATCCCACTGATTGTTACAGTACCGCACCTACTCTAAATACAAATTGGCCGTTGCTCCTCGAATTATTAATTGTGTCAAGATATAATTTCTGGTAATTAGGCACGATTGTGCCGTGATACCTTATATTGAATTTCACGGTTGGTATGATAAGTTTCGTGAGCGCCAGAATAGGGCGGTCACGCCACCGAGCGGCGCCACAACGGGGGATTCCCCGCAGGCATTTAAGTATGTTACACGTGCAATGTGCATTTTACCTTGCAGTGCTTTATTGCTGATGTTTATTTACGTAACTTCATAATTGTTTGACGTTTGTACAACAAAATACGTTAAATATTGACTCGTCATCACTCCGTTTACTTTCAACATTCGAATAATTGAGCTAATGATGTTTGTTTTGATTCAAATAATTATAAGAACGTGTGCAATGTTTGTACACGAACTATTTATTGTTTCAAAAGACTTTAAAGTTAGAAAAAACTTGTTTGCAGAAATTAATGTAACTACTATTTAAACGATTTTTACTGCCAAACATAGTACTTTGTAAGAACTTTTCATTCAAATCTAACGAATCAAAATTAGTATTCCAGTCCGGTTAGCTAGATTCTCCGTATTTTCTTTCCCACGAGCAATATCATTAAGAGACCAATAATTAGGGTCACCGCCATGAACGAGGTGATCTGAAACCTGGTCACATGTGAATAATTTCTTAAGGCCATTATTACAAGTGCACACTTGCCTGAATAGCTTGGTTGAGGCTGTCGTGTGCGTCCATAGAATGTCAATTTATAGGAGACTCGAAAACCTGAAGTCCTATTTCGTAGTAGTCGTCACATACTTCAAGCCATTACCACAACTCATCAGATGTGTCGATGACATGTTTTCAATATTTAAGGTCCTTGTACTGCTGAAGACACAGTATTCAATAAACAAACAAACTTTCAAAAATGTAAGAAATGTTTGTATTGATAGCGTGGACTTTATTAAGTTATCTTTCATAATTTTCACATGTTTTTGAATGCTGCTTTAAGATAAAAAATATAAACTCATCTAGAGCATTGTCGAGGCTCAAATAGTTTATTGTCTAAAGATGCTGATTATTCTCACAAAAACCAGTTTCGGTGTATATGAGAAGACTCATCACGTCCATTCACACGCTGCGGCGGAATCAAACCTGTTCTCCTAGAGACAGGTGCCCACTGAGCAGCAGGGGGGCGTTTTTTGTTTATTTCAGTAAGTAATTGCGACCTTAACTCGGTCTTCGGCAGCTCACTGTCATATCTAATTAGCTTGAACTGTCAATTTAACGGTGTTGTTTTCATTTGTAGTATTTTGTTTTAATTTCGTACAGGCTTCAATAGATACAGTCAAATACGCCAACTTTGCCACCAGGGGGAATATTGCCCACAACACAATTTCTAAGGCAATCTACTAATCTAAAAAAGTTACAAAGTTATGGCAACATTGATGACATTGCTAGAAAGTAAACTATACCTGTCGCAACACAGAATAGCGCGTGTACTCCTGAGTCCTGACTTCATTGGGCAATGTTCCCCCTGGTAGCAAAGTTGGCGTATTTGACGGTAGTTCTTTAAAATCTACTAGCGACCCGCCACCGCTTCGCACGGGTGCAATAGGATGTTAATATAAACCATCCTCTTGAATCACTCCATCTATTTAAAAAAGAACCGCATCAAAATCCGTTGAGTAGTTTCAAAGATTTAAGCATTCAAAGGGACATAGGGACAGAGAAATCGACTTTGTTTTATACTATGTTGTGATAAAAAGGAAGAACTAAACAACATTAAAGACATCTTACATTAAGATACGGATCCGAATCTGGAACCGAACCCAAATACCGATCCAAACCACTTGTAGACTTGAATCTAGTTTTGAGTGTAGATTTCTTCTCTGCTGCATTATTATGATACAGTTTATAGGAAAGGTCTATGATCAGGAGTAGACTCCTTTGAGCGTACGTCGTACGGTCGCATGAGTCAATTTGTGTTCACCACCAAGAACCAATCACCCTTTTTTATTAGCTCAAAAATTCACCACAGACAAAATAAAGCCATGGCTTTTCAAGCGTTCATTGTTTTGTATTCGAAATTAATTACATTTTCTAATAGAGCCGCGGGTAGGAATTGCTTAGTGGCACGTAATTTCCCTCGGGCGATTTGACGTATAGCGAATACGGACCGCTCCATGCCAGGGTGGAATGCTGCAATATTTAATAATAAATCTATAAGAACTTTAAACATTACACTATTTCACAATTTACTCCATTTAATTTAATAATGCTGAACCATTTCGACGGAACTAAGTGGATTAAATGGCGGCGGTTATGGTGCGAATTAACTGAACTTTCTTTTGAAATAGATTGAAGCTTTACAGTAAGGTTCTCCGCATTATTCGTTGACTGACACTTTTTGTTTTGAAAAATCCTACAACAAGTTTAACTTAGAAAATGGTTAAAGGTAACTTCGTAAACTAAGGTTTAAAAAAGGTTCAGAAATGCTTCTCCATTTGAAATCAATTTAACTTTTAGGGTTAATTTCTTATGCAAAATGGCCTTCTTTATCGTTTGATGATTTCATTAGCAAAATGGTCTCCTTCGTCGTTTAAAATCACGTCTCCATGATAAAACTGCCATAACAGATGGAGGAAATGTTACGTGAGAAAATTATGGTAACATCGCTACGTGTACACAACATTCGATGAAAGCAATGTGCTGAGGGGATAATCGTGTTGTATTGGGTAAAAGGTTCGAAATTGCACTCAAACTTTATCAAATTCTTCTTGGGCAAGCATTTTTGGTTCCTACTTTTATTAATAATACAGCTTTAACAAAATCATGTTAACGTTTTTAATAGCGAAGAAACTGGCCTGAATTATTAAACGGTGAAATCTCAATATCCATCAATTTCGGTATTTGATTTACGACATTAACTGCCTATGTGCCAATTTTGATCCAGTTTGGAATTTCATAATAAAATTGATAAGATATTGATCGACGCCTGACTACAGACGATAAAGCTTTTGCAAAAATATAGATATGACATAAATAATCAATTTGTCCTTATTTTCAGTCGACGTCGCGACGCTATGACTTCAAAAAATATAAGTTTAATAATTCTGAAAGTAAAATTACCCTCTGGATTTAAAAGATATTAATTACTAAACTTGGTTCTTTGTTTTCAAGATGGCTTATCACTATGGCAAAATATGATGCAATGATTAGCAAAACTGTAACAGAAGCAGAGTAGGTATGAAAACTTGTTATTTTATTTGCAGCGCCAACCACGATATAGATTATTTGTGAAAAGTCTAATTATACGTTTCAGAAGTGATATTTATAGTCAGTTTTAATTAGCAAAGATACCAGTTGATTAAAATGTGGACTATTTTTAATCAATATGATGGGTCACGGTCCAAAATATCGAGCGAGGTAGGGCGCGGCGGTCCTATCGATAAACACAAACTGCCGTGAGTCACGTCGTGCCTTTACCTGTCGATATCGACAAAATGACTACACAATTTATTTATAGCTGCGTAAAAATATCGCATGATACCTAAATGGAATTGTTTGAATAAGTGCGACGTGATGCCGCGATAGCAACTGCTGTTGATTATAGAACTGGTTTCACCTCGATTCGCGTTACCGGCACGTGTCACTTTTGTGCGAATGCCCTCTCAGTAACGCCCTAAGCCGGTGTCCGACCACTGGGCATCTTACTTGAATATTAGGGTTGAGAGCCTCTGTGCCAACAGACCGGCTAAGTTGTCGAAGTATAAACAGCTACAGTGCTTACATTGAGAAAAATGAAAAATACTGATCGTCGTCAATGGGTGGTGTTTGCTGTGACATACAACGCATGGACGATGTATAGTTCACATTGATATGCTTCATCTTTGGATTTGACTGTGGGAAGGTGCTACTATTAAGGAGTAATAAACGGATAAGAACGTTGACAATGGCATTTCATATTCAATACAAGGTCGTCTGTTCGGAGTTCTTAGTAAAACGTTGAACCCAAGAAACTTCTATTAAGTCACTTACTCATTACGCCACAAGGAGTTTTTGTACATACCTGAAACACAAACAAACAATAGATTAATATTCAATACAAATAACCCACAAGAATTGAGGAAGTATTATATCGAAATTCCCATACGGTATTTCAAAAATCTGCTGATTATTTCCCAAATGAAACGGTTTACCCTTTCCCCTGGCAACACAGTTAATTTTTACAGTGCCCGGTATTAACGTTCATAAATAAAGGTCTGTGTACACAAATGTATTCTATAGATTAAATCCCGACTTTATTATTCCTTTCACGGCGTCGAAGTAATAGAGGGGGTATAAAATATTAACGCTACACCTTGCGGTCGAGGTCCATTCTGAATTTCCGGGTAACCTGTTCTGTTTTAAACAGCGCGTAACGAATATAACTTAGGTCAAGCTATATTTATCATGAATATAGATTAATGAATGTTTTATATTAACAAAGAAAAAGTACCACCACCAAAGTATGAGATGAAGTCTGTGTTCCGTGCGGTTTCTGAATGTATGGAACTTACGCCTAATTTTATTTTACCGAAAGGCTCCATTCTTGGAGCATATTTTGGTAGGCCAAGTTTTTAATCTTTTATGGGCTACGAATATAGGAAACATTTAAAAGACAAGTTTGAGAGCCACTGGCAGTTTCACCAACTTTTAAAAGTCTAAAAACATATGATCTCACAGTGAAATGTCTTATCAAAACATGTCTAATTCTTATTTCAATAGACTAGTATTTATCCAAAGTTAAGGCCCTAGAGGTATCAAATAGGATTTACAGCTTACATTTTAGCAACTTAGCTATTTAGTTTCTACGTAACCTCCTACTCAATTTTGCGAACCTGAGGCCGTTGCACCAACACTGTATCGTTTCGCTCGTGTATGATATGTCATTACTTATGCATTGCTTGTGGCTGGTCGTGTAAAGGTCACGAGAGGTCCATTAGAGGACCGCAGCGAAAGGTCACGCTTTCGGCTTTCATCACGCGTAAATACGACTTGATCCTGTATCCTTAGTGGCAGACTCTCGTGGTTTCTAAATGAGGGGAATATCTAAATAATTCATGGAATAAACAAACGAATGTAAGGATTTTTGCGATGTCTTTGGGCCTTTCTGGAGAGGGTAAGACACGTGGTCACAATTTCGTTAATGGTTAATAAGCTGTCGCGCATAGATTTATCCATTATTCTGCAGTTTCTCTTTTCATATTCAACAAAGGTGACACACATAGAAGCAGACCACCTGATGATAAGTAGAGCAGCCTATTAACAGATGTAACATCAGGGGGGCTAGCCATTAGTCACTCACGCCGCCTGACATGTAGAAAACGTCAAAAATGTATGCGCCAGATTAAAAATTCTTAAAACTTCTTCTGCGAGCGAAAGTTTTTAAAACAAAAGAGAGTTACAAAAATTAGAGCATTTTAACAAGTACAGTCACAAAGAGAAAACGACTAATGACACCATGACACGCGCCAGCAAGGCGTTTAGGATGTGGCAACTGTGGTTAGTAATGTTTATTCGCCTTGGCCAACCGGTCGACAGACTGGAGCGATGTGGAGCAGTTATCTTACAATACCGAGTTTACACCATCCATTTGCATATCTTAGCCATTGACCAGTCTAGACTTCGTGTCCAACGAGCGAGCGGCTAGTGTTTACAAGTTACATCATCAGAGTGTGGACAGTGCAAAGCTGACATAGGGGGTCTAATATTCTTGACTTGGTACCATGACATAAATAGCAGACGATACAAAATGTTTCAGCAATGTGGGAAATTCACACTTTTAAAGGTTTTCCCAAAACACGTGTTATTTAGTCTGCTTTAAGCATGATAAATTGTTATTCTTAGACTAAAATGAATTCAGCGCAAAATTCTGTCTTTAGCAAGTATATTCTTTGTGTTTAGATACTACGTAAGTATGCTGGTAGAATCATGAAGATGATAACATTTATTCACATTTCACAGAATCAAAATTGAAGGGATTTTTACTAACTCACAATTTACTCAATTTAATCATCACCAAAAATATGAACACTCACAGTGGAAAAGGGCCAGAAAAAGGCCTCCCTACAGGCCTTTTCCCAGCAGTGGGATAGCGCAGCCTGATTAAAATACAATATAATAATAATGCAAAACAGCACACTCTCTTATTATAATGACTATTAGTTAGTATTGTTGTCTCACGTGGACTTCTAAATGCGTTTGCGTACCACCCCGAATCTAAATAGCTAGAACCCGCACGTGGGTGGCAGCTTTCATCGCGCCATCACCATGGCTATGACTAACCCTGCTAGTCACACATGTGTTATCAAAGGGAAAGTGCAATCAGTTCTGATATTCACTGGTCAGCAAACACATAATAAATAACACGCCCCCGTTCTAGGAAAACCGACCGCAACATTATCGGATTGTTTTATTTTTCACAAATTCCCAGAATTAATTCAGTCGTGGCGTTCATTTACCGCCAGCTGTTGTTAACTGTTGCTAATTATTGTTGGGTTAGATCTGACTGTTATTTTAGCACAGTAATTCGTGTGTGGGGGTTTCCCGATATGATAAAAGGGTGTTTGTTTAACCACAATACAAATCATAATCGTATTGAATTCGTAATCATTAAGAACTGGTTGTTGCCCTCTACGTCCTTCGTGTGATCATCATACGTCACTAAGGAAGCAGATGAGGGTATTAACGACGCAGTCAACTGAATTAAGTTTAAAATAGGGAAATGAGAAAAAAAATAAGATGAGAAAACGAGAAGATGGGTAAAAGTGAAAAGCGCAGAAAATGCGGATGAGACCAGAGGAGATTGTATTTATAGACACTTTAATTTCATTAAACAAAATAGAAAAAACACGAATCACGTTCATACAAAATAAGCTTCTGAGTTGAAAAGATTTAAAAAGATTACCCACAGGAATCTTCGAACATAAGATTATTTCTTTTGCCAAGACTTTTCTGAGGCATGATGATGAGTCAATCTGAGTGCAACGAGGAAGCAAAGTGAATGACATTGACTAGACGACCGCATGCATAGTAATATATTTTAATTGAAACTTGATCGAGTAGGTATATTCACATAGCTCTTTGTGAAGCTATGCGTGATGCAAACATCGCTAGCCGTTCTATTCATAGTTTGAAATATTTACTACACATACCCGTAAACTGGAGCATTTATCTATCAAGTAACTGACGTGGGATTTCTTACTCAAAATCCTTTTATGTGCCTCAGCTTTAGAAACGTTTAACAAATTGGACCAACTTAACCTTGAACAACGGTTCCTAAAGCACGCCGTTATGTTATAGTCAGGGTTTGGCTATGTAGTCAACAACAGGCTAAACCTTTTATTTTTTTATTATGTTCAGTAACACTTCCCTTAAGGCGTTAGAGTCTTGAGAATATAATCTTTTTAGTAGAACCAGCTTATAAGCTATCAGACCAGTGATAAATTATGGAAGTGTCTGTTTCGTTGGGTCTACTTGAGATATTTTACAAGAAAAGGAAGAAACTTTGAAAACCCCAAGTAATTCATCCTTTAAGATCACTGGGACTTAGCCAACTAAACTAAAAGTTCTAATTCAAGTCCCAAGCATACCTTAACCTAAGTCCAACTGTTGCTCCTGACCGTACAATCACCGCCATGTAACACCAAGTAATACGAGTCCGTTTCGCCTATTTAGGCATAAAAGCGCCTGGATCCTGGTCCAGGCGCCAGCTAATGACAACACGATAAACCCCAGACGTCACAGTCACCGACTGTATGCCTCGATGACGCACGCCGTGGAATCGGAAGCTAAGCCTACACGGGGCGCCCACGCGGCGGCTCGAAACGACACCAGCCCTCAATGGGATTAGGAGACGGTCAATGACGGTTTAAGGACACCATTTGACCGCCAAATGACCTGTCTCGAATGATTATTGGCCCTTTTGTCTGTGCGAGACGGAAGTTCAGACTGAGTTGATGGCTTTTACGAGGAGGCGAGTGAATTCATAGATATCAGTGTTATCTTTACTGTCATTCCAATTTGTTACCTTTTGATAGATATTGCACAGAAGATCTACGCTGATTTGATATTGATATATAGTAAGATACTGCGTCAAACAAATAACAAAATTGCCTATTTTATGTTTATCATGGACAGACATAATCTGAGTCACTCCAAAGCAAGCAGTTTATTGATGGTGTGCCCTTACAAGTCTAGGTGCAAAAAACCCATAGCCAGTGAATCATCTATACAGTATTAATGGAGTCAAAACTTAGTTCATCTTAACGATGACGTCCCTGTTTATAAATCAATGAAATGAATTAAATGTAGACTTCACATCAAACGGCTTTTAAGAGTAGCGATCTTCGCTTCAGCTAAAAACAACCATGTGCCCGTACAAGGCTTTCAAGCGTCTGCTGACCTGCTCCAATTCTCTATTTCTGCAATTTTATTCAGATTTAAAAATGTTTGTTACGTCTAGAAAAGGTAACCCATGGCAACGCCCACGCATCTCATGGCGTGTCTCAGTACTCTCGGTATCACCGGAGATATTTTTGCGCTCGCCTCCGATAGGTATCTCTTTCAATAAGACAGCGCCCTTGAAATGAAACCAAGTAGGCGGCAGCTATTTATGGAAAGAAAACGTGTCCTCCAGACGCTTCAATGAAAGTAAAGGGAAAACTTTTAATGTTTACGTTAGTTCTTAGAGATAAAAGTGATCGGATTATTTTTAGTATATTAACGGGGGTTAATCTTTACTAAGGATATGAAGCTGAAGAGTTCGTTATTTGGTTGTTTGTTTGTTTGAACGCGCTTATTTCAGGAATTAGGAGATAAAAGGGCATATAGTAAGAGCCAGATCTTCTCTAAGAAAATTAGTATTTAAAGAAACATTTCAACTAAGCAACATTAAGGTTATCTTGTTTACAAGAAGTTAGTAAGTTATCTCAAGTTACATTAGGCAGAGTAGCAAAGTTTAAACGCAGACATATTCAATCCTTTTATAAATTATTTTCGGTCATCCGGTATGGTTTATTGAGCAATGTACAAAGTTTTCGATCTAGAAGTAAAACCTGATTGTACTCGTACACGGGTTTAGGCCTGTATTCCGCTGAATAAGTACTTTACCTACTTTTACTACTACTTTTGTAACGACGAGCTTATTCAAATATCTTCACAAGAACAGATAAGACTAAGGACTAAAAATATCTCGTTTTATAGACTTTATTCCTGATATTGTACAGAATAAGAATTTAGACATTTGCTCATTCAACAAGTTCGTTTCTAATCAAGTCTCTTAAAATTTAGAAAGTACTTTGTTCAAAAGCGAGTGAATTGAAGAATAATTCGGAGGTGTATTGAAGCTAATCTAAAATTCAACAAGTGTACGTTGAGAAAAGCCGCTTTCAAAGGAAAGTTTTCCGCTGTATGTCTCCATATAAAAAAGTTATTTTGGGCACCTATCTCTAACCAGATGGGCCGATGTTCTGAAGAGAATAGTGGGATGGAACTGACCGCGGAAGGCTCAGAACCTTGGGTTGTAGCGCACCTGGGGATAGGCCTGCCTGATACGTAAGGCTGATGACTTACTCCAATCTTACCATGGTCTGACAGGGGTTGAATAAAGGGGCCTTTTGGCCACAGTCGGGCGGAAATAGCTGGATTAGATTTAGGCAACTTAACTTTGTTATTTAACCAAGGGAGTGAAAAAGTTGTGGAGGCAGAGTGCAAGCCTATTACATAGCTAATAGATCCAATAAGTTTGATAGTAAAAACTTTATTTTTGCACTTGCAAAGTTTGGCAAAAGATCTGATGAAGGTAGTAGTGGGATTTCAGTCAGGGAGCTGCGAGTTTTAGTAGAGGAGCTGGACACGAAATAAGTTAATGTTCACTAGAAGATGAAATAAAGGGAGGTAGAATTCTAGTCAAATATAATGTAAGGTAGTACTATTCATAAGAAAAACGATTCATACAAATTAAACATCGAAACCTGAGTACTCTTCTTTTCCGCAAACCAAAACAGCAGCGCTAGTAAATCACCAGGTCACCTGAATTGTTAACACAGATTTCCGATAATCTCGCGAACAATAGTTATCGCTTGTTATTCCCTTAGAAACCTGTTCCGGCAAGTAATAATATAGTTCATAAATAACGAGAAATGCACCGTAAAGCACGATAAAAGCATTGGCTATAAGGAAACGATCAGAATGTTAACGATCGAACAACTGACCGCTAATTTCACCGACTGCACACAAATACCGGTCGAACTATAAAAGCTATTTCAATAAGCCTGGTGTGGGTATTTAAAAAGTAAGTAGGAAACAAAACAACCACCGATCACAAAAAGAACATCGGTGATAGGGCTGTCGCCTGCCACACTCGACAATAAAATTCAGAAGAAAAATAAGAATCCTCATTTTATTGAATTGCAGTACAAACATACAACAATGCATCGCTATATCATTTGCAAAAATATTAAAAACAAACCATTTTTTTTCAAGAAGCATTTTAAAAAGTCTAATAAAATCAATATTATTCTATGCCAATTTCAAAAAAAGTAGTTACAAGTAGTAAGTAGAAAATAATTTATTTCATAATTTTCATTAAGGTAATGCACTGCTTGTCACTTTATTGCTAAGTTTACAGCTCTGACTGTCTGACGGGCGCAATCTGATACATCAATTAGAGTTATTTTTCAGTCCCAAAGTTACTTAATTCAAAAGAGGCTTTATTCCGACTAAAAAAAGGATCTTTTCAGATTGTCCAACATTTGACCTAAGGGACCAGTTCACAGTCATATTGGTAGACAAAGTGTTATGAATGAATTAGGAATATACTTTGTGCCAGATTATTCTAGGAGTAAAAGCTAATCGACTCCGATGATTTTTAAACATATTTGTTATATACTGTTCCAAAGTGTGGTGTTCGCGTAAATATAACAAAACAATTATGTTTTGTATTTGTTTCATTACGATAGACAACCCTAGCTCAGGCCGATATTAATTTGCAACGTACTGTCTTAAGGAGGCAATCGTCCGACTCCAAGAAAGAAGCGAAAATATGCCAAGTTGGATCTTGAAAGCGATCAAGTCCATTGTGCAGGATCTCATCAGGTAAAAACTGGCGAACCGAGAACAATCCCACTGTGGGTAACTGGCCACCCAGCACGGATTTTCTGGGACAGGGGTTGCAGCAAGTAACGATAATTACTGGCAAATGCCACCCTTTTTTATCTGAAACAATAAAAACGTACATACCAAAAACGTTCATACAAATTATAAACGCTTCGTTATGTACCCAATATGGTACTCATAGGGAATGTCAAGCGGAAATATTTTTCTTATTAGCAAAATATTCACAATTATTTGAGAAACCTTTGTAAAATGAATTAAAACATTCAAAGGCAAAATAATAATATTGCTGTAAAAGCGAAACTATCTGTTGACGCGCCAACTCGCTTTTTAAGGTAATTGTACTGTTGTGCACTGATTAAGTTCCTTAATGAAGTTCGCTCGAGAAGCCGTTTTAATTACTACAGGCTGTAAGAGACCAGAGGCGGCATCGTTATTGAGAATGGAAATAAAATAATACTCACTGCCGTCTGTCGCAGCATTAAAGCGTGCTATTTCTAAATAATACCCTTTCTCTCTTTATCGAGAAGCAGTGAGGAAAATACGAAGTATATATAACCAGATCATTATTGACCACTTAGGTCAGCGGCAAACATTCTCGACAGGCCAACGCCCCACTGCGAGTTTCTAATATGGCAAGCGAATGTGAGCCCAAAAGGCAAAGAGCGCTAGTTCGAAAGCCGCTCAGCCGCGATGAGATAGTCAGAGCTGGCGTCTTATACAGTCCACGGCAACGCAGTTCCCGGAATGCATCGGCCCCCTTTGCAATATTTTCGTGTTATAGCGTGCCAATTTGCCGCGCATATTTTCCCGGTATCCTAGCCACGTCACAATGCAAACAAAATACAAAGATTTACGGATAAAAATGGCCGTTAGAACACAATGGGAGGCCAGGTAGTATTGAAAATAGACATTGTGATTTTATGGTAATCCTCGCATTGACGGCAGCTGTAATGTTCACCATCGGATCTAAAGAGTGACCTGTTTTTGCTACCTGGCCCCCGAAGTGGCTTCGACCAAGAGGTTATTACACTTGTTTTTGTGTTAAGCAAAGACCGTAAAATTCGTTCTAAAATTAACTGCGACAACTCGTTTCGTAGAACTTTTACGAAGCATACATCTTTTGTTTACACATAAATAAAGAGAAACATAAGAAAGTTTTTAAACAATGTATTTTAATTTGACCACTGGCGCTAATTTAAACTGGTTCACAGAAACCAATCACAAAAGATTTGCGAGTTAGTCGCACATAATGCATTTTATTGGCCTGAGTAAAACAGTTGAACTAAACAAATTGAAAAGTTTCCTTTTACAACATGAACGTGATGTTGTAGCCATCACTTGATAGAGTTTCGTATGTTGCGGAGGCATACACTTTTACTGGAGACAGACCTTTTAAAATGTCACGAGACGTGTTAAATAAAGTACAAAATTTGACGGAGCATGTAAAATCTCCTCCGGTGCGTTCTTTACAGAATGACAGAAACTTTTAAGGGACTAAGCTTTGACATCTAATATTTACTAGTGAGAAAATGTTATAAAACGTACAAGTAACTTTACTTAGGTTCTAAAATGGTTTTCAGAATAATTGTAGTGTTAAGTTTGTGTATAAGATTAGTACGAAGCAAAGGAAAACGTGATCATGACTTGATCCAAGCGATTGCAATACATGCAATGTCGAAAATTGTTTTTGCACAGGATTTAACAAATTAGAAATGATTACTAACTATACCTTAAAACGTATTTCTACCTAAAATTGCGAACGCGAAACTTCAAATTTTCAAATGAGACGCAGAGATGGATTTTTACGACTGCTTGCTCATACATCAAGCTCGCTTTTTCGATCCTGCTAGAACCTTCTCCTAGCACATACCACTGGGAAAACCTCAACTGGTTATGAAACTACGCAATCGAGTGCAGACAAATACGTAACAATCGAGATTCAAAATTATTCCTCAACACTTAGTTTCCTACATAAATTACATAATGCAAAGTGACCGAAAAGTTTCAATTTGTTACAAAACAATTTCTGTAAGATTTTCCTCATGACGTTGACCGGCCTCAAATGGCCTTGCAAATGTATGTCATCGCTAGAAAGTGGCGACTCCGCACATAGCAACAGCTAAAAATAAACTGCTGCAAGCACACAACGGTGTTTCTTATTTGTGTAAATGTTAATTGAAATTACCGATGAGAGTTTAACTTGCTGAGGTAGGAAATCAAAGTGTACACACACATTAGACGCAGGCGCAAGTACGTGCAACAAGTGCGAGTCTGTAATGCCGCGGACGCATTATCGCGGTGGTTTTTTTTCTTAATCTCGGTTTAGGGCATTACTATGCCCTGTGCATGCCGGTAATGCGAATTCGCGAATGCAGGTTCGGCAAAGGTTTGCTATGCCTTGTAACGTCTGGATATGAAGTTAGCCCTTTGGTGAATCATTTGATTTTGATACTTGACAGTGCAGCGGTCTGATTTGAGCGAAGGTCAGATAGACAATTGGCGTAAAGAGTATTATTGGAGTGAAACGCCTGAGACTACAAAAAGGGGAAATAGTAAGGATCTTTCACTATTTTCATTTGCAACAAAAATAAAAAAACAATTTATAATACTATAAAGATGCTATCCTACAGACAGAAAAAGTAAAGACCTACCCATCGTCCGAATTCAATAAAATATCGAAAAACGAATGAACGGACGTGAATCTCCGCGCGATAGTGTAGCCGCGGCCTAAGCGCATACCTCGCGCGGCTGACTCGAATATTTCACTTATTTTGCATACTAACAAGCAACGGTCCCGCGGCGCGACGCGTCGTTGCGTCACCGTCGCTTGCGCAATCCACTCACGCGCATGGCGACTGCCATTCATCCGCCGGCGCGCATGGCAACAGACCAACATCTTTGGACTTCCGAATTCCCTGATGCAGTTACCATGTAAACATGTTATCAAATCTCAACATTGTATATTGTTGATGTTGATATCTATTATTGAAATTGGTGCCAACGTTTTGCGTAGGCAATTGTTGCGTGTAGTAAATCAATAAAAGTATTTAAGCGCAAATAAATCTATATTATAAAATTTAAGATATCCCGACGTACAAAATAAATTACTTAAGTCTCATAAAGAGAAGGAGAGGATTAATCAGAAGAATGTGTTTTATTTTCAAATTATAATGTTTCGTAGATTGCTTAGCAAAGTGACTAGAATATAAGTGTTTAAACTGTAGTTCTGAAGAGTTGTGAAAGGGCTTCCAACACTATGTTTGTATATTTGGCTAGACAATTTAAGAATGAATACTAAAATATCTGTATATCTTCTAAGTTACAGCAAATTGCATTCCATATGACGCCAAGCCAAAGTCAATAAAACCGTAGGAGTCATCTCATACGAAAGTACAATACCGGAGAGCAATGTGACGTCAAGTTCGTTTCATACAAAACAAATGGCAACATAAGCATCTCTTTTATTTATGAAGCGACAACTATAATTCAATAGAAACGCGGCCATGGAAAGATTATGCGACTGTATAAGATTGGATGAATATATGAGACCATCAACAAACAAACTGAATTTGAAAACTACACACATCAAAACGTCTAGGGATATCATAGGGATATCATTTTTCAAATATTTCATAAAGTTATGTTTGTTTACAAGTTGAGCATTATCTTAGAATAACGCGAGGACAGAGGCATAAGATACAGGTTAAGAATATTTAAAAAAATAACGTTTGATTTTGCTAAAATATTGACACCTTTTAAAGGAAAAATCTGTCTTTTTTAACGTCCTTTAAATTGTACAATAATGCTACTACAATGAATTTCTTTATACAATCTCAAAGGGCAGAAATAGCAGTTTCTGTGTTCTAAAAATTTCTACGTTGGTATCAATATTTTAATTTTTACAGCCCCCCAAATAGCTGTACTTTGTATGAAAATTCTTGAGATATCCCTAGACACTTTTGATGTGTGTACATAGAAGGAAGTAGAAAAAACCGAATGAAAAAAAAAACGAAACCCTTCATTCGCCACCGATTATATTGGTCGTCATTTTAACGGGACCATTGCGCGCGATAACACAGCGGATGTTTGGCCATGTGTCCTATTGTTCGGTGGGCGGAACAGGTTAAAAATTAATTTGACGTTTTTTACAAATAGAGCTTTGTGTGTCCATAATCGGAATAATCGCAATCGATCAAAGCAAAGCCGAACAATTCTGCTCTTGAAGTTATTCAGGGCTCTCTTGATTAAGTCAGTTCTTTCCGTTTCGATAAGCTAACAGCCTGATTTTTTTAGAAACTATTGCCAGTTGTATATCACCTATTATGACACCTACACTCTATTCAAACCTACATTTAGCAGAAGCAAAAAAAGATGCAGCCCATGAAAATAATGAAAAACTGAAATAACAAAACATACTATCTGGAAGAAATGCAAGCAAATTAAAGTCGGTTTCTTTGGTCAAAGATATCACGAGTTTTGGACTCCCTTGCGAAAACTGCATTACATTCACTTTAAGTTTTCGAGTTCATAGCCATCTCAGCTTTTATAATTATTAAGTTACAACTCAATTAACAATATTTTATAACCTAATCAATAGTAACAGATTGGTTCGTCCAAAACCTTGTTGCTGGGCTGTTTTATTGTAAACATGTTAAGCTAATGATGATAATGAAGCTCTTTAAAGTTAAATCGGAAACATCTTAATCGGGCTAAGAACATTGGGAAATCACTGCAATTTAGTCCTTAATCTAAGCATACAAAGTCGTGAGCAAAGCTAGTCTTTAAAAAGCTGATATACCGCCGGCATCAATTATCATTTATTGGCACCCGCACTGATAAGGACGAGTCAACAAATAAAATAGTGCTTTTAAATTCATTCAGGGACGCGTTCGATTCTTTTAATGAAGGTGATAAGTATGAGATGAAATTGCCTAATTAAAAAGGACGATTACAGTAGTTAGACATCAAAACCTAGAATGTTGATGTCTATTTCCTTCAAAATGTTATTATTAGGTTTATGAGATGTTCACATCTCAGGACGTCTAAATTGTAGAATGAGCCTCGAATACTTATTGAGGTTCATTCAAGGAGCCGAAGCACAGCGCTTTTTAAGAGGGCTTGGAAAAGGTTCTTAATGGGTCGGTAACGCGCAAGTCATACCTATAGCGTTGCACATATGTAACTGCAAGTAATACTAAATCTTATTTCATTCGCGTAAAATCAGCTTTCACGCATAGATGCTGCGACTTTGATCTGATAGCAGACGCAGCGTTTCACTTTTCTCAACGGTCGGCAGTCAGATGAATTCATTCATCCTTCTTAATATCTCTACAAATCTAATTAGGTAGTTAATTTTCAACTCGAGCTCCTCACATCCGCTGTCCACGCCGAAACCGATAAAAACCAGCTCTGTTAATGCGAATGTAAACACAAGTTTTATCAGTTATCAGGCTGTGCTGACCGCCAATCAGTGCAAAGGTGCTCTCACAACGGATGTTTGAACTAGATAGTGGAGATTTTAAAGTTTATTGAACTAATAATGATGTAATATATTTACATTTGAATATGTGTTATTGTGTTAGGAATGGCTATTCACTGTTGCTTTGTAGTTGAAACAACTACTAATTTAAATAGGGTAAATGACTTTGACGTGTATCGAAATTAACCACTTTCAAGTGAACTGTTTCTAAAACAGTAAATTATTAGATCATTACCTTTAAATTGCACCAAGATTTAGGTTTTCTAAAAGAGAAAAAACCATTCTCTTCTCTACAACTCCTGATATCAGTATTCTTTCTAGGTTTACCTACTTTAATAGCAAATATATTTATCAAAAACAAATCAACAAGTGTGTGGGAAAGTTTATCAGTTCTGATTTCGAAGGCATCATCGGTTCCTGTACGTAATCAAACCATTTCTAGTCGTCTAGTGTTACATAGTTATTTCGTGACGCGCACCTTATCACCTTATCAGTGACGTCATCGCGTCAGCGCGAAAACGAGAGTAGGTGAGTACCGGCGCCAGCGCCGGCCGGCGTTACGCTGCGTCCGTTTACGTCAACTGTCGACCATTCGTAGGTACTGGAAAGTTTTACACTATATTTAATTGGATATTTCTGTGTTTCGATGTTTGTACGAGTATGTAAGCCTAGAAATAGCATTTTTCGTTTCCAAGTATGACACTTGCAGGCGATTCAAGTCCTTAGAAACTTTACGGCACGAGTTAGACGTGTTCACCTTTGACAGTCGTTTTTGAATTTGGGGGTTAACGCCACAGAGAGATTAGTACAGCCGTCACGGCATCCTTTTATGGAACCTAAAAGCATTAAAATCATCAAGTTTTCAATAAGCTTACTTCCTCATTCTTCTTAACACACCGAAAACATAATTGAAAGTCCTCTGTTCTTAGCTACTACTCGCTTCCCCTCGCGCTACCCCGCATCTCGCCCCAGTATAAAGAGACCCAGACAGACTTCACTAGTTCTTGGTTGACTTCTCAAGAAACATTAGAAACAAAAGTCAATAGTAGGCTGTCGAATCCGGTACATCTTAAGCCTCAGATACACAGGCGGTACAGACTAACCGCCTCCACAGTACGCATCTGTACAAAATCCGCATGAGTCATGAGGCCATTGGTTGGCACATCAGCTGACTCATTGACTGCCGCACCGCGAGTGGGAATGGGAAATCTATTGTTTCCCACTACGTCCTCCAATTTAGTCGAGATACGAGCCGTGAAAATGTTTCGCACGCCAAATATAAACAAATTACACGCAAATCCGCCAGTTATCAACGTATTGGCGGGAATTAACGATGGCTGCGTTGTTTCACAAAGCTATAAATCACATCGGTATTAACAACAAGTGCCATCATTCTTTGAGGTCGATTTTTATCAGAAAACTTTTCTATTTTCTAGCAAGATTCTGGTATGATGACTGCAATACCTTCTCGGCGTAGCGCAAGTGCTAGTTTTATGCTATTTAAACACAACTGTAATAAAATTATATTTGTAAAAAAAAATCCACTACACTATTGTGTCTGTCGAAGGCTTCAGAGGAAAGGTCAGGCAAAGCTAGTATATGAACAACCAGGAAAACTTTTGATGATAGCTAGATCTACCAACTTCATCAGTCTGTTTAGTAGTTGGATAATAACAAGTCTACAAGTTACTATTGCTAGAAACTTGTGATTTCGTACTATTATAATGTCTTTAAACCTGACAGGGATATATAAAAATATTTGACGTCGTTTCCTCTCAAAACTTGATAAATAACAGCGGCCTAAAAAATATACAACGTTCCAAGACGATGTTCCATTTCCCCACTCATTTCTAGACCACAGTCCATCTACCCCGAATTCCATTTTTAGTTTACTTATTACGAAAAAAACGCCCGGACATTTTATTACGACAATAACAGCGGTGTGTAACAATTTTTTTCCGGCCGGGTAAGCCCGTGTGACACATCCGGAATCCCACGCGATTACGTAGCAGCTAGGTCAAACCTATTTTCGTGTTTCGCACCGGACTGGATGAAACCAGTGTGTTTACGAGTATGTATTTGTTGCAATCATTTACCTCGACAATTGTTTGTTTATGTAACCTCGGGCTACTGCGATGTATAAATAGAACATTTAGTCTGAGCACCTTATTAGTGATAAGATTTCGTTTCATTACGATTAGAAATTTTTTAGGAAGAATATTAAAAACAATTAAATATGATTGATTGAAAGTTTACGGTTAGTTATTTTTAAAAACGTACCAGAATGTTTTGAAAACGTCTAAGTGAATGTATTCTAAGAATTTGATTAAACAGTCGTCCAGTCAGCTGATAAAACAATCCAAGGTGTGGTGGCGTGGCGTGAGTCAGAGTCTACCATCTGATTCACTCGACGGGTATAACGACCTTGCATGCACCGGCTGCGAGACTACTAAGTACCTACTAATTACCATCTCGTCAAAGGATGCTTCAGGCGTAACGATTATAAAAAAATGTTTTATAACACTCATTCATAAGCATTCGTCTGGCAAAATAAATAAAACCGTAAGTAAACGTGCAGTAACGTTAACAATGATGAATGAAAGTCAGCGTCTAAGTGAGCACTTGCGATAACTGTCGTCGTTTAAGTTTCGGAAGCAAGGTGACATCGGCGACCCAAAGGTGACCCACGTTTGAATAATAAACAGTTCGTCGAACCCAACATTATTTTTCGTCACCTTTCCGTCTCTAAGTTCACAAACTCGACAGCGACGGAGTATTTTACACGAAAGTCAAAGAAGGATTTAAACTTTTATCGATAACGAACAGGCACGAAAATGCGGGGAAAGTAAAATTTCACGGACACCGAAAATTTTAAAAAGTCAATTCAATGAAGAGCTGTGAGTGAGACACGAAGCTCAATGCTGGAAAAGCGGTGTAAACTTTCAGTACCATTTATAGCTGCAAGTTGCAATCCGAACAAAAACCTTTGAAACAAAGCCGAGACGCGGCCGACATGAAAAACACTTGGTTTAAAAAGAAAATATAAAATAAGAGTAAAAAGATGAAGCGAATTTACCCCACCGGGGTGGGCGATAGAGGCAGCCGCGAACTAATTGTGAAAAACGAGATTAACGCGCAGTGTAGAGGCACTAAACGAGGATGGCTCTCTGTTTACCGCCGCAGCGCAATTCCTTTTACAACACCACTAATAGACTTATTTTATTAGAGAGATACGCCGAGATAACATTTACGTATATTAGCAACTAAGTAATCATCATAAAATCGACGCCGTAAACTTTGCTTAGTGTTAGCTGTTAATTGCAATTATTCATTGATCGAAATGCTCGGATTTGCATATAATACAGAACACGAGGAGATTAATTCGGAGAAATTCAGAGGGCGCTTAATTTGATTGAGTTTGTAATGGGACATGAGATGAATGGCTCATTTTTGTTTTATCTGTTTTAATCTAACTTATGGATTGAATGAAAAAAAAAAACAGAAGTAATTTCTTATTTTTGAGCCGCAAAGGCCAGCCTGGTTTTAAAAAAATGATGATTATAAAATAAACTTATCATAAACAGATTATGGAATTAAATAACACCTGTACGAACGACTTCGTCTCACGAGAGATTTGTGCAATATTAAAAAAACAGCCAGGCTGACCTGGTTTATACGAGCAGGTACCGACACATTTTTTTGTTATTTTTATCATTAACAAAATCGCATTGTTTTCAAGTTTGTAAGTAAGTTCTAACCATAGTTTTTGCACAGATGTTTTACTATACTAAAAGCAATCCGCTAGTTACAGAATGCCCGTTTAAATGCGGGGGGATCCCCTTAATCGTGCGGTACGTCCACTGTAACAAATCGGCCGGTGCGTAAATCTTTTAAAGCAACAAAAACCCGTGCTCCTATGTGGTCCGTCCATATAGCCCTTTATCGGCGGGGAGCGAGCTCAATAACTCCTGACACAATCCAATTACTAATGGTCAACTGCGTTTTTAAAAAAGGATTTCCTCTCTCGTAGGATAGACATTTTAGATAGATAGATAGCAAAAATAACATTTGTTGAGTTGCAATTTTGCAATTTATAGCCATAAATGACAGCAACAGGCAATTTGGAGGATTTAATATCCGCACTCAGAGACGACAACAGTCGGCGAAAATACCACCTAGACCTAGGATGTCCCGTTGTAATGTAAATGGGAAAAATGGACCCACCCGAACAAGAAGTGAACAAAGGCTAGCCTCATTATCTAATTAACACTCTAATTAATACTCTTTATTAGTCGCCAATAATCAAATCTGAAAGAACAAACAAGAAATACCTCGTAACAAATTCAATAAAACAGTTACTAAGGGCTAAATTTCCTATTGTGTCAAGGCCAACCATTTAAAATCAACCGCTACTCAGGAGCACAATAATATCCGACAAACTTAGAAATTAATTAAGGCACGACAAATTAGACTTCCCTCAAATTGAATGAAGACATTATTTCAGTGAGGAGCGAAATAAAAGCTGCAAGGCCTTTAGAAAACGTTAATTTCTGTAAATGGAACTTATTTTTTGAAATGATTTATGGTTCATCGGTGGTGTGGTTCTTTTGAGCTATTCTTAACAACAAATAACAAAATCCTTGGACATTATTCCACACAACGCCATCTAGTCCCAAGTGAGCTAATTTAAGCCCATTTTCATGGGACGACGGATAAACATACCTAAATACTTTTTCTTTTGTAAATACATACTTAATATACATAAGAAACACCCAGACCAATAAAAACAAACATGTTCATGCACACAAATGTTTGTACTGTGCGGGGATCGAACCCGCGACCTTTGGTGTAGTAGCCGACTTCTCAATAGTTACACCAAATCCGTCGTCAAATTCTTAATTTGGGATGGTGTTGTTTTAGAAATTATTCTATATCTATTTGAATATTGTTTTCTGAAGAGCACGCGACAATGACACGTGCCGCGACCGCAGCCGTGTTTACTATGGCATACGACGGAACGCGACACGTGTCGCTGCCGTCTGTCGCGCGACGTACGTACTAAAGTCAACTTATTGGTGTGACAAAACAGATGTTCAATTAGAATGTTAATTAGAACTATGTCTGCTACGTAAAATATAAAAAAAAAAGTTTGAATGTCTTAGTTTCTCAAAGCAACTATCACACTCTTGCCGACGTGGTTGATAAGCACATGCTTCGGGGTATGTGGTGTCTATCAGACTATAGGTCTACTGGTCACTATACAGAGGAGTCAGGGACCAATCGTCTATTAGCAGTTCTTTATCGGTCGAATTGGCATCGTAAGATGTGAATTATTAAGTTGCTAAAGAAGCACTAAAAATTTGAAGATCTGCTGTTCAAGTCCAACATTGTTGGCTGCTAGACTGCATTCCAGCACGTTGCGGTGATGGAGGAAGTTTTTACAAGTCTAGATCGTACTTATTTTACATGACGCTTTTTGACAAGTTTGCACTCCTGAAGTGAGGAAACATCTTAAAAGGTGTCTGACGATAGCTAGGAATCCCAGGATGTTATGGGCGCAGCGTATTCTGGTGTCCAATATCCACTTGGGCCAATGCCTACACCTTTATCATTACTATACTTTAATACACCTTATGCACTCAAATGCTGATGCGGATAGCACAGGACCTATCGTTGTGGAGATCCTTGGGGGAGGCCCATTCTCAGCAGTGGGCGTCGTTCGGCTGATATGATGATGCACTCAAATTCCCCCTTTTACACTCATTTTCCTTTTCCCTTCGAGATGTTTGATTGCAAAACCATCTTATTTGACTTAACTATTGCTTTGCAACAGCGAGTTCTGCGCTTACGTCGATTAGATAATTAACTTCCGCGTGTTGTGTTATTTATTTAAACAACATGGCATTTACTCACCTCACGGCAGCGAAACCTACAATTTATTTCAATTTTCGAAACGCAAACCTTGTATAATTATTAAGTTGGTTTTTTACATAGCAATTAATGTATAATTAGAGCTCTCGTCCGATTTTTTATTTCCGGCGCGGGACTGTAATAGCCCTTAAGAAGTACTCATAATTATAATGTGAACATAACACAAAATGGTCAAACAATACAATTATTGTTAGACATGTGGGGATTATCAAAACTCATGACTTATTGCGGCCTTTTTATTTTGACAGATAATATAAAAATATCCCTAAGTACCTACCTACTGCGCTTTTCAAAAAACTGTAGATACGGCAACAGTCGCTTTTGTGAGAGCATATCTATCGCCAAACATACAGAATTTCTACGGATGTATTTATGTAGATTTTATTCCCAGTACCGTCAAAACAATTTATAGAAAGCTTGTTGATCAAGCCCATTTTTTCCAGCGATTACTATGTATTCTTAATTATTAATAATGTTGTGTTTGTGTTTTGTTGTGAACAATGAGTAGTCTAAATCAGAACATAAAATAGAAAAGTAAGTTCTTTCATGATGTCAAATAAGAACATACAAGTACATATACTAATATCAGTTTAAACACCAGCCTACCTAATTATCAGAGAAAAATAATTTGTCATCCAAACATTGCTTAACACTTACATGTTTGTTAAAATTAACTTTACATAAACGATTATAAATGACATTTTAAGTTGTCCATAAGTGCGAGGCATAAAATTACTTAATCGTCTCCTTGAAACACTTTATTATCACATGCTTATGGGCGCGACATACATTTTTGTAAACACCGCTGGCACAATTTTAGGATTTTTTACGTTCTTTTCTACAGCTTATATACGAAAATATAAGATAGAAAAACAATTTTTAAGCTAAGTATGTTTATAAAGTCAAAACATACGTGAGTTTCCTACTGACTAAACTTAAAAATGTAGGACACATTGACATCAAAAATACCGTGTATATTTGGTAATTCATGTCAAAGTGAATACGAACTGAAACCATACCGAAAAGATTTATCATCAACTCACTGATTAAACATACCGACAACTGAAGATACAGTAATTATACAAAGTGAAGCGGCGATATGCTGCGTCCTCATTCCCGCGAAACTTTCAATACTGCCGTATCGGGGTTAACTGTGACAAGGTTGCAGGCAGAGGACTGCCTGAGAAATAATCGTCAACGTTTCCGAGTAAATCGTTCGGCGACCAGCATCCGAAGAGCCCCGAACGCTCATTGTGGTTACTACTTATTGGAAACAAAGGAGGTCCCGGTAGGTCGGCTCCGGGCGAAGGTTGAGCGATGTCAAGTAAATTTTAACACGCAATTAGTATACAGTCGGACACCTTGGCACCGATCGGTCGAGTCGTCCAGGGACGGTCGACCTCTCTACCTCCCAGTATTATTTACAGCCATTTTCTGTTCACCGCATAGCAGCACTCTGCGTCCGGATACGATATTTTAGGGAGGCCGCGAATAGTTTTATTGTTGGGTGCTTAGCGCGCTTTTTTCTGTAATAGGCCTTTCGGTAACAAACGCCGATCATTGTTTTTGCGCACGCAATCTGTCGGTTACGGACCATGTGCGATACAGCAAAACTGTGTCGTTGCTACAATTCTTTTAACTGCCGCCACCATTTTTACGGGCAAAATAATTTATTGTTTTACTGATTGGGGCACTGGTATTGCTATTCGCTATATTTTCACAGACACTGTTGCGACGAAAAGCACATTGAATTTTAAAGTTTCAGTTTTTCCGTTGTAGCAACAATAATGCAATGACAATTGCCTTAAATAAAAAACAGTTCTGATTACTTTTCATTCTTGGAATACTTGGAAACATGCCGTCATAGTCCAAATGCAATGTAGTTCAGGTGCAACATGATTCAGAACGTTGGGTCATACATATTTAATGGCTTGTCTATTTTTAACCAACTACCTACTGTGAAGAGTATTCATCGAGTATTTCCTCGAAGAAAGTTACTGTAAAATCATAGTAAAATTATTTATTTATGGTAAATTGAAAGTTGAAACATAAACACCGTGTCATGCATGACTAGTCTAAAATCAGATGGTGAAAATGATATCTCATGAATTTACCATCTCATTAGTGAAAAATGTACTAAAACTCTAAAAGAAGATTTCTAATGATAATTTTGACCAATTTCACGCATTCGTGTAAGAATGATTAGACATAAATCATCAGAGATTGAGCGGCTATCAGAATAAGCAATGTAAGTATATGCGTAAAGGGGGTGGTAGTTACGGCCCTAGAACGTTGTTCTAGATGAGGTGTAGTCAGCGAGCTAGACCGCACCCGCCCAGCCGGCGCCAGGCGTTCGACCGCCGACAATAATCCGCGTGGCAACAACGCGTATGACGTCGTGGACTCACCTTGACTCACTTTAGTTGGCCCGCTTGCATTACACTGTTTGTTAGCCGTGTACTCGTGATTAGTATGAAGCAGTACGTAACTCTTATCACATGACTACGCTGCGCCGTTGACGACGAGCGCCGGCAGAACCGCTGACGTCAAGACAATACAGCTAGGTTTAATCTCGAGTGTAGTTACTTACTTTAAAGATACAGATGGTTGCAATCGCACACGTACATGGCTTATGATTACGTGCAGAAGCGTCTTGGTAACAGTCAGTTTCGCCTTTATTTAAAGTTTAGAATTGAATAGAACTGATAAAACCTTGCAGTCCGACTAATCTGCGTCGCATTCCTTCAACATAATCTATTATCATTTTGGAAGTTATCATATTTATGAACTAAAACCAGTTTAATAACTTATCATAATAGGATAGCAACGTAAATCATTTCTAAATATAACAAAAGGCGCCCCTAAAATAGACAGAAAGTCTCACATCCGTTGTCAACCAGTGTTAAGAATACTTTCCGGACGTTCCTTTGTAACATTCGTTACCCTTGAGTGCATTGGCGAGTATCGGTTAAAAACGTTGAATAAGCAATATTCTAGACGTGTTTTAATTATCCTGACAGAAGTTGTCACCCGATATAACAGTAGCAAAAACTAGTTGCAGCAAGTACAAAAGCCACCAAACGACACCGACCGTTGCGGCTATCGTGCCAGAGAGAACATGAATGTTTTCTTGTGAAACTAACCGTCGCTGTGAATGGGCGATATTGCAATTAATTGCGGAGATAACTCGAACAGCTGATGCTCCGCCATTCGTATCAACACGATATTCAAGGGGCGAAAGCGTGATGCCAGATAATGGTAGAGATATTTTAACGACCGTATCGATGGAAAGTTGAACTTGGCTTCTTATTGTTTTTACTATTTATTTCAATCATATATTTTATTTTACGGTTTTGTTTTCAATATACATACTTATCAAATAACGAGCATTTTGTCTATTAATCACAGGTGACGCAAGCAGCTACAGATAATATAATAGTTCATTCCTTGATAGTTTAAAGACCTTACTGATTAATAACGATTACCTATACCAAGAAATTATGAAGAACACAGTGATAATTGTGTACAAGCTTCAAAAATATAAAAAACACTTTTTTACAAAAACTCTGACGCAAGAATTTAGAAAACAATACAATGTTTTATAGTACCTACATTATAGCTATATACGTCATTGGAGATAAGGCAATCGTAACAGTTGACCGAACCTTAGATTTCGATCTCCTTGACTCGAATCGAGATTCGAGCTGGCATCGGAGTGGGTTACGAAACCCTGCGCAGGCGTCAGTCATTGTCGCTGCAGAATCTAGTGCATGTATTGCTACACAATTTAATCTTATGCCATCTTATAAATACGAGTTATATCTTGCTGGTTTTCTTTTAAACTGAGTTAAGGATACACACTCAGAACTGCAACAAGACGCGGGTGTAGCTAAACCCAAGATAACAATCGGACTTTCCCCAGGCAACATTCTCTCCACTTTACCTATACCTAGTACGTCGCATTCAATAATACATCACTTAGCTTATCCTGACAAATTTTCATCATGTTTCATGTTTTCCGTCCGTTTTCCTAATTCACCCGACGAGCAAGTAAGATGAAGTTTATATAATTAATAACCTACTGACTACAACAGAACCATCCCAATTCTATCATCAGGAGTTTTCTTCTGGAGACTTCACAAGGAGAAAGCCGCGGACAAGCCCGGAATTAGACGCGGGTAAGAGAGGGATACTCCCATATGTGCGAGTGCCCAAAGGAATCAACATGGTTAGTTGAGGTTTGTTACCGACACATGTCGGGGCCTGTGACGTCGTCCAGTGAACTGGCCGTAACAACTCGTAACAGGGGATTTTATGGGACTCTCACCAATCTGCTTTAACAATTTTAATATCGCCCCCTCTTCAGCATTTAGTAGTAGGTACTGTACTTCATTTGCACTATAAACTAGGGCGCTCAGTACTGCGACACTCATTAGCGTTCCATTTTGACGGACCCTGCTAATTGTAAACACTGCACCTGCTTATTCTCAATGTTTTAAATGCCTAGAAGTTTCTACGTTCTACCATAAAAAACTTAAGAGCAAACACTGTTTTTCAGACATCGTATTGGTGTCTAAGAGCACTAGCAAGCGGAATGAGCGCCATCATGATGTTTACTTACTATTTTGTTTAAATAACATGCATTTTAATAAAGTATAGATTGCAGCCCGTGGTTGTTTCGAATAAATAAGAAACTAACCTAGGATAAAAAAATTGAAACGTTGATAAGTTTTAATAACTGTTATGTTTTCTTTTGAGTGACAAATATTAATGATTAAAAATTGGCCAACAAGCTATTTGCGATTAACGCCATCGCAAATCTATTGTCACTCAATGGAATGTCAGGAATGACGTAATCAGGTCATTTGAAACCAATAACTCGACTGGCCGCGACCGCAATGTGGTTAAGTTGACAGCTAGACGGTGGAATCAACACTACTTCTACACCTGGATGTACTTAGACGCGATGATATTTTATCTTGAGGATAATAATTACGGTACTCAGGAAATTATTCTTCCTCATTTATTCTAGGTACTATCATCACACGTAATTATAAAACAAGCATTTAACAGCAAAAGGCCTTACTCAATTTTTTTTTTGATTGCGAGCGGTTTGCATTAACCGATATCAGCTTTCGGCGTGATTTTGGGTGGTCCCACTCTGCATTTGGCAACAAAATACCCACTCAAGAACTTTTTTTGTCTATGTATTATGCACTGCGCACTTTAACCTCAATTTTCTTTCCCTCGAATTCACAAACGTCAATCAACGCTAAACACGCGCTCGCGCTCATGCTGTCCTGTATAATGACAATAGAACTGAAAGAGACAGCTATACTCCTGAGGGACGTTCAACGTTGATTTGCATTTGTGAATTCGGGGGTTGGTGTGGAACTTTCGCGCGAAGACGCAACGCATAATCTAGATGCTGGACAAAAGTCTCGTAGGAAGACAACCTCTTAGTAGTAGTAGCTCTTAGGATAGTTTGCATTAAATATTTTGATTAACTAAACAGGATTCAAAAGCAAAGCTAAAACAGAACAAGAATGATGATTTCATAATAAGAAATTGCATTACTATTGCATCCACAGCTGTGCAGAAGGCGGCGCAACAATTGGCGCCAAAGGATTGCATAACACAAGTGCATAGTACTTTGATCATAGCCAAATGGCTATGCTTAAATAAGCATAGTAATAATTATTTTGCTTGATTGTACGGTGGCCAGCACATCACGCTACCCATTTCCGGTCAGTCCTCCTTGCTCTATTGCAAAGGAATGACATTTGGCAAGAGCGAGAGAAAAAAATGGGGTAACCTGATGTGCTGTTGACTGTACTTCGGTAATTATTTAAAATAAATTTCATACCAATACGACTACAAATATACCTAATTGTTATTATGACCGCGTCATATTAGTTGCATACAGATAATTAACCGTTTTAACTTAAGTTATTGCAGTTTAGTTTATCTGTTTACTGTCAGTGTAACTTGTTGAATGTTAGTCTTGGGTAATTAATATTTGTTTAATATATTCCTTTTCCTTATTAATTTCCTTGTACAGTTAAGTTTGATCTAGCACAGATTATCATATTAAGGGCTTCTTCTATACTGGTTCTGGTACTCGGTAGGTAGCGACTCTGCCTGCTAAGCCACGGGTTGTGGGTGCGTCTGCGTGCGTTATTTCATAATAAAATTAAATAAATAAATAATATATTTGTATGTCGAATATCGATTGTTTACAGCGAGCAAAAATTGTATTTTCACATCTATGTTAATTACCTGTAATCACAAATAAAAGTATTTGATTTGATTTGAAAAAAAATAAATTTATGTAACACAAATATATCACACTCTGTTAAGAGCTCAGGTGGCCATGTGTAAACAATAAAAAATCCTACAGATATATTTTTCAATCTAAAATGGTGGCAAACAAGCACTAATTATTACATCGTAATTTATTATTTACTGTTCGTTATCCACATTCCGTTTTTTTGTAATTATAGGTGTTATTTATACCATTGTGAATAAAGTATTTAATTACTAACAACTGAATTAAGCTGCGAAAAAAGTAACCGTGAGAATACTGTGCCTGTACTGTTCTTTAAAGTTGGACGCGTTTGATCTGATAATATGAAAGTTATTGTATTTTTTCTTGATGAGTGTTCGGCCAGTCTGTCATCGAATTTCGATGAAACTTTCGAAAGAACCGTCTGTGAATTTCTTCGACTGCATCTGATCCTAATTTTTCATCGCCTATCCTAGCAATAGCTAGGACATGACATGACATGATGACATAAAATTGTATTATTTATCTCTAGGTTTATGTATGTTTTCTTATTATGTATATTGGCATTATATGTGTATGAGTATTTATTCACTGATTAACCTAACATTTTGAACCGCCAACGCTATTTTTGTCTCGCCCCATGGTTGGTTGGTAAAGAATGCTTTTAGCATTAAGTCCGCCTTTTGTACTGGTTTGTGCATTAAAGATCAAATTAATAAATAAAAAACACGCAAAATTAGCCCATGTAGTAGCAAGCAAGTCATCCGTTTTTCCTTGCACCATCCGCCTCACCTCACGCGTCAGAGCTATCTCGCCTGGCAGAAAGCCATGTAAACATACCACCAAATAGGGCAACGACCACGAATGAAACGTAAATAGCATTAGACAATATTCTATTAATACGCGGTTTAAAAATAAATCAATATGGAGGGGAGCTCCACGTGTCTCCCAGAGATTAATTGCCTCGACTCAACCATGGAGTAGTATATTTTCAAACTTGGAATAACATTAGATAAAAGTTTGTTTGATGCCGGCAATATAAACCACTATAAACATTACCTTTTGAAGATAAACATTATGGCATGATTGATATAAACAATATTAAAGTGTGCAAATGCTTTGTTGTTCACATAAATAGAACGACATAAATAAAACTTTATTATGATAAAGGTAAGAATTCTCTGAAAAAATGAGTGGGTGGTAATGCTTTGAGTAAGTATTGTTCCTACGCAATGAAATTAATAACTGTGATATATTAGGACTGCGGAGTTATTTCATGAGCAAATAAAGCGTTACAAACAAAGTTCAAATTTTGACGCGACAAAAGGGTATGGGTCTCTTTATATGAGACAATTTTTAAATAATATAGTACTATAATTATTATCTTTATTTTTGAAGCCGTTTACTTACCTGTTTTAGTAGGGGTATTCAATTTAAAAAAAAACGTACAACGTAAAGCTTTCTCCAAATCTTTAAATTGTAAATTGAGTTCAAAAATAACTGTTAATAGTCTTAATTTTTGATAGGAAGTAATTCTCAGATAATAAACCCATCTAAACATATCCAAATTCAAGTTCATGGGTCGTATTTTATGTCATTCTTCCTTGTATGAATGAACACCAATCGTCATTTTGAAAGCGCCCTTAAACAGTATACGTAAATAACTTATGTTGTCAGTGGTTTTCCGCGTTTTCTCGTCGACGTCATCGCGAACGACTCGTGTAGGAAAGCAACGCCATACGCCACAAACAGTGAAAACTACTTCGCTGTAGTACATAGCCACATAGGTCAAGCGGACCTATACTGAAGCGTAAACAACCATCACATGAGTTAAAGACGTAATACTCATTTGTTAATTTGAATATGTAAGACAGATTTCAAGGCGGCGCTAATGGGATACGTCACTATGGGTTGTAGTTGTAGCACATGGTGACATCTGGTACTTAGTACAAGGAAAATGTGACCAATACTAATTTATAACTTATTTCGGGAAAGTGCGTTCTAAGGCCTACTCATCTCGGCGAGCGTAGTGTACGGCGCCTTACGAAAAATGGACGAAGAAGTCCAGCAGTGGACTGATATAATTTGATAAGAATCATCATTTTTGCGATCGGAACCCATAACATTTACCGAATATGTATAATCAGGTTATACATTCCATGTGTGTTAGCGTTAAAACTTCCCTTCACATTGTTTTGTTTTTCATGTCGGCGAATGTTTTAAAATTCTTCAACCTCAAGTTACAGCAGAAATTCTACGTATTTGTTTCAATTTTAGAATAATACAAACGGTAAAGTACATTTAAACGCATCGTCACCAGTTTATAGGCCATTGTGACGCGTGGAGACTTCGCAGAAATGTTATTATTTGATTCGGCCGCACATTACGGAATCTGAATATAATGTAGGTTGGTACATTAACGAGCAAGCTGTAACACGGTCAGACATTTCATTGAGTAGTACATTCGCTAGTTCATTGAGCTTTTTTTATTTACGATGCCATAAATTCGCACCCACGCGACCAGCCCGCCTCCTAGCAACGATGCGCCCACGGTTATTGAAAAAGGTCGCTGTGGGCACCATTGTACACCCACCATCGTTGCTTTTAATGTGTGGACATTGCAGAACTGTTTTAAACGAGACCTAATACCAGCAACACATGTTTTAGGATTAACGCAATTCACACAAATGTAAGCATTTAAGCGAGCGTGACGAAATTTAAACATATTTTTGCATTGGCAACATTATTTTTGTTTCTTGCGCGCGTTTCTTTTCGGTGTAATCAAAGCCTGATTCGGGGAAAAAGTTGTGAGATAAAAGGTAATCATTGGTACCATTTTTTTTGGGAATATAAAACTGCAATTACTGTTCGACATCCGCACTGCTTCCACACAGTAGCGTTTCCTTTACTATACCATAAATATACCTCAACAAATCCAACTGAGCCTGCGTGTTCGATCATTAGAGCGTATTACCACATAGCTTGCCCAAAAGATGAACTAAAGACTGTCGTTTAATTAAGGAAATAGTCAACCGCTGTTTTCCGAAATAAAAGAAGAACTACTTAAGAAGCAAACTGTTGAAATCGCATAGTCGATTACAACCACTAGGGACATGTAAACACCGATTAAAGTAGTTGCAGTTTAATCGGCCCATCGTGAATCTACGGTGGCATATGGAATGAAGCGAATTATTAACCGCAGATGACACGAGTTGTTTCCGGACGAATCGAACAATCGAGTGTTATTCGATGCATGATCGATTGTTCCGATGATCGGAGGTAAGTACGACTAAATTCTGTTACGAAGGTTTATGATGGTAGAAATAATATTAGTACGCTTGCTTGAATGAACTAGGTATGATACGAAGGTATTGAAACCTGGTATCGACAGACTTTTTCGGTGATGATAAGATGTTTCAAACTTATTTGATGGTGTTACCGGACTTCAGGGTGAGCGTTGAATACTATTGACCCGACTGTGTTACTGGGAGAAGACAACCGAATGTAAGGGTTAAAAAGATAATTCAATTTAGTTATACCAACATCGATTACGCGATTTAATCGTAATTTGTCGTGAATTATTTTGGCATATTTGGTTTTGAAGCATGATTTCCTATAGACACAATGTAAAGGTTATTAGTTTAGTATCTCACATTGACGTAACGCGTGAATGGAATGCACGCAAATCGCATCCTCTCATCATTCTCGTCTCGTAAAAATTGTGGTCATACCACGATGAAGTTTCCTTCTCCTGTGATATTTATAAAAACTTAAGTACAATTAAATTAGGACTTACCTCGTTTATGTGTTTATACGTTTTGATGAGGTCTACGCTGAGTTTCCTAAGCGGCGCAGTGGAGGGGTCCCGAAAGTGGTGTGGTATTCGAGCCTGCATAGCCTGGGTGAGTAAGAAAATAGGTTAGTTGTATGCTTAATAAAACTACAATGAAAAGTGAAAACTGAACAATCTCATTTTAACGTAGTGTGTTTTATTAAGGTGTAGTGACAAGTACTCCTTAACAATACACAGTACGTTAAGACGAGACGACGACTACGTTTAGAAGAGTTGATGACGGGTGTCACAAAAATATATAAAAAACATTTAACCAAGAGTTAAATTGTCAAATAGAAAAAACTTTATATTTTAATTAACTTTATGCATCTAATCAATAAACAACATGCAAGTTTATACTTCTTGTTTAACAGTAATCGAATCACTCTCAAAATGGTAGATGTGACAAAGCAACAAAAGCAAGCGAATATGAAGGGCCAATGTGTGAGACACGAGACAGTTTGATTATTAACATACAAAAGCGAGGAACTCATTATAATGCTTGCAAACAGCGTTAAGTTGTAAGTTCTCGGAGAACTACCGATTACAGACCAAATTATTCAACGTATTTTTAAAAGGCAGATGTGGCGACAGTCTGACACACGCACACGAGACAGTTAGCAACAATTACGAAAACAAACATCCAGAATCTTATCAATACACTGTCAAAAAATACCACTCTGGAAGGTATTGTTTCTGATGCTGAATGTACTGTACACACGCCTTCAGATTTAAGTGACCCATCTTAGTAGCGACATCTTCGCCCATAGGTCAAATAAATCCGAAGCCGTGCCTAAATTCTAGAGTACTATAGTTAACCCAGAGTTGCCCTCAACCAGACAGCGGATAGATGCTTCCTATATTATTATGAACCTTATCCCTCTGAGATAAAGCTTAAAACCAATGCAAATTCACGAAGCCTCGGTCTGGTTTGTGGTTAACCCATGCAAAGAGGATTTGAGAGTGAGACACGAGACAGTTTGTGTTATTATTACCATAGCCACTATGACTTCTGTTCTCATCACAGTGGACCATTTTAATCTATCGACACGAGTTTGTGATGAGACGGCTAATATATTTCATCTTTCTATGTAGATACCTTAATATCTCTACAATAAATCGTGAGCAGAATAAAATGATTGCATAACTAATAGTAACTACTAAAAACTCTTCAAAATCAGTAACACATATCCTGAACAATGATACTAAAATTGATATAAGAAAACTGTATTGTAACAGAATCTAGAGCATAGCTAAAACGAGCAGTCTTAAAATGAACCAGGCATTAGGCATGCAAGTCAGAAGCGGACACTACTACGAGTAGAATCTAATTTCACCTAAAAGAACTGAAATAGCACTTGACCTGGAGCCACAGAAAGAGTCATCTACTTTAGGTAGTCATACACAGAATAGTTTTAGTAATGACATACATGTGATTGTCAATGCAAGGGCGCTTATAATAAATAACTACCTACTCTCGCTGCGTGTCAACAAGGTGCAATCTAGGTCGCATCTATAATAATAATTTTAATTACCTACAGTCAGGTACAAGCATGCGTTCAGGCAAGAATGTATCGAATCACTTCACGCGAAGGCTACTTTTGCTTTGACCGCCTTGTGTTTTCGTACTAATATTCACGGTACGCGGTTTTTGATGGTGGAGGAAGTGTCATATCACTATATGCTAACATTTGGAAGTAAACCAGGTCTGGCTGAGCTATCATCTTGCACTAAACTCGTCTAAGCGTGAGGGACTCTGAAGTCCAAGCTGTGTTACTCCTAAGCTGTGGTTGATTATACTTAATACCCAACGAAAGAGAAGTGACTTGTAGTGAATAGTTAGTTGTGACACTTCATGATTCAAGTTATTTACAAGCTTTTTTAAAAGACCTCTTCTACCTTTGCTGTTCTTAGCATTTTATTCTGGCAGTAGTCTATCTATCCAGTTTCTTTTTTCCTAAATTATATGGTAGGTATACCTTGCAGTATACCGATTGATTTTACGTTTTGTAAAGGACATTATTTCGAACTGTTGTTTGTTTACCTGCATTAAAACAAAGACGCTTCATTCCGCATACAGGATTTGATTAACTTTAGAAGTGTTCCGTGAGTTACGACATTGCAACGGTCTCTTTCTGCTCGCAATGCATCCTGACTTCGAGAACATCTACATTGTATCCAGTCGTAAACTAGTCAACGCGTGAATACTGCTTAAACTTTTCCACTGCGCAAAAAATATGAAACAAACCAAATGTTTATACTCAAGACTAGTCAGAAGAGTCATGCCGTTCTTTCTTTGTTGGGAACGTGAGTCGTGTGAAAAAGGATTCTCAATGACTAACACCGGGAAATATAATTTTAGCATCAAGGTATATAGGAAACAACTAATTTAGTCCCCGCATCTCGTGCAAAAGTTTAATGGCACGCAAACCCTTTTGTTGAATAACTGCCAAGGCCATCATGACCATAACAAATAATATCTTTTAGGACTAGTTAGTGTGATTGTGATTCGCAGTTGTAAGGCGGACACATTACCCATTTGATCATGCTTGCCGTATGAGACAACCCTCACTGCACTGCTAAGAAGTTGAACGTGAGCGATAAAACCGGCGAATCACAATCACACTTGTGTCAAGTCAAACCACCTACATGTCTGCCTTAGAGTTAGGAAGTTAGTTGTCACCGCGTCAGCCCAGCAAACTGCCTCGTGCATCATTTACCTTAGGGGCACAGTAGCGGCAGAAAGCTCGGTTGGTGTGCTCTTTGGAGCTCACCTGAATGTCGGAGGGGGCGCTCATCGAGGCTAGCTGCTCTTCGGCCACCAGCCTCCCGTAGAGGGGCACGTGCCGCTTCTCGCCGCCGGCCTCCGGCATCCCGCCTCCGACCACGCCCACTGGAACAAAACATAATCATTACAACCTGCATTAGAAATCAGGATGAGAACTGCATGCCTAATGAAAATGGATGAGGATTACGCTGATTCTTCAATACTATCGCTCGTGTAAAAGACGAGATCAGCCTTTGCAAAGCGATTGGCGTTTTATCGGAGATAAGTGCTGTTATTCAGATATCTTTTTTTTTTTTAACCCGGTGAAATGCCTTTACGCGCACATCCCGCTGCTTGGGGGGCAGCGGGGGGGGTGTGGGACTCGCCCACCCCTGCAAGGGGTGAGAATACCCACTAAAACACCGGGGCGGCCTTCTTCTGCGCGTGACCAGGGTTTACCGAGGACTCTCCCAGGGAGGCACTCTACCGGTAAAACCCTGGCGCGCTGTGCCGGTTCCGGCTCACCTCGAGGGGAGTAGTACCTCCCCTCTTACGCACCCGCCGGTGTTCGACAGTGTGAGGCCACCCCACACTGCCGTCCTCCTCGGGGTCGCATGTGCAATGAAGGCACACAGCCCCCGCCGTGTACTCTCCTAGCGACCCCGGGGCCCCCCTTTAGTCGCCTCTTACGACAGGCGGGGGTGACCTTGGCTGTATTCTTACGCCCCAGACCACAGGGCGATTATTCAGATATCTACTGCAAATAATTGCATAATAGTGGTACTAAGTAGAAGTCTAGGTATATGTTTCTTTTACCAGCAAGTATGACCATGGTGATATGATATTGATGATAATTAGGACCGAATATTACAGGGAATGACCTATAGCGAGCCATCTACTGAAATCGTTATCGTTTTAATAACATTAAACATTTCAATTTACATTTGCGTAACAAAACAAACGACACTGTCTAAATACCAAGCCAGAGATAAAATTATGAAGTTCAAGCAAAGTTATCGTCGAAACATGTTAACAAGTTGCTAACTTATAATTATGGTCGGTTGTTAGGAGATTGATGTGTAAGTCACTATCTCATCGGGAGGCCACGGCTGCATTGGTGGTGTGTTTGAATTACTTACTAGACATTTAGGTCACCAGTTTTTAATTCGATGGCCATGTCAACTGATATACCTACATTTGGGTCTTTTTAGGCTAGTCTTTTCGTTTTTTGTTAAAGTTATAAGAGAAAAAAATGTACTCTGCTTACTGCTGTCATCATAAACTACTTATTTGTAATTAAAGGCACTGTACGAAATCCTTTACATAATTGCATGGTAGGGTTCCATGTGAGAAATATGCTCCTTGGCGAGGTAGCGCGATTGGGTTGCGATGTCATTGTATCTTAGTGAAATAGAGACCTTAGACTGAACCAGATCAGACCATTTGATGTCATCTTAATAGTCTAAATGGCCATAATAACAAATTTTTTCACCTGTTCACCCACACATCTATGTCTATTTGTTAGAGTATGTGTGCATTTGGATCGAATGAGTCACCCTCATGCTTATGACTAATATTTACGTCATCATCTCAGCAACGAATGATAACAGGAACATAATGCAGATATTCTGTATTTAATGAGTTATCTTGAGCAAGTGAGCGTTTTGTTTTATCTCATATTCATTTTTAAAGTTCAGCATGGAGCAGCGTTCTCTTTGCAGCAAGTTGGTAGCCCATACCGCCCTCAGCTAGTTTGAAAGGAATATATGAGGGAAGAACTCACTAAGTACCTATGGTCGGTCGACAAGTTTTCGCATAGTAACCATCCGTGGGGAAGCTTTAAGAACTTGGGTTTTGTTGCTAAGCAACTGAATAAGGAATTGTATTTTGTTGACGTAGTCTATTGAAATTGTCAAGACTTGATATTTAATGAAGGGAAGATAAAGCTTTAAAAATGACTTACTTTTTTATCTTGATGATGTATTTGATCAGATTTATGACATATTTAATTTATCTTTCGAAGTTCATCGTATTTTTAATTACAATATAATGATGAAACATCAAAAATTATTGATAAATCCACAGGAACAACAGTAAGACACGTGCAATAAAAGTGTATTTTGTGAAATTAATGTTTAGATAATTTAATTAATGTAAGTACAAAGTCTAAAGTGTAGTATGTATAAATGGTATAATGTAACTAAGTAAATGATAAGGTGGTCATTCATGAATCGATGCCTGGTGTATTAATTTTAATTCAGCGCTCAGTTATCTTATTATTACAACTGAAGTGTCATGCATATTATTATCATACATTATTTATACACAAGATATGATATAGGTAGTCATTCAGAGCAAATAGTCCAAAAACAGCTCAATTTCACCAATGAACGGTGATACAAATACAGATAAAATAGATGGATAGCTGTTAATGATTGCGCTTCAAGTGTTTCCACAGACTAGAAGCTTAAGCATTTTCGCATGTATGGTAAAATTTGCTTATTTTTACAGTAGCTCTTTACTGTATTTTTCACACGTCACAAATAGGTAGCACAAATTTTAAAAACATGGAAATTAATCACAGTAATTTGTCCGCCTGGAATACGATACGAATTAGAACATTAAAGGTTATCTTTCAAACTAATTCAGAAAGATGAACACAACCCGCAGCTCTAAATATAAGTCTTCGCAATTCGAAGATATTGAGAAGAATATACCGCAAATTATAAGGTAATTAATCTCGAGTAACTACCCAATTATCTACCTAGCAACGAAAACTTGTCTCTAACTCCTAATCCGAGGTGTAAATGTGAACTTTGTGTTCAATCCAGAGGTCGCAGACAAGTTAATTCGCTCTTATTTATGTACCGTCTGGCACGAAGTGACATTTCGTAATAAAACAGCGATGTTAGCGGCTCACTTGTTTGTCACGCTGACTTTTGTTCAGTGAAAGTTTGTTGAACGTCTCGCGAGTTCAAAATTCGTCCTGATTAGTCTTGTACATTCGTACTTAGTTCGGCAACTTTTTGCAACTTTAGTTAAAAAGTGAGCAGATTCTTGTCTGTGTAAGAAAACTAAACAAGTTTTAGAAAGAAAATAATTAACTACCTAATTAAATTGCAATTATTTAATTCATAAGACGCCATCAAGTAGAAAGCAGCAGTCGATAGACTCATTAATGGAACATCAAATGTAAGTTTATTAAAACAAAAAAGTCTAACTAAGTGTTTTAAAGGATCTTTTTGAATGTTTTTTAACACGAATTCTATTATCATGCTAAAATTCTGAAATCTATATCAACCGATCAAGTTTCAGGTATGTAAACAAACGGAATCCAAAAACTGTGACGGGATCTATAATAGTAAGTGCGAAGGCCTCGCTAACAAGCGCACATGCGCATAACACGCGCAGTATCACGCACACATGTGCAGTCAAAGCTTGCAACTGCGTAGTTTGTTGTGAAACTGAAGCGCAATACTCACTACTTACGGTAACGGCTTTCGAAATTGCACATTTTTTTAAATAAAACAAAGAAGAAAAGATCATTTTTCGACTTCTTTTGAAGTTCGCCGCTGGCAGTTTATGAAAGTCTGACCAGAGAAGTAATTAGCTAATTTAATCAGTGATCAAACGCATGTCAAGCGTTGTGTTTGGTTGTTTATGTTTTCGTCAAATAATCACGACGCTTGTTTTGCGTTTAATAAATGTTTTGCTAATTATAGCGCCCTTCACACTTTGAAAAACTGAAGCTAAAACATAAATAATGACACTTTTGAACTAAGTGAAGCAGTTACATGGTGCAGTTTCGGTCAGAATGATATGCGATATGTATGTAAAGAAAAGTGAAAGAAATAACTTCGCCAGATCACAACAAGTAGGTTAGCATATCCTGATTCCCAAATCCATTACTCTTCACACATAAATGATTAACATCCGGACAATACTGAGTTATGCAGAAGAAATAAGAATAGCCTGCCCAGCGAGTGTCCATTCGTTAATCGATTTTGATCTTTATTTCCACGGGCGTAAGGTAACTGGGGTATGAGTGAACGACGCCGATTGAAAATCAGGCCGCATCCGCCTATTAGCATTATAAACGTTCTAAGAGTTCCGTACGTTATATAACGGATACGGGTTAACCACTGTCTGTTTGTCGGTCTGCAGTCCACTTTGATGTTCACTAGAAAATTCTAACAAGCTCCATTCAAGAAAGAACTACTGCCAAGTGCATCTTGAAACGCACATTTGTTCAGTTAAGAATTCGTTCATAAAACTATTTATATCTCTATATCTTTTCAGGCTTAAATACAATTTGAATTTAGTTATGGTGAGCCTCCGCTTCAAACTTGCGATAAGGAAGAGCCAGAAGGATCGCAGGATTCGCAGTCTCGGTGTAAGTTAACAGGTAACAAAAACAAATAATAATAGTAATAGATAACTACTTTGATCTAAACTCCATTTCTATATTTAGCAGAAAATTATCATGCGGACGAATAAGACAAATCTATTTAAGAACAAGAAAGTCTACCAGACAGAGAAATTTACATAACAAAGGAATCTGAAATTAGTTTCTAAAATAGGAAAGATCTGTATTGACAAATAAACGTTACACGAACTGGGGCTTAAACGGTATCCCAAATTAGAATCTATTTTTGATCTGCTGATATAAGAAATACCGATAGCTATGGATAACGCATGTGCTTGTAGCGCTTGTTTTGTGTTCCGAGAAAAGATGCCGAAAATGGGACTGTCTACGTCGCCATTCGTCATCAAGTCCTGATTTAAGACAGTCTTTGTTCAGATTTTCATTGTATTTCGGACTTCTTCATTTGGTAATCGTCACATTTGTAGTTTTAATGAACGAAATCAAGAACAGCTAGACGTTGACTAAGCCGTAACGTGTCTGTGTACGTTCGAAACTTAAAATTTCGCGTTTCGTCCGCAGACTTGACGGAGTCTTCAGGCCCCTAACGCGTCTCGCCGCGTTTCTACGTCAGCAAGCCATTCGAACCGGCCGCGGTCCGGCCGACAACCTGAGTCAGCTATGCGAGGAATGTGACTAGTTGTCGGTAGATTGGCGTGGGAGGTGCAAGATACGCTGGCTGTTTACGAACCGCATTGCAGTTTTTGGTGTATGCATGGCCGCGTTTGACCAGATTTTTGGACACGTTACCGAACATTTTTATTATTTTGAGGTGTGGCCAGATTTTGGAGCTAGTTGTAACTTCGAAAGACAACGGTTTCAAACACACAGCGGATTAGTGTCTACAGGTAATGATGCAAGAGTTCGGAAGCAAATTATTTTACTCTACTAGTACTACCATAAGGGTACTGAGTAACAGATTAAGCAGTGTTGTGTCACAGCAGGAAAGTGCGAGTTTTTAGGAGAGCTATTGTGTTCAACTGGAGGACCTCAATATTTTTGCTGACTTCACTACACAAGTTATTACACGATCGACAACGCGCTAGCTATACCTTTGTGGTGTTACAGACGTGGCTATATGCGACGATAAAGGAAGAAAAACATCAATAATGTTATAATTTGGGTTGATCTGTGAAATATTGGTTAAAACTTGAGAAGTCTTAACTCTATCTCAAGGTAAACCAACCAACGATCGGTAATCTGACGTTGCTCAGAAACAGTGACGCTAACGTTCTATAAATAGCATCACAAAAAGCAGTCGCGATCCTCCGTCAAATTAATTGCTTAAATAAATCATATTCCAAATATAGTAGGCCGCGTTGAACTTGAAATCAACATTTCGTGAAAACAGCATTTACCGGGTCTTTTACTCGAAGATTTAAGGAATAAGGCATGACTTGCAGTATTCAACCTGGTTCTCATAGCTAGGAACTGACTAATAAATAGTGATCAAATGTGTCTGTTATGACTCGGCAGTATGGTCACGCTTACATTGTCATCATAACTTGAGTTAATTAGAGATAGTTAAGTCATAAACTTAATGAATGAGAATATTATTGTAATTTGATATCAGAAATGAAATAAACAATGAGAGAACTTTGCACCATTCTCTTCATATTTAACCTGAGGAATGTCCAATTTAGTAACCGGCACATCGTCAAAACGAAGCCTCTGCATGAAGTTTAAGTAAAGTACTACCTACTACGAACGATCGTTGTTCGATGTAACTGCGCAATTCTCTGACCGAGAGTTCGAGGAATCCATTAAGACGGTCTCCTTGACGCATTACTGCTGGTGGAGCTACTTAGAAACCAGTTTGAGAAAAAATATTAACAATTGATAATTTATTTATTTATTTATTCTTTATTGCGCAAATTTACAACAAAAAAAAGTACAAATGGCGGACTTAATGCCAAGAGGCATTCTCTACCAGTCAACCGCAAGGCTCAACAGAGAATTTAGGGAGTTTGGGTTGTGCAACTTGCTATAAAAACAACGATATTTTAATTAATGATAAAAATACGTACTTAAAGATAATACATAAGACACACGTAGAATATCACAAATAAGTTCATATACTATATATACATAAATGTAGATATATATACATATAATATACAATGCATACTATACAATACATTAAATATTTACTAATACCCATAAATACATCTATTGCCAAAATAATGTAATCAGATGACCGTTTAAAAGTGCGTGGGTGACAAAGCTGTCTGTTTACTTAAAATGTTGTCGTAACGACCTCTTCAGTGTAAATTTGGAAGTGGATTTTCGAATGGTGGTAGGTAGTGAGTTCCAGAGACGTATTGCGGATAGCCTAAAGGAGTAAGGAGGATAATAACAACTTACTGTCGCCCGTCTCGCCTTCCGACTGGGCAGACATCACTTAACAACAACACTAAATTGATATTTAAAAACACTATCACTGAACACAATTGTTTTGTCTTAAAACAAAAGAGCTATAAAGACCACACAAGTAGGATAGTTGATAAATAAAACAAAGAAACACTTGTAGCGTCCGTGTATCGATAGAATTCATTTTGTTGCGGTGAATCGACGGCGGCTCTTCAAGTTTTTTGAGCGTCTGACTTGTTGGTAGACGTTGTTTTTTCAGGTCCGATGCGCATAAAACATTAGACGATCAATTGGTTGGTACGCGGTAAGTCCGCGTCGTCGCCGGCGCGTCCTTGCGCGCGTCACCGGGCGGCGTGTTTATGTTGTGAAACAATGTTTATACACGTGGCGATGTTGATGCGTACTTGAGTTCGCGCCGATAAGGACGGTATGCCCGCGCGGACTGTCCGACTCAACTAACGCGCTGAACCTGCGCTCGCTGGTATAACCGATCGGAAGGCCACGTGATACAGATGACAAACACTGGTAAACTCTGCACTGACCGATCGAGACGCAGATTATGGGTGAACGATTTGATACAAGGTACGAAGGTTTCGTCATGCTAGTGGTCTAACATTATCAGTTTGCTTGTACGCAGTAGCTTGTGTTGAATTTAATGTTTGTAAAAGTACGATTAAGTGTGTAATATGGCAAATATAAACATGCAATTTCCGTCGCAAGCAAGCAAGCAGATTGCCTGGTAAAAAGAGTTAATTTCATTATGTCATAACACTCCTCATGTTGCCATGAACAAGTGCAACAGCAGAGGTATAAATCGCCCATTGCTGACCTTCTAAGACGAGAAGGAACAAACGAGAAACAATGGCCACCTTGAGGTCACTCAGCTGACCACATACCAGCATGGACTTTTCATGGCTAGAACAATGATCAAGAAGAATGTCATCATCACACAAGTGTCACTTGTCTGGCTAAACAGGCGTATTATCAATCTACAGACGATTCCAATTTACCTTTAAAGAAAACTGAAACATTGGCAGAAAAGCAATGGACCCACACTTGTAACAGTCGCATGCAAAAAACTACACGGAATCCCTTTTTTCGCTCTTACTGCCAACTACGCAATTTCTCCGATTGTATGCAAATCCTCGGTGCAAACAAAGAATGAAAAAGCACCGAGAACGCAGACGTCCGCACACCACCTGCGAGCTCCGTCTGAGCTTCGGCAAAGTACCAGTGAGAGCGACCGTTACGTACGGCGCAATCCGAACGAGAGCCGCACCGTAAACAATCTCACAGGATATTATTCCTAGATCTCATCTCTTTACATATCGACCGCCACCATCTTGTCGAGCACGCTTTTATTAGCCATCTTCACTAGTGAATTATTCAGCAGGTTTTCTATTAAGCACTTAGGCAGAAGAATAATGCATCTAGTAGATTTTCATAGTGCCAGGGACGGTCGGGTCGCCGCATAAACACACAGGGAAGTCGCTGAGGCCCCGATTTGCATCGCCTTGGCCCGAATGGCATTTGGCCTGAGAAGAAATACAATCGAGTGCATTTGAATGCGACCTAAAAGTCCATTTAAAAATCAACTCTGACCTTAATTGATCACTTTAGCTTTTGACACATTAAAAAATGCGACGCCTCAAATGGAGATTACCAACAAAATAACGGTTTACTGAGAAAACGAACAACTGCATAATGACAAACACATTCCACACTTGATAACAGCAATGATTTTATCACGGGTGACGCCAATATTGGCGCCACGGAATTCTAGAAATTTTATTCACATGTAGGTAACGTCGCGTCGATAAGGCGTTTGAAGTGACTGTTACAAAATGATGGATAGAAACGATAAAAATCGATGCCGCAATTTTATCAATAATAATATTCTGCATAGGGATTAAAGTAAACAATAATTTGTTGTCAAGGAAATAAAGTCTAACAATTTACAAGGATTATTGTATGTGTACTTTATTGTGTTGTGTGAGAGGTGATATTGGCGTTGTGGGGCCCGCGAGGCCAGGTTGGGTCCGCGGCAGGTTTAACGGCCGGCCGCCCGCCTGTCTGGCCGTTAACCCGGGGGGCCTCGGCGCGCGGGGCGACCGAAGTTCGCGCGCGAAAACAACGCGCCCGCGCCGTTATCGCACGATACCTACCTTCGTTCGCGCACGATAGCGTCTCGTGTATCGCTGATAATGTAAACAGAGAATTATTACATTCGCGACGATAGTTACAGCGGACGGAATGCAACTAACTAACCCCTTTTGCATTTTATCAGGTTTAATTTGAATAATTAGTCCAGCAATATTGCATAATTATTACGTAAAATATGTAACTATTTCATTTAATTCAAGCATATTATGGAAAGACGAATGGCGGGACATATATTTAAAGATATTACAAAGGCAAAGCAGGTAACCTAACATTTGAGCAGCAGAAATTAACCATCTTTCTATATTTTCCCCTAATCCTACAAAAAAAACTAATAACAGGCAAGAAATAAGTTAGTTAATAAACAGTAAGTATCACTAAAATGACTGGCTAATAATCACGACAGCGAAATACGAATTTGTGATAATAATTTATACTCAGACTATGTTTTGAAAAATAAATACTATAGTTAAAGTCAGATCCTCCAGTCTCGCACTCCAGCAGCGACAAAATTCAAAGAAAAAAAAGTACATGTGATAAAATATATGTTAAAATAATAATAGTAGGTACGTGGTTATAATAAAGTACGTCATAAGTAACGTAATATTTAGATTTAAGTAAAATGTTACGCATGGCAAAAAAGTTCTAGAATGAAGATTTCAGTACAACAATCATTACGTCACTCTGGAAATATACAAGGGGAGGGAGGAGAGGCCAATAGTTTGCAGTTGACGTGTTGCTGCTAATGACGATGTTGGAAAATATCTTGTTGTTACTAGAAATCTGATTTAATCAGTAGGTAAGTAGACTATACCATACGATTTATGACCTATTTTCAAGTCTTATGTGAATGGAATATGGTCCAAAACCTATGAAAAATTGCAACACGTGGGACGTATAAAGGGTTAAGTTAATTATTTATCTACTTAACTCCGTCACATTTTAATAAGTTGGCAATTGTTTAATTGCTAATGTTATAAATGTTATTAAGCTGAAGTGCTAGTGGGCTGGCCGCTTATGGCGTAGTACCAATAACCGTTGGCGTAAGCGGGTTCTTGGGTGGAGACTGCCTCTTGCAAACCTAGTGTAGGAGGCCCTCGCCAGGTGGAGCAATGACCTGCAGAAGGCTGCTGGCAAGTATGAGTCAAACTGAAGTAAGGGCAAGTGTGCTTCCGGTTTTGTTTGTTCTTAATTAGTGAACGCCTTTTCTGCTAAAAGATTAACCCCGTCATAACATAAAAAAGTGAATATAGTGCAGCAGCATTCGTTTACCGATTGAAGTATCCTAACCTGTGACCTAGTCGCCAATAAAGTGATAAATCTTAACAGTAGTCAAAGTTTTGTTTTTATGAATAAGTGGGGGCATCTTACTAATTAATTACGTTTTAACTGAATTAAGAAAAAAATGAAATAAAATAAAACATCCCATGTCAATAAATGATGACTCAATTTCAGGCAATGAACTGATAAATGAACCTTTCTAAAGCTCATTTGCTAATTTCGAGTATTATTATTTTCATTGGCAGGTTTTGTCGCCATTAAATACCTGGCACCTCTCCTTAATTTGCCCGTCAAACAACTTAAGACAAACCGTAGCCAATGAAATTATTAATTAGCTTCCGTTTGAACGCCCTCCAGGGTTTTACTTTTTCTGTTCTAATTGTGGTGTAGGATTTCGGTTGTTCTCAATTTGGGTCAGTAAGAAGTTTTATTTTTTCATTTTCTGTGTGTCCAAGGTTTAAAATCAGTTAAGCCATTCAAGAGCATATTCCTGATGCATCAGCTCGATTGTCATGGTTTCTGCAAGTATTTACTAAGCTTCCCGAAAATAGTCGGTTCCTACATCTGATCTCATATTTGCCTAAGGAATAGTATCTGACGATCAATAAATATCAACCTTTAACTTCAGTCTAGGCTATTCTGAAACAACAATATTGTTCAGTTGTTCCTAATATTTTTATTTAACCAGTCAGTCTTGAACCTACACTTGAGTTTGAATCAAGCTTTGAGCGTTATTTAAGACCAGGCCTGAGTCACAGACAATAACAGCCAGTACGTTTCTTTTCCGCAATGTCCGCAGCGTGACGTCACACGTCTCAGCATCAACCCGAGATGAAATTGCTTTGTTCAGACAGACCCGCGAGTGGTCTAGTTACCGAGACCGCGGCTAGGTGTGCAAAAAGCTCCGGTCAACGACGCGGGGCCCGGCGGGGATGCGAACCACCGAATCAGACATTAATCTCGCCAACGTTAATTCTTAACAATCGGCAGATTACGGGTATTCCAAACGGTCGATAGATTGAGTGCCGACGGAGCTATTATTCAATCAATTATATTTTACACATACATTCATAATAATTGGCGTTCATAAACCCTAATAAACTCCTAGCAATTTTCGGACAGTCAGAAGACAAATTTAGAAGGGAAGGTAAAGTAAAAAGAGCGTTCGAGTGATGCTCAAAAACATTAGAGAAATGTCAGTACTTAAGTAGGTGCCCAAGCAGCAACCAAGCGTAATGAACACCTAAAAAGCAGCCAATATAGCTCTTAACGCTGTTTAACTGCTGTATAAGAACGTTGAAAAGATATTGTAGTGTTATAATGTCGGTTTAGGAGTAAATATTCAGCTCTAACAGTATTAAGTCTGTATTAAGGGGTCAAAGTACGCTTAAAGTTCTATTTCAGTGTGTGAAAACTGTCATTTACAGGTTTAAGTTTCCTGTAACGCTTTAATCCTAATTTTAGTTTTAATGCTGTACAACAGCTGTATTTTGCATACCGTCACTTACTTAATACAGCTTAGAGCTGTATTATGGTGGTCCTCAAATCTTATATCTGTATTATGAAGTAGGCAAACTCTCTTCTACAGCTTCTTTTTATGGTGTAATAGTACACCCTTTTACAGACTATGGCTGTATAATTACTGTCTTTGAGAGTAATAAACAGCAATGAACACAAATGACGCCTATAGTACAGCCTTAATCTGTATAAGTGACAGAGTCGCCATTTTGAATTATTGTGCATTTGTATGCTATATTTTGTGATTGTTTTGTAAATATGTGGCAAAAGCAAAAAAGACTTGGTACTATTAGAAGGAAGATTAAACAGGAATATTTAAATATTACTAATTATCAACTAAATATTGCAACAGATTAGATCACCTACAGTCAAGTGTCAAAACCGTCGACATCTAATGAAAGAGGTTCCGTAGAAAATATTGTGAATGATCATAGTTATATCGCTAGTTAATAAACTACATAATTATGTTGAGCCCGTTTATTTGTGTTAAATAAAAAAAAAATCACAGATGTAACTTTTTAGCTTTAACTTTTGCAGTTGATGACGACATTTCATCATGCAGCAGTTCAATTGACGGTGAAAGTGAATATGAAGAAAAAATATTATTTCGCCAACAAATACAGAATTGCGCCAGGGAAAGAAACATAAGTAGGATCGAATGATACTTCATTTAATGAGGTTTTTTATACAATTTTAAAATTAGAATGAAATGCTACTTTTCTTGAAAAAAATACAATTTAAAGTTAGTTGATGAGCAAAATTGAGACAGATATATGGGCGTATCGTATTGTGAATCTGGGCTTTTGTGGGCTTCCCCACAAGAAGCGACAAGGGGTATTTCCACGTCACGCCCAAGAGTGGGCTATTTTAGTCCACGCGTGGGTTTGTGTGGTCTACACCAGAAGTGACATTAGATAAGTTACACGTCACGCCCGAGAATCTTCCATCTTAGTTCACGCGTGGGCTTGTGTGGACTTCACCGGAAGTGAGATCAGATAAGTTTCACATCACGCATGACAGTGGGCTATCTAAGTTCACGCGTGGGCTTGTATGGGCTTCACCAGAAGTGACATTACATGAGTTCCTCGTCACGCCCAAGAGTCGGCCATCATAGTCCACACGTGGGCTTGAGTGGACTTCACCAGAAACGACTAAGTTCCACGTCGCGCCCGATTACTAGTTGCATTAGATTGATGGTCATAATAATTGCAGATTTTGTTTTGAAATGTTGCGCATCTCTAGTTGCAGGCGTCCAGTTTGGCCATTTCTAAATGCTATTTGTTTCCCATAAACTGGTTACAATGGAAAGTGAACTTTTCCCTTTCTCCATTGTCTCCACAATCTCGAACGTCATTTTTCCTGAAAAATAAATAAAAATGTAAGTGCTATTAGTTTTTACCAAAGGGGTTAATTTTTCAATTTTAAAATACCTATTTTTCGAAGACGTGATATGATCTCACAGTGCATTTGAGTTTTTTACTTAATATTACGTATCCCTAAAAAGAGTTACAGGTTATGTTTGAAACACTGCTATGCAGCATTAACAGTAAATTTATTCGTTTATACAGCCCATTAACAGCTAAAAGCTGCATACAAGTATACATTACTTACATAGTACAGCTATTGGTGCTATACAACCATTAAAATAGAATTCAGGCTGCTTAGCAAATTGTCGCCATTTTATCAATTACAAATCAAAGATTACGAACATGAGTACATAAAAACTAGACTAATGATTTTATATTAATCAATATTTTCAGTTTGTACAATAACTTACTATGCACCAATGAGGATCTACGTCCATTAATTCAAACATTTTTAACTTCTAACCTATAAAAAATATATTTACTTACCTTATTTAATATCTCTTCCTTAGTTATTTAGCTGGCGCGTTTATTTTTAATCACAAAACATATACATCTTCACAATAAATTCACTTTTGCACGATAATGAACTGTATCCTGCGCCTATCGAAACTCCATGCAAATCTTTTATCACAATAAGCATTTAAATAAATGTCACTTTGATCAACACTGTTAAATATAAACGCCATCTTTAAAATATCGTCTTCATTTCGTTATATTCTTTTGCAACTCTGTTCAACAGACTTTTTACACCGTAAAACTTGACAAGTGAGTTACAATGTAGTAATTGGAGTGTATTAGTTTCGTCGTACACCATAGTACAGCCGCAAAACAGCTAATATGCAGCCTATTTTATGCTTATACAGCTACTGTACAGCTTATATACAGCAACAGGCTGTATAATTTGTGCCCATTTCGGAGGTATAAGGGCTGTATAAGCGCTTATACAGCCTTTATGCAGCCAAGAAATACAGCCTTAGGAGTAAAACCGAACTTTAATACAGCTGTTATACAGCTTGTGATGCTGCTTGGGTGATAGATTCTTGCAGTCATTTGCCCAATCAGCATTACAAATTGAGCATTTGTTAACAAACAGTAGAAAAAGCTTGAGACAACAAACTGTGATTGACACTAAATCAAATCACATTTGTGTAGTAAACGCACCTGACATAGATTACTTAAAAAAGAAAGATGAAGTTAAAGTAGTTACAGAGCTAGCTACCGATTTTCATCAGTGTTCGTACACAGCAGATAACAAGTACCTGCCTACGTAAGTACTTCTGAACAGGAAGTTAAAGGGCAACGAACACACGAACGCGAAGGCCACGTATTACTAGCCGGTTAATTTTAAATAAAAGATAAGACACAACACTTTACTTTGAAATAGCTTATTGTATTATCTGTTTAAAAACATTTTAATTATAATTATCGGTAAAAAGTTATATCAATGCATAGGTAGTTTAGGTTAGAAATATTCTAAATACACAATGACAAAATTCCTCCAACTCAAACCCATTTCCATTTTGAAATAGTATTGAAAGTATGTACCTCTAAACAATCTACATACCGTTAAATGAACGAATGTCTGTGACGTTACTTTCCATACTCATTCAATTATTAAAATAACAGCACCGTTGGACGTGCAAAAACCTTCACAGCCGGTCGATGAACCAAGAGGCACTTTAGGGCTGACTCGTCACACTCCGACAACTGCGTGACTCATAAAAAAATGTTTTTATTCTCCTTCCAAACTGTTGATAGGCGGAAACCACTACAAATAATACGCTATTATAATGCTCAGCTTGTGGAACTTTTATCATTTCAATAATTTTCTAATTAAAACAACAATAGAGTGAAATTTCCAAGTAAGTATATCGTATTATCTCTATGTTTGAATTGCTAGCTCAATAATAGGTACAAAGGGGTCTTGTGTCTACAACAAAGTACGCTTATGATCTGTAAGCGCGACTTCTTCCAATTAAAATGCAAATTATTGTGCGCAATGAAATCGTGGCGGCCACAGGAATAATGGTTTCGAGTCACTACTCGGCGGAGAAATCTTAACAATTTGCATAGGGTACCAGTAGGGCCAGGTCTGCCCACGCATTCTCCCTGGGTGTTTAACCAAGCGCCCTGAACAAATGATATCTAATATTTTAATAACTAACTCTCTTGTTAGGTTTCAAGTTGAATTACTCCGCTTTCCCAAGTTTCCGATGGCGATTTCCGAGAGCTCGACTTGCTAAATGTTCGAGATTTCACTCGCAAAGCGCACCAACATTTGGTGGGGCACAATGAATTGCTGTTCCGCATTCCGATGTAAAATTCATTCACAAGTCGAAACGAAGTCGTCTAGACAGTGTGTCGGTGAAAGGTGACCATTCACCGGTCGGAGTGAGGCGGCAAGACTTCACTCGCAGACATGGGATAACTGGTTGACTGTGAGACACCAACCGTTAACAGCGTAGTAGACATGCTATTTCGATCGCCAATTAAGCCTCTAGCGCATTTCAAGCCGTTGACATTGCGAAAAGCTTTCCCTATACAATTACCTAGAAACTGATAAAATTTCGTCAAAAATAAGTTTTGTGCAGCAGAAAATAAATAGTAGCGCGATTAATCGTGAATATCCGAAAGACGATAAAAGACAAGATTATTATATTCCGGTACAGATACAGTAAAACACTTTCCAAAGAGCATGATATTATCTACATAGCGCCGCGTCGGTGCACTAGCACTGGATTTAATGACAGAGCACAGTGAGGCCAGTATCCGCATAGCAACACAGAGCAACACAGCTTTCAGAGAGTGAATGAAAGTTGATCGCGCACGAAAAATGCGAGTCCGCCGATGGTTTCCGGCATGGACCGACCGCCGTAAATATTTGGCTCTCCGACCCCTCTCCCTGTGACCCACAGCCGCTGCCATGCAATTTTCATCGCCATTCCACAGGCTCCGAATTTTTAAAAACAACATTATAGCTCAGGGCACTTTTTTGTAACATTATGGCGAGGGGCGAATTTACTCCTTGCGCTAATTTATTCGAGTAAAATTTTGTTTCCTCAACCATACTGAAATAAATTAGCATGTTTTATTCCGAATATATGAATTTCAAAGAGGTGGTTAACAAAATTGTCAGAGATCTTTATCCTTATTCTCATGAGAAAAGGTGATATAGATGTCAGTTCTTTGGTAAGAAGTTGGCCATTCATTCTGTTGTATAAATAAGATTAAAGTCGTCGCAAAGTTGACAATGAAAAACTAACTTAATTAGCTTCAGTTGAAACGACGTGTAAATAAAGACGGAGACTGCCCGGATTCCCCGGAAACTGGGTATTAAGAGCACTATCTTTGTGTTATTTAGAACTGGCAAATGCAACGATTCCCTTGTGCTGCCAAAAGCGTGGGAAGTGATACTCGGGCTTACCGGAAAATTGAATAAAAGAGTAGGTAACGAGGTATATCAGCTTAACATTTCAACAAAACACTCGATAAACAGGCCACTTTGGTTAGCAACAGCCGTTTAGGTAGAGGATGTGAAAATAATGAAATACAATTTAAAACAATGAGAACCTACTTTTGATAAACGAATCTCGAGTTAATTTGTCAAAAAGGACGTTAAGAACCAACACTAAATACAATAGCAGGATAAACAAAATTGTGAACATAGTAGTTAGAATGTTACTGACCTTAATGCCTATTGATCTGACCCGTCTAAAAATATTGTTCGCCACTTAAACTCCTAACTGCCTATGAGGGTAAAGGAACAATTCATTGTTAACTTTCATAAACCGATTAACAATTGACAGCCAAATAAATGGTAAGAGTGCTTATTGTCAAATTTAGAGATCCAGTATTTAATTCAGTATTTATTTAATTAAATTAGACAAATATTGTTCAAGATGTTTTAGAATACACTCCAGGTTTGTGATTTTAACCAGTATTTGACAAGCGTGGCGTAGTCTTCTGCACTAGTGGGCAAGACTTATTTCAATAACTGAACTTTTCCCCAGCCGTGAGACTGCATGAGGCTAATTACCTACTTACAATTAAATTTAACGAGCAAAGTAATGCATCATAAGTAATTCATAATGCCCACGTAATTGTCAAATCACTGAGGCTGGGACATAAAAGCCGTATTACCTAATAAAAGCTTCAATGCAAGCAACCGAGGGTTGAACGTTGAATTAGGTTAAAGATTAGGGGGTCGTCACCGCCTGTTAAACAAGTTTAGGGACGAGCCTTATGAACTGATAATAATGCTCCTCGGTATAATCCACAAATTATGTCATTTTAAACAGTTTTCTTCACGTCCGTGTTTGTTTAACTTGTTAGTCGATATGTAAGCAGTTCACTCAATGAACAATCTGTTCGGAACTGACGTTGCTTTAGCTAGTATTGCTATAAAAACATACACAATATTTGATGTGGGATCAAGATTTCGTCTGAGAGATCGTTGCAAGTTTATTATGTGATTCGGCCAGAATTTATTTCAATGTTCATTTAGGAACATTATAAATTATTGAATACGGACAAGGATTTGAATACGCAAAGTTTGCAGCTAACAAAGTAGCGTCTGCCATATTGGAGCAAATTCAACAATAGAAGAGTAATATCACAGCTAGTGAGAACATAAAATAAGGTCAAAGGGCGGTGCGGTATATTCCACAGGTAGGTCACAGAGGGCTGTGTGCATTCAACAATTTACCCAGAGGGACATGTGAGTGAACCCATCGGACGTAAGGGAGGTGATAGGCGGAAAATTATATTGTGTCCAATGGATCAAGGGCTGCGTAACGCGTGCTTTGGTTGCTCTGAATGGCGTTGGTCACTTCAAAAGGAAGTTAGTGGTGTGATCGGTCTTACGTGTCCGATTGGATTATAGTGCGCGTCAAATAACTTGAACCAGATTTAACCCGGGTTTTAGGTGTGATAAGGTTTTTTTTTTCTTTGCTATTTTGATTTTATTTGTGCTAATTGGAGGCTAAATGGATGATCTATTCCTTTCTAATACCAAAAACTAATACCAATGGTATTTGTTTGCTATCGTAAATAATTTTCTGTTCCGAACGAATACCAAATTTTAAATATTTCAATGTAGTTTTGGTATTCGTCCGGAATAGAAGTTAATTACGATTACAAACAAATACCATTGGTATTACTTTTTGGTATTAGAAAGGAATAGATCAAATGGATCCCGATCGGAAGGAATAAAATAGATGATGCGCGTGGGAAGGGTTGATCGACGTATAATCCGTATTTTGGTAATAAATAAATTACCAGGTAATGCATTTTGTCAGAAGATATTTAGGTAGGTCTTTTGTTGTTTGTTAAATTCACATTTTTTTTAAATATTAGTTTGGCAAACAATGATTTGACAAGTGATTACCTATTTATCAAATGTCAAATACATTGTAGCTATATGAGAAGCTATGTTATATCTTATTAGGTTAATTTAGATGCTTATAAACCACAAGTCATAATGATAAGACATTACTTTGAGATATCATATCACATCGCAACAGTTACATTGACATGCCCAGTGTGAAATATAAACTACTGATAACTTTATTGAATAATGTTTATTTAGACAATCCTAAAAACACGCATATAGTAACAGCGAAATTTAAGCATTGCAGGTATTTTAAATTTAAATGATTAATGAGCAGTAAGAACACTTGTTTTCAATTGAGTACTTACAAAAATAGATAAGTCCCCAAGGTTACATCAGATCGATTTTATTGTGGCCAACATCTCTTCAGAGATCACTAACTGGATCCTCATCATCATTTGAATATTTCAGAGAGTTATGTTCCTGACATTTAAAAGGGGCAAACTCACTGAAACTTCCTGAGTGCTATTTCTAGCACCAGGATCCCAAGATGGCCCCCCCATTAGTTCTCGCCTTGGCGTGGCGAGGGGGCTTAGTACCGGTGGTAGGGTCTAACCGCGGAGAAGCCAAGAGTACTCAGGCGTGGCAAAGTGGTGGACTTGGGTCACCCACCCGCTATATATATACCGACCGTATGGGCGGCAGGTGGGTTTGCGGGCCAGTGGGGCCTACAAGCGCCTTGAGGCGCGTGGGGGGCGCCGCGGCGCACAATCGGTTCGTGGGGGCCAGTGATCCAAGGCTGATCCTCCCGTGTACTGTCGGTTACGGCAGCGGAGGATCCAGCTACGCCGCCAAAGTGCCATGATTGAAGTGGGGTATTAGTCGGAAGGAGTCCGACAGAACCTCGTCATAACCCCGGGCAGAGAGGTTACCCAGAGGATTTCCTGGAGGAGGCTGTACAAAGCATCATTTTCACTACAACAGAATCTACAGGTTGATGATCTAACAATTCAACTCTTCTGTTATACCTTATGGGGCTTGGAGCTGAAAAATGCTACTAGAGATGATTCTTTCCTAGCACTTGATGATGAGTCTGAGATGAGATGAGACCTAATCTTGGGGTCATATGGACTAAAGTTGCAGAGAAGAGGGCAGAGCACAGTGGAGAGAAAGAGAAATGCCGAACAATGTAGCCAATTTAAAAAATGAACTGCTAATTTCAGGTGGTGTTAACAGCAATACTGACATGTTGGAAGGAAAATAAAAATCTATTATATATTTAAGTTATTGTTGTGTTTAATGATGTGTAATACTTATTCAACATCAATAAAACAAATAAGTTATAATACAATAATAATAAGTGCAGAATACTTGCTGCTGCTTACACATGCTGCTGAATTATGAGCACTTACTTGCATGCAAAGATGTTTGTTATTATTACAGTGTATATTTATTTTTATTAACACTTATTTATAGATGTTGGTCATAAGTAGGGAGTGCAAAAAGTTAGTACTTGCGGTGGTATTTAACATTGCAAATCAGAAAACAACTGCTAGTTTTACAGGGCTAAAAGCAAAGGTAAAAAATTACTACTTGATACTATCAACTATGTAACAACACTCAAACCTACGCTAATATTATAGGGAAAAATGGACCACCTACATCCTATATTCAAGTTCCTTCAAGTTTTACCTCTCATTTCAACTGAGCCTGTACAATTTATGTTTTTATTTAGTGTCAAGTAAGGTTTGAAATACATGGTGGACCTGTGTTTCTCCAACTCTTAAAACTAAATGCCCAACAGATCATATCATGTTGCAGATATTTAAAAGATGTGTGAAATCTAAGTGAATGATGTGATGTAGCTGGACTGCTTTAAATTTTGTTTCAAAATTAAGAAATACTCACCGCTTTGTAGAATATTCTAAAGTGATACAATTGAAATACAGTTGCAACTACCTGTTTGTTGCCAAAGTGTTGTCTACAGCTTCAAATTATCAAATGAAGTTATACGATGGAACATGCAACTTACATTTATTTTTGGCATTCTCGTCCATGAGCATGTTGAAGTGGTGGTGGCGGTTCCACGCTGCCATTTTGCCTTCGTGCGGAGCCCCGAGAAGCACCAGGGCCGCCCCGGCGGGCCCAACTCCGTCTAGGGGCTCCAGTGTCCTTACACTATAAATTTGTCACACACTCATAACCCAACTAGCATAACCAACACACTTGGGATCAAAGGGCCGTCGCCTCCGATGGCGGTGTCATCGGCGCCGCGCGCACATGCCTGGTACACTTCTCTACACGCACTTAGCACTCCCGGTAAACACGACCACCGTGCGGTGAATCACCTCAAGACGCGCGCTCCGCACTGCACGAGTGCAGTCGGACTGTGCCGTACCCGAGCGCCCGCGGATCGCAACCGACTGACACCCAAACACGTACCGTCACGTGTGCGCTGCACCGATCTACGACACCAACACTATCCCGCACAAAATAATGCACCAGAAATCACCGTTTAATACCCTGATGCGTAATCAAGCGCTGGAATGCGACAGCCGCGAGCGACGCACGACGCGATTTCCCTCCGTTCGATCGGATCCTAACGGGCCCTGATCGAACTCGCGAACAAAATAATAACAAATGTGCATGAGATGCTCGCCGTATTATGTGCACGTGGGTTGCGTCACAGCCAGATGCAATTTGTCAAGAAATCACTGCGTTAGTTGCAAATGTCTCAAAAACGCAACTGAATTCCTAGGAATATAGACAGCAGCAAGCTAGAAGCGATTCTAAAATAGTTAAATTTCGAATTACACTGTCGCACACAGAGGTAGCAAAATGATCGATTGATCACAAGTTTTACTAGATTAATTACAACACCATCAACTACACTATTTGTAAACAAAACACAGCCCGTAATGCATTCAGAAAATAACAGTTTTGAAACAGTAAACGCGAACGCGTTGATCAAGCGCGACAAATAGGACAAAACATGGCAGACTCGAAGCACACGATTGTCTGTGATCGTTTTATTTTTAAATGCCGAGGTTTCTTCAACGTTCCGTTCCAGCCCTAGACTTGTGTTTCGATTGGTAAGTATATCTTTAAAAATTAAAATGAAGGCTGAAAACAGATTTTTACGAAAGAATACTATGTCTGGTATATCTCTGATTTTAATCACACTTTGGGATCTTTGAGATCAATTGAATAATGTTTTGGTAAATAAAAATATCCGTAAATAATCTGCGTAAACTGAATCTTTAGCATCAACCATAGACAAAGTTGAGCTTAAAAAATGGCGTTCTCTTTGGTGAGTGTTACCAGCAAATAGCAATTTGTAGGTTTTTAGTACAAATTGTTACAAAAGCTGAGTATTACAAGGAAGTTTCATTAACGAGTCGGTACAGCACATGCATATAGATCAGATACAGCTAAACAACCAAATGCTTGTTTGGCTAGATTTAGACAATTTGAAAGTACTTAGTAACAAGTCGGATGTATTTGAAAAAAGTTCTACCCACATTATATTGGATTCGAACAAAACGGGAGTGTGCCTTGTTCCATTCTATTTTCCGATATTTAAGCTGCGTCATGATCACATAGTGTCATGATATCTTGTGGGTGGGGCGTTATTGGCAGACGTTGCTGTTCGGTAAAAAATGTTTTATAATCTTTTATTACGTTTGCCGGTTTCGTTTATGTTTATGATCTTTATAAGTAACGTTTTTTACGATATTTAACACGTTCATTTGAATAACCAGACCTGTCTGAACGTCCAAACTTCTTATACACACATGACGCACTTAGTCTTATCACGACCATAGAAAATTATATTTTTTAAGCACAACGGCTATTAACGTAAAATCCTTAGGTAACTATGTCATTGTACCGCATCGTGTCAAATTTTCAAAGTTCTAGCGCCACTTACAGTCGTCTTTTTTAAACACTAAACATAGGTAACACGCACGTTGACAAGGCACTGCTCACATATGAACATCGCCATGAAATGTAATTTTTGGTTAGAGAAGCCACACTGTCGCTCTTGCCACAAATTAAAAGAAAATGTACCTAAAAAGCTACAGACAGAAGTCATTCACTCTTACAACTTATTTGACATTACTAAAAAAAAACTAGATATAAATCCTTCTCTTTTAATTTGCCAGGCACAAAAACTGTCGAGTCAAATTAGTAAGGGTTGGTTGAGTGTGATGACTGAAAAAGATTCCAATCTGGAATTCATTCACTGTTACGTAGTAGAGAGGACTACTAGTAGCTTTGATTATTTTTTTGCTGCCAAAACAGGCAGTCTCCACCCGTAAAAAGCCACAACACGGCCATTCTGATATTATTAAAGATTATCAATTTCGTTGTTAGAATAGACGGTGAAAGTACTTGTCACAGGTCTTTTTAAATAAAGTTATTTTTCGGCGTCCACCAAGACGGCGGAAGTACCTGGTTACTCCAGGCGCTTTTGTAATGTCCCCCCTTTGCTGGGGGGGTCGGTTAGAGGGGGGCCTGTTAGGGCTAGCACTGGCAGCAGAGCAATGCGATAAATCTATTGTGGATCCAGCTTGGCCGCCGAAATGCTGCAGTTGAGTGCCGTGATTGAAAACAAAATATTCCAAACAAGAGTGATCTATGTGATTGGAGTAGATACATTTTGAAAGAAACTAAAAAAAATACACAACTAGAGTTTTGAATTTCGCAGAACAAATATTTTTAAAATAGAAAAAAAAATAGAATTCGCAGAAAAATAGTCATCTTCTACCTAAAAAAGTTTTTTGGAGCACTGTCGCTGGGCCACCCTGCATTTATTTAAACTAAATACAGGTAACAATTGCAACTAGCTTCGGAACGACTTGATTACTGGTATTTATCGTGTGTTTTAGGAGGAGTTAGCGCCTTGGCATTTTCAGATCTAGCTGATTATTAATCAGTTTAATTTTATTTTTGTGGGTCCGTACTTTTTTGGTGGAACTCAGCTTAGTAGTTTTTATGACCAATTCCTGGTATTATTCTTGTTTATGGTCGAAATTCTCTTGTATGCGTTATCTGTGGATCAAATGTGGCGTTTGACGTCTTCTTTGACGCGTTTGTTACTCGGGTGATTTGTCGTAGTTTCCGTCCCGATCATTTTCTGAGCAATTTGTGACAATTTTTAGTAGTTATTCGCAGAAGTAGAGAGTACTTTATCTTTAATACTTCGCAGTTGATATCTGTGTACTTTATCGTCCGTCATCAAGATATCTCGGTGCGCTATTTCTTTTGTCAAGGAAGCAATAAACCCTCGCAAGTTCTGACGTGTGTGGAAAACCAATTTCCTCCTTTTAACCTTGTCGTAATTCTGATTTGTTTTAGTGGAAACCTTCGAGCGAAACGTAAACAAATATATAAATATGCCCAAACGTGGAGGTGGAAGACCAAGAAACTGGAAAGACAATGACCATTTTGGTAAGTTTATGAGAAACAACATGTCAATTTTTAATGCCATGTGATGCAACATCAACAGATGAATGATAAAGCGCTGTTTTTTATGCTTTTCGTAAAATTAGATCACTGATGTCGAGTTAACCTAATCCATTCCTTTTTTTGTTCAGAACATGATGACAGAGGACATGCAAACCACATTAGACGGGTTAGTTTCAAACCTGGTACAAACAACAAGGGAAAAAATAAATTCCGTAACTGGAACGATGCTAAAATTATGTTGGATGATGACATTGACATGGGAGCCCAGGCTGGTGGACCTGGAGGCCCTAACAGGAAAGGCGGCCCATTCAGAGGCCGTGGAGGAGGCCGCCGTATGATTTCACCTGCCCCTCATGGAGGGAGAATAGCTAAGAAATTCATCCCTGGCTTATTGCCTTGGTATCAAATCATAATACCATATGGTGCTAAACATGAAAAAGATGTAGTTTTGAGAACACTCCTGAGCTTTTTGTCTCCTGATATATTCATTCCTCATTACTACAAAATCAATGGTAACGCTGCGGTATTCTACGTTGATGATGTCAAGATTGCTGAAAAACTATTCCACACAGACAGAAAGATCACTATGCCAGATGGTTTCAAGTTGCTTGTGATTGTACGCAATGCTGTTCCAAATGTGACTATTGACGTTGAAATGAAAGAGAAGATGAAGTTGGCAATGGCAAAAAAATACAACCCTAGTACCAAAGCTTTGGACTTGACTAAATTCCATGCAAACCCAGGTAATTTGACACAAAATGTTTTTTAAATTTTGGAAGATTTAATTCATTTATTAATATCTATACAGGGCGAGTTTTTCAAGTGGCTGTGGTGATATCCATCTGGCTTGATCCCGGCTGAAAAAAAGGTCCCAAAAAATCAGAGTATGCAGGTTTAGTTTTTGTCTTAGATTAGCATTTGGCCTACTATGCCCACTTGAAAAACTCTCCCTATATCTGTGTTTACATTTTTGTTTAGAATATAAAACTTTTAGTTTTGCTTTGCACATGCTTTTATCAATATAGTTGATATAAAAGTGCTTGCTTAGGACTTTCACAGGAAATTATAATGATGATTTTGATGATAATTATATTTTACCTTTTCAGAACTGGCAGACATATTCTGTGCCTTATTCCGTCCAATGATAATGCTGGCCGCCATCGACATCATCGCAGAGAACATTCCCGACCTAGAGGCTCTCAATTTAAACGACAACAAGCTTCATGGCATCGAACATCTCAAGATACTGTCTACAAAATTCAAGAACTTGAAAATATTGTACATGGGAGATAACAGGGTAAGATTAAGTATGCCATGTTTAAAAATTGCTAGCAGAGTTAACAATAGTCACCATCCATCTCTTATATTTCATCACCTATGCAGTTGTCTTGATAATTATTTCCCTGATTTAGAAGATGTTATAAATGTTCAACATATCCAATATTTCTTTAATTTTCAGATACCATTCATCAGATCTCTAGAGCCCCTCAAGTCTCTCAACCTGGTTGAGCTTTACCTCAAAGGCAACCCATTGGTGAACAGGTTTATAGATCACGAACTGTATGTCAGGTAAAGTTTACTTGTGCAGGCTCTGCTGAAGAAGCTGTGTCGACAGCCAGAGCTGTATTCGGTCTTTTATCTGCTCCGTGAAAGGCAAAACTGTGCCGTGGCTCATAGCCCTAATGATAATTTTTGCTCCTTGTGCCCGAGCACTGGTATGATCACACTAGCACATTCCCAAACAATGGATTTTCAATTGTGACATTCAATGGACAAGGAACATGCTAGTAATGGCACTGGTAACAGCCTGAATCCTTAATTGTCAGTTGTTGATTGATCTGCTGATTAGAAACTTAATATCTAAATGCAAGCTTGCTTACAATTTGATCCTAAAGGAGGGCTGGCAATGTTAGCGAATCGAAGTTACATGATTGTGTGTTACATAGAAGACAGACATCAACTTATTATTTACCAATTATAAAGACTACTATTATTGACATGTACATTTCAGTATTGCTTGTCAATATTTATATCAGATATTGTGAATTTTCCATTTCACCTCTGTGTGTACTGTTTTAATAACATAAAGCAAATCTTTGGTTATTTAAATTTGCATTTGTTTATGGTTACATGCATCAAATGTTTGCCTTTCAAAGACTTGCTTCTATTTTTGAGTATTGTTGTTTTCAGAATCTCCACTTCTTCTACCTATTTCCACTAGGCTAGGAGTCAGTGGTGGATGTCAACATTACGAAACCGTACCCAGCACAATACATAGGCTATGACCACACTATGCAAACAGTTAACTGCCAACCAAGAAACCAGATTGCCATGTATTTTCAAATTTCCAATAATTCCATAAATGGAATAGGCACACCATAATTTTTTTTTGCTGCATAAAATACTATGTTTCCTTTTTAGTCTTTCTAACGGCAGAAACTAGTCTTAATTTTTAACATTTTAAGCGGTGACTGTTTGCCTAATGCGACCATGGCCTTAAAGCTTTGTATTGCATGAAGATATGATATTATCGTTTTTTTCATAAACAGATTTATGTGTAGGGGGATTTTAAGTAAAGGGTGGCGGACTCACGCAAATTTGACACACAGATTATGATTGGATATTGTCCTCTTTTTTATTCTAAATTGTTACACTCGTAAATGTTTCACACAAGATACAAGGTAGTCAGGAAAAAATCTAACTAAATCGTGATGTAATTTGTGTAGAAGTTTGTCACCTAATCTGTTTTTTATTTCGACATAATCTGTGTGTAAATAATGATAATCTGTGTCTTAAATGTGATTAATTGCCGTACTCAGAGACGTCAATTAACGTTAATGGTTAATTAGAGTCAAAATTTTACATCTGTTAAAAGTTCTTTATTCTATTTGTTATAAAGTCTCTTTTGAAGAATTGAATTTTGACCCTAATGAACCATTAACTTAATTGACGTCTCTGAGTGCAGCAGTAAGAGTAATAAAATATTTATTAAAAAGTACATTTAAGAAATATTGTTAAAGTGTCAATACTTATGCTTATGTGGTTTACTTCTTGGGTTACATCTTGACCACTACAATATTTCGTAAATGTGTTCAAACTTTATTATATTTTATATTCTTCATGTTTTGTAACCATTGATGCATCAGTGCTTAGTGAAATGTACTTGCAAATTGTTCTGTTCTGATCTTTAAAAAAACAGTTCTGAGTTATAAATCTCCCTTCTTGTGATCTTAGTAAATGAAATGGGATAAAATGAAATTAGTAATTTGATTGTTTTTTTAATTTTTTTAGTCAGGAAGGTTTAAGATGCCTTGAAAAGAAGAAAAGAAAATACTGTTAATTTATAATGTAATAATTACTGTTAATTAACTGTATTTTTTTTCTTCAACTTCGAAGTTTACAAGAGTAGAGATTTATGAGTTTGTTCCATTATAAACTGTATCAGAGCTAAAACAAAATATCCGTCTCCTCGCAACATTTTGCGCGCTATTCCGTCTACTAGTATGCGCGTAAAACAGACATTTGCTTGTGACATTTTCCAAAGCACTTCTAACTCTAATATTGTGCCGTCCTGTTTACAACCTTAGGATTACCCTCAACCAGGCCGTGCTTATGTAAATATTTTTTCATTGGTTTTACCCCTTATTCATAAAAACGAACGCAATGCTAAAGCATTGCTTAAGCAATTGACGTGTTATGTCACTTACTCGCAAATGGCGTCAGCAACAAGAATGAAAGAGACAAAGCGATTCAAAAGTTGTGTGCTGAAAAGCTGTTTAAGTTTTTATGAATAAGGGGGTAAATCAGTAAGGTTCAAACTACACATTATAATGTGTTCCTCGACCTGGTTAAGGTTACGTAAAAGCGTCACTGTGACGATCCAGTTGCACTGTTTTAGAGTTATGGTCTATTAATATTTTTTAAAATGCCTGTTTACCATGTACAGAGGCGCACACATCAACCTTTACATAGGGGCACCTTATGCGGCTGACATTAGACCCATTTTTCAATGGTTTTGTAAAGGTTGATGTGTGCGTCACTGTACTTCTACAATTATATACATTTATTTTGGTACAGTAGACCGATTCTATAAATTTTCTTTCTAGCTCTAGTTCATCATCAGAGAACTTACTACTTCTATCATTTTACACATAATATAATGTTACATCCCTTTCAAACATTGATATAAACAAAGATAGGAACATACGGCATCCTCGTACCAAAAGTGGCCCTATGGACCTGTTTGCGTGCACGTCATTTATACGTCTATGTAATGTGCCTGTTTTCGAATTCTTATTTCTTCGAAACTCAACGTATCTTCCTCTTTTTATTTAGGTCGATGCTTTCAAATGCCATTGTATTTCGTTAACACAACAGCTGTACAGAGATTGACAGTAGTAAATCTTCTGACTAATTTGAATTCGAGTTAGAAAGATTTTGCAGAATCTCTACTGTCACATAAGGCCCAATATAATGTCACCAATCACTTTTTAGACTCTAAAAGAGAGTGAACAAGTCACAGTTTCGCTTCTACACCAGTGCCGGATTGAGCCAGTGTGGAGCAAATGCTATGGATAGGCTTTTAGTTTGCCTGTGGTCGATGAAATTTGCACTTTATTGTTGAGAGTTTACGTCTCACTCTCCTTAAAGAGGAGGGTTGCCGTAGCGTTTCTTTCTACTTGGTTAATCGGGCACTGTACGTGTAGTGTATCCTGATGGTTGTATTGAAACTAACGCATTGTAAGTTCCAGAAAGACTTGCCATTTGTTGCCATTTTGTTTGTTGTCTCCAGCGATGTGCGGAAGAAGTTCCCAAAGCTGACCAAACTGGTAAGTTCATAGTGTTTATTTCTAGCAAGATTTACTGCGGTCAGTTTTTTTAAAACAAAATATGGCTCATATTTGGCTTGCCAATGATATTATAATAAAAAGTAAACGTGTTGCTTACTTTTGCTAAAAAAGTGGCATCCGAAATCAGGAATCATACCACCTGAGCAAAGCATCGACAGTTTGAGTTAACACTGCGCGACATGTATCTGTCTCGTTTGCGGACTAGTAAATATTGTACACAGGGTTTCACCGTTATAGGTACGTACGCCAGGGGACAATTTCAGACTTCGCGTCAGTACTGACATAATCTACGTCTTTTTTTATTGTAATATTGTGGCTTGCTCTATAGCTCTTACTTACCTTATTATCTCCACGTTACCAAGCCAAGTCTGACAGATATAATTTCGCCAGAAATGCTAGGTCCTCGATCTCCTGTTTTTCCGCCTCCTTCATTGGCCATCCATGCTGGGACCAAGGATTTTTCGTTGACACATACAAGATGCTTATCATTATAAATTTCTAGGACGGAGTGGACCTACCCCCAGCCATCGGTTTCGACGTTTCTGAAGACGTAGCCCTGCCGCCCCGCCAGCAATCGTTCCTCGTAGACCCGGCAGGGCAGGACTTAGTCAGAGAGTTCTTGACGCAATACTTCGCGATATACGACTCTGAGTCGCGACAACCATTGCTCGAGGCTTACCATGAGCAAGCGACAGTCACTATGGCCGCTAACTACTTGGTCAACGATAGTAGAAACATTGTTGCCAACAGGTTGGTTTATTCATTTTTCTTTGCTTTTCCTTTTTAGGGCAGATTTTTAAATGTTCGAATAAACTATATTTTATTATTGTTTTTAGCATTTTCCATGCAGTTTCTTTCTAAAGAAAACCAGAAAAAGACATTCGGTCATGTTGGCATCAGGCAGGACTTGAACCCGCATCTTTCGCAAGCCGGGCGACTGCACTACCAATCTCTTCTTCTTTTCCTTTAAATAGTCTGTTAATGGTCTCGGTAGCTTAATTGGTAGTGCAGTCGCCCGGCTTGCAAAAGATGCGGGTTCAAGTCCTGCCTGATGCCAACATGACCAAATGTCTTTTTCTGGTTTTCTTTCGAATAAACTGTTTCAGACAAATGAATATCAACATCTAGCCATGTATATGTCGTTTATTATTACAAACTGTTGTTTTGAATCTGCAGAGTTGTATTTTTATTTTTTTGACTGGTACATTTCATTCAACTATTGAAAAATCTGCTCTTAGATAACAATCTTATCATGGTTTTTTGATTAAAAATAGTAAACAAAATGAGAAAAAATTAAGCCATTGAAGACAGCCTTGTGACATTAATTAAATATTTACATTCTATGTTAATTATAAACGAAACATTCTTATGACTCCTCTCCTCCTCCTCCTCCTGGTCAGGATATCAAGAGGAATACTAGTTGAAGTTTCCCCATAGATTCTCATAGTGGTTGGTAGTCGGTCCGTTTTTGACCAAACTTTATTCTCCAGGCTAACCTCGTACATACAAAGTAGCCGAAACCTGCTCAGGATAACAGAGAGAGAGTCCAGAAGACGGTACCTGAAGTCGGGAAGACTACAAGTGGTCTCCTTCTTGTCGGATCTGCCGAAGACCACACATGACCTCATGGGCTTTGCGGTTGACTTGCTCGTATTTACTGTAAGTATCAAATATATACTATCTAAATTCTATAAGTGTTTATAATTTATTCTTTAAGTGTTATATAATTTATTCTTGTGTTTATAATTTAATATTCTGTATTCTATTCTGTTGGGTAAAGTCGTATTGTAAGCTTGGAATCTAGAATCACCTTCCATTTGACAATACTTTTAATTTTAGTGTTATAAATGACTGAACAACATGAAGTTATAAATAATTTACACTAACTTCTCGTATTATTAATTTAAATGATGCATTCAAAAAATCAGGGAGGTATAATAAGTTATTAGTCTATAAACTAGTAAAGATTGTGGTATGGGGCGAGATTTGCTTGTTTTCATACAATCCTCTATCTAAAGGTTGTCTGAAAGAGACCGCTCCCTTGTACAATAAACAATATATCTATGGGCGATGTATTTATCTATATTATTAGAATATTATTTTGGTGCTAATATCTATAACACCTTTTCCAGCCTGCAATGATCGTTCTGACCATGAACGGTGTGTTCAAAGAGACGACCAGCGCGGGCAACCCAACGCGCTCCTTCCACCGAACGTTCGTCATCGTGCCCAACGCCAACGGAGGCTTCAGCATCATCAATGATATGCTGTTCATCACCAACACTACCCCAGAACAGGTAGGTTACTTTTGTAACGAAACAGGAACAAATTCATACGATAATCCGTCGATAAACTTCTTCAAACCGCAAGTTTGTCAAGGAGGCTTCAGCATCATCAATTTTATGCTGTTCTTGACCAACACAACCCAAGAACAGGTAGGTTACCTTTCGTAACAAAACAGGAACAAATTCATACAATGTTCTGACAAGTCTCAGGCCACCGCAAGTTTGTCAACGGAAGCTTCAGCATCCTCAATGATATGCTGTTCATCACCAACACAACCCCAGAACAGGTAGGTCGTCGTCGCAAAACAGGAATACTATACGATGATCCGTCGGTGCTCTTATCCAACCGTCAAACGTCGAATTAAATTAATTTGGTCACGAACACTACCCCAGAGCAGGAAGATTATTAAAGATAGTAATACCAGAAAAAAATAAATAAAAAAAAACATTTTGACGGCTGCCAGTGTCATTAGAAATTGAACTTTATGCAATGCTAAAAGGGTTCAAACAGGTAATTAATCGTATTTTTGATAAGATTGAAGGTCAATTACCAATGACACTTGCAACTGTCAAAATTTACTTCTTAGATTAGCGCGACTGTAGTATAAATTTGGGCGTTATAAAAAGGCGTACAGTTTGACTTCTCGTTACAGCTTTCTCCAATGGACAACTTTTTATTTTTATTTTTGTTTTTAGCATTTTCCATGCAGTATCTTTACTAAAGATCTGAAAACCTAAAAACTCTGGTTTTCAGATCTTTAGTAAAAACCTGAAAACCTTTAGTAAAGATCTGAAAACCTAAAAACTCTGGTTTTCTGGTTTTCAGATCTTTAGTAAGTAAACTTTTTTTTTTATTCATTTATTCTTTATTGCACAATGATAAACAAGTACAGTTGGCAATTTTAACCCATAAAGTACCTACCTAGTAACAAACCTTTATTTTGTTCATAGGAAGAGAAAGCGTTCTCAACCGGCGCTCCCGAGCCTGCCCCACCGGCCGCCATGCCGCCTCAAATGGCCGCCCCGATGGCCGGCATGGCGCCGATGGCCGGCATGGCCGCGCCGGCCGCCGGCGAGGAGGAAGCCAGGAAGATGATGCTCAATATGCTCGGACTACAGACCGGCATGAATGAGCACTGGAGCGTTAAGTAAGTGCATTTGTTTTATGGTTGTTTATCTAGACTAGCTGTTTCCAGGTTTGTTTTTGTGAGTAAGAACCCCTTTTCGTTCTCTCAAATAATGTGAGCATAAAAAACACATTCGCCTTTATTGTTTGTCTCAAAAAGGCCGTACAGTATTTACGACTTTGGAAAAGGAATTTGCCCAGAAAGCCCACATTTTGCCGAGCAACTTTTGAACCCAAGAGCGAGCTTTTCACCTAATCCAGGTTGCTCGATTTAGCCACAGTCAAAAGTCAATGACCATAAAATAGATGTCCAGGCCAAAATCTAATTTAGGCCCACACTAGACCCTTCAAGCTAGAGTGCGTAACTTCGTCAAGAAGCTCTCGATACTCACCAGTCACAAGTTTTTTTAAAGACGTAACAACGAGACATCGATCTTAAAAATAAACTGCCTACTTTGTATAAGATTGCAAGATCAATCATAACAGCAGTATCAGTAGTTTCAAATAGCCGCTTATTAGACAATTACCCGTCGTATCATGCATTCTTGTCACGGTCTGTCAGGACTCTGCAAACATGATCGAATTATTGGTTTATTGTTTACTGCCTATACAACATGATCATAGGATATTCGACAAGTTTTTGATAAATTATCTGAAAATGTCTTTAATATGGTCATAGGATATTCGTCTATTTTTTGTATTACTCACCTGAAAAATAATATCTAATTAATATTCCTCAATACACATTTTATCGCACCAAAAACTAAGTAAAAAAAAAAGTATTAAGTAAAACCCAATGGTCTTCAATACTTTTTCTACGGCGCTACGTAAGCGACTGGTCCAAAATGCTTGTCAACTTATTATGGCGAAAAAAGTGTCCAAAATCCTCATTGGTCAAAAAGTGAACGCATCAACTTAGGATTCGCCGTTAGCAAAGCATGAGTTTGACATATTTTAAATCTTACGATTAGTGCTAAGGGTTCTGAATTGGTGCTAACAATAGATTTTAATTGCGAAATTACTCTCTTTGCAGTTGCCTTCAAGAGACCGGTTGGGACCTACAAAGAGCGCTCTTCATTTTCAACCAGCTCAAATCTGAAGGCAAAATACCCCCCGAAGCGTTTGTCAAATGAGCTGAGAAGATCCTGAAAGGCTGGGCCTCTGTACATACTAATTAAGAAGAGAAGATATTTTTGTGAAAGAAAATGGACGAATCAACAGAATTGTTATGTTGTAAATGTTATTAGTGTACGTTTGTTATTTTAATTCTAGAATCAGCTAGTAATTATGTTCTTTCCTAACTTATGCTGATTTCATTTATGCTAGGGCTACGCTCTTTAAATAGCTAAATTTATAATTGAATTTTGCAGTGTGTAGCCTTACCATAAATCAATTACACCTCAATGAAATGATTGTTAGAAATTTAGATTTAATAATTCATGACTTTGTCATAAAGAGGGTGTTTTAAATGGTACATAATATTATGTACAAGATAATATTAGGCTATGTCGATACTTAAATTAATTTTTTTTTTGTGAGTAAAATCAAGGCTTATTTCTAAAATGAGTTGCAGAGATTTATCAAGACTACTAAAATCAATGTAAATTGGATACAGATCTCAATATTAGAAACATTGTCATATAAGTATGTAGTAAACAATTGAGTAATAATGGGTAAGAAAATTATAGCTTCATACTTATGCCCTTTATTCTGAACACAAATCCTAGTTTTATATAACTTTTGGGTCAATCTCCCTTAACGCTACTGAGGTTAATAATGCTTTATACTTATCCAACAACTTGAGATAACGAACGAATTAAAGCATGATTCTCCTCAATTGCCATTTATTTATTTATTACCATTTTTTTTAACATTGTAAGGTCTTTAATTGTACAATCGTCTTTTAAAACGCCACTTGAGGTTAAACATTTAACAACTAAAGAGACAAAAATTCTTCGTCACTTAAAGATTATTGTAATGACTCTCCTCGATTGGCGCTTTTATTTATTTGAGGGTTCAAATTATTAATTAAATTAAATTTAAGCTTCAATTGCTGTATACTTGTTAACTTGGTTTATCTCTCAGTTTCATTTCAGAAGTCGAGTGAGATAGTTAAAAAAAAGTCAATTTAGTTCTCTAATGTATAAAAAGTGTCAAAAAAAGCGCAACTTGTCCTAATTTAGAATTATTATTTCATTCGAAATATGCTTAGTTTGTAAGTTGAATCAATTCATTTCAATACCGAGTTATAATATAAAAAAGTGATACTTACATTGAAAAGAAAAAAAAAGAATTGTAAATATGAAAAAAAAAAGAAAAAAAATGTCAAGAATTTTAAACAAATGTTTCACTGTGCATAGGTTAGGGTATCGCTTGGGTTGTAACGGGTCACTGATCGGTGGTAAGGCAGAGTATCCCGGTATAGCAGCAATATTCAGTTGTTAGTTGTGCATTGCGCGGTCCGTACGGACGCCCTTGCGGGTCCATGGCGGGAGGCGGTCGGTGTTACTGCGAAACGGGACGGAACCCCCTAAGAAAGTTTTCTTCTGTGGGCTAGTCGCGTGGTGAAGAGTTGAGAAGCCATGGACTAAAACGAATACGTTATTCGCTGTTTTGTTGGAGGAGAACAGCCTGAACCGTGTGAGACCTCGTTTGGGGGGGCTTAGGGATACGCAGTAAGCATCAAGACTGTAAAATATTTACATGGAATAAATATTTTTTTGTTCAAAGAATGCTGACTTTTATTTTGTTATGGTCCCTTGCTTTTGTTCGGATGGCAGTCGGTCTTGGCTGACGTCGCTAGATGACAGTCGTTAAGCCTTGCCGGAACCCTAAGGGTGGCTTGATAACATCTGACAGAAAGGTTTATCACTAACGTTACACCCAGCCAACGTGTTGGATTGGAGTATGACACGACTTTATTGGTGCGCCCAGCAGTGGGACGTATATAGATAGACTTGAAGTTAACGAGCCCCGATTTGGGTAGAAAAAAAGTGTTATCGCCGACCACACCACCAATGTTAGACGATTAAAATAATCATAGTGCAACTGGCAAATATTAAATTTAATATCGCCGTATCTAGTAATGTACACAAATTAAATCATAAACTTTTCCTTGTTATGTAGTCAAACAGAGGAAAGTTAAATTTATTGTAGCTGAGGGAAAACAGAGATAAAATCGCATCGTACTTTATCTGCACGTGCCATTTCCTGTGCTTAGTTGTCTATTCTTCATTGATTTATTGTGGTAGTGTATTTAATAATAGTGAAATTAGGTACTATGAGTTAAAATAAAAGCTTTCGACTCGACTGATTCTTCAAGATGTTTTTAAAATATCATTGCACTAACAGGGTAAATAGCCATTCGTCAATACTCCAGCCCTATTTTGTATCGGCACCTAATTTATTTTTAATGCGAACAGAGGTATCTTAAAATTTATTGGCTATCACTATTCATTATTACGGGATTATCATTACAATCGGCGGAAAAATCGTCATGGAGTGGCACTTCGTCGTTCCGACGGTGGCGAGGTGGTATGGTTCTACCACTCTGCATCGCCGCCAGTGCTCCAGTGCTTGCCCCCGGCGCCACCCCTCTTCAATTGGGGGGGCCCGAAAGCGCCTGGTGTACACAAGTACTTCCATCGTCTTGGTGGAATGCGGGCCCGAGCACCCCTGCACTCTGACTCGCTGACTCTCACCCGCTTCGCTGGCTCTATCGAGCCCGCAACCACGACCTACCTAATGGTCAGTACCACTGCTGCATCCGGCGGTATGATCAGGGGATATCAGCCATGGATCACTGGCCCTCACCAGCCTCACCTGCGGCCTCCACTACACCACAAGGCGCCTGCAGGCCACCTCGCCCATCTGGGCCGGCAGTTGGTGGGCGACAAGTCCACCACACTGCCATGCCTGATTTATTTTGGCCTCCCGCTTATACAAGGCGAGAACTCATGGGGACCATGTTTTTAGCTAGCATAACCTCTCTAGCTAGTCTGTGGCTAGCATGCAGGTTTTCGAGACAGCATCTGTCTACTTTTAGATCGAAATTCTCAGTTCAACGGTTCACGTCTTGCTTTTATGTTTTGTTGATGATGATGTAAAATTAATATTTTGAAGCAAGATTATTTTTTTGAATTTCCACATACTACCCAAACTTGTATACTATTCATAATACAAATACATTAAGAATTTAATGCTAGTTTTATTAACGTACAGGTTTGATAGCTTTGTTTGCCAGTCCATCACGAGATGAAATGTTTAGACACTGATAACGGAAGCCTGTAAGACGAGCCTTATCAGTACGCCTAGAAACAGGTACACAGACGTCATTGTTATAAAACTCGACGATTTCAAAACCTTGTTGTCTCGAGAGTTACGGAGGTTGTTCTAGATTTGGAAGATTTTGCAGTAAACCTCATTACTTTGCGTTTCAAATCTCATTCTGGATGGAAAACATCATTAAAATCAAGGTAAATGATGAGACAATCAAACTTTCCCTCTGGCCACATAAAAAGAAAAAAGAAATATCCCTGGACATTATTCCACACAGCGCCATCTAGCCCCAAGTGGGCTAATTATAGTCCGTTTTTATGGGATACTAGACAACGGATAAACATAGATACTTAAATACTTTTTCTTTTGTAAATACATACTTTATATACATAGGAAACACCCAGACCAATACAAACAGACATGTTCATGCACACAAATGTTTGTACTGTGCGGGGATCGAACCCGCGACCTTTGGTGTAGTAGCCGACTTCTCAACAATTACACCAAGACGGTCGTCACATGTAGGTAGGTATACGAACAACAGAGAGACTTTTTCTCAGTCCGTATTCACAGTATTCTAAAAAGTTATCCGTTTTCCGTGCTTCGAAAGCACGTTATGGAGTTGGTCCCGGCTGGCTGATACAAGATGTCAGTGATTGAGCCTAGTTGGAGTTGGAGCCTTAGGGCGGCCTGATAACAACTCATAGTGGAGGTGAGGCCTCTGCCAGCCGTCATCTCATCCGAGTGCTAAAGTAGCAAACTGAGTTGTCATCATGAACCGCAATAGCAGAGCCAGCAACACGTAGTCTGCTTGCATTGTATTCTTAACGTCTTGAAAAGCGTCCTAATCTACGTTATGTCTATCGTCTTTCGCCAGTAAAGATGATTTTGACTCCTAAAATTATACAACCTCGGCGTATTTTCAAAAAAAAATAGCTGTGGAAAAACAAACAAACGAATCGCATCCGCTTGTGTTGAGACTTCGGCATTCGAAACTTAGTAGAAGACTCGCGCTAAGCCTATGTAAGTGGAAGAAGCGGGAGATGTACGTACAGACGTGCCCACATCAACCTACACAAAACCATTGCAAAATGGGTCTTACGTCAGCAGCATAAGGTGCCCCTATGGAAAGGTTGATGTGAGCGCCTCTGTATGTCAGGATCTTAGCTAGTGGAAAGATGTGGTTATCTGCCTACTTAGTACCTCGTGAGGAAAAAGCGTGATGGTATGTTATGTTTGAATGATCTACATACGACGTCAGAGCTCCAGTTTTCGAGATAACTCAGATTTTTAGGGTCGATAATTTCTTAACTACCTCCAGGTAGTTAACCCGTCTCCGACGGAGGTGAATTCCGTGAGCTGTTCAAATATAACCAACTACAATTCAGGTTAAATAACAAAGATAACTGTGTTGTTGTCGGTGGTGGAATTTTACACGCGTTAGGTAAGTAGGTACGTTGGCATCTAAGACCGACTTTCCAAGAATTGCAAATGGAATTCACAGGGCGAGTATGTATTCTAACTAGGAGAAGATTAATCACGATTGCGCTTAAGCCAGTTAAGGTTTTGTTTACAAAACTTTTGTGTACAGAGTCGGTCATCATCATCAAAACATCTTCCTATGTTACATCTAATGTAGTACAGTACGGTAGTACAGTAGACGGTTTTCTGAGGACGTATGTATATGTACGAGTATGGGTGTGTTATGGTAGGTAGCTGCAAACATCAAAATAGTCTAAATACCACACCACAAGTGACTTACTTATAGTACGAATATGATGGCTATTGCTCTATGGCATGACTCTAATAAAACAAGAAATTAATTTGATATACCTACAACAAACAATAAAATTAAAAAACAATGAATTAATAAATTTATTATTAATTTTATTTTTATTGACTCTAATAAGTATTTGGTCGTGGACTTTTTGGGCACTAGTTTTCGTTTTAGAAACTCATAAGATAACTAAGTAAAACTATCTGTCGTACTCACTGACACCAACCAAAGTTAATGAATCATTACACCCAAAACAGCATATTGCTAGGGAGACTTTAAAAAACAGACTACTTGTAACTACTTTTAATGAAGAACTTTTCGGAAGTGCAGATTTAAACTCGTTATCTTGAGCCCTGAGTTCCTAAATACTTATAGTGACTCTGAAAATGTCTTGGAATGGCCTATATTACGTTGTGCACGTCCCATGGTTGAGGATGATACTTAGGTATTATTTGGTCTGTTGAGCTCAAAAGCGCACAATTTCGTTAAAACAGAACTTACTACATGGCTCTTACCAGTGGTTTCGAACAATAGAATTTCTTATTGTGTCTTGTCTGGTTGCTCGGTAGTAAAAGACGTGAGACGGACTTTCCAATGTTGCCTGAATCTGGGTGATAAAAGTGAATGAATCCATCAGTGTGATGACGGTTTTTTCCCACTAAATCTAAATCTAAATCAGCCCGTTCCGTCCCACTGCAGGGCAAAGGCCTCCCTTCCCAATCTCCATCCCACACGGTCTAAGGCCAATGTCGGCCAATATCTCTCACAGGAATCCAATTCGTCGCGCCACCTTCTCCTAGGCCTTCCGCGCAGCCGCTGCCCGTTTGGGACCCAGTATGTCGCTATCCCCGCCCACTAAAGATGGGAAAATCCTGTCTCTTTTCTGTAACTCCAAAAGAGGCGTGGCGATGTGGTCAGCCTTCCGATACCATGGGCCTTTAGTTTTTCTATAAAACGCCAAGGGCTCCACGGGCTTTTTTTCTACAAATTAAGGAAAAGCTAGGTGGCCAGGAACTGTTGAAAAAAACGCTTTTTAGAAGACCTATTCTTATGCATAAATGCCGAACAAATCAATCTCGCTTTGAAAAAACTTGATCGCCGTTAACTTCTTGATATCTTGCTTAGTAAGTAAGTAAGTAAGTACTACCTACATGTAAGCAGATGCCTTTCTTTATGCAAGTATGTTTGAATCATTTCGTTCGCCTGTCTTGTTTTTGCCGTCGCGCCTAGCAGAGTCAAGAAACTGTTCCACTGGCTAAACACAACATCTTAACAAAACTAAGAATTATAACGGTACTGCGTTTACGTGCTTTGCTTTATCTACTATTTTTATAGCAAGCTATTAGTATTAATTTACTGATGATGTATTGATGTCTAAGGTATATTGTAATGAAGTTAAGCACGGTACAGCGGTCTAATTACCTATATGTTTAACAGAAGTGGAAGAGTGTAGGATAAGTACACAGTTAACTCTTATTGATGGGTACAACGTTTTGAGATAAGTGTTCATCATTGTTGAACCCTTGAAACTTAGAAATTAGGTAGCAAGCTTCAAGCACAGCTATCAAACTTTTTTGAATAAAAATGGATCTCCCTAATTTTAAAATGTAATTCAAACCAAAACATTAGCCTCAACGTCGCATTGGAGAGCATAGGCAAGGTCAATTTTAATTATGAGGTAGCTTGTGATGAGCTTACTGCCAGATGTTATCTAAACCTCTTTTCCCCGAATTCACAAACGCAAATCAACGTTGAGCACCCTTCAGAGGCGTAGCTGTCCCTTTCAGTTCTATTAACATTTTACGGGATAGCATGAGCGTGAGCCTTAGCCTTGATTGAAGTTTGTGAATTCTGGGGTTAGGCTTCTTATTAGGCTTAACGATTGAGATCTAGAGACGTCAGGTGGGACCAACTGCTTAACGTGGCTTTCGAAGCATGAAAAGACATCACTTTTGAACGGAATCACCTGTAAAATCACAACTTAATAAAATAAGCTTCAAGTGGGTTTAGTAAACCAATTCAAAAGAAATTAACAATACCTATACTAATTACCTAGGCGATAGCGAGGTATAGCAATTCATACGGTCTGTATGAGTACAAACACATAAACACACATTTCCTATCGTTGCATTTGTTATCACAACAAATCATTTACAACTAGGTAAAAAGCCTAGTAAATAATACATGTACTAATCAGATAAGAATTACCTAGAAAATACAACTGAACGGTAACTTTATCGTTGCATTGTGTTGCTTACCTTCAAAACTGCGGCTCCATTATCCATGGTGGAGTCATCGACCCACTCGCCACTCTTGCGCAGCTCAAGATTCTGCATCGCACGCGCATGGCGGGATCGGCCAGTGTTGCAGTTTCCGAGAATTTTGCGCTAAGTACACACTTCAATTCTGTGGGTAGAAATTGTGGTAACACGCCGTTTTTCTCCCTGGTGAAAATGATTGCATGAATGAAAAAAAGGTAATTAAAATAGTTTATTTTAATGACAACAAAAGTGCACATGAACTTATTTATGAACAGCAATTACATTCAGAAGGCTATGTGATTGGAACAAATTAAAAAAACCTTTACATAGGTATTATGGATAGATGCAAATTGATTCACTAAATAGATGAGATAGTTGTAAAAATGCGCCAACTGATTGAAAATGCATGGTAGCGGATTTAGGACTGAGCTAAGACTCTTGAGATAACATGTTTTTTTCCAAAAGTGTGTTTTGTTAACCCGGTCCCAGGGTTAAGTCTGGCTAAAACGCTAACTCTGTTCTTTATACGATGTTTTGTGGATAATTCTCCATGTGAGTACACCTCTAAATGGCCCGTTTACTATGACGGCAAGAGCCTCTATCTCATCTGGGAATAGTTGGGAGCGTATGTTTTTTTCAATATTACGAAAAATGTAAGTAATGTGATTCGCACTGGGTGCACCTGTCAGGCTAGTGGATGGTTTGCTTCCAAGTACTTTAAATATTTTCTAATAAAAAAAAATTAATGGTACTTAGGTACAACGCTACATTTGGCACCACACTAGACTGGCCTGCCCTGAAGCACATACTAATGAGTGATATCAAATCTTCACGGTTCACAATCACCATTGCAGAATTAGCTTCATACACATACCGACATTAACATGTTTTTCAAAACAAGCAAAAAAATAAATCGAGCATTAACAAACTTTGTTTTCTATGCAATTGAAATTGGATTCAATATTGACTGTTATTAATATTTGATTTCAAAGATAACTTTGCCTAATGCCAATATTGACGAATTTCCCGACACTAGGAGAGATAATTGCTCGTATTAAGAGAGAAAGAGAATCGCTAGTGTGTACCTAGCCTTGCCTTGCTTTTACCTTGCATTATCTAGATTCAGTTATCTAAGGTGGGTACACCGCGAACTCACTGGTGTAGTTGGTGAGCGCAAGTGGTCCTCGGCGGTCGTCGCATTCTCGTTATTGTGAGTGCTGTGAGTGAGTGAGTGAGTGATAACGGGACAAGTTGCGGTCAAACACAATACAGGTGAGATTCAGCGTGTGAGACCCTTTTGTGCGGTTCTATTTAGGTCAGATCGAGAGTTAACCTCTTGGTTAAGTTATGCTTTTATGTCAGTCTATTAGAAATGAAATTACTTATCCCACAAGAGAGGCCTAAATTGGCCAACAATAGCGGACTATTTCATTCATTTGTTTTGTGAATGACGAATGGATCATGACCCGAATAGGCCAATTTACTTTTAACACGTTTTTTTCGGTTACATTTTTCAAATATTAATAATGTTGCCATTTCCTTCCTTTTTTACCCGCAAGGGCAAAGCATTGACTTAAATTACTATACTAGATACGCCTATAATTTTTTTTCGAAACTATTACTTCCTTACTCGCAAAATGTGTGTATTGAATCATTCAACGGAAAATCTATTGTAATTAACATCGTTAACAAACCGCTTTCCTTCTTCGAATGAGATCAAATGTCATGCATTTTCTTTTTTAAAAGATGGGTTTTGTATCATCAAAGATTTTTCAAAGAAGTTTATCAAAAGCATGTTAATAAGTGCATCCAGTTATGCGTTTTTAAAGTGCTGTAAGTAATTTCAAGGAGGAATGTTTATCAATGATTACTATTTTTTTTTTATAAATAACTAACTAATTAGTTAGGTTGTTTGTTACTGTAGTTAAATAAGCTATTGTGTCACAACCGCATGTTAATAGATTTTCGGAAAGTACCTAATATTTTTGTGTTGTTAATAACTGAATTTAACAATAGCTTATATGCAGGTAGGTAAATAATGCTAATGCTACAATTACTGTCAAGTTTCAAGAGGGTAAGTTGACATTATCGTGTTAAGCCGATGAAGTGAAACGAATTGATTGGTGGTTTCACATGTCAATTGGTTTTACAAGATAAATATACTGTTATCAACAACATAGCTTGATAAGCTTTTATCCTTTATTGTAATGGGAAATATTACACACTGTGGAATACCCATAATGGTTGCGAAAAAATATTGATGTCATGATTTTTTAATAATTACTAGTCCACCATTGTGAAACTTAAGAGACTAACTTTATATCATTGAGATGAATAAGTATATTCCTGTTGCACAGGAGTACAATTCACAGCAGTATTAAGACATGTTATTTATTCATCTATAACTATTAATTTATTAACATCGTTGATATTAACGATAACGTCGACCTACCCTGCTTTATGACAGTTTTATACAAACTGCATGAACTATGTATGTCAGTCATTAAGTCTAGGTAACCTAATAAACCTAGCCTATTTCTTGAAAAAGTAGGTTATTAATAACACCAATAAGTAAGTTCCCAGTCTTTAAGTACAAAATAACTTGTTTATTGCTTTTTTGTCAAGAATGACAGGTCAGTTAACGGTCGATGTGGCCCAGTGTTAATCGCTCGAAGTGGCCGCGAAACTGTTTAAAATTGTAGGACATTAATTAAGTATACACTTTACACACTCTCCGAGACAACTTACATTCTTTAAACGTATTACTTAAGTGAGATTAAGATTTCTCCACTGTTATAAAGCGTTCAAGGATTAAGTGAATCATTTGCAAAAGTTCAGCTTTAAGAAGTGTTATATCATGATGAAAACGTCTAAAATAGTCAAACTGCATTACTAAATTAAAAAGAAAAGTGTTTTCAACAATCCTTTCCTACCAGAGATTTCTTAACTAAAATAATAAAACAAAACACACAAAACCGAATAGTTTAACACAAACTGATCGTGTTGCAGTTATGGTGAATGTTACATTAAAAAAAAAGAAAACAAATAATTCAAACTTCAGATTTGGAACCCAGCATAGGTGAACTTTTATAGTATAAAAGTTGGGGCTTTCAAAATCTGCCGTTGTTCTAAGAAAGATGAGGAGTAAGGCTTTCTTGAAATTTTATTCTTTTTTTTGACAAATTTGATTTGAAATCATGGAGATCCGCAGTTCAAAAGGCTTGCCTATTTTAGGTGAACTGTTCTATGCTTAATCTTTTATTGAAATTCGGCATGTTTGATGTCAAAATACATGGAAAACAACACAAACAAGTTGATAGGTGAGCAGGCGGTTCTCCGCGCTAGGTTTAAAAACACATTTCACTAACGGTTCTACGCTTCAAACCTTCTAAAGGTCATTCTTTATTACGCCCCTAGGTCTAAACATTACAACTGCTTATAAATGCCTCATTAGAAAGTGTAGATTGGAGAAAAATAGCAATGTTTTCTCGGCTATCATCACGGCCATGCATGACCCTTGTTTTAAATTCGACTCTTGCGCAAAACACCATCATTATGCCACGAATGTTGCCATTAGCACGGGAATAAAATCTTCCGCTTTACAATCATTGTCTTCGTACAGACATCGGAACTCTCCGAAGATATTTAGATTACAGTGTGTGAATAGGAATACGGAAATATCATGTTGATTTTATTTCCGTTCTGATAGTTCGTTAAAATAATCTAATACGCCATTCACAGTCGCTGTTAGAGTGTTCCTTATCACTTTAGCTAATGTTGTAATGCATGCAATGTTAGTTATATCGGATTATGTTTCTGAAAGTGTTTTGTATGCCTTTTCGTTAAAGTTTTTAACTATTTGGGTACTGAAAAATATTACTTCGTAATTATAGTCAACTTCTTGAAAAGCTGTCCTAGTTCATTTGATTCAGATTAGATTTATTTGCAAAAACGGATTGCAGACTTTCAGAAACATCTATGAAACTACAAGCACAATTTCTATGAAATTATGGACGTTTTTCAAAAAGAGCGGTTCTAAAGTTATAGCTTCCTAATTATTAAAACATGGACTGATTACAGTATTGCATATAATATTTGTGTTAGTTATTATGACTAGTAACTAGTAGGTATTTATTAATGGCAGTACCTGCTGAGAACATTGTTTAGACAACGGATGAAACATACTTGGACACTTTTTTAAAACATAAATCTACATAGGAAACATCGAGACCAATATTAACAGACAGGTTCATGCCCACAAATTGTTCACAAACTATCTTTGCAGGGATAGAACCCACGACCCTTTGTGTAGTAGCCAATTTCTTAACCATTTCACTAAACCGGTCGTTACTAGAATACCTACTCCTTGTTGAAATAAGTTAGCAATGAGAGGATAATTCACAAGTAAACCAGTAATGCTGTTGAAGGCGTATGTTTATTGTGTGCGTGCTAAAATAACACCCTAAAAATATAGATTTTTTAACGTAATTTGCCAGTGATTGAATTTCGGTCTGATCTATTAACGGCAAGTTGAAATATCTACGTTTGGTTATTATTGTTTTTAGCATTTTCCATGCTGTATCTTTACTAAAGATTTGAAAAGTTAGTAGTATTGCAGTCGCCCGGCTTGCGAAAGATGCGGGTCGATTCCTGCCTGATGCCAAGACGACCAAATGTCTTTTTCTGGTTTTCAGATGTCTACGTTTCTTTTACGGGCCCTTGTGATATAAATGAAAATCATTCATATTTTAGTTTATAAATAAAAATAATGTAACTATTACTGACAAGACTAATTTAGTAATGCGACTTACGCTCACAATATGCAGCTAACAGATGAATACAAAAGCACTATTAATAAACATAGCAACATAAACTTCTTTCCAGTTTAGTCCAAAACCTTAAAATTTCAGCTTGTTAAACAAACAATTACCAAAACCACCAACCAGAAAGAGCAATAACCATGTAACAACCTCAAACTTTTTTCCAAATTTCGTCAGCCGAGCACATCTTCGAATTTAATTGAATTCAATTATTTCGTTAACAAAAAAACTTATGAATATAAATATGGGCTGTTTTGTTTCGCAAAAAGCTTGGGTAATTTTTCACGGTACTTTCGAATGATTAAGTATTAATTGCGGGTAGATAACCAGCACGTAGGGAAGTGGAGTAGACGGTGCTGGTCTAGTTGCGTGACTGAAGGACGGAAACGGCTGTTCAGGCAATTCGGTCCTTCCGACTCTGGCTCGGGAGGTCTACTCTGATGATACATTTGCGATATTTCGTAAACTTTGCATGACTGAAAAGCCAAAAAATTAGCAAATCCAACTGCCAATAGAAAGAAACTAAGAAGAGACATATATTATCTTAAGTATCCGCAACTTACTAAAAAAAGATAAGTATCAGAATAGATGATAACAAAAGAGAACGTAAAATTAAGAAACTATTTCTACCAGGCTTCGGGGTTATGGAGCTCAAATGTCTGGACCTGATAGGTTCTAACCGTGGTTTTCAGTGTGGTTCACATGTGCAAAAGTGCTACTTACTAACTATGACTTAACTAAATCCGTGGGTCTAGTACAGAATGAGAATTTATGGCACTAAAAAAAACATAACTCGCATATGAGCCATTCATCTTCAGGGAAACTGTCTTCAATCAGTATAGCTTAGGTAATTCGTTTCGTTGGTTTGTTGTGTACAATCATAATAAATCATATTACACTCAACATTACGAGATAGAAAGTAGCGAAGAAAATATAAAAATGTGTCAGTAACAACGTTAAAAAATTATCAGATCTGCATAACAAATGTAGCATGTACTGGTAATGGCCGTATATTCAAATAATTACTTACTTACCGCGATGTTATCTGAGAAGCACGCTTTCGATGCGCCTGCGTCGACGAAAGTAGCCACAAATCACGAAGAGCCAGATTTATCGCTTTTCGCTCGAAATTATGATTAATTCACTTGTAATGACTGTAAAGATACCTTCATATAAGTTGAACTTTGTCAGGAGTTACGCAAAAAAGATTTCCGTATTTTGGTATAGGAAAAAAACCCGTTGTGTTGAATTTTCAAAGAGATTTTCTGTAACTGTGTATCGCAATTTTTCTTTGAAATTCGGCAAACAACAATCTATGTAACCTGTGTTAAGTGACCCATCTAAGTAGCGATATTTTATTATTTATTTTTAGTAACCTATTTTGTCCCACTGCTAAGCAAAGGTCTCTCCCAATTTTCTCCACGTGTCTCTCCCGTGCTAGGCTAAGCCAGTCCTCGCTATGGTGCCGCAAATCGTCACTCCACTTTTTCTGGGCCTTCCCCTGCTCTGGAATCCGCTGGTAGGCTGCCAAAGGGTGACGATTTGAGCGACATAGGTCATTTAAATCTGAAGGCGTCCCAATGTGTTTAACATTTCAAAATTAACAATATGAACATAGAGAGTTCAAGTGCTACTATAGCAGGTGTTTAACTGAAGTTTTCAGTACTCTCATCTCGATCAAAAAATAAAATAAAATAAAATCTTTTTATTTCAGACAAAGTCCATAAAATAGTTAGTAACAATTAATCTTATAAACTATGTTAGTACATTATAATTTGAATAATAATTAATTTTTGTGTCCTTGGTGAGCTGGACGCGGGTCCAGTGCTGCATAATGACACTGTCCACGTCCAATCTCGCCGCCACAGTTTTTAGAAGACTGTTGGCGCTGCCCCGGACTCGATGCATCAGCGATGCAGTGCGCTTTCTTATGATAGCCGAGAGGCTATCGACTTCAGCTACGGCTAGCATAGCCGATGCACTGCAGTGCCGCGGCAGCCCCATCAGCCCCCTAAATGCGTTGTTGTACTGAGTGCGCAGGGCTCTGTACGCACTTTGGGTGTAGTTCACCCACAGGCTGCACGTGTATAGTGAATGGCAAAATGCCTTAAACAGTGTTATTTTTACACCTTTTGTGCAACGTGCAAACCTGCGGGACAGCATATTGGCCCTAACGCACAGTGCCCTACGCTCCCTTTCCAGATCCAGGTCATCTTTCAATGACTCCGTGACCCAATGTCCCAGGTATTTAAATCTTTGAACTTGTCTCAGTGGAATGCCATCAAGCGTGACAGGTGGAACCTTATATGTCTTACTCTTAGCTTTGAACACCATCAGTTCACTTTTAGCACAGTTGTACCTGAGACCATGGGACACCGCATACCTCTCACAGATGGCTATCAGCCTGTTGAGAGCCTTGACCGATGGGCACAGCAGGACCATGTCGTCGGCATAACTTATGTTGTTAACAAAAGTTCCGTCAACAGAACAGCCGACTCCAGCACTGCTGAGCTCATCGATCAGCCTGTTCATATACAGGTTAAAAAGCGTTGGTGAACTCACCCCACCTTGCCTCACCCCGCTTTTCAACCTGTACACACTTGAGAGCTCTCCGGACCATTTTACAAAGTTCTCCTGATGAGAGTACCAATATTTCAAAATTGAGATGTATTCATGCGACAGATTTGTGTCATCAGCTAACTTCTTCCACAGGATCTCATACTGTTCAAAATATAAACATCTTAGTTAAAATTAAACAAAGGTTTGTTGCATCAGGTGAGATTGTTAGCAGATGAATGTATCGTGATTGAACGAATGTTCATTTGTTATTTTTCATTTTAGTTTTTTGATATGAGTTGGGATTCAAATAGCGGGTTTTCTAGTAACTTTACAGATAAGTGTTCAGTGCTATGTGCTATAAAACACGGCCTAGACACACAATAGGCACAATAACGACTGCGATTGCAACACAACAGTGTTCGCAACTGACCTTTTGAAAAGACCTATTTTAAAAAGGTTTTATAGTCAGTCGGCTTGTTTATTTACAATGACCGAAATCACCATGTGTAGCTAATCGTTTATTCTTTATAATTGACCCTAAAAAAAGTTGTGACCTACATCATTGGGATTGATCATTAGTAGTTACTCGTATTAACACCGGCGGACCCTGACTTAAACCTGAGCAATACTTAACAATGAGTGTCAGATACAATACACTCAGATAATGCGAGTATACCCAGACGCTGATCTAATACTTATATGAAGGCCTTTGTTCAGCAAAGTACATGTTATGGCTTCGAATGACGAAGAATGGCTACCCGCCGAATTCACGAACGCAAATCAAAGTTGACCAAGTTTTACGTTTGTGAATTCGAGAGCTACCCCCGAATTCACAAAAGTCAATTAACGCAAAGCACGCTCTCACGCACATGTCGTCCCGTGAAATGTCAATAGAACAGCTGTACTTCCGAGGGATGCTCAAGTTGAATCTACGTCATACGCCTTGGACTTGGCCGCCAGTGGCCGCCATCGACCAATTGCGCCATTCCCCTCTTAATGCCTAAGCCCCTATAAATAAAGCTGAGCCGGCTGCAATACAGGATGTGCATCAATTGATGTGTCTTCTATCGCTGGACGCACTTGTCTCCCAATCTAAACAACATCTGTCTTCATTTAATTCATATTACGGATTCATGAGGAAAAGATATGAAACCACGTATTTTGTTAATAAGGAAGTTAATTTTGCGTTGTTGCTTTATGACATACTCATAATGCTATTTGTCTAATTTACTACCTATAAGAAATAAACACATGTAGTAATAACAAAAAATAGCACTATAATGAGGATCAAGTAAATCTGTGATACATCTTAATCTAATCATGATTATAAAAAAAAACACGATTAGAATGTAACAACTTACGTGTTTTATTACCACTCTTTAACATTGGACAAGTATCTAGTGATGGACAACACCGTTAAAAAGCCCAAGCAAGCCGGATAACGGTTGTAGGCTAGCCCCCTACCACTTTGGGTTCAGATTCTCTCGGCAACGTGTGAGTTTCTGAATGTTCCGTTCACCATGACAACAACAATCTGTATGCCTCTGATTACCACGTTTGGGATATAGCCATGAGTGTATGTACGGCACTCGTGAATTAAAGTCTGCCTATGGGAAGCTATCTATAGCTAATGAATCCAGTGTATCTACGAGCATATTACTGATATTAATTATTGTTTTAGTAAAGAAAATGGCAGTGGTATCTTCACCTACCAGTAGTCATTTCCCGGTCTCGTAAAGCCAGCGAATTATCCAAAACTTGATCGATGCTAATAGATAAGTTCGTTAAGATCGCAGCATATAAACAGCTATAGCAAAAACTGCGATCGTTATGCCGTGAGGCTTTGCTTTCTACGCGATAGATACCATCGCCATTGTTCGTCGTTTTTTCTTTGGGAAACTGTGCTACTTCCGTTAGACGTGCTGTGACGTACCGGTCTGAGGAAGGCACTGTTCAGCTATGCTATTCCGGTTGGCGCCAAAACTCACTTCGGTCGTGGGGAGTTATCTTTAAAACTCAGTTTGCGACTGTGGTCGTTTGTTATTACTAATTCAAAGTGAAGCGTATTGATGATTGAAGTAAGCGTGAAGCACCGAGATATGAAGTGATTTATTCACGTTGAAGAAGGTAAGTTGTTAAGCCATCGCCAATGCTTGAGAAGAAAATTTACAACGTCAGCTCATGCAAAAAATAATATGGGGTAGTTATTCCAAATGAATTTTGATTAGGTACCTTTTTTTATGCAGCCCAAGCCACGGCCGATATAGGTGCACGATTTGTAGTAATCATGGGTTTAAAAGTGGTAAGAGTGGAACAAGAACTAATAAGAAAGGCTGGAGATAGTTTTTTCATGTTTACCTGTCTTTTTTTGTAACGCTGTGTCACCACCTGCTATTTATTCTGCTTAGCCTCACCACAGTAATAGTGTTATTCCTTCACGGTGGCCTTACGGTTAGCTAGTAGAAAATGCCTTATCGGAATTAAGTCAGCCATATGAAACAATTCGTTGTTATTTTCTTGCACACAAAGATTTAATGTAAATCAGTTACAATGGCGAGTTACATGAGACATTTGGTACCTATGGTGGTAAGTAAACCACTTTTGTGAACTTTTTAAATGGAGTAAACCAGAGTGCTTGCCTTATAAATAATTATATACACATTGCAGTAGCATGTTCGAGTGGCGGAACACGGCCTACTGTAAAACTGCACTTGCTATAATTATCGTTGATCAGTAGGTACCGTACACCGCTCGCCAGCTGATTAGCAGCTCGAGTACTTCCGGTATTGTATAATGTGATGTGATGTGAGAATTGTATTAGTACCTAAAGGCTGTAATTGTTTTCTTCTGTACAGTCAACTGCACATCAGGCTAACCGTTGTCGTTTTATGCCCTGCTCTTGCTAAATTTTTCTGCAATGTAGCAGGAATGATGACCGAAAATGGGTAGCCTGTCATGATGTTGACCGTACCTGTTTCTGACATATTTACAAGTTGTTATTCAACAAGAATCATGTTAATTCCTGATGTATGACAATTTTATTTAATTTTATTTTCTTTGACTACCCCATAGTTTATCGTCTTGACCATGAGCACATAGAAAGCTCGTACGACTGGATCTAGTCAAAAGTCTGAATATTGTCCTTTTGGTAAACGGAATAATCAAGCCTATGCTCAGCAGTCACAAGTACTTTTTCTTGACTAAAAGTGACCAGAAAATACCCACTGACACAAGTCTAACTATAACTTATCCGGCCAGATTGAACTCGAGTTCCGAGCCAGACTGTTCCACCACTGGGCTACGACGACTCCAATACAGGATATCGAAGGGTGAAGGAATAAAAACACGTGTTGATGTGATGATGCGGATTGTGCATGCTATAATATTTATTTATAGACCCTTTGATATGGAGCAGTAGAAGTTGCCACACAATGTTATTTAAAAGAGGTATATAATACGTTGGCAGTACTGATGCGATTTCTAAAATTGTCCTCTGGCATACGTATCTAAATATAATTTGACCGTGTGTATAAGATAGTATGATTATTTACTAGAGCGTAAACGAGACAGATACATGTTGCGCAGTGTCGTCCCAAACTGTCAATGCTTTGCTCAGGTGTTCGAAGTTCTGATTTCGGATGCCACTTTTTTAGCACAAGTAACCTATCTACGTCTTTTTATTATAATATCATTAGTCGGCATGACCAGCAACAAAGGTTTGCTGGTGACCGTTTTAATGGCACGGACAAGTCATTAAATAGTATTTTAAAGAGACCGATTACGTAAATGCATTAAAATAGTCGTAAAAATATAAATAGCTATTATCTGATCTGACGTAAGACCATTACTTTGGTACTTAATTAGAACAGATAAATAGCAGGTTTGAAGAAAAAGCTGAAAAGTTTGTTAAGTGTTTTAAAGGTAGTCTGTAGGAACTTGTTGGACAAAGCTCTTCCTTTATAGTTTAAGAAGGGCTGTATTAACTATTTTTAGGCCACTAGTATCTAATCAGGGGGGCTAAAAAGGCACGTCGCTCTCGCTCATACAATTTATCAATTCGGGACGCGTGTGACCGCGCTATTGCTCACTTTTGACTCGAAACGGACCGCGGTCTAGATGAAACGTCAGTTAGATGATTCATAATAAGAATCATCTAAAATGTTGCCTTTTTAGCCCCCCAGTTCTTTTGTCTGATTTGCTAAGACCATTGCAAGAACAGCTAGTAAATAAATCGAATTTCGAAGATGTTGAATTGAATACTAATCATATGGCCAACAAATGAAGTCAATTAAAAACGAAATACCTACTTGGGCGAGGAAAGGGACTACATACTTGAAAATGACATTTTGGTCCTTCAAAGCATAATCTTGAGCATTGCAAATTTTAGCATGCTTACAGAACTGAATATAATAAATTACCAAAAGTCCCTTATTCTTAGAGCTAAAGAAACCCTGAAGCACTGATTTAGCGATTGACGTGTCCTGTTACCACAGTACAATAAAGTGATGCTGTAGGGCTGTTTAAAGTTTTTAGAGTTAATCTAAGATCAGTAAAGTTTTCAATCCCTGTGTGTCTAAACTTTACTTACGACTACTTACTTTGCTTTACTTTTTTTTAACTTTACTTTGTGTCTACTGTACTTTTCTGCTTAGCCTTATGGTTGACTGGTAGAGAATGCCTTCTTTGACATTAAGTCCGCCTTTTGTACCAGTCAATGTTGTGCAATAAAGAATAAATAAATAAACTTAAAGTATTTACAAATAAAGCTAAATTCAACCGTGAAATGTTGACCACACGCACCAAGTCGAATCTAACAGAGTCAAATCAGAATTAAGCGTGAACATTGCGCAGACGCAGATACAAGTGAATAATGGCTGGTAGCGTTAAGGATGTGCTACAATCACTACCAGCTATGCAACAAAAAAAAGATATAAAATAATATAATATATATTCACTAAAACCTATCCAAAGATTTGAGTACAAACCTAACAACGTTGGTTTCAACTCACCAAATAGGTACTATGTTCGGAAGAGTACCAACATCAGCTGGAAGTTGAAGATCAGCTGCAAGGATCTACCCATTTCTATTAATCAACGTCAAAGTTGCTTAGAAGTTTTTGCCTATAGTTTGAAGGGAAACACCTGATGCTTGCTGCTGCACCTGAAGCTTTCGGTGCATTAATTACTGATACTTATTACCACAAAATAACTTCTACATCTCATCTTAGACTCTACTTAGAGTTTTACAAAACCCCAGAATGCGATCTCACTTCGAATTCGTTCGAGGTGCATGATATGCAGAATGCTACCACAGATCGACTCTAAGACCCCATTTGGATAGATTATATTGTTTCTTTTAAGCCCTTAAACAGATCATTGATAAAAAAAACATAGAATAGGAGACAAAGATTAACAAATCCTATGTACTCACAGTTTGTTGCAAATAGGAAAAAGTATTTTAGCATTGTTACAACAGAACTCAAAACAGTTCACTTTCATCGTTATTTACTAACATCGACCATTAACGACACTTTTGGTTACCTGCTACATCATATACGAAACATTTTAAGTTTCTTCAATCCTGTTTTAATAACGTAAAAATATTTTATCTTTTCTAGCAGGATGTACGGTGGCCGGCACATCACACTACCCATTTCCGGTCAGTCTTCCTGCCAAATGTCATTTGGCAAGAGCGAGAGAAAAAACGGAAATGGGGTAACCTGATGTGCTGTTGACTGTACAAGGATTTTATAATGTTTATTTTCTATACTGTGATATGTATTGTTATTCATTGAGGTCACTATAAGAATTTGAAAATTGGACAGCCCTAGGTTGCATAATCAGCACGTAGGTTGTGACGTCAGAGCTCTAGCCTCTAGATAAGTTTTATAGGCTTCAGGAAACTTACCGACATCACGTATAGGTACTAGACAACACACCAGTTGAATACCGTATTTGTGGTGAAGGAACGTAATTGGCTATATTCCTTGTTGATATACTTTTCTCTCATTTGTGGCGACCTTGCGATTTTTCTTCTTGTCGTCGCTATCTATACAAATATTATAAAGAGGAAAGGTTTGATTTTTTGTTTGTTTGTATGAATTGAATAGGCTCCGAAACTACTTGGCAGATTTGAAAAATTCTTTCACTGTTGGAAAGCTACATCATTCCTGAGTGACATAGGCTATATTTCATTTTCAAAAAGATAGGCATCCTTACTAAAATTACGATAACGTTAGTCCACGCGGACGAAGTCGCGGGCGGCTGCTAGTACCTAATATAACGTTCATAATAAGACGTCTCTTGGCTCAACTAGACAAAATCTTTTTCATGTGTATTTCGTCTCTTTTCTTACAACGAGGATGGCGAAATCAGATAGATAAATATTCCTTGTTCCACGAAAGATAAAACCTACATTAGTATTAAATTACAGACACCAATGTGCAATTTAGGCGGCCTAATCGCTAGGGAGTGTTCCTGACTAGACACCGTTCAGGTAGAGGATCGTACGATAACAAGAAAAAACTTCACTCGGTAAAGCAGAGCCTTTACGTCCTATCACCACAATGCTACGATCGAATTCCCAGATACCCACCAACATCCACTCCCATTAATATCTTCACACACTCGTCAGTTAAGAATAATCATGACCTGATCCACTCTGATTCTCATCATCCTCAACACCAACACAACGTCTGCTGCTGAACAAAGGCATCTATCTCCCAACGATATCCAGAGTGGCCGGTTGTAGGCGGCCGAAACCCTGTAGATTCTAGTTCATCAGATCAATAGCTTAAAGAAAAGTGGTTCTGTATGTGAACATACAGAACCACTTTTCCTGCTGGCCTTTACTTTCTCACCTGAAACGGAGATATCTTCAGACATACTATGGCCTTCATCAATCTCGACCTTGGCTGTTGCATCACTGGGTTCTCATCCGTGATGTTCATGCATGCCACTATCGACCCAAGATCTGGGCCAATTAATATTTCGTATCTTGCAACACTTCCACTCATTGTTGATAGTCATGCGATAGAATAGCAATATCTAGTGGCGAAACAGCAATATTCTGGCAATATTGCGCTGTTATTGTTACTAATACCGTGGTAATTGAAACCATGGTAAAATAATAATAGTGGTTTTGGAATAAACGTTGACGTTAAGCCATTGAATCAATGGGGAAAGACTTCTGGTTGTGGCAACAAGCGTACTTCATGCTGTATTCAATTGTTTTTCAGTGTTACTAAATCCTCTTTATCCTAAAGGCTAATGATATTATAATAAAAAGACGTGGATAGTTTACTTGTGCAACTTCGAACACCTGAGCAAAGCAGTGACAGTTTGAGACGACACTGCGCAACATGTATCTCTCTCGTTGTCGCTCTAGTAAATAACCATACTATTTTGTACACACGGTCAAATTATAGGCCTACGTACGCCATGGGACAATTTTTGACTTCGCATCAGTACTGACATAACCTATCCACTTCTTTTAAATATTATTGCCTAAAGGTTTTACACTGCACTGTAATGTCGGGAACTGAACTACATTTGACGGTCTGACAAATGCTGTAAAAACGATGATTTTGACAGCCAGTTAATTATTACTGACTAACGGATTCCCAAATGAATAAAATAACTTACAGATTGATTTTCCATTATTTTCCTCTGGCTATCACTTTATTTACGATTATTATTTTTTAAAAACTGGGTTTTCTCGTTTTGAACAGTGGATAATAGTTAGTACTTACATAATAAAGATAAAACATGACGTTACTACGGTTTAATGATTAGATTTTGTCGAGAATAATGTCCAGTGATATTTTTAATTACAAAACATGACGTTAAAATGCATTGAATTCATTAATTATGCTTCCGATTTTTTTTTCTGTAGTGTGATCAAAAATTTACAACTTAACTTAGCTTTTTCCCGTGTTTCGTACCATAACATGTAAATGCACTGAAGTAAGATGCTAGTTATGCTTTTCTGGTTTTAGTTTTTTGGTTTTAATTTACCGACTTAATAAGATAAACATTTATTTATTTTATTTTAACTTACTGGTTGCGTTGATTTCTGTATAGAGACAACTGTCCGACTTCAGTGGCCGAGTCTTTTCTTATGTACTGTATATTTATGTACGATCAACGCAATGTCAGGCTACCCATTTCCGGTCAGCTCTCTCCGGTCTCTATTGCTATGAAATATCATTTGGTGAGAGCCTTACAAAAAACGGAAATCTGTAGCCTGATGTGCCTTTGACCGTACATTTATGTCATCTGTCAACCTTATAGTATAAATATACATCTAAGTGTAGTTAAGTGTCTTTTCTTTCTTTGTTTAATTACTTTAACATAGTCACACTGTGCCGGACCACTCACTATTAGTTCTCTATAAACTGTGATCCGTATGCACCTATCGCTGGATTGCGCTGTCATGCACCTGTCTTCCTAATCCGAGATCGCTTTGCTTGATTCCACGACACTTTGTTCACAACACCAGAGTTCATTAATCCAATCCTCTTTGTAATGTAGTTCAGTCTATCACTGGGGTCCGGAATAAAACACTTTCTATTGTTAATTTGGCGGCAGTTCCTATCACAATCACTATTATAACTGTTCACTATTCACTATTATTCTTCACTATTTGTGTAGAGTAGTGTTTTCTAGGTCTTCTAGGCTTTCTAGGTAATCTAGGTATTCTAGGTACCCTAGGTATCCTACGGCTTCTAGGTATTCTAGGTATCCTAGGTCTTCTAGGTATCCTAGGTCTTCTAGGTATCCTAGGTCTTCTAGGTATCCTAGGTCTTCTAGGTATCCTAGGTCTTCTAGGTCTTCTAGGTATCCTAGGTCTTCTAAGTATCCTAGGTCTTCTAAGTATCTTTGGCTCGTAGACTGCAAACTTGACTCGATTCTATGGGGATTGAACCCAAAGTTATACCCTTTTTTTGCCATCAAGTAGTTACTTGTGTGACGAGTTCACACAAGTTCTGGCCTATGGTGATATAGCGGGTCTCTTTTTTCAAGGTCAAGGAAGCTACCTGAGAGCGGTGCCTATCTATCTCTTTTTTCCCTATGTCCTCACGACCTATGTGAGGTTGTGTACCTACGGTTACTAATAATCTGCCCCGTGCCATTCTTTATTCAAATAATATAACAAAATAAACATAAACTTAAACAGACTAATCTTAAAAAACAAACTATAAACTTAAACAAACTATTTTACAGAAACTTAAACTATGGCCGTCCGGAACATTCTCCCGCCGTGCGTAGTGGCGAAGTCTACGACGCATCATCTTGTAGTCTGGACGGCAGGTTCTGGTTCGTCCGTCTGAAGAAGTACCAGCTTCTTGGTCGGTCTTCTCATTATTCCTCCCTTCGTCTGGACGTCTGCTGCTCGTACTATTCCATCTGGTCCCGGGAACACTGCGACTATCTTACCGAGAGGCCATGTATTGCGGGGCATGGTGTTATCTGCCACCACGACAATGTTACCCAGTTGGAGTGAGGGTCCCTTGCCGTGGGGCTCCCGCCGGTTCTGAAGTTCTGGTAGGTATTCTTTTAGCCATCTCGCCCAGAACATATCTGCTAGTCTCTGGGATGTTCGCCAGTGTCTTCTTCCCAGCAAGTCTTGAGGTGTGAAGTCGCCCATCGGTGGTTCAAAGGCTGGCCCCAACAGAAGGAAGTGGTTGGGTGTCAGCGTCTCGGGGTCTTCTGGGTCGACCGATACATGAGTCAGTGGTCGACTGTTCACTGTCATCTCGACTTCAGCAAGCAGAGTCATGAGGATTTCTTCGGAGGTTGGTCGATTGTCGAGAACCGCTGCGAGTGCTATCTTCACCGTCTTCACCATGCGCTCCCAGGCTCCGCCCATGAATGGAGCCCCAGGAGGGATGAAACGCCAGCTGATTCTTCTCTTTGACGATTCTATTTCGGTTGCCTTTTCGACTGCCAATCTCAATTCTTTCTCAGCGCCATGTAGATTCGTCCCATTGTCAGACCAGATTTCTTTGGGACAGCCACGCCTTGCTATAAATCTTCTGAGTGCCATGACCGCGGAGTCTGTGGTCAGTGAGTTCGTCATTTCTAAATGGACTGCCCTGGTAGTAAGGCAGGTAAAGAGAGCTACGTAAGTTTTTCTGGTTGCTCTTCCAAATGTCGTCTGCAGTGGCCCGAAGTAGTCTATGCCCGTGAATCTGAAGGCACGTTGGTGATGAGCAAGTCGACTGGCCGGGTGGTTGCCAGTCGGTGGTTCTGGTGGTGTCCATCTTCTTTTTCTGCAAGGCAGGCATTGGTGTATGATGCTGCGTGCTGTCGGCCGGAGACCCAGGACGTGAAACCTTTGGCGACAGTGATTTATGGTGGCTTCCACGCCCTGGTGATGACCGCTGCGATGCAAGTGCTCGATGTATAATTTGGTGATGTGATGTCTTCCATCAAGAACCGGTGGTCTCTTCGTAACTTCAGGTATTTCTGCTGCTGCATCAATTCGCGATTTGATTACGATAACTCCGTTGATTATTTCTATGGCGATCTTCTTTAGTTTGCTGTGGCTTGACACTCGACGATTCTTCGTCAAGTCTTCTATTTCTTCTTGGAAACAGTCTTCTTGAATTACTCTGACTGTTAAGTTTTCAGCTCTGATTAAAAGTTCAGCAGGTATAATTCTGTAGATGTCTGTTTTCTCTATAATTTTTCTTTTCTTCCCTAATTGTTTCTCTTTTTTCTTTCCCCAGGATGGATCTTCTATTTTGTTCGCTCTTGTTCTTGCATAAGCTGTGGTCTGTTTGTTCTGACGGCAAAGTTCTATGAATTGAAGGACTCTGGCTGTGGTGCGTATCAACTTTTCCCATCTTGAGAATCTTCTAAAATCTGGAGTCGCTATTATTGTTGAATTTCTCTCTGTTATTTTCATTGTTCTCTCCTCTCCACTGACTATTTTGAGTGTCGATTTTTCGCGAGGCCAATTGGTTGGATCTTCTCTTAGGAATGGCGGACCAGAGAACCATCTGTGGTTATTGTCAAAATTTCTTGGAACTTCTCTGGTGCTATCATCAGCTACGTTGAGTTTTGTGGGAACCCAACGCCATTCTTCTGTTTTGGTGTTTTCTTCCAGCTCGGCTATTCTATGTGCGACGAAAGGTTTGTAAGACCTAGAGCCGGTCTTGAGCCAGGATAAAACTGTTCTACTATCTGTCCAGAATGTGCGTGTTTCTGGTTTCCTGTCATGTTCCATGAGGACACATGATGCCATTCTACTTCCCATGACTGCAGCTTGTAATTCCAGTCTCGGAATTGAGGTGGTTTTCAATGGCGCTACTCTTGCCTTGGCCAAGATCAGTGAGATGTATACTTCTCCATTTTCATCTTCTACTCGCCAGTAGAGGGCCGCGGCATAAGCTGTTTCGCTAGCATCTACGAACACATGAAGCTGTAGATTTTTTCCTTGGCTGTATTGGACGTATGTTCTCGGGATGGAGATGTTCTTTAATTCTGTCAATCTATCAGTCCACTCGTGCCATTCTTTGGCTAAGTTTTCATCGAGTGTTTCATCCCATCCAATGCTTCTCTTCCAGACTTCTTGTAATATCTGTTTCGCCTTCATGGTGACGGGTGAGACAAGTCCCAGCGGATCGAAGAGTGACATGACAATCTGCAAGGCTTGTCTTTTTGTTGGCGTTCGCTGTAGTATGTCTTCTGGAAGTCTCGAAAAATTCAAATTGTATTGGAGTGTGTCGGATGATGTCTGCCAAGCCATCCCAAGTACTTTTTCCGTCTTCGGTCCAACTTCAAGTTCGGTGCCATATATGGAAGCTTCAGCGTCTAAGTCTTTCAACACTTTTTCTGAGTTCGATGACCACTTTCTTAAGTGGAAGTGCGCTTCACTGTGTATTTGATTTACTTGATGTGCTATTTGGAGTGCCGACTCTTCATCTTCGAAACTCTGGATATAATCGTCCATATAATGATTATTTTTGATCGCCAATACTGCATCCGGGTGTTGCTCAGAGAATCTTTCGGCATTTCTATTTTTCACATAAATCGCTGTTGCTGGAGAAGACGTCGCTCCGAAAATAAGTGACGTCATTCTATATTCTTTTGGCTCTGCTGTCGAATCTCCATCTCTCCAGAGGTATCTCAGAGCATCTCTATCTTCTTCAACTATCTTTATTTGGTGGAACATCTCTGCTATATCTGCTGACACCGCTATCTTGTGTTGTCGCATCCGCATCAATACGCCTGGTAGAGATTGTAGAAGATCAGGACCCGTGAGTAAGACATCATTTAGTGCTATGCCCTTTGAGACTGCCGCCGCGTCGTGCACCATCCGGACTTTCCCCGGTTTCATCGGAGTGGTGACCGGAAAGCATGGTAAGTACCAAGTTCTGTCTGTTTTTCTATCTTCTGGGGCAGGCTCGGCGTAATTTTTTTCTATCAAAGCGTTCATCTCTTCCCTAACTCTTTTCTTCAATTCTGGGTTCTTATTGATTTTCTTCTCTGTTGCTTCTAATCTCTTTAATGCGTATTCTTTGTTGTCAGGCAGTTTGATGTCATCCTTCTTCCAGAGTAATGCAGTTTCATATCGTCCATTTTCTAATCTACTAGTTTTCTCATCTAATATTTTCAGAGCTCGAGCTTCTGGATCACTGCGAGGCGTTTTTGGCGCTATTGTTAGTGCCTCCAGTGAAAAGAAGTGCTTCAAGTCTGCGTCTATATTTTCTATTGGTTGATGAAGGAAATTGACTCTGTGTCCTGTTGCTCGACTGCATGCTCCATGTAACACCCATCCAAGAGGTGTCAGTGAGGCTATGGGTTGATTCCTCTTTCCAATTCGACTATCTTTGGCCAGTAGTAGGTGCCAATTGTCTTGCCCAATCAGGATTTCAGGTCTCGCAACGCTGTATTTTATCTTCTGTTCGAGGTCTTCAAGATGTTTGCAGTTTTCTATGTCTTCCCCTCTGACGGTTTGTGGTGACAATTTCAGATTTTTAATTGATCTAGCAGCTATTGTATGTCTATTTCCCGATCCGCAGATGGTAACTCTTAGCCTCCTCGATGTTGAAGTGTCCACTTTTGTGTTTCCTATTGCTTCTATATGGAGTGGCTGTTGAGGTCCACGTAGGCCGGCTTGCTGTGCTAAGTCTTCATCAATCAATGTCACTGTTGACCCGTCGTCTAAAAGTGCGAAAGTGTCAATTTTCTTTTTCGGTCCCACTATTTGGATTGGCACTATTTTTAGGAAGGCTTGAGATCCTCTTGATGTCCATGTTGAACTGACTATTTCACTGTTTTCTTTTTTCTTATAATGTAACAGCTGATGGTGCCAACTGTTGCAGTCATCAATGTCACATCTCTTTCCACGGCAGCTATGTGTTCTATTTCTATATCGAAGACAGCGGAAACAGAGTCTCTTCTCTTTCGCTATATCCCATCTCTTAGAAGAGTCTGCTTTTCTAAAGTCTTCACAGCTGGTTATACTATGGCCAGTTTTTTCACACATAGAGCAGTTATTGCTATTAGGAATATTTCTATTAGTTTTCATACCTTGAGTGTTGTAAGTTTTCTGTCTTCTGTTGCTATTATTCACTTCAATCACTCCTTCTGGTTGTGCGTATGGTCCACATATTTCAGCTTCTCTATTCAGGAAACGCGCCAGTTTTACTATTTCTATTTCGTCGGCTGGCTGTTCTGCAGCGAAGTCGTACCATCGATAGCGAAGAGTTGGAGTCAGCTTTTCTATCGTGCTCTTTGTTAGCTCTGGGTTATAGAGGTATTGCTGTTTGTTGATAGCACTCAGAGTCGCCACTATGTTGGATATTCTGCTGGCGAAAATGCACAAATCTCTGGGTGCATCAGTCAAGCGGGGTAAACACTTCACTCTCTCTAACTCCGATGATGCTATCGCGTCTGGTCTTCCAAATCTTGCTTCTAAGGTTCTCATTATTTCTCTAGGATTGGAGCTATATATGAGAAGACTTTCAACTGCTTCCTTTGCTTTCCCTTTCAGGCTTCTACGCAATCGCGTTAAATTTTCTAAGTCTGTAAAGCCGTTCTGGGATTCTTGATAGGCAGCTTTAAATGATAACCATTCTTGGTATGCTCCTCCGAAGTAAGGTAACTCACTGAACATTCTGGAAACTGGCTGGTGTCCGGATTTGGCCGCTTGAGCTATGGCAGCCGCCAGAGCTGTAAGGTCTATCTGGTTGCTGACGGGTGCCTTTGTCACTTCACTTGTCTCTACTCCCGCCGGTACTGGGGCAGCTTCTCTATTTTCTATTAACTGTTGCTGCTGCTGTTCCGCCGGAGGTAATGGCAATGGGTGATTGTGCGGTTCGTTGGAGATTGCCAAAAGGTGCGATCTACTATTCTCCAACCAGTTATCCACTCTCACATTTTGTTCACGATCTTCCATCACTGTTTCTATATCTTCTTCAGAGTCCGATTCTGCTTCTATAGCTGCTATCTTAGCGTTAGCGAGTTCAAGTTGCACTCTTAACAATTCTTCCTTAGCTTTTAGAAGTCTACGTTTTCTATTCGACGCCGAGATTGATGATCTTGATTTCACAGTATGTTCTTTGCCAGTTGCTTTCTTTTGTTCTATTTGTGGTTGCACTGGTTGTGAAGTCTGTTGTGGTTGACCATCCTCAGGAGTTTCGGTTGGACTGGATTCTTGACTAGTTGCTGACGTATCCGCTGCTGTTGTGCCAGTAACTTCGGTCGTCGTTGTCGATGACTCTTCTGTGTGCACTCGTGTTCTTTGCTGGCTGGTATGAGATCTGGTGACAGGCATCTTGACTGCGAGAATCCGGCTCGAAGGACCAACAAATGTGCCGGACCACTCACTATTAGTTCTCTATAAACTGTGATCCGTATGCACCTATCGCTGGATTGCGCTGTCATGCACCTGTCTTCCTAATCCGAGATCGCTTTGCTTGATTCCACGACACTTTGTTCACAACACCAGAGTTCATTAATCCAATCCTATTTGTAATGTAGTTCAGTCTATCACTGGGGTCCGGAATAAAACACTTTCTATTGTTAATTTGGCGGCAGTTCCTATCACAATCACTATTATAACTGTTCACTATTCACTATTATTCTTCACTATTTGTGTAGAGTAGTGTTTTCTAGGTCTTCTAGGCTTTCTAGGTAATCTAGGTATTCTAGGTACCCTAGGTATCCTACGGCTTCTAGGTATTCTAGGTATCCTAGGTCTTCTAGGTATCCTAGGTCTTCTAGGTATCCTAGGTCTTCTAGGTATCCTAGGTCTTCTAGGTATCCTAGGTCTTCTAGGTCTTCTAGGTATCCTAGGTCTTCTAAGTATCCTAGGTCTTCTAAGTATCTTTGGCTCGTAGACTGCAAACTTGACTCGATTCTATGGGGATTGAACCCAAAGTTATACCCTTTTTTTGCCATCAAGTAGTTACTTGTGTGACGAGTTCACACAAGTTCTGGCCTATGGTGATATAGCGGGTCTCTTTTTTCAAGGTCAAGGAAGCTACCTGAGAGCGGTGCCTATCTATCTCTTTTTTCCCTATGTCCTCACGACCTATGTGAGGTTGTGTACCTACGGTTACTAATAATCTGCCCCGTGCCATTCTTTATTCAAATAATATAACAAAATAAACATAAACTTAAACAGACTAATCTTAAAAAACAAACTATAAACTTAAACAAACTATTTTACAGAAACTTAAACTATGGCCGTCCGGAACACACACTCTATAGGCCAAGTGTAAAGTTATTATATTCATTGTTTTCTCAGATGGTTTCCAATGATTAGCTCAACAATTCTTCTCATTCGCTCTTATTTACTTCGTTTAATTACTTTAACGTCTCGGGCCGACTTTCCCATACTGTCTCTGCTTGTAATTAAACAATCATAAATCAGTTAACACTGAAAGTAATTATTAAGATGCTGGAAATTTAAACATTCAAAAATGAATGCATGTCAGTGTATGTAAGCAAAATGCGAAATCACAAACCGCCTAGAACAGCTCTACACTAAGTGTTAAATATTTTTTATAATTTTGATTTGAAAAAAAACTTGCGAAAAATTAAAACAAAATTAACAAAGATGAATAAGTACTTTATTTTGAAGTATTTAGTTTAGTTTAAAGTGAGAATAATATAAATTAGTTATTATTAGGAGTAAACCACTATTTTTAATGTTTAATACTTAGTTGTTGCAAGGTGTGTTATCAGATTGTTCAAATTGTATTGCTGTGTGTACATGTTTTAGTATTACAGTCTGGAACAAAACTTTTAGGTAATAACTTTGTGCTTATTTGACTGTTATATGTTATGTATACTAAATAAAATAAAACTGTCGCATTTCATAATTTGATAGTAGGATATACCTATTCATTAAAAAAAAATAAGTTTCAAGAGTTTTGAACAAATTTTACAACAAGTAAGTCACTATTGTCTTCTATTGTTAAAATTATCATTATTCAGGTACTGGGCTAGCATTTCATTCAACCTAGCATTGTATACTTTTGTACAAAATATATTAAAGTAAGTAAATCGCATTTAGTTCTTGACCGCCTCTTAAGTAAACTAGAAAGCGTGAAGTGCAGAGACTGGTCACTTGTCTCTTCTGTTCATTTAAATTAATGATTGCTCACCTCGTGAACAAAGTAGGACCTAAAGCGTCCCTGTACATGGGCCACAAAATGCAGCCAGCGGCATATTCCTGTAGTTTCATATTTTTTATATTATTACTAGCGACCCGCCCACGCTTCGCACGGGTGCGATAGGATGTTATTTTACATATAAACCTTCCTCTTGAATTACTATATCTATTAAAAAAAACAGCATCAAAATCCGTTGCGTAGTTTCAAAGATTTTAGTTTACAAAGGAACATAGGGACAGAGCAAGTGACTTTGTTTTATACTATGTAGTGATGGACTCGCCACACACGGTGGCCATGGCCCCCCGGTGGCCGCCCCACGCCACAAGCTACATACTACATATTCCTTTACCGTGCTACGGGAAATATGCCAGTGGAGGTGATTTGTGGCCCGTGTCGCTAAGTCATATTGATTGTGGCCACGAAAAACATATAGACCTGCTAGGTAGGAGAGCCTTAACTTTTCCGACATCAACTAATCTTTTGACCTTGATCGACTATTTAGAAAATCTAGATTCGTCTAAAAAAAGATAGCCTGACTACTAAAAGGCATTATAAATATAACTTAATTCATTTTTTTATTCAATGATTTGCGGTAGGAAATTAGGAATGGTCTTAACACTTTGTCACTACTTATTTAACTGGCACTGTTGACTTGGCCTGTGGCGAAAATGTTTGTTTGTTCTTTGTCTGGATGTGACTACACTTACTCCCTATGCAACTGGACGATCGATTTGGTGTAACAGTTAAGAAGTTTGCTACTAGAGGTCACTAAATCGATCCACACTTGAAATTGCTTTTATCCGTTATTTAGTGCAAGCTTTGCTTAGTTTGGGCTAGATGGCGCCGTATAGAATAATGTGCAGTGATATTTAATCATCCATTTCTGTCTGATGCCTATAGCGTACACTCTACATAGTTTCAAATCTGATAAAGTGGGTGTGAGTAAAAAATATCTGGTACAGAACCAGATATTTCTTAGGAAATAGAAATAGAAATAGAAAAACGTTTATTTGGTACACATACACACAATATACAAAAAGAGCAATGTTAACAAAACAAAAACAAACAAATTTATTAAAACCTATTTAACATACATAATGGAATAACAAAAATAATTATTGCGACAGTATGTGCCAAAATGGTCTCCGCTCAGTATACGGCCGCGACGGCAGAGCTCGTCACGACCACTGGTATTCTGCGGATGCCATATTTTAAAGATAGATACGTCAGCCCAACAGTGAACAGAGTTCATCAAAAAAAAGTAAAAAAAGAACAAAATAATAACAAAGCCAAATTACAGAATTACAGTGGTACGGATGAACAAAAAAAATAATAATAATATAATAACGTAAAGTACGACACATTCAAAACATAATAATACTCGTACATTCAAAACCTACATAATACTCGTAACTCGTACTCGTCTTAGGTACGGTGTTCGAACGCTCACGACTGTATCTCTAACGGGCTAGTCAGAATGTCCTCCCAGTTTGCCGTCGTGGCGAACACAAAATCAGAATCCCACACCAAGCGAATTTGTATCCAACGTGGTGAGGGGCGAGCCTACCGCCGTTATCTGGGTTAGGTACATGAGGTTTTTATCGGAGATCGTCATCGTAGAGTTAACCGTAAGTTGATTTAATGCACACAAAGTAGGTGTGCCGGTCAGGTTTGAACTCGGGGTCAGCACTCTAGTCAGAGTCAGAGTGCTTACCACTGGACCACGACGCTACTAAATATAAGCAATATTTTCCCATAACGCAGTTTGGAAATGAGTTCAATGTATTGACGTCACAATATTGTTTTAACTAGCAGTTATAATCACGTTAATTATCGACATGAACTGTTAATTAATTGTTTTGTTTTGTAGCGTTACGGAGATGATTTTTTAGGTTTGTTTAATGAGCAACAGATTCAATATTTATGCTTTGTAAGTATGGTTTACAAAACATCACATTTTGAAAGAATGACTGAAATTGTGGTTGGCTGGAATACTGTTAACGGAAAGAAACGCTAGTAAGATACATTTTTGAATTAAGGGTGTAAAATTGTAGCTCCAAATGCATCTTGTAGATTTACTGCCAGACAAATTACTTTCTTGGGTTTTCTAAGTTTCTAATAAGTCTTCTAAGGTTCTGTCACCTTCGACCCCTAAAACCACTTCTTCTCTGGGGAAAGACGTGGTTTCAGACTTCCCCACAATTCACAAACGTCAGTCAACGCTAAGCACGCGCTAACGCTCATGCTGCCCCGTTAAATGACAGTAGAACTGTAAGGTACAGCTATACTTCTGACGGATGCTCAAGGCTGATTTGCGTTTGTGAATTCGGGGGTGTAATGTAAAGCAATGAGCATATTATACTCGAATTCCTTTTAATTAAGGCCCGTTAAATCAAACTAACGACCTGTAAGATTTCTAGTATTTTCGAGCGGTTTCCTCTAGCCTTCGCTAGAACCAAACAAACTTCTATAAACATTAATGCAACGCTCCACTTGTTTTCGCCTTGTAAATATAGAGTATTAGAAACATTACAATTACAATGCCGGTTTAGGAATAAACGAAAGGCCGTTGTTTTAATTTCCATGGAATTTCCTGAAATGCGTAGGTTATAGTAATAGTATACGGGAATATTATCCTCTTTATTATTTTACTAGCTGTCCCAACAGACTTCGTTCTGTTGTCAAACATTTAGTGTCACGTGACAGGTAGTAACATTTACTAAGAGGAAACTAAAATTGAAATTTTTACTATATTCCCAGAATTTTCTCATGATTACTCACCTTTTAAACCTTCCCTCGACATTTACAAATATTTCGAAACCAAAATTAGCCAAATCGGTCCAGCCATTCCCGAGTTTTAGCGAGACTAACGAACAGCAATCCATTTTTATATATAGAGATTTAGACAGACAATCTCCAACCTAGGCGGGCTGGGTCCACCAGAAAATACCTACGATAAGTGCAATGAAATATAAGTTTTAAAAAATTAGAGGTACTTATTTATTTTATTTAGTATTGATTTACGATCCCTTTGAAATGTAAGAGATGGCTGCCTTGAATAGATTTTCACATTTTGTTTACGTTTTCATTTAGTTGTAAGAGTTATTGTAAAAATCTTGGATCATTGTCGTATGTCCAATGAACCTCTGGATTTCGAACCCTCCTAAATAACACATTTTCTGAACGTGACGTTATTTATTTTTTATTGCAAAACATTGAATAGTACAAAAGGCGGACTTAATGTCAAAAAAGATTCTCTACCAGTCAACCATAAGGCTACTGGCTAAGCAGAAAAGTACAGTAGACGGTGCGACATAACAAAATAACATTGTGACGTCGCTTCATAGATTCTGTCGACCAGAGTTTCCTAACCACTTATCCTTAGCGACAGCCTAATTCCTCACATTGTTTGCATATATGTCATTGTTATCAGCATATATCTAGGTCGATGAGGATATTATACTGTGTGCTAGTCTGTCAGGTAAATAGGACACGTGTTGATTTGTTTACGTATTCTAGGCTATTTATAGCCGTAGCTATAGACAAATCTTTAAATGATCTACCTGATTGGTGCAACTGTTGATCATTGCAATCATCAGTTCAGCTTGCGATGTGGTTTACAACCTAGGTAAACATTGATGTATTGGTTTGAGGATAACTAGAGTTAGTTCTGCGACTTGGATCTTGTTAAGTATAAGTAGTTTTAACTTTTTTAGAGTGTTGCCACTTCCTAGAGTAGGTACACTGTCGCTAGTGACACCAGGGGTGCGGGCTGGGGAGTCCAATCCCCATTGCACGGTGTCCTCGTCTGGGGGTGTCCTCGTATATCGGGATGCCCCCCGTGGCGTGAGGAGGCCCGGCGTGGAGGCCGGGCCGCCGCAGGGACGATGTGGCAATCGATCAGAGCCAAGCCGTCCCGTAAGCGGTGAAGGTATACCGGTGTATTACTTTGACACCGAGAAAAAAAAACAAAAAAAAAGGTACACTGTCGCTGTAGCATCAAAGGTTACTCAAACTTCGACGACGTATTTGGTGTAGTGGTTAAGAAGCTGACTGCTACACTAAAGGTCGTAGGACCAATCTCCGTACGTTTCAAAATTGCACAAACAAACAGATGTTACACATTTTTTTGGAATAGTGGGGGTATTTATACTGTACTTTATATATTCAGATGCATACATGTATTGATATGTCATTGTGAAAATCTAACAGTTCCATTGCGAAAGGTTTCATCCGTCATGCCATTGTTACCGATTTGATAAGCTGTGGTACTCCCATTGCAGTATAGGCGGTTGTATATGGGTCAAATTATTTTCCATATCTGATAATACTTGAATAAAAACGATCATTTTTAAGTCAAAGTTAATGTAGGAGTATATCTTTCGGATCATTATATCGTATCAAAAAATTAATAGTCAGTGGAGATCTTTGCAGATCCCTAATGGGACAAAATAATGATAAGAGATAAGAATTAACTAATATGAAGGTATATTACAAATTATTTTCGTGAATAGCGTCATGGCCCAGTGGTTCAACACTAGCTCGGAACCCTTGTGGTATAGAGCTTAAATCTGGTTGGACCACCTACTTTGTATTTTTTGTACAATTTGCGTAAACTACCGGTAAAAAGAATAATCAACATGGATAACAGTGGAGGTTGCTATGAATAGGCTCATCATTCTTCATTCAGTTGTGGTTTTGGATATAAACTCAATATGGGTATATTGTATGGTAATTTTTTATGGAATTATTGTCCACAGTTGCTCAATCTTTTTTGTCACCGACTTTTTGCTGTTCCTACTTAAACTCACTTACTGATTCGTCATTTATACATTAATCAAGATTGCGTCACATTGATATGTTACAATTACAGATGAATTAATACTTGTTACCTGATTTAATAGCAAAAATGATGTCAGGCAAGCACTGTAGCGAGATAGAGGTCAAAAGCTTTAGTTAGAACGGAGAAGGTAGGTACAAAATAGATGTAATAGTTGTAAGCACATTGTTCGTATTTGTAAGTAAGTGAGTAGAGTTCAGAAAAATCTGTGCTAACTGAGTGGTTCACGCATTGATGATTTGTCAAAACCAATTGTAATATTACAATGATAGTGTCGGACATGTCATTCAAAGATAAATCTAAAACAAGTGAAACATTATTTTCATTCTGAATTGATAAGAAACCACTGCTTACATAGTGGCTACACACATGATATCACTAATACTGACTGTAAATTTTTTTTTGGTTATGTGACAAAACCAGTAAGTAAAATAAATCGAATTTGTAAATTTAGACCAACTACATCACACGTAAAGAAAGTTTGGGATTAGGATTATGCTCATAAAAAGTGTATCCAAATTTGGACTTAATTTGAATAAAAAATTAAGTACTCAGTAGGCGTACAGTTTGAGAAACAATGGTACCCCAAATGAAGTTGTTTCGGCGATGTTGCCCTTCCTCCGCGACAAGGCTGCTCGTGACGTCACGTTGACTAAGGTCGCGGCGCGGCTCCGCCCGCCCAGGATGTGTGCTTAGGACTCGACGGTTGGACGCGGCTGTTGACTGGCGATAAGGAATTTATTTATTTTTATGATTAGGGTTTGAATTTGAAGTAGGTTTGAGAATGAACAAATTCACTGTATTTCTTGATAGAAGTTTTTTCAGGACAAGTTTTGTTTGCCAACGAATCGAGTTTAAATTCATTCAACTATAGTTTGTTGATTTCCTAATTATTTTTTTGGTCAAACGAATACTCGGGTAGTAAAAAAAGTTAAATTACCATCACGATTCCACAATGAGATAAAACTAAAAATGCACCAAATTATATTGAAAAACTATGAATAGTGTCAACATCCCTACTGAAAAAAGAACGTAAACAAACGTTGTTCCAATCTATTAACTATTCAGTCTAGTTAACGGACTCACTGTGACCGGAACATGGTTCTCGACCCGTGACGAGGTGACTACAAACAGCTGGACAGTTTAAATATACATAACATCTCGCCTTTTTCTTATTACGTCCGATTGCCATGTGCCATGACGCCCTAAAGTCGAGGTTTGGCCCTCCTGGTGCTTAAATATTGGGGGTTAATTGCCGCTCGCTCACCTAATTATCTGGTGAAGGTGTGAAAGCAACATCAATACGAGTGACGGAGTGAAAATGAAAATATTTATTATTAAAACAATAGGTTTTACAAAGTGGGGATTGACTACCTCTAGTAAGTACGGCGTAGCACCTGTGTCAGAGGCAGCCACTCTTCCTTAGCTCATTTTTACATTTAAGTAACTGTGTTATGTTACTCCATGTTTTGTCTACGAACTTTATACAATAAAAAGTATAGTATCAAGAGGATATTGAGTAGCTTAGTTGTAACTATATGTATTACTCTACTTATCAACCCCATATCTGCTTCACATCAGATGGAGTTAGGTGATTTTAAGAACACAATAATAAAAAAACTTTGGCTCACAACAAGTCAAATAAAAAAAAACTTGAAGAAACAACTTGGTAACCTTTGTTAGCCCCCTGGCAAGGTATTTTTATGAACCCCTCATTGTCTTGCAACAGGCATTGACTTGCAAAGCCGTTGAAGAATTCGAAGGATTACCACCTCCATGCTTCACGACACCTTAGTACCAAGTTACTGCAGGTATTCTCAGTCACGTACAAACTGCTAATAAAGGGAACTCGCCTCACATGCTGATTTAGTACGCCCACGTGTGCAGCCATTGCTGTCTTAGAAATAAAAACTTCTCAAGTCACTTTTTACTATAAATATTTTAGCAAGGAAATAAAGTCAAATGAGGGCAAAGGACCAGCCACACTCACATAGTTTGGAGATGATTGTTGGTTGGATTGCCTAATCGTTATAATAATAATAATATTTATTTGCTATAAATAGGGTGTTTACAGAGTAGATGTTACAGTGTTTTTGCGTGCTTAATCCTATTTAACTATATAATAATAGTATGCAAATATGTACCATGCACGATGGTAACTGGATAATAACAATGTGCTTAAGACAATTTACAAAAAAATGAAAAAAAATAATAATAATTATTATAATAATGTTAAGTTTCCCTCAGTGTATCACATTAAATAATTACAAATTTTGGATAATCAATATTTACAAAGCAATATTATCTACTTATTTTACTTATCTACTTATATTTTATTGTTATTACTATATCTTACATTGAATTAATATTTTAAAGTATATGACAATTTTTAAATAAAGCTTATTTACAATACAACACTTATTTGCTACACTATTTCTCACTTAAATTTTAAAAATTCGTCTATTGTATAAAATGGTTTTTCAACAAGCCCAAAGCCCAGTCTTGGGCTCTTAATTTTTCTATAAAATACGTAGTATTTATATCATTTTTAAAACGTATTCAAATCACACGTAAACAATTATCTTGTGTCTTTGCGAATGTACGACTCGCGGATAACTATCCGATGATAGCAAACACTAACAAAAATCCATGCACAAGGCAACCCGGATAGCGGAAATAGGCTTGCTCGCTACTTTCCACATTACGTCAGAATGTTCCCTAAAACATTACGATAAAAATCAATAAACCACTGGGCCATTACATTATCGTACTCTAAATAGTATTCCTTATCAACTAACCCAACGACCAAAATTTACAGAAAACTTCACCCTGCCAACATGTCAATAAAACGCCTTCCAAACATCCCACAAGCAAATGCAAAACGAATTGCTTCTGGAATCTTGTTAGACATACAGAATTGGTCTATTTGTAAACAGTTCTCACGGGAATCAAGGTGAATTCATTCGCGTTCATTGAGTGGATGCATCGGTTCCCAGAAGAGACGATGACTGCGACATGCAATTAAGAGCTTGTTCACGTAGCGATAGTTCCGCGATAAAATAAACGCAGCGAAAACGCCGCGAGAGCGCCGCGAGCACGCCGCGAGGCTTTTTTTTTTTTTTGAGTAGGGGAAATGCACTTACGCATACCCGCCAACCGGGGGGTTGGACTGGTTATGTCGGACTCTCCACGGGGAGCATGCTCTACCCAGTGGCTCTACCGACTAAAAACCCTACTACTCCCTCTCTTCGTCCATAGTGGGGGAATACGCCGTATAGCTATAAGCCCTGTGCGCGTTCTCCCGGACGGTGCCCGCCTACACGGCGGGCCGGAAGCGACCCCCCCTTCGAGAGGGGGGGCCAGTGGGGACAGCCGAGGGTGTCGAGCCGTCCCTACCAGGCAGTGGTGGAGGCCTGTGCAATGCCGGCAACGGTACCCCCGTACCGCGCGCCGGCTGGCCTCTACCACGGAGGGGTGCGACACGGCGAGCAGGTGCGCGCCGTCTTCCCCCCCTCCTCGGCCTGCGGAGCTCATCGGCTGCAGGATCAATCTTCCGCAGCCGCTCCGCCGCTTCCTTAGCGGTCATCACCTCCTCGCAGAAGGTGGCGAACGCTCGCCAAGCCTCTTTGTCTGCCAGCATTGCGATCACAATGCTCGGCAGAGAGAGGTCCTGGCCCACCTTGGCGACTAGCGCCATGCGCTGTGGAGCCCACGTTTGGCACACCGCTAGTGTGTGGTGCGCCGTGTCCTCCACAGCGCCGCACTCATGGCAGAGTGGGGCTGCCTCTCGGCGGATGCGGTGCAGGAATGAGCCAAAGCACCCATGCCCGGTCATTATTTGCACCATCCTGTATGAGAGGGACCCATGCTGCCTCTCCAGCCACTTATCAAGCACTGGAGCGAGTGCCTCCACCGTCCGCTGGCCAGACTCCGGAGCTCTCAGGTCCGCCATCCACAGCCGGACCAGGCTTGCCTGAGCCTCCTTGCGGACGGCCTCCCGCTCTTCGGGGCAGAAGCGGTCACCCGCGGCCCTCATGGCGGCCGTCCAGCGGTACATGGCCGCCAACACGTCCGCCTCTAACTCCCAGGGAGCGTTTCCCGCCAGCGCGCAGGCCGCGGGAAAACCAACGGTGCGATATGCTCGCACGCTCCGCTGTGCTATCGCCCGCTGGGGCGCTCGGAGGAGGCGGACGTTCGTCTTCTTAGACAGGGCCGCCGCCCAGATCGGGGCGCCATAGAGAGCCATGCTCCTCAAAATGCCGGAGTATAGCCTCCGGCATTTGGACCCCGGGCCGCGGATATTCGGCAACAGCCAGTTAAGTCTGTTTGCCGCTCTCAGCAGCCTGGGTGACAACCCCCGGAAGTGGGGCAGAAATTGCCACCTCGAATCGAGGATCAGACCGAGATACTTGATCTCGGTTTTCACCACCGTTCGGACGCCACCGAGCACTATTTGTGCGTCAGGTGGCGCCGGAGGTTGTCGCGAGCCATGGAACCAGATGGCCTCGGTCTTTTCGAGCGCCACCGTGAGTCCGAGGCGACCGATTCGGTCGGCCACGAGGTCTCCTCCGACTTCCGCAAGCGGAGCCGCGTCCCTGAAGGACTTCCCCCGGGCAGTGACGAGCGTGTCGTCAGCGTAACAGATTACGCTCATGCCCGGAAGGAGTGCGCCGCGGAGGAGCCAGTCGTAGCCTATGTTCCACAGGAGCGGCCCCAACACCGACCCCTGTGGAACCCCGGACTCGACGCTATAGCGTCGGATGGCGCCCGAGCTGTCTGAGAAGACAATTGCCCGATCTCTGAGGTAGCTCTCAACGAGTCCCTGTAAATACAGGGGTACTCGGAAGTACCTCAGGGCCTCCAATATTGTAGCGTGAGGGAGGGAGTTGAAGGCGTTCTTGATATCGAACGATATCGCAATCACTCCCTCCTCACACTCTTCAGCCTCCAGGATGAGTTCCCGGAGATGGGCCAGGGCGTCAATGGTGGAACGCCGTGCCCGGAACCCAAACTGGGCGCCTGCCAGGTCCGGGCCTACCTCCCGTAGGTGCTCGAGAAGGCGGTAAGAAACCACCTTCTCGAATATCTTCCCCACTTCAGGATGATCGGACGGTAGGCCGAAGGCGAGTCAACTGGACGCCCTTTTTTTTTTTTTTTTTTTTTTTTTTTTTTTTTTTTTTTTTTTTTTTACGCGGAGAATGCCTTTACGCACTGTCCCGCTCCTTGAGTACGGGAGCGGGGGAGTGTGGGGCTCACCCACCCCAGTGGGCGTGGGCATACCCACTAAACTCCGCGGAGGCCATCTTCTGCGCGGTACCAGGAATCCCCGAGGACCCCCCTAAGGGACTCTACCAGTGGACCCCTGGCGCGCTTTGCTGGGAACCCAGCTCCTCACGAGGGGAGTTATGCCTCCCCTCATACACCCGCGGGCGTTCGCGGCAGTGCGAGGCCCCCCCACACCGCCACCCTCCACAGGATCGCTTGTGCAATGGAAGCACACAGTCTCCACCATGTGCACTCCTGGCGACCCCGGGGCCCCCCTTTAGTCGCCTCTTACGACAGGCGGGGGGGAACCTTGGCCGAATTCTAACGCCCCAAACCACAGGGCCACAACTGGACGCCCTGCCTTTTGGATAAGGCAGAGCTGACCCACCTTCCAGATCGCGGGGAACCTCCTCTCCCGGAAACACCGGTCGAAGAGGGTCCCTAACGCCGCGAAGCTCGCTTTGAATTTCACTATTAGGATATAGTTCTAGTCAATTTTCCTCTACCTGTGGATTGTTTGGAAGAGATCGCTTTTTAGCGATAAAGCCGCCCAAATTGTACATTTACGTCAATCTGTGTTACTTTTGCTGTTGATTTCTGTTGTTTTGGTATGCAATGAAGAATATATCTATCTATCTATCTATCTAATGAGTGCGTACACCCGCCGCGATACCACCCGCAAGTTCAATTCAAAGCGGACTTCGCGGCTTGTTCGCGGCGAGCTCGCGGCGTGTACGCTGGGAAATCCACCACTGTGAAAACGCCCAACAAACGCTATGTGTGAATAGGCTCTTAAGTGAATACCAATTTTCATTTTCACGTCCGTGAGAAAACTATAATCATTGCTGTAATTATATAATTGTAATTGTTGGTGGAAGAAGTTTTTGCTGATATCTTTTTGTTTGATATTGATTGAGATTGTCAAGGATGATACCTTTTCAAAAATGTGACGCAAATTATTTGATACAGGGCACAACATTAGGGTAATTCGAAAACTTTGGTTTCGATATTTTATCATCACTACATAGTACTTATAAAACAAAACAAACAAACAATTCATATGAAAGTGAATGATCTCATGTTACCGCCAAAACAATGTAGATGTGATTAAAAACGACGTAAGAGTATTGAATTACGACCTAGCTTCGACTGAGTCATGGTCAAGAATTTGTATGTCAGCTAACTTCATCCCTTATTTTCTTAAAAAAACATTACTAAACCATCCCTGGCAAGTTGTCTAGAAAAATAGCTCATTTAATCAAAATTTCAAAAAGGTAAAATAATTACTATTTTCTTGTCTTATGTTTCCATGAAAAATATTATGAACCATAATGGGTCGTTCAAAACTTGAACTAGGTGATGTCTAAAGTATGCTATTATTGCTTAATGAAACAAAAAGTGACTGTAGGTTAGTAGCGGTAGCAAATAAGAAATGATTGCTGTTGCTAAGCATTCCATGCCTGGTGGGTTAATGTGATGGGTGACCATTTCGTTTTTTTTTTTCATAGTTTCTCCGTACATATGACATTTACTTTTACTTACTTGTGCAGTGTGCTAAGAAAGTGGCACCCGAAATCAGAACTTTCGTACACCTGAGCAAAGCATTGACAGTGTTGACAGTTTGAGACGACACTGCGCAACATGTTTCTGTCTCGTTTACGCTCTAGTGAATAAAGATACTATCTTGTTCACACGTTACAACAAAGTCGTATTAACTACGTACCCCGTGGACAATTTTTGACTTCGCGTCAGTGGAACATCTACCTCTTTTGTATTATAATATGATTGCAAAATAGTGTACGTCCAACTCCGGACACTTATCCTTATCCCTGCGTTAATATGAATATGCTGGGTGCTGTGAAAAACAAGATTTCCTTTTGTTGTTAAAAATAGTTTTTTCGTGTAAAGAAACTTTTATGCAAATATTATTAGGCAATCATCATGTTGAGTTAAATAATGAGGATGCTAAATGAATGCTCTCTAAAAATATTATTCGCTTAGCACCTTCGCATTCAATATTCCATTTATATTCGCGATGACGTGGTTTGAATTATGCAGGTTTCTTTTTTTAAATGACGTGCGAAGAACCACAATTTCCATAGATAAATAAACAGAGGCTCGTCACAATCGACTATTGTTTGAATCTGTGTTTTTCTTGTTTCAGATCGCTTGGAGATGGTCAGCTACTGAACAGTGTTTATCAGCAGAGAACTCTACGTCATTACAGGTGTGTTTAGTATCTATCTTATTGTGTTCATAGTGCAAAACTTAGTTTGTCTAAAGTTTCTTTGTTTTTGTCCCAAACAAGTTAAAACTTATTGATCTTTATTGTTGGCGACAGATGCTAGCATAGTAGTTTTAAAGATGTCATTTTTGGAATGCTTTTTGTTTTTGATAACCCTTTGTTTTTGTATGTCTTTTTGACAGTGTAATTCATGTAAGTTCAAAGTAAACTCGTGAAAAGATAAAAAGTGTTTTTCTTCGTTAATTAGTATTATATAGTCAGGCAGGCAGTGACGGGATCATCAGGCCCATCCTCAACATTTACTGTCACGTTTTAGATAAGCAATATAGTTACCGAAATGTATACATTTTAGTAACAGCAAATTTAATACTGTTGAGTAGGTAATCATTAGATTGTGGCATTGTTTGAAAACTTCTCCATTTTTTCCAGAAATCATGCCTCGTCTCGAGAAGTCTCCTCCCGATGACTTTCGGCGCGTCCTCCGCGAAAAAGCGCTCAGCCACAGCTTATTTTATCTGAAACTGGGCGCAGGGCTTGCACCGGGCCATGCGCGGGAGTCGCAATCAGCGTCGGCGCGCAGAATGAGCGGCAGTGCAGGCGCGCGCGCGCCGCCGACCGGCCGCCTCCCACGGCATGCGCAACCGCGAGTCTCAGAACTCCTCAGGCGCTTCGAACCAGGACCCATGCAGTATCTCCGCCCTCCGCGGGCCACCTCACCCCCCGAAGACATCACCTCGTCCGACGATGACGATCGCGCCGCCGTCAGGCGCAGGAGCCGTGACTTGAGCGACGACTCAGCAGTTGAATTAGACACCAGAAGAAGACACTCTCATCCCAGAGACATCACACCACCACCAGACGCAATGTCTCCGAGACGAGAGAGAACGTTGATAGAAGCCCATGTTGTAGAACTTGGGAGGAGGGGAAGTGAGGGTTGCGAGACCCGTGGTAGGTGCGTAAGGACACCGAGTGTCGTCGTCAGCGACTACTCTGATGGAGTGGCTGTTGGTGCGACTGAAGAAGAAGTAGACTGGTTGAGGTCCAGATCGCTGTCTGCTGACTCGGCTTGCTCTTCGTGCTCGACGCTCTCCAGCCGAGATGACGAGGAGTTCGAGCCTCCAACTATGCCAAAAAAGGTAAGTGTTTTATTGTTTATCCTTGTTTTAGTGGCCTCTCTTTCTCGTACGTTGTTTGGATAACCTCAGTAACATTTAGCTGAAATACTATATTAGTATATGAAACACAAAGAAAATCACCAACTAGCTTATCAGATTACACAAGTGCATTAACTGCATTAAGATCAGTTTCAATAGTAAATAAAGACTTGTAGAGTTTATTAAGAAAGAATGCGACAGGTAGGTGAATAACATAAAATTATCGTCACTAATTAGGTACGTCAATCGAATGAACACAAGACATTTCATTTCAATCACATTATTAAGTACTACGTTGCAGTCGCCACAATGACTGCTTCTGCAAACATGACTATCTGATATATACAATTCTTGAGATGGAACAAAACAAAACACTATTTGTAAACTCTACGTATGTAAAATCGTTCAACTGCTAGCACCTGCTTACAATTGCTGGTAACAATTTAAAGATTGTGCTTGGAAAACTGCCTAATTTGAAGTAACAATGACCTACCGCTAAAAGAAAATCGTAAATTTCAAGCAACATCTCTTGTTTTTCAAAGCTCTATATTTCAACCACTATTTAACCGTGGTTATTCAGCGCAATTGTAGCTCTTTAGGGGTTCACATTGTCACTTTAAGTCATATTTGCCAAATTCTAAGTTGATTCAAATTAGTAAACAGTGTCCCCTGCTGTTTGTCATGCGTTATTTTGAATTTTAACGAGATAGGTAGGTACAACATTGGGTTATACTTAGCAATGAAAGAGGTATATTATTACTCAGTATTAGTCTTAGCGTTTTTACGAAGGTGCATTTAATAGAGTATATTAGTCGAGCTGTTTGCTGCTTTGTTGTAAATTCAATGTTTTTGTTTTTTGGCTAATAACCTAGTCTATTTATAGCTGGTTTCTTGTCATGCGTCCTAGTCGTGTTTTGTGCATCTTCCAATGTAGTTTACAATGACGGCTTTATTTAAACGTCTCATTGGTTAAATGGTGTCAGCACCTTTTAACCTCGAGTTACTTTAAAGAATGATTCATTACTTTGTGTTTTATATAAAATGGCATTAAAATACTAGAAGCATTATTTTTCTTCAAAGGTCCTCAGTTTGGTTCTGAATTTTTACAAGAAAGACAACGGCGTACTATGCATAAACTTGCCAAAATACTTGCCATTCATCATTAGCTTTCATTATAGCTAAAGACAATAAACATTTAAAGTATGTTTGAACAGAAAGCTTTCGTAAGGTACTTTTTCATTCTCACTAGTTCTCACTTAATGAATCTCATGCAACAACAGTCACAAATATGGTGTGTTTACAAGTGAGTTACATTTTCATCGAGACGTTTCTAACGGGAAATCGCAACCGTACTCAATAATCCGCAGGATGTTTTGTATATTATGCAAACACAGTATACTGACAGGATGTTGGAACGGCAAAAAATTCCACTAAACTATGATAGCAGTATCAACTCGACTGATCCACTCCAACTGCTCGACACTGGGATCCTTTTATCTAAAGTTAAGGTCAATTCAATAAAAAATGATACAGTTTAAACCTGCTTAAATTTCAGGATAATTGACATCGCTTACAACGTAAAAACAACTTATTGACCTGTGAACGAATAAACAATGGTTAATTATGTTGATGATTCTGACCAGAGTTGTCTAACAAGTTTTATTTCACATATTATTATCGTGATCCTTGATTGAAAAAACCTAACAATGGCCTCGTTACAACGAGCTATCAATTTAAACAAGATTCTTGCATGGTTTAACTATTATTTTTTACAATCCCTTAAAGTTTCATATTCTTCGTGCTGGCACCAGAACCAGGTGTATCTAGATCTTTTAGTTCAAACGCATCTTTTGGGCTGATGATGTTTTGTTACATATCATGTTTTATGGTTAATAAGGTCTCAATAACTATTCACTTCCATCCTATTAAGTAGTTCCTTTCTTAGAATTGTTAACAGCACCTGGTTGTCTGGTTTATTTCATTAACTATCCTATTATTCTTTCTTCTTTTGAAATTACCTTACTGGTTTTATAAACCTGTGATTGTATTTTGCTGACTGAGTTAATTTGTGCGTGTAGCCTAATAACATGTGTGTCTTTTTATATTTGAAAATAAATATTGTATTACCAGGAGTTGTATTGATATTATGGGCCCCGTTATTAGACTAGTTTGTTGCTAAATATATTGAGAGATTTTCCTCGTTCTCATCTGAGTAAGGTTCGCAATTGGGTTCAAAACAGCTAACGCATGATATAAGAACTGTAGGAAGGATTTGGCATAAATTTAATACGGTTCGCGACATAGAAGACTTTTCTATTCAGCATCATTAATCTTTTAAAAATAACCACCAACTAAGTGGGTAGTCTGAAAATCAGCTCAGTGACATCAAATAGTTTAAACACCTCAAATTACGTAGTTGTTTTATATTCGAAACGGATGTGGGCATCCGTCATTTACGTGTCCATGTCATTGTGGAGGACAACTGGGGCGGAACGGGATTAGAACCGGTGAATGGTCTGTTGACAGTCTGTCACTGAGCATATACACTCATGGACTGTCAGCGCTATGCGACTTTATGATTATTGAAAGCTACGTAGGCCTAGCATGAACCGCCAACGTTTTGGTAATCGAAGAGTGAACGATACTTTTTTTCCTAAAGACAGGAAAAAGAAAAAAAGTGTCGTTGTTTTTCGATTACCAAAACATTAGCGGTCTGTGCTAGGCCTAATCAGAGACTGAGAGTATACAAAACGGATACCAATACCGTGGACACAATAAAGCCCTTGTAGATAGGTAACTACTGTCACTACTACGCCACTTGGATATTTTGACGCTACTATCCAATTTTGGTGGGTAAAATTTGCGGTTGAATAACGAATGATACAACAAATAGTTTTAAAATTCAGGAGTTACTTGGAGAATTTTATTAATAGAAAGTCAATGCCAATGCACCCCGATAGAATGTCGACCTATATTTTCATGAAGAGTCACTAATCAAATATTTCCGAAGACAGATGGATAGTTGAAAAGTATCTCGAAAAAAGCAGTCGATAACTGAAAAGTGAAAGGAGATGAAAGAACTAACCAAAATGGAAGAATAATAAATGATCTGCGAAGAAAAGCACAGAGAGATTACATTCAGAACATAAACAATTTTAAATGATTTGCAAAGAAGGAATGCTAAACAAAACATTGATCTAGTTACTAGTATATTTTTGATACAGTTGTAGCAATTCCTGAAACCGATAACGTTCGAATACCACATTGTTTACATTTAGCTATAATTATCCTGTACTCTAGTTTCATACAAGCGTACCCATTGAGTGTTTTGCAGAATTACAGTTTACCTTACAAAACAAGCAATTACAGAGACCCTGGCTTATATGCGTTGCGATAATAGATAACAGGCTTTTACTTGCAAATGAAGACATTTGTGTTACATTTTGTAAATGGCTCCGTGGGGTATTTTTAAATTTGTTATTCAAGTTTATCTCGACTGATGGTGCGATAATAAAGACTATGGAGAACTACGCAAATTCAAGTTTACTGTTAGGAATAGACCAAGGTTGTTTCATATTTTCACTTGGAGATGAAGTTTTGCTAGAACTCTTTGGAGATAAGCTGATGTGGCTAACTAGGATGGAAGAAACGCTCCGCACTAAAATATGCGATGACTTTTGGATAATTTGTGGCCTTGATAGGTTGTATGGCCAAAAATAAACCTGAAAATAGCCGATGTTGTGAAAACGGCAATCTTTAAATTACTCTGAAATGTACATATTTTTTTGACCTGTTTGCCCATTGTTCGATTATCGAATATTTGCCTGAATCCAACATTTCGAGTTTGAGGGTTTATAGGGTTTTTATTACACAAGCTCGAAGGAGGACTTTTTGATGGACACAAGTAAATCCAGTGATTTTTCTTATCTACTGTCTACTCAACGATTTGCTTATTCATTAATTTTGAAATCAAAAGTCTGCGAAGAAATAATTATTATAATAAACATAAAAAATATTTTCTCACTTTTAAATGCATCCCTCTGAAACATATTACATGAGGAGTTCTTTATTGATTAGTAGTGCCTAAAAATCTTAGACGTCTATAGGTACTACGTGGACGACACCACGAGCGGAAGCTAGTTACCTGTATTGCAACTGAAACAAAAACACGTTATACGAGCCCCGGATTTCTATTAAAACTAAGTAGGTATAAATGAGAAAACAAAGATTACTGATCCGCCACGTGCTGTTGGACCAAGGTTCCAGTATTAATTATCTTATTAGTTATTTAATTTTGTCTCGATGAATGCCGCGTGTTTATTGGGTAACAAAACATGCATATGTGTCACAAAATATGGAACTGTCATGGACGGCATTGACGTCACGAAACGAGGCTCAACTCGGTCAGCCGAGGAATATTCAAACATTATGATCATTGGATTGGTATTTGTGGCATTTTGTTAGTACTTACTTGAATCCGAAATGTGTTTAATTCTGGAGAAGTAAACATTTGACTTTAGATGATCTTATCTCGGAATCTCAATTTGTTTGGTGTCGCGTTTTGTGCATACTTCTTCCTCAGTGTTAGTAACTGGGTTCTTTCACAGTAAGTTTCTTTTTGCAATTTCATTGGAACATATTCAAGTAATTCTGGAGTTTTAAACGAATTTGTAACTATAAGATGAAGTTCTATGAAGCAATCGGTAATCGGTAACTGGCTTAGCCAAAATTGTATTGGTACACGCTTGTGGGTTAAAGGTACTCTTGACCTGACAATTCCTGAGAACATCTTGAACTTCTCCAAGGAACAGTCGTCTAGGTGGTTTAGGTTTCTCCATCTAACAATTGCAACCTCCGCCTTGTCAATCTATTTCGCCAATGGTTTTTCATCAATGCTCTCCTTTTATATAACCAAACCATCATAGCATGTTCATCACTTTCTTTCTTTCACGTCACTTCGATGTCGTATTATTTACACAATTTCAGATTCTGTCTTTGATAAGTTTCATACCTTTATGTAGGAGTCGGTGCTTCGTCTATCTTCAGTTCGATTTCTGCTTTATTCCTCAATTCTAAATGAACAACACATGGTTTTGATTAAATTTGTCAGTTATTGTAGTTAATTCCGCACAAACATTTGAAACCACATCTGCCATTATGTCGGTTTCAACTCCAACCGCAAGTTCTACGTTGAAATCATTACGCAAGTTTCATTGACGGGGATGTAGTGGCTGTTTGTTTGTTTGACGAATGTAAACGGGGAAAAAGAGAGAAAAGACGTCATTGAGGACAAACCACTTGACCTAACACATCTTGCAAGGCCGTTTACAATAGGCACTGGAAACTAGAACCTTTTCATGGTGTGCAAAAAGGCACTATCCAGTTTGCAGTACAATGTCTTTCTTAAAACATATATTTAGTACTAGCGGCCTAGTAGTTTTTACGTGAAAGAGCAATACGGCACATCCACACATACAAACTTTCACATTTATAATATTAGTAGGATTTAATATTCAAAACTACGCTCTGTTGGTTGATTGACAACTGCATCAATTGAATTCCGGAATGCTGTTTTTGGGCCTTAAAAAATTTTTGATAGTGATGCAATTTTATATCAAATTGTTTGGCCAACTAAATGAAGAATAATATTGAGCCAAAGAGAAAACGAATACGTACTTGTGTTTTAATTTTTTTAGTGCCATCATAGCAAGGGTTAGTGCCAGCAACTTGGGAGTTGGAATTTCCATACACTCAGAAGTAAAAGTTTTGGAAGGGACGTAATTTTGGTGTCAATTTATGAGAAAATTCGTTGAAAATCCATCTATCAGTCTACTTGTTTAGTTTCGGATCAGATGATCTTGATGTTTCACACTTTTTGTTAATTTCATACTTGTATGCATGTGCCATGACATTTTATTGACAATACTTACATTCTGTTTTCCTGCAAAACTGCTCGACACATCTTTGTAGGACGATTCTTCAAAAAACAATATCCGCCTTTCACTTTATTTTTGATCCTTCATACCTTAAACATCGCATCAGTTAATGCTTTTAGCAGACGCTTCCTTTGTTAAACTTATCTGCACTTGTCTTTCCAATAAAGAAAACAAAGACATCTCTACATTCCATTACAGTTATGTTACGTTATGTTTTTGGAAAACACTTTGGGACATCATAATTCAACATAACAAAAGACTCCCTAACCTCAACTTAAGCAAAAATAGTACGAAATTTCGGGGTCATATTTACATTAGGATCAACCGTTCCCAAACTTTTCAGAGCGATTACTATGAGCAGGTGTCAAAAACTGATCAAACAGTAAACTATTTGAAGTACTTAGTCAATTCTAAAATATATCTCACCCCCTGATATTAATGCTTAAATTTCATATCCTGACTGATTAAAAACATATACGTTTATTTTAGTAATATAATCCTAAACACGATTTCTGACACGAGCCAATCAACAGGTCATCTACACATAGTACACGAAGCTTTTCCTTAAGCCTAATTCCAAAAATACATTCATCAATATTTTTTTCAAAACTAAACCGGCTATGTTACTGCGTCGTTTCTAATTACGTCTAATTATACGTTCACAACGCAATGCGATCATAGTTCGCTTTGAAACCTCCCATTATCTCCTAACAAATTAACGGGTGAGTTAAAACAATGCCCTGTTATGGTGATGTCTCTTTTCCGCTGTAGTAAACTGATAGTTTTATTTTTTTTATATCGCGTCCCCACCCACCATTGACGTCAATGGACCGGTTGTACAGCATGTGGGTGTTTGTTTGTGTGCGTGCGCATGTGAGCGTGCAGGGCCGTCACAGGGCAGATTTCGCAATCGATTGTTGTAGTTGATTTAAGTCGATTCATCAGTTTACTTATGAATTATTTATTGTACTGTTTTTTAGGATGTTATAAGTGGTGGTTGATTTATAGTGGAGGAAAAATATGTCGTTATTTCGCGTGATGAAATTCCTTATCTCATCCAGTAAAAGTACTTTGTGTTGCATTTACATTTTGACTTAAATTATCTGACGCCTAACTAAGACCTTTGTCTTATTTAAGACTCGAATCGGCGCTTTTATCCTTGTTAGTAACAGCCCCATAACATTTGAGTTTTTGTTATCTTACGAGCCTCTTCCTGAAAGTTGTCTAGAACAGATCCCTATAAGACCTCTTGAATTGTACATTGTTATTTGTATTTTAATAATACCTAATACAGACGTTTTTGGTCGTACAATATAGAATATCTAACTGGACAAAAAACTCATATTTTCATAAACAAAAACCTACAAATTCAAATAGCTATGAATCATTCGGCTCATACATTTGATTAAAAAAAGATTTCACTAAAATAAATTGCGCCAATATTTTGACTCTAACATTAATTACAAAAAACTGTATGATTTATCATCACCCTTTCTAGTCTTGAAGGTTTTGTGCGTCAATATGAATTACGTTGGACAGATTAATGTTTTTATTCTTTGTAGTTTTTAACATAATTCTTGACCAGTAACGAATATTTTAGACCATCAACGAAGATATATTTTTTATTTATATTCAATTTTGCGTTCTTACAATTTATAATTCTGAGTCTGTATATTCTTATTAATATGGAAGACGATGAATTATACATACCATGAAACAAAGTAATATAAGTAGCATATTTTATTGGTCTGTAAAAAATTGCTAAAATTTTACAACAACGTGCGTAGTACTTACCTGCTATGTTGGTTTTTTAAGTGTGATAATTATTACTCCTAGATTCATCTACCTATTTAAATGTATTAAAGACCACTTTAGGAAACTTAGCGAGCTTTTCGTTATAGTACCATTTGGTATTTCAAACGTCGATTTCGACGATTTTCACTAGAACTTCACTACACTTTTCAAGAAGACATGTCTGAAGAATTTATATCAGCTTGCTGACTTAGATGACATTTTGACGAGTTCTAACTATATTTACACACTAACTACAAATGTAGAGCCAATGATTTCGAACATCTTTATACAATCAGCAGACGAGTTCTTTTGGTAAGTCAAAGTTTACCGTCAAAACGAACATAGTTGAGGATCAGATTGAAGTTACAATTCTGGCACTTTTATTTTGCATTCGTCAGCCAGATTCTCTCCAAGCTTCAAAAAAATAGAAGGCCTCATTATACGACCTTAAAAAGAGCAAAGTTTAGCCAGCCCTAAATAGGATTGAGTAAGTGTCAAATCGCTATTGAGCGCACACCACACACAGATACGGTATCACAATACCATACAAGCAGTTAAATTCGCGCAGGAGTGTGGGTGAGCGTGCAATCTCCTCAGTACATTCGTGAGGCCAGAGAAACTATGCGAATGGTTGCAGTTAATTCGTAAATAAAATTGCTTATTGCAGTCTTGATAGTCAAGGAGATAAACGTTCTAAGTACAAAGAATTATGATGCGATTTTACGAGTTTAATGTTGGAATTGATATTTGCAATCGCCAGAAAGATAGTTGTCAATTCCTTTCTCAAAATATTTAATGATATGTAAATGATCACGAAGAAGCTAGTCATTTGACCAGCAGAGAGGTTGAATACCACGCCTAAGGCTTAGTTACTCATCTCTGCAACCCTCACCAACGACGGAGATCTCACATCCTAAAACCACCAAATCTCTTGTTTTCTCAGATAACACATTCTGGCATGATTTATTTTATAATTTTACCAATTAGATACGGTACGGTAACTTTTATTACAGGATCTTCAACACTTTAACTACTTTTGGTGTTGCATGAGACCATAAAGGCTTGTTTGTATAAACAAGATTATAATCAGTAAAATAACAATATACAAAAAGGGCTCTTTACTCAAAAGCTACTCTTAGCTCCTCACAGCCTTTTCATACATGAAATGTGGTGTCATAAAGGTGCTAGAAAAGCTTTGCTGAGTAAAACCTGGAAGCATTTGTTTTATTACGGACGTAACGTCTACTCTGAAGGACGTAAAATGTTAAGTGAGTTAAGAAGACTGACAAGGGAATCTTTCACAGTATCTAACAGGACTATTTGAAGATGAATATGCTTAGTTGTCTTTATCTTTTAAATTTAGCGTTAAGTATAATGATGTTTGCAATGTGCGATTACGTGCATACTTTTTCGTAACTCATGTGAAAAAAACAGCGAGAACTCTACGTTATGTATACTGGAATGGGTTTTCTCATCATCGCCATTAGCCGTTAACTACCAGCTATGTATAATATTAAATGTATATGTATTATTATGTATCGGGATTATACTTCATAATGTTAAATGCTTTGCTGCTATTTTGCGGCGATAATCTCCTATCCAAACCAAAGACAAAGAATTTCAAAGGAAAATCCACAAGCTCAGAACCTAAAAGTGAATCTAACTTCTGTAATCTTCTGCAAACCCTTTGTCTTCGGTTACACAGGTCGCTCAGGACTTCAACCCCTTTATTCCTTTGAATTAAAGCTTAAAATTGCTTGTTCCAGATGATAAGCGCCGATTGAGGGGCCTTGACTCCTGAGCGACCTGGACTCTGGGAGGCTGTCCAGCGGGGCTGCGCCAAACTCTGGACTTTTTAGATTGTAGAGCTTATGAACGATTTTAACTATGCGCGTTGTGAGAAGACCTTTGTATACTTATATCAAAAATCAATCAAGTGCATCATAACTATGTGACCACACATCTAAGAACACAATGCAGCATTACATAATATAGTGTAATTTTTCACATAGTTTAAGCTGTGCTTAATTTGGGGTTAAACGGCGGTGTGTGTGTGGAATAATGTTCAATGATATTTTTTTCAGCATTTAAAATGAAAAAATAATTAAGAAAATGTCTATAAATTCGAGGTAAAATTAACTTTACTCCTTTTGTAAAACCTTATGAATGAAACGTTCCGAATGAACATGAACTTCTGTAGGAAGATTAGAAAATAAAATCTTTTAGAAATTTAGAACCAGCGAAGTTTTTTTTTTTAGTGGTTGTTTCTTTATCAATTAACAAATTGTGTACAGAATTGAACAAAAAAGCGCCTAGTTGAAATCGTCGTCAAGCTTAAACATTTTTTTTAAACTGAAGTAACTGACCAACTTCGAATAGACGAAAGCTATAATTAAATATATTTTTTACGGTCAAATTGAACTTTAAAATGTTACTGTTCGTTTGATTTTATTTTCTAACTTGAAAAACAATAATAATAATTTGAATCTCATCATCATTGTATTTAAAATAAAGCAAACCTATTGGTACTTAATTTAAATTTTTCACTTAAATATGCTGAAGCTTCGGAGTTGATCAATTACTTTATAATATTTTATTTATTTATACACCAAAGTCAAAATACACTTTCTTATCAAAAGGATTGTCTATTTATTATATAAACCGTTATAATTGTTATAAATATTAGTTATATCATATTCACAATGTTTCTAAAACTACGAATAACCCCTTTTAATATAATTTTACGTATATTGGTGTGTTAAAACATGTAAAACGTGATATCGGGTAAAACAATATTTATGTTATTCATTAAACTATATCAATGAACACTGACTAAAAAGTTACATGCCCTGTCTAAATAAAATACGAGTATTTGTATATATAAAAATATTAACTTGTGCGGCTTTTAAATAATGCAGCTAATATACTCGAGAGATATTTAAATAATTATATTAATTTATAAAAGACAAGCGAATGGTGATACTCTTTTGTGAAATATAAACTTATTTCAGATAATTTCCAACATATTATGTTGATTTTGAATTACTCACAATTAGTGACTCTTATGTTTATTTAGTTCTTAAACTGCATTCTACTCGAGCTAGATGATAAGTATTTTCTTTTAATATTTTAGTTTCGAAGTATAAAACTTCATGATAGGTATTGACTGATAATGTAAATCTTTTTGATATCATCTTCAAAAGAGCCAGTAATACCTATTCGTCAAACTTATACTTGTAGTTTCAAATTAAAAACAAAAAATGTCTTTAATCACTTATTTCTTTTTTCAATATACTATAATTGATTTGAAATCACAACGTAAAGTCCTAAGAACCTAATTTATTGAATGCATTCAATATGACCATTAAAAAAAGCTTGTTACGGTTAAATATCGAAATGAAATTAATGAAAATGCTATGAAATTATTATTAGAAATTATTTTCAACATCAGTGTTAGTTAAGCCAATATTACTAAGTCGTTCCTTTTTTTTTACCAAGAGAAGTATTACGTTAGAATAGTTTTCCTGTTTTGTCCTCCTTTCCCAAAGATATAACAATCAAGAATATAATAAAGAATAATAACATATCAATTGTTGATTAGATTTAGAACTTATTTTGTGGTAATTTTATGTAAATGAATCATGGTCTGCTTAAAACATTCATCCAAATATGGGGATCTGAATGATTTTGTATCATAAATCTTCTATGGTGAAGTTATACAGTAATCTTTTGAAGAATTATATCTTGTATATTGATTAATCTTATACCAAAGCAAGTTCTTGCCTCATGATAATATTATTGCTTTGTTTATATCGGCTTTATTTAAACGCTTACTGAAATAATACTATTAAGAGAATTACCTTTGAATAGAGGAGAAACGATCACCGAAAAGCAACATCGTGAAACTATAGCTGTGTTTCCCGTTTACATTTTAGTCCTGAATAATGGTGAAATTAGAGATCTAACTAATATAAATTAACACATTTCTGACTTAGCAGAGACTTGTTGTGTCTAGTCGCCTTCTCAATCTCTTCAGACCAATAGGTATTGGATATAATGCTGTTTTCGAAAGGTCTCAAAATGAAGCACGGACTAATATTGGTCAGCATCTTTTAACACAAGAGTTTTATTTTAAAAACGCGTCATGCATCCACTGTACGTGTGTTATGTAATTTACTATTATTTTAATTTATATTCAACTTGGTACTAAGAATTATTTGATATTTTGGTGAGCGTTTTAATTGTAACCGTAGATTATTCGTTTCTTTTAACTATGTTATGTGTCGCCAATAAAAACATTCCATCATCATCGTTGTTTTTAGAATCTAAATATTTTATTAGAAGTTAATTTTAATGCGTCGATGAAATTATGAAAAATTATATTGAAATGATTTAATTGTATCTAAATAATTTTACATGTAATTGTACATTAAAAATCTAATAATAATAATTTGCTTCGTGTTTGTATTATTTTTTGTTTTTTAAGTCCCGAATATCTTTTTATGGTAGGTATTGAATATGGTTTCTTTACTGATGCGAAGAACCGTGTCACATAAGTTGTGGGTTCGATTCTCACGTGAAACGTCTATATGTACATGATAAGTAAGTGATCTTTTTTTTAATAAAAAACATATAAGCTATAAGTTTAACATACATTTTTTTTTATAAAAGTTGAAGGAAATTTATGACAAAGCAGTTTTGAATCCGAGGTCTGGTAAAGCGACAAGATGCCCTTTTGTCAGACTCAGCATAATGCTTTAGGTAGCTGATGACGCGTGAATCGACCTCGCCAATCCCCCGTCTCGCTCTAGCACACACAGTTGGACAAAGAGCCGAAGTAAAAGTAAACAATCATGTATTTATATATCGCATTGAATACACTCCTGTCACTTTATCGTTGTAAGGAGTATAGATGTTTTTAACTTTGTATTGAATGTAGTACTCCTTGTCCTTACAAAAGCACCTATACAGTCATCTATAACAGTGATGGACAATACTGTTGATGTATTTTTATTGAATTTAAAGTAAAATACAATCGTCTGAAGGTTAGGTGCAGTCAGCAACAGCTAGACGGCGTGGTATTCACCAGGGAATAGATCCCAAATCTATCTCGCGACCTGTCGCTCGAGATGTAGACCGACGTGTGTCATCAGTCAGGGAACTGTTTCGAGACGTTTTGACTATAGGTTATTGATATAAACGAAAGAGGAAGATAGGGCAGGTTTTAGGTTCATGGTTTGCAAGTGAATTCCGGGGTAAGTCAAGTAAACTTGCGCCTGATAATTTAACCGTTTTATTCTATTTAGACCAACCTAGGTGGTCAGCCATGAGAACGCGCGTCCGGGGTCTTGTTATAGGCACTAAAATATATGGGATGACTTTACAAGTCGCGTTAATATACCATATTAAAATGATGTCAAAATTATAATTTTCTTATTTGCGGAAACGGTTACTTATGGCTAACCCCTTTTTTTTTTTTTTTTTTTTAAGTAGGGGAAATGCCTTACGCATACCCGTCCGCCGGGGGACGGACGGGTTATGTCGGACTCACCACTGGACAGATGGTATACCAGTGGCCCTACCGACTAAAACCCCTACTACTCCCTCTAATCGTCCGTTAGTGGGGGAACACGGTGAATAGCGCCTGCCTGTTACGCGTTCCCCCGGACGGAGCCCGCCTGCACGGCGGGCCGGAAGCGACCCCCCCCGCGTGAGGGGAGGCCAGAAGGGACAGCCGAGGATGTCAAGCCGTCCCTACCAGGCAGCGGTGAAACCCGTGCAATGCTGGCGGCGGCACCCCCGTACCACGCGCTAGCTGGCCACCGTACGCAGGCCCTACTGGGCCCGCAACCACGAGCCACCCAAAGGGCGGCTCCGCTGCCGTAACCTTCGGTACGGCCCCGCCGGGCCGCGACGCACAGGGGGGATCAGCCTCGGGTTACTGGCCCCCACCAACCGGTTGTGCGCCGCGGCCCCAACCACGCGCCTCAAGGCGCCTGCAGGCCCCACTGGCCCCGCATCCCCGCGTCGCCCTTACGGGCCGCAGCGACCCTACTGGGCCCGCAACCACGAGCCACCCAAAGGGCGGCTCCGCTGCCGTAACCGACGGTACGGCCTCGCCGGGCCGCGACGCACAGGGGGGATCAGCCTCGGATCACTGGCCCCCACCAACCGGTTGTGCGCCGCGGCCCCAACCACGCGCCTCAAGGCGCCTGCAGGCCCCACTGGCCCCGCAGCCCCACGCCGCCCTTACGGGCCGCAGCGGGTGGGTGTCCAGTCCACCACGCTGCCACGCCTGGGTTCTCTTCGCTTCCCGGTGGTGCCCCTACCACCGGTACTAGGCCCCCTCGCCACGCCGAGGCGAGAACCCATGAGGGGGATGGCTAACCCCTTGGATATTCGTATTTCGACATTTTTTTTTGTGCTTGGAAATGTGGGTTTTTAAGGTTTCATATCCATACTTTGGTTCTCCTAATATTTTTATAAACGGTTACATTATAATTTACTAGAGGGTTCCAGTAGATAAGTACTATAACTACAATCAACTCTACTACATTCAGACGTAATTACAACACCAATGACGTATATTTACATAATAACTGTTTTTGTTGGAAAATTGTTGAAAGCAATTATACTTACTTACTTGTATACTCCTAAATTACTAATTGTAGTCATCAGAGATATTTTTTGATTTGACTAGATTAGGATGTAAAATTACCGCCGGAAAATGTACAATGTGAGAACTATAATTGTTAAGGAACTCATGTTCTTAAGGGTCTATATTTTGAACCATTTTTTAAAAAAGGACACGAAATTATGTAGTTATTCATTAATAATAGCCAAAATGCATACATATTACTGTTTCCACCTTCTGCAAACTCTGGGTTTGGTTTCTGGGTTTCCCAATCGAGCTAACAACACATTTCAATAAACAGATTGTTAGAACTAGGTTTAAAAAAAAATGAACAGTCTGCGATTTGAAAATCTTATTTCATTGTGGAGTATAAAAAAAACCTTGTAAGTAATGTTGCTCGATTTGAATATGTCTTGAAATAATAATGGATTTAAATAGTACATTGTTATCCTAGGGGTGAAAGTAACTTATTTAGTCCCGAGACGGGGTTTGGCGCCCGGAACGAAGTGAGGGCGCCAATAGTTCGAGGGACTAAATAAGTCTTTAACCCGAGGTAAACACTGTGCTTTTCATTACAAATACGAGGAAAGTAAAAATAAAAACACGAATTAATTCATGAAGATCGAACTGCCGCTTTCCCGCCTATTTTGTTTGTTTTTTTTTCTGTGGCCGGCCCGCTATTCAGCCAAAATTTTTAATTTTCATCATTGGAAAAATGGTAAATATTTTGCTTAAAGCTAAGTTATTTTAAAGAAATTGTTGAAACTTAATTATAATAATATTATTTAAAAAATATATTATTCTCTAATCAATACTTAACTTTAAGTTATTTCAATTTTATATCGTGGCTGAGTAGAAAGTTGGAACATGGTTCAATAGTTAAGTGAAAAAGAACTAGTTTTTTAAAAAATAATATGACAGCTGTCAGTTGAAAGTGATTCTCCCTAGGGATGAAAAGTATTACTTTCAGCCCGCTTCTCAGGTCAGTAATGACCTACTCTCAGAGTATGAGTAATGAAAAAACAATATTCAAAAGTATCTTCTGTGTATTCATACATAAACAAATTCATTAAATTTGGTTTTACAAAAGTTATACTTGTTAAGGATACACTCTCCTCATTAAGTCCATCATTTGTATTTATTTTTAAAAATTTGTGCCTTAACAAATAAATTAATAAAGAAACGCCTTGATAAAATTCATAGCAGGCTTACGAATCGAAAACATAGCTATGGGTCTTGAGTGTGGCAACCACACACTGAGTGAAAATACTGAAATAGAAAAAGTAGCTTGCTTATTCATTGCAATAAAAACAAATAATTTAAGAATGTATATTCTCAGGTCAATAATTGATTAGCATTCAGGAGTCACACACTTACTTCGTTACTTACCTGTCATGAACTCTTAAAAGTAACAGTATACCATAGCATAGCAATTCTTTGCATTTTAAGCATTTTTAGTCCAACAATTAGTCCTTTTTAATTTTTTGCACTATAATAATAAACAAACGAATACTAGAATATGTTAAAATCAAAGGTTTATTATTAACAGGCCTTAGATAGTAATATTAACTTTGGCCTTTACCAAAGTTCATGTAAATAGTGCAATATGAACCACCTGTCACTCTATACCAAACAATAGAAATAAAACTAAAACTATACAGTTCCATCCAAAGCAATAGTGTTTAACATTCGTGACAACACTTGGTCTGTTAAACCTTTGTCGTACTTACCTTCTAATTGATACACATGAAGAATTCGCAGATTTATTACGCGGGATGGGAGAGGAATTTTAATGTGTTTCACATTTTGATCTGATCCATTTTGAACGTTTTCCTTAAAAAATAATACTTTCGAACAACTTTAAAAAAAAATAAAAAATAATCCTGGAATAGTACGTTTTCAGAAAAAAGGCGTCTCTCCCGTTCTTCTAAATATGTAGTAGCTAGTGTATAAATAACTACACACTAGAAAAACATACCTACTTATGAATTCGAATTTCATGTCATTTTAGAGCTAGACCCACCTAGAAAACTGGTCTACCATAGCTCTACAGCGCGCGTGGAAAAGTGGTGGCATTTCTATTTTGTCGAAGCCTTCGGCTGATAATTATAATAATAATTAATGTAATTTTCTTGTAAGTTTATAGTTCTCCTTATCCATTTTATTTGATTTTTACGAAAATTTTCAAAACTATTTACACTCGATTTGTATTTTTTTGGATTGGTATTAAGGAATCAATAGGCGGCTTGGGTAACAGACGCCCGAAAAGGATATCTATGTAGCCATGATTTGTAGTTGCAAGTTGTTTGATGTTGCCCTTAAATGCTGGTCTGTGCTGATACACAAAACAATGTTGGTAGCGGAGATATATGAGGTGTCAGAACATGATTTATTTGCGTGCCTGCGCCTGCAGACGATGCTGCGTATACGCAATAGTGCAGTAGAGGTGGTTTTCATACAAAAAATCAGTGTCACATACCAAACATAGTTTCAAGAAACGGGTTCATGAACATTTTTCATAGTTGTGTTTACAATCTATGTTACTTTGTTTATATATTATCTAAAGAACAAAAAATAACGTATTGTTAAAAGGTAATTTATATTTATAGTTCATATTAAATAAGTAATAATAATAATAGTATACTTTGTCTGAGTACATGTCCAGCAGAGGACTGTAATTTGTTGATGTTGTACCCTACTTTTGCAATAAAGTTTAAGTAAATAAATAAATAAAAAAAGATTATGTTCACAGTTATGGTAGCGAATATGCATGCGGAATGCCATAAGTATGAAAAATATATTGTGATAGTTACAAATTCCACTTCATGAAAAGTGACATGCGAACTTTGTTGCGACTAACAACAAAGTCTATTTTCTACACTTCAATAAATATCGTGATAAATATCATGATATTTACTGATGTATCTTGGGCTGGATCATAGCACACTTCGCTGCGTACTGACGCAATGAATATTGACAAGCGACGCCACATGCAAGATAAATTTCACCATTCAGGATCTGGGATCAGGGGGGCTAAAACGGTAACATTTTAGCATTTCATATTATGAAACATCTAACTGACGTTTCATCTAGGCCGCGGTCCGTTTCGAGTCAAAAGTGAGTAATAGCGCGCTGACGCGCTCACGTTCATACAATTTATCAATTCGGGATGCGTGTCAGCGCGCTGTTACTCACTTTTGACTCGAAACGGACCGCGGTCTAGATGAAACGTCAGTTAGATGATTCATAATATGAAATGCTAAAATGTTGCTGTTTTAGCCCCCCAGATTATACATTTCCAGATTTTCCAGCGATAAATATTGTGATCTGTCAATACACTACCCTACACGTCGATAAATATCTTGATTCTTCAGTATATATTGACGGATCACAATATGGATCTTGCGTGTAGCGTTTGCCTTAAAGTTAATTGTTCGTGCGCATAAATTAATTAGATTTGGGCGTGTTTACCTCGCCGCACGATTCTCGTTACTCCACGTCGCGAAAGAAAGTTGTCTGCCGATATTGAACTGTTTAATACCGGTGTTACCAATGATATTATAATAAAAAGAGGCAGATAGGTTACTCGTGCCACAGTAAAGGAATATAACAGTATTGTGACTTCGACGAAGCGGACGTAACGCAAGTTATACCTACGCGTCCCGGTTACGAGGGTGATACGATGGCTGTCAGTCGCGAATGCGCCGCACGCCGTGCAGTGTCGGACGGACAGTTTTATGTGTTTTGTACCATTTTCTGAACATAATATTGTAAATGTACTATGGCAGGGCAAGTTTTTTTTTTATTGTGCTGTTTTTGGTTGTTTGAATTCATCAAGAACGCACCCAGAGATGTCATTCTTTACATTACCTACAAACTCCGAAAGGTAAGTTTAAAATGTTTTGTTACTTACCTACATAATAGCAAGTAATTTGTTACAATATTTTTAAAGACAGGTATTTCGCTCTATCCTCCAAGTAATACTCCTAGATTATTGATTAAATGAGTTGACAGGGTAAAGGATAGTGACAGACAAGTGAAATAGGTGGTTCAGCGGTAGATAGTATAGGTAGGAAAGACCTTAGGTCGGAGTTTCATTGTGCGCACGATACGCATCAATTGGTAGTGAGATTATGTACCTACATACCTACTCTTCGAGTAAAGGATTTGCTCACGCAATAGTTTTCTTAAATAGCTAGTCCGCCGCAAAAATTGGTTGATTGTAGGTAGGTATTAAGATACAATAGTTAATATTTAATGTGTCAAATTTATAACTTTGTTTTTTTACATACAAAATTATGAACCAACTTAGCGTGCTTTATGGAATATATCCTGTTTCCAATCACATACGTATTTTATTTCTTTATATAGAAATACAATATTTACCATCACGAAAAACAGTTGCAAAACAAGAAAGAAACAAGTATCTGGATGTTTTAAAATACTACAGGCGGCAGCCCTATCGCGTGGTGACGGACCGCGCGGCAGTAGGCACTTAACTCAAGGACGGGGCCGAGTCATATTACGGCTATATTCCTTTACCGTGCTCGTGCTAAAAAAGTGGCACCTGAAATTATAACTACCGAACACCTGAGCAAAGCATTGACAGTTTGGGACGACACTGTGTAACATGTAGGTATCCGTTTACACTCTAGTAAATTAACCATACTATCTTGTTCACACGGTCAAATTATAGGTAGGTACGTAAGCCAGGGCACAATAATTGTCAACTTGAAAGTTTTTCTCGACTTCGCATCAGCTTCAGCTATGTTATTCCAGTTGGCGCCAAAACTCACTTCCCTCGTGCTGAGTTATGTTAAAAATTCAATTTCTTTGCGACTGTGATTGTTTGAGAGGAAAGAACTAAGCTAAATAACATTTTTCAACTACTTACAAACAAAATGAGGGAAAATACTTATTCAAAGTGAAGCGTATTGATGATTGAAGTAAGCGTGAAGCACCGAGATGGAAGAAGACATAAGCTATCTAGCTCTTTTTTATTATAATATCATTTGGTGCTACATTGTCGGTAAATCAGCGAGCCCTTAAACTAGTTCTGAATCGATAGTAAGTTAATGCTGTAATTGATCAATGTTGTGTACACGCAATGTCAGGCCTGTCAACGATCATTTTAGTCTTTATTTACGACCGATACGCAATATGATAGTGAAATTAATAAAACAGTAGTTGGGGCGAATTGGTAAGAAATATGTTTGTTTTATTTGTAAGAAAAAAAATTAAAGAAAGGAATTAAAAAGTGAGGATCAAGACTGGTCAAGCCACTTCTAGGGAAACTTTTTATTATTTAAAAATTTTCACAATATGAATATTCCTTCACAACATATCCCACCCGGGGAAGTCAGAATCTGAATACACACTGATTTTTGCCGCCACGGTGAACGGAACATTCAGTAGGCCACATTCAGCAAAAAACACTTCTAGAATAATAGAAGTCCGTTGTGGTTGTGGTTAGTAAAAAAGTTAAAAATAATGCGAATATCTATTCAAGTCATGGAAAAAATTACATACCCTTCCAAATTTTCATTACAAAATCGCTACGCACAACAGTGAATCGAACGCAATTCATATATTTAGCAACTGATTATTTGTTGTTGTCAAAAACCATGATAGTTTAATTATGTAATTCCCCGTAAAATCTTTTATCAGATGGTAATTTACAAAATAGCCATTATTGCCCAAATTAAACGATATGTTTTTTAATTCAGTTTTGGTTGTGTAATAAAAATACATATACCAATAATCTATCCTTTAATAAAAAGATATGGTAGAAAGTATCAATCTGTGTTGATCGCACTCTACCGAGCCCGCCCACGCCCGCGACTGCGTGTTCGGCAAAAAAGCTTTTTAATAGCGAGATAACGCGCCATTGCTCATTACTTTAGCACATTATCAATCTCGTTAGATATTCATGGGGATTTGTCTTAAAGTCAATAAGAGAAGAAACGTTCGGATAAAGAGCCAGATAACGACATTACAGTAAAAGCTCGCAAAGTTGGCAAAACTTTCGTAGTTCCGGTTAAACTTATGGTGACAGACAAACTTGGTCGGTATTTGATTACATTGTAGTCGTATTCTGTTATTCAAACGTTTAAGTAACATACATAAAAAGCAATAAATCTGGCTTGTTTTTTAGGGTTCTCTGTAAAACACTTCATTCCGAAACTATAGAGTTATACTGTTGAACCTTGGTTAGTAGATGTATTCTGTAAACCACATTAAGCTTTTGAAACCAAAAAAAAAAACAATAAACTTTTTTCCCCATACTTAGAGCTGAAACTCATATTTTTTTCAACTAAATCTAGTTAATTTTTTAAAAAAATAATTGCCACGGAACCCTCGATGGTCGAGCCCGACTGGCACTTGGCCGCTTTTTAAATTTTATGGTTTCTTAGTTGTTCCGAAACGCAGGACTTATTATGCGTATTGCATTGGTTAAGAGCACTGCACTGGTACATAATAAACTCTGAAGGCTCGTTTGGATTCACGTACCAGGATAGGCATGTTGGTAAATAAACCATTGTAAATGTGTTGGGTTGTGGAAGGTTATGTTTTATTACTTACAAATAAGCAAAACTTTACCTTGAAATCAATGTATTTCATGTTGTTCCTTTTTTATCAATAAAAGTCAAGTCGAGTCTTCAAAGTGCAATATCGCATATTATATTTTAAAAGTTAATTTATCCTTTGTGTTTGTATTGATACTTTACCGTTTTTTGATATTTATATCAGATAAGACTGCTAAAATAAAGAAAAAAGATTGTATTGCATTGTACACATTAGTTATAATATCTCTCTCATAGAACTCTCAGTATCAAATGCATGAATGAAACGTCTTACTCACCCAAGCGGTAGAAAAACCAGCTTTTCATTGCTAATTTTTAAACAAATAAACCATCAATATCTATTAAACACAACAGTACAATTTATAACACTCTTTATAAACCATTACTCTCTCAATCCAATGAGAAACCGGCTCTGCTCAACGCAAAAAAGCTTTTAAATAATGTTGTACTTATCAATTGCGTTTGGCACGTTGTCGACCGGCCTAATAACGAGAATTTGTCTCAATGGTTAGCAAAAAAACGTTAATTCAATCTATTACTTCAAAATATTGTGCTGTTTATTAGGAGTAAGGACCCCTTAACGGTGCGTTGCGATATGCCGCCACTGGCATAACTCCTGTAGTTTTTAGTTAGCGGAGTCCTTTCCAGCCCGCTCCATCTTTCCAAGATGCATTCATAACAATAGCTGACAACCTACAACTCCTAGGAATGGACATGTCGTCAAAGCTGAATTTTGGCCAATACATCGAGTCTATAGCTGAAACTGCTACCGCTAAGAAGCTCGGTATCTTGTCCAGGGTAAGGCGGTACTTCTCACCGGCTATGCTGCTCCAACTGTACAAAGCGCAGATTCGTCCATGTATGGATTACACCTCTGGGACAGCTCCGCCGCGTCCCAACTGGGCGCTGGAGACTCTGTGAAAAGATGTGCTTTTAGGCTTGTGGGCAACACTGCCATCACAGAAAAGCTGCAAGGCCTTGAGCACCGCCGGAAGGTGGCTTGTCTGTCGGTGTTCTTCATAATGCATTTGGGCGAATGTGCGAAAGAGTTGCATGACCTGATTCTACCAGCTCCCTTTCTACATCGGTCCACTAGGCGCAGTCTAGCCTTTCACCAACTGCTAAGTCTCTTGCCGAGTCTTCTCAGTAGAAACCACCTTCCGACGCCGGCGGTAGAGTCACGTCATATTAGTCAAACAATGTAAACGTATTTTATGTATTCTTTAAATATCGTATTAAATAATGTATGTGTATATTTATCAGGTGGTTAAAATTAGGATTCTTGACGATTCAAAAGTACTGTGCAATGGTCTACTTGAATGAAGATATTATATTGAATTTGAGACACTAATGAGGCCTCATCCGCACTATAGCTGAAAATAATCCGCCATTTTGGCAACTACCCTTTCGTAGTTGATTATTAATAATTAAATGATTAACTTAATAACATCGTGATCTCATAATCTTAGGCCGTTATTCAAGTCGTGATCTACTCGAGCATGAACAACTGACGTGACGTAACGGATCTAAATGATACTGAAAATGACGGAGATCGTGATATGTGCACCGTAAGTGGTGGCAGTGAAATTAATGACGGATAAGTAGTTGCGGTCGAGGAGTTAAACACTCTGGCTCGGAACTCGAAGGTCCCGGGATCAAATCTGGCCGGAACACACCTAATTTGTGTTTATTGTACACAGGCATACATCAACCTTTACAGAGGGGCACTTCATGCGGCTGACATTAGATTCATTTTACAATGATTTTGTAAAGGTTGATGTGTGCGCCTCTGTACAGTTTGCGGCTAACTCTCCGGGGATGGAAAACACCGATATAAAACACTTATGCATACAATAAACACTATGACTAAGGAACCATTGCATTTTGTTCATACGCACTTAACCGCTGGGCTCAACAAAACAAACTGATGCGAAGTCAAAAATTGATCCCTGGCGTACGTACCTATGATTTGACCTTGTGAACAAGATAGACTGATTCTTTACTAGAGCGTAAAGAAGACAGATACCTACATGTTGCGCAGTGTCGTCTCAAACTGTCAACACTGTCAATGCTTTGCTCAGGTGCACGATCTTTCTGATTTCGGGTGCCACTTTTTTAACACAAGTAACCTATTTACCTCTTTTTTATTTTAATATCATTGTTGAATTTCGTTCGTTCGCAACGTAGTTACTTGACCACTGGGCTAAACGGGTCAGCAAAACAAAGTAAGTAGCCACATCAAGTTGTCTCTACATAATTTCCAACTATGTAAACTGCATACCTCACCAGTGGACTTACTTATGTACACAGATAATGTTAGTGCCAGCTATTCGCACGGACTAACCGAATACCACCACGTTTGCGAAACAAACAATTACAGGACGACATTTTGTTTTTTTTGCAAAGCTGTTTTTGTAGCCAATAGAGATGTGACTCTGATTCGAGCCGTGAATCAATTAACTTCAAACCAAAGATGCACTAAAGTCAAATACTCTAATAAAGTCGCATAGACTCTGATAGAGTCTACTTTCACCTTTTTAGCCGATCGACGACGACTATCTTTTGAATAACTCAGTATATTCCTATTCTGATATTTAAATAAAACTTTTTGCAGCTGACATGGGAAATTCGAGATTTGGAGTTTCTAGATATGCCATACAGGTTCAGCGGATACATTATGTACCATATAAAATACCTACATAGTACACTAAATGATTCAGTATTCCTTATGAATTCTAAATAAAATATATTGCTTATATTTACATAAGCACGTTTATCAAATTAAGCCATTATTTGGTTCATTTTGGAGAGGTATTCAACAGTGGAAACATGTTCATGTTCGAAATTTTTATTTATTTATTCTTTATTGCACAAAGAAAAAGCACAATTGGCGGACATAATGCTTAAAGGCAATCTCTACCAGTCAACCATCGCAAATGCAAATTAGTTAATTAATGCAAAACATAATTTTAATTAATATCTAAATAGCATGTAATTATGGTTTGTTTTATTTATCGTTTATCTATTGTCAGATCTTCAGTCTACCGATTTTCCCAACACTGGTACTTAATATATAGTTTTCTACTGATTTCAAAAGTTTTTCAAACCTTTTATCGTGGTATAAAGTATTGGCAACACCTGGTGTTACCAAATGGCTTCCACAACTCCTACCGCGTCCATGTTCTCCCGAGTGCCGATTCGATACCTATTTCATAGAATACCAGACGACACGAATACCAAAAACAGCAAACTTGCCACATCACTAGGCATAACCAGGTGCGCAGCGGAACAGGTTTCAGGATTGTATGGAGACTATCTCTTGGGATCACCGGATTTGTATGGCTCGCGTTCAGAAATAGATCACAATGGCTGACTTTTAAATACAAAATAAAACTGCACTTGATGTAATTCCTTATACAGAAGTAGTTTACGATCTGGATTCTATACAATCCGTGAGAGTGCGGCATCGGCTGATCTAGCTGGAGGAATAAAAAATTACGTTTAGAACTGTCAAATATCTTGCTCAGTGGTTTAAAACACTTCTTTACATTTTAGGTGGCCCGTTAGCGCAATAAGTAGAGGTCAATGATATTACAGTAAGAAAGACGTAGATAGGTTACTTGTGTTAAAAAAGTGGCACCAGAAATGAGAACTTCGAACACCTGAGCAAAGCAAAGCAAAGCAAGCAGCTGACAGTTTGAGACGAAACTGCTATTTATTAAACACTATTTTTTAAACACGGTCGGCGTACGTAAGTACGCCAGGGGACAATTTCCGAGTTCGCATCAGTACTGACATAACGTATCTAATCTTTTGAATATCATTGGTAGAGGCCCTCTACCCATTGCGCTAAAGGTCGCTAGATTCGATCCTTGCCCAGGACAATCATTTATGATGAACATTGGCCTAAAAAGGCCCAAAATAGACTCGCGTGGAGGAGGGGAAGAGAGGCCTTTGCCCAGCTGTGGGATCCTATGGCTGATTTAGACTAAATTAGATTGGTGTTGATTCTGTGTCTGATAGAAAGCTATCGCACCATCTAAAATATAGATTTAAAAAAAAAAACTGATTGTTTGTTCTGACATTTGTGAAGGCAGAGGGAATGTTTCAGTTTCAAATAAGTTGAATCATGATATAAACAATAAAATATGTCAACATTTGATTTGATAAGCGAATTAGCATTTGTAATGGATGTTGCCTGTCAGGGCGCCAGTCTACTTGTTATCCACGCAAGCTATGTTCGGCGTATATTAGCGTAACCTTACGCTAATATACGCCGAACATATATATAATATATATATATTAGAACATATATATATATATATTTCATAATTACAATTATGAAATTCAAAAGACATGCCGATTTAGACATGCTTTTTTAGTATAATTTAATTGGTTTCTATACCTATAGAAACCAATTAAATTATACTAAAAAAGAGGTAGATGGGTTATGTCACTACTGATGAACGGTCGAAATTTGTCCCCTGGTGTACGTACCTATAATTTGACCGTGTGTACAAGCTAGTATGATTATTTACTAGAGCGTAAACGAGACATATATCTGTCTTCGTCTCAAACTGTCAATGCTTTGCACACGCACACGCTTGGCGGCAACAATCGGCATGTCTTTTGAATTTCATAATTGTAATTCAAATTATTGTTATTGTGACACTTGACATGATACTTCATGCCACCGTTATACTAAATTGCTTTTGTATAGTCTTCAATCAATCAATCAAACAAAAATCTTCGTAACTTGGATATTAATCCAAAACAATGTTTCGTTGCCGAAACATTTGGTTTTGATAAAAAATCGCTCAGTGTTGTGTTTTTCATAGGCATTCCCTTTCTGCATTGCGGGCGGGCACCATCGACTCTACAATATTATCGCCTATAAAATCATTAGATGTAGTGGACACCAAGCCTAAGATCAGGCTTTTACAATTTATGGTTCTAATATTTATGTTTTGTTTGATTGCACCGACCATATTTAGTCATACATCACATTTGAACCGATTGCACGTATAATATCTGCATTAGTTACTTTTAAAATGGTTATTTTTCTCAAATCAAGTCTTTTAATCATAGGATCATGGTCATGGCCCGTTTTGGGTGAAAAAATTAAGTATATCTTTTTGTGGTTAGACAGATTGATATTCTTTTGAAGGTCTTGAGAAAAAAACGCTAATTAGATTAGTGCCAAAATAAAATCTACTTTTAATAGCAATGTCATCTGTTTTAAAATGTTCATAGCTTTCCGTAATGTTAATGTTTGTATTTTAATTCGTAACCGTGGAAACTTTACGGTGATCTATGTTATTTTATATTTATGTATAATTAGCTTGAATGTTTACTGAATAAATAAGCAACTGTTACGTCAGAGATCAAGATTCTGGTTTTAATGGGTTTTTAAGGCGTTCTCTTACTTGCCATGGCACATTTGGTAGATTAAGATTGGACTGAGTTCGGAACCTGCATAACACTATGTCTAATTAGGCACTTTAAAACATCTGATTTTACATCGCAGGCTCCTTACATATTCGCATTTTTGTCATAAATCGCAAGCCAGCCGAGTGTACATCAGCTTTACTCGTATTTGTGTTGTCCGCGCGGCTGGAGCGAAGCGGTTGTCTCAGTAGTATTAAAACGACCGAACTGCTTACACGTTCTAGATTGTCGCTTACAATCGAATAAATATCGATCATTGTGCTCGATAAAAACTCTTCTTATAAATAACGAAACATTTCTTGACTTAAAACTGCATTGCTCAACACTATTCACGGGAATTCGGTGTTCGAATTTTGAATTTAGAGCTTAATTGAGCTTTCCGCGCGGTGTGATTGGATTTTTTTAAAATCGAAAATGTTTTCACTAGTGATGTGTGTAATTAATTATGATTGGTGACAGTGGTGTTGTGTCTGTGTGTGATTAACAGTGTATGGTGTATTTCAGGTCAAAGTTTCGTCGTGAATGCTATAGGTAACTGGTTAACACGCGTTACAATCGTGCTGTCCTTTAAATACTAATGCCGAATTTACATTACAATAATAAATACCATTGGCGTGAACTAAACTAGGCCCGCAAATCCAAACATCGGGTTATGCTGAGTTAGTATAAAATATATAGCAGAAGCTTTTATAAAGCTATCAGAGTTTCGTGCTTATGGTTAAAAGTGAACCAGGTTCAAAATTAGCACGTATTACATATGAAACTGGTGAAATTCAATATTTTCTAAAATCGTTTAGTTGTCAAGAATTAGGAAAACGCTTTTTTAATACCCAAACTTAAAACCCAAACTTAAAGAAATGAAAAAAATATTTTTTAGGTAGAAATCCATTGTTTTTTAAACTATGTCATTTGTAACAATGTACGTAAGTATTCTTTATGCGGGCTTTATCGTTATTAAGGATGTTTAATACTTTTTAAGAATCTAATCTACATTTTAAGTACATACAGGCTGTATGGTTTATTACACCGTTTTTACATCAACATGTAAAAAAAACGGTTTGATTGATTGTATCCACTTGAAGTTTCAACCTACTTTAGCTTCCTAAAGGCCTAACAATTCGTAGTCTATATCCTTATTTTTGGCTTTGTACTTGTATCTAACCCACACCTACTTCTCAGAGTTTTGAGTCGGTTCTTTTTTGTAGACTCTTTATGGTATGATACTCTTTATTTTCACTAATACCAAACAGTTGGCGACACAAAGTGCGCCTTGGTTGGCCTCTGAGAGGAGATTTCGCCAACCCTCTGCTTTTTGTGCTTTCATGCAACCACCAGCAGTAAATTAATAATAAAATGTAGCGAAGTCATGAAATCACAAAATATAATACACATTATTACATTATTCTGCATAACACTGGTCTAGCCGCAAACTTAGTAAAGCCTGCACTAGGTATGGGAACTAGACAACGGGTAAACATATCTCACACTAAGAGAATCTTGGTCTATGATGTCAGACATGTTTTAAGAGGGTTGGTAAATATATCATTTAAAACACTTTATTGCACCAAAGAAAGAAGGATAAAAAGAAACAACATCATCATCAACTGTCTGCATGACGTCTACTGCTGAACATAGCCACATAAATAGATAGATAAAATTCTTTATTGCACATGAACATTAAAAACGTACTACTTAGTAATACATTTGAAGCAATGCACAATTTGGGCGGCCTTATCGCTAATAGCGAAAATTAAAAAATAAAGAAGGGGTAAATGTGCATAATGACATTACATAAATAAATGAATCTAAATATAATAGATTTCTAGATCGGAAGATTGTAGGCGGCATCCATCCGCCGAAACCCTGCGACCTATGTCAGGTCAGACGTCCACCTAACCCACCCACAATCCCACACTACGTTTGCGTGCGAATGGATACAAGAACTGTCAGTAAATAAATTAATTCGCAAAAACTACAAGTGCTAATAGTAAATAAACACAATTTTACACTATCATTAATTACTAAATCCCGCGCATGTACAGAAGCGCTCAGATCAACCTTTACAAAACCGTTGCAAAATGGTCCTTGTATCAGCGGCATAAGGTGCCTCTATGTAAAGGTTGATGTGTACGATTTCGCGAGTTCTCCATTTGATTGAAGTTATCGAATAATCGATCTTTGCGCTGTCTGTAACGCTAATTACTTTCTAGGGTTGAACTGAAACTAAAAGACTACATACATACATACATTGGAGAACTTTTGAAACTTTTCCTACAATATTTTTCGTTTTTTGGGGTCAAACAAATATTTTGAATTTGAGTCTCATCTGCAACAATTTTCGGGTTTTTTTACAGATTGACCACTGAAACAGTGAATGAGATAAAACGGGTTGAAGAAGTTTAAAACATCTTTAAGTTTTAAACTTGAATAGTATTTTAAAACACTCACCCTGAGTCTGCATTCTAGAAAACTTATGTTCAACTCAATCTATAGCTTGAAAACCTAAACTAACTAAGTACACTCTACCATGTTAGAGATTGAAATTCAAAGTGTCGCCACAAGAATGTATGTTCAGGGATGAAATTGGGAAAATAGATAGGATATTTTTTTTGCGTCAAGCGTGCAGGTAGAATATGTATCCCTTCTTAAAGCCTCTGAAGTTCTAAACTAAGTGCACTGGGGGACTAATAACGTGTGTATCACTGAACCCCGAATACACAAACGTCAATCAACGCTAAGCACGGGCTCACGCTGTCCCGTGCAATGTCAATGAATCTGAAAGGGACAGCTATACTTCTGAGGGATGCACAACGTTGATTTGCGTTTGCGAATTCGATGGTTAGTCTTAGTCCTGCGAAAATGACCATAACGCTCCGGGCAACATTTTGGGCCTCTTTAAACGTATGAAATGACAAAATGCCTTTTAATGCAACATTGTAGGTACTGAAATACTTTTCATATTATTGATGAGCGTCATGTTTGAGGTGAATTTGAGCCTTAAAGAGAACTGTCATAATAATAGTCGCAACCCTACACCCAACTTTTATCGATTGTATCTCGATCCTAATCGCGAGTACTCGCTAGAAGCTCTCGGTGCGAGTGTGAATCGATCCATAATCAAGATCGTACATCGGATAACTCCGTGTCTGAAAAGCGTTATAGTTATGACTTAATCAAATATATTAATATTGATAGATGATAGTTTGTTGCGCAGAATAGTTAGAGAGGTTGTGTACAAGAAGTCTTAAATATGGGTACAATTCAAATATCATTTAGCAACGTTGGACTGCACACTTAGTTGGGAAAAATGTGGGCTCCTGAATGTTCCGCTCACCATGACGCCAATAAACACTGTGCCTCTGGATACCTCGTTTGAGATATGGTCGTGAGCGTATGTTTGTTATGTTATGTTAAAAAGGTACATTTGTCGTGAAAGTGATGTCTGCCAGATAATATAAATTAATTAAGTTCAATTTATTTAGTATTTTAGTTTTCCTTCTGAAAAAGGTGGAATATTAGAATCAACAATACTCTCACTATAGACACTACTTAGCACGATTTAATATGGGTTGTGATTAAAATATCAAACATCGACAAATATGACAATGTGTCATTGAAAAATTCCGGACTGACCGAAGACCGCCTACAAAAATTCCATTTTGAAGTCATTATTAAGTTTTACGTCACTACGTAAACATACTATCGATATATCATCTTGAATTTGGATAACATGTTGTAGTTAGAGCTCGGATGGTGGGCACATGTGGGCAGATGGAGTTTGAGGTACATAGTGTCGCGTATTTTGTTTATTCACAATTTAATGCGCTTCAAAATATTGGAAATACAAAAAAAAATATGACAACATTGCTCAGGATCCGAAGTAAGGATTTTCTTTTTGTAAGAGCAACTTAACCAACAAAAGTAACTTATACACGCAGACCTAAAATAAATAAAATAATGTGTTTCAAACCGAAATATTTTTGCTGATTGAGAATTGAAACTCTTACGGCCGGATTCACAAACGCCAATCAAGATTGAGCACGCCTTCAAACTCATGCCATCCAGCAAATTGTCTATAGTACTGAAAGGGTCAGCTTTACTTGTAAGAGGTGCTCAACTATAATTTGCGTTTGTGTATTCGCTATTCGGTTAGAATCTTAACTAGAGCTTGCAACTACGGCCCTAAACGGATTCGGAAAAAAATACTCGTATGTATCAAAAACTTTTTATTTTGTTTCTCAAACATTAACAAAGTTGAGTTTTAAACAGGAGCATGGTATTTCGGATGATTTTCCTTAAAAAAAAGGTTGCAAACATGTAGAAAAGTATGGGTAACACATTACGCCCATGCGCGCTCTGTCAAACAATGAAGTGTATAGAAAAAACGTTAACTAGCAGTCGAATATGTAACTATGTAATTTGAATAACGCGACATAATCACAAACTTACAAGCACCCGCCTGATAATCGCCTTAAAGAAATACAAACTTAGTCTAATTACAAATACCAGGTTGATTTTCAAAATCAGAGTTTAGGTTTTGAGCTTGATTGCTAGCCTTTGAATCCGCACTAAGCCAGCTTGTTGGGATATGACTCGAACTAACTTTTAGTTGTGGTGAGGCCTGAGCTCTGCAATGAGACATTTATAAAGCTGCTCATTTGTTTACTGCCCCACAATGGCCTCACCATAGGCTAATTCAACCAATCCAGGGTCGAGATGGTCTAAGCTGAAATTACGCGCTCCTCCACTGCATCTACGCATACAAGCAAGCACTCTTGGGTGCGTAGAGCTAAGGCGATCTCTACCAGCATGTCTTTGCTCCGGTTAATGTAGTCTGACCTTTATCCCTTTCGAATTTAATTGCAATCTGCGATGCTTTATGGCCGGTGTCGTTTGGACGTGAAGTGGCGTAAATCATATTGGATTAATGAGCCGAGTGCGACCCCGACTGCGTGCGATGCGAACTGGTGCACGGGGATAATGCATGCATGCAGATGCAACGGAATATGACGAGAAGCTTGGCAAGCTTAGCTTAGTGTCATAGCCCAGTGGTCGAAAACTCTTGCTTGAAACTCAGGTGGTGCCAAGTTCAAGACTGGCCGGAAAACCCTCTTTGTAAGTTTAACCTACGGTTTGAAAACAGTGATAAAAACCCCATCAATGCAATAATGGCGTTGATCTGGCCCCTAATAACGGTGTAGATCTCGCCCCTAATCCCGTTAGGTTCAAATTTGTTCGGTGAAATGCAGCCTTCTGAATGTTCCGTTAACCATGATGGCAATAGTCAGTTTACCTCTGGCTACTTTGTTTGAAATTTGTAGTCGTGAGAGTATGTTAAGTTTAGCGAGCATTTCGATATCCATCAGGCACATCCGTCACTTTACTATACATTATAGTTCGAGTACGTTCGGCAAGCTGACCGTCATTCATAGCAAACGGAACACTCAAAATGTCCATGCTTCGCTGGGCATATTTGAACTTAATACTGGCTCTTAACCGGCTGAGAAAAAAAAACAAAAAAAATATAGAGACAAAGTTCAAGAGACGTGAAACTCAGTGGCACAGCCACGCCCATGGCACTCCCAAGGTCGGCTGTCTACCAGAGGGCAATAACATCAATTAAAATTAAAATTTTCAATGGGTCTTATGAGCAAAAAATGTGACATGACTGTATGATGACTCTATTATACTTTGGCATGAGATTTATGCGCAGGATTACTATTTGGATACTATTTTTAGTGTAGGTAGATTTTAACGTAACTAAATAGGAATTGTTATGGACATAATTGGTTCCTTTCGATTTAACAGTTGTTTATTAGAAAAGATTTTATTTATAAGCAGTGGAAAAATTCAAAGAAAGCAGAGAATCTCATTACTGCTTTTCAAAATAAATGTTTCTATTTAATTTCCGATGTGGTCTACTTTCAACTAAATATCTACGCTATCAAGAACTTTTATTTAAACTGTTTTTTCCAGATTGCATTATATCTCTACTAATATCATAAAGGGGAAAGGTTCGATTGTAAAGATTTAATGATATATGGTTTGAATTCTTCGCAAAACGAAGTTGCGAAGGGATTAGAAGCCAATTGAAAAATAAGAGAATTGACTAGAGTCAGTTAGTTTAATTTTAGTTCAATTACGTTTGCATTAAGATCTCATAGATCTGCATTATTTATACACATTTTGTTATGTGGAATTCCAACAAGATATTCCATTCCTTTCTGCTTATCCTATCTATTCTCCTTATATATTATGTAAACTTATGTATTGTCATTTTAGAAACCTTCAAATCCTGTTCATTCCCCATGCATAGGCGTTGGATTAACTTAAAGTATATCTCCAAAGATACATCTAGGAGATGTGTCAAGTCACTGGCCGTCATTCACGGTACTCTTCGTCTATCTCAGTCTGATCTTGGTTATTTAACGAGTTTAACTAGCAAAGCGATTCGGAAAGCTTTTGAACGGTTAACCTATGCGTGAGAGTGTGTAATGTTTAAGGCTAGGTATGACGCGCTTACGGTTCTTAAAAACCATAAGGTGCTGGGTTTGCTTACGGTTTTTAGAAAGCATCTGACCTATAGCAAACAATGTTTTAAATTCCAAAAAATAAATAATCATTTAATCTACTCAAAATCTTATTTAGTTGCACGATGGAAATACTGAGTGGAAAAAAAAACAATTTACCTCTTTTTTGTAATGTTTTTTTCAATATTATGTCGTAACTATTTATACTTATTTTCCTTTTTTTAACTTTATTATAGCTACTTAATTTTTATACAGAAGTTCGCAGTTTCACTTTATGAAAACATATTAACTATTTCTATTAAAACGATACGAAATGCGTGAGGACGGAGACTCGGCTAGTCCGATCAGTGGCCTGCAGGACCTCACGAAAAGGACGGTATCTACTTTTGCGGGAATACATGGCCTTAAATTGAACTGCAACCCAAAAATATCAGAATGGCTGCTCGTGCTGCCTGTATTATGTTTCACTAAACTGTTATGTGCAAAAGCTCTTATGTTTAGCCTGTGAAGAGTTGCATTATGAATAATAAATCGTTGTTTTCTATCTTCGTAGGCACTTACTTAACACTCCCGGTAATGGCCTAAGCTCCTCAGCTTTTGTTTTTTGCACCCTGAGGCAATTTTCATGGGTTGTTTGTACCTTGCTTGCAAATTAGACTTGAATCCTAGCCGTGTGTACTTAGTTCGAAAATTTTGTGAATGAAGTGCCGAAAACAAGGTTATTCCGTACCTGTTGTCAATTTCACATTACAAGAAATTTCGAGAAAATCTGATAATCGAACTAAAAAACATACATTTTGTATATTTATTCTGATGTCTATTGTCTGAATAAAATGATTTTGTAGAGGTAGAAGTTTGAGAGAAAGTGTTATTTGTTCATTCAACATTTATAACCGAAGTTTTGGATTTTGTGTAGAGCTGGTTTCGATCTCTCTGTAGTAGAAATTTCCAACTTTCTCTAAATCATTTAGATGGTTATTGTTTCACAAACCATCTCAACATAAGCATGTCATACTCATAGTCACATCGAAACCCCTTTCGCTCAAGTTTCTTAACTCTTGTCAAGTTTTTACACCTCCTGGTACCAAATATAGTGAATCGTCCATTTGCTGGTGTCAGACAATCAGCTGGCAAGTACAGACAGGGTTGACGTATGAACATGTTAATTCTGCGGGTTTTTGTCCGACTGTACCTGTACAGGCATGTACACAAGCCATAACGGCGACTACGAGAAAAGCTGTTAATACACTAGTAGGATTTTTTGTTTTATTCCAATTGGTGGCAGCCGTTATTTTGTTTGAAGATTTTTTATTTTATGTAGAACTACTAGAGAATAGATAGGTTTTCCGTGAATTGCACTTATAAGATGACGTATAAGATTTTTTTTTACTAAATAAGAGCCTTTTAATAATGTTTTATTTCAAAAAATGTCGTAAAGTCTGACTAACCGTAAGTGTCCATTCATTTAAAACCTTATTAAATGAACACTTACAGTCAATAATATGTGCTTGTGTGTGGACATGGTAACCCAAATCTGACCACAACTGACCTCTAACCAGAATCTCAGAAATCTTACTTGCCTTTCTCAATATCTGGCTGGTGGTTTGCTTCGTATGGGTAGTCCTCAGAATAAGACCATAAGACCTCCTTCCACTATGGCCTTTATGGCATTTATCATTGCCACTCTAGTTATGCCCCTTCTTTACACCATCAGTATCCTTAGTTGGTGTGTATATGGCATTTCACATCTTGCCTCTCAGACCAAGCATTGACCATTCTATGGCCTCTATACTTGAGTAATGCAAGTATGATGAAAAGTGTAAGGTTATTTTGTAAGGATCTAAAGGTTGAGACTTCAGTTAAATTAATCTTGTTTAAAAATCTTGATACCTTGTCGTCGCCGCAACAGTTGACAATCTCGAAGATAAATCGCGCTGTGATAAAGTTATAGGTGCCGCGGTTCATTTGAATGCGCTCTTTGGAGGAAAGCCGGTTTAAAACACGAGGCGAAATTTAACTGCTAAAACGATGCTGATTGTTACTTTTGATAAAGAAATACCTTAATTTGTTTGTGCTGAAATTATTATTACTTTTAAATCTTAACACTGATTACGAAATTAAGAAATTAATTTCGGAGTTTTTTACATGAGCGTACTTTGGTGAGGACATAATTTTATTCTCTTCTTCAAACTCTTTTTTTCTTAAAATTCGTATTTTTGAATGGCATTTAAGCGCTGCAACATAATTGATTTGTCGTAAACGAGTATGAGTACATTGTCAGTAAGTGAATGTGACTTCGTACATTAATTCTAAAATTTAGTTCTCCCAACGCGATAGGCGAAATTTTTGAAGTTGAATCAGGAAAATCTAGACCCCACACCAAAGCTCAATCAAGTTGAGCTTTTCAAGATCAAGTTTTTATCAACCCAATTATCCTACACCTTGCCTTTTGACAAGGTATCCGATTACCGTGGCTATTCTCCTGTCACTAATGCGTTATGGTGTCAACGTTAGATACAATCCGTCAATAAAATGCATCGTTAAAGAGAGGATGTGGTGATAGAACATGCATTGGTGGTTGCATGATGGACTCCAAGGAACTCCCATGGAGTTGGACAAGTTGGTGTAACTTACGCTAGCCGGGTTCTGGACGTTATTTATTATGAATGCGAAAGTTTGTACGTGTAGATGGTTGTGCCGTGTTGCTCTTTCACGTAAAAAATACTGAATGGATTTGAATGAAACTTTACAATAATTTAGCTTATGCATCTGAATAGGACATAGGCTACAATTTATGAAGATATTATTTTTTTTAACCTAAGTCCACGCGGACGGAGTTGACGGCGGCTGCTAGATCATTCATATGTTTGTTAGTGACACAAACATTTATGCTGGGTCTGGATGTTATTAGTATCTTCGTTATTCCAGATTTTCTGGACACAAGGAAGAAGGAAACCTCACCTTCGGACCAGAGCAATGTATCTGATGTTGTCTCATATTTATATTTTTTTATTTGTTACACAATATTAAAAACACATATTAGCAGGGAGTTTAGGAAAGTTAGAGCCATACCTGCTACGAATAACTGTTTTACAAATAAATAACTTTTAAGAAAATTGCCAACGCGATTTTAGATGGATGCGGACGTGATGTCAATTTGTCACTTAAAAACTGCAGCTGTGTGATTTGAGAGAAATATATCACAGCGTTTTTTTATTAGCCAGAGGATCTCTAAAACCTTCACATAAGTATCAATAAATACCACGGCAACAATTAAATGCCCGGCATCAACCTGTTGTTCCTCGGAACTCCATGAGAGCTGATAATTAGGATTTTTTGCAAATCGACCTCCGCAATTACTTGTTGTATGAGACTGTATGAGATGAATCTTTAGAAAAATCCGCTTTTTACTCCTTCGTTGAAACTGTATTGAATGTAAATGGTTTGATTATTTCAAATACATACGCGAAATGTCCATGTAAGCATTTTACATTTTTAATTGCCTGCTGGCTTTTTTTACTAAGTTTTGCGAGACTAACATACGCACAACAATGATGATATGACGAGCTTTTCTCAAGCCTAGAACATACGAAGTTTAAGAAATCCTACCGCGTGAGAAACTGTCATTCAAAAAGTTTAACATAAAAACTTATGATTATTATTTTAAGTTGCCTTATTCATAAATGTATGAATAAGGTATAAGGTCACCTTTTGCCGCGTACAGCTAAAATGTGGAACAGTCTCCCAAGGGCATTGTTTTCGGAAGGGTATGAAGTCGGGGCCTTCAAGAAAAGAGCGTATCTCCTGACATCTGTGGTGTTGCGGTTAGGAATGGGCAGAGGTGTTTATTCTCATCCATCAGGGGACCTTTTAACCCTTTAGCACCCGCTACCATAAGAAAAGCAGTGGTTACTAGTCCCAAATAGGGGATTCTCCCCTTGTGTTAAGACAACTAGAAATAAGAAGATTGAGCAATTAATTAATCTAACAAATCAAAGGGTACCTCACCCAAAATAGTGGTCGGTTTTCGTATGTAGTGAGACCTCTGAAGATTCTTCTTTATTTTTAATAATTTTCTCAACCATCCATCAGTTTCCCAATTACATTTAATTTGATAGTAAATTACAACCTTTCTTCCACAGGCATTTAACTGGCCAGTTAAACAAATTGCCAATACCAAACTAAATACTTGGAGAATATTTCCTCCCAATATAGTCAAGTCTTGACTGTTGGCAAAATATTTACCATTATAACATATTTTTGATCGGACTGAGATAAAGCAATCACTCTAATAAGGAGTAAAATAATGGAAAAGTGCTTTTGCAATAAATCTAGACTGAAAAAGGAGTTAGACAAATTGCAAGAATTGCTAAGTCCAAATGAATATTTATCGACGGTGATAACTATTATTTTGAACCTTATTATAAGTTGAATAAGATGCAAAATGTTGAAGAGGTCGGGAAGGTTGGTCTTTGAATTTTAATTACGCTATTTAATAGGTTTAAATTACCATTTAATTGGTTTATACGGAGCTGGAAAATCTCTTCGCGTCGGGTGTGGACCACACTGTTGATTTATTAGAGTATTATTTGCTAGCCGTTGAAAAAGGGTGTCGCTACATTACTAGAATCAGTAATGAATTTGTTGAATCTGTAAAATTGTTGTTTGCTAAATATTAAAGGAAAAAAACCTATGTCCTGCATTGTTTCACACTTATGTTACTCATAATTCGTAAATGTCATTTGTATAGGATCCATTTTTCGAGTGGAGAGTAGGCTAAATCTTGATTTATTAATTTTCACTAAGTATAAAGAATTGAGAGAAAAGTCCTAGGGAACCTCGAGATCGCCATTGACAGAATCGAAAACTGTGAAGTCAGACTTTTTAACAAAAGAATCCCTCTCTAGGAACCCAACCTGTTGGTTTTGCACCGTTGCACCACCAAAGCCTCACTAACCTTTTTTCTCACCGACTACTGTCAAAAGCAGATAAACTTTTCAAGAGCGAGTCCAGCTCCAGTTTTTATTTGAACCTTTTTAAATTATGTTTTATATAAAACAAGCTACAATAATAGCTGCAACTCGAAAAAGTAACTATTTCACATAAAGTTCAAGCCAACTCAATTTATACAATGTGTTCCTAACTGTCATTACTCAAACATTAATCACGAACAATAACTACATTTCATTTGTTTGATTTGACATTAAGCGCAATATTATAACTTGTCCATTGCGTTCTCAATCGGTCACCGGTGCAGGCGCCGATCAATAGCACAGTATAAACCATACAGTAGGCTATCTAAGGCCGCCCGCCGAGTTATTAGCCTAGCGTGCACACAGACACGCGGCACAGCCCGTCCGTACTGCCGCCTCCCTATGCCTCCCTATTTTATGCTAGTGTGTGCGTGAAATCGCCTGTGCGTGATATCGCGACACGGCGCGCGACGCGCACGCACACATTCAAACCGAGTGCGGCACGTTTGTATTTAGATGTTCTACTGTATGGTTTATACTGTGTCAATAGCCTGTCTCCGTATGAAGCCATAAATCCAGGCTACTTCGGTGTTCAACAACCCTAGTAAATATAAATGATTAGTACTTAGCTGTTTCAAATATTGCTATTAGAGACAAAGTATTGGATTATTTTTGAATTCAAACCCAAACTACTGAAAACCGTACAATATGATGAAGATATTATATTTAGATTTATTTAAAGATATTTCATTTAATTGATATATTTGAGGTATCTGTGTACGTTTTAACTAGAGATTGCAATCAAACTAGAATTCGCCAAATCTTTACTTGAACCCAAACATTACCACTCCAATCGCGGAGTCGGGATCCCAAAAGTTGAAAAATTTAATCTAAGTCTTTTGACTAGATCATGACAATATGCCATTGTTCTTTTCATGTCAAGATAAGTGTCATGCCCTATAGTTCGCACGGCGAATGATGATCCCTATGACGTTTCAACTGACAGTTGTAATAGTGATGCGAAACAATTCAAACAATTTCGATAAAATACAATTCTTATAGGCAAATGTCAAGTCATCTAGCCAGGTCATTCAACATCATAAGCAATATTTATTTATTTTGAAAAAAAGATTGCGCGCATTGATGGACATAAAACATTAGATAAAAAAGTAACAGCCTTATTACATTTTATTTTGCTATACTTTAATTTTTATTAAAATTGCATAATTTAAAGTAAAGTTCATAATTGGCAGTGTCATGTACAAATATTCAAAAGGAGGCCACAGACCTGCCGTATTTTTTTTTTAATTCAGTCTGTCTCGTCTCTTCACGGATAGCTGCAGTTCAGACTCTAATTTTGAAGATGCGCTTGAGCCTGTATCAGATTTAGATTGAAATAAATAATATACAAACTCAAAGCATTTTTTAATTTTTTCCAACAAATCATCGATATTTTGTTTATCGATGTGTCCCTTCGTAGTCGATAACAGCTGGACGACGTAACTTTTGCAGCACGTACCATGTATATTTGCATTGAGCTTTTTTCCATTATTTTCGAACATTAAGTAATATTTTCTTACTATTCATTTTTAAAATTTACAAATGTACACAATTATGATTGTTTCGATTTTTTAATGGACCTCTGAAGGATTTGTTGTGACAGGACGTCTGTACAATGTTAAGCTCTAACGAACTGTCATAGGGATCATCATTCAGCGTGCGTAGTATAGCGAGGCATTCCAGATTGACAGGTAATTTACCTAAACAGACTGATTACTTTAACAAAAATACTTCTACTTTTCATGATAAATAACTGAGTGTTGCTTTTTTAAAACAAGAACCTTTATTTTCAAACCGATTCTGAAATTACCTTTGCGATCTCCTGTTTTTTTTTCAGAATGCCAAATGTTAGATAAATATGTTATTAACGTTTACAATAGAGTTCAGAACGATATTGCGATTCGCGCTAGTGTTGTTTATATTTTATACCTAGTTTTTTAAACTTCAAACATGTGTATATCCTGCAATCTTGTCGATTGGATAATGAGGCCACCCACCTACTGCTATCCGTTGATCAACACGAATAGATGGGATTACTAGCCAACCTAATTGTCGACTTGTCCAAGAAACTAGCATTCTTGCCAACATTTACCTTTTCGGTCCAAATAACATTTAAACCGAAATACCTGCCACTTGGCCCTTAGCAGTTTATCCGCGATATCATCTGAATTCTATTGAGCACATACCTTAAAGATTTCGATAGGAATTTTAGTCTACACGACTGATTTGTTGTTTGGCTGTAAGTTATTTTTTCCCAAGCCTTGTTATGGGCGAGTTGTTTGTGTAGCTCGGTCGTAGATCTAACATTATTCAGTTACGGTTCACTTTTAAGTTCTGATTGCAAATCGTTATAAAATAAGATCAGAGAGTTTCTTTTATTTTAGACATCCGACAAAAAGGAGTGTTTAGGTTTGATGTGTATTTTTGTATTAAAAATTAGGGCTCTTATCCGAAGTAATATTTTATACCACTTTCCGACCTATTCACACAAAATTCTCAATTATACTTTGGCTTACGCGTTCTTAGCCTGCGGAAACTACATAGATAGCAAAAAGCTTGCTTAGGTAGATACATTCATTGAAAAACTACAAATAAGTGCCGTCAAGATTTACAGAACATGTTCATGCACAATTTAAAGATATGCTTGCTTGCATTAAATACTACAAAAAAGGAGAAATAATATGCTAATTAGCAGTTAAGTATGCTTCCATCGACCATATCTTATGTCACAATTAACACATTTTAAGGTTCCTCACCGGATGTAATTGGTATTCGGCGAGCCGGGTTAGGCCGAGCTCCGAACAATCGGACTATAAAATCGAGACGAGTCGAGAAACGGACAATCGAGACGATCTGGCTGTCGAATTGCTGCGCATTGTCACTTCAATTATCTTGGGGTATGGAAGTAATGGGCCAAGTTATTGTGGTATTGGTGAAGTCTTTATGTAACAAATATCTGTTTGTAAACAAATGTTTTTGCAAAATTTTATGAACAAAAAAATCAAAATCTCGTTTGGCCAAAGTAAGAAACAGAGCTTGAACGGGAGACAAAGTCCGAAAAGCTCTCAAATACATAAAAAGATAGTAAATAACGCTCAGCCAACAGCAATGTTCGTTATAGCAATGTTCCACATTACTTTTACTTTATTCAGGGTTTTCAAATCAGGCCCAATAATATTTATGTTAAACATATGATTAAGTCCCTACTATGTTCCAATTTTATTTTAAATCGCTTCCTAAGCATCACCAATTTTCGTTCTTGCGAAGGAACGATTTTTTAATAATCAGATGTGACTGATGAAATATAATGCTTACGAGTATAACAAAGAAACTAGTAGTAGCGTTTGAAATTTAATTGTAATTTATTGGTCTGATTTTTATCTGATTATTATTGAAAATTCTGATATTTAGTATTTGAAAATGACTACTTTTATTGTACCAAGTAGAGATTTTTAGTATTGTGTGGCCTTACGGATAGTAACCAAATTTTAAATTAATAGTTGTAACGGTACAGCTTGGCACAATCTACTGCCAGACTGGCGTTACTATTAAGTTGTCTCTGTCAAAAGGGAATTCCATTGTTAGTTCATATAACAATAGAGACGTTGGAGGTTTGACCTCATAAGTGTTGACGCCTACCGCATTGGGGCCCGACCACAAACTTTTAGGTACTCAAACTTTTCTAGTTTTACGTCTACTTTTTTTTGACGTTAAGTTTAGGGATAAGTGTTTCGCATTGTAATATAATTATGTTACGCCGGTGATGAGATGGCTTAATATGACTGTTTTCAAATTGTGATATAATAGTTATTATCCTTCTATTTTTTGCTCTCATAAATTATGCATATTTAAAAAAAATGACAAACAGAAAAATACTAATTGGAAATGACCTTTTTGGAATTGTCAAATAATGTCAAACAGAAAAAAATTCATCGTTGCTTTTTAGTCGAAGGAATGCAACATTTTACTGATCATTATGGAAAAACTCTGATTTTTCTTTAAATTCGTATGAAACATATTGTACCTACGAATTGAAATAAATTAAAAAGACGGTTCGATGTTCACATGCTCTTGATACGAAATAGTTTTTTTCAACATATAAAGTATCTACATAAATTACAAAAAATTTGGACAAAAGTCAAAGTGATAAAAGTCAAAAAGTTTTGATAGCAACAAATTTAAAATTAAAAAAACTAAAATCATTTTTGCGTTATGGTGCCTTGCCAATTTTTCCTCCGATAAATTAAAATGCATTACAAAAACCTGTATTTTTTATTTGTGAGCATAAAAGGACGAATGCTGCTTAATATTAATTCGAGTGCTTAAACTGATAAAGCGCAACAAGTATATCCAATTATCTTTTTTATTTCCATTACTAAACGAAACAATTTAAAGTGTAAATCCTTTTCATTCCAACAAAAGTCCATATGTAGTGTTATCCAACGTCAAACAATTTATATTGTTTAAAAAAAGCTTTATCTAAACAAAGCTGCATTCTTATTAATTAGTTCTTCTTAAGAAAGCATTAATCTTTACTCTTTAAAATATTTTTTGCCGGCAAGTATGCCGCCGGCTAAACTTATCGCGAATTGACAGTCAAATATATTAAGTAGTTAACCTTTAACTGCTAGCTTGGGGCTAAGAGACCCCGTTACAACTTATTTTACAATACTTCTTGTGTTTTCTTTCTGCTTTGTGTTTTCTTGGTTGTACCATTTTCTGCTTTTAGGCATAATTAGTGATAATTTTCTGTCTGACCTTTACTTGCAACAATAATTCTGTCAACGGATACGGATTCGATGCCCACTTCAACTTGCTTAATATGCATTGCATATGAGATGAGATTCAAGATCGTCTTTCAATTGCATTTCAGTGTTTTGTTGCTTTCATGAATCTTGTAAGTAACAATGATAACACCACAATAAGGACAATTATTTAAAGGAAGCAAGCTACATTGAATAATTACTGATAGTTATTCATGAAATTAATTTTGTTAAGAATAGGAGTCAGTATCTATAACTACAAATGGGTACAAATGGTAACTATACTACTTAGACCCCGAGTTGTCGTAAAAGTAATATTTTGAGGTTTTTACAGGTTAATACCCATAATTCATTAGCGTAATTGCCGCGCCCATACATCCATTACATACACGCGTTAGCTATATTGATTTGTATGAAATATTTTGTTTTAGTTTCCAATTAACGACTCTAAATCAGAATATACTTGATGTTTAACGACAGACGATAAAAATCTTCGTCGTTACGTATGCAGATTGGACTTATTTATTGTATTGGTAAAAGTAGATTAGCACAATTAAAGGAAGATTTATTTAAACTAGTTCAATGTCCAAAATTTTAAATTTAAGTCTAATTTACGATTTGATGAATAAAGTGAAATTTGAAACTAAATCTTTTTAACGTTGACGTTATTTCCTGCATTTTTTTAATAATTATGTGTCATCTTAGTTGATTGACAATTTATTACGAATATAACTTACATTTATTATACTAACGGGTTTTATATTTAAGTTAAATTTTTATAATTGACATATGTACTATTAGAAATGATGACTATGTATCGTATGATTAGAATGAGCTTTGGTTGATATTACTTTTGATACTAGCGCAAAATTTCGTTTGATACTACCAGAAGTCGGTTTTTGAACTAACTGAAAAAAGCTGTGCTATTTTTGTACTCTTGTTTTAATTGTACGTTTTGTATGTTCTGCGTCTACGTGTAGAGATACAAATTATTCAAAGTAGGTATTGAAATTGATTATGATTTGCAAATATCACTTTTAGACAGTAAATCGACAAAAGTTCAGCTCACAGAAAGCACTTAAGCACCATTGTTCTATTTACTTGGACACACAAAATTCTATAGAGAATTATAGTATCAAAGAAATTATATGTCGAACCGGTACTAAAATAAGTAGATGCCTACTTGTCAAGAAGTGAAAATTTGAACCCACCTCGATTCGCCTACGGGACCCAATCGCAGCAATCGATCAAGCCCTTCGGATACCGTATCTAATTATTTGGTTTTAGATAACTTTGTTTACAAACAACATTTTTGTGTGATTAACTTCCGGATGTAAACTTGTCTGACGAAATATTTGTTTTAGATTGTGTTAACTTAATTAGTCGTGTTAATTAATTAATTAAAGAAGTACTCAATCATTATTCTAATTTATTATGAAATACGGTTTCGGTAATACTTCAACCATATTTTATCGCCTTAGTAATTTTGTCCAATTATTTAACTTTTAATAGACGAAAGGTCCGTTATGTCCGTTAAGTCGATTTTCTTAGTATGAAGGACCTTTAACGAATTAGTTAAAATGATTAACAAGGTTATGTTTAAAGGTAAAATGGGATCTGGGTGTTCGTAATTGATTTCCATAACACGTCAAGGGACTTCATTTTGGTACAGTCACCAACATTATCTGACATCCCCCTTATTATCTTACTTTAAGTAAGAGAATGTGTGAATGCGCTTAAGTTTTCGGTGATGACTTTACCGCACATTACATCGTTTTGGTACGAATGTGACGTAGTTCTTTATTTATTTATTAACTGATAAAAGTAGGTATTAAGTTATTTTTATATCCTTGTTAATCTTTACGTCTCATTACCTACACTATAATGTAATCAGAGAAAGTTAATGACACATTTTAAAGTTCAATTCAGTCGTAAAACTAAATGACAATTGCGTTGGCATTTAAAGCTGAATCGCTGACATGAAGGCCTTTTTAGGCGGATTAAAAGGGGTCTTGGGGGCCAGCAACCTAGCCAACCAATTGAAGCCCTCTAGATAGATAAATTGCTCGATCTTTAATAAGGGAAATATCTTAAAATATCTTTCACAGACACAATTATTATTCTTTATGGAGGAATCGGTTAAAGAGCCAAGGTAGAGCAGAACGCGAAAAACATTTATTAATAAAAAAATGATATTTAAGTATGTTTATTCGTTGTCTAGTATCTTCATAAACATTTGGTTGTTTAGTTTGGGGCCGGATCGCGCTGTGTGCAATAACGTAGAGTGCCATTTATTATTTAATTTCTAAATGTCAAAACATTACAATTTATACAAAGTATGCTTTTGGGCATAACATAATTACCATCTTGCATAGCAATGGTTATGGATATAATCGTAACATGAAAGGATATCTGTCTGTCCAAAATATGGGGACATCGTTATTAATAACTACAGCAATATTGTTCACAGACCAAATCGTCTCAATGATCGAAAGTGTACATTGAGTTTTCAAATAAGTTTTGTTGCACAGCAGGTTAACCCAAAAAACCTTTAGGCGATGCACGTAAACGTTGGTGTCGAACGCATTTAAAATGTTAAAAGAGATGAGGCACTGAATTAAAAACACTTTAAGGATTCTCTTTCGGGTTTTTAATGTTCTCTCTTTCTTTTCCACTCCGTTTCTACCACTTTTTAGCAGTTGAAATCTGTAGACCGGAAATTCAGTTGCCAACTTTGTACTTACATACAACTTTGTACCTGCACATCAATCGCTAAGTGACGGGCTGAAGACGCTCTATGTTTAACATGACAGGTCCATTTCGTATGCAACTGTTTCTCTCTTTAAAATGTTGACTGTTGTCACTTAAGTTTACGTAAGTACAACGTACTTTTACGCAGTGAAAAGTAGGTACACAATCCCTGGACAGTTGCTGACTTTGAATTTGCTCAGACTTTAAGGCCTCTTAAGCACTCGATCCCGAATTCAAGTCTACCCGTCACACCTATTTTGTGTTCATTGTACTTACAATTTATGGTTAACTATCCGATGATAGAAAACAAGTATACAAAATTGAAGCAACCCGGATAATGGCTGTTGGCTCTCCTCTTACTACGTTGGGTTTAATTTCGCGCAGCGAGGGCTTCTGAATATTCCGTTCCCCATAACGGCAACTATCAATGCGCCTCTGAATAACCAGGGTAAACACACGGGGTTTGCGATTATTATATCCCAAAACCCCCCAATGAACTTCAAGGTTTCCGAAATCATTAACACAGATAAGAAGCCTATTTACTAATTATCTTTTACAACCCATTCATGAGCTCGTTGCCACTTTTTCGATAATTACGGACGCTGAGATTAAGACAGAAACGGCCAAAGGATTCCTCAAAATGTTTAAAACTGCCATTGTCTTGGCAAATTGCGCAATTTGTTTAAAATTGAAGGGTTCTTCTTCTCAATAATAAAAACGAATAACTGCATTTCTTAAATGTATGCTTGGTAAGATTTCACTTTGCATAAAAGAACCTAAAGATTTTGATAAAAAGTTACCTTTACTAAAGATCTGAAAACCAGAAAAAGACATTTGGTCATGGTGGCATCAGGCATAAAAACAATAATAAAAAATAGTAAAAGCTTTTTCATCTTGATCGGAAGTTAAATATTTGAAATAATATTTCTTCCGAGTGTTAGAGGTGGATGCCTATAACATTGATGAAATCACTCTGGCTCATAGGGTAAATATACCAGAAAGATTCGGCCGGTCTGTTAATGGTCTCGGTAGCATAATTGGAAGTGCAGTCGCCCGGTTTGCGAAAGATGCGGGTTCGAGTCCTGCCTGATGCCACCATGACCAAATGTCTTTTTCTGGTTTTCAGATCTTTAGTAAAGATACTGCATGGAAAATGCTAAAAACAATAATAAAAAAAGTTACCTGCTGAGACGAAGAGTTGAGAACTTAGAATTAGAGAGAATATTTAAAATTAAGCAAATTCTGTTAATGCTGCAGACAAGCATTAAGTATAGTGCAACAAATTGATGAGTGGTTGGGTTGGGTGAGTGGAATGGTTTCGAAATGGTAAATGCATCTTTCTGGGAGGTGAACGAATGACCATAATAAAGTTCGTAGGATTTCGGCGGAAGCAATGAACCTGCAACCGACCTATGACATCCGTAGATCCGAAGATTTTGCTGTCAAACCTAGGCTGCCCAAAGGCCTAACATTCGCAGGCAATTATAACGACTGGAGTCTCCCTTAAGCATGAATTGCTATAGTAGGAGACATCACCTTAAAAAATTTGATTCAGTATTTTAAGTTGAATATTTTTTACACATACAACAAAAGTCACAATTAGGCTAATCAATTTTGCGTTCTTACAAATCCTACAATTTGAACCATATTATGCGCTTTACGTCGGTAGCTAAGTTGTTAAGTGCTTCTAGCAATTTTTATCGATCCGTTCGGTATTTTGCAAAACCTAAGGTTAATTTATTCAAATACAAGCATCTGATCTGGCTACGGTAATCACCGAGCCATATATCTGTTCAAACCAGTAATTTCTTATCCTTAGTTCCGATCAGCGCATCTGATGCCATCTAACCCTAAAAAGGCCTCGACTCAGAAGCAGCCACTGGTGCCAAATACGTTCGCTGGTAGCTGTGAAACCCGTTACCTTTTTATATGTTTTTTCTTTAAAAAACTCGTTAGTAGGCATCTTCAAATCGAATTAGCTGTATAAGGAAGGGACTGACACATTTGAAGGGAGATATAAACGTGGAGGAGCTTACTTGTAAGTACAACATACCGATGAAATAGGTAAACAAGCTTCAGTTGCGAAGTTATGTTAAGAAACGAACATCTCAAGGAACAAAAAAGCTTATGCTGAGAGAGCGTCGCCGCAAAGTGGTAAACGGGCTTGGAACTCATGTTGAGTTAAAATTTGTAATCTGAGTTAAAATATTGTACAATTTGTGCCTCAAAATCCGGTAAAGGAAAACACCGATAAAGAACACAAGCAACTCCTAAAACAGCGATAACCGAGATAAGAGGCGACTCGCCTCCTATCCCGATGGGTTTTAAATTTGCTGCCTCTCTGGGGGTCATTTGGCACGTTAGGGGTTGAAAGTTTTCCGCTCACCGCATTGTGTGGTAAATCTGTGCAAGGCCACAACATGGGCTTACACCTAGTCAAATGAAAATAAAAACTCATTTCAGAAAGACTTCTGTTTGTATCAATAAGAATATTAATCTTAAAACTTTTTAATTTTTCAAATGGTCGTATGTAAAGATCCAGATGTAGAGATATCGGTACTGACCGCCATAAATAATTTCAAATCATATTTTGAGCTATTAATTTGAGGACACTTAAATAATAATTAACAACGATAAATCGTCTGCCCACCCACAACTGATCCAGTACATGAATCATTCAAAACCAATGAAAGCTCCATACATATACGCAAAAATATTGCCCCTGTCGCCATAAATTGAGTACAACAATTCTCGGAACATATATTTGACGGTTCGTTATTTTAAATTTCATTACGGTCATTAAAACTGCGAAGTGCTAGTTTGTGTCGATTATTGTGACATAATCACTCATGATTGTGTGTAAACAAGAACTGGTTAGTCATTAATTAGTCTTAAAGATTAACACAAATACTATAGTGACAGCTGGAGTAACGGTGTGTACGCGAAAAAATATGAGCCTTACGCAAGTTGTGGATACCGCTACATGTAAATACCTTGCTATGTCGGCTAGGGAATGATATAATTGAATTGGTCCTTTGAATAGTTTGTGATGCAAAATAAAACATAAATATGCATACATGGCCATTTGACCCCAAACTAAGTGGAGGTAGAGCTTGTACAGTCAGCATCAAAATAATGTGTGAAAACAGAGTACTTAGTCAGAAAGGAAATAATATTTAAAAGAGTTATTTCAGTACTGATGCGAAGTCGAAAATTGTCCCCTGGCGTACGTACTTATAATTTGATCGTGTGTACAAGATAGTATGATTATTTACTGGAGCGTAAACAAGACACATACATGTTGCGCAATGTCGTCTCAAATTGCCAATGCTTTGCTCAGGTGTTCGAAGTTCTGATTTTGGGTGCCACTTATTTAGCACAATCAACCTACTTGTATCTACCTCTTTTTTTATTATGAAATCATTCCAGAAAGGTAATTTCCTTAAAGAATCAGGATTTTTCTGTCAAATCACCTGTAACGAATCTAATAAAAAATCAAAACATTTTTATGAGATGACACGGCGACTCTACATAGGTCCTTTACTTCACATTTATTTAAATAACGTATGCAAAGATACCTTTGCATACCATTATTTTAAAAAAATCTGGCTCTTTTACATAATAACAATATTGAGACTATGACTTTCTGTGATAATTTGAATATATTTGAAAAACACACTCCATAAAACAGATTTTTGCAGCATACCAAGGTAGGCTTTCTTAACTTCGAGAACAAATTATTTCACAGACAAGATTGCCATCGTGATTTGTAATACAAAACTTGTTAAACTGATGAAAACATAAAACAGCAATTTGAACTAAACGAATACCACCTGTTCGTTCTCATTCTGAAAATATCCACATGTTTACACTGAAAATACGCTTTTCTCATGTATCGTTATTAATCAATAGCACCGCAAAGTGATTGCACACTTAATTGACTTCATGTGTGTTCTTTAACCATTTATTTCTATTAAAAACTTTTTTTCCGACACGTAAATATTCTCCAGAAAGAAATGGTGGGCAGAACGGCTGGTTCACGCCGCTGGCGGTCATTGGGAACGATTTATTTGTGAAACGGAACGCAGTTATGAGTTTTTAAGACAAAACTTGTCTCTAACCTGTCAGTGCGCACGCCGAAATAAGAACGTTATCTTTAGCCTTTTGTAAGCACGGCTTTTCTGACCCAAAAATGGATGGATATTAATATGATGTCAAAGATAATTTTAAATACCTTGCTATTTGTTTCAATAGTTACAAATACTCAAGCGTAAATAATCTTATTTAGTCTCGTGTCAATGTTTACAAGGATGGGAATTTGGGAAGTTGAAGCCCATGCCTACTTCCTACCGTCGTCGCACTCCTTGCCATCGTCAGGATTTTGATCCTTGTACTCTGCTGTGCTTGTTTGCAACTTCCGTCGTATTAAAAAATGCACAGGAAAATTATTTTCAGTGTATGAGTACCTATACTCCAACTAATAGCAGAAATACACTTTAATAGCTGCCAGTGTCGTTGGAAATTGTACTTCAATCTAATAAAAATATGATTCATTAGCTTTGGGTTGACTTTTGAGTCTGACAGAAAACTTGAACCCTTTTAGCATTGCATTAAGTTCAATTCCTAATGACACTGGTAGCTGTTAAAGTATATTTCTTATATGAGTTGGAGTGTAATGCAATAATTTAAAAATAAAACATGGTTTTGGGTGTCTAAGGAATCTATTTTTTCTATCTGGATCTTGACTTGAATTGTTTTTGACTTAAATTTAACACCGAATTTAGTAAGTAAACATCTTTTTCGGAATTTTACTCGTCTGTTTTTATTAATATTAGTATAAAAGGTTTGTACTGTACCTATGATTTGTGGTCATTATTTCAAATTAAGTATTTAGTTCATCAACAACTTCTCATCCTTATTTAGAATTTGGAGCTTTTTTAAAATTTAAGTACTCGCCAGACTTTCTTTTAAGGTAGTTGGAATAATGTCGACTGCAGAGGGTTAAAAACGAAAAGCAAGTTTCTTCTGAACAGCGATGGTTGTCAATTAGCCAACCAATCATTGGCGAAAAATGTCATTCGACTTAACTTTTATGTTTCGTAATTTTGGCAAAACGAGCAGAGATACTCCAGTTTATTGGCTCTGATGTGAAAGGCAATTAAACGATAAAATCAAATTGGCTGGTGGACAGGAAAATTTAACGAAATGGCCGATTCAGCTGAACGGCGCAAAAACCTGGTTGGTCGTGAAATATTTCGGTTATTGGTCAATGAAAGGTGTTTGTTATATCATGTTGTTTATCACTTTAACTCTGAGCTTTACGTGAACAGAATACAGAAACTTTATTAATCATTAAGAAGTGCTTATAACATATTTTGTTCCCTTTAGGGTGAAGGCTGAAAAGCGATGTTTTTGCCTGCAAGGTGAATGTGTACACTGAGGTTTGGCCCTTTGTGTATGGGTGGTTGGTGTATGTGTACTATGTTATACGTTTTAATTTTCAGGCTTTGCTTCATTCTTATGTTTTGTAAAAGACAGCCCTTCAGGCATAGGTTAACTTACAGAATGTATGTACGAGAATGTAAGAGAATATTCACTTTACAGTTTGTCTTTTTTATGTCAAATTTCATTACTACGTTGTATGTTTTCTGAAAGCTTTTATTAGTATGCATCCACTTTCAATTGGCAGTAGTTTCTACCACGTTTAGTAGTTTTCTTTGTTAACGAATGGAGGTGATTTTCTAAACCGTTCTGTCTATTCCATTGCCCTTTCGCCTATTTTTAGGTAGATTCTGAACATAGTGTCACGAAATAATATTCGGTATTTGTTCCAATCATTAGAAGGTAGCTTGATTGAAATTAAACTTCTTAACCAAAGGTATTAAATTAACGAGCGTGGTTCTCAAACGAGGTATAATAATTACAAAGCACTTAAGAAGTATTATTCTTTAATAATATGAGGCCAAGTCATAAAAACTTTATGTCTTCTAAATTATGGTGTATTAATAACTTCGGGTGCCCGCCTTTGTGGGTACAGGTGACTTGATTTTGGGGATCCGCAAATTAAGAGGATGAACCTTTCATTTAAAAAAAAAATAGAGATTTGAGTTGTGCAGTTTTTATGTTTTGGACCAAAGATTTACGCACAAGAACCCTTTCATTCACCTACAACTAAGAACCATATCGCTTAAAGCGATCTCCTCCACCTTCATCAGTGGATTTGAGCGTGTAATTCGTAGCCATAATATACTTGCTGGTTAATACAAGTGCAGTATAAACAGTAGCATCTACTGTACTATGTACTACTGTTTTGAACATAGGCCTCCAAAGTTTTTGCATCAACCAAAATGTATTCCATTCAATTAAAAGATAAATAAATAGATCAACCACGCTTGCTTGAGTAACCCGCAAAAAAACGTCATGCTAACCCCTGAATTCGCAATCGCAACTCAATGTTGAGCATCGCTCAGAAGTATAGCAGTCCCTTTCAGTTCTATAGACATTTTACGGGACAGCATGAGCGTGAGCGCGTGCTTAGCGTTGATTGACGTTCGTGAATCCGGGGTTAAGTTCGCTGAATTGACGAGTGTCCTACCCTAGTCATCTAAAATCCCTCATAGTCCGTTCCCGTTAAGAATGCAGTGTTTTTTTTTTTGATTTGTTGCACACAAAAAAACTCAGGTCCACAACCTTTGAGTTCAACTGGTCACTGTGGACTTGACTTTCGAATTAGGAACGATTTGATTGGTTAGGGGGTGTGCATGATCGAAGGACAAGTATGAAATTACTGCATTCCTAACGCGAACGTACTATAGATGTATTGAGTTGTAAACCCACGATAAACTCAAGAAAATAAAGGTCCATTGACACAACACTCGCTTGACAAATTATACAGTAGGTACTACTTTTATATAGTAGGTACTACTTATGCGATAATACTCCTCATTAGAAGATAATTAATTTTGACAACCTGTAATTGATAGTTATGGTTCGCTAATACGCTGTGACAGGACGTTATACTTGTTATATATTATTATTGTTAATCTTTATTTGACTATAAAATGTTAATTAGAATTGATTACATCTAGAATTGCTTGGAGAAATCAAAATTTTGTTGACTCAATGCCGCGAGGCGACCTACTTTGTTGATATATATAGAAAACTAAAGATGTCATGGTTACCTTAGATCTAATGTTATTTTGATTCATATTATTTATAAAGGGATAGAAGTATCTCTTTGTTTTTTATATGTATTAAGTTATTATATTATTATTTACGTGCAGTAAAGAAAGTATTTAAATCATTCATATGTAGGCTTCTACCCAATTTTGTCTAAATGATTGCTAATTATAAAAGTATGTAGTAATAACGTATATATATCAGGCTTAGGGTTCATCATATAGTGCCAATTTTAAGCAAGTGGATAGGCGTTTGCTTGGCCGGGCATAATGTGTTAATGATATAAAGCATCAAAAGTGCCTGATTGGGCCAAGATATCCTCGCAATGAGCCTGATTGGTCGAAACGAGTAGTGTTTATCGTTATAAACAATAAAAACTAGCCAATGGGCAATAAGTTATTCTGCTTTACTTAAGCAAGTAAACCAGACTAGTACTTGTCTGGTGAGTACTAGCGTGTAATTTTTCCAGTTCAAATGCTAGGAAAAGCCCAGCGTGTGTCCAATCCATCTCAATTACAATTCCAAGTAGTTTATGGCAGTAATTAGTATTACTTAACTAACTTAGAGCGATTAAAGTTCCAGCATTAGAGTTCTTCTGGCTTTTCATGTTTATTCATTAGGTGTGACAGTGGTTTGGATATGGTAAACACTTTCTGGTTACTTAGGACCAGTGGTGAAATTAACCGAACACAACGTGTAACGGAACGGTCTTAGATACACCTTTTCATTCGTTTTTTATGCAAGCAAACAGATAAATTAATTATGATTGATACCGGAAGATGGCGTTATACTCCTTTAGCTCGCGCTAATAAAGTTTATAGTTATTACGTAAATAGGTTATTTATACTCGGCAGGGCCACCTGACGCCTGACGTCTAAGTCTAAGTCAAAGTAGAACAACTAACCGACGACGGACGAACAGACAAGCGTATTTTGGTTCAGGTTGTAAATTTCTTCGGTAAGGATAGTTATCAGTAATATATTTAAGAATTCGTTCCCACGTCTTTTGAAAAGGGTTAGTAGTGTTCTGTTATACCTAAGTACCTACGTACTCATATGACTGAAATTCGTATTACGCTCAACGGCCATAAATCTAGTATAATAAAGATCTCAAATTTGACACTTCTTATAAACAACAAAAACTGCTAGAGAGGCGAAGGCACTTGAGATGCTGATACAACGAAACCCTTGTGTTTTTGTTTCTCATGGTCATAAATCAGACCCTAATTGCATTATCAAACTTTGGCGGCAGTCATGATCTAGACGTCGGGAAGAATGGTCAAAATCTTAAGCTCTAGACGTATTACCTAACCGTTGTGGTAACTAGTGCTCAAAGTGAATCAATATCGGGACTGGAGACTGGATATTAGAGGAGTACAAGACAAGGCGGTACGAGACGTTAGGCGGAGATAGGGGATTTTGCGAGACGGAGAATATTATCAGGTCAGATCTTTTCGTTATGCGTTTTAGACTTAACCCATAGGAATAGTTGTTAAACCAAGCTGCGCGGTGGTCGTTTACGCTGGCTGAGACCAGAAGGTTTATGGGTTCAATTCCCACACCAGAGATGTTCTGTAAAATAAAATATTGAATATCTACTTGCGAGGATGGGTTGTGCTCTATAATTGTTCAAATTGATTAAGTGATAAGAGTGTTGGTCAAAGGACTAATTGAGACATAAAAGGATGTGGGTTCGATTCTCGCACTAACACATGTCTAATAATTAACTGGCTGTTTGGAGCAGTGATTCGAGTGCTGATTAAGACTGAAGAAGACGCGAGTTCGATTCTCGCTATGATACGTGAATGATGGTTGATTTTCGGTTATACTTCATACAATAATTAATAACTGGTACTACTGGTATTTTATAGGGTTTTAAACCCTGCCATGAGTGAATTTGACATTTTAATGCGATGCGTTATTTTACTTACGGAACATCTGAGATGAACTGGGTGACAAAATACTGTCACAGAATATTTGACCATGACATAATATCGATATTAGCTATTTACGCTACTTTACAACAAACTTCACGTTTCTACCACATAAAAGCTGCTGCAAGTTTTTAAAAGCCTTTCATTTAATTACTATTCAATAATTATAGTTCAATTTGAATGTTAGTGGTGATGACCTTACATGGCCTGTGGGCATGTACATCAAATGTTCGTATCACATAAAATATACGACACACATACCTATATACTTATCTACAACCCACCATGATGTACATTTTGACAGGTTATGGATTGTCATTCCAATTAATTCATTGTACCTATTGTGCATTGGCTCATTTGGCACTCGTTGGGTCATGAACAATAAAGGTTACTGTTGTTGCTATAAATGATCGAACGGTGACGAATCTGCTAATGTTTAATTGGAATAATGGAATTAAGTACTTTGCAAGTAGGAGTTGCAAAATTATACCTAGGTAGGTATATCTTCAGCGTGGGGGAGGCTTTAGGGACCTCTTCAAGGGTTGGCCTTCACAGGCCCGAGCGTGGTGGAGCTCGCATAATATGGCCATTTTCAAAGGGAATGTAATCCCCTTTTTTTATCTCATTTTATTACAATTCATCTCCAATTTATAAAATTAACTACCTATTTCTATTGAAAGCAATAGATTTTAGATCTTCGCTTCTTTCCATACTTAAAATGTCAGTCTTTGACACATTTTATTTAAATCTAGTTTAGATACATTATTTCTCGTCAATTGAGTCCTATCAAACCTTAGATTACTGCTTACATACCTCATAAAAGAATACTGGGTCTATTACAAAACAATACAACGTAGAACGGTCCCACCATAGTTAGACGATCACATCCATTTGGCCAGTTTATTTATTCTGCATTTATTTTATCATTAGGAAAGGGGTTTATTTTGTCATTATTTAAATAGAGTTTAAAAATATTATAATTATCAAAGGGGGGGAACGTTACAAACGCAACAGGCACAGGCTAAACCAATACCAGTGCCCAGAGGGACGGGCTCGCACATAATTTTTAAGAACCCTCTCCAAGGTCGACGACTGGTTTAGTGTTTTGGTTAAGAAGTTGGCTACTACTCCAAAGATCACGGGTTTTATCCCCGCACAGTATAGACATGCGGGGCATGAACATGTAGGTTTTAAGGACCCAGGTCCTATGCTATTTTAAATAATGTATTTACTTGAAGTATTTAAGTGTGTTTATCCGTTGTCTCCTTTGTTATAGCACAAGAATTTAATTGCCTAATTTGGGGCTAGATGGCGCTATGTGGTTTACTTTTCTACTGGTCCGTTTTGTCTAGTGAGTAGTGGTGTCGTTGAAACCACGACTTTCAATGTATGTAGATACAAAATGACTTAAATTCATGTGATAGAAAACTTGAGCGTAGCATAGCGTATTTCGAAATCATTTCGCACTAAGCTGGTACGCTCAGTACGCTACATAAATTAGCATCTAGTATTAAATTTATTTGCATTCAGAATACGATATGATTGTACTAATAAATATATGGTTCCGTTCATAATATCTGCAGCTGTTTAATCCACGTGATGTGACCTAAATAGGTGCAACTAGTATAATTTGAATATGACTGGCGTGTTAAGTAGCGCAATATTGCATTACATTTATAATAAAATAAGTTACATTGACGACCCGTTTAGAGGTAGAATGTGGATACTAGTGTCGGAGTGGATAAGAGTCGCGAAAACACACTTCACGCCAGTACTGATGTTTTTTAATAAATATATTTCTACGGTTTTGGGTATAGGTGTTTATGACACTGTCCTTATTTTTTAGTTTTATAATACAAGGGTAAATCTTACTTAGGGTAAATGAAGGAACATAGTCCAGAAAAGGAAAGTAACTCCAAAGAGAGGCGTTCGCATCAACTTTAACATAGGAGTAGGTACCTTTTACTGCTGACATTAGCTAACATTTTAGAATGATTTTGTAAAGGTTGATGTGAACGCCTCTGTACTAATCTGCTAGTTAGACAAATCAGCTTCTCCAAAGTTACTTGCAAGCTGTTGAAAATACGAACTCTTTTATAAGCCTTAAGTACGTCAAATTATGTTAAACCTTAAAGCCACTAGGATAGATAGTTCGCGCCTAACATTGTATTCTAATTCATCATTTACATAGGGCCCATGTTAATCCCTTCGTCCATAAAGATGGAATACTAATATTTGTTTTTGTTTACCACCCGATAGTGGTAACTTTCGTACAACGGCCACACGGCGTTAGGCATAATATAGCAGTAATAAAAAGATGAATAAATGAATTAATGAGGTAAGTAGGGTTTCGGCATAAAGTGAAACAACCTATCATTTAAAGTTGACCTGTGGCTTTTCGTGAAGTGGCCACAACTCTTATTGCAATCAGTATGAGAAAATTGAGAGTGACGTGTCAAGTTAAAAAAAACTTCATCGGAGATTGAGCATCCCGCTTACGAAATCTTAAAAAAAACACATCCTGTATATTTAAACTGACAAATTGTCTTTCGAAAAAGATAGCAGACAGGCCATCAATAAAAAATCTGTCGTGAAAGGTTGTGCGTAAAAACCGCGTCAGACGTCATGTTAACAAGATCCGATGCACATGCAGTAAGATACGGAGATGGCGCAGTATAATCTTACAGTAAGCTATCTACATACAAACGTGCCACTCTCGGTTTGAATGTGTGCGTGCGCGTCGCGCGCCGTGGTGCTATATCACGCACACGCAATTTCACGCACACGCTAGCATAAAATAGGGAGGCACAGGGAGGCGGCAGTACGGACGGGCTGTGCCGCGTGTCTGTGTGCACGCTAGGCTAATAACTCGGCGGGCGACCTTAGATAGCCTACTGGATGGTTTATACTGTGGAGATGGCTTGCATTATGCAGTTAAAAAGCGCAATATTACTCGTTTAATATTCAGTCGTAACTGGGCATGGGCTACTCCATACTTGACGAGCTGTATTCGTTTGTTGTACAGTCACCCGCCAACACGCAACGGTATCTTTGCCTTTTCAATTTAGATGAATACTGTATGGTTTGCCCACCCACGCTTTAAGCACGTTTTCCACCGAAGTTGTTATAGCAATTCTGGCAAGAATATTACAATTTTTTGAGAAAATAAAGTTCTGTCCAATTGCCATCCGCAGCGAAAGGGTTAAGCCTTCATTGTGGCGTCTCCTTTCGATCTTGAAGTTGAATTCTATCATCAAAAAACTACTAAGTACTATCGTTATTTTGTTTTACTGTGCTGGTATAATCAAGACATGCGTTGTAGATTTTCTGAGAGAGAAATTGAGTTCGGGATCAAAGGGAGAATGCAGAATTAGGGGGGAGAGGTATGGACAGGTTTTAAACAACCAAGCAAATAGCTCTATTTTGTCTTACAAATAGTTATCTGCGATTGATTTTAAGCTAGCATAATATTTATTTATGAGTCAAAACTTTACAGTTATTTATAAAATTAACATAGTACACAGTATGTACATACTCTCAACTTCTCACTCTTTTTTGCAGCTTATTTACTTCCCGCATTAACAAATTTTATTTTTATCGTGACAAATGTCACATTATTATTTTAAGCGTTTGATGTTTAACATATATCACGATTCAACAACTTTGTACATGAGAAGGTAATAACTCCCACATTAAAAAAAAAACTATTAGTATTGTTGTTTCTTCGCCTTCACCTCTTTTCAAACATAATGTCGTCAGATATTTTACAACAGTGTTGTGACAACTAATTCATGATCACACCGTCACAACATAATACGTATAAACAAATAATATAAGCTCTATCTTTTTGTTACGAAGCGTCATACTCATCAATGCTGTATCTTATCATAACGATATTTTCAGGCTGGATTAAACCCTGCGTTTTCCGTTAACTAAGCGGCTGTTTAGGCTGCTTTAGCCACAGAGCTTTTTGCTGTGCTTCCGGTTTCGGCACGTGCCCATCCGCTTTTATCCTCAAACTTAACTCCGATTACCATCTCCCATAAGTAACACCCTTAACCGAGGCCCGCTCATTCTGGGGCCATCCTTAGGCATGTTACTTATATTCCGTTCACACTATCCGCCGGGTAGGCTGTGAAAGCCAATATTTGGACTAACAGCTTGTCAATTCTAGAGAAAAAAGCTCACTAGTACATGTATAGTATTTCGTATCCATGGTGCGTATACGCAGTACTAGTGGTAATTTCTTGAGACATGTGAAGGCTACATTTCGATGGAGTTACAACTTCCACAGAGCTGATTGTAAACAAGCCTTCGTTTTCTGCGAACCAAGTGATACTATCTACCCAGCTGTAAGGGCTCAGCGATTTATCTTAAAACGCAATTATTTCGATAATTAATGATGATAAAGCTGGTATCAAGTGTCAAGTTGTTACAATGTTCGACAAAGTTTATTACGGTAATAAAATTAAGAAACAAGAGGTCATTGAAATTGTCGGGGCCTGGTTAAATTAGGACTTTTTGAATTAAGATGGTTGCACTTACTTTAGCGGAAATTCCAAAATCACGAATTTAAACTTTTGAGAATTTCAGAAATTAAATAAAATAAGTCTTTTTGGAACTGTTTTAGGCAAAACGACTCTCATAGTCTTCGCTCTTTTGAATCATTCAGCTTGAATAACCGTCATCGTCCAATGACGACTTGCTTTTCATAAAATCACAAAAACTCGCAAAAATTAGCATTAAAATGTATTCACAGCTTCGTGTTAACCATGTTACCTATAAGCAAAACAAAACATTCAATAGGACCAATTCAATGCGGGTGTTAAACTGAGTGGCAAACAAATGCGGGCGACGAAGATGACGTCGTCGCACTGTCGCAGTGTCACTCCGCCGCTGTCGCGGGCTTCATCGTCCGAGCTAGTGTCCGGGTGTCCGGTGTCGCCGGACATCACACGGCGAGCGCTGTCTCCTGACGTGCTAGACTTTGCTAGACACCGCACGCTGTCCCCCGTCGGACGCTACCGCCCGTTGTCTCCTGACTTGAGTCGACGATCACGGTCCCCGGCACGCCCCAGGTCGCTCATGGAGTCACTGCTAGTAGCCAAAATGGAGGCGCTGAGCACGGGGAAACTAGTCAGGACGGACTCCATGGATAGCTGCAGCAGTTTTGGATCGATGTCATCATTGCCCAGTGATGTCTGCCGGTGTGATGACTGCCTGCTTGGGATTGTGGACTTTTACATGCCAAGTCCAAATGCAAATAAGGGATTGAAAAAGGTCAGTGTTTTTTAGTATTTAGCGTTTTTTAAAATCTTATTGTTTGTAGAAAAATTGTACAAGAAAGTTTTAGTTGGTTGTTTCACTACTCGTAGGTACCATGAAAGAATTTTTTTTGGGAAAAACATTTAATAACTCGTCGGCGAAACTCTATCAAACTATTGTAACCTTTACCGTAATCTTGTGCACGGCCTTAATTTTCCGGTATGAGCGTGTGGTTGACTGGCAGAGAATATTTCTAGCCATTAAATCCGCCATTTGCATTCTTTAAAATGTGAATTGGCGACTAAATAAATAACAAATTTGGAATGGAAACAGTTCAGATTCTTACGTTAGAAAGTTTACTGAATAGGTACTGGTATTAGACTTAAAAGTTTTCAACGTGAACAACATGTAATGATTTCAGAACAAAAAAAACCGTTAAATTCTCCTACTTTCATTTTGGAAGTGCTATCCTGAGAAATCGTTTTACTTCTACCTTTTATAATGCCTTCTACCTTATATAATTTGAATTTGAATGCCACAGGTAGAAAACACCGTCCCCCTCACGGGTTCTCGCCTCGGCGTGGCGAGGGGGCCTAGTACCGGTGGTAGGGGCACCACCGGGAAGCGAAGAGAACCCAGGCGTGGCAGCGTGGTGGACTGGACACCCACCCGCTGCGGCCCGCAAGGGCGACGGACTGCGGGGCCAGTGGGGCCTGCAGGCGCCTTTGAGGCGCGTGGTTGGGGCCGCGGCGCACAACCGTTTGGTGGGGGCCAGTGATCCGAGGCTGATCCCCCCTGTGCGTCGCGGCCCGGCGGGGCCGTACCGAAGGTTACGGCAGCGGAGCCGCCCTTTGGGTGGCTCGTGGTTGCGGGCCCAGTAGGGCCTGCGTACGGTGGCCAGCTGGCGCGTGGTACGGGGGTGCCGCCGCCAGCATTGCACGGGTCTCACCGCTGCCTGGTAGGGACGGCTTGACATCCTCGGCTGTCCCTTCTGGCCTCTCCTCACGATGGGGAGGTCGCTTCTGGCCCGCCGTCCAGGCGGGCTCCGTCCGGGGGAACGCGTAACAGGCTTCGCGCTACTCACCGTGTTCCCCCACTATACGGACGATAAGAGGGAGTAGTAGGGGTTTTAGTCGGTAGGGCCACTGGTATACCACCTTTCCAGTGGAGAGTCCGACATAACCCGTCCGTCCCCCGGTGGACGGGTATGCGTAAGGCATTTCCCCTACTTAAAAAAAAAAAAAAAAAAGGTAGAAAACACCGTAAACACCTATCCCAAGCGTTTATTTACTTACGAACACCGAATGTTTTTCCGAAACGAAGATCGTGTTAAATCGATCGAGTAAAACGATCCTCGCGCCATCTTATGGTTGGACTCCGAACTGTAATAAGTTTACGCAAGTTCTTGTTTGCATGACTTGCTTAAACGAGAGAGGCTTCGATCCAGTCGCGCAGTTTACAATCGAGCGGTCAGATGGCGCTAGTGGTCATATTACCACACAGTATTTACCTACTAACTAGATACTTATATGAATAGGGATTGTCGTCTACTAAAACTGGACTTTTCAAGTAAAGTTCAGAAGTCACAATAAACAGTTTAAAAGTAGAAGTTGCCAGTTTTTCAGTTTAGGAAAATAAACTTTTTATGTGAAGAAAGAGCATTACGCCTTTACTTCACCCTAAATAATGAACTGAAAAAGTTTACAAAAAGTTTAGTACTCACTATAGAATTATAGATGCACAATCAGGCGGTTTTGTCGCTAGCGATCTCTTCCAAACACAGTGAAGGGTTTGGTTACGATAACAATACTTGTATAATACATACAATAATACACAGTCAATGAACATGTCTGTTTAGTATTTACAAAAAATAATTCGTTATCTAAGTTGGGCTGTAAAAATGAAAATAGGTTGCAAAAATATCATGAAGTAGATCATTTTGATGCCTAAGTAACTACATTTTTTCGAAACTCAGCATTTTTTCTTCACATCACCCTACCCATTTCCGGTCAGTCCTCCTTGCTCTATCGCAAAGAAATGACATTTACCAAGAGCGAGAGAAAAAACGGAAATGAGGTAACCTGATTTTCTGTTGACTGTACTCGCGTTTACTCGTAATAGGTAATCACATCGTTTTTTGTTTAGCAACTGTGCCTGTTGCATGCTAAGTCGTGTTAACAACCTTATTGGTTCTTAGCATGCGACTACACAAATATTTTTATTTATGTGTTTTATATGGTAAATGGTGGCTTAGAATAAAAAAATACGATTTTGAATGTCTTTATGCTTAAGATATTCGATTGATGAGTTGTTATTGACTGACTGACTGCATGTGCCGCAAAATACGCAGATACCGTTGATGATTGACATGAAGAAAGATCAACAACAACCGTCTTACAAAACAAAGATTAACGCTGTCATTAAACATCGCAAAAATATTCAGCAATTAAACATACATTTCCTGTGGAATTCACATATAATGACTCTTCATCGGCTGATTTCTCACTAAATTAACCAGAGGGCTGAGAAGCCTCTGGCAAATTGCCCAAGATTTAAAGATTCCCATTGAGGACAGATCATTTGATACTGGCTTGAATCCAGTCATCTACTTTTGTTTCGTTGAACAATTTGCTAACTCTTCGGTGAAGGAAAACTTTGATAAAAGCCCAAGCAGACCGAATAACGGGGATACCACAGTAATTTACAGTATTTATCTCGCCACCCACCACCTCAGGTGCAGAATTTTATAAGCGAAATGTTTGCTTCTGAATGTTTCGTCAACCACCTCGGTAACAATCGGTGTGCCTCTGACTACCCCTCTTGGGATTAGGTCGTGAGCGTATGTTTTTCTAAATTCAGTGATTTCAGCGGTTGGTTCCAATTGGATTGGTGGGGGCCAGTGATCCGTGGCTGATCCCCCTTGTGCGTCGCGGCCTGGCGGGACCGTACCGCCGGTTGCGGCAAGCGTGCCGCCCTTCGGGTGGCTTGTAGTTGCGGGCCCAGTGGGGCTGCGTACGGTGGCCAGCTGCGTACGGTGGCCAGCTGCGTACGCCGGCATTGCACAGGCTTGCCAGGCTCTATTTTCGAATGTCCATCCAAATGATGTTCTACATTTATTGAAAACAGGTGGCAAAATAATATTGATGCCACACCATTTTAGTGCCGCAGTCAACGTGTTGAATTCTGTCACTTACTGCCAAATGGCAGCAGCAACAAGAATGCCAGTGACAAAGCGATACAAAGGTTAAAATTTTATGGAAGAGCTGTTTATGTTTTTATGAATAAGGGTAAAAGACGGGGTAAGGGTCCAACTCGCTATCCTCAACGGGAGTGACATCGTGTCAGCTGTTAACTGTAGTTAATGTGAGGTATTGCGCCTCCTTTTCGGTTATAATTTTATCGGCATTTCATCACTGTTACTTAAAGACAGGCGCCAATTTTCACTCATTATTATGACCTTTAAATCCGGATGCGTAAAATACCGTTTCGTTTAAAACAAAGTAAAAGTGAAGTTGCTAAGTACTCTTCAATTGTTTTGATTTAAAAAATAAATCAATATTTATGGACGATATCACAGGGCGCCATCTAGCAACAAACTAAGCAAAGTTTGTACTTTGGGATCCTAGAGAATGAATGTATGCTCATTCATTAAATACCATTTTTGTGAATAGATACCTACCAAATATACATAGGAAACACCCAGGCCAATAGATTTGTAGTGGGCGTGGTGAAGTTCTATTGAATGATCAGGCTAAGTATGTACAGTCAACGGCACATCAGGCTACCCATTTTCGTTTTTATCTGTCCGAATGTATTTTTTTTGCAATAGAGTAGGGAGGGCTGACCGCAAATGGGTACCCTGATGTGCCGTTGACCGAACATGCGCACCGAAACCATACAAATCAAACTTTCAAACAAATTATCCAGATTTCAGTCTAAAAGATCTTGTCAATGGTCACACTGATAGTGATCATTAAGGAAACTAGCTTAGATAATTTTGAGAGAGTCATTATCGTTTTGTATTGGAGCCTTGTATACCATAGACTTTATAGATACCATAAAGTGAGACTTGTATACAATTTGTAATTATTCACATAAATTACTGATGATAAGAAAGTACAGAAGGAAATACCGTTCCTAAGAGGCATCCCAAAAATGGCGCTAAAAAGCCTATATGAAAGGAATTACGTGTTGATGACGCACTCTTGCGCACGCGCGTCCGGTGACGTCACGACGGCGACCGACACCATTACAACGATCATAGTAATATGACCTTTAACCACCAACCACAAGGTTCAATGTCGTTGGAGTGAGAGCGACGGAGTTCGAGTGTGACAATTTTAATGATGTCCCGGTGATGCAATATAGCACTTACGGGAGGGGCACAAGAGTGAATGTCGTTACGGGAATGGAATAAGTAGGTTCCGTTGGGTCTAACGCTGATGACGTCAATGCGTCAGTGCGCCTACGACGCGAGACATAATAGGGCTGTCACATTGCAAAACATTTTCCTTACTTACGCATTTAAGTTTTTGTAACTACTTACACGCAAAGGGCGTCATGCAAACTAGTGTACCTAAAAATTAGGTTTTAGGTACCCTAGTTTGCATGATGCTCTTTGTGTGTAAGTAAATTAGGTTTGCAAACAGCGTTTGTGGTGGATCAATAAACAGTGGATTTATCAGGACACGTGAAACGATGTCTAGGATATGCCAAATATTTAACTAATATGTAATAAACTAATATATTTTTGTAAAAAGTAAGGAGTACCTAGTCAACATTTAATGCATAAAACGGAACAAAAAGCAGACATAATGCGTATTATCTTCCAGTACACGCTTTGGGAGACAGAAATGTTGTTGGTGGTGCCAAATATAAATTTTCATAGTAGTAGTAGTGTTTAGGTTTTACATCCATACATTAACATTAATATAGTTTTTTTGTAAAATGTAATTGTAAATTGTCTTGTGTGCGCTTTGCAAAAGTCTGTAAGCATACTTGTATTTTGAATTAAATAAATCAATAGTAGTTAAACTGACATATTTTCGACTTGTTATATTTAACTTCTGAATAATACTAGGCATACAACTTCTTGTTCAAAAATAATAATTGAAGTTCAAGAAGGCGTAGGTTTAAAAAATAATTTTAGGACACCGTCAGAAAATAATTTTATATCCTAGTACCTATCTGTAACTTTTGACAACCCTATAAGTCAAAATAGGCGCTGCATTTCAACAACTTAATAAAGATTCGTTAATTGAGTCTGATTACTTAAATCCGAGGAATTGAATACAATAGCTTAGTTTATATTTCCACATTCTATTTTTAATGTGAACTCAAATCGTGCACTTGAATAATTAAAAATTAATGCGAATGACGCAGGCGAATTATAGTTACTGTTTTTAACGATTATGATTGCTTAGTGGCTCATTATGGAACTAACAAATGTTCAACTTTAATTAACATCTTTAAAATTTTGATGTAACTTTGGTTTGTGCTCTGTCAATTTCTAAGCAGAAATCACGATTTTTTTCTACTTATGAATGTGTAGGTGAAATTTATAAATTAATATCTAGGTAATACTTTAAAGTGAAACTCGCTTAAATTCTGGTGTAGGTTTCTGATTGCTTTCCCACAGCTGGGGTGATGCCATAACAGGTGGTGAAATTAAAAAATAGTGTTAGTTGAGGACCGATATTATATTCGCTTGGATTGACACAATGACGAACTTCGCTTCGCAAATCACATGACACTTAGGTAAAATCATTACAAACGAATAAAAAGTTTTTGAATTGTTTGAACATATTATCGTTTTCGGAATAAAACAACTTTACGGATTTCACTCGCGGACTTAAACAGGCTGTTCCAAAAATACCCCTAAAGACTGAAATGGCATAAAAAGTGAATGAATCTGAAATAGTAGGTGTTGTCCCTTTTTTCATATCTTTAACGGTTTCCATATAAACGTACATCAAATGTTTACAAAAATGTCGATATTAGTAGGGGCGTGAAGAAAGGAGGGCGCACCTGGTCACTCCCGGTTAGGGTCAACTTGGGTCCATGAACCCAAATTAGTGCTGGGTGTTTCTATGATCGATGTTTTTATTTTACGTTAATTTACTCGAATTTCAAATTAAGAGCTACGAAAAGCTGAGAAATTTACAAGGGACTCTTTCAGGAGTTTGTATAACCCTCTTCAGTTATAAGGGGTATATTTGCTCAGGGCCCACACTGGAAGATACTGGTAGTTCTTAAAATTCGTTAAGTCATTTAACCCTGCGCACACGCATGCTTCTCCACTGACGTCACAAGCGGACGCTCCATGATGCAACCCAATGATATTATAATAAAAAAGACGTAGATAGGTTACTTGTGCTAAAAAAGTGGCACCCGAGGTAGAACTTCGAACACCTGAGCGAAGCATTGCCAGTTTGAGACGACACTGCGCGTATCTGTCTCGTTTACGCTCTAGTAAATAATCATACCATCTTGTACACAGGGTCAAATTATAGGTACAGAGTCGCACACATCAACTTTTACAACACCATTGCGAAAGGGTCTAATGTCAGCCTTATAAGGTGCTCCAATGTAAAGGTTGATGTGTACGTCGCCAGGGGTTAATTTTCGACTTCGCATCAGTACTGACACTTTTAAATATCATTGATGCAACCTGTTCCATTCACATGCATATTTACAAATTATAATAACCGCATTTAAAACAAAATTCCGACTCTAAATTCTCAAAAGACTACCAACTTAAAATTCAGTGAAATCTGCATACAATAGTTTCTAGTAATTTATGAGTTTCAGTTTGGACAAGTGGATTCGCTCGTTTTTATGGTTTGTTTGACGTCATGGCATGTTAATCATTCGTCTGTATGAATAAATAAATATCTGTGATGATAAATTACCAGTCCAATAAGTTGGTAGCCAAAATTTTTTACATTTCCTGATGAAATATGAGTATGCCACTTTATAGGAGAGGCATTTTTAAAATTAGCTTACTTTGTCATCTTGTGATATTGGTTTGAAATTTCCCAGGGTGTGGGGTAGGCTGTAGGGCCAGGAGATGGTTGGATGAGTCTAGCATGAGTCAGCTCATATAAGGATACAGTGAGCTTATGTTATACTAGCGGCCGCCTTCGATTTTGTCCGCGTGGACAACATGATCTCATATAGCCTTCCTGAAGAAATGGGCCATTCAACACAAAAATATTTTCTCATCTCGAACCAGTTAGTTCCCGAGATTAGCGCGTTCAAACTAACTATCAAACTCTTCAGCTTTATTTCAAAAATATAGAAAAAGATCTTCATAAAGGAAAAGTTCCTCCTCCTCTTTAGCAGAACTGACCAGGGCTCGATGTATCTCAGAAAAAAGCGATAACCTTGACCCACACCCGCTCGCCCTTGCACTCAATATGATATGCGTGAGTCCAGAACGCGCTTCAGCTCAGCCCCTACTACGTAAACTTCTTCTCTTCAAGCCCCTTTGAGTCACCCCTTGTGGCAGGCAAGGGATCACGTTCTAGCCTTAGGCCCAGACTCCACCAGAGCTAAGCGGAGATGTGCGGCGTCGAGCTGTGTTTTCAAGGAATTGCGTTATTCACACATGGAGATGTGGAGATGTGATTCTATTGGTTGTTGAAAACACAGCTCGACGCCGCACATCTCCGCTCAGCTCTGGTGGAGTCTGGGCCTTACGCTCGCTATCGCAGATTAAGTCTTTCTACTGGAAACACCGGAAAATAGAGAATAATTAATGCTAAAAGCTCGTCCTCTACTTAATGTAAATTTATTGTAACAAAACTCAAGTTTGCTGTTAATTGGAATAGGAAATAGTCTTTTATTTACTTAATTATACGAATTTGGAGACCGGTCCTTTCATAATAATTATTTTTAATGTCCCTATTTGTTAATTTTATCCATATTTTAGGAATATATTAAGGACAGGCAAGGCTGGTCCATTACATACCCCCAACGTATGTGCGTCATTGAAAGCATTTAGCACGGCGTCGCTAAGTAAGTCAAAATCGTCAAGTGTGTGACGGATCCGGAATAACATGATCCCGTATGATCAAAAACGCAGTTGTGTCATAAACATCACTGTTCATATCTAAAGTGCGCTACAAATCCCAGTTAAAATAATCTCCCTTCCATATCCAGTATTTTTTTTATTAATTGTTGATTTTACCGAGAGGCAAAAACTCGCTACATTGCATCTCCTTTCAATATTCTTCTTTTTGTTTACAAACGTTTAATTACACAATAGGTATGGTATAATGTCCTTTACATTCCAGGACCCCGAAAAAACTTGACTCTATTGCAAAAAAAGGTGCATTGTTCACTTAAATCAATGGCCGACCACTCCACCAGACTTTGAGCCGTCGCGATTGTGCAACATGTCGTAAATTCTGCTGCTTTTTGTCTCTTGTTAAAATGTGAAGTATTGTCATTGCAATGAATCTTTAACAAAGATATTACAACCACGGACGTAAAAGAAAGACGGACGGAACATCTGACTGAAAAAATGTGAAGCATGTTAGGTGCTACAATTTCGTTTGTTGTACACGACCTGCTACACTCCCAGAAACACGCTGGGTGCTACAAACTACGCCATTTTACTCCGTGTGACAACTCATGGACAGCCGCAATGACACGTGATAGTCACGCACACACCTAAACTGGCAGCTGATAATATGCTTCACTCATAATTAGACGAGGTGACGTCCGTTTTTCTTTTTCGTCGGTGACTACAACATCATTTAATATTTTAGTGAAAAAATATGTTTAATTGTTACTACCATATCTCTACATTATTGTTCAAATTAAGTACTTTATTATTAAACGTCTTTCCACTCCGTCAAGGAACTCCAAAAAAATGAAAACATGCTCAATGGTCACTGATCAAGTGTTGACATGAGTTTGCAAAACGTGCCTTTAAATGTGTCAAGTTTTGCCAACATCAATAAAATTTTAAAAATTAGAAAACATGAAACGTTTTATCTCAATCAGGAAGCGCAATTTGTAACTTGAATACAAATTATACAACAGAATATATATAAAAAATAAATTCAGATAATTCTCATAACCATATTCAGCCAAATGATATCCATAGCTGATGATAACACACCGTCACATGCTGCGTTTCCGGTCGAAAGTATTCCATTTGTTGATTCAAAATGACTGGCTATTCGATTTCATAAAACTTTGTCATTTTCTGCCTAACCCCCTTATTCATAAAAACTTAAAACTTTTGCATCGCTTTGTCTCTTTCATTCTTGTTGCTGTCGCCTTTTGAGAGTGAGTGACAGAACACGTCAATAGCTTAAACTATGTTTTAGCGTTGCGTTCGTTTTTATGAATAAGGGGGTAGTATTTACCTGTCATTTTACTTCACCTTATTGAAAGTCCAAGTTTGTTGAACTGCGTAACAATGACGAAGTAATGATTCCGAATCCTGCTGCTTGGAAATGATTGCTTATTAATATCATCTAAAAAATACTAGATACTTAATGTAATAAATAATGTAGCATTTAGCCAGGCTATAGAATATAAGACAAACACGTGTTTATGAAATTATCGCTCTACCCAACCGTTATCTATCTGTCATTGTATAGTAGTAACCTTATAGTAGTAATTGAATTCCTTATTAAATTGTACTGTGCGAGTACTATAGTTGCAACAAGTCGGCAGAAATCAAAGCGATACGTAGATCAATAGTGTTACGGTTGATAGCGTACGGTGACGTCAATGGAGGTCAGTACGTTGCACTGCGATTATGTAATAACGGGTTTTTGTCACGGACAGACGATATTAATAATATTCAATATTGATACTTTTTCGATTATTTAAAATAACTCATTTGTATTGTCAGAAAGCTCAAGGTTAAATAACGAACCATGAAGGGCTATACATTTACGTTTCACTAAACTTTTGTAAAGCTATGAAGCTGAGAAGAGAAGAGAAGAGAAGAGAGAAGAGCTGAAGAGTGTGAATAAGTTTTACATATTATTTTGAACAATAATAGGATGCTGAAAATACGAAAACACATAACACATTCCCCTATTTTGACGTTCATGATTACCTCTTCAGTTAAATAAAACGAGAATAGATTTCTTAAAAAGATGAAAAAACTCGTAGATGGCAAAGTGCCGATCAATAAATAAAAAGTTGTACAAAGTCGGACAGTGCTACATGCATTTATCCGACTACAAACCACGTGACCCGATCGTGTAAAAACTATTTATTTTAACAATTTATATAACTAACACCCCTGTAAAATTTACTGAATAGTACTAAACGCTGCCGTTTAGTATAAATCAAAAGTTCAAAAATAAATCGATGGCTTTCCGTTTCGAGTATCCGCAAAAAACAATTTCAGATTTATTCATTTGCTTCAAATATGGCAGTACAGATTACAATTTGGAAATATTATTACATTAGGAACAATATCTGAGCTCACGTTTTTTCAAACAAAGTGTCGTACAAAGATAGCAATACGTAACATAACATAAACGGCCTATACAGTGTGTTTGGGAACCGGTGTCCGACCCGTTAAGGTGAAGTAATATGATCTATTTTATGAATAAATCCACCATAATTAAGCACTTTTAATTAATTTTTTTAAATTATTTTTTTAATTTATTTCAGGTAAATTTTACCTGCGTTTCAAAGGGTCTCTGATGACAGGGTGATATTCAATTTGTCACAACTTCTAAACTATTTTACTTGGAACTTTGATTTTTGCTTAAGTGTTTAGGTGATGTCTTTGGGTATCCAAAAAGTTAAAAATAAATGTATGTTGACAGTTTAGTTTTTCTGAAAAAAAAAAAATGTAAAAAAAACTAACAAATTCTATCACAATTTTCAAGTTCAAACATTTTTTTGAGGTATTTTAAGGGAGTTATGAAAAAATGCTTTTTTGTCAGCTTATTGCCTACTTTTGTAGCTGTCCAACGATACCACTTTTGTGACTGTAAGACCTCTAAATCGGCAGATATTGCAAACTAAAATAACCCACCCGTACTCCCGAGAAAAAAAAATTAAAATGGCGGCCATTTTAAAACAACTGGGGCAAAGTGCTTAATTATGGTGGATTTATTCATAAAATAGATCATATTACTTCACCTTAACGGGTCGGACACCGGTTCCCAAACACACTGTATACGTCCCACTGGGGCACAGGCCTCACCTCAACTAGGTATGAGGTGGAACAAGCCATACAGTGCGGATTGTTGGAGGGGTGGAAGGTTAGTGAGCAATCTAAATGTTAGCAATACAATCAGTTAATTAATTAAAGACAATAAATAATCAAGCAGCCTTAATTTTCGTTGTAAACATTTAATTAGCAGTTCACACTATGATGCACATTATAAATTTAGTTTCACAATTGGCATAAAAGATCTCTTTGCATAATTTGTTATAATTAATTAAACTGATAATAAATACCAATGGTTAGAGGTTGATTACACTGACGATTTTTAATTTAAATTTTATTTGACCTTGAAAAGTATTTTTAAGAGGCGCTACGCCACGTGTATGTTGCAAATATTTTGCTAACATCAAGTTTACTGCTCTATAATATAAACTGGACGAAGGTTTTTCGAAGATTTTGAAACTCAATCAATGAGAGCATTATTAGTCTTGTATGCCTCTAAAAGGCTACACTTTTAATTTAGTGCATCAAACATTTAATAAACAGAATAAAACTTTTACTGAGAAAAAAAATATACGGCTAAGGGTGTCATCTTTAAAAGCTATTTCTTCCAGGCGACCTTCATGCAGTGAAACACTAGAAAGTCAGCAGATGAATTAGGTTACAGGGAGTCCCATGTCACACCACAGTTTTTGCTTCGATGAAATTTTGTGTTTTAGTTTTTTTTCAACCAACGAATTACTCTACCTATTCTTCGTCTTGATTGATTCCTCATTGCTGAGGAACACATGATTCTTCTCCATTGCTCTCTGTTATGGTTGAGTTCCCTGCGTTGTAGATTCTTATTACCCACTGACCTACTTATACTCGTAATTTAACAGTTCCCGTGATATTTAATGTGATATATTAATGCGTTATTAGTTAAACAGGCTTTTGTGTGAAAAACACATTATGCTTACGACATATGTAGCGACATAATGCAGGCTATAGGTAACCTGAAGACAATAGTTAAATATTTAATAATCAAATCGTTCACTTAATTTACTTAACAAATGTGGTCAAAGTACATTCAACCCGTAAATATAACAGATAGTAACTATTAATAACATTATATGACGTTATTACTTTCTGATCGCCGGTCAAGTTTACGCCAAACAAAGTGCTATCAAAAATAAAAAAAACATATTTACAAATTCCACAATGTGAGGATCGCTTCGTTAACGATTATAACGCGTCGTTAGTAGGATGCTCTTATCTCCTCGAGTATAAAGGTCAAAATCAAATGAAAAGGCGCTGTATCAGTAAGGTCAAATTAGGGTTGTCGAAACTTGTATAGATATAAAAACTGTCAAAAATTTGCCATATTTTGGTAAGAGTCACACAATTTTGTTCAAGTGTTTTTAGTTTAACCCTTCAAACTGAAAGGGGTGTCTAGGTAATCCTTATTTAGTATAAAGGTCTTTCATAGATATTGTAATGTACTATCGACTACTAGCGGCCGCCCACGACTTTATCCGCGTGAACTAAAGTAAAAAAAATGTTTTTTCATAAATTGTTGCCTATATCCAATTCGCATAGTGTAAGCTATGTTGTTGTAGAGTTTCCTTAAAATCCAATCAGTTGTTTTGACGTGAAAAAGCAACACGGCACATCCATTCATCCACACATTACTTTCGCATTTCTAATATTAGTAGGATTTCGTGGGTATAAACCTTATTTTTAAATAGCGTTTCTAGTTTATTTTTAAATAGAATAGTTTACCATGGTCAGGAATGTCGCAGGTCAGCATACAGCAAGAGGATCCTCGTTGCCTGAGTTATGTTCATGTTATGTTTCATTTGCAGTTATAGGTACCAGCAAAGGTGATTATTTAAGAAAAAAAAAACATAGATCTGTTTTCAAAAACCTTTTGTTTTATGATCACGAACATTTAAATTTTTAATATTCTATTTTATAGGTTTTGTTTGCCATACTCTCACAAAGGTTAACGCTCTATCTCTTTTTATGTTAATCATGTTTCCATTTTATGTACTTATTTTTTTTTCGTTTAAGTCCTATTAGACTAAAATGACAGACGGACAGATTAACTAATGTTAATCCGTGATGGTTTGGTAAGAATAATTGGCATCCCTAGGTTTAGTTTACAACTTGGCGGAATGGCGGCGCACACGCAGTCTTCGCGACGCACGCTCCCGCTGCGCGCGCCTCTATCCGCTGTCAGTTTACGCTCGTACACGCAATACCAAACCGCGCATAAAATGTTGCTATACCTCCCCAACTGCGGGGCACAGTTCCACGTGTAGTGATCATAATGCCAGAGTGGACGGAACAATTCACTTTCACAATCCCCATCATCCAGTACACCATGGAGCCAGAAGACAGGCCTGAAGCAGAGAGGCAGCAGCCTCTCGCGAAGAAAATGTCTCTGCTAATGCCCGTCAAAATCGAAACCCCAGATAGTGGAAGAAGAAATTCAGAGCCAACCAGATACTACATCCCACCGCAGTGCAACAACAGACTCTCTCCGAGGAGTGCTAGGAAACGTGAGAATAGGAGAAACTGTAAGACTGAATCAAAAGATCAAATCAATTCCCCCCCTAAGGACTCTTTAGGACCTAAGCCGTGTAATTGTGAGGACTGCAGGGCGTCAAGCCCCTTGCCTCCTGGTTATGGACCTCAGTCAATGTCGCCTGGTTACGACCAGATGAAGAGTTCGTTGTTGGAAGTGCCGTGGTCGGAAGACTATACCGAGGCGTCGAGTGATGATCTTAGTTCAGAGTGGGATTCTGATGTACCGGAGCCCCCGCGTCCAGTCCAAAAGGTAAACAGACTTTCTTGATTGTTACTACTTTTAAAGTTAATAATGCTGCTTTGACTCAATACCAAAGTACCAACTTAGTTTTGGCGCTAACTGTACTCATCACCGCTGTTGTAGCCGACTTGACAGTCTGGTCAGATAGAAGTAAGAAAGAAACGATTTTTCACAGTGCAAAAATAGACTATAATAACCGTGAAAGAAACTTTTGAGTTAAAGCAAAACAAGTAACTAAGATATATTCCCCAATTAGTTGCATAACTGAGCAATGAGATCAGTACGAAAAATATACAAGTGCGATAACAAGCGTAAAACAAGAGAATATATAAATTTACATTTCATATTGAATTGCAAATACCATTACAATAGACACAGCATTTTCAAACAAGTCATTTCGAAATATCGGTACAGAGGCGCACACATCAACCTTTACAAAACCATTGCAAAATGGTTCTAATGTCAGCCGCATAAGGTGCCCCTATGTAAAGGTTGATGTGTGCGCCTCTGTACAAATAATAGTTGGAGCGTTCACGTCTTGTGTTTGAATATTTCTTTCACTTGTTTCACATTAGAATAAAAAAAAACTGCAAAATTTTCCAGAAACGACTCTAGCTAACTGCCTATTCATTTTGAGACATTTTGAAAAGTCACGGACATTTACGATTATATCCAGAAAGATAGAGAAGCGTGTCAGGCCATAACATTTCTAAAAAATAAGACAATGATGATTCGTCAATAAGACTGGAAATATCTAAAAAAACACTTGGGAGGAGTAAATACATTCATACTAAAGAAATTTCGGCAAACGTTATTTTTCTAATCTGAAGTCACAAGAAGCTGATATCAAATTTCATACGCTTCAAGATACATAAATCTACCAATAAATGTTTTGTTTATACACGTTCGCGAACTCGTTTTATAATAAAGGCTATTTTTGTTGATTTGGATGAACAATGTATGTATCTTCGTCTTTGTGATTAATGATTCTAAATTTAGGTACTTATAAAGCTTTTCCTGATTTTTTATTTATTTTATTTTAACTTGAAAACCTCTGATAAGTATCGATACAAAAGTAAGAAATTCAAATATACATAAGAAAGTAAGCAAACAAGTACTAGTAAGTTCTGTTTAAATATATATAAGTTAATGTATTTTTTTTGCTCGTTTTCGATTGTTGAGGTATTGTTTATCTGACTGGTAGCATTTAAGTTTTATTATCATCAAATTATAATCTACATACTTTTACATAAAAGTAAGTAAACATCTGTATTTGTATTGTAATGAGCTGTGCCTAGCGTACTATTGCCACTGCAGGGATCTTTGGTAGGTATTGGAAATAAGTCAACGCTACTTTTGGTGCGTGCTACTTCAATTTGAATTGGAAAGTAAGTACTTCATCCTGATTACAACAATAAAAACGAAATTTTTAATTACGAGTTTAATGTATTAACTTGAAAAAGCACTCTCCATCTGACACTATTGTGGTATTTTAATTACATATACTTGATCATTATTTCAACGACATTCTTAAGTAGCATTAAAACCCTTAATTTTTGACTAGGATAATTTATTGTGCGGTTCTGTGTCGTCGTTTGTTTTTTATAAATGACTTCACTTCTCCGAACCGTATCATCAACTTCATAGGTCATATTTATAATTTAATTAATACTAACCTACGCAGTAACATTTATTTTGTCACTTTAAACTACAATTTCTAGATCACTAACAACAACGAATATACTTTCGTCCGTGAATAATACCAACCGGTTCAAGAGCACTCAAACCTGCCGATCCCAAGATCTCGGACGACTGAACGACATAATCTATCGATCATAGTATAGCATCGATAAGTACAGCTTTCACTGCCATGGGTGTCGAGGGGCGATGTACTGTATCGGACCGTATGTTGGTCAAAATCGAGGGCGCCACTTTCGTAAAGAAACAAGATCAAAAGCAGTTGTTAGTTCCATAAATTATCCGAGGTAGATTCAAAATTGTCGCATGCGTTACCGGGTTAACGTGGACTAATAACCTCATTGCAGACTTGCATTGCGTTGGGAGTGCCTGCCATTGTTTGGGCTCGGTATGAATGGATGTATGGTATTCCATTCAGATTGCATGCAAACTCGGTCGCCATGGTAAACAATTGCTTTGTCTATTACTTTATTTCTTGTTTGTAGTCTTGTTTCTGATTCAGTTAGAAATACTTGACATATCTAACGTCTGTTGTTGTGCTTTAGTGAGTTCTTATTATAAGAAACACTTGTTGATGAACTTTTGCTATTGGTAATCAAAATAAAACAAATCATAAAAGTTGATGATTGGAAAGGACCAAAATACGTATCCAAACAATCGTAATTTAATATGGCAATAAAAAATATGAAAAAATGGGTCATGGCTATCATGGTTCTGTTCACCATGATGGCAAAAATCTGTATGCCTTCTGACTTCCTCGTTTAGGATGTAGTCATGAGAGTATGTGTGTTTTAATAATGAAATTGATGTTACCCTTTAACTGTATTTCAGTAGAGTAGTAGGAGTAGTCAAACTGTAGAGTAGTAATTACTGCCTCTTGTTAAACCGTTACCTCATTACTAGTTGTGACCACTCTTAAAATATAGTTAACACAGCAATATCTATGTTCCTACATTTGCTGATTTTCATTAGACCGTAAATATCTTTCATTCCCTCGTATAACTGTCTGGTTGTCGTATAATGGCCGATAGCTCCGCACTTGTCACATTATGTTTTTACGAGATAGTACCTCGTTATTTCGCTGTGATAGATTTACTTTACTGCTTGTTCTGTTCATTTTAGTACAGAGGCGCACACATCAACCTTTACACAGGGGCACCTTATGCGGCTGACATTAGACCCATTTTGCAATGGTTTTGTAAAGGTTGATGTGTGCGCCTCTGTACGTGTGAGGGTCTCGCCGTTTATTTATTTAGCAACGGTAAATATGTAACTTCAAATTTTAAATGAAATATTAATTCTTGCGGTACAAAAAAAATACAAGTTAAGCAATAACATCTCATTAATTGACGATTCAAGAGAAATGTTGAAAAAACTTGCAATAAAGAGTTTACAATTGCAAATGCAGGTACAGGAGGTTCAAATGATGTGTGCTAACCAAGTGGTCACCAAGATATTGACGTTTTGGCAAAAACAATTTTGTAAAACTAATGACAGAGGCGTATGTCGTTTGAAGCGTCACTTAAATCTGGAACATGGTGAAACCCTTTTCAAGTTTTACAGGAATTAAGTTGTTTCTCTTAAATACTTCAGAAATATTTAACCACTCTCTACGCACACATAATTTTGTTGCTGACTGTACTATGGCAATAAAACAGAAAACGTAAATGAACCTACATCAACAGTATTCAAACACTTGTTTCGAAACAATTTTTCTTGGTTCATTTGGGGCAAGTGTTTGCTGTACACGTTAAATTTAGCGTGTATTGAATGCAAACACAGGTACTTGTGAGAACACCTGCGGATTTCGTAGAGGGCATTGTAATATGTGAAAAATTCTCACTAAATTATATTGCAATGAAAAAAACAGGTAATTTGACTTTATCAACATTTTACTTTTTTGAAATGAAAGGGACATGCAAATACTGCATGACGAACTGGACACAACTGGTGCCTCCAATTTTTTGAATTCTTCGACTCTACCTACTTCAATTTTTAGCTCGATAATGCCACAACCTTATACATTGCCTCTTCCAAATGGCTCACGCCAATTCAAAACTCTACAAAACCAAGACATCGTCCACGCCGGAGTGGAAGTGCGTCGCGGCCCCTATCTTTTAGCCATTGTTGGTATCGGCATATGTTCGGTCGCTTTTCTCCTCCAAGTAACGTTCAATTGCCCTCTCATACTTAGCAAAGCAAGCGGAAAGAGTTGGGACAGCAGGTAGGATTGCTCGCCCTGTGGCAGGGGCGTTAGAATACTGCCACGGTCCCCCCCCGCCTGTCGTAAGAGCCGACTAAAGGGGGGCCTTCGGGGTCACTGGGAGTGCACACGGCGGGGGTTGTGTGCCTCCATCTCAAGCGGCCCCGAGGAAGAGCGGCGGTGTGGGAGTGACCTCATACCGCCGTACACACTGGTGAGTGTAGAGGGGAGGTATCGCTCCCCTCGAGTTGGGCCGGTTATGCTGGCATAGCGCACCAGGGGTCCGCCGGTGGAGTTCATGACCTGAGATCTCGGGGACCCTCTGGGTACGCGCTGAAGCAGGTCACCGGGGGGTTTAGTGAGTAGTGCCTGCCGCCTCAAGGCAGGCGAGCCTCACACACCCCCGCCCTTCCCCCAAAGGGCGGGACGTCCGTAAAGGGATTCCCCTCGAAAAAAAAAAAAAAAAAAAAGCAGGTAGGATTGTAGGAACCGCTGCGAGTAGAGCAGGCTCACTTTACTGATCATGATACTGAGGGCTAAAAGGTTTCTTGGTCGCAGCGGTGGGTAAATGAGAAGTAAACACGGTCGGTTGAAATCTAGTTGATGTACACAAGTATGTGTGTTTGCTGGTGAGTTGTTGGTGTAGAGGCTGAAGGCTGTGAGTCCATTGGTCAGGTCGGCTTAGGTAGGCTGCTGACAGCTGCTTCATGTGCGACCTAGCTCGTACACTAAGCCTTCCGCTCACTCCGTTGTCCAGTAAATCTGTAAAAGCCGAGTTTTAGCTAACTGCTAAGTAGTCAATTCGAAGAAAAACCTCCGATTAGGCGAATGTAGTGAGACCCTACGTGAGATGGCGCAATGGTGAAGGCAACAACAAAAGCAGGTTGTTTTGCATCTTCATCGTAACTTGTTTACACCAGAATTGAATATTTGAATTGAATTCGTTTTGAATTGTAAAAATGACGACTCTATTACTACGAACCTGTTAAGTTAGTTCCTCAAACTGTTATAGCTTTCGTAACATATAATGTTTATTTTTTTCCTTTGTTTAGTAACAGCCTAGTGTCGCAAGAATTTGATGAAGATCTTATGTATTGTATTGAATACTACTAGTATAAAGATTCAGAGCTTCGTTATGTTACAGCTAAGACAACCTTTTTGATTTGGCTAGCCTAAGTTGCAGTTTTAACATTTTTTACCGAGCAAAAGAGTGAGCTCTCAACCTTGAATCTTGAGGTAGCAAGTAAGTTAGAGCCTTAGAGCCACGGTTTAGGGCGTTACTAGGAGATGGACGACAGCATAATTATTTATTGTGGATTCTTCGTTTCCTATCGTCAAGAAGCAAAGAGAAAAGACAGTAAACATTTGAAAACATGGGATTTATTGATACCTTTTCTGGGACTTAGTTCACTGATATTCTTGCTATCTTATTGTTAGTATTATTATTATCTTACTATCACATTATACATATGTAGAGCTATCAATAGTTCGCTATCGATCGACAGCACTATCACTCTATACTCTACTCTATTTATACTATACACTATAGTAAGTACTAATATAGTAAGTATAGCCTTTTTTATAAGCTATCACATGTCAGTGTTAACTGTCTTAATGAGATTAAAGATCTTTGAACTGAATGTTTTTTGATGACATTTTAATTACACGTAATTACTATCGAATTTGTCCAATCACGTCATACCATACAAGTTTAAACGTAATGGTTAAGCTTAATGATAAAACTGCGTCATTACAATTCTATTATAATGACAATTGCGTCAGAGGAATCTATTTTGGTAATACAATTTAAAAATATATATTTTTAAAGACTATTATTAAAATTTAATATCATTGTAATTCCTGCAGTGGAATTATTATGAAGAACACTGTTGCACAATGGTTTTAAACACTCTTCAGAACCAAGGTGGTCTTGAAATCAAATCTGGCCTGAACCCCTATTTTGTGTTCATTGTATTATTCGAAATGTGGGCTGCGGAGTGTTTCGTTCACCATGACGGCAACAACGTGCTTCTGACCACCTTGTCTAGTTCGTGAGTGTATGTTTTTTTAATTTGTAAGAGTCTTTTTTTATTTATTTGAGCACACCAAACAATAGTTGTAGTTAAGATGCATACAATAGTTGGATAACCATTAAATGAGCTTAGTTCTTAAACATCAGCCAGTTATAGGTATACATAACCTTACCAAAAACAGTGAAGAAAACATAGTGATCTATAAAAACCTAACTTACAAGACAATTTTATTTTATTACAGGTTTATCCCAAAACCATGTCATCATTATGTTTGACATTTGGAAGCTTTACATCGTTATTATTGGAGCTAAAGAGCCAAAATATTGAATGTAAAATCAAACGAATTTCCCACGTTACTTGTTTAGAGGCAATTGAATTTGGTCGTGCATGTCCTCCTAGCATGTACAGTTCAATTGCTCTATTTTTAGGCATGATGCGTAATTTTTTCAAATGTTTGGTGTGGGGACACAGTATTCAATTCTACAGAAGGTTCGGTGATCCGTTCCTGTGTCGTGCTATCCAGACGTAGAACGCTCATATGTTTCCTTCTTCCTACAATCCCGGGTTTTTTAAGCGAGGCGTGAAAAAGCATGCAGGCCTTCAAAATGAGATTGCCCAGCCAAGTAGTTCTTCATTACTATTCTTGTCAACCCCATCTCTGGACCTCACGGTTGCATCCCATCAGGTAGAGTGAGATCATTTAGAAGAACACAAAAATAAAAATAAAAACAATCTTTTTTTGGTTTCTTTCCTGTCAAACCATTACATTAATCTATTTATTTACGTATTAAAAGGGAAGCTCAGAAAAACGCATTAAACCATTTAAATTACAATTTATTCACAAACTAAAACAAATGCAAGTTGTACAAGAAAAAGAGAGAGCGAGATAGCGATACAAAACGTCAAATAGTGGCGGGGAATACTGCTCTTGACAAGTTGCGTTCGGAAATGCCTAACAGTCGGCCTTCCTGTACCACTGCTCGCCCCGAGCAGTATTCTCCATGTAAAGTAACGTAAAAGTAAAACTAAGCTAAGTAATATAGACATACCCAGGTGACTTCTTAATGCCACCACAACTGACTTCTTAATGCCACCACAACTGACTTCTTAATGCCAGTTCAGCTGACTTCTTAATGCCAGCACAACTAACTTCTTAATGCTAGTTCAGGTGACTTCTTAATGCCACCACAACTGACTTCTTAATGCCAGTTCAGCTGACTTCTTAATGCCAGCACAACTAACTTCTTAATGTTAGTTCAGGTGACTTCTTAATGCCACCACAACTGACTTCTTAATGCCAGTTCAGGAAGTACACCTTCCAAGTCGCGACTTAAACAACACCTCTTAAGGCAAATCTCGAGATTTAAACAGTCAGTCGAATAACAAACAGTCTGAAACGTTCTTAATCGTTTCCAGGTATTTAACAAGTCTGAAGCGTTCTTAATCGCCTCCAGTCAAATAACTTACAGTCTGAAGCGTTCTTAATCGCCTACAGTCAAGTAACAAACAGTCTGAAACGTTCTTAATCGTTTCCAGTTATTTAACAAGTATGAAGCGTTCTTAATCGCCTCCAGTCAAATAACTTACAGTCTGAAGCGTTCTGAATCGCCTACAGTCAAGTAACAAACAGTCTGAAACGTTCTTAATCGTTTCCAGTTATTTAACAAGTATGAAGCGTTCTTAATCGCCTCCAGTCAAATAACTTACAGTCTGAAGCGTCCTTAATCGCCTACAGTCAAGTAACAACAATGAGCGAACAATTATCGCCTTCTTAATGGCAGCTCACTGAGTAATATTACAAACAATCACAAACAAACAATATAAATCAGATAATGCAACAAAATGAGCGAACAAATATCGCCTTCTTAATGGCAGCTCACTGAGTAATATTACAAACAATCACAAACAAACAATATAAATCAGATAATGTAACAAAATGAGCGAACAATTATCGCCTTCTTAATGGCAGCTCATTGAGTAATATTACAAACAATCACAAACAAACAATATAAATCAGATAATGCAACAAAATGAGCGAACAAATATCGCCTTCTTAATGGCAGCTTACTGAGTAATATTACAAACAATCACAAACAAACAATATAAATCAGATAATGCAACAAAATGAGCGAACAAATATCGCCTTCTTAATGGCAGCTTACTGAGTAATATTACAAACAATCACAAACAAACAATATAAATCATATAATGTAACAAAATGAGCGAACAAATATCGCCTTCTTAATGGCAGCTCACTGAGTAATATTACAAACAATCACAAACAAACAATATAAATCAGATAATGCAACAAAATGAGCGAACAAATATCGCCTTCTTAATGGCAGCTTACTGAGTAATATTACAAACAATCACAAACAAACAATATAAATCAGATAATGCAACAAAATGAGCGAACAAATATCGCCTTCTTAATGGCAGCTCACTGAGTAATATTACAAACAATTACAAACAAACAATATAAATCTTAAGAATACAAGAAGTAATGTTTCATTCATATTTGGAAAAATAAGATAATGAACTATCTGATTAAAACGATTCAGTTTGTCACGAGCCATCACATTACAGTTTACAGTATGCTTGGTGGCGACCATGTGTATAGTCTTAATCACATTACGGCTTACACTTTTACAATCCTGAATTTGACCATCTAAACTTGGTGCAAGCCTGCCACTTCGTAACCCCTTGCGCATGATATTACGTTCACCAATAACCATATCACAGACCTCAAAAGTTATTTGCTTAACACATGTGGAGCATACGCAGAACGAGTTAAAAACTTTGTCTAACATCATATAACAAAATAAATCATCAAAGTCAGATCACCAAGCTTTAACATTACTACCAACGCAAGATCACCAAAGCGCCAAAAATGGTTTGTCATTAAAATAGGTAGTAGACTTACTCATTTGCGCGCGGATTGACAACAGCAGTCAAAATGTATTTTATTTGCTTCTTGTAGACCACAATAATCCTTAAAATACTTACAAATGAAAGCTTTGTTTCGGTCGCATACAACTCCAAATATCTGTAATACTATAATAACACGAACAGCTTCCAACTACAAGAGCTAGGCTCGAAAGAATAAATGTCGTAAATCAAACACCAAGGTGGCCCACGTATAGGTACTATGTGTAACGGCAACGGCATCTTTCATAAAGAATACAACACTGCTTGACACCCTGTATATTTTTCACGTATAGTGTTAGGAGATGCAGCCATGTACATTTTACTTTTTGTTTCTAATTATAGCGCCGTATTTGCCAAACCAGTTTTTAAATACGGTAAAAGTAAACAAGTTCTGTCAATAGCCACTTTGAATTTTACCTTACAATTATTGGTCTACAGTTGAACCAATTGAATAGTCTCCCTGTTGCATTGCTTCTACAGAAGTAGGTAGAAAACATGTATAATTTATTCGCTTAACGGAAATAACATGGTTTCGGCTAAACCGATCCAGGTGGCCCGTTGACTTACCAGCACGGTATTCGATCTTAATCAAAGTGTCAACTTTGTACCTGGAGCTACCGGCGGGCTATTTATGGTGACAAATCTCGTTTCGACGAAGTCCAATTAGTACAATCGGTAACTACTTAACTTAATACCTGTAACATACACCTTCAATTTAAACAAACTTACAACAACAGCAAGGGTCTCTTAATTAATACTTTGGCTTCTGCTAGGCTGTAAGTGATTCACCAGTCCCAAACATTCGTAAAAACGAGTTAAATCAAAACGATGTAGGTACTGCCGCTATCTTTCATCCGCTCGGCCATCGACAAACTACAATACCTGTAATATGAGCGCTTTGAATCTGTAAGCTACGCACTTTTTGTAGAACATTTATCAATCTTACAATTACAGAAAAAACAATTCGAAAATTCATCTGATACTCATCAAGACTATTTCAGCAGGTAAGCTTTCGCCGATCTCATAACCACAGTATGTCTTCAGACAACGATGCATGCAATGCACGACGCTCACTGATCCTAAGATAATGTGACCAACGTGCGGATGTCAATTAGTTAAGGTATTACACACTGCTCTAGACACTCCGTATATATTATATTGTAAACCCTGAAATATATGATTGTGTGACTAATATAATTGCACTTGCTGTGGCGCAACGCCACAACACACCAATGTGAATATGATTATCACATTTGAACAAAACTGATAGCCTTTCTTTTGTCTTGTCACGACACACCCCGTCACAGCAATATTATGTTGGTCTGTATAATTCGTGTACTAATATCCGTATTAGGGTCCTTCCTACAACGGTTTGGTTGTCACGAATCTAAATAACACATAATAATAAATATGAGCCTCGCTCTGTGAAACCAGGAACAACGAAGGTACCACAGACAACCAGATTCAGCACAAACACTTGTTTCATCAACAAGCCCCGCACTGTGCGGAAATCGAACACGCGACCCCTCGATGCTCAACCGTTGAACCACTGCGCTAAACGGGTCATCAACGACTCAAAACAAACGAAATATCAACATCAAAATAACAAGTTCGAATCTAATCGACAGGCAATTATTTAACACCTTGTACGACTGCACTTACATTTGGCAGTTCGAATAATTAATTTTGTAAATACGAAACATCTACTACGTTTTTTAAATAACACAAATCACCGTGACAATACTCACACACTTAGTTGGTAACAGGCTGACTAATATTAACCTCTGTTTTGGGCACAGTTTGGCCTCATCAGCCACCTCCTTGAAGGATTTATTTTCGAATTTTTGACATACCTCAAATGCCCAATGGTTGACTGGCAGATATTGCGCTCAGCATGAAGCCCGCCATACCGTACTATTATGTGCAATGAAGATGAAATAAATAATTAAATATTGAAATTTTTAATTGAACAACTAGACTTGCATGGATTGAATATTCAACTGTAACTGTAAGCTCTGGGCTCTGTATAACTCTGTAATTATTATTATTTTACCCAAGACATGACAACTGAAATCAGTAAAAATGACAACTAATAATTTGCAGCTACAGTAATATCTGTAAATAATTAGACATAAGTTTGTCTGAAGTAACAGTTTACTCCAGGACATTCATTCTTATCATGGCCTGTACGATGATAACAGTGTGATGAACACCTTTTCTACCTAATTGTTTTCATCATCATGACAGACACAGCCACAGAATGCACAAGTTTTATGAATTTTGTAATGTTGGTGCAATGTGACCACAATGCTTACAACTGCATCATTTAATTATTAAATCAGTAACACTTGACTTACTTCAACGTTGAAAATTAATATCTTAACATGCTGGACGTGTCCTGATAACCAGCAGAAATAGCATCAGCTTTCTGGTACGAAAGGTACCTACCTGTTATTGCTTCTGTAACCTGCATCGGGTAACCCACAAGCATAACCTTAAATAGATCTTGTCACATTAAAATTTATAAATAATATTCAGAACATTACACCATAAGCATTAACTTAGTCACACATCTGACTAACTTACTGATTGGAAAGAAAGGCAGTTAATAAACATTAGAGTTATGTAAGGTTGAGATATTAGTTTAGGTTTAGATAGTTGTTAGTATCAATGTACAGCATACTTTTTTTTAAAATTTAAAATTGCAAATAAGTTTCAGAAATAGTTTTCTCATCACCAGCCATACATCCACGGAATACCTTTAACTTTTCTGATTCATTACTCAATAATAAAATAACAGATCACATAGGATCAGAATCAGAAAAAGTATCATTAAGACCAGCATAGGCATGAAATGGTGGGGTACTACTAAAGTGAGGTAAAGACAGACCACTACCTACTGTGGCTACTGGTTTCCCTTATTCAAAGTACCAGCCATAGTAGATACCTAGCACTTTAACTAAGAGTAGTTTGACGAATGAAACTTGTTCGGGTTCGGAAGAAGCTGCTGCTTAATCACTCTCCCATCAGGAGCATGATGAACACTCCGCAATAAGAGAGCGATTAAGGCAGAGGTCAGTGACCGCGCACACGGTCCGGTGCCAGCTCCAGCGGACTCCGCTCGGGACCGCCAAAACGCTGCCGATTTGACACTATTCAAAAGTTCACAAGGCAACGCATCATATGGGTACACCGTCCGTCACTGCTACACATTGCGAATATGACAATCCGATATCATGGAAAAGTTCACGTCCACTTATTGTTATTGGCTTGAAAGTTACTTTTATCACAAATTCACAACAATCCCCAATACACTCGATTAAAACTCACAGTACCTGTGCGGCAACAGGTACGAACCGGTTTTTGTTTTCTGCAAGGCGTCTCGGTCGGCGCGGCCGCGCTTAGTGAATTTTGGAAAACGACACAGAAGTTACTTCCACTTATTGTTTCGTCAGGAAAACGTTTTTGTAGGCGCTCGGTACACTAATCCCGCTTCTGAGCTAAAAGGGAAGCTCAGAAAAACGCATTAAACCATTTAAATTACAATTTATTCACAAACTAAAACAAATACAAGTTGTACAAGAAAAAGAGAGAGCGAGATAGCGATACAAAACGTCAAATAGTGGCGGGGAATACTGCTCTTGACAAGTTGCGTTCGGAAATGCCTAACAGTATGCTATTTAATGTCTTATAGAGCAAAGGTAGTGCATTTTTTATTATTCCAGTTCTTTTAAAAATAGACAATGCATTTATTTTGAAATATTCACAAACCAGTTCTAAAAGGACCTAAAATATTCTAAACATTAATTTTATCTTCCAAACGTGAGCAGAAAGACGCTTGATTATGACGTCGTGCATTCACATAAAAGATAACCTGATTGGTTAGCGCTTTTAAAACATAGATTGTATTTTGTTACTACCGCTTTTTATCAGTCTAAGAACTGTTTTAAGTTCTTGCGTAAACATTTAATGGTCACATTAAACTGCTACTGAGCTTGGAAATCACGAAAAAAGGTTTATTTTGTAATGGTTGGACATAGAGCTGTGGCCAACTATCTTTCTTAGGTTAGGTTTTGATAATAGGCCAACTGAGTGGACGCACGGACATTCGCAGCGGCTGTCAAATTGGTTCAGTGAGCGCTTGCATACCTAATAATGATAATGGGTTACCTATGTTTAATGATTTAAAGTGTTTTACAGTCGCGCTTCAGTATCGCTACTGCATCGCGACTGTGTCTCGATTGCTGCTCAAAATCACAGTGTGAAATGGGCCTTAGTTATAAATGTTTGTATCACTCCCAATGCTACCAACATAACCAACTTGTAGGTGTTAATGAAGCCGCAATTTTTTGTTAGTATAACTCTTCATTAGGCGTTTCTCATATAATTATCTGTGATTAGAACCGACGTGGGCGCCGCAAGTTTTTATGGCTTTGCAAAGGCGGTATTGTTTTACAAAACATGGCGTAGGAAGACATGATTTTAATTACTGCAAAGTGACGTGACGGACGTTGACCACAGACTACACCTTGTACTTTGATTTTGTTTTTTTTTGCGTTTGTCAAGTTGAAGGTTTGTTGTTTTATAGGTAGTTAGTTTGAACACTTTTTGATCATCAACATCTTGCAGTTAGAGTCAACTACTCGAGCAGTTAGCGATTTAGCGAATGAGTGAAATTTTACCGGGCAGCCAGCCGCCCGAAGCAGTCGCAACTGCCCAAGCGGTTCATGTCTGTACGATAGTAGAAGTCTATTGTTCACTATGCAGTCACAGCGTCAAGCACTCGATCCTGACTGCTTCAAGCAGCCCGTGTATGGCGGGCCTTATATCCTCTAGTACAAAAAGCAAAGTCCGAACGCTAGCTCTTGTTTCTAACGGATTACCTAATGAAGGACCTCTGAAGCACCAAAAGTGCAGGAAAGCATTTCATAGCAGTCCAGAGCACCTCTGCCACTAAGCCTAGTAGCTTACGGGCTTACAGGCCCACCGCCATTAAGGCCAGACCAGACGCTGATGAATTGTTCTAAAGCCTCAAGCCCCTCTGATTTCTATTTTTATAGGGCCCCATAAACTTTCTTTCTTCCTTTTTCTTTCTTACCATCAAAATATTTAAGTTGCAGTCATGGTTAACGCAACACTAGGAAGCCCAAGTTTTCTCTTTTAAAATGTTGATTTCCTGCCAGATCGTGTATGGAGTCGGTTAAAAAATTCGCAGACTTGGTTTTTACCAATAAATTGTCAGTATTTAACCCAATGAACTAGATAACGATTTATTCGCGATTTAATTACTTTGACATTACTACGAGACATGAATGAATGAGCAATCGACGTAGAACCAGTTCCAGCCTTGCTAAACCGAATACCTATCTAGGTGAAATTTAATACTATCAAAAATGTAGAGGTTAATAAAGGACCAAGTTACTAGACGAAATAGGCGACCAAAAATTGTCTAAGGTAAAAAAACTGTCAAAGTGGTGGTTATCTTAAAGGAAAGAAAATAATTACGTGAGCTTCAACAATCTCTTTTTCACAAATTGAACATCAATTTCACGAAACTTAATAATGTTTTCAAGTATCAATGTGATGAAGTAGTTATTCTGTTGCAGAAATGCCCGGAACGCTCAAACTCTCCAATCTCCATACTTACAATTTTCATTTTTATTCAACCTAATTTAGGAAAATTAAACTACGGTTTTTTTATAATTTCTCTGAGATTCGGAGGTTTACTTTCATGATTAACTTCTAACATTATCAGAAATGCGCCCATACCTTTTAATAAAGTGGGGAATGGCCATTACATATTTAAATCTTTTCGATTTAGATGAGTGTACAGCTTTGGTCCTATTTCATCAAAAGTTGTTGTATTTGTATAAGCCCTCGTTTGAAGTTGATTATGTATATGGTTATATTTTACTAACTTGGCCAGCACACGCCGTGCTACACTTATTATAACACATTTGTTAGGGCTGTAAAACTTCAATTGCCTATAAAATAATGGACCATTAGAGGGTAGGGACTAATTGAAATATTTATTGCTGTACAAACTGGTATGATTTTGCAATTCGAATGTGTTTTCAAAACCTTGTTGTTTTATTTGGGATTTGTAAATGGAATCAGTGGTAATATATGAGTAGATCTACGTATTTTTAAACAGTTTCTAATCATGTAGTATTTTTACAATAAAATATTTTGTGTTGATAAAACATACTTTTATTTTCAATTGTTGAGAATTTGCTGTAGATTTTTTAACTCAAAAACGTCTTAGTACAGTCAGCACCAAAATGGTGTACTCACAGAGTGGTCGAAAAGATATTGACGGTTTGACAAAGGGAATTGTTATACGACAATTTAAGGAGCCACTAAAATCTATTTGATTGAAACACTATTTTCACTTTTTCAATTCAATTCATTAACTTACTGGCAAAGTACATTGTGTTCGTTGTGATAAGGTTGCTTTTACTAAATACTTTAGACACATTTAACTACTTTGCTTACTGCCAATGATATTAAATAAAATGACGTAGATAGGTTAGTAGTGCTAAAAAAGTGGTACCCGGAATCAGGAGTTTCGGCCACCTGAGAAAAGCATTGACGGTCTGAGACGACACTGCGCAAAATGTATCTGTATCGTTTACGCTTTATTAAATAATCATACTATCTTGTACGCACGGTCAAATTATAGGTACGTACGCCAGGAAACAATATTTGACTTCGCGTCATGACATAACATATCTACGTATTTTTTATTGTAATGTCATTGCTTACCGTGCACTCATGAAACAAAAGCCACATTTACCACTCAAAGCTGAGCAGTGTCAGCCCTAGAACGCAACTATTATCGTAACCAGATTAAAACAAGCATGCATACATTCAATCATAGTCGTAATTTATAATTTAATTTTGCTTTAAAATGAGGTTCGATGACCTAATGACCATGAGAAAGTAGTGCTCTACATTTTTTAATAAGAACTTACATATTGCGTCTGTTGACTTTAAAAGGAACTGCAGTCTCCGGTCCACAAATTTACACTTTCCGGCTAAAGTGTTTTATTGAAAATTGGTTTCGTTCGTACTCTGGTTTCTATTAATAAAGAATTACAACTAGTAAACGTTTTTACTGCTTCTTAAATATTTATCATCAACATTCGACGTTAGATGTTCACTACATAGCCTTCCTCATAGATTTCGAAAGTGAATGTTTGTAAAAACGTACCCATTTTTTTCTTTGAATTAATGTAGTTATCACGTATCTAAGTGACTAAGCTATAACTACATTAATCACATATCTATATACTTTATGCGTGTAATAAAGTATTTATCTATATACTTTATTGCACGCCAAAACAACAGAAATGAAAAGTAAAGAAAAACAGATTAACTTTGATGTACAATATGGGCGGCTTCATCGTTAAAGAGCGATCTCTTTCGCGTCTGTAGGGAAAGTAAAGTCAAAATTTGCATAAAACTCGTACGAGTTTTATGCAAATTTTGACTTTACTTTACTTTAGTGTATACTTAATCCTGCAAAAGCCATTATTACAAGAGAGGTGCCAATATGTCTTTAATTTCTGTTCGGTGTAAGTTTGATCATGTTTTTAGGGGAAACCCCGACGATACACACACTACAGTTGTCGTTCACTTTTTATAAATTAAGTAAAAAGCACTAACGTCACTAATCGACATATTCGCCAATAATACAAAATCAAAGTTTACTGATTGTTGGTTTTTGTATGTAAGAAGTTTTTTTATATTGAAGACCTAGCGTGTGCTTGCGTAGCATACCTTCACACGAACATAGGGGGTGATTAAATAAAATAAAATTAGTTTATTCGATTAAAGACCACTTTCAGAATCCAACTAAGAAAAACTAATGAGCACCTATAAGCGCCAAATGGCGCCCTCATTGAATAAACAGACTTTTATTAGAATTTAAAATAAACCCTAAATAGACATGTGTTGCAGTTTCACCACAGTTTTTTTTTTGGATAGGATGGGTTTCAAAGAGGATAAATGGTTTGTAAGATAAAAATCAATACAGGACACAAAACTTTTCGTATTCGAGGTAAGTACTAACCAAAAGTGTCATTAACGGCCAATTCTGGTGCTTTTGGATACTATGATGAACGTGAAACATTACGGGTTCAGTCCTGTACTCTTATAAGTTACTAAAACAAAATGACATACATAAATCAACGCAAAATATCAATTCTGACATGACAGTGAAGCGAATAAGTTATAAACAATTAGGAAAAAAGATTGAAAGGAATTTCTACATTACTGATTTATAACAATATCTTCTACAGCAAGTATGTAAAGTAACGTTTAATCAATTCTAAGTTAAAAATATATCAAAGTAGCAAAATACAACGTCACTAGACTAGCATTATGCAATGTCGTCTGCAGCCAATCGCTACTGTGATAACCTTTGCTTGTCTGGTCTACATTCCATTTCGCGATCTTAGCAAAATAGACTCTGTATTGTGATGCTTTAGATCTAATTTTATCCACGACTTTTAGAGAATTTTCCCCTAATGATAGTGTCGCGAATTTGTTGTATCGTTAATGGGTTATAGTTCGATCGCTGGATTTTGGACGTCACGCTTTGGAGCCGCACGTGCTTTAAGATATTAAGATTCTGTTCAATAGAAGACATGTATTTCGTCATCTTTTTCTCTGCTATATGTATATGAGAAGTTTAGAGTAAATATAGAAATAACAGAAAAACCCATCGGTTAAGGTATCAGGCGGGATTCGAAACTGCGTCTTCCACATATCTCGCGGCTGCTCTAACCACTATTCTACCGAGACAATCTTTCTGGAGTATTTTAGCTAAAAGCCAGCGTTATTCTAATATTTAAAGCAAAATAACGCTCGAAAGAATTATTTTAACAAAATATTTACCGATAGGTTTCTTTCGCATTTCTATCTATTAATAGAAGATTCAACATTATTTGTTATAGATGAATAACAAAAAATAATAAGTTTAGAACACTTTGATTTCCCGATAAACTTATCATATAAGTGTAACAACTCAAAAAACAATGACATGTGAAAACACTGAATGAATTATGATAATGCAATGCACTTGATTTATGCTGATATGACAAGTCTGTGGCTTCTCTATTCACAATGACTGACGACGCGTAGCTTGTTATGTTCACAAGTAGGTATCTAACATGGGCTACATACACTCAGGCAAATTGTGTAAAAGTACTTTTAACAATTAGAACTAGTAAATGAGGGAGTTGGTTCTTTTGGTTCTAGCTTGTTATAACTGTAAATGACTTTTTATATCATACATTTTTTTATTCAATATCTGACCCCTCAAATTGGACATCGTTTTTTAAAAGTTATCGTTCTATCTAACTATAAATTGTGATGTCATGTTTTTCAATATCCAAAGAATTACGCTACTACGTGCAATAACATAGTCTCATTGGTAAACCTCAATACAGAGGGAATAAAAACTGGCGGTCGCTTGTGCTACATTCTAACTGTTTGAATTTTTTAGAAGCTATGCAGCTGACGTACTGCAATCGTGTCGCCAAACTAAATACCTACTTAAGCTGCACGGGTACTGTATACTAAAGAGCAAGTCACCGGTGTAGACTTCAGTAGCACCGAATGCTTGGACTAAATTGGCAGAGCTTCTTGGGTCCTAATTTTGTATGACATTGGAGTAAATTCATGTACCGAAAATATTTTTAAGTCTGACTTTATAATGATCAAAGTGGATAGAAAAGACAATGGCTGAATGGTAGTAAATATATAAATAATCTTCTACAGATAATACGAGCAAGGTAAATAGTAGAGCTTTAAAAGTGCTTAGGTGTTAGTATCTAACTATTTTGTAATATTTAAGCATTTTTATTTGTCACTCACAGAAAATCTTTTTTCTTTAAGTTTTGAGCATGTTTTTGACACGAAGCATAGAATGATGAAGTACCCAATCGTGTTGAATAAAGTAATACAATTGCTAAAACAATTATCCAGATTATTAAAACAGCTATGATTTCAAGCAAGATATTCCACCAATCTCCGAATATCGAACTGCAAAATAAGTGTTAATCGAAAGTGGTGAAAGCGCATACCTAACAGAGGTTATTTGCGTCACAAGCCGCTTGCAAGTTTAAAACCCCGCGAGAAAACGCACGTTTGCACAATTTGAGGCTGTGGTTATGAAGCTAGCGAGAATTACATACGCCTCCAACTTGTACTAAGCGTAGAAGCTGACTATGTTACCTAACGTCCATGGCGAGAAATCTATGCCGGACAAGCTGACTACGTTACCGTCTCGTGAATGTAACACTTAGAAAACCAAAACTTTGCTAAATTCAGGTATTTCAATTTAGCAGTGGCTGTAAACCGTGAATTGCGTAATTCTGTAATACACAAATTAATAAATGCTTTCGTAGAAAAGTTAACAACAAATTTTACTCAATTTGCCTGACTGACAATCAGTGATACTTTTTTAGCCTAGATTCACACTTCACAGATAGCATTCTAGAGCAGATTGCGACAGAAGTGCGATAGTTTCACGCAAAGACTGTACTATACTGTAGGCGCGTAAGGTAAGGCGTCCGGCTAGTGGAGAGATGATAATTTTCTCTTTACCTCAGGCTTCAACTGAGGCTTTCAACTCGCGCGCTATCTGTAGTCAGAAAACTATCTACAGTTTGATGAGACGCAGAATCGAAACTAGGAACTGTACCATCACATGTCTTGTCGCTGGCTGTAAAGCCCCAGCCTTCAATTCGAGATGTTACACGTGTTTGCTGATTTGACAAAAATGTTCAATCGTTTCTGATGGTTCTGACAGTATGTTTCAAAACCTTACTATGGCATGTTTAGTTTTGCGTCATCAGGCGTTCTGCTGATCAAAACAAAAATTGTGTACGTCAACAAAGTTGACAGTCCTTCAAATAGTCTATTGATTGTTTTGGTTAGATGAATGAGCAACTAACAACAAAGACAATGAGGTCTAGGGGCTTGTCAAAATGAAAATAAATAAACATCACTGGAAGTCATTCCACCGCCACCTAGGATAAAATGTACGCCGTAGCTATTGATATTAACAAAATCAGGGAGATACTTTATGTTCATAGGTACTTCGCAAATTCGCAAACTGGCACATGACATTGACATTGACGACAAACAAGTCGCTGTCATATTGGCTTGGAACTCCAATGGATCCTATGGCTATTCCAATGGATCTGTTTGTGTGTGGCTCTTTTTGTTTTTATAAATGGCTGTAACCCCTTTCTATTATTTTTGACTCTTACGGATTCAAAAAGGTAATTGTAATAAAAACTAAAGCTTTGAATTTGTATTAACAATTAACTGTTTCGCAACATTGTTATTGAAATAGGTAGCTATACTGTAAAAACTATAGCTCTAAATTGCTCTTAAAATCACGTCACTACAACTTATAAGGTGGTGTCAATGTTCGACGAATGAAATTGAGATTGTGGTCCAAATATGGTCATACCACTTAACAGACCCAATGACGTATGTAGGAGAGTAATAGTACCACCATTTTATCATAAACCATAAGTATTCAATATGCCTTTATCAAGCCTTGTATGGAACTAGTTATCTCAAAATGAGTCTGTTTAACATAGAAATTATGTCAAGATAAGTCTGTATTTGCATTCATGATAATAGAGTTGGATGAGACTACTGAAGTTGTATTGCTTATTTGGCTAAGATTATTAGTAATTGGTTTCTAATTATAGCTATGATCAACATTTTCTAAATTAGATAGCGAAATTACTAAATAAAACTACTTAAAATAGCCATTTCGTATTTTGTTATTGTTTACTGAAAGTCAACTTTCTTTTATCTTTCTATCTTTGCTTGAACCCAACGTTTTAAGATTCGAGCCCACCGCCGTTATCCGAATTTCTTGTATTTTTTATCAGCGATTCCCATCAATGGAGAGTTAGCTGCCAATTGTACAATGAACATTAGGTAGGTAAGACCAGACTTGAACTCGAAACTACCCTAATTCTGAGCCAGAGTGTAACTACTGGGCCATCATGCACTCAATGAAACAATCCGATATTTTTAAACACTCTATTGCATCTTCATGCTCATAACTACAATTCATTGAGAAAATATTTTTAGATGTATCTGCTAAGTGTTAAGCAGTTCAAAAATGGCTTGCTCTAGTATTAGCATGTTTGCACAGTAAATATAACAGTAGGTTATCTTAGGCCGCCCGTCGAGTTAGGCCCAGACTCCACCAGAGCTGAGCGGAGATGTGCGGCGTTGAGCTGTGTTTTCAACAACCAATAGAATCACATCTCCATGTGTGAATAACGCAATTCCATTGGTTGTTGAAAACACAGCTCGACGCTGCACATCTACGCTCAGCTCTGGTGGAGTCTGGGCCTTATTAGCCTAGCATACCCACAGACATGCGGCACAGCCCGTACGAACTGCCACCACCTTATTCCCCCATATATTATGCTAGCGTGTGCGTGAAATCGCGTGGCGACACGGCGCGCGACACATTCAAACCGAGAGCGGCACGTTTGTATGTAGATATTTTACTGTTCTCTGTTTACTGTGATGTTTGCGAGAGTGGAAAATTTGCTCGTTTGCACCCGTCTGTGTGTTTAACGGAGGCGATTCAAAGTGAACTGGTTTGTTTAGTATTAATTGTAGTTTGATAAGAAATAGTACGTTAAACATTTGCTAGAGGCTCAAAATAGACTTACAGTTAGCCTATGCTCTCTTTTGCTTCTGCAGTTAATTAATGACTCTGATTTTTCTGCTACTTAACTCACTAATAAGTAATTGAGGTTTTCACAAAACATTTTTAGAAAAAGAAGGAATTTCATTTCAGCACATTTAGCAACCATAATTGAGTACCTATTTTTAAAAGGAAATAGATGAATACCCAGACAATCATACCCACAGCCTTCGGCGATATAGACCAGAGGTCTACTAAACTAAAAATACTACTAAAAATCCACTCTTTTATTAGAGTTGATTTTCTTCTTCTTCTTCTAAAAATTTGTGCGTCCACTGCTGGACATATGCCTCTTGCATGGCTCTCCAAGAAGATCTTGATGCGGCGAGTCTTGTCCAGGCAGGTCCTGCGGTTTTTTTATGTCGTCCGGCCACCTGGCAGCTGGTCTGAGCCATATTTATTAACACTTTTTATAAACTGAAATAGATAAATACCCAGACAAATCAAACCCACAGTCTTTGGCGCTACAAACCAGAGCTCTAACCATTGCACCATTGGGCCAGTCTGTAGATTACTTTGAGGCCCCCGTGGCGCAGTTGTGACAGTGATCGGCGACGATCGCTGTTGTGAAGCAACACACGCCGGGTCGGAAATGAGATGGGTGACCACCCCGACCGAAATTTAGTGATGTATTTATCGGGCATCTCCGTGCTTCGGAAGGCACGTTAAGCAGTTGGTCCCGGCTGACGTCGCTAGATGTCAGTCGTTAAGCCTAGTCAGAAGCCCTAGGGCGGCTTGATAACTTCAGACAATAAGGTTGCTCAATAACCTTAAACCCCTCCAACAATCCGCACTGAGCCCGCGTGTTGGAGTATGGCTTGTTCCACCTTATATTGGAGGTGAGGCCTGTGCCCAGCAGTAGGACGTATATAGGCCGTTTATGTTATGTTATGTAGATTACTTTAAGCGTCAAGGTCATGAAAATATGTTTCGTATACCTAGTACGTTATCAGTGTTTCGCGCTGGCTCACTGCTAAATATTATTTAACTCGCTCCATACAAGTACTCTGTGGATCGTTTGGCACATATGTCACGTTTTATGACCCTGGTTGGGCTCAGAGGTGGTCTTATTATGACCGATTTGTAGTATTATAACGTAATAGTTCTAACACCTACGAAACTGGCACGTACTTTATTCTTAGGTTGACGGTGTGCACGGTTCATATCTTACTTTGTTTTCGCTTCGCTTGTTTCTTATCTCGTGGTTTAAGTAGGTACTTTAGTATGCTTCAGAGTTCGCGAAAGTAGATTATAATTAGTTCAAAAAACCTCAGTGTTTTAATCAAGTTTTTAGATTTTAAACTAAAACTTTCGGTACCTATTAAAATGCGTTTTCCGAAAAAAGATTGTCGGTAGGTAAATCCAAACTCAAAAGCGGCTATCCCAAATTCTGGATCATTTAAAAAACTACGTCTTATTGAATTTGTTGTGTGTGTGCTTGGTGTTTTTGAAGTAAAATATAATTTACACAACGCAGAACGCAATGTTTACAAGTGAGTGACTTGCACAGTCGTCATCAGATATACTTTATTAAAGCATACAAGGTGACCAAATACTTCTGATCAGTTTCACAGCCAATAAGTTCCCTACAGCCAAGTTGCCATTAATATCGGACCTTTTTTACCCACGTCCTTTATATCTGAACAGATGCTGATATAATGTATGTCAGTATGAAAGTTAGTTACCATCATCTCTATGGTAACTTGGGTGTATGAAAAGTAACTAAATGGTTATGAAAGTGATCATGAACGGAAGTGTTTGGGCACTTTGTCTACTACAATTCAAATTCAAATTATTTATTTGGCAGCAGTAGGATTACAATAGATTGGGGTTGGAGCTGGCAAGATGGCGACTGTACAAATTATGCTCACTAAATGGCCCCTGCTGATATACCCAACCTATGTTTTGACGTAACTTAACCACCTAAAAGCTCGTTAATCTAAAAACGCAATCGTGCACATGCGTGCGTACTATAGATATGTCCATTGTCCAACTGACTTTTATTTATCAAGTAATTAGTGAACCATTCACTAAAACAATGGTGAAGATTATTGTCGTAAAACTCCATTACCCTAATTTTGGTAATCATTATTGTGTAGCTTCGACTTTCTTTTTCCATCAGTGGCCAGACTTTCATCATTACTGTCGTCATACGTGATGGTTAAAATAATTATAACCTCATTAGGTAATTAACCGTTGGATAAGGTCAGTGTCGCCAGCCTACTTATGCAGTCCCTAATTTTGTTTACAATGGTATCTAATGGTATGCCATTGATAAACTGATTACTGACACTTTTTGGGTGGGTTTTGCAGGACTTCAGTAACGTGAACTCAGTGATAAAAGTTCCATTTGAACACGGACCTTGTCTTTTGTTAATATTCTTAGGCATTTCCAAACGCAACTCGTCAAGCGCGATTATTCCCGCCATTATTTAGACGTTTAAATTTCGATCGCACTAACTCTTTTGTAGTACAAGTTGTATTTGGTTTGGTCTGTAAATACAATGTAATTTAAAAGGTTTAAAGTGTTTTTCTGAGCTTCCCTTCAATGTGTATTAATTGTATTCATAGGGAACAGGCACTTTGATAAAATACGAATAACTGGTACGAATACGATTGCTGGTTTCAGACCACAATAAGTCTTAGTTTAATTTTCTTCTAGACCGCAAGCATTAGAATGCAATTTTAATTTATGTTTTAAAAAAATGTACTGACGAGCAAGAGTTCGTGTTTATTTACATAAATTACAATATTTTCTAAACTACACGGCGGTTTTTAAAAAACAAGTACCTACATTGCACTGTAAAGAGTTTTTTCTTCATCCAGTTGATTTTTTAATTTATTCAGCAAAAAAAAGCAATAATACTTAACTGCTACGAACTGCAGATTTTTGGCGTATCTTACAGAATTTCTTATTTACTGTCGAAAATGTATGGTTATACTGGGTCATCAAACCCATGACCGATGCAAACAAAAAAATACAATATCAATTCCGATTATTTAAATCAATTCCACAGCTAAATCTGAAGTTAGAAAAAATGAGATTTACAAATATTGGGTGCGAGACAAGGTTGCTTCGTTGAATTTCTTGATTAATTTTGTGGTCTTACTCGGAAATTCTCATTAAAAGGGGGTTTCCCGCTTCTCTTCTCGTAGCGAATTAATTAATAACCAAAATACATTTAAACCTTGATTAATGTCATGAATAGGAGTTTATTTGAGTTGAAGTGCAATTTAATATCGTGTTGCTGCTAGACTGGTGTCAATGTGGAAAATTGTTTAGCCATTTAGCAATTAACCTAGAATACAAAGTGTCTGCAACATCAGTTAAAAGCGTACAGTTGACCACAGCTAAAGCCTAACATCTAGCATTATCAGCATCGGTATGTATATTGTGTACTGTACCGTTTTTGCAACTTAATTTAAGTGAACATAGTTTTTGCGCATTTCCCAAAGAAGTTAAAAATGGAAATAATCATAAATATAGGATTTGGTAATCTCTAAATGGGTTTCCCTCGCCCCACATTTGTATGCAAAATATTTTGAATACCGTTAGTTTCCTTGAAGAATGAATAAATAAATCTTTTATTGTGAACACAAGATCGATCCAAACCGCGGCCCGCCATTTGACGACTCCTAATGTAGTACAGTCAGCATCAAAAGGATGTGTCTTAACAAAGTACTTAGTCAAAATGGTATTGTTGGTTTGGCAAAAGCAATTGTGCTACTACAATGATAGATGACGTTTAAATAAAAATGCTGCCACTAAACAGATCTTAAAAAGTGTTTGATAGAAACATTTTTCTTCTCAATGGAGGAATACGATACTAATGTTTTTTGAAACCCAGGTTTTCCAACTTACTTATTTTGGTATATCCTATTTATTTAGATATTTTTGAAATCTGTAAAATTGTGGCAGTTGAATATTGATCTTATTTCAGTATTTAATGTACTAACATTAGAGTACTCTGGTGAAATATGTGATCCTATTCAACCTATGTTATTAACCAACTTGTAGAACTTGTATGCAAATAAATAGTTCTGATTCTGACACTAAAATCTTAAACAAGTCTTCACTATGTTGTTTCAGCGAAAGGTTGCTTTTTAAATACTTAAGACTTATTTGACCACTCTGTACCCACGTAATTTTGATGCTGACTCTACATTGAGATTCTGTTATCGAAAAACCGCTCTTATCTCTAGCCATAACACGATGCGTTTTTAGAATCAAATGCAGTTGTATCTGCATTCGGTCCATTCGGATTGGCGCCTGGGAGGATCTTTGACCTGTCGTATCTCTTATCAGTCTCTGCTTCAAGTACCAGTACCTACACGTGATGTGACATTTGTGACTTTGGTAGTTGTAATGGCTAAATAAGGCTGGGATCACATTAGGCATGCGCATTCCTTCAATTTAAGGAACACATGAGTTTACTGAAAAGGACAGGTTGACTATTTTTGTTATTTGAATTTCAGGTGACAAAAAACATTCCTCTTGTGGGTCATCACCTTTTTTCTAATACATTTTTTGTATGTAATCAGTGAAAGCAAAGTTATACTCGTAACATAAGCGAATATATTTTCCAAACATTACTTATTGAATATTTAAAAAAAGAACACTCGTCTTCATTAAAACCCAAACAGTTTTAGTCAGGAGTCAGGGGGGCTAAAATAGCGACATTTGACGTTTCATATCTGAAACATAATATGAAACACTTTTTAAAATCCTAAAATGGCAACTTATTAGGTGAATCATATTATGTTCATATTATGATTCATATTTGTTTTTCATACAATTTGACAGTTTTGTATGGGAATTCGTAAAATGGTGCACTTTTAAACGTCAAATTGCAGGAATGTTAGATGTTTAGGGTCAGTTCGCCTGTTCGCGTCCACCACCCCGTTCGCGTCCATTTTACGGAAAATCTGCGAAATTATGTAAACTAATACAACAATTAAAAATACGTCACTAATGCTAATCCTTCAAAGTTAAGTTCAAAGACACACGCACATAAGGACAAATAGTGTGCAGCGGTGCATTCGGATGTTTTTTAACGATTTATGTGAATTTTAAGATACATTTTTAACGAATAAAATGAGGTAGACGCGAATTAAATACATCTTATTTAGAACTTAGCGTTTGCGTCCGCTATGGCCACAAACTATACCTACAGGAGATAATCATAAACCAAATTGCCTCCACTACTTTCTTGAATGCAATAAAATTAACTTGCTTGTAAAAATAATTTCAAATGGATTGTTCATAATTATGATACATTTTTAACTAAGACTACAGCTAATAATTATATTTTTAAATGAAAGAAGTAATTTCTTTCATTATTTTTATTAGTCAAGACATTAATTAGGTCTTCGGTGACAAGAAATAATGATGAAAAGAGAACATAAACTGAAGACCATTTAAAGAAAGCGTAAAATGAAATGCGAAATGAAGAGACCTGATTACTGTTTATTCATTCATAGACAGACCACTGGAGAACAGACACAGGTGGACTTATATGCTACACAGACGGATTCAGGAAATAATCAATCAAACTCTTGGTTGCTGGCGTGCACAGACGCACTATGTGATGATGGCTCGGTGATAAAGAGATCAGTACGCTTGGGCAGGCTGGCCAGCGTTCTTGAAACCAAAATTTATACATTCTGGTTTGCGCTTACATAGCAGGCAAGCGTCACAACGATGTCACAAAAGTGACGGTCTACAGCGACAGCAAGGTAAGAGTAATTCAACAACCAGCGACAACATCAGCGATTGTCGAGGAATGCAAATCAGCGCTAGGGAGACTAGCTGGCAAAGCGGAAGTTGGATGTGCAAGGGTCCCCTGCCAAGAGTTAATGCTGGCAGTAAAGCTGCTGATAAATTATTCCCGCAAAATGGTCTACAGTGGACGCTAATTGACATTTTTGGAAAAACACCTAATTCTGTAATTTATCTATTAAAAAAATGCAATGTTTCGAAAAAAATATTCAAGTTGATCCTAAAATAAACTAGAATATATTGGATACATTATATCCATTTTTTATATAAATCAGTGCTGGAGCATTTTTTGATTTACTGTCAAGTTTGGCAACTGCACTAAATGGACGCGAACAGACGAAATTACCCTACTAGGTGACAGCGCTGAGCTGTCAAATTCACATAGCAGTAAACATTATTTAATCGTTTTTAGGATACATTTAATTATTCCTAGTAAAATGTGTTACTGTGAATTATTAAAATGACACCAAGAATACATAATAGTGACAATAAATTGAACCAATTTCCAAGACCGTGGTGGAAACGACACTGAATGTTTATCACATTTTGAATGAAATTCCTGAGAACTTAGTTCATCACATTTACGTTAACTAGCTGTCTTCTGATGAATATTCCAATATAATCGAGTAAATAAAAAACGTTTTTGTTATTATAATGTGTATTATTTAAAAAATGTGCGGCATTAAAACCTAAAAATCTGCTCCCAAATAAAGTCGTCTTGTACGCCATTGCCGAGGCAGAAGTTTGGCAAATCACTCGGTCTTTGTTGTTACAGAGTCATGTCTCCTTGCAAATATCTTCAATCTCAAGAACATGCCTAGCTAGCACCAATTTCTTGTCTTCATTCATAGTTTCCGGTCGGAAAATGATTTTTATCACAAGTTTTCACGAACATTATTTACAATCTCGATTGACAGCTGTGACATTATTGTTCTTAGGCCACCTGTCACGGTCCTCATTGCCAGACATAAAAATTGTAAATTAAAAACATTTTACAATTATTAGTGATAAGAAATCACACAAATTCAATAATAAGCTACTTTTTAAGCCTTAAATTATTAGTTGTAATGATGAAAATATTTGTTTAATGAAAACCGTTAAGTTTACAATTATTAGGCGCGACACTATTTTTTTTGGTGTAGCAATGTCGTCATCAAACTATGTCTAAGAGTCCAAGCCATGAAATAAATTTAAAAAAGAAAAATATGTCTAAGATATGAAATGTCAGAAAAAATGTCAGAAAAAAAACTTTGGGCGGGAAAATTTTAAAGGCGCCTTTTATGAAAAATATTTTCATAAACAGTTTAAAAGCCCTATTTTTACCAAGCACCGGCTAGATGGGTAAAACAAGCGACGGCGGAGGCTCTCCCATGGAGTTCTCCCATTCTGAGACGATTAAACGGAAATATCAGGAAACTAAAGATGACGATCAAGGACCTGTAAGCAAACAACCAACTAAATTCATTTCAACCAAACGTGGTCTGTTCAAGGACATCAACAAAATATACAGAGAAGAATTCAAGAATCAATATCCTATTTTAGTCACCAGAGAAAACTCAAGTTCAAAGTTCAATCTATTGCAAGTCAACAGTATGCTCAGAAACATTTCAGGCATTGCGCACATTAAACAAACAGGACCGTCATTCTTAAAAATCTTTTTCAATAACATGAAAGACGCCAATTCTTTTTTGCTTAATAATGATCTTCTAGCTAGAAACCAATGGACAGCAAGAATCCCTTATGACAATATTGAATGCCAAGGTCTTATTAGGGTCCCAACTGAATTAACAGAAGAGGAGCTTTTGACATCATTAAAATCGAAATCCCAAATTATCGGTGTGAAAAGATTCATGAAGAAATCAGCTGATGGATCCCTCATCCCTCTTCAACTGGTTTTACTCACGTTCCAGTCAACTGTGCGACCTGATCATGTTACCTTTGACCACTTATGGTTTGACGTTTTGGAATATATTCGGCCTATTCTGCAGTGTTTCAGCTGCTACAAATTCGGTCATAGCAAGGGCACGTGTAAAAGTAAACAAGTGTGCTCGATCTGCAGTGAAAATCACTTCTACACTGAATGCAACAACAAGGACAATGTCAAGTGCACTAATTGCAATGGCCCCCACGTAGCAGTGTCGCGAGAATGTCCTGTGAAGTCAGCGAAAATGGATGAAGTAAGGAACAAAATAGCCCGCAAAACATATTCATCGATTGTTGCCAGACAACCTCCTAAAATTACTCTCCAAAATCCCCCAGTTTCTTCAAATCCCCTGAATCCTGTCCCTTCTCCTACAAATAGGTCCCCTCAAGGGAGGGCTTTAATTACAGACATTTTAAATTCTGACACTGTATTGAATGTAATAATTAAAACATTAGTTGATTTGTTGAAGTCACAAGTGCAATCGGGCGCGAATCAGACAGGTAACAACATTTGTTCTAAATCAATAAAGGAGTCACTTATTAAAAACTTTTCTATCTGAAAATGGGTTCAAAAGTTTTTAATAGGCAATTAAATATCATTCACTGGAACTCCCGTAGCATCTTACCAAAACTAGATCAATTTAAACATTTTCTTGCTAACTCAAATTTAAATTTTGATGTCATAGTCTTAAATGAAACTTGGCTCACTTGCATAAAATCTCTAAAAATTCCTGGTTTCACTATCATAAGGCAGGATTCTGATCGGCCTCATGGAGGTGTAGCAATTGCTGTAAAAAACTGTTACAACTTTCAAACAATTCAAACCAATTCTAGTTATAATTTCCAAAATATTTTATTACATGTCAACTTTAATTCTTTTAAACTTTACATTTTAGCTGTTTACTGCCCGCCGCCGCCGAATGGTAAATTTCATATTAATCAATTGTCCAGTGTTTTCAATCAAATTGACTCAAATAATTTTCTAATAGTTGGAGACTTCAATGGTCATCATGCTTCTTGGGGCTCCAGAAACAATGATAGAAGAGGCAATATCATCCACTCCTTTGCAGAATCCCATAATCTAGTATGTTTGAATGACCACGATTTAACCACTCTGGCACCTCACGGGCAAACAGGTAACATTTTGGATTTAGTTTTTGTATCGCCTTCGTTAAGCTCAAGCTGTGCCTTCTCAGTTGCTGATGATCCGCTAAGTAGCAATCATTATCCAGTAATTATAGAAATGCTGTTTAATGAATCTCGTCATTTTAATCAAATAGAAACTCCCTCGGCCTCTGATTCAGTTGGTTCACAATCTGATATCTCTCTCTCCAAAGTGAACTGGAACAAAATAGATTGGACAGACTTTTCTGATAAATGTAAAGATGAGTTTTCACTCTTTTTATCAACAGGTGATCCTCTAAAAGATTATGACACTTTTATGGAAATATTGACAAAAATTTTGACTTCCGTCCCTAGACGTAAAAAATTTAGAGCTGACCTACGTAAAAATAGAAAAGCTACCATTTGGTGGAACAGTTCATGTGAAGAAGCAGTAACAAAAGCGAAAATAGCATTATTGTCATATAAAAAATACCCAACTTTAGTTAATTACTTAATTTATAAGCAGTTTGACGCCAAAAAGAAAAAAACAATCGCTGAACAGAAGCGAATATCATGGTTCAATCTTTGTTCTACATTTAACCGTATGACATCTTCTAAAATAATTTGGGACCATATCCGTAGATTCAAATTCTCAAAAACTACTCAAACTAAAAATAATAAATTTTTTGATGATCCTGCAATAGCCATGGAATTTTTAAACAAAATTGCGAATACCAATGATGTAAATGATAATTTATTTCTAGATTTAGAAAGTTATTTTTCCTCTAGCGGGTCTCAAGCAGCGCTCTGGTTGACTAAACAGTTTTCATTATGCGAATTAGACGCTTCCCTTCAAAACAAACGCAACAGTTCTCCAGGTCCAGATTTTATTCCTTATCTGGTCATAAGAAAGCTACCTTCTATAGCTAAGTCTATTTTATTATCAATTTTTAATTTACTTTGGACATCTGTCTGCGTTCCCCCCTCTTGGAAAATTCAACATACAATCCCAATTTTAAAACCTTATAAAGACGCCAACAATATTGATTCCTACAGACCAATTTCATTGACTTCCTGTTTTTCAAAAATATTTGAAACCATGCTCAAAAATAGGTTAGAATGGTTTGTGGAAAATAACTCTCTCATCCCTAAAAACCAGTATGGATTTCGTAAAGGCCAAAGTACAATGGAAAATCTAGGCTGCCTCATTGGAGACATCAAAAATGGGTTTCAAAATCAAGGTTTTACCTTAGCAGTCTTTTTAGATATTAAAGGCGCTTTTGACAACATCGATCACAGATTTTTAGTACAAAGTTTGCATTCATTAGGTTTACCTGGGACTATATTGAAGTGGATATTTAACTTTCTTCACAACCGCAGAGTACTACTTAAAATAAATAACAATTTGTACGGGCCAAAATTTACTTCTAAAGGCACACCTCAAGGGTCCGTTATTTCACCTTTAATTTTTGTTTTATCATTGGTGACTTTGATGCATGAACTTCCTCATAGTATCAAGTATTTACTTTTCGCTGACGACCTAGTCATTTATAGTACTAGTAATGATCTTCAAATAGCTGAATCATTAATCAATAGTTGCCTTAACATCTTACATAACATCCTAAATAACTGTCTCAAGTTAGAAGTTAACATAAATAAGAGCTCTGTTGTAATATTTTCTAAACATACTATACCGTATCAACCCAAAATTATGTTCGATGGTTCTGTAATATCAATTAGTTCCTGTGTCAAATATTTAGGAATTTATTTGGAGTCAGATTTGTCCTGGAAACTTCACACAGAAAACATAGCTAGAAAAGCCGAGTTAGGGTTAAATATTATGAGATCCCTGTGTGGCGTATCATGGGGAGCTGATCCAAAAATACTTAAACTGTTGTATATAACAACTGTCCGTAGTCATTTTGACTATGGTTGTATCTTTTATGGTGAAGCAACCAATAACTTACTACGTAAATTAGATTTAATCCAGAATAGAGCCATGCGTATCATAACTGGAGCTCTAATGTCTTCTCCTATAAATTCTTTGGAAGTTGAGTCAGGAATCGTCCCTCTAAGCGTAAGAAGAAGTTATATAACAGATAAATATTGCCTTAAACTAGTCAGCCGGGACAATGACATTGTAGTAAATTATTTAGAAAATTATGTATACCCTAATTTTAATGTGACTCCTTTAATTGTTACTACTTCGTTGGCTCACGCCATAGCCTACTTAAATTTTGAATTCCAGGATGTTGTTTATTGGTCTAGTTTACTACCATGTTTCAACTTCGATTACGCTTGTACTATTGAAGATTTATTTGTCAACATTACTCATTTTAAAAATAAGTTTGAGTTTCTAGAATACCTTAGCCATAAGTCTGATTTTGTAAAAATATATACCGATGGTTCTAAAACTGATAGTAGAACAAGTTTTGCCTTTTATGACGCATCTAACAAAATAGGGAGGGTGTACGGATGCAACGATCATTTTTCTATTTTCTCAGCCGAAACTTTGGGTATCTTCTATGCACTAAAATATGTACAAATTAATTTAACAACTTCACGAAAGATTTTGATTTTATGTGATTCGATGAGCGTGCTGCAAGCTTTATCCGTCAGTATTTTTAATGCCTCTGCTAATTATTTAATTTATGAAGTTAAAAACCTTGTTAATATTTTGAAAAAGGTCAATATTCAAGTAGAATTTACCTGGGTGCCTGGACATTCGGGTATACTAGGCAATGAGTTAGTAGACTCTCTTGCTAAATCCTCTGCTAATCTGAATATTTGTGATTTGAAAGTCCCTTTCACTGATTTGTACATTTTTATTAAAAACAATATGTATAAACGTTGGGATATTTGCCTTACTAACTCCAGGGCTATTAAAGGTAAATGGTTGGAACAAATTGCTGTTAAACCTTCCACTAAAGCGTGGTTTGAAAAAAGCCCAAAATTCTTGGGTAGATCTTTTTCTGCTACAATAAGTCGTTTAAGAATCGGTCATAGCAGAATTCCATCACATCTACATCGTCTTAATCTCCTAGAAAGTCCTTCCTGTCCACATTGTGACTCTGATTTTTGTGATCTCGATCATTTAATTTTTGTTTGTCCTCAATTTGCTATTCAACGTCTACTATTAATAGCTCAAGCGCTAAATATTGTAAAGGGGAACTTGCCTAATAATACACAAAAACTACTGTGTATCACTGAATTGTATTTTATTGTATATTGTTTCATAATTAATACCTTCGGGCGAATTTAATTTTTATTTGTTTTCCTTTCTGTATTTTCAATGTGCGATTGAATTGATTGATCACCATGTTAAGTTATCAGTTATTTTTAAGTTTTTGTACATACTAGCAATATAGTTACTTTTGATTTGTATAATTTTTGTAGTAATGTGTAGAATAGAATAACTACTACTTAATCTCAAGTTTTTTGTATTGGTAATTTTTAAGTTTGCTTTTTGGCTGATGGCCCAGTCGCCAATGCCTTAATAAATTAAAAAAAAAAAAAAAAAAAAAAAAAAAATATGAAATGTCAAGTAGGTGAAACACTTTTCATGTCGCCGTTTTACCGTTTTTAGCAATTCACCAGATGAAACGTCACTTAGATGATTCATATATGAAACACCTAAAATGTTGCCGTTTTAGCCCCCCAGGACAATTCCCCATTCATCCTAAAATAAATCACACTATCCTACTGACTTACTTTATAACTTTGCCAGGAATGCAATGTCATGTCAGAAATGTAAAAAAACTGTTTATATTTACTGAAAGCACGCAGTGCACATTCTTCACATATTTTTGCAAGCTCGAGTATAAATAAATTATCTGATTGTGCAACAAAACACTCTACAAGAAGCAATTTACTTGGCGGTATTGGAGTATATGATTCTGAACTCTTTTTTAATGTGATAGAACTCAAGATTGTATGTTTTTATTCAGTTGAAAAATTTTTTGCTCAGACCTACAATTAACCAATTACTGTTGTGATGTATTTAAATTAAATTTGATGTCTGCAAATATTTAATTCACACGTTAGCCTGAACCTGAACTGACCGAATGAACGTGCCTTCTGAAACACTGAATTCCCGGAAAAAATAAATTACTGAATTTCGGTCGGTGCAATCTCATTTAAGATTTTTAACAAACAACAAGAAAATAATCAACTTATCTAATAGGGTACAGTGGTTCTGCAGTTATGTGATGATGATGATGTGTGTTCGGAGATTGAATTTATGTGTCTGATAAATTTTATCTGACTATTCAAAAATATGTCCTTCTATAACCTAACTGCTCGCAATGTACGTTACCACGAACAATTCTCAAATCCATTACCTAAACATTTTCCATAATCATGGTGATTATACAGCAAATGATTCCATTTACCGCACGTTTCGGTAAAGGCGATGATTGACGTCATCACTGACCTAGTTCACCATTGTTGTCCTAAATGATTTAGTGGAACCAACGAGGATGAGGTTAATAGGAAGGTCGTCTGGATGAAAACGCCTGAAACAACACAAAATGTTTTATTTAGTAATACTGAAATTGATGCCGCTCAGTTTTTTTACTTCATCATCGATGACAGAACTCTTTCATCGCGTTACTTATATTATTTATTTATAAAATATTATGAGTAGAAGACGACAAGGTGGACATTAGCCACCATGGTGGATATTAGCTGGGACAGAACATGCAACTACCAAAAAAGACGCTCTTATTCGATCAAAAATTACCAAAGGAATCACTACACGGTATAAAACAAAGTCGCTTTCTCTGTTACTGGGTTCACCTAAATCTTTGAAATTACGAAACTGATTTTAATGCGTTTTTTTATTAATTGGATTGATTGTAGAGGAAAGTTTGTATGTATAATAACATACCATTGCACCCGTGCAAAGCCGGAGCGGGTAGTAGTAGAAAATAAGATCAAATAATCCTTTTTACATCTTTTTACAAATATGGTTGAGTATTTTTGCATTGTCAAAACCGAACTTAAAAGTTTTACTCTCATTGCAGTATCCAAAAGGGCGCTTTCTACATTTCGCTTGGCATGGCCGACGCTTTACCTTTAGGGGTTGCGGCTGCTTTAAATATATATAGTCAAATAATCAATTCGATAGCCAGATAACTGTTTCCAATGGTTTCTAAGCGTGCTCAAGGTTCGACCTATGTCTAGCTTGAGCACCCTTCCAAAAACATACAAGACTGTGATTAGAGAAATAATCTAGGGAGGAATAAATCGATGCTGCCCTCATCAAGAAACGCGGGCAAGTAATGTTTGTGCGAGCTAACGGAGTACAACGCCATCTCTGGACGGGGAAAGTAATACGGTTTATTGACAAGGGTGCCGGCTGCAAGTTGCAACTGCCCCACTACATTGCGAATTGTATAGTATAACTTGCGATGTGTAAGGTACTATATCAAACGAGCTATGCAGGCAAAACTTCCGATATGAACTGTACGATGTCGCATTCAAGCAAGTCTCAACTTATTTCGCACGTAGGTATACTATTTAGTAAGACATTCCCGTCAAATTTGATAGATTCCCGTGGAGGGTTGGTAGCAACTCGTCTAAAAACGCAACTGGTCTAAGTAGCAACTGGTCTAAAATGCAACTCGTCTAAAGAGCAAGTGGTCTAAAATGCAACTCGTCTAAGTAGCAACTGGTCTAAAATGCAACTTGTCTAAGTAGCAACTGGTCTAATCCACTGTATCTTGAACTATTGTAAAAATTTTCGGCATTTAAAAAAAGGACAAATTTGCGTCCAAAACTTAAACTATTTTAAACATAATTGAACATAATAAAAATAATATTTTCAGTTGCTTTTGGTGAATCAGACCGGAATGAAATTTTAATAATTATGTTTTGTTAGATAATTTTCACACATACTAGCGACTTTTTATGATCGCAAAAGTAATAAATAGTCTTTTTTCCTGAAGCAATTTCTCCTAACAATGTCACACATTGGCTTGAAAACAGGTCCATTGGACCTGTTTTTTTGTGTGGTCACATTTGGTACGCTGATACCTCCTGTGTATACTACATGGCTTAAGAAGCTGTTTTTTTGAATACAAAGGACACGATCAAAATTTCATAGACAAAAGACCCAGAATCGCCAGCAACGAAATGTGTTAAAATCGGTTATCTATAGTAACCCTATAGCATATTCAAAAAATCTGCCTCCTAATCTATGTAGTATAGAAGTTATTGTACCGTATAACTTCATTAATATAAACAAAAAGATGAGGATACGGCATCCGCGCACCAAAGTCGGTCAATTTCAATATGACAGCGACTTGTTCCTAATGATACTGACGTTTCACTTAAATTAAAACAAAAACTCAGCTTGTGTTTTGAGTGACATATGATTTTTGATCTATGAAATTTTGATCATGTCCTTTGTATTAAAAAAAACAGCTTCTTAAGCCCTGTAGTATACACAGGAGGTATCAGCGTACCAAATGTTACCACACAAAAAACAGGTCCAATGGACCTGTTTTCAAGCCAATGTGCGACTTTGTTAAAAATCGCTTTAGGAGATAGGTATTGCTTCAGGAAAAAAAAACTACATATTTATTAATTTTGCCATCATGAAAAGTCTGCGTGACTATGCGTGAAAATTATCTAACAAATCATTATTTTTAAAATTTCATTCCGGTCTGATTCACCAAAAGCAGCTTAAAATATTATTTTTATTATGTTCAATTTTGTTTAAAATAGTTTCAGTTTTGGACGCAAATTTGTCCTTTTTTTAAATGCCGAAAAATTTTACAATAGTTCAAGATACAGTGGATTAGACCAGTTGCTACTTAGACCATTTGCATTTTAGACCAGTTGCTACTTAGACGAGTTGCATTTTAGACCACTTGCTCTTTAGACGAGTTGCATTTTAGACCAGTTGCTACTTAGACCAGTTGCGTTTTTAGACGAGTTGCTACCAACCCCCGTGGACAGCCAATCCAATAGTCCCAGTACATTACATTACGCGAAATGAAGACATTTCTAAAAAATGCTCCTATTTAATAACTTCATACAAAAGGGCATTTACCTATAATTATTTGAGATGTTTTATCACAAAGACGTTACTTATTCTTAGTTCTTTGAATCTTTGCTGAAAGTGGCCACTGTAAGCTTGTAATCTTTTTGTTTACGTCTCAAAAAATTATAAACGCCCTTTTATATGAAGTTTATTTAAATAAAAGTCTTAATTTGTGTTATCCACTGAACTTTAGAGGGATTACATGCTCTTGGTCGTATTTACATTTTCGAAGTACAGGCAGCGTTAAATAAATGTGTGCTAACATAGTGTTCAAAAAGGTATTAACGGTGGTTTAACGACGGACAAAAGCAATTTTAATAATACATAACAGAGTCGTATGTTGTTTAAAGCATCACTAAAATCTTAAACGAGTAATTCATAAAATAAAACTATTTTTATTTTCAGGGTTTTCTCCTTACTAAATCTAAATACCTAGCCTAATTAGGTACTCCTAGCTAATAAAAAGCCCTCATCATGAATCCAAGTCATTGGTCGTGAAACAACAAGCACACCTGCATTATTGTGGCATCTCTTTGTATGTAACCTAACGTACCTTTAAAAAGTTTCAAATTATGGTAAGTTAGCAAATAATATTATATGACTGACTAAAGGAAATGGGTGCGTGAACGATGTGGGTGGGGCAATTTCATTTAGAAAGGAAAGTAGGTCTTCAAATAGAATTATAAAGAAACCGACTGACTGAAGTCCTATTTTGAAATGTGATCATTAAATTCATAAATGACTCAAATTGTTGACTCTTCGAATATTTCACGTGCATTTAGTTGCCCGCTCTTTCCTTTACCCGTTCAGAGATGGCGTTATACTCCGTTAGCTCGCGCTTGCATTATTTGCATCCGTTTCATGATAGGGAATCGTTTGGCAACCAAATAATTGCAACTATTCGATATATTTCATTGTATTTTTGAAAGGGTGCCTTGATGGGATCATGAGCACGCTTAGCAATCGTTGTTTATTCTACTAATAATATAAATGTGACAGTTTCTATGTGTGGATGGATGTGCCGTGTTGTTCTTTCACGTAAAAACTACGAGATGGATTTGGATGAAACTTCACAATAATATTGCTTAAACATCTGAATAGGATATAGGCTATCTCTATATATAAAAATGGATTCCTTTTTTTAGTCTCTGCGTTCGTTAGTCTCGCTAAAACTCGGGATTTGGCTAATTTTGGTTTAGAAATATTTGTTATGGTCCAGGAAAGGTTTAAAGGGTGAGTAATCATGAGAAATTGCTGGGAATATAGTAAAAAACTCATTTTTAGTTTCCTCTTAGTAAATGTTACTACCTGTCACGTGACACTAAATTTTTGACAACAGAACGAATTCTGTTGGGACAGCTAGTAATTTATATAACTTTTTTACATACCTAAGTCCACGAGGACGAAGTCTGACTAAGGGATTGACTTATAGTTTCCTGCGAACGAATTGACGGGTTTTAGACAATATATTACATTGGTTAGTCGTTTTTCCCAGTTAAACGCTCTGTCTTCGCTCTAATTATGGTTTTTCGGATCCTATCGATTCGCTTACTCCACAACCTCGTTAAAACCTAAACCTAACATATTTTATTTCGGCCATAATTTTAAATACTTTATTAACCTCTAAAAGCTGCTCAGATTTTGAAAATATCCTTGAAGACACGCCTTTTAATTTAATTATTTCAAAACACTTAATATTCAGTGTCACGCCTACATAGTGTTTTAAATGGCAATATTTTAAATATTTTATTTGTGAAAAGTCCTTTGCACTTGTTAATGACCATGACAAGCACATTCCTTGGTGCAGCATTACGTTGCATATAGGTATATTGCTTTTAAATAGTATTGATTATTAATACTTTGCTAAAAAATGACACGTTACCTACCTACGTTTACCTACGTACCCACCTTCGCCTGGAATCGAAACGAATAGTTCTCGGTATTTTGCTATGAAATGGATTGACACACTGATTGTTGCCATCATAGTGTCCGGAACATTCAAAGGCGTAATGTGCATTTGAACTCCACGTGATAAAGAGCGAGCCTACTGCCGTTTTTGAAATTGAAGTCAGCATGCTCCTCATGGGTTCTCGCCTCGGCGTGGCGAGGGGGCCTAGTACCGGTGGTAGGGGAACCACCGGGAAGCGAAGAGAACCCAGGCGTGGCAGTGTGGTGGACTGGGAACCCACCCGTTGCGGCCCGTGGCGGCACGTGGGGCTGCGGGGCCAGTGGGGCCTGCAGGCGCCCTGAGGCGCGTGGTAGGGGCCGCGGCGCATAATCGGTTGGTGGGGGCCAGTAATCCGGGCTGATACCCCCTGTGCGTCGCGGCCCGGCGGGGTCGCACCGCCTGTTGCGGCAGCGGAGCCGCCCTTTGGGTGCGGGTCCAGTAGGGCCCGCAACCCTACTGGGTCTGCGTTCGGTGGCCAGCTGGCCCGCGGTACGAGGGTGCCGTCGCCGGCCAATGCCGGCCAGTGCAATCACTGGCTTCACCACTGCCTGGCAGGGACGGCTTGACTTCCTCGGCTGTCCCTTCTGGCCTCCCCTCACGAAGGGGGGGTCGCTTCCGGCCCGCCGTGCAGGCGGGCTCCGTCCTGGGGAACGCGTACAAGGCCTCGCGCTACTCAACGTGTTCCCCCACTATGGACGATTAGAGGGAGTAGTAGGGGTTTAAGTCGGTAAGGCCACTGGGATACCACCTTACCAGTGGAGAGTCCGACATAACCCGTCCGTCCCTCGGTGGACAGGTAAGGCATTTCCCCTACTAAAAAAAAAAGGCTGATCGTCAGAAAGCTATATTATAATCTATAAATATTATTCGACTGCTAGCAAACGCCGGAAATACCTGATATGTTACCATGTAGATACAGTCAACGTCATGTCTGTCAAGTTGGTACAGCTCTCATGTAGCGTAACATTTTTTCATCGATTCGATGCGCAAGACCGAAGATCAATAGGTCGTTTTTTGCTCAGCAATTTCCGGTTTCAATTTACGTCACTCGTTGGAAATTAGTAAGAATGGTAGTTTTTGTTCGTTAAGAATGTTTCAATATTTGACTTGTTGAAATTAAGGTAAAGCCCATATTTTAAAAAAGTGACTCAGATTTTTAATAGGGATGTCAGGTAAAACTCAAACGAGTCACAAAACATTCAAATTATCTAGATTATCCCCCAAATTCAGAAACGTCAATCAACTCTGAGCACGCGCTTACGCTCATGCTGTCCCGTACAATGTCAATAGACGTGAAGCGGACGCCTATACTTCTGAGGGATGCTCAACGTTGATTTTCGTTTGTTTTTTTATTTTTTGGGTTTCAGAATGTTTGACCAATTTATTTGTAAAACTAATTTGTTTTTATTTATTTTCAGGTAATTACTACAACTGTACGGTGGTAGCCATCTTGTGTTTTTATACACACCGGTAAGTTATAATTGTGATGTACTTGTTAAATTAATTATAATATTAAAATAAGACATTATTCAAATTGAGCAATAGTTCCTTCCTCAGTTCTCACGTATAGATAGATAGATAGATAGATATTCTTTATTGCACACGAAAACAACAGAAAATCAACAACAAAGAAACACAGATTGACGATAATGTACAATTTGGGCGGCTTTATCGCTAAAAAGCGATCTCTTCCAAACAACCCACAGGTAGAGGAAAACTGACGAGAAGTGTAGGTAAGTGCACAAGAAATTATAATAGTAACTGAAACTGACGGCAATTTACATTAAATACATAGATACTTACATACATACATTCAATAATAATATATATTAATATATTAAATTCGATATAAAATATAATTAAAATAAAATACATGAACATACATTATAAAATAAAATACAATACAACAAATCACTAATGTATAGAAAATATAATGATACACATAAAAACTGACCAGCTAATTAGTAACCAGAAATGATCGTGAAGCAAGAGGAAGAAAAAAAAAAATTAAAAATAAAATAAAAACAGTAAAAGAAAGAGATGACACATGTCAAAGGGAAAGAAAATGAGCTTTGACCCTAGTCTTGAAAATGGCTAAGGATTGAGACTCTCTTATGGAAAGGGGTAAGGAGTTCCACAGACGAATGGAAGTTACAGTGAAAGACTGTGTGTAGGAGTGTGAGGAATGAGAAGGGGAAATAAGGCGAAGTTTCTTGGATGAACGCATGCCCTGACCCCGGGTAGGTTGCATAAATTGAAAGCGCTCTTTGAGGTAACTCGGTGACATTGGGTTGAACAGAATGTTGTATAGAAGAAAAAGAACATGAGAATCACGACGACGACGAATTGGAAGCCAGTTAAGCTGGGTTCTATATTCAGAGACATGGTCGTACTTACGTAATCCAAAAATGATCCGTATACAATAATTTTGAAGCCGCTCCAGTTTTTGAAGAAGATTCTCATTGAGATCCGTGTAGCAACTGTCTGCGTAGTCGAGGATGGGAAAGAGAAGAGCCTCTACAAGCGCAATTTTGGTATGTATCGGGAGAAAATTTCGAAGTCTACTGAGAGAACTTGCCGCGGCAAACATCTTCCTGCTAACCTGGCCAACTTGAGCAGTCCATGCTAATGTACTATCAATCTGGATACCAAGGTTCCTCACCTCCGCACTAAAATTAATTCTGACACCATCGAAGATGACCGGAGGCAACAAAATACCGTATACCGTAAATCAGTAGGGTAAGACAGCGCCAGTTTGTTTTTCAAGTTTTTTAGACTCTCTTTTATATCAAGTTAGAAAAATAGTAGTCTTTAAGCCCTTGTAGCGTGAAGTGTTAAGGAATCACACTGCAGGATCAAATAAATCAACTAGGTAATAACATCACCTGCTGTTCCACAAATGTTAATGTGCCTCAAGAATTCTGGACAGTAAATTCTAACAGTTTTACACTTTTTAGGGTTCCGTACCTATAAGGTAAAACGAAACCCTATTACTAAGCCTTTTTTTTTTTTTTTTCGTGGGGAAATCCTCATGGATACCTCGCTGCCCGGGGGGGGGACGAGGTTATGTCGGACTCCTACCGACTAAAAGCCCACGGCAATCGACCGTGGCACTTTGGCGGCGAAGCTGGATCCTACCGTAAGTAATACCGCACTGCTCCGCCGCCAGTGCTAGCCCCTAATGGAGCCCCCTCCAACCGACCCCCCTACGAAAGGGGGTGGCCACGAAAGCGCCTGGAGTACGCAGACACTTTCGCCGTCTCGGTGGACGCCGTGCAATGCAAGCCAGAGCACCCCCGCACTCCGGCCCGCTGGCACCCACTGTACGCAGGCCCTACTGGGCCCGCAACCACGAGCCACCCAAAGGGCGGCCCCGCCAGGCCGCGACGCACAGGGGGGATCAGCTTCGGATCACAGGCCGTGCGCCGCGGCCTCCACCACGCGCCTCAGGGCGCTTGCAGGCCCCACTGGCCCCGCAATCCCACGTGTGGCCCTTGCGGGCTGCAGCGGGTGGGTGGCTAGTCCACCACACTGCCACGCCTGAGTTAGTCCTCTTCGCTTCCCGGCGGTTGGACGCTACCGCCGGTACTAAGCCCCCTCGCCACGCCAAGGCGAGAACTCATGAGAGGGACCCTATTACTAAGCCTCCGCTGTCTGTCTGTTAGTCACCAGGCTGTATCTCATAAACCGTGATAGCTCTCAGATTTAATCTTCACAAGAAAATTTTCACAAGTTATGTATTTCAGTTGCTGCTATAACAACAAAAACTGAAAATAATGAAAATGAGGGGAATCATTATTCAAAAAACGTGTTTTTCTTCGTATGTTTGTACAATATTAATAACGACAACTGGTAGACGCTTAATTTTTTTACAGATGTAGTTGTATGTTACCTTTCAAAATCAATAATTAAATTAAAATGAAGTCAAAATAAAATCCCATTATTTTTTTTACTCAATGATGGTACGGAACCCTTCGTGGGTTAGTCCGACTCGCACTTGTCCTTTTTTTAGTTTTTACTACGACATAATTGGGCATTAAAAGATCAAAATAAACGCCATTTTGGTTAAATAAGGTGAAAATGCATTTTCTGATCACGTGCCTAAGCAGGTCGTCGGCTTATATGGCTGAATCTAGTTTTTGTCGGTAAATGTTAATGCAAGGTTTATCTCTGGTTAGGACATTTGAATTCGTATTTAGATCTCTTAATTTAATCTAGATACATGAACAAATATAAATAAGTAAGCAGACACAGATGTATGAATCCCCTTATTAAAAACCTTATTAGAAACTTAGTAAAATACACAACACTATTTTGACTAATGTTAATTTGCAATTCAAGTCGAGACTATTCGAGGTGGACGAATGACCTCATAAAGATCGCAGGGTTTCGGTGGATGCAGGTCACCTATACAACCGGCCGCTCTGGAAGTCTATGGTCCCCCATAGACTTCCAGAGCGGCCGGTTGTATAGGCGAGGTATATAGGGAGTATAGGGAGGCCTATGTTCAGCAGAGGACTTCATGTGGCTGCTGCTGATAAAATGAATTTCAATTCTACAACAAACACATAATTATATTATTATACTTACATTAAGAATACAAAAGTATACAATAGTAGGACATCGAAGACCAACGTCCAAAAAATTTTACATTTACTGGGAATAGAGACTCTCAAGCTAAGTTATTCTTTCCCTCGAAAACTGAGTCTATTCAAAAGTGTGTAAGTTTTAAGTGCATGAAACAAAATGCGATCACGTTTCCTATAAAGCGCTGTAGCATCATAAAATATCATATTTATACACTCTACCTCTCAGTAGTCTCAGCAGTAGAGTCTCAGCAGTTATCATGACATGTATCTAAGTAGATATATCTATGAATTTAGCCAACGAGCATCCAACCGTCGAAGCCTTACAAGGCGCCGACTAATAGTTATTACAACTAACTACAGATAATAATTTAGATAATTCCAAATGTCTGATGTAGTGGTTTGATACGCCTACAAGCGGTCTGATGGACGGTTTTAATTTTTGAGTTAGGACTGGAATTTTGAAGGCTCGAGGGCAAAGAGCTAGGGACATAGTATACTTGAAAGCCCGTGAAAACATTACTGACCGCAAACCGACATAGATACTTTCGTATTCAAAGTATTAGTATAAAAGTATGGATAACTCCTCTGCCTGGAATCGTGAGTTAACCAGATTTTATGCAAGAATTACTAAAAACTACAAGTAACTAGTAGGATCAGTAATTATAAACTGAGGTCGTTAAAATTAAGATTCTTGACGATTTGAAAGTACTGTTTATTGGTCTACTTGAATAAAGAAATATTGAATTTGAGGAAAAAACGCTAAAAATAATGAAATTTTAATGCGAGTCCTTAATAGTTCCATCAGGGGATTACAATTTTATTTAACGTACCGAATAAAGGTCAAACTGGTTCGTAATAAACTGACTGTTACCTAATGTATTGTCAAAATGCAAATTAACCTCAAATTTTAACTATCTAAATTAAGCAGTCTGGGCATTGTTCTAAAACCACAAAACATCGGAATTGAACAAATATTCTTTAAAATTCGAAGAAGACCTTGCGATTTCAAATTCAACTATATTGGACAAGCGTCTTGTCCTTTCCGAAATGTGTCAAGTTTGTACGTGACGCAAAACAGCTGTGTTTCGCGCATTTCGTCTAAAGAAGCGTGCGCACATGCGCAAGTGTTTTCAAAACTATGTATGACCCTTATTATTATAGCTTACTTCAAGTATTTCAGTTAATTAAATGGAACTAGGTAAACAATACACTGTGAGAGTAATTGCCAGTGGCTCAATTGTGACAGTGAAAAGGCAGCGATCGTTGTTAAGCATGCTAGAGTGGAAATGGGATGGGTGACCACCGTACTAAATTTTTGTAATATATTTTGGGTTTTGTTAGGCACGTTGAGCATTAAGCAGAAAAGCCAAAGTGTGATACTTACACAAGATACTTTGAAGTCTTGGCTTACCTTACCTGGGATTAAGAATGCCAAAGTCCCTACTCCTGAACCCCTCCGGTTAAGCGTAGACCCTTAAGATTGCAGATCATCGTTTTATCAGTTAGTTATTTCCTGTCTGTGATCACACGGCCAAACAATCATTAATCATGAGTAATGATGATACTCGTACTTCGGTCACTACTCCCGAGGACGGGTTTTCACCTTAAGAGGCGTGTCGATCATTTGACTTAGTTTTTCTTTGGTTCCGTAATTAGAGTTAAGGACGGTCTTTTGTTTAAAATTGGTCAAAGACATACGATTCAATCAACGAAGATCTATGACCTTTTGGATACGGATGATATCAGCTCTGGCTTTGGGTTACAGCAAAGTGAAGTTACTTTTGGGTGGGTTGTATCAATTCCCTAACGTCAATTCAATTTGGGAGATTAGAAACAGATATTAGCCAGAACGCAGAATAACAGTCATGACATATTTGTTTTTGGCCTGAAACCCAAACGTTCCGTTTTCGATCTCGCAGTGACTCCGAGCATTGCTATCTCCATAGTTGTTGGGAACTTCTCTGCAGACTTCTGATTAAGAGACATGGTTTCTGTACCATAAGTGAGCCCTGGCACACATCATATTTTGCATCTCAGCGTTTCTTTGTGGCCAACGTCAGATCAAACAAAGTTTTCAGAGCTCTATAGTCAAGACACACCAACCCTTTTCTTGTTTGGTCTCATCGTTGAGTTTCGTTGGCTTTGAACATCTGCTTGATGTCTTCTGACCTCCTTCTTGGGATTCTTTTTCGCGATCTATCTCTTCCAACTCACCAACTAAGATCTTCTTGCTATCTGGTTCACGCTGTGCAATGTCTTAAGAACTGGAGGGTTCTGTGCAAGCAAGTCACTGAAAACCTTTGCTGTTTACTGATATTTCGTAATATTTTTAATATGAAGCATTCTACACTACGTTAACTGTTTTTTTATTCAGTAATTGCCAAGCTCACATGACCAGTTAGAATGAGTATCCTAATTGACAATGCTGACAAAAACATAAACTCAAGTGGACCGAAGGATGTCACGAACAGTAGACTTTAAAATAACTCTAGTTGGTACAAACTGTACACTTCCGTCGTTTTATCTAATAATTCGTAATGTTCGTAGGATTTTTTCAATGAAGTAATTGCTATTTATCTATTTTCCTCAGGTCATACATCTTTTGTTTTATTAATATTACCAAAATAATTGCGATGAATTTGTACTAGTTAAGCTTGTCTTCAAGGGTATCAGAAACATTAAAAATAAACATAATGGTTGTTTGGAAACCTGCAAAATTGCAGAGTATCGTTCATATAATATCTGCAACTAGATCTTGGTCGTTATTTTGGTATCCCGTTTACTTAAAATAATCGCCAAGTTATTTTTGGACACATCTTTAAAGGCCATTAAATCCATTTGGGTTCAGCACACCTTCAAATTGTAATGACCCTCTTGTACTTGAGTTTAGTAAGCTAAAGAGTAGCTAAAAATCTCATTTCTGAATGCTTTTCTATAACCTTGGTTATTTCATAAAATAGACTACAAATAAAAACTATCATCATCATCATCATCAGCCTGTTGCAGTCCACTGTCGGACATAGGCCTCTCCTATTACACGCCACTACTTACACGCCAATAAAAACTATAGTTATCTATCTGTAATTCTGGGTAGAAAATTCTCTTGATTTTGCGATTAAGTCTCTAATTATCTTTTATTCTCAAAAACAAATTTGAAACTTTAGTTTTTCTTTAAGGAACCTTAAAACTCTTTGAAAGCATATTGTAAAGATGGCAATCTTTATCAAATTATACAGTAAACAATAGGGTGCGTGCGGTAAGGCTCGTTAGCGTGTTCGAGTTCGAGATGCGCGCGTCACCGGCGTACTTGAGCATCGCGTGCGCATTGAGAGCCTTCACTCCTTCTTTCTTTGTCTTATTCAAACAGTTATGACGTGAACGTCACGAATGAAGGAGACATGTGGTTTTGATCGTGGATTTTGTATCTGAAATAAAATCCTAAAATTCGTAACGTGATTGTTGCTAGCGACGACGAATTCTTTCTGACAGTCCATGTCCACTATAGAAAGCCTGTTTACAGTATCGATAATAGCTATTGCTATTACCAGAAACTATTGCTTTCCAAAACTATCGATACTAAAGGGACTATTCGAATCAATGGAAAATCGTATTGAATCGTATGCACTAAAAAAAAAGAGAACCGAACGATATTGTTGTTTCAACTATGGCTTAAGAGCCACACATTTCTGTTATTTTGAAAAAAAAAATATTACCAAAGGGCCCACCGTAGGCCCTCATTTCACTAGTCACTTCTTTGTAACCAGGAACAAAAAAAAAGTTGAAAACTGCTAGAACATTTTTCATTGTCGGAATTAATTAATTATTAACTTCAGAAGTGATGCCATGGTTGAACTTTAGTAAATTAACTAGAAACTGTTTGATGACGAACGACATTCCATCGTAATAAACATTACCGACATTACTAAGGAAATACTAGAAATTATTGGAGGAAATATTTACAAGAGGTGCCATATACGTAGTAGTACGTAGAGCGCGTATTTATCGGTTCTGTTAAGTTAATTAAAGCTATGTGAACTAGGGTAATAACCGTTAGTTTTTTTCCGCAAAACAATTGATAAAATTGTGCCTCATTGACCGAAGTAAATAGAACTGTTTTTTTTTTAAAAAGATGTATTTATTTAGCATGCTATATTCTGAAAAGGTATTTATATCGATTGAAGGATTTTTCATGTCACACAAGTCCACCAAACCACCATAACCTGCGTTTTGTCAGGGCTTAAGGCCAAAAGCCCTGCTCCACCTTGGGGGACACCGCCACGAATATCACAAAAAACAGACGACGAATCTTCGGCACGAACACGTTGCCGGCCACGAACCCATGTTAGTTCCCCTAATATTATTGAGGCTTTTTTCACCGGTACACCACATGCGTTTGCACGTGACACTAATAGGGGTACCTACGCACGACGAACTGAAGATAACGTTTTTTATATATTTTGTGTCTTTCATTAAAAAACAAACCGGTTCTACTTAAATTTACGAGCCAATTTCAAAATCTACATTTTTCACTAACACTATAACTCAATGACTCAGGGAGTACCTAACTATCGTTACAAAATAAATACTTTCAAAGGCTTGCGCTTGTAGCAATTTAAAGATCAATATCTTCTTGTATCACAAAATGAGGTTCTCTTGACCCCACATCACGAGATTTGATCATCAACCAGCAAAATTTTTCCCACGGAGCTATAAATAAAACTTTGATTTCCTCTTCGCCATTATTAAGACCACACTGATCTGATCTTCTTCTGTCCTGAATATCACATATTTGTTAAAAATGACTTAGTATTGTTAGTAAAATGAGTAAGGTTCTTATTTCAGTCTCAATTTAACTACCAAGTTAGATTTTATATCGATCATGTAGGCAGTGAAAGTTTTTTCTGTATTCTTTTCATGGATAGCATTCAAGATATCAAAACATTTAACGTCAAAATTCATACATTTGTAAGAAATGCATATCCGCTTCACACACTAAGTACTCAATGATTAATGAAATAAACTAGTATTATGAGTTGAGTAAGAAAATAATAACACTCTCGGGTTACGTTTGCCCTTATTATGGATACTTTGACGTCATGAGCCACGGAGTCCTTTGTGAGTCAAGCCAGTTTTCGATGACACGTTCCTACGTCAACATGAGGACTATGATCGATCTTGCTATGGTGAGGACACATTGGTGTTCATGACGCTATGGTTGCATTTTCCTGTTCTTTTAATTACTTAATAACTATAGTACCAGTCGCGACATTTAGAGCCCTTACACAGACTCGTAGACTCTCTGCAGCGATACAAACGCGCGAGTGCATAGCGACATTTACATCTATGCAAACGCGATCAAACAATGCGAGCTCGGGTGATGGTGTATAGCTCGCTCCACTTCACAGTTGGGTGAGGCCCCTACCCAGCAGTGGGACGGATTTAGGCATTTTATGCTATGTAGCATGAGTAGCGCGTGTGTGTATAAGTAACCAGTTGCGATGCAGTATTGATGCTGCTTCGTGACTGTATCACGTTTGCATCACTGCTCAAATAGCGTGGCTGCTCGGTATGTTGTGGGCATTAGCCCTTGCGTTTTAACGGCTGCAGTTTTATTGCCAGCTTCAAAAAACCTTACTAATTTTCGACTCAAACGAGCTTCAGAGTCCCTGATTCAAACAACATATGGGCGAAAATATTCGACGGATAGTTACTCACAGCGTTCTGAATGAAAATGTGAAACTTGAAGCTGATGCATTGCCCCGTTTCGCAATACTGGCATCTGCCATGTCGCTTTTCTCCACAAACGTTATGTCCGATTGCTCTCACCTCAATAATAACCCTGAGTCCAGATGTTCTACCCTCTGGGTACACCTTAAGAGTCGTTACTTAAATATTACGGTTGAGAATCCTCTGCACTGACCCTTCAGTCTGGTAATGCTGTTAAAATCATCAGCGCCTAAACAACAGTACCCATCTAAAAAAAATACCTAAACGTTTCTCAAAATTTCAACATATCGCATGGTTATGAAAAAACAATACAAATACATCTAATACCTACTATGGAAATAGATTTTCTGTTTCAAGTCTGGCTGTTCAATGTTCAACTTTAGGCTACTAAACCATACGGAGATATTTCACTTTGGAACAAGCTCAATGATGTCAACATGATTCTTCTATTAAATAAAACTATTCATGAGTTAATCCATGCACCTCTTGAATGAATTGGAGCAACAACCTAACACAGGCTTACGTGATCACATGCGGGTAGTTCAAGGTGTTAGTGATCCATTGAGGAAACGTATACAAAATATGTGTTTGTGTATTTTTCCTCATCATCCTGATTGTGTCCTTTCACCCAGTATACTCTCTCACAGACGTATAACCCTCGTATTCACAAACGCCAATCAAGGTTGATCACGCCTTCCAACTCATGCCGTTCCTTTAATTGTCTTTAGAACTGAAAGTGACACATAGCTGTCAAGTCTAACTCGCTGTCTAACTCTCTGTTTTAGTAACACCGATATAAAACCCAAGCAACCCGGGTGATCATTAAGGCTTGCTCCTTACCACGTTGGGTTCAATTTCCCTTGGTGAAATGTGGGGTCCTGGATGTTCTGTTCACCATGACGGCAACAATCAGTGTGCCTCTGACTAAACCGTTTTTGATATGGTCATGGTATGTTATGTTATTTCCCACTACATTTCCTAGAGCAGAAAAGTACCGACCCACCTGGGGGACATGGCTATAATTAGCCACAGCCAGCAGCAGTTGACGGTACAGACGACAGCAGTAATTGTCAGATGTTAATTTGCGGTTTGGAATGTCATTATGTCCAGCTAATGTCGCTGTTCCTAGTCAGACGTGATAGACCATTAAAAAACGTTTAAACTTGCAGGTTATAAAAAAAAGTATGAGTACAAGGAAAACCAATATCAAGTTGAGTGTTTAAAAAAAATACATCTATGGTATTTTATGAAGTTGCACAGGTATTGGTACACGTGGCCAGCTCAGATTTCAAATGATTAAACATATTTGAAACTTAATTTTACACAAAGAATACGTCACCCGCAGGATTATTAACTAATTCGGTCACAATAATGACAGCCATTTTATATTTTGACGTAAAGACATTAATTTAAACTTATTATTGACATTAGCCGAACAATTATTAACAAATAGCAAATATTATTAGTGATTCAGTTACGTTGCGTGAGAGTTTTCGAGCTGATTATCACTCCTTAAATTCAGATGTTATTACTCATAGAATTCAATGCCAATGTTAATAACAACATAATCTAATGATATTACCTGATAATATGACGTTAAGGAAACAAGATACCATAGAACTAAAATAAGGCTCTAATGAAATGCTAATTATTCGTTATTTAATTATTGATAAACATTATCTCAAAGACCCCACTATTACCGACTCAATTGGCGAGCAAATAAGTTTCAAAAGTGAATTACCTAACAGTGGTTTCTATGTATTTTTGTGACCCTACTCAGAATGTCGGAAGGTGTATTGACTTTGATACGTCGCACATCGATCTATGACGCTGTTACAACGTATTGTTCGTCCAATATGGAGGTGTGCGATGGGATTTCACGATAGGTTATCGCTGACGAATACTACCACATTCATACCACGTTACAGCTTGTTTTGGGGAAAATTATGGATTCAAGCAGAGTTACATCAAGTATCGAATTAGTACTGGAGGAAAATGTTCTTCGTCCTTCCTTTCTTCTGCATTCACTGAAATCCTGCAGTCTTTTTCAGATCATCCCATCTCCTGGGTGGGTGCTAAACTCCGTTTGCATCAAACTAGTTCAATACCTTCCAGAACGTTGACCATTGGGGCTGGAAAGTTCTGGAAGTTCTTCACGTTATGTATCCTCAGCCACTTCACACTGCTGACACGTTAGGCTTTGTCAGTGCAAGGAGTTTTAACACGGCGTTTGACATGACTTTTGTCTTGCATGATGCAGAGTCCATGTCGCATCTCTGGAAAGACTGCAGCGTGCACAAATCTGAACTGAGTTGGCTTTCTTGTTGTTCTTGAGCTGTTTTAAGTCCATCCCAATCTGGCGAAAGCTGATGACCGGGATGTCCTCAAATGTGAAGTGTCAGGTTTGCTTGATTCTGGTATTTTTAGCCGTGACAGGAAAATGGTACGAGGAAACTGAGGAATCTACAAACATTTAGGAGTACGATTTGTACGCGCTGTGTCTGTCGCTGTTACGAGGTATTGTTTGTCCTATATGGAGGTGTGAGATGGGAATTTACAGGCTGGAGCAATTGTGAAGGTAAGAAATAGGGTTACCTTGAAGGTCGAGGGTTTAGGTTGTTGGGCAGGACTCAATGGCATCAGATACTCGTGCTTAAGGACACAAGACATCTCAAGAACTAGCAAACCTTCATGTGTGTTATTTATTTTCACTCATTGTGTTAGTATCTAAATGTACCATATCAGGTTAAGTAACGAAGTTTTCAGTAGATACTTGTATACAGTGTGTCTGGTCACCAGTGTCGGACCCGTTAAGGTTCAGGAATATAGTCAATTTTATCGACAAATCCACTATTTTTTTCATCTTTTAAAAGACTGTATTTTTGCACTTTAGATTTTACGTTTCAAGGGTTTTGTAGAAGTTTTAATGGGAGCTATTGTTTTATTTAAATCAACTTTCTGTCCACTCTTTCAGCTGTCGATCAAACGCTTTTTCATGCTTGTAGGTTAAACAGATCGGTAGATATTGCAAAATAAATGAACAGTCCCAGCCTCGGCAAAAGGAAAAAAAATGGCCGCATTTTTTTTTTACATTGAATTTGTCGATAAAATTGATTATCTTAATGAACCTCAACGGGTCCGACATCGGTGACCAGACACACTGTATATCTAAAGTCACTACTAAACTAAAACGAATATAAGTGAATCCATATCGAGTAAATACTTTGTTGTTTATTGCATGCACAAGAATTTTTCTACAGATTCCTGATTCTAAGCAACAACAACAACTGAATATTAGATCTATTTATTAGCATATGTTGATATGTAGGTACTTGTATATTTTGTATAAAGTTGGAATAAATTCGTCATGCTAAGGTTTTTTAAGGTCACACCTGGCACACCAAAAAAGAGTTCTTTCTGTTTTAAGTCCATTTAGTTTAATTATAAGAGCTAAAATACTACTACTTAAAATAATAATACTTTTAATCTGACTGACAGTTAGGAGTATTCAACGTCTATTTAAAGTATAACAGCACTTTAAAACACAAAAAATATTTGTTTGTGTTATTTTAATGTAATATCGTCATTTTAAAGGACGAAATGAAGTGTTTTCATTACAAAGGCTACTCGTCAAAAAAAAAGCTTCTCAGCTCATCTCAGCTTCTTATTGTAAGGCTTAGATTAGGCTGTCTGCAGAAAGTCATTTTAAATAGATGACACATCCCCATTACAGTGATGAAAAAAGGCCTTTTGTCTTTGATGACAAATTTTGTTTAAAATAAGGCAATAGTTGAAAAGCGGAATAATAATTATTCGTAAGCAGAATTCGATGATTCACAGAAGTCATCAAATTTTCTAAAGCGTAATACGTAAGAAGCGTGCGTTTTCTTTGCAATAGTTCGACAGAAAAACGAACACGCCTGCAAAACCGGAATCCCGCCAATAGGATATTTTACATAAGTAACGTATTTGATTTACGTCACAGCCCGCCTGTTGCGGTCTCACTGACTCACCACAGATAATGTACACTGTGGTTTATAATGGCAATTCTACCCAGCTGATGTCAGTATACGTCTAAACGCCTTGAGGTATCTGGACTCTGTACCCGAATTCTTTTTTAACTGCTAAAAAATAAGCCCGAGTTTTCGTTTTGGCGGGAAAAGCGGTTGACTGCTTGCGTGACGTTCTAACTTTTTAAAGATTGTGTTTTTTTACAAAGGAAGTGGTTGTGTGTCATTGACTGATTAGTTATATTTCTAGTGTGCCAGTGTTGTGATTTACCGTAAAATGCATTCGAAGAGTTGCGAGTTTACTATTGAAGATTTTATTGATGTTGTTTTCTGGGCATATGTATGCAATAATAAGAAGGTAAAATATATTAATATGACACAATGCCATGACCTTTTCTTCTTGGCGATTCTCAATGTTACTCATACGAGGTCTACGTAACTACAAAATCAAACCCACATGATAATCAATTGAAGAAAATTAATGATATTTATTTATTCCACACGAGTTATTTTTATTAATTAAAAATGAAGAAACAAAATAATTAATTAAGTTTTGTATCGTATTTTAGTACTGTTGAACAGTTTTGCCAATCACAAGACGTCAGCATGCATGAGGAATATCGCTATCATTACCTGTTTACTATACATTTAAGTACTTATGAAGGTTTTGTTTATTATTACCGTTGATCGCTATGAGTTTAAGATAAATGTTTATATTTTTAATGCCAAGATAGGTACTACCTATTGAAAATAGTATATTTCGAGTTTAACTACTCCGTCCAAACGAGTTGTTTTCTCATAACTAAGAGACCCTACTTAAATTAGTGACTTCAGACGGGAATCGTCTTGGTCAGGCTATGCACTTAAATAATTAAAATCCAGTATAAACTTTAGACATTTTTAACAAAAGTATGAGAAAAAGAACGTAACCTGATATTTTTTATGACAGTGAACTGTCATTCATTCATCTTGCATCTCTCTCTATTTCTACTTACGGTATGCTATTTAGTGGCTTCGTTAAAGATCCTCCTTGGAACAATTTATCTTTGAGAAAAACAACAAAAAACGATTTCATATATAATTCATATATATATATAATTCATATATATATATAATTCGCGCAAGGGCGCGAATTATAGGTTCAGTTTGAGTAAACATTGGTCACTTAAAATGGAGTTCTTCACCTACTACTGAAATGAAGATAGGGGCTTAAAAAAGTGGTAATCGTAATGTAATGCTAATTAATACAATTAGCATGATAACTATCGGGTGTCTGTAATCTTCTGTAATTTGTGTCGTGGGAACAATCGTAAATAAGCTGACTTGAACTAATTGATTCTTATTACTCTTGTCAGAGTAAAGCTAAACTAAATATGACTTTATATAAATTAGACACACAAGGAACAGGAAACTTAATAACTAAAATCTGAATAATAAAATCAAACACTACTTAGCTAAACTAACTAAATTTAACAATGCTATAATATAATAGACTGTGGTCGTTTGAGAGAAATGAACTGAGCCAAAAACATTTCTTAATTATCGATTCGCGACTGGTATCGATACACTAGCGCGAAATTGTCGATAGTACAGTCAACAGCACATCAGGTTACCCCATTTCCGTTTTTTCTCTCGCTCTTGCCAAATGTCATTCCTTTGCAACAGAGTAAGGAGGACTGACCGGAAATGGGTAGAGTGATGTGCCGTCCACCGTACATCGCTATATCGCTACAAGTCGCCGTGGGCAAGCGCTTAAGATCACAAAAAAATGGGATGATTCAGACAAACGTATTCTTCTTCCGGTGGATGTTGTTTTCTTGTTTGAAAGCTATGCTATACTTGCTAATTACTATTAGTAAATAGCAGCTTAAGTTGAGTCATTGATGACGAGTTCGCACCATCGTATGTTGTAATCGAAACAGCTACATACAAAAGCCAATGATATTATAATAAAAAGACGTAGATAGGTTATATCAGTAGTGACACGAAGTCAAAAATTGACCCCTGGCGTAAGTGTCTATAATTTGACCGTGTGTACAAGGTACATGTTGCGCAGTGTCGTCACAAACTGTCAATGCTTTGCTCAGGTGGTCGAAGTCCTGATTTTGGGTGCCATTTTTTTAGCACAAGAAACCTATCTACGTCTTTTTATTATAATATCATTGACAAAAGCCGTAGAAATTAAAGTTATGATCATTTTTAGTACACTGCAAAAATTATTACTTGTTTTCGTTGCAGTTTAAAAATGCTCAAAAAATAATAATTTTGTTTTACAGCAATCGGAGAGGTGGCGAAAGCTCCGCAACATCGTGCAGTGGACCCCCTTCTTCCAGACCTACAAGAAGCAGAGGTATCCCTGGATCCAGCTCGCTGGCCACCAGGGCAACTTCAAAGCCGGCCCTGACCAGGGAACGATACTGAAGAAACTGTGTCCACAGGAGGAGATGTGCTTTCAGGTGAGAACTAGCTTTGATTCCGCTTTTAAGAGATTATAAAGATACTAGCGGCCGCCCGCGACTTTGTCCGCGTGGACTGAGGTTAAAAAAATGAAATTTATCTTTACATTTATCTTCACTAACAAATTTTAGCCTATGTGCTATTCCGATGCATAACATTATTATAAAGTTTCATTAAAATCCATTTAGTAGTTTTTACGTGAAAGAGCAACACGGCACATCCACATCACATCCATCCAGGATGCGCCTATGAAAAAAATATAAAAACGCGAATCGAATCCGTATAGTTGTTTCAGTTCAAGATTTTAAATGAAATTAGAATCAATTGGGAGTAAAAAACACGGCATAAGACTTACTATTAAATTAAGCTTGCATCTCATCCGTTCATGTCTCTGTAAGCAATAATGTCTCAAAAGTCAAGATTTGACATGAATCATAAAATTCTAACTCCGGTGGGACATCCGCTTGATACTAACCTTTTTTACACTTTATATATAAAAATGGAAAACCGCAAATAATAACTGATTAACGTCCGCAATCATCGTTTAAAAACTGTTTTATATTTAATCCGTTAGGCAAAGCTGGTATTTCATTGAAAATGGAGATTTTGACCACAACCGCTGAATGACTGTGCACTTTAAACGAAATTGGACTTTCCATCAACACATTTTCTAAAATAATTTGTTTCCTTTTAACGCGGTATTGAGAACTCTGAATATTTACTGTGATAAGAACAAAAATGGCGGAAAGCTTTTTAGGGTAAGTAATTACTAATTCTGATGTTCAAATACGTTATCATTCTCTATGAGTTTGTTTCTTTTAGTTGATTAGGTTTGACTGGTCAATTTCATTAAAATTGTAAACAACGGGATTGCTACCATGTACCTCATTTGTTTCGAATTTCCAATATTTCGACTCTGGCCGCAAGATCTCCAGATACAGTTAGTGCCAAAATATCAGAAACGCGAAACAATAGGTACCTAACTGATGGTGAAAGTCGTCCAAGATATTTCTTAAAAAAAACACACTTACGCCCGTATTTTTTTTTTACCCCCTATCGCCTTTTTTCGGGGAAATTCTTTTATGAACTTCCCGCCCTCCGAGAGCAGCGTAGGTTCCTTATCGTAGTTCCGTACTATACTGGAACGGGATGTCAGTGAATATGTCACTTTGAAACAATGCAACAAAGACTTCTTTCCAAGGTTGTGCCTTACCTTTAAACATTTCAACAAACTTACTCAGATAGTAAATAGTAGGTCATGTACCGGCACTAATCTCTTGTTTGATTCAGTTCCACTTTTTGTATATTTACGTCATTGTCATGATCAGACGTGATAAATGGCTTCTGTTTTACACAAAAAAAAACCAACTACCTATCTGTTTACATTATTTCATTAAGTTCATTATTTTTTTATCTCTTTGTCTCAATGTCGGTGATTTTGCTGTTCTACTTTTTATGCAATCTACCTTTTTTCTTGCTTATACTGAGTCTTTACTTGTAATACAGTCAACTTAAAAAATATTGTGACTTAACAGCTGATTTTTAGTAAATTACTTATGTACGAGAGTTATTTCATGCCATTGATGATTTATTTAACTTTTCTCACGAAATTGGAGTTTAGTATCTTACTCCTACCACAGAGGCTTCTTACCTATCTATCCCAGCTTAAGATTACAAATTGGTTTTAATATAATACGAGTACATTACTATGTACTCGTATTACAAAGTATTGTACTCGTAATATCGTTAATAAACTAAGCATAAAAATACCTAAACTTCATTGTCCTTTTTTTTTTTTTTAAGTAGGGGAATAGCCTTACGCATACCCGTCCACCGGGGGACGGACGGGTTATGTCGGACTCACCACTGGAAAGATGGTATACCAGTGGCCCTACCGACTAAAACCCCTACTACTCCCTCTAATCGTCCGTTAGTGGGGGAACACGGTGAATAGCGCCTGCCTGTTACGCGTTCCCCCGGACGGAGCCCGCCTTCACGGCGGGCCGGAAGCGACCCCCCCTTCGTGAGGGGAGGCCAGAAGGGACAGCCGAGGATGTCAAGCCGTCCCTACCAGGCAGCGGTGAAACCCGTGCAATGCTGGCGGCGGCACCCCCGTACCACGCGCTAGCTGGCCACCGTACGCAGGCCCTACTGGGCCCGCAACCACGAGCCACCCAAAGGGCGGCTCCGCTGCCGTAACCTTCGGTACGGCCCCGCCGGGCCGCGATGCACAGGGGGGATCAGCCTCGGGTTACTGGCCCCCACCAACCGGTTGTGCGCCGCGGCCCCAACCACGCGCCTCAAGGCGCCTGCAGGCCCCACTGGCCCCGCATCCCCGCGTCGCCCTTACGGGCCGCAGCGACCCTACTGGGCCCGCAACCACGAGCCACCCAAAGGGCGGCTCCGCTGCCGTAACCGACGGTACGGCCCCGCCGGGCCGCGACGCACAGGGGGGATCAGCCTCGGATCACTGGCCCCCACCAACCGGTTGTGCGCCGCGGCCCCAACCACGCGCCTCAAGGCGCCTGCAGGCCCCACTGGCCCCGCAGCCCCACGCCGCCCTTACGGGCCGCAGCGGGTGGGTGTCCAGTCCACCACGCTGCCACGCCTGGGTTCTCTTCGCTTACCGGTGGTGCCCCTACCACCGGTACTAGGCCCCCTCGCCACGCCGAGGCGAGAACCCATGAGGGGGAACTTCATTGTCCTACGCTAACATGTGGTTGGAGACATCTTTATTGCTTGAAAGTCATATTATTATTTCATTAAACATAACATTTTATTGACTGATTATATTAAATAAACCAACGTCACAGTTTGCGTAGATATGGTAATGGCACGCTCACACTTGTTTTTAAAAGTGACATTAATTAAAGAATTTGCATATAACTGCGACTGTCGCGAGGCTGCACGATATGATGATAAATAATTTTATAATATCGTAAATATCATTGGACAAAATCTCTAAGAACAATCACCTCACCATCCAAATATCGCAATACCAAAATCTATAGGAAAAAGTTTAAAACCTCTTTCAGGCACGGTCGGGAAGAAAGTATTTAGAAATTGTTATAAGTATTTAATAAATAAAAAAAACCGTTATTTTATGGCCATGACTCCAAACTAAGCAAATATTGAACTAAACTAGCTAACTAACTGTTAGCCAAATATTGTTATTAATTAAATAAATAAATAAACGTGTCTGAGCGTGTAAATTTTCTATACTTATTTTGAAACTAAATGACAACCTAGGTAGTTACATTTGCATGTAACTACCTAGGTTGTTGTTGATACTATTTTAATATCATAATCAATTTCCATACATAATGAGAACTGTGGAAAATATGTTATTGAATGAATGAGAGGAGAAAATTTAAGCAAACAGCCAGTAATGAAGTCATTGCTATGTAGATACAGTACTTCAAATGCTGAGATAGTAAATAGCAAACGTAAGTTACTAATTAAGGGCAGGTATAACTTAAAAAGCATCTCAATGCAACTTGAGTAGCAGGCCGTGTCGCTGCCCTTGCGCATTTCGAAGGTTTTTGAACATAGTAAAAAGGGCAATAACCCTATTGAGTGAAACTCTGCAAAGTCTATAAATATTAAACCCCTTTTTCATAAAAACTTAAATAGCTCTTCAACAACACATTTACTTTTGTATAGCTTTGTCATTCTCGTTGCTGCCGCCATTTGCGAGTAAGGGACACAACACGTCAATTGCTTAATCTATGCTTTAGCGTTGCGTTTGTTTTTATGAATAAAAATTTAATGCAAATATCGATAAGACATTGTCAAAAAAGCATTTTTCTATCGAGTGAAACTTACAAGGTCATGTAGCTAAATGCGAGGTTGACTAAATTCAAGCCCTCAACTGAACCACATTTTTTTTGGATTTTAAAACATCGTTTTCTATGAGTCAGATGGTTTTTAAAAACCCTAAGTATGGCATATCTAACCTTAAGCTGAAAAAAGATATTGACGTCGGATCAGTGACCGTTAACAATACGTACTCTTAAGTACGTTACTGCTGACGTCACGAATAGTTTCAATAGGATAAAACCTTGTGTAAAAGAGTTTAAACTACGGCGTAATGCGTTTTTCTGGTTTTTTGTAACTAATACCCTTGTAGGTTTCGCAATAGTTGCGTAAGAGCGCTGTTATGTAATCCAACTACCTATAACAATACTTAAATAAATACGAAAATGTATGAGTATGGATGTTTGTTACTCTTTCACGTAAAAACTACTAGACGGATTTAGATGAAACTAAACAATACTATAGCATATAGGTACATCAGAATAACACATGAGCCACAATACAATTTATAAAGATATTGCTCAAAATCACGCTAGTGATTGATCAGGTTGAAATTGCCATTTCAAACGCCAGCAGCGTAGAGATTCTGTAGTGATTCTGAATTCATAAACGCAAATCAACGTTGAGCTCAGAAGTATAGCCGTGTCTTTCAGTTCTATTGACATTTTACGGGACAGCATGAGCGTGAGCGCGTGCTAGTAGTGAGTTTTCTGACAACTTAATAATGAAATGTATTTTCTTTATTTGCAGTTGCTGATGAAAGACATTCTTCGGCCATTTGTTCCAGAATATAAAGGACAAGTCACCTGTGAAGACGGAGAACGTATCCTTTTTAAATAAATAATTGAAGTGCTATTTTCAGGAAAAATACTTATCATGTTGACAGTATATTGCAATTAGGTAGGTCAATAAAATTCAAGATGAATTACGAGTAACTATGGCTATACATTTCTCCACTGGTCAATTTTTTTCTTCAATACCATCAATCAGATAATGAAAATCAATAATGATGTTTATTTAATAATGATATTTATTTGAGCTATTCATCTGTATCGTAGTTGCATAGCATATGTACTTATCACTAATATTTTTTGAAGAAGGGTTTATTACAACAATCTTCTTGCAAGGCACATATAGCTGTTCATCATTGAAATCAAGATAACTTTTTATGAATGGATTTTTTATATTCTGAACAATATAAAATATTTATTAGACTCAGAAACTAGACCACCCCCTTAAATAATTATGAAAACTCACTTTACAAACCAGTACAATCCTTGACTCAGTATCACCAACAGCGTACTTGCAATTGCAAGACTTACTGAGCGATTTCGACTGCCCCTGCGTCATGGACTGCAAGATTGGAGTCAGGACGTATTTAGAAGAGGAACTAGCAAAGGCTAAAGAGAAGACCAAGCTCAGAAAAGTAAGTATTGGTGATGTCTAATTTAGCATTGGTGGTCTATTGACACCAGCCGACCTGATAAATATCAAGACAGTAAATATGAAAATGACAATACTAAAGAAAATGCGATGTGGCTGATAGGATTTATATTCTAATCAGAAAAACAAGACTTTGTGTTGTTTAGCACAGTATTTTTTTTCCACACTGGTTGATTACTAGATACAATCGTCACGAAATATTAACTTTTTTACACAAATTTTCAACAATAATAATGAAATCTTTGCCATCTCAAACAAGATTTAATCAAAAATTGAAAAACACTAAAGTAGGCCTCTAACCATTTTCTACAACTAGGGACGTCTTTTTTCTACATAATAATTATTTTTTGTCTTTAATTTTCAGGATATGTACGAAAAGATGATCCAGATCGACCCTAAAGCGCCCTCTGATGAAGAACACAGAAGTAAAGGAGTCACCAAACCTCGTTACATGATCTGGCGAGAAACCATCAGCTCCACCGCCACCCTTGGCTTCAGGATCGACGGGGTCAAGAAGGCTGATGGCACCAGCTCCAAAGACTTCAAGACTACCAAGACGAGGGATCAGATTGTGGAAGCGTTTAAGGATTTCACGAATAACTTCCCCAATTCTGTGGTAAGTTCAGTTTTACCATTTCTTTTCTGTAATAAGCCTATGTTCAGCAGTTGACGTCGTATGGCTGCTGATGATGATGAGGACTCAGCAGCCAATTCGGTGTCACCGTGCCAAACTTTTTCTGCGGAATCGTTGAATTGTATGTTATACTTGAATAACTTATATGTGCTATATGCTCTGTTCACACTGACACCTATTCAACATGACATAATTCTCTGTTAGGGTTTTTTTTGGATACAGAAAAACCATGCGTGAAAAGTTCGTGAAGAGTTTCGTTGTACCTATGTATGTCGTATTGAAACCGCAAAAATGTAACGACATTTTTCAAATAAATCCAAATAAATTCTTCTGACAAACAACTTTTTATTGATCCTCAATAAAAACAAGATCAACAATGATTAAGCTGAAACCCACGTTTTTCTTCCACTACAATAAAAAATAAACGCGGGAATTCATCCCGAGGTACAAAAATAGAATTACAATCAAATGGAATCTCATGAGGCGTGTGATCAAGTGATGCATCAAACTACGTTGTTGTGGTGACGTCATGATCATTGTCATTGTTGATTGGCGATCTTTTCCCAGCAATCTTGTGCAATTATGCTCTTGTGCAGCTGCTTGTGTTTACGTGGTTTTGTATTTTAAAACGCTGTTATCTTTAGAATTACTATGTCAAGAGGTATAACTAGTGGCAGTTTTACAGTCTTAACTGAAAGAGTTTAGAGTGTACCTACTCCCTTTATTAGCTCTAGTTATTAAACCCTTTTAACGTTTTGCTTACTTTCTACCAGTTTTTTGCAAAGGTTCTATTCATACTCTGTTAAGTTCAGGAAAGCTAACTAGTTTTTTTTTTTTGGAAGAATACTGTAAAAAAGCTTAGTTTATTTAAAAAACGCCGGTCGGTTTTAGACAAGGAAAGGAGAAAACTTTGCTACATATGGTACGAGAATTATGTTACCTGATGGTATTTCCATGTTGAAATCTAAACCATTATTTATCAACTACGTGTCTACTCGTATGTGGTGGTTAAGGAATATTTATCCTCGGGTTTGCTAGTTAATTATCGGGTTTCAGATAAATTGGAATTACACTTTTGGAAATGGAACGAATCGGTGATATAATGTGTTAAATTTCCTGATTTGTTAAATCATGTTATGGTTTCGAGAGCGGGGCAATTCCCATATAAGGCAAGCGTTGCGATTTAGCCGGTCTATCAATGATTGCAACGATGACTTAATTAAGTCGATGATGAAGACTATATGCTTGAAATGTACGAATATGTCACGCACTGAGTGAACCAGTTTAAGAAGTCGGGATTTCAGAATCTTAAATACATGTTATGTTCAGGCTTATACATACTAGTTGGGTTATTCTTTTCTGTCATGAGATATAGTTATCGGTTCTCTGTGTGTTTTTGTGTGGGTATATAGTTAGAAAACCAGATGGTGTTGCTCCCAGCAACCTATAGTCATTTTATTATGACGGACGGACGATTCAATCTTATCGGCACGGCTGAGGATTTCAGGTGGCAAATAGTAATATACTATAACATAATGGCAATCAAGTAGAAAATGCCGATACAGCAGCCTCAAGCATACCGAAGCAGTATCTTTGTTATGACGACCACACATCACGGAAATTTCTGCTTTATTGCCATTATGTTATAGTATATTGCTATTTCCCACCTAAAATCCTGAGGCGTGCCGATGCCGATAGTGGGCGCCGGGCCCAAGGGAACGTAAAAAAGTAAATTTTGAATACTTTTCTTAGTTTTTAAAAACACATTTCTTTTTTACAGCCGCGATACTTAGAAAGACTGCAAAACATAAAAGCAACATTGCAAGAGTCGCACTTCTTCCGGAGCCACGAGCTGATCGGCAGCTCACTTCTCTTCGTCCACGACAAGAGAAGAGCTTCCGTCTGGATGATCGACTTCGCGAAGACTGTTCCGGTCCCAGAAGCCGTCAACATCGACCACAACTCCGCCTGGAAGGTCGGCAACCACGAGGATGGCTACCTCATCGGACTCAACAACTTGATCTCCATCTTCGAAACCCTCGCCAGGGATGGAAACGGAAACATAGACCAATGCTACACGAATCTAAGTCTAGATTTAGATAAAAATGTCAGACAGGATCGCTTAGCGACTTGATAATTTACTAAGTCCACTTAGTATGTGACTTGTATGATTACACATTTCATCGCCGTACTGTTAGTATGGACATGACGGGACTTTTCTCTAAGTCTAAAGTGCGAACGAAGTATCCACAATATGTATATCGATTTGTTTTATTTTTGTAAATAGCGTTAGTATTATAAACCGTTCTGTATTATTAAGCTGTTTAAAATACTCAAAATAGTTTGTACGTAAATTCACCACCAATAGTTGTAGTTTTGTTATTTGGATTAATTGTAGGGCATATTAACTTTGTAAATAAGCTGGACTTATGGACTGCCACAGAAATTAAATATGTTTTGATCAAATGTTATGAAACAATAATGAAAACTATTCCCATTTTTTTGATATTAATAATACGTAGGTATGTGATTCTCATTCATGTACCAACTAATTTCGTAAGAGAAACTGATACATTAACAAAAAATGTATATTATTGTTAAAAATCATATTTTCTGATAAATTTACCTCATTTATTTTGTTGTAAGTACACTATATTAGTGTAAAAACTATTGTAAAGATGCATTAGTTTATGTGGTGAGTAAGCATTAAGGCTAAATACATCTAGTGGTACTAATTAAATTATATCACGTATTTAACACAGTCTTTTTTTATAACTTTCCGAAATTGGAAAGAAATCTATAATCAGACACAATTGAGAACAAATGAATAGTCAGGCCTGTATGCTGAAATCAAAGTATAAATCTACAAAAAAAACCTGTTCGCGTTTATACCAGCATTGGTCATCACCGCACACACTATCTGATTTGACTCGTTCATCATACAAAAAGTGTCAAATCAGACTATTGAGACAGAATTACTATTCAATCAAAGCATTCTTAAATTAGCAGACTTGGGGCCGAAACCAATCGATCGATGATGAAGTGGACGATCTATTGTTTTGATCATTCTACCATGCCGTCGATCTCGGCCGATTGGTCTGGTAACATCTTTATGGGTATAAGGTTAGCAGCAGCGTTATAGAAAATATTATTTTTCGTACCACTTGCTTGAAAAAGTGACATTCTAGCCCGCAAAAAGAGAACATAACAATAGTCATTTTTAATCTGTTAAAAACAGGGAAAGAAAATTGTACTGAATTTCATTCATCCCCGAGGGCGAGAATGTGATTTAAATTTGGAATACTTACCGAGGTTTTCGAGCGCTAATTTGAATAAGAAGTTTTGATTCTTTATTTATGACCTGCCAGTATTATGTGTGATAAAATAGAAAAAGTTTCATCACTACATAGTATAAAACAAAGTCGCTTTCTCTGTCCCTATGCCCCTTTGAATGCTTAAATCTTTGAAATTACGCAACGGATTTTGATGCGGTTTTTCAAATAGATAAAGTGATTCAAAAGGAAGGTTTATATGTATAATAACATCCTATTGCACCCGTGCGAAGCGGGTACGGGTCGCTAGTAATAAATATTTTTTCGCAAATGGTACGAAAAGTAGAGTATTTTCCTCGGTGATAAAGCTGTCTTAGTCTTGGGTGAACTTAAATCCCTCGCTACACTCAGGACTCGTATTAAATCCCTCGCTTCGCTCGTGATTTAAGTTTTTAACACCCTCGCTGCGCTCGGGAGTTAACCTCGAGTCCTTCGTTACGCTCGCGATTTCAATCGTCACCCGCGACAGAAGACACTGCTTTATCCCCTCGGTTAATAATCTACTATTATAACCCAAGCTAAAACAGAATGTACCGAAATCTTATTATCATTTCATTTACTGAATTTGCGTGAAACTGAAGTGCTATTTAACGTTAGATATCAATACATGAGGTGCCCGTGGTTCAGATGATGACAGCTGAAATGACGATTGTTCAGTTCATGTAGAGTTTAAAAAGAGGAAGATAAAGACTCAGGAAATGTAGTGTGCCTCGTTTCGTTACTTTTGAAACCAGGGGGGCTAAAACGGCAACATTTAGATGATTCATATTATGAAACATCTAACTGACGTTTCATCTAGACCGCGGTCCGTTTCGAGTCAAAAGTGAGTAATAGCGCGCTGACGTCGCTCACGTTCATACAATTTATCAATTCGGGGCGCGTGTGAGCGCGCTGTTACTCACTTTTGACTCGAAACGGACCGCGGTCTAGATAAAACGTCAGTTAGATGATTCATAATATGAATCATCTAAAATGTTGCTGTTTTAGCCCCCCAGATAGGTAGGTATTCGTAAAAACAAAAGACGGTAGCGGAAAGGGATGCAGCCATTGCTTTCGGCTAAGATAAATAGTCGTTGAAGTCGGTGCTGGTAATTTGGAACTACATGGGTTAAGATTGCCTAGTGCCAGTTTCACCAATCAAACGCATCGAGAAATTCAATGGGGATTTGTATGGCATTCCTGGTGGTGCCTCTAGTGGCTCCGACGTACAAGTTGATTTTTCATTAAAATCTAAAAAGTTAGACTTTTTCTATGGGTTAGTACAGTTTTTGTTGGAAGAAGTGCCTAGAAGCACTTACGTTAACAATGTAAAGCGGAGTTTTCCACTGTTGTGACAATTTGCCTTCAATAAAAGTCTAGGAGTATTGAGTGTGACTTTCGACTAAGTAGGTTTTCAGGAGTATCTATTCATTGTACCAGTTAGTTGCATACATCTTCTTATATATAAAAATGGATTGCTGTTCGTTAGTCTCGCTAAAACTCGGGAATGGCTGGACCGATTTGGCTAATTTTGGTTTTGAAACATTTGTATTGGTCGAGGGAAGGTATAAAAGGTGAGTAATCATGAGAAAATGCTGGGAATATAGTAAAAATCTCAATTTTAGTTTCCTCTTAGTAAATGTTACTACCTGTCGCGTGACACTGAATGTTTGACAACAGAACGAAGTCTGTTAGGACAGCTAGTTAATTGATATTAAAAGGTATATTTAGGCGATGTGATGTTACTACTTTTACAAAATTAACACAATGGTGTTTGAAGAACTTAATTAAAACTCATTTCAACTACCTACATGAGGTTAGCTTTTTACTCTAGATTCTGTTATTCTAGAATATATGCGGTCTTCTTGGATTGAAATCTTATTTTTAAGATAAGATTTGTCCCCTAAAAGAAGTTGTCTGGATGAGATCCTTTGAAGCGATAAGACCTCAATTGTACAGTTAATGCCTGCTTGCATTTTGGTGCAATAAAATTTAATTATTTATTCATCTTTATCTCTTTAAACCTAAAAATTGATAATATTTATGGTAAAACATTTGGACTTTCACTAACTTTGGCAAGATAACACGGGCCTGTAGCAGAAATAAAAATCAGGTTGGTATTGGACGGTTTATAATTCTCATAGTCGTAATTTGTATTAAATATAGTTTTTCTCCTTAATGTAAATACATCTCTAATATAATTTAGTTAAATACCTACCTACTTATATTACAATTGAACTAGAAAGGCACTAGGTTACGTATTGTCTTTATTATTATCTATCACAATATCTGTAAGGCTACCTCTCCTTGGACTACCTTCTCCATTATTGGCACTCTCTTTGCGACGAGAGAAAAGTCTTTGCACCGGTCCAGTAGACCGACTAGGGTCTCCTGGAGCAGGGGAATATCTTCTCACCCTTGGTTTTGGTTCTTCTCCGCTATTACTATCGGTCTCTGAGTATGGTGGTGGAGGAGCTATCATGGTCATACGATTCTCCCTCGACGCAGCTGCAGTTATTTGCAGCTCAGCTCCAGCAACTACAGTTTCTAAAATTGGCGCAAAATGTGGCGCCGCAGCTCTGGCAGAAACTCTTCTTCGTCTAGGGCCCACGACTTCCTCATGTTCCTCTCTATTTGGCAGTGTTGGTAACGGTGAACCAAAATCAGGCCGAAGAGAACCACGCCTTCTTGTAGTTGGAGGGGGTTCAGAGGATAAAACGTCCAACAAACTTGAAGGTTCACCTCCTTCTGCTGTCTCTAAAACTGCTAAGGCTCGTATTAAATCGGCAACACTCGTCTGCTCCAAAACCTTGACCTGTTCGGTTTCAGGTAGCTCTGCCATATTTACGTCAGGATCAAATAAGCTACCACGACCACGCTTTGTTTTGTTCTTGTATCTCTCCAACTCGTCATCAAACAAACTGCCACGACGACCACCTACCCCTGAGTCGCTCTTGTGACCTCGTTTGGCTTGTTGTTGGAATTGTCTTATACTGGCTTCAAGATCGCTCGGTCCATCATCAGCTGAAGCTTTACGGTCCTTGCCAAATGTAGGAAACAAACTACCCCGACCACGACTAGTTTTGCTCTTATATTCTACGAGTTCATCTGAACTCTCAGGCATAGCTTCATCATCGCTTTTTTTAGACCTTCCAAATGTAGGAAATAAACTAAGTCTACCTTTTTTAGTTCGATTTTGATATTTTTGTACCTCTTCTTCATCAACCGTGTCATCATCGTCGGAATTAGCACTAAAATCGAAGGTAGGAAAGATGCTATGTCTACCGCGTTTGGTTTTTTCTTTGTAGCGAGCTGCTTCATCGTCGTGATCACTAAAATTGGGAAATATACTGTGTCTACCAGATCTAGTTTTGTCTTTATAAGCTTTAGCATTGCTTTCATCATCGTCTTCACTAAAATCAAATGTTGGAAATATACTGTGTCTTTTAGTTTTTTGTTGATATGCTTTAATAGCTGCAGTGTCTTCGTCTTCTGAAAAATCAAACGTAGGAAATATACTATGTCTTCCTCTTTTAGTTTTTTCTAAATAAGTTTCTTCCTCATTTTTCTCTTGGCTACCTCCTAAACTAAAGGGGAAAATACTTCCACGTCTAGGTTTGGGCTTTGCTTCACTGTTTCCTTTAGCCTCGCTGACTCTTTCCTTCATTGTATTTATAACGAATTCTGCAGGATTTTCTGTAGTACTTGTTTTCCTGAAAAGCCTAGACAGTAAATTCTTCGGTTGAGGAGAACTTTCTTCAGCACCTGGCAAAACTTGTGAGGGGAGTGATAATTTTCCACTTCGGTAATTTGCCTCTCTCCTAAATTTATCACCAGATTCTCCGTTAGTCCACGTGAAGTCGTGATCAATTTTACCCACCGATTCCTTTCTATAGTTTGGTACTGCGACACTTAAAGCTCTTGTTCTCTTTGGCGAACTTGTGATTATATTTTGTCCTATACTGAATACAGGAGGGTTTTCACTGGCCAGTATATGGTCATCGTCAAACATATGTACGCCTTTTTCCTGTTGTGGTTCAAAGCCTCCAAGCACGTTGACAACTCTAGCCAACAGCTCTGCTGGTTTTACAATAGCAGATGCACTGAATGTCTTTTCCTTATCAATACCAAGTAAATCTGTGTCTGATTGTATACGTAGCATGTCCTTTGCTGACAGTTGTATATTTTCTGAGTTCGCCCTCTTTCTCTTAACCGCAGGCCCTCGGGGCTCGACATCGAATGTAAATGTAGGGCAACTTGCACTTCTGTAGAGATATGGGCAGGTTTCAACATAGACTGGCTGAAATTAAAAAAATAGATACATCAGAATAAAGTTGTTAAAAAATTAAAGCACTCTTACCTATAAAGTTACCGTTGCCGACAAACTGCTATGCAGTTTGGCAGATGAAAATGTATTGCTCATATTTTGTAATTGGAAATAAATAAAAAAAACTAAACATTCACCGTTCAAATATCTTAAAAACTTGCCTTGAATTTCGTAAGATTAGCTTCATTAATAATTTTCCTAATGACAGCAATATCTCTTGTAAATCCTTGTAAGATTTTGTTTTGCGTGGATTTAAACTGATTGGCTAGTTTCTGCTCGAGTCGGTGAACACCTTCAGATCTCATGCCGCTGGTGATGAAACCAAGGAGCATCACAATATACCCGAGGCCAAAGGTGATCCAAATGATAAGAAAAATCTGGTACGTGAAGAAGTATCCGTACTTGAAGCCGTTGTTTACTGTGCCTGAAAAAGGAAACGTTGTTATGAAATTCTATGAATATACTATTTTTTGAGAACTTCATATAAATACTTGATCTATAAATGAGAACATTTATAGATCAAGTATTTAAATCAAGCGCTATGGGTCGGTGTATTTAGAAATATACACCGACTCATAGTGCTTATACTCGCAGGTGGATGGCCTAATTCTTGAAGGTTTAAGATTTAGTTTACAATGGCTTGAAATTTGATGCTAAATTAACTAACAATTAAATAATGAGCCAAAAGGGCAAGGCAAAAATTATCTGTTGTTCTAATAAGTAAAATAATGAAGAAAAAGTGAAGAAAGGAAATCGTAAAACCAATTTTATGCGAAGAGTCTAAAAGTAAAATTGTGTACCTGCCACCAAGTCTCCAAAACCAATAGTAGTCAACGTGACGAAGGCATAATAAATTGAAGCCACATAGTCCCATCCTTCAAAGACGACAAAGATGCAGGCGGGTAAGAAGATGAAGAATAAGAAGCCAGGGACAAGATAGAGGAAGATCTGGCCCAGCATGCCGAGGTTGTTGAAGAAGTAGCTCAGGTTATCAGCGCGTCTGGCGCTGCGTTTCTTGTATTTGCGGTAAACAGAAATGAGCTGGAAAAGTAAAATTGACATAATTAGAATTTTATGTTGCCATTATTGTATACTTGAGAGCGTAACCAATGGAGTTAATGTTGAGAATATTTAAAGGATTGTATTTCAATTTCATTTCTATCCCAGATGGGTAACTGGGGTTACCTACTTTCATATTGCTTTCAGATTTCGTATACCATGAAGTTGATGCCTGCTTAATAAACTTTTAAATATTTATTTTGTAATTTAAAAAAACAGCAGTATTTAGAATAGAGACTTATCGCAAATTGTTTTAAATAGTGTACATTACATTACAATTAAATAAAAAACATTGTTGCTTAGTACTTATTACACGAGATTGTATTTTTTATATCGCTTTACATGACATTTTACCTATGTCTTGCAACAACGATTATGTCTCTATTTGATCCTGGAATGCCAAAGCATGAGAACCATCTGCTCAGTAGTCTTTTTTCGTTTTGCAAGGCTGAAAACTTTTGTGAATGTGCTTCGAGCAAAATATGGCCGACCAGTGTTGTGTCTGCTTTTCAGTTTTTTGCAAAGATTGTTAGTGAGGAATAAACAAATAACTTAACACATTAGAATTTACACAAACTCCTTGCTAAGCTTCTCCTGGTTAACAATATCATGGAGTTCTCTTGCGAGAGGTGTTTGAAGAAAGTTTCTCTTACAAAGGAGCTTGAAAAGACTCTTTTGGCCCGGTTTAAAGCATAAGCAGTGTAGCGAGTTTTGATAATGAATAAGCTGTTACTTTTACAAACTCAAAAATTCAAGCCATGATGTGAACTAGTATTTGCAAATGTACACTAGCTCTAGCACTTTACCTGCATTCCGAAGTATTCGCCAAGGTTGGCCAGCAAGATACCATTGATCGGTATGCCGAACAGACCGTAGAAGATCATCAGGATCCTTGATAAGTGGGTTGTGGGTGCCAAGTTACCATAACCTGGAACACAGATAAAAAAATTCAGAAAATACTGACATACGACAATGACCTTATCGTATGGTGACGTAAAGTTGAACACAGGAAAATTAACTTACATTTTATTAATTTAAGATATCAAAGTAAAAAAAATTGTTTGCTATATAGGTACTACGTCCTACTGCTGGGCAGAGGCCTCACCTCAACTATGAGATGGCGCGAGCCATACTCCTCTCAGTGCAGATTGTTGGAGGTGGTAGTGATAAACCAACTGTCAGGTTTTATCAAGCCCCCCTAAAGGCGCCAAATAGGTTTAACGACTGAAATCTAGCGCCGTCAGCTGGGACCAACTGCTTAACATGCCTTCCGAAGCACGGATAAGCCCACCAAAACATACGCAGCTAAATATCGGTCGAGGTGGTCACCCATCACATTCCCAAACCGGCGTTTGTTGCTTTTCAACGGCAATCGCTGCCGATCCGCTTTTCAGAAACGGGCACCTTTGAGCCACTGGTTATTTTAATAGCCATATAGGTATAGTTTACCGATGGTACTGACGACGGTGTAGGAAAAGAAGAAAGAATGATAGAAGTCCCATTTGAAAGGCAACTCAGCATCTTCTGTGGTGTAGTTGAACATGGACTTCCCGCAGTAGTCGGAGAGCTTGCGCAGGATGCTGTCCTGCTTCTCGGGGTCATCAGGAATGTAGTTCTCGTAGAGGAGATCTGGAATCAGCAGATGTTGAGGTTGAGCGTTGATAATCGTGTTAGTTTGTTTAGAACTTGATAATATTGTCTGTTTGTTATTGCACAAAAATGGATTGATACAAAGGACATTAGATTATGCAAAAGAATAATTTAGAAAACTTAACAATTGTTTAAACTTCGTGCGAATACTTATTTTGTTTAGCTCGACTGTCTATTAATTAACATGAAGTAGTCTTAGCGCAAAGTAATTAAAGTTCCTTGTTCCAAATCTTTTGTAAATACGGATTGAAAACTGACTGAGTGTGGCAGTTGAATTCAAACAAATGACATTGGAGACGTTTCATTCACTTTTTACTTGGCACAATTTTACGGGTGAATCAACACAAATTACTCAAGCTTTTTATTCCCAATTATATGTGATTAGTTGAAGAAATGAGATCGTCTCACTTTAACCAACGATGAAGTTTGGCAAAAACTGAACTGAGTTTTTTTACAATAGTTTTTACGCCTTTTTTACGCATGAATCGTAATCGTTTACGCAAGACTGATGAACAAATACGCACGACGTATTTTTTTTGTTTCGAATCGAAGCTTTGCCACAGATTGAAAGGGACAGCTCTGTCCCTACTACATACCCACAACAACATCCGGAGTCCCGCAAGGCCCTCTTCTCACCCCTGTTTTATGAACTATCTAACTTAAATGCTATTTTATAGAAATAATCAACACTTGTTTAACTGAGTGTCTAGTGCGAGTTTTTTTGATCAATATATCAAAAAACTTAACACGGATTTAAAAAGAAAATAAGAAAACAAGTCATCAATGAGACAATTGGAAGACTAATGGGATTGCTATGAGCCAAATTATAAAAAAAAACACGAAATATTATAATTTCGTAAACTTTGTCGTCGCAGGATCCCTCATGAACTGATAGCGGGACAGGAGTTTGCCTCGCGTAGAATGGTGACCACAGATGCTAAGTACTGAAATACGACTGATACGACTTGTATGGCATTGTCATAGGAGACGAAACGGGGATTTATTGTTTTGAACCCAAAAAAACAGTCGTTGAATGGGTGTTTGGAAATGAGAAACAAGCCAACAAACGTGAGGCAGGAGAGAAGCGTTGCTGTAAAACTGATCGCGTTTTTTTGTCAGCTACGGGTTTCATCAGCACAAATTCCACTAGAAGATTCTGAACAGATTAAAAGTCCTATCTGATGTAACGTCTACAGACAGGCTTCAGGAAATATTATAGAAAATCAACAGACACTTATTAAGCCAATTAGTTCTAAGCTAACTAGCTAGCTTGCTAATCCGCGAATTGGACCTATTTGCCATGTTTGCAGTCTGTCTGTTTGGCTAGCACTTCGTGATTACAGAGTCATGACTGAAGCCAAATATGGCAGACGTGGTGTTAACTATGCACCTTATGGCGAGGGATTAATTTAAGGCTTTAAAGATTGGTAATCGTAAATGTAACATGATAAAGTTGCTGATTGGTCCAAAAATAGTCTCTCTTCTGTTAAAACATAACCAAAACCTTATCTGTTTTATGAATGAAAACTAAGCAGGAGAATACAGGATAAGAAAACAGATAATTATATTTAAATTTATATTCATTAATAGGTACCTATACACTTGTTATACATAGGAAACACCCGGGTGTTTCCTATGTATAACACCCGGGTGTTTCCTATGTATAACAAGTGGGTCTGGTTCCATACAAACAGCCATGTTCACGCACAGAATGGTGACTTCAGCCGGGACCAACTTCTGTCCTATGAACATCTTGAGTGTTTTTTCTCTTGAAAACTCTTGGTTTCCACTCATACCTACTATAACCATGTTGTGGAAATCGTGAGAAATCGGCGGGTCTTGAAATGCTGAAAGCTACATGATACAATCCAGCGACCTTGCTTCCTCCAAACATATGGCCCCTCGCTGAAGGCTTGTGCCCTCACTTGTCAATCTCTACGTACCTCTATCGAACCTTCTCGAACTATAGACCAGTCCCTGATCTTGGCAGTGAGCCGGCCTTGGTGGACAATAGTCCAATTGAGTCAGTGCACCGTAAATCGATTTTATGTACGTTTAATGGTAATCGACTGACAATGGCCGCGCCTCCTTTTCAAGTTGCGTATAAAATCTATCAATGGTGGTTTCGAATTGAAATACCGCTAACGACTTCCGTCAACCGCAAACTTGTGATTAATTATGATTATAAATCAGTTGGTATGTTGATGTGGATGTATGTCATTTTAATCTTATATTAGGGACTGGTGATCTTCGATTTAAAATGTCCTAGCAATCGTTTAGAGGTAACTATCTGAGGGAATGACAAATTTTGTAAGGGAGTGCTCTTGATTATTCCACCTTCTAAATAGCTTTAGAAGCTGTAGGTTATATTAGTAGAGATCTTGCTCAGTCCTTGGGCTTTGGATCTAGAGTTTGACTCCCATTTTAGAAGAGTTTGGAAGAGATCGCTTTTAAGCGATAAAGCCGCCCAAATTGTACATTAAGGTTGCACGTACGTTTCTTTGCTGTTGATTTCTGTTGTATTGCTGTGCAATAAAGAATATGTCTATCTATCTATCATTGAGGATAAATATTCGAGTGACAAACTTTTGTCTTCGTAGGAAAATGTCGTCTGGATCTCAGTAATAATTTGAAATTATCTGCTGACGAAGATAACTTCAGAGGCTGGTATAAACCAGCCTCTGACTCTTGGTTTAGGTTCAGGTGACTTAATGAATAAGTAGGTCAGATATATTTATTAATTATATAAATATCACCACAAAAATTTCATTCATTTTAGTTCATCAATCTAAATAACAGATGTAGGCTTTAGTTTATAGATGGGTACCTAAATTACATATCTTTGACGCTACGGATTTTCAGCTCTTCCTAGAAGAAAAGCGAAAGTTGGTTATTCATGGGTATTTAAGTACTTTATTAAGTTGTATTTTTTATGCATTTTGTTGCATTTTATTGTATTATTGTGATCATCAATTCTATGTCGTCGTCATTCTAATCCTCACACTTCTCGAAAATAAAAGCCGATTGCGACGCCAGTGACGATTTGAAAGTATTGTTTGAAAAAAATGCTTTTCAACTAAGTGAAGCCGAAGTTTGACGATTTCAAAAATGCATTTACTTAAAAACATGTATTTTTCTTAAAATGTGTCCTCTAAATCTATCTGTAGGAAGCTGAGTGGCGCGACAGGTGACATCTCTAATTAAGGCCTAATTTCCAGAGCACGAGCGACGGAGGCCGCCGCTGTTTGCACAGATATGTCTCCTGTGTGAATTTGTGCTGTCAACATCACTGCTGATGAGTTGTGACGTAAAACTTGATGTATCTTGATACATTGATGGCGATCGACGTCAATCACCTACAGCCGTTTATGGGATTTCAAAAGATCTATGCCACGCCGAGAACAAGCTCCTTCGCACGGCAAAAGTCTAACCTCAAATTCACAAACGCAAATCAACGATGAGCATCCCTCAGAAGTATAGCTGTCCCTTTCAGTTCTATTGATGCGCCATTAAAGCGCGTGCTTGGCGTTGATTGACGTTTGCGAATTCGAGGGTGAGTATTAAAGATTTATTTATCATAATTATTATTTAGAGTTTTACACGATTGGCAGGCAAGAGAAACCATCTAATCATATGAAATTCACACTATATTGTAAATTATTATATTGAATACTTACATTCAAAAGAACGCCTTACGCATAGCTAATTATTATAACCCTACAGTTAATTGGGTTTTTGATTGGTGTTTCCATCTTCGGAGCCGCAATTTTTAAAATGAACGCAATATAATTTATAATGTTAATGATAATACAACAAGAGTATCACAATCATTACGATCTGTTAAAGATATTGAATTATGCTATTTCATGATTGGACTAGCAGCCATTAACGTCTTATTGATAACTCCTAGCTCCAGATAGGTTGCAGAAAAAATAGACAAGAAGATCTTATGAAAAGAAATCTTCTAAATATGATAAGAGATCTTATGTTATTGCACACAAAACAGAGTAGATAAGAGATACAATTTAGTGTTATTGTACATTTAGGTGGTCTTATTGTTTCAAGCGATCTCTTCCAGACAATCCACAGGTGAAGGAAATCAAGGTGTAGCATCCCTTAGAAGTATAGCGGTCTCTCTCTTTCAGTTCCATTGACATTTTACGCGACAGCATGAGCGTGAGCGCGGGTTTACCGTTGATTGACGTTTGTGAATTCGGGGGTTAGATTGATGAAGTTACTTGCTTACACTCTCTCAGTCGTCAAATTACGTCAAATTACGTTTTTTACTTATTTGTAATATAAGTACGCACAGTAGAGAACTATTCCCCGACCAATGTATGAGTGTGTATTATAAGGAAAAAAAGGTTTCCGTCCATTCATCATCAAAGATGCAAAGAGCGAAGCCTGGTGATGAGGACGTTAGTTTTCTATCCTCGTAGCGAGTTTTTTCCTTATAGCTTCCTAAGACGATATTTGAATGGACGATTTTTTTCCAGAAACTCGTGGATTTGGCATAGGCGAATTTTAAGGTGGTTACTCATTTGGAATGTCCTGGTTTAATGTTGAAGACGAGTTATATTTAAATACAGTATTACAACAGTCAATATAAGTTGAACTGAGCCCCAAAGACCAAGAAAATTTGCCAAAAATTTTAATAAATAGGGCGTCCTGGCCTAATGGTAAAACACTCTGGCTCGGGACCCATGTCGTCCCGAGTTCAAGTCTCGCATTGCAAAATTTGCCGCTAACGCTCTGGTGATGGAAAACACCGGTAAAAAACCCAAGCAACCCCGATAAGAGCGGTAGTCGGGGTTTTTGACTACTGGCTTCAAATTCGGTTGGCGAAATGCGGCATTCTAAGTGTTCCGGTCTCCATGACGTCATATGTAATATTAAGCTTGAATTTTAATTCATTATATTCTGCGCTAATAATAATGAGAAACATGAGAAAAAACAACGTTATAGTGCATTTAATCCTGCAAAACTGTCATGAACTACTCATTATAGTGCCAATGTTACTTTTTTGAACCCAAATGTGTTTACTTAATCTTTGATCCTACAAATGTGGCGTGGTTATGTCCATCACGTTCACCAAAACATGTTTAAACTTTAATCTTAAGTTCAATCTTGAGGTTTGTTTTGAACCAAAGAACAAGTAGTTAGCTACTTTTGAAAGAAAAATTGTTTGCATAATATTTGTGGACCAGTTTCGGTAATAAGGTTAATAGTAAATAGAAATAAATAATAAAATTCCGTGCTTCGGAAGGCACGTTAAGCAGTTGGTCCCGACTGACGTCGCTAGATGACAGTCATTGAGCCCAGTCAGAGGCCTTAGGGCGGCTTGATAACTTCTGACATTAAGGTTGCTCACTAACCTTAAACCCCTCCAACAATCCGCACTGAGCCCGCGTGTTGGAGTATGGCTCGTTCCACCTCCTAGTTGGGGTGAGGCCTGTGCCCAGTAGTGAAACGTATATAGGCCGTTTATGTAGAAATAAATAAACATAATCATACATGCCATAGGAGAAAGAAGTACATTAATATAAACCCACTCCTACAAAACTGCTGGCAACCGTTGCTGTAGTGTTGGTGTATTATAACACGGGTTTTCTTTCGAACTGGGTGTGTTTTTGAAATGCTCAAAGGAGTCCTAAAGTCAAATCTGTGATTTTTATTGTGAAATCAAGTTGAATTCGTTAATTTTGAAACAATGCCATCTTTTATTCTTGCACCCCCAAAAGTATTCTTTACTAGGATAACTTCTGTAAAGTAAAGATAAATGTTGATATAAACGACTATGATTAAATATGCTTGTAGAAAAGGTTTTTTTTTAGTACCTTAAATTTGGCTTACCGCGCTCAGTTAATAATTTAGCCAGTTTAAGTACGGTGGACGGCACATCACTCTACCCCATTTGGAAAGAGCGAGAGAAAAAACGGAAATGGGGTAACCTGATGTGCTGTTGACTGTACAAAGCCGTTTACAGATTTAAATTGCTTTTAATGCATGTTTTTTGATTACATAAGTAGCACATATTTACATGCATAAGATTAAAGTAGACAGCCTCACATTTCAGGTGACGAACTCAAACTAAGGTAATCTAGGTAATTTAACTCTTATTTCTGTCCACAATAAAATTTACTTTATTGCACTGTTTACTAATTAAATAGTAATTAACCTGTGGTAAGAGTCGTTTCATAGATGTTCAATGCCCGTTCATACTCTGTATCCTCTTCCTTGAATATTAAATAGTTAGAAAGGTATGTTCTTAGAAGTAGGTAGAAAATTTAAATATAGGAATTTTAGTCTGTATTTAATAGCAGTTGCTTGATGTTTGTAGTCTCAGATCCTGTCTCGATCAATTGTTTCTCTATTTGGTGTTTCTAAAGACTTCTCTCTATCATTTTTTTCTGACGAGTTATTCCAATTGATCCCGTCCTCAACCTTCTACTTCCGTACCACGCTTGCTAGACTACGTTGACATCCACAGGTGAGATCCAGCAAGTGTTAGCCCGCACCATAAGATTTAGGGATTAATTTCCATGTAGAACCGACCAGACTAGAAACGAGCTCTTGTGTTTCCTTCTTGCTTAAATTTTAGGTCTTATAAGCGGGGTGGAAAACAGCATTTGTATACATACATAGATACCATCACGCCTATTTCTCAACGGGGTAGTCAGAGACCACTTCTTTCCGCTCTTTGTTACGATCCTGACACACACCTTGCGCCTCCTCTACTTTCATGAGTCCTCGCAAACATGCTCGAAGGTTAAAGGTAGGTACTCTTGACCTGACCCTTTCTGAGAACATTTATTTAGGTATTCAATATGAGATTGACCACTAGCAGTAACAACATTTTTGTACTTGTGAACCTCATAACTAGACATCGCGGCTGTCTCCTATCCCTCAGTCAGATCAAATCATTTTATCGAGATTTTAGGAATATGCTCCATTCATCTATGCCGACATTGTTACGCTGTTAATATTTGACTGTAGGTACTGAACGAACAAGGAAGACCGATGATTGTTTGGGTAAGTACTCATCTCGCATTACAAACTGGTTAAAAATCGTACCTGGTATATTTGAAGTAATTAAGTACGAATGAGGAATTTTGACTACAGTAACAAATTGAGTCAGAATAGGTGGGATAAAACTCGGCTAGTCATGTGCTTCGAAAATTGGGTTTTAGTCATGGCAAACTAACAGTTGAATTCAGAAATGGCATGTAAAGTTAATAGAAACATAAATTGTATGGTGTGGTAATTGATACAAACGAAAGTAAAATCTAGTTGCTAGGGTAACCATTTGAGTTTCATTTTAATGGATTAGCCCAAAAAAAATGGGTAAGTGGGTAAAACAACAATAGAGGTTTTAGAATAATTCCTATGGAATGTAAATGCCGTGATTTTAAGGTTTTCCGTTTTGGAGTTACGAATTTCATGTCGTAATTATCTTTTTCGAATCTTGACTTTGGATACATTATTGCTTACTGATATGAATGGCCGAGACGCATTGTGAGATAGTCATTCAAAGACCACACTTTGGAATTATTTAATTAACCAATGATCTTCTAATGCCAAACGCACGGTTTAAAGAAGAAAAAAATACAATTTACGGTTCTTGTTATTTTCCGATGACAGACATAATTCCACACAGCGCCATCTAGCCCCAAACTAAGCAACTAAATGCTTGTGCATGGGATACTAGACAACGCTTGTGTGGTGGTGCAAAGATACTTAAATACTATTTTAATAACTTCACTATTTAAAAATAAGTTTAGTGATCATTTAGATAAAAGAAACAACCAGAAAAATCTAGAATGTTGGTGTGCGTGTTAATAATATATACTTCGGATTTCAAAGATATTGACGTCAATATTTTTGCTCAGAGACAGTCCGTTATAAAATATTTAATCTTACCATTCTAAACGTAGGTAAGTACTTAATATTGTTATCTTTATTAACATACTGCGGTAAACTTAGTATGGATTATTCTTAAGCAGTCGTTTTACCAACATTCAACTTCCCCATTGAAATCCCCGTGCGCAATAACGCATGTCATTTAATAATAGTTTTGTCCAATAGTCTACGGTTGGTTTTATCAAGCGTCTAACTGGATTTTTCAAGAATAAGTCAAAACCCGCTTTCACCTATAAACCTTAAGTACTTAAATTGATCACGCTGCTGCAATAGTTGTTTCAATACGTAATGGATGACATCCCGGAGCCATACTGCACTTATAAAAGTCATACTTAGGCTCCTTTTAAGCTCTTGAGGGGCTAGCTAAGAGCAATATGGCAGCATGTTCCTACAAGTGAATGGGATGACAATAAAATATTAAACCTATATAAAAAAATACGTCCGTCCTAATACAATTTTAATAAATTAAAAAAAAAACTTAATATTTAGAATTTTTCTACAACAGAGCTTTTTCTTTCCAACTCGGTGGATACTTTGCATCGTAATTGAAATTGATGTATGTATTTGAAAACAATAAGCAAAGATCTGAAAAGCAGAAAAAGACTTGGTCATCTTGGCATCAGGCTGGAATCGAATCGTGTGTTTTTCTGGTGTTCAGTTCTTGTAAAGATACTGCATAGAAAATGCTAAAAGCAATAATAACCAAAACAATAAGTAATTCACTATTCTACTCTAAATATATCTCCATAAATGTAACTTACTAGTAATTATGTGTTTTTTTAATTTAATGTTAGTAATAAGCTTTTTTCATGATCATCATCATCAACCAACAGTGCAATTCTTATTTGTGTCTGGCATTCTTGATCACAACTACAAAATGTCAGACAATATTCAGTTGTTTCTGTAAATACAGATATTCTTCATAGATCTTCAGCGATCTCCGTTCTTTGAATATTTTCATAACGATAATCACTGATATTTAAATAAATGGTTCTTTAATTAACGGTGCGTTAACTTAATTGACTGTTGAATGTTTTTCTTATGTTTCTTCGTAGATAATCGCTTCAGCACGGAGATAATGCAAAATAGTGCCTTTATCCTTTTGTATTGGTTAACAAGTGACATTCGCAAGGAATGACCTCAGTCTAGTTTAAGTACCCTGTACAAACTCTTTTGAATCTACAGGAATTGAATTGTTGTTCATTACTTTTTCTCTGAGTGAGACAAGTTTTCTAATTCTACAGTGACAAGGATCTTTCAACGATTGAATTTCCTTTGCAGTATGCAAGTTTAAAAGGATCTGAGAATTTTTTGGACTCCATCATTGATAGCTGCCCGACACATGTCGTCCTGAACTACATACTACAGTCGTAAATCCAAGCTTCTTTTGAAAAATAACATTTTTAAACAATACATTAACAAACAGTGTGTAGTTGTTAGCTCTTTTTGAAGCGCATACCTCTTAAAATGTTTCGAGAATTCATTTTTATTCAAAAAATAAAGTAAAATAGAATCCATGTATTTCCATTCAGGCAGGATCACACAATTTATAGTGATCTCCACACTAGACAAAGCCTGTTACGTAGGAACCAAGTAGAGATGGCTCTATTATTTAACACAAAAAAATAAGATACTAAAAGGGGCTATTATGCAATTTCTTTTACATTCTGTTGTTTGACTTGAATATTAGAGATAAATGAAATACATTAATTTGATTGTTTCAGTGGGACGTTGTTAAGAAAGGGAAGCTAACCTACTGATATCTCCATAATTAATATCTCGTGATCGAACGCCATTTTTCTTCATCGTGTCAGTTCGTTATTTTTTATTGCACAAACTTAAGGAAATAGGATTAATTTCAGTGTTATTTAATTGATAGCTGAGGTTGTATTATGATATGCCATTGCATTTGCATCGTATCGCAACACCCATATTTTCCGTTTTATGCAGATTTATTGTCTTTGCACAATGGTCAATAAATTATCAGAAGAATAACGTTATCTTTTATAGGTTACTCAAATCGATTGTCCAAACATTTCGACCGTAATTTCACAGCGTAATTATTAATTTATTATTTGTTACGTATGCATCTTCATCATTTATGATTATGATAACTTTTACGTTTATTAGACACGAGTATTATGTTCGTACTTTTAATTTCATTTTTATTGTGCATGACACAAAGGAAAATAATAAGTACCGATTTAGGTACGAAAGCAATGAGTTAATTGATGGAACACTACTTACTAAGCTGTCCCGACAGACGTCTTGCTTCAGTTACAAAATAACAAATATTTTGGCAACTAACAAAATTTCGACTTTTACATTTTGGGATTATTTTATCGTTTTTTTATTTTATAATCTTACTAGCATCCGCCCGTGACTTCGTCGGACTTAGGTTAAAAACAAAGTGATATATCTTTATAAACTGTAGCCTATGTCCTATTCAGATGCTTAAGCTATATTCTTGTAAAGTTTCATTCAAATCCATCCATTAGCTTTGACGTGAAAGAGCAACACGGCACATGCAGACATACACACTTTCGCATTTGTATTATTAATAGGATAGGATTATGGAAAAATTGGCTGTTAAAAATTACTGTTATCTTGCCAGACATTGCCTTACAAAAGTTGCTTTCAGAATTTTATTTCAAGCTTACTTAATCACGGTAATCGAATCAAACAGAACGTCAATTAAACATCAACATGTTTTACAACTTATCCTCAGAAAAAGCGTTAAAAGTCCGTAGCAGGTCTTGCATTTTATGATTTGTATTTTGTACGTTTCCGGTATAACAAAGCGTTTTATTTTTATAAGTATTCAACTCTCATATCCTTTGTCGTATTGTTGATACAACTTTTGGAACTTGGTAGAGATCTGTACAAAAAGCTATAGCTGATAACCGCTCAAGCTAACTACAAGTTGAGCAAGAAAATCGGCTTGTTAAATCTGTATTCGTAAAATTAGTAATTAACTTCATTTGGAGAGGAGGTACCCGTCCGTGGCGCAGTTGTGACAGTGACCCGACGATCGCTGTTGTAAAGCAACACACGCCGGGTAGGAAATGGAATTGGTGACCACCCCGACTGAAAGAGCATCCTGCCTGTTTGGCATACCTACTTGTCCGCCATTATGAAAAAAACGTGTTTCGGCGGCAAGTGATGAAATACATGTCAATCGATAAAGCAAGTGATAACAAACAAAAAATGTAGAGGTGTCATATGTCTAAGTGATACAGTTTTCGATATAATTGAGTCCAAAAACTGAACAATACAGCGACAAAAAAAAATATTCGCCAGTTCCTCCTCATAGATGAGGTGAGGCTTGTGCCCAGCAGTGGGACGTACTATTTTTAATAGCTATTCATTTCATGTGTTGTAAATATATCATAGGCACGATTGTAGAGTGAATACGGAAATACTTCATTTAAAATTGAAGTTTCTTAAGTGATTTCCTCCTGTTTTGCTGACACTTAACAATAAACAATAGCACCTAATTAAATAAAGGAATTTGTTGCGTTTAGTTTGTCACATTCTCTTACACTATTGAAATCTCTTTGTAATCTACTTGCCCTGATAAATCGAGTGTTGTGTTTTTGTTTACTTACTAAATGAGTAATCGGTGATTGGAGGTACTTGTGAGCTACCTATAGGTTGAAATAAGTGGGGGGCTAGCCAAAGCAACACGCTAGGTTTCTACCGGTAAGTAGCGAATTAAATGTATGGGTTTACATTAGAAGTCGCCAGATCGGCGATAACTACAAGTCAAAATGACAAAGAATTTTTTTACTATTTGGCGTTTGCCCTTCTATGAACCCTCATCATTGATTGACAAAAAGTGGAAGATACGTTACATAATTCGCAAATTTCAAAACTTGACGCTGTCAAATTGGCTTGAAGACAGGTGAATAATTGTACCAGTGTTTGTGTTGCCACTTTTGGTACGAGGATGCCGTATCTTCTTCTTGTTGTTTATATCGATGCCCCTTGTATGTAAACGAACGTCCCGAACGACGAAAGTCAAAAAACTATAGATAGAGTTGAGATAGAGAATGAGAATTGTCAGCGTTCGGCACTTCATAGTTCAGTTGAGCAAGATTTCACACTCATGCCACGCAGAACTAATAGTGACAGCTACTCATTTTTGATTTGCAATTGTGAGCTTTCATTCATAAATTCATACGAGCTCTCAAAAAACATAGCATTTGTATAGTAAGGTGGTCTTTGTGCTTATGACAGTTAGGCGCCATATAATCGCCAAGTGAAGAAGTGATTTATTTATTTTATTTTTATTTTTCTACTTGCTCACTTGTTATCTTCGATAAATGCTCGCTTCAAGCACGCGAGGAATGAGGTTGTATTGCTACATCAGCCAGTAGCTCAAGAGGCTTTTAAACGGCATTAATACAATTCTTGTTGAGATATGTGAGTAATAATGGTATAACTTCTAGAAGTCCTTTCAATGATGTTTAGTAAAAAAGGTTGATCGAACCTGCAATAATCAGCCAAAGCTGAATTTTTGTATTGGACGACTGATTTGGTGCAATGGATAATAATTTGGCTAATACACTAGAAGTGGCGGGTTCGATACTAATATATTTGTGTACATCAACCAACGTATGTTGTTATTATTTTTTAGCATTTTCCAGGAAGTATCTTTACTAAAGATCCGAAATCCAGAGGGAATAAATAAATCCAGACATTCGGTCTTGGCTTCAGGAGGGAATCAAACCCGCGTCTTTCGCAAAGCGGGCTACTGCTATTACCATTGAGCTACCGAGACCATTAAAAACCATTAAAATGAAAACATACATAACATAACATAATCGGCCTATATACGTCCCACTGCTGGGCACAGGCCTCACCTCAACAATGAGGTGTAACAAGTCATACACACGCGGGCTCAGTGCGGATTGTTGGAGGGGTGAAAGGTAATGAAAACATAGTCATAGCTTTTTCATCTTAAACGGAAGCCCCTTTTTACCCAAACTCGCCAATGGTTAATCTATCGAGACCAAGCCAAGGCGGGCATCTCTGAAGCTTGCAAAATAATCAAACATGGCGTGTGCGTGACAGATACATTCGCTAACTCACTTATAGCCGTCGCATCTGTCACAGTATAAACCATACAGTAGGCTATCAAAGGCCGCCCGCCGAGTTATTAGCCTAGCGTGCACACAGACACGCGGCACAGCCCGTCCGTACTGCCGCCTCCCTATGCCTCCCTATTTTATGCTAGCGTGTGCGTGAAATCGCGTGTGCGTGATATCGCGACACGGCGCGCGACGCGCACGCACACATTCAAACCGAGAGTGGCACGTTTGTATGTAGATGTTCTACTGTATGGTTTATACTGTGGTTCAGTTCGATCGATTGTTGTGTTTTTTGTCCGTTCTCATGGTAAACAATGGATGACACCCTGCAATTAGAAAGAGGCGCAAGTTGGCATAGCTCTGAAGAAGCCCTTAGGTTCAATAGTTATTGAGCGTATTGTAACGTTAGTTGTCTGATCGTGTCGACTCACGTGACTTAAGTAGTACTTGGGTACAGTCAGCGTCAAAATGGGGTGTGCGTATAAAGTGATCAATTGAATCTGACTATACCACATAATTAAGAAAGCGTTTCTTTAGTTTCTCATTTAAACGTTATACGACTTTGTGCTTGTTGTATACAAATTATATTTTTGGTAAACCTTTATACTTTCTTGATCACACTTAGAAGTATCAACGACTCTGTTTTGTCATTACAGAAGCACAGATGACCACATTATTTTTACGTATTCGATAAGTCTCACTGGATAGATATCACATAAAGCTATTTAAGTGTCTACAGGAAGTCAAATTTTCAAAGTCTAAGATAAGAAAGTTGGTTAAGTTTTCCCTAAAAACAATGGTTCTTACTAAATCTATAATACTTACCAGAGTTAAATAAGGCAACAGTTTTTACTTGAATAGTCCTCATAATATTGACCAAATTTTGTTCAAGAATTAGTTTACATTTAGAGATTCTTTTAAAATCATCTATTTACTTATACTAGATAACGCTACTTACAGCTTCAAGATTGCAGCAATGCGATGTTGTAATTTTAACAGCTGGTTCGTAAGCTTATTGATAGCGTAATCACCAAACTAAATGACAATTCATCATTAAAATGTGCAAGTCAAGTGTGTCAGAAAGTCGCACCCGATAAGCCATTGGGCTTTTTATCAGGAAAATGAAAACGAATTTTCCCACCAGTCCTTTGCTGACTAAAAGGCAAATGGTGTGTTGATTTCAGTAAGGAATATTGACCACAATTTGTCATCTTGTCTAGGTAAGGTTTATGTTAGTATGTTTTACCTGACTCAGGTAAATTGCCACTGATGAAATACTAGTTTACAGTGTTTAACTCTGTAACGAAACTTTTGGAATTTCATTACTCACAGGCTTCGCTTTTGGCAAAAATCAGGTTATATCTAAGAGAATATGTTTTGATTCCCTGCGAGTATCAGAATATGCGGCATCAATGGGCCATAAATGGACGTTACTTTTGATTGCGTTGGTTCTGCCTTTTTGTTCAGAAGAACGCCTCCCGAAACTTGAAATTGTAAATGCGTTAATATTATTAGCAATAACTTAGCTCCTAATACCCAGCATCTTAGAGAACTACTTGTCGGTAAACCATAAAGTTTTGGAATGGAGATCATTCAGCTAAGGTGGATGACTACCCTGAAAAAGGAATACAGCAGACGAAAAGCTTTGGAAGCTTAAGTTCCGAATGATGGTGATGATCTTTTCATGTCGTAAAATAATGATTATAAGCCATCGGTCGGAAATTACAAGTCCTTTCGCTCAAATGTCCTTCACAGCCATTCCAGTGCCTGCTTGACCAGCCAGATAAAACGTTTCCAGAGTAAGAGTAAACACTTACGTCATCACTTTTCTGCTGTCTCTAAGTAGTTGTAATTCTGAAGTGGTCCGATACGATTGCAACAACTCAAGTGCATATACTCTGTTGCAAGGTGCATCGCTTATCAGATGGAAGGTCGGGTCACGTGGACGTTATATTCCCATTTACCGTAAACAGAGCTTTGAGAGATCTCCTTAAGAACTTAAAATACTACTTTGCGTTCATTGTACAATTTGCAGCTAACTCTCCGATGATGGCAAACACCGATGATTAACCCAAGCAACCCGCAATTCTGAATGTTTCGTTTAGCGTGACGCCATCAATCAGTGTGCCTCTGACTACCACGTTTGGGATAGAACGCGTCGTGCGCGTATGTTATGTATTGAGAGCGTATCAAAATTCATTTCTATAACTGACTGTTGGCTTATTTTTTCCACTGTACTTAACATACAACAACACATGCGGATAAATGAACTCTAGAAACATCTCAACAATAGTTATCATTCACTCATTATAACAATCATAAAATTAACTTTTTTCAATGAGAAAACTTAACGCCCGCGCCAGCGTTGACTTGAGCATTTTTATTGCATCACCATCATCAACAGCCACATGACGTCCACTGCTGAACATAGGCCTCCCCCGTAGATTCCCAGAGCGGCCGGCTGAAGGCTGCCTGCATCCACTGAAACCCTGCGACCTTTATGATGTCATCCGCCCACTGTGCATTGCTTACAATAATATATTTGATGGATGCGGTATTTTCAAGAAAGGGTTGTTGAGAGCCTTCCACTAACACCGCTGTACGGTTAAGCTGTGAAAGCCTAAACTTGGACTAGCAGCTAATACGATGTAATATTTATTTATTTAGTTATTTACAATTTAACAATACTTATTTACATATTCACACATCTATACAAAAACTAAAACTAAACTTAACTAAAATTAAAAATATTAATAAAAAATAATAATAATAATAGAAGTGATGATTGACTAGCCAGCTGAGCTAACCTCAACCTGCTGCTGACTAGTCAATCATCAGTTCATCTGTGTGTGGCAAGGCGGCGAGGATGCTGGCTGCGTTCCCTCTCTGCACGGCTATACTCAGTCGTTGAGCGAGGAAAGAGCCAGCCCTCCGGTCTCTTGTTGCCGCAATCAAGAGTGGGTTGACCTTTTTTAGGAAGGCTTTCGTACAGGAGCCCCAAGGCCCAAAAGCAGCTAATCAAAAATATTAAAAATGAACAAGCGAAATGAGAAAAATGACAAGCAAAAATTATTAACTGGTTGTTATTTGGACAGTTATGTTTTGAGAATTGCGTGTTTTTTTTTATATTTTTACAATTCATATTTGATAGTTAGCAATTGTGCAAGGTGTCCATTTATTTAATTAAAACCAAGTTTAATTTATCTTCTGTGTGTTTACGTACTGCTAAACTGCACAAGTGCTACGCACATTGTAATTGAATCTAAATCCATTGATATATCATTTAAAGTAGCCAGTTTGAGGTCAAGCCTAGCTAAGGAATACCTAATCATTGGTAATGACTTACTTTGGATTTCAAGTCTTTCCAGTTTTTCTTCGGCTCTTTGCGCCTGTTCCACTGGGCTTTCGATATGGTAGAATATACTAGCTCCAACCAGGAGGTATACTATGTGCAGTGCAAGCATGCACGCCAGCTGCTTTTTGGACATCATCTTGACTAGTCACTATCACTGTTCAGTATTTAAAAACACAAATAAAAATCACATCCATATCGTCCAATTTGAAAAAACGAATTGCAGAAACATTATCTCAACGTCTCGCGCGTTACAGAACCACATGGCGATGCATTTGAATGGAGAGAAAATCGCGGGAAAAAACAAGGTTAGATGACACTTCCCGATAGATGGACGTTCGACTTGAGCGAATGATTCGATCGAATGATTTTCCCAGCGGCGCCAGCGCACGCTAAACGAACGCGGCGGACGTACTCGTCCTTTTTTTATACTACAAGCTCTAAATATTTGAGCGACAGCGAGTCGTGTTAAAAGGATAATATGTAAGGTTAATGCCGGCATAGTATGTGCTAGGCGCTGACGCACTGAAGAGCTAACAGGAGAGATTTTACGACGAGGATTAGAGCGGATTCAGTTTTTGATAACTATCTCCGTGGAGTTACATCATTAACTGATTATTTTATGAAAGAGTTAAATTCACACGTAGTTTTCGGTGTTGACTGAATTTTTTGGCATTTGAAATTGAATCGTACAGTTTCAGCTTTTGGTGCTTTATTTCGAGTTGGAATTTAGTTTGATGGTTTGCGTTTTTTATAACTTTTTATTATCATCCATTTCTTTACGTAGGTGTGTAATCAGATTCTCATCAAAATACTGGCTTTTGCGATACACGTGTTTATGACATTATTTCTTTTGTCTAGACTCTAGATATGGGTGGTCCCTGTATACCAGGTGGATTTACCCGGAGCGCCAGTTCACCTTGGTTAAATTTGCTATTTTCCTGTCTCAATTCTGATGGGAGTCTGGTGTGAAACTCTTTACTATTATGAACACGAAAAGTATAGAAAGCTGCAAGAAAGACCTAGTAGAGTCTAAAATGTTAGCTTGGCACATTATTATAGCCTTTTTTTTTTTTCGTGGGGAAATCCTCATTGATACCTCGCTGCCCGGGACGACGACGAGGGTATGTCGGACTCCTACCGACTAAAACCCCACGGCACTCGACCGTGGCACTTTGACGGCGAAGCTGGATCCTACCGTAAGTAATGCCGCACTGCTCCGCCGCCAGTGCTAGCCCCTAATGGGGCCCCCTCCAACCGACCCCCCAACGAAGGGGGGAGGCCACGAAAGTGCCTGGAGTACGCAGGCACTTTCGCCGTCTCGGTGGACGCCGTGCAATGCAAGCCAGAGCACCCCCGCACTCCGGCCCGCTGGCACCCACTGTTCGCAGACCCTACTGGGCCCGCAACCACGAGCCACCCAAAGGGCGGCTCCGCTGCCGAAACCGGCGGTACGGCCCCGCCGGGCCGCGATGCACAGGGGGGATCAGCCTCGGATTACTGGCCCCCACCAACCGGTTGTGCGCCGCGGCCCCAACCACGCGCCTCAAGGCGCCTGCAGGCCCCACTGGCCCCGCAGCCCCACGTCGCCCTTGCGGGCCGCAGCGGGTGGGTTCCCAGTCCACCACACTGCCACGCCTGGGTTCTCTTCGCTTCCCGGTGGTTCCCCTATCACCGGTACTAGGCCCCCTCGCCACGCCGAGGCGAGAACCCATGAGGGGGACATTATTATAGCCTGTGGGCTGGAGATAAGACGCTTTGTATGATAGGGGCTCGAGTCAATCTATCGATAATAGGGCAACACTAGTCAAGACTTCAGGAGAGACGTAGTCCAATGTGTGCTTAAGTTGTAGTGACTGTTTGATGACTCAAACAAAAGGACACTGAGTCCTGTTTCACGTATTAACATTTTGACGTGTCATTTCATCAAACCCGCGTCATTCTATCAAAAGCCCCATATAAATTGGGTCATGGGTAACAGCCACTAGTGTGACGCTACGTGACGCTCGAAATGTTACTTAAAGTACTCTACTAAATCTTACCTAGTTATCTTAAATAAAGCAAACCAATATTATTTGTTATTATTATTTTATATTCGATATGTATACAATTTAGATGAAATGGATGTATCTACAGTCAACAGCACATCAGGTTACCCCATTTCCGTTTTTGCTCTCGCTCTTGCCAAATGTCATTCCTTTGCAATAAAGCAAGGAGGACTGACCAGAAATGGGTAGCGTGATGTGATGGTTCTATGCCTAACCTTAATTGACGTTTGTGAATTCGGGCGGTAGTAAGATAGTATAAATATTTAATTAGGTGCTGACTTGACTATACTTTTGAAACACTTAAGGATCTTTAATTTCTCAAAGAATACACTATAATTTAATCATTCATTTGCGAAGAAAAGAACTAAATCAATTACAAGAAATATAAATCACATTAGGCGTTTAACACATTAATTAATCGTTATTCATTACACAGAGGACAATTAATCAGTCATTACTACAATACATAGCGATTTTAAACAATAAAATGTACATCCTTTTCTTGTTGTGTCATTCATTCATCACCAACCATCACTTCTTCGATGTGGTAGCAACAACGAAGTTAAACAATATTATTTTATGACTTTGAGTAAAATATCTCATTTAGTGTGTTGTTACACGGGGGATTAACTTTTCGCGTGACGTCGATTATCCTAAAGGATCTTAGTTATTTGGGATAAATATTATGCATAGCACAATCGGGCCAGATGTCAGTCATTAAGCTTAGTCAAAGGCCCTATGGCGGCTTGATAACATCTGACATTAAGGTTGCTCACTAACCTAACACCCCTCCAACAATCCGCACTGAGCCCACGTATTGGAGTATGGCTCATTCCACTTCATAGATGGCCTGTGCCCAGCAGTGGCACGTATATGGGCCGTTTGTTTATATAGAATAATACCTCTTAAGGTCTCAATTAATTTCACATTACTTGTTTTTTTGTATCTTATTTTATATTACTTAATTGTTACTTATTTTTTTCAAAACTACCTCTTTTTTTTAAACAGCCTGTGCGTTACACCTACGTGTTGAAGCAAATAAATGACTATTATTTAGACATAATTAGGTGCATACATTGTAACATTCGCCGTGTCCAGTAACTTATTGCTAATAAGCCTCATTGTATTAGCTAAATCATACTAAATTAAATGTCCGAACACGAACAGGACAAAAATAGTATTTTGTCCAACACAATAGCACAGTAGTCCACATATCAAGCGTAACACAGTAGTTGGAAAATGTCCTTAAGTGCTTTGATTTAAGGTGCTACGAGATGTCAAAGCAGAGACAGTTGACCTGTTTCCGCCTGTACGTCGACAGGGCTGGCCTGCCTTCTGCCGTCATATTCATAATGGCCTAGTTTTTTACGTGTTACTGTGATATTTTTCTAACCATGGGATGGTAAATACTTTTAGGTGCGATTTACACGAAACGGTACGCTGTAAATATGTGACACAGTTTTAATTAAAAAGTAAAGTCCACTTTGGCATAGACTATAGTTCCTGCGGAATCGGTTTTCTTGTCAATCAGGTTAATTTATGTACTCTTTAGATACTCTTAGAACTCTAATAAGCGTTTTCAAGGTTCATTTCTGAGACGGACTGCAAACTGAAACCGCAGGCTGCATTGAGGGGACCGGCTGCAGTCGGCCACAGTGTTCCTTGCAGTATCAAGCAGTGTCCGTACGTTGGTGTTACGGGTTGCAGTCGCTGGGAATAAGGGTATTCTTACTCAGTGCTATTTGGCAGCTGTTTGGACCTGAAAAAGTATCAACTTGAGTATGAAGTAAAACGGAATGAGGTTTTTCCATACCTTTTCTGCCACTAGGCGGCACTTCATTGGTTTCGGGTCCAAACAGCTGTCAAGTTAGTGGGGGCTTTCAAAGCGCCGTTTCGTGGCAGAAAAATAATGAAAACACTCAATGATGTCTTAAAGATTGATTAAAACCAACAGTTTATCTAGCAGTCAGCTACTGCAGTCAGCGACCTGCGGTTTGCATTATGCGGTCGCTATTAAGTACTAGACGTAGTACTTTCACGGTGAACGGTGAATCATCGTAAAAACGCTACAGTTTTCCTAGCTAAAAACGCAATGTAAGACACGTTAAGTCTAAATCGTCCTTAAAGGTCTAGTTTTCAAACGCACAATGCATTGGTAACGTTTTTTAGCTATGGAAAAAAGGTAGCTTTACCTTTGTAGTATTCTCTTCATATAGGGGCGGTATATTTATGGGCATATTATGGTAATATAAGTACCTACTAATTAGGTTTGTACCTTCATTGATGGTTCAGATTCATAGCAAAGGAATGTGTTTGCGTCTATGTGTACCTATGCTTTATCTTTGGACAAGTTGTTCCTTGTGGGTTTTGCTTTTTATTCTTGTTTTCTTCGTAAAAGGTTTCTAAACAAAGATGTCTCATTAGGCTCTTGCTGAAACAATTCCAAACCCTGCTCCTTCTACAGTAAAGATGTTTAGAAGAATATTCTTAGTCCGTACTAAAAAAGGTAAGACTACTTTGCGTAGCTGCTTTAAGTACTTACAATTTTAAAATGATGTTGAGGAATCTGATTTGAAAAGTCTGTGGCGCGGTCAATGGCACATGGCTGCTCATTTCCGGTCAGTCCTACTTGCTCTATTGTAAATGAAAAGTCATCTGGCAAGTGCAAGGGAAAAGAACGGGAATGGGTAGCAATGTAGGTACAGTCAATGTTCCATTGACTGTACCTACATTGAAGGTCTCGGGAAATTAGGTTCTCAACGATGTTAGACGAAAATAAAAAAAAAACTTCAAGCTAATAGCAATCTACGTTTTATTTACGTAAAAGGGACTTTTTAAAAAAAAAATCTTGGACATTATTCCACACAGCGCCATCTAGTCCCAAGTGGGCTAGTTATAGTCCGTTATTATGCGATTCTAGACAACGGATAAACATACTTAAATACTTTTTCTTTTGTAAATACATACTTAATATACATAGGAAACACCCAGACCAATACAAAACAGACATGTTCATGTACACAAATGTTTTTACTATGCGGAGATCGAACCCGCGACCCTTGGTGTAGTAGCCGACTTCTCAACAATTACACCAAGTCGTCAAACACACACACTTTATGAAGAGATTGTCATTACTTAGGTATCAGAATTATATCATTCACGTTGTTATCTAATCACCATAATGTATTATTTACATATAATTATTTAATACTTGAGCTCCTACGTGATTCACCGTAGTACAGTCTTATTTCGGGGATTGTGAATCAACATACGTTTACGCGTAACTACTTAAATGAATAGCATTATATGACATAAACATTATTGGAAGCTTTTTAAGGCTCTACTTTATGCCATCACACAAAAAATATGGGGAGGTCTCCCGGAGGCATTGATTTAAACAAAAATAGGAAGATACGTTATGTTCATACTTCGCGAATTTGAAAACTGGCAGATCATTGACGAATAATGACCTGCACGTATACAAGTCGCTGTCATATTGGCTTGAAGTCAGATCCATTGGACCAGTGTTTGTATAGCCACTCTTGGTACGCGGATGCCGTATTTTCCGGTATACAGTTTTAGTTTTTGTCAAAAGCGGTCTCGAGACTCCTTTGAGCATCTTTCGATATTGGTCATAGTTTAGGATTTGGCCTCCCACGCACACTTGAAAACTCACGCTATATATCTCAAACGCATACAGTCAAAAGCACACTGGTGGTTGCTGTCAAGGTGAAATGATTATTTAGAAGCCCACATTTCGCCGTAGTGGTTGTGGTTTATCATCGATGTCTCCGGTGATGGAGACATTACCGGAGATTTGTCCGCAGGTATGAAAAGTAGGTGTTCCGGTTAGATTTGAACTTGGGAACACCGGGGTTAAAAGCCAGTAATTATTTAAAATTTTGCCATTGGCGTATCCGCGCTTGAGGTGCCCGTGGCCCAGTTGTGACAGTGATCCGCGACGATCGCTGTTGTAAAGCAACGCATGCCGGGTCGGAAATGGGATGGGTGACCACTCCGACCGAAATTTAGTGATGTGTATTTCGGGCATCTCCGTGCTTCGGAAAGCAGTTGGTCCCGGTTGACGTCGCCAGATGTCAGTCGTTAAGCCTAGTCAGAGGCCTTAGGGCGGCTTGATAACATCTGACCATAAGGTTGCTCACTAACCTTACACCCCTCCAATAATCCGCACTGAGCCCGCGTGTTGGAGTATGGCTTGTTCCACCTCATAGTTGAGGTGAGGCCTGTGCCCAGCAGTGGGACGTATATAGGCCGTTTACGTTATGTTATGTATCCGAGTTTAGAGGTGTAAGAGCCCGCAAGCTCTTATATTGTTGCGGTTGTCGATGGGCAGAGTTGATCACTTTCCACTAGACGACTATTAAACTCCCTCATAACAACCTCATGAATGAACGCAATTTCCACTTAGTACCTATTTATTGAACGCCAAAAAACTTAGGTTGTACAACGGGTGCGTAATACCCAATGATGCATTCAGGATACTGCTTGACTTACATGCAGATTCTAAAGGACTGTACTTTGATGACAGAGATAAAAAGTACTGAAGAGCAAAAGTTTTTCTAGATTACTTATAACAGGGCCCACGCAAAAGTACCTAGATATCTGTTCCTTCAAATGTAGGAATGTATCGGAAATGTACAGAAGCGCACACATCAACCTTTACAAAACCGTTGCAAAATGGGTCTTATGTCAGCGGCATAAGATGCCCCTATGTAAAGGTTGATGTGAGCGCCTCTGTACCTACTTTTAAAGCCATAATCGTCTAAGCTGAAATGATGCGCCACTCCACCGCATTCACGCATACAAAAGTGCTTGCTTGTAATCAAAACTTAAGAATAAATTCAAGCCTGTAATTTTTGTAATTTGTGTACTCCAAAACTCAGCCAATCTAAGCCTCTCTTAAACCAAAAGCACAACGCCAAACGAACCGTTGCCTTCCCATAACTTGAACTGGATGCGGAAAATCGGAAAAAGCCGTTGAAATCCGGATGAAAACCATTACCAAGATTTAATGTGCTGAATATCTCCAAGACTTTCAAGAGATTAGACACCTTGAGAGTATGACTCAGAACCTATCCACTGTCACCGACCGTTAAACTGGACGTTACATCTCATTCCCAAATATTTGCCTGCCAAAGCTAATCTGTGGTTAATCCTGACCTGGTGTTAAAGTATTACTTCAAAAGTCTGCACGTCACTTTATAACCTTCAGGTTATTCGTCTTCGCTTTGCATACAGCTTAATACTGATGTTTGAATGTCGGAGCCTTTGATGTGACATGACAGTTAAGTCCCTAAAACAATACGACTGTTTGTATGTTCGTAGGTTCGTACTATCAACAGCAGCCGGCGTCTTTGGTCAAACATAGTAAATTGGATTAATGTGTTGATGGTCCCTTTTTAATCGTTTCTAGTATCTGATAACCATGTTATTGTTCCGTTTAGGTCTTTGCCTGTGAAGTGCCATGCCATCAGCAATCGTTGTTTAGCAATATAAGGTCAATCATTGCCTTCTTTGCCACTACTTAGTGGCAATATTTAGTTGGTACCAGTACCCAGTATCCTCATAGAACAAGTGGCAACATATTATAACTGACATTTGGTGAATTCTATGTAGAATATTAACCTAAGATAAGATACCAAGATTAACAATAAATTGGTGTTCCGGCCAGACTTGCCCACAGAGGCTCCAAACCATAGAAGGCCACATCTTGCTGCATCAGAAGAATTAAAATATATGTATTAAGTTCCTGCAAAAGAATTCAAACCATTACCCATTCAGAGTTTCAGACAAGAGGGTTCTTGTGCAAACCTAATTATCCGTAATCACCCAAGAGACAATTAAAATGATCCTTCCCATTTATGATAACTATGACCATAAACGTCTGAATAGATGCGCATACGACTCTCACAGCGTCAATAGGATAGGAATTTCTTAGACGTATTTGCAGAGTTTTATTAGTTCTGGTGTCACGTGGTGCAGCTGATTTTCTTCTTTTGTTTGTTGACTTTGAAAATAATTTCAAAGGTGCTTGAATTTCAATTTATGAACTTTATTTTTAGAGAACTCAATGTAAGATGTAATTTTTTTTTATATGATATTATGTAAGCGTGTGGTGTGGTATCACCAATACGAACGCTGGGGCTATTTCTAAACCAGCTAGCTACCACTGACCAGCCGTGCTATTCCGGCGGTGCACATCGCACCTGCGAGCATCGATGTTGAAATGAGATTACCTCAATCAATATGCTTGACTTTAAATTAGTATTTTCTCTTATTTTGTATGTAAATAATCAAAAAGTATTTTTTGGCTTCGTTCTTTTCTATCAAACGACGACGGTGGCGAAGGAATGGATTTTTAAAGTTACCGCGCACAAGCGAAGTGAGTTTTGACGACCACCGGAATAGCATAGCTGAGCTGGGATATGTATGAAAGCAGAGGTTGATGAAATATTATGCGAGAAATATTTATGTTATAACAATAAAATTATTAGGTATGTACAATTTCTCCAGTGAATTTTAATAAAGAAGATTTGAAGACATGTTTGTTTTGCGAACAAACTATGCGTTCGCACGGACACATTTTAAGTTCTGCGAGGCTAAGGGCACGGGGTATAAGAGCACGGTGCGGCGTCGGTACCCCAAACGCTCGACAGCAGAACTGTTGCCGCATCGGGGGAACGCGTAAAAGGCTTCGCGCAACTCACTATGGACGATGAGAGGGAGTAGTAGGGGTTTTAGTCGGTAAATCCACTGGGGTACCACCTCCCCAGTGCAGAGTCCGACATAACCCGTCCACCCCCCGGTTGACGGGTATGTGTAAGTGCATTTCCCCTACTAAAAAAAAAGAACTGTTTTTTTATTTTTATTTTTTGATTTCAAGTTTTATTTATCGTGACATTGTTATTTTTATTGTAACCTTATTAATTATTGTTTTTGAATTTTTTGACGATCTCAATATTAATGACTTATATATGACATCAATGTTATTTATAATGTTATGAAATACTGAGAAATAAATGAATCTGATCTAATCTAATCACCGTGCTCTTTGTATGAAGACAAACGACAGTCCATGCGCCGTACGAGAAACGCACCGCTTCAGCACTGCAGCAGTCTGATACGACACGCATGTATTAAAAGGTCACAAAGGCAACGTAACACTCTACGAATATGGTTTTAGTAGTCTACGTATGAAGTAAACACTAACATTGGCAATTATCCACAATACACCTACTTCCGATTGGTTTAACATTCCGGTCGCTTCGCTAAGCACGTTTGCGATCAACATTCACCCGGCAGAGGACAAAGTTTGACAAACAATGGAATAAGGATTTCTGCAACCCTGTATAAAGGTCTTATACATCATAAATTTGAAATTGACGGCCGTATAGGTATTTATTCTATTCTGTACAGGAACGGGAAAAAAGCTTCAGCCGTCTCAATGCTAATTAATACACTAGAACAGAGTAAGCGAGGAAAACAAAACTTATTATGTTCTAGAAAGTTACGCAGCCAAAATTAGTAGGTCATTGATACAACACTAGGTTACAGCTGAAATCGATCACGGTCTCGGTAGCTCAATGGCAGCCGCTCGGTATATGGAAGACGCAGGTTCGAGTCCCGCCTTACGCTTCGCCCGATTGATTTTTTCTTGGAGTTCTGTCATAAGTCTTCGTTATTGTGGAGAATGGTTAGTGTCAAAAACTTGTTTAATGTTATTGAGTAGTTTCTGCTACACAAGCCTACAAAACTTTCAAAAGAACCAATGAAAGCAATAAACCTACAAAAGGTGGGCTTGATTCCAAAAAGACATTACTTAGGTATGTTTTGTCGTTTTGGAATCAAGCCCACCTTTTGCAGGTACATTGTTGTGCAATAGAAAATAAACATATTAATATATTGTTAATTATCAGATTTAGCAGACTTATTAGTCTGCTAAATCTGATAATTACGGAATCTGAAACCTCGGTAGTTATCATTTTATTAAATGATAACTACCGAGGTTTCCGAACACTTGTTATTCTCCTCGAGTTCTTAATGAGCACTTCGAAGTGCAATGTTGCTATTTAGCTGTGGAGTGTGTGGGTAGAATACGTAACGACGATGCAGGGCCATTCGGCAGTTTTATATCTAGGAATCGACTAGTTTAGGGGTAATAAACCTTATAATGGGGTTTTACAGTTTATTTTACGTCTTTCAACTTATTGAAAAATTATTCAAACAATGGTTTTCGACACTATTTACCACAGAAAACAAGACTTGTTTCAGTCAATATGAACGCAGAAGTACGGAAAGTAGTAAAAGTCTTGTAATATGATATCGTTCGATCCTCTTGTGTCATGAGACACATGACCCATTTTGCAATGGCTTAAAAGGTTGTTGTCAACGCCCGTGTTCCTCTACCTTTTTTATTTATCCTCATACCAAGATTAAAAAGAGGGACGTATATTCCCCCCATAAACATTTTTGTTTGAGCGAAATGTTTTGCAAACGTGATCCTGAAACTCCCTTCACGAAACATCACTGGAAGCTGAAAACCAGAAAAAGACATTCGGTCATATGGGCATCATGCGGGAATTGAACCCGCGTCTTTGGCAAACCGTGCGACCAATTAACCCTTATATGCGCAGAACTATTTCCAGCTCCGATTTTTCGAAATCAAAAAATCGAAAAAATCAGCCCTAATGAAGCAGGTCATTTAAGGGTTTAGTTAGCCATTTACAGGGAAATTCACATTCAAGATTTAAGTGAATTTTCAAAAATTGCTCTAAGTAAGGTAAAAGCACCTATTACGGAGGGATTTCGCAACATTTGAAAGTAAGACGCAAAAATAAGCATTTGTTAGTTTTTTTAAAGGTGCCAAACCATTTTATCTTCAAAAGTGGAATTTAAATTTTGTATTGCTGTTGAGTCTTACTTTATTTTCATCATATTTCATAATTTAAAAAAATATTTAAGTGGTCGAGTCGATTTTCCCTAATACTGAGGTATGATATTGGTCAGAGCCTATTACTGCGGTGGACGGCTCCTAATACGGAGGTTCATAAACTATATTCATTGGAGTTCCGTACAAATAATATTAATTAAATAATATAAACAAATTACTTAAGTAGTTAAGTAAATTGTAAGTTTTTCATTTATTGACCATTGATTTGATTACACATACGTTTTAAAAAGAGTTTTGGATTATTCTAATTAGGTTGATTTTGCTTTTTACATTCATAAAATGTAAAAATGGAGCGAAGCAACATCAGTCCGTATAGAAAGATCTTTCCGGACAGACTGACTCCGCTTCGTTTTTTAGTATTGTATTTTAACATGAGAATTGCTTAGGATTCTCTCATGTTGAAATACAATACTTCTTATTCCGGAATTCCAACAGATTCTGAAGGAATTAAAAAGTAGCACTTAGTGTATTTTTACACGCGCCAGTACAGCGTTAACTGATTTTATAGAAATAAAAATGCAAATTTAATAATGGCGAACATTACAACATACAATACCTTTTATTTATTTACGGAACCCCAAAACTTGCAATGTATTTATGTTCTATGAATAGAGTCGTAATAGGAGATCATATATAACCTAATACAGAGTTATCTAGAATAACTACCACCGTAATAGGAAAACTACTCGTGCTTTTATTAATCCTAATTCTGACCCATCAAAATTTGGATAAACAAAAGAGTGTAAATGCTTAGTCTGAGGATAGCAAGTTTTTGGGTCAGATGTGTATAACTCAAGTCAAAAGTTATACAAAATAATTCATTTGTGATAAGTTAAAATACACCTTCCTAATTTGTCCATTTCTAAGAAACCAACAATTTGTACTCAACAGTTTTCATATTTAACTAGATTTCTAATAAAGAACACATACCGCAGAATATGGTTTCCAATGTATGAGACTAATAATTAATTCAACAACACTTGGAACTAATTAATCAAGTTAATAAATTGAAAGTTATAAACAATTAAACATGCCCAGTGTTTTTCCTATTTCGGAGTTATACCACCGAATTAGGATGAAGCTATGAAATTCGTACCCTTTCACGGCGGTATTTTATTTCTTGTTTTTTAGGTAAAAAATGAGTAACAAATATGAAACAAGCTATTTAAATAGTAAGAATGACAATAGGAAAATGATATAAATAATTCATAAACAAACTTTAACGGGTTTTTTATACGAAAAACTTAGTTTATAAATATCACTGTACTTACGTTTGTCGTTGCGCGTTTGTATGAAACTACCTCTCCCGTCGACGACGTTACACGGATTGATTGATTTTGTTGTGTTGTCTATGTGTTATACTTGCAAACGTCAATTCAGTCATAGAGCTATAGATTTAGAAGAAATATTTCACATTTTGGTGTATTTTAACTGAATAGAATAGAAATAAATCTCGAAAATAAAAATACCACCGTAATAGAATACGATTTTGACTACCGCCGTATAAGGAGCCTTTACCTTACTGCAAGTAGGCTCTTAAAATAATAATAGTCCAAGACTGTGGCTGGTTATCATACAACCGATCAAATTGGTTCATACCGCTGCCACCATTAGCTCGCGACTAGAAATTACCACTTCGGTGACATTGTTGTCAAATAATTTTGTACGTAAATAATATAGTTTAGGAGCCTAGCACAGAAGTTCTGAACTTGTTCGCTATAGTTAGATCAAAAAAAAAACTGATACAAAAGCTAGTACTGTCAACGACATGACAGGCCGCCCATTCCCGGTCGGTCCTCCTTGCGGAAAAAACGGTGCTGGCGAGGTAGGAGGAGGAGGAGGTTAGGTACCTGTATTTTTAAGTAGAGCTGATTCTTTAAAGAAAGCAAATTCTAAAGCATTTCGTTAATTGTTTAAAAATCTAGCCTAATAGTTATTGCCCATTTAGGCCAAAAGCATTTAAATGTCGGACAATTGCTGTGCCCCTCGGAACACAAAAGCTACAGTGATGATAGTTGAGTCCTATGAAACTCCTAAACTATCTAGGGCAAATTAACAATTCAAACATGTTAGAGAGTGCACACACTGCACCCACATTTTTGTGCGCAATAAATGGTATACACAGTCAACGGCATGTCAGGCTACCCCTTTCTGATCATTCTTGCAGTATCGCAAATAGTTGTCATTTGGCTATTATGAAAATGAAGAACCTAATAAGCCGTTGACTGTACCTACGTTATAAAGTATAGCTCATAGTCTATGAATTGTTACTTCGTGCCAAAACCAATTGTGACGTTCATGCTGATCATGATTTTGCACCTAATTACTTAACTGAAATAAAATTCACACATTTGCTACCATTTCTAACTAAGTTATGCAATTTCCTCTTGGTTGCCTTACGGTCTATGCGTGATGATGACGTAAGTAAACAATTATTACTTAATGTTAGGAACTTGGGAATCTTCTTTGGAAAAAAAAGTGGTCACGACTTTTGTAATACTGTGATACTTGGTTTTAATACAGAAATTACCTGTAACCTGAACTGTAGTATTGTATCCTTATTTATTTTGAAGTACCTACCTAACGTATGCATGGTCTGAAGATTCAAGGATATTTTGAAAGTCTTCATTCATCATTTACCATGTAAACACATTTAATCAACCTTCAAGAAGAACTAAAATAGAAAATAACAACTGGATGGAAATCGAAGACACGAAGCGTCTTCACTTAATACTTTGGGTCCGTGTTAGGGCCGGCGCCCACTATCGGCATCGGCACGCTTCAGGCTTTTAAGGTGGCAAATAGTAATATACTCTAACAAAATGGCAATAAAGTAGAAAATGCCGAAACAGAAACAGAACAAATGCATTTTGTTTTTACGAGAACACATCACGGAAATTTCTACTTTATTGCCATAATGTTAAAGTAAATTGCTATTTGCCACCTTAAAATCCTGAAGCGTGCCGATGCCGATAGTGGGCGCCGGCCCTTATTGAACAGATTTTATGTTTCTTCGCACTACGGGCACATCATGAAAGGACCTAGAAGGATGCTACAGCACATACAAAGTTTAACAATGCTAGCGCCATCTATTGATGCGTAGCTAGAAACTCTTTGGGGTTTTTTCAGCGTTTTGCTACTTTGGATTGTACATGTGATTATTTTTTTCATTGTTTTGCTGACCCTCTTAATTCATTATTTTACTTATTTTTAACAAAATTTATCAGTTTTTCAACACACAGGGTACACTTATAATAATAAATGAAAGTGTATTGAAACTTTTAGTATTAACGAAACGCAATACTTGACAAGTTGACATTGACATTGATGACATTGACGTTTCGCGCAAATTGCTTGCACTTCGTGCACACGTTTTTTAACTTCAATTTCATAATTATTTAATTTCCAGCCGTAAAACACAAATAATTCAATAATGGATTACCAAAGCCGTCAGTTGGCCGAAGATTTCTTCCTAAGGGAGCCCGTAGACGCCCGCATAAGGTTAGCTAAATTATCCTTAAGAACTTGCACAATATTTTGCCACAAAGCTTTACAATTCTCTATCTTTCTATTTTAGAAAGCCTAAAGATGAACCAAAGGAAGACCCTCATCCTAATCTCAAGGTGGAAATGCAGACAGTTCGACTCAATTCGGATTCTCAAAAGCTAGTTTTGGATACCTTGAGGTTTATACATGGGCCTGATTTCAAACTCGGAAGTGCTAGCCTTTACAAGGTAAGGTGTATAAAATAAGCAAGATATCTTAAGTTATGAGAAAGCATTAATTCTGTTGCTGTCTGTTAAAATGACATTTCCCGGACAAAACAAGGCTGTTACCGGCTCCCGGCGACGGGAGCCGGTATTCAACAGATAAGCGTATGAGCGCGCTATGGTCCAGTATTTCCTTGTTTTCTGTTTTCTCGTTTTATGGGATTAAAACATGATAACTGTTTATTTGAAGTTTAATTCATAATCTTATTTATATGTTTATCAATTGTTTCCACCATAATATGTAATTGCAAGCTAAAAATATATTTTATATGGGGAACCAAATACGCGACTTTATTTCATACGCGACTATATTTTTCTTGGTTTAATTAAAAACAAAACAACTAGTGTACCTTTCAAATGCTTTCATTTGATACCTTAGCATGTCTTTTTACAAATAAACAGTCAAATACCACCTGATATCATACATTTAGACACAAAAAACACATAGCCGTAAATTCGCTGACGACGACGATTTTTTGCGATTTTTTGAATGACAGTTTACTTTTATTTTTCATGGCAAGCGCGGCCTTAGAAATCATTGAACGTACAGCCTAGATCATAGACTGTACAATACTCTACGCTCTATGACAAACAGACGTTTCGTTTTTTAATAAAGCAACAAAATAAAACCCTTCTAATTTTGTCCGGGTCCCGTCGTTCAACAGATATGGTGTCAGAACTGTCAGATTACCTTGTCCGGGTCCCGTCGTTCCACAGACAAGAGGATAAATTTTTAATTTTTTTGTGGTCAATTTCTTGGATTCTTGAGTACTTTTCTACTATCCAACAATAATCCTTATGAAGAATTTACCTCCACAATTTCGGGACCTATGGACCCCTGTGTGTCATTACAGACCCAGGGGTATTATGCAGCAGTTGGCCCAGAGAAGTTCATTTATGCCACAAGAGCCATTCATCTTTTAAATCAGCTGTGAGCTATAAGAGGCCTCTTCTACAACTCTGTTAGGATTCGTATTCAAAAGCACTGCTATAGGAATTAATGGTTCGCAAACGGGACAATTCATATGATGTTACAAATAAATATCCTTTGGCCTTAATCCACACAGTACCACCTAGCCCGAAACTAAGTGCAGCTTGTACTATGGGAACTAATTACTAACCCACACATTTGCATGGGGTAATTTTAGTGCCTCGGTGCCAACCTTCTCATGAAAAGAGCTGAAAAAAGTTCTGCACATAATATGTAGGTATATGGGTTAATTTCTTATTTTCAAAACTTAGCAGACATAGCCAATAGAAACATGTTCAGGAAACAAATGTTTGTACTGTGTGAGGATAAAACCTGCAACTGCACATGTACCTAGTAGCTAAAGTTTTAATCATTACATCAAATCAGCTGTCAAAGTTATCAGTTATCTATCATTGTGCAATAGTATGGCCATGAGAGATAAAATATTCTCATTTCATTCATCATGCGTGTCTAAAAAAATAGGTATTGTTTCCATTAAAGGATAAAGGTACAAATCTTGGGAACCGCTACTGGATGGAACGTGGAAACCTGGTGGTTCAGGGCGGATGTGACTACTCTCTCAATATCAAGCCAGACATGGAATCATCAGAGGCGAGACTTAGGGCTTTTGCTCTGACTAAATTAGAAAGGTATGTGAAATAATAATGTTTCCAAATGAATAGAAAGTGAGGGGGGTGGCCTCTGTCTTGCAGTGTGATAGCATAAACTAAAAAAAAAAAGAATCTCAAAGTCTTTGATGTCCCAAGTTGGACCCAAGTCATCCTAAAATTATCATGACTGCTGTAAAGTATTCTATTTGTATTTTTTTGGGTTCTATAGAAACCTACCACAGTCACATCTGTCTTGGCTTAAGTTGAGTGAAAACTAGTTGTACTACCATGTTTATTGTACTCTACCAATTTTTAAAAACTGAATAAATATTTGAATTCAATGTGAGTGTTTGAAATTTAAATAAATGTTACTTCAGAAACAAACCTTTCAATTATTGTTCATTGATGAGCTATAAAAAAAATTATTTCATTGTTTGTGTTTAGCAGCTGATTTTGAACTTATGTTTCAGATATAACTTTCACAAGCCACACTGTGCAGAAGCATTGGAAGTAGCTGCAGAAAGTCTAGAAAAAGCATTAGAAATATTATTTATAAAATATTTTAAAATAGAGCCACAAGAACGTCCTGATAACATACCGTCACAATCAGAACTAGAAGAGATGAGAACTGACGAAATAGCTGTTTTGCAATCAATTTACGACACAGGTTTTAAAGTTAGGGACAATAATGTATGGACTGTACAATTAAATTTAGATTATATAACTAAATTGTACGAAAACAAGGACCTGAGCTTGCCTAAAGTAAAAAAGAATGTAAACTATACCAGCAATTCAAAAAGTAAAACGAAAGAATTGTGCAAACTCTATCTTAAAGGCCCGTGTAGATTTGGTGCTAAATGTAGATTTCTACATGAAAGTAAAGAAGAAGCCGAGATGAAAGTTTCCGAGGCTAAAGAAGATGTCAAAGTAACTTATGAACTAGAAATAAGGTTTCCGGAAAACACATGGTACCCATATCAGCCACCGCTATTGTTTTTTAAAACTTTAAACAAACCGAGTATAGTTCCAGAACTGACTTGCCTAAAAATAACAGCAAGATTGTTAGATGAAGCTAAAGTATTTGCCCAAGATGGTGTTCCAAGTATATACTCTTTAGTTGAATTGTTAAGTAATGAAGAAGAAATAACAAACTTCATCAAATTTGACACAAGAACGTTTCCAGAAACATCAGACACGCTGTTCCCTCAGTTAACAGAAAATGCGGATACTACTAAAATTGTGTTACCATCTCATTACAAGAAAAGCCAGAATAGAGATAATAGGAGTAATGTTAAATTCGAAGAAGTGCTTAGAGAGAACAAAGAGATTGCCAAAAGGTGGTTGGAGAAAACGGAAAACGATAGGTACAATAAAATGATGGCTGGCAGAAGGAAACTGCCTGCTTGGAAGAAAAAAGATGAAATATTAAAAGCTATGAAGAAGTCACAGGTGGGTATTCTGTCTAATCCCACCAATTTGAACTCTTTCATACAGTATGTATGATTCCTATCTTGCATAATATACCTGTTATATTTGGAAACATTATAACCCATAGTATTAGCTTAATTTGGGATCAGAGGACCTCAGCGTAAATTTTGCTGATATTTAGTAATTTTTTACTGTTCCTATTTCAAATGCTCAATTTACTTTTAGTATTATCTTATTGTAAGAGATGTGTGACACCTTGTTTTATTTTTAATTCAGCCCTCTGCCCTCAGGTGGTCGTAATAAGCGGAGAAACAGGGTGCGGCAAGAGCACACAAGTGCCTCAGTACATACTCGACCACTGGCTGGATAACTTCAATAAGGTTAGTACATATTTAAAGTGTAGCCCCCTGATAGGCTTTAGCAGTGCGCGAATGCGAAGGAATTCCAAATATTCAAATAGTAGTAATTTCTATTAAGTATGCTGACATGTAAGATAAGAACCTTTCTGTTAATATATTATTTGTATTTGTATAAAATTTTTATCCACTAATGAGGGTTTTCGAATGCCACATTTGTAACTTAAAGTGTGGTCCGTTTTGAGTCAAAAGTGATAATAGCGCGGTCACGTCACTCACGCTCATACAATTTATCAATTCGGGACGCGTGTGAGCGCGGTATTATCACTTTTGACTCAAAACTGACCGCGCCCTTAATAGTATCCATTCCAAGATGAAAACTAATCAGTAATACTGACCATGATTGCATTGCAGCGTGTTTCCGAACTTACTCGATTTCATCTCGAATCGGCTAGATTCGGTACCGAATCGGCACGACTCGTGGCTCGGTGAACCGCGGGACGCGACTCGTCTTTCTATAATAAATCATTTCATTACTGTGCTAAATAATAACTCATTGAAATTATGTTCTTTGAACTTCAAAAACTGACTCTTTATTAAGCTGAATTCAATTTAATTCTAGTTCTATATGTTACAGGATGGGCCACAACATGTAGAAATAGTGTGCACACAGCCTAGAAGAATATCAGCCATTGGCGTGGCCGACAGAGTTGCCGACGAAAGAGTCGAGAAGACTGGCCAAGTTGTCGGTTATCAGGTTTGTACCTATGTTTTTTTCTTTGCGGCGTTTAAATGCGAAGAGAGTCGAAAGAAGATTCACCAACAAAACATGTTACGCTAATTTCATCTTTATCGAAAGTAAAATATTTCTTTCGATTGTTGAAAGAAAGAAGACGTTGTAACTGAAATTGAAATAGGAATGCTGCGGTTTGGTCATATGAATACAATGGATGAAAGGCGATTACAGAACGGATTAATAAGTCTAGGGTAAAAGGAACTGTTGGAAAGTAAGGACCAACGTTTTTTAGACAAGCTCAAGAAGTTCTCAGAAAGGATTAGGTTAAGTTTGATCTATAAAAGGATTGATGAGTGTAAAAGAAGCAAAAGATGTAGTCATCATCGAAACAAGTGGAAAGATCTCTCTGCCTACCAGAAGAAAATATCCACCTTGTGAATCAAATCTGCTTTTCTTATAATCATGTGCTTTTTTTAAACATTGTTCTATTAATAAAATTAAACTTTTCACTTTCAGATAAGATTAGAAAGCAAAGTATCATCAAAAACTCGTCTAACCTTTTGCACAACCGGTATTCTCCTCCGGAGGTTAGAATACGATCCCCAATTGAAGTCAGTCACTCACGTTTTAGTCGACGAAGTGCATGAACGGTCAGAAGAGAGTGATTTCCTGCTCCTCATCCTGAGGGACCTTGTCCGAGTGAGGAAAGACTTAACTGTGATATTAATGAGTGCAACGCTAAACGCTGATCTGTTCTCGGACTATTTCGACAAGGTTCCAGTTTTGGAGATACCAGGTACTACTTTCTTAAACTACTAATTTGCTAGACTTGCTATTTATTCACTAGCACATAATGCTATTTGCTCAGCGCTCGTGGCTTTTAAACGTTCGAGTGTTTAACTAAATCGAGTCTTCAGCGCTTTAGAAAGTCCGCTTAGCTCTCAACGCTCAGCTCTTATTTTAACAATATCTACTATTATTTACACTGAAATATACCGGGTGGGGCGTTCCGACCGACAATCCTTGAAATTTTGAAAAGCCCTACACATACACATACCTAAGGTATTTTTATTTTATTTTTAAGTTCGATAGTTTTCGAGTTATTGAGTGTCAAAGTTTTGCTTCAAAAGTATGCGTTGTCAACCTTAATCAACAGCTGTTTGGGACGTATTTAGGGAAAAAGATTTAAGAAGTCGTTGACCTTTTTTCTTTTAATTATTGTAGGGAAATCCTCATGAAAAAGCCGGACTTAAGTCGCGGCAATAAGTCAACAATTAGACTAAGCAAAAAAATACAGTAGGTTTGCATAGTACTGCATTCTAGAATGATACTTAAGCACTCATTTGCCCTTGAGAAGATAATAATGTGATTGTATGAACTGAGGAATACAATAACGATCTCAGCTCCTCAACCTAAGTTCCTAATTTAAACACTTTTTTTTTAAATACCTACGCTATTTAGTTCAGCTTTTGAAACAAGAATTCAAGTTCCATAATTGTTCGTGCTATAACAAAATAATAAAATTAACTAACTTAAATTCAACTTTACATGAAACATAATAAAAGCAATTTACACTATCCACCTTAAGTTCTAAGCCGGCCCTGTCTCCCGGAAACCGACGCGCACACGCCGAAAGGCGATAACAAAGAGACCGCGCCGCTTTGCCTACGTGCCGCCTTCCTTTGCCGGCACCGAGCTAGTGTTGTTCTCCTCAGGCGCTTAGCTAAGTGTCGACAGTCGACTTGTCGATACCAACTGATTTATCATAATATCATTTCATTGCAATTCTAAAATCCTATGATGTTCCAACAAGATTTGATTGATTGAAAGGAATAGGGACAACTTTGCTTTACGGTGTACAGTGAATCACAAAAAGAACTTAAAACTACAACTAGAAACAAAAGCACTAATTGAACTCGCAAGCTGAATGCAAAACATTGTTTAATACACATTTCTATCTTTTCTGACAAGCTTTTAGCCATTGTATTTAAAGTCGATAAAAAAACGTGTCTTCAAGACCTGCCGGTAACTTGTTTGGTTTGTTCGCGGTTATAAGTTTTTATATCAAACACGATTTAACAAAATAATCGATAACTTTGTTAAAGCGTTTTATCGTGTTAATAATCGAAAACTTAACACTACGAACTTAAGGGCTTTGTGTTTATTAAAAGAACACAATTTATCGACGTTGGAAACGGTGACGTTTCTACTCGCCTACTTTGCTTCTCCCTACCGGACCGCGCTCTGCCCTATTTTTTTAGTCGCTTCGCAGATTTCAGCTAGTGCGTGTGTATCGGGTGTCGTAAAAGCGCGAGTGGTTGAGTGGAGTTTTTTACAAATAATGAGTAGTGCGAGTGTTTGTGTGAGTTAGTGGCAGTTTTCAAAATGTCTTTACAAGCGCAAGACTATTTGGAATTCGCTTGGTGGGAGCGTAAATGCTGTCACGTGTGCACAGGCATAGGTACTCGATTACGTCTTCGGCTGTGCCTACTTAGAGGAGGTGGGCACATCGAGCATCGTGTTTAAGGTAAGTGACTGTTGTGTTATTCACAAGTGAAACGAGTGAAATGTGGCGTCTTGATCGTTTCGCGGCTTTGCGGAAAATACAGATAGGTACTTCGTCAATAGGGTTGTCACAACGTACAAAATTGTTTTTTTTACGACTGTTTTAATATGGTCTGAATTCACGTATTGAGTACTTAAAACGCAAGTATGTGAGGTTCTTTACACGATATTTTTGTCAATGTCGGTTATTCCGCCCCACCCTGTATAGTGCGGTCCGTTTTGAGTCGAAAGTGATAATAGCGCTCTCGTCGCTCACGCTTATACAATTCATCAATAGGGAATATGCAGTGTTCTTTTTATATTTTTTTATGATAGCTCATATCGTTTTATGGCTTATCAATAATATTCATCACCAAAAATGCGAAATGTAGTATATTTATAAATTGTCAAAAACTTCAAACTTTTTCAAGCGTTTCAAACGCCGCCATTATGGCGCGCTCGGTTGTCATGGACTCTGACGTGTGTGACGTGACTATGACAACACAAATGTAACCTACAAACTATTGAATTCTTCTTCTTTTCGCGCTTTTGACAGTGACATACGCGTGGACTTGGACGTCACACTCTCACGTGACTGTTTCAAACGCTTTGAAATTCTCACATTTTTCGGTACTTTTAAATATTTATTTTTACGTTGACAAAGAAATAAAATTAGGAAATATTGATAGAGACGTAACGAGAATTCAAAATAGTACTCAAAAAAATTATATGAACCTCATCTGTTCCAAGTGCATATTCCCTATTGTTGGACGCGTGTCAGCGCGCTGTTATCACTTTGACTCAAAACGGACCGCACCCATAATCGAACATAAGGTTTTTTTTCCATTCCCTCTGAAAATACTAATTCGTTCGCTTTGTCTCGGTGTCACTCGTGCAATAATATACGGTTAGCTTCAAAAGTTTATTCTTATCTTTCAGGTCGGACGTTCCCAGTAGAGCAGCTGTTTTTAGAAGATATTATGGAAATAACTAATTATGTGTTGGAAGAGAATGGTCCGTTCGCTCGTAAAGTAAAGAAAGGTAAGTTACTTGTTCATTTTAATAGGTCACTTCTGCTAAAAGTGGCCGATTTAAGTCTCCCATTGGTTTATTTACACAGAGATAATTTTACTCTATTATCATCTAAAAATACAGAAAAAATTGGTTGTTTGTAAAGTAGGTTTACGATCGAGATGTTTACGTGATAACGGCATTTCACGGAATGACTGGCAGCGCTCGAGATGAGACGGGAGAACGGTCCCTCTCTCTCTCGTTATACCTGCGATCGCGCTCGTGAGGTTTTGGTGTGACACAAGTTTCTGAACATCTCACCCGACTAAAACGATTCTAAAGACGTTATCACGTCAAAAATGTTATTTTATGATCTTAATTGTACAATTTTTGTTTAAATATCTTAAATAAACCACAAATAAGAAAAAACGATGGGTGGCGGCGCTAGTGGGCAGTGAACTGAAGTTAATGTATTGTTATTTCTTACGCTTATCAGGGGATAAAAAGTCCGACCTAGAGACAGAGTTAGAAACGGCGGACGTCCGCGCGGAGTCGAACGAACCACCCAAGAACTCTATACGGGACGACCACCTCACCATCGCGCAGATGTTGGCGCGGTACCCCAAGTGCAGCAAGACTACCTGCAAGAATATGTACCTTATGGACACTGAGAAGGTAAATAAATACGGGAAAACCTCACTTATAGTACGATTCAAACAAAATGGCGGTTCTGCGCTTCGACTCGCGCGATGTTTATAGCCGCCAATAAGTTTGAATCGTATTATAACAATGATATTAAAATAAAAACCCGAAGTTTGGCACCCGAAATAGTAGCCCCAAAATCAGATTTTTAATGCACCTGAGCGAAGCATTCATTTTGTTGATTTTGTTGGCACCCACTTTAAGACGACACTGCTCAACATGTATCTGTCTTGTTTACGCTCTAGTAAATAATCATACTATCTTGTTCACACGTTATAACACGGTCAAATTAACTGTTTCGCACCCCGTGGTCATTTTTGATTTCGCGTCAGTACTGGCATAACCAATCTTCCTCTTTTTTATTATATTATCATTGTCACATACATTGTTCCGTATAGCGATTCTGGCAAACATTATTTCTCATCTCGATCCCGAAGCATCAGAGACTCACTTCGATAGTCTGTTCGCTTTTCCTAAAACATTAAACTATTTACGATACTCTATTACGATGCGAATGAGTGAATCCCACCGGCCCTGAGTGCAGTAATACCGCGATTGAAGATCAAACATTGAAAAGTAAGATTCAAAGAGCATCCTGCCTGTTTGGCAAACCTACTAGTCGGCCATTTTGAAAAAATCATGTTTCGGCGGCAAGTCATAAAACGCATGTCAATCGAGAGAAAAAATGATTACAAACGAAAAATGTAAGGGCACCATATATCTAAGTTGTTCGATTTTTGAGATATTTGAGTCCAAAAACTGTAACATCAAAATGGCGGACAAGTAGGTATGCCAGACCAATATGTTGGATCCTCTTTATACAGTGTGTTTTTAAATCCTGTCAAATTATAAAAGAGAGTCAGAACCACGCTAAACCTCAGAATTTCTCTGGACATCGCTTTGTTTGTCCAAGAAAGGTATTGATGCCTTTCACGAGTTTCACGTTGTTTCATTAGTTTGCCGTAGACCCATTCATTTCATTTTTACTTTATTGTTCTTTGTACCCAATAAATATTTTTCTTCTTATTATTATTATGATTTTATGTATGTTGACAGATAAATCTGGATTTAGTGGAGCACGTATTGACTTACATAGTGAATGGCGACCACAAGTGGCCGAGAGAGGGCGCCATTTTGATATTCTTGCCGGGAATTCAAGAAATAATGTCCCTTCACGACCAGTTGGCTGAGAGTCACACGTTCAGTCCAAAGTAAGTTTTTATTTGTTTAGCTGTTAAGATATGGAGGTGCCCGTGGCGCAGTTGTGACAGTGATCGGCGACGATCGCCGTTGTAAAGCAATACACGCCGGGTCGGAAATGGGATGGGTGACCATTCCGACCGATATTTAGTGATGTGTATTTCGGGCATTTCCGTGCTTCGGAAGGCACGTTAAGCAGTTGGTCCCGGTTGACGTCGCTAGATGTCAGTCGTTAAGCCTAGTCAGAGGCCTTAGGGCGGCTTGATAACATCTGACATTAAGGTTGCTCACTAACCTTACACCCCTCCAATAATCCGCACTGAGCCCGCGGTTGAAGTATGGCTTGTTCCACCTTGTAGTTGAGGTGAGGCCTGTGCCCAGCAGTGGGACGTATGTGTTATGTTATGTATGTTAAGATATGTATAGACAAGTCGATAGGCTGAATTTTGAATTTTGTTGGTTACTACACCAGAGGTCGCTCCAGAGGTTAGATTCGATTCCGCACTGAACAAATATTTGGGTGCGTAAATGAGTCTGTTTGTATTGGGCCGGGTGTTCCTTATGTATATTCATAATAAAAGGTATTTAAGTATGTTTATCCGTTGTCATCAATGATATTATAATGAAGAGACGTAGATAGGTTACCTGTGCTAAAAAAGTGCCACCCGAAATCAGGACTTTCGACCTAGTACAAGACTCGAGGCGTCCGAGTCCTTTTGCCTAAAGCTCGGTGTCGTTTACAGGGCTCGCCTCGTTTGCATTGAGCTCGACGACTTGGGAGTCTTTAGCATAGCTCGAGCCTTTTTGAAAGACCTCGAGCCTTTAGGAAAGCTCGAGTCTTTTTGTAGGCTCGAGCCTTTGAGCGCGCGGTTTTTTAGGATTTTTGATGTGTGTCTTATATTACTTCCAACAAATATTTTTAGTTCTACTAAGGTATAGACCCTGATAATGAAGACGCGATAGTTTTTAAGAATGTGTTTAGGCATCCATGGATGTTCATTACTCTATGCGTAAAATTAGGTTTTGAACACCACTAATTACGTAATTAATTTATAACTAAGCTACGGGGATATTAAAGTCGTAAACTTGACCTTTTATTGAAGGCTTGCATTTATTTTAAGACTCAAGCTTTTTACGACTCGAGCTCTTCTGAAGGCTCGAACTCTTTTAAAGACTCGAGGCATGGGTCAGAGAACTCGCGGCTCGGCTAGGCTCGGGACTCCGAGCCTACCGAGCTCACCGAGGCTTGCCATTCCGCCTCGAGGCTTCAAAAATGGGGCTCGACGACGCCTCGAGTCTTGTACATCACTATTTCGACCACCTGAGCAAAGCATTCACAGTTTGAGTCAACACTGCGCAACATGTATCTGTCTCGTTTACTCTCTAGTAAATAATCATTTTATCTTGTGCACACGGTCAAATTATAGGTGCGAATGGGAGCAATTTTTAATTTCGCGTAAGTACTGACTTAACCTATCTACGACTTTTTTATTGTAATATCAATGGTTACATGGCGCTTTAGAAAACAACGTCCAATAATATTTACTGTCTATTCATATTCGTTCTAGAAGCGGAAAGTTCGTCCTGGTCCCGTTACACTCGACGTTATCGAGCGAGGAACAAGCGATGGTGTTCAAAAAGCCGCGGCCGGGCGCGCGGAAGATTGTCTTGTCTACCAACATAGCTGAGACGTCGGTGACCATTGATGATTGTGTCTTCGTTATTGACTGTGGACGGATGAAAGAGAAGAGGTATGTATAATTATTTTTGTGCAAAAGGGATTTTGTAGTCATAATGGAATATAACTTTTTTGCTATAAATGTGGTAAATGAAGATCTTAAATAAATTAATGATAGTTCCACACATGTTTCCTGAAACTAGCATGCAAAATGCGAAAATGTACATACTTTTTGGGTTCATCCTATGTAAATTATCAAAAAATTATGGGTGCGCAGGTAGGTCCATTTGTTGACTAGTTCCTTAGTACAAGCTTAGCTTAAAGCCAGATAGTGTTGTGTTGATAAATGTCAAATGATTTCTATTTATTAAAGTCAGATAAATGAATCCTGTGCCTGTCAAATACTTTTGCACTGTGACTGTGAAAAAATATGGATCCCGTTCGGTTTGACAGGTACAAAACCCAGATAGTGATAGCGTAAAAATTGTTGCTTTTGCTATCGTCGTATTTTTACGTTTTTTCTCTCCTACATCAAATTACAAAAATAAAAACAGCCAAATCGGTTCAGGCGTCAAGTTCAGCGGCTAGTACACATTTACAAATTAATTCTTATTCATAAACATTCAATATCACCAGGTTCGACTCAAACCGCAACATGGAATCCTTAGACCTCGTCTGGGTGTCTCGCGCCAACGCGAAACAAAGGCGAGGTCGTGCCGGAAGAGTAATGCCGGGAGTGTGCGTGCACCTTTACACCTCGCAGCGATACAACTACCATATACTAGAGCAACCCGTGCCCGAGATACATAGGATACCGCTGGAGCAGCTGGTCTTGAAGATCAAGATACTGCCGCTGTTTCAGGATATGAATGTGCACCAGGTTTTAGGTGAGTTTGGTTCTTGAAAAGATACAACTACCATATACTAGAGCAGCCCGTGCCCGAAGTACATAAGATACCGCTGGAGCAGCTGGTCTTGGAGATCAAGATATTACCGCTGTTCCAGGATATGAATGTGCACCAGGTTTTAGGTCAGCTGTCTCGCAGCGATAAATAAAATACAGCCATTCCAATCACGGCAGCTAATCTCTACGAAATTAACCAAGTAGGCAGGAAATATTATATTTGTATACATAGTTACACTCCCTTTTGAATCACCTTTTTATAACGTTTAGTTTATTTTATGTATGCTATTGATAACAGTTTCAATCCTAGTTGTTAGTATTTTTTATTTCGACCAACTTATTGTATTTAATTGAGTAATTTCACACACACAACATAATATTATTTCGTTGTTACTGGTAAGGAATATTCCCACTGCCTCTAAAGATATACTGAATGTAATCTCCTTCATTTAGTGCTTAATAAGTTTTTATCTTATCTTATGTAAGCACCTCACATTATTTTCGTAAGTTATTTATTGTTATCAGGTATTTCAATCAAACTGAGTTGGAATTCTTCAATTAACTGTTTTATTGGTCAAAACACAATTTTGCATCCACTATAGACGAAACGTTAGAGGGAGTGCAAAAGAAGATGAGCAGTCACAAAGCATGTGAATTTATGAGCACACAAAAAATTACTTTATATTTACCCTTTTTTGTCTGTTGTAAAGCAACACACGCCGCGTCGGGTGTTGTGTTTTTCGGGCATCTCCGTGCTTCGGAAGGCACGTTGGTCTCGGTTGACGTCGTAAGATGTCAGTCGTTAAGTCTAGTCAGAGGCCTTATGGCGGTTTGATAACATCTGACATTAAGGTTGTCACTAACCTTACACCTC